>OV702283.1:128694016-131094016 GCA_916181665.1 Avena sativa | reverse complement strand
CGGGTTCCTCAACTTGTTCTGCTACAATAGCATCACTCGTAGAAGCATCCCCAACTGGCTCATCTTGAACTTCTTCAAGTCGCACCGACCTTCCACTTGTTCCCTTTGTGAGAAACTCTTTCTCTAGGAAGACACCGCTACGAGCGACAAACACTTTTCCCTCCTCTCGGTTGTAGAAGTAATACCCTAAGGTTTCCCTCGGATATCCCACGAAAATGCACTTATCTGATTTGGGTGTTAGCTTGTCCGACTGAAGTCGCTTGACAAATGCATCACAACCCCAAATCTTTAGAAAAGGCAAACTGGGATTCTTTCTAGTCCACATCTCATATGGTGTCTTAACTACGAATTTAGATGGTACCCTATTAAGTGTGAAAGCTTCTGTTTCTAGAGCATAACACCAAAATGACAATGGCAAATCCGACTGGCTCATCATCGATCGAACCATGTCCAACAAAGTTCGATTACGCCGTTCGGAGACCCCGTTTCTTTGAGGCGTTCCGAGCGGCGTAAGTTGTGGAACAATTCTGCAACTCTTAAGATGATCGCTAAATTCGTGACTCAAATATTCACCTCCACGATCAGATCGCAAGGCCTTTATTTTCTTGCCACGTTGATTCTCTACTTCACTCTGAAACTCCTTGAACTTTTCAAAAGTTTTAGACTTATGCCTCATCAAGTATACATAACCATATCTACTGAAATTATAAGTGAAAGTAATGAAGTAGTGATATCCTCCTCTGGCTGTCGTGCTCATTGGCCCACATACATCAGTATGTATGAGTTCCAACAAGTCTGTCGCTCTCTCGAGTAAACCCGAAAAAGGTGTCTTGGTCATCTTTCCAAGTAAACAAGCCTGACATGTCTCGTATTATTCAAAATCAAACGAAGTTAGAAGACCATCACCATGGAGCTT
This sequence comes from Avena sativa, assembly GCA_916181665.1. Classification (NCBI taxonomy): domain Eukaryota; kingdom Viridiplantae; phylum Streptophyta; class Magnoliopsida; order Poales; family Poaceae; genus Avena; species Avena sativa. The sequence continues at coordinate 131,093,100 of OV702283.1, read as the reverse complement.
CTTCATGCGCTTTTCACTTATATGCCCCAAACGACAATGCCATAAATAGGTAGGACTCAAATCATTAGGCCGAAGCCTTTTAGCACTAACATTGTAAGCAGATGCATCATCAAGATTTAAAATAAATAACCCATTCACAATGGGAGCATTAGCCATAAACATAGCATTCTTAAAGATTACACAACCATTGTTTGCAATCGCGCATGAATAACCATCCCTCATCAAACATGAAGGTGATAAAATGTTTCAATCCATACTAGGAATGTAATAACAATTATTTAACTCCATAATAAATCCTGACGGAAGGTGAAGTTGCATGACGCCGACGAACAATGCAGCAACCCTTGCTTTGTTTCCGACGCGAAAATCCACTTTGCCTTTCTGCACTTCTCTAGTCCTTATTAGCCCCTGCATCGAATTGCAAATATGAGCAACCGATCCGATATCAAATACCCAAGAGTTAACATAGGAATCAGCGAGAAGAATGTCCTCAACATTTACAACAAGCGTACCTGAGTGGGAAGTACTGTTACTTCCACTCTTCTTCAAAGAAGCCAGGTACTTGCTGCAGTTTCTCTTCCAATGGCCATGTTCATGACAAAAGAAGCACTCAGTGTCTTCTACAGGTCCAGCCTTTTGCTTGGGTGCAGGCTTAGGGATCGTATCCTTAGCCTTGCCCTTCTTATTCTTCCAAGAAGTACCCTTTTTCTTGAAGCTAGGCTTGTTCTGCACAGCCATCACATGGCTATGCCCTGCACACTTCTTCATGTCACTTTCTGCTATTTTAAGCATCCCACATAATTCATTAAGGCCCTTCTCCACCCCATGCATATGGTAGTTCGAAATGAACTACCCATAGCTGGATGGAAGAGACGCCAAAATGAAGTCAGTGGCCAACTCTTGGACTAGTGGAAAACCAAGTTTTTCCAAAGTCTGACTGTAACCAACCATTTTGATCACATGGGGGCCTACAGCTGCTCCCTCTTCCAGCTTGCATTCGACAAAGGACTTGGGAACATTGTACCTCTCAGTCCTTGCCTGATCTTGGAACATGTCCTTAAGTGCTACGATCATATCGTACGCTTCCTGATCCTCAAACTTCTTTTGGAGTTCAGGTTCCATGCATGCAAGCATAAGACAACTAACCTCAATAGAATCATCACATGCTCTCTTGTAGGCGTTCTTTAGGGCAGCAGATGCATTATCAGCAGGTTCATCGGGGATTGGGGTATCCAGAACTGTTTCTTTTTTATCAGACCTGAGAACAATTCTCAGGTTACGGACCCAGTCCGAATAGTTTGTTCCATTAAGTTTATCTTTGTCAAGAATCGAACGCAAAGAAAAATGTGATGTAGTGTTCGGTGCTATTGATCTACAACAGAAAACATGCAAAATACTAAGCCATGTAACCATGAAAGAGTAAAACATATTAAACAATTTAATAGCATATACTCCCACTTAAATCAATATCCCTTATTGATACTAAGTGATTCAATATCCACAATTAACAAGTCGACTAGTGAGCTTTAGCATCACTGCTAGAAGACAAGGTAAACCTGTAAGAAACACTTGCTAATCATATCACATATGACTCTTGTTGTTGGGTGACATCTCTATGTCAAAACTAGGCGCCCAACCTTTATGCCCCAAGGTCCTTAACTGTTAAGATGACCTTGTCAAGCTCACCAACCCTTATGCGTGTAGGTATCCGATACAAACCCATCCAGCCAAGGAAAACCGCGGCACCCTAATTTCATAGGCCCACCAACGATTGTACATGGCATAGGATGGTGCAAGGTTTGGTTTAGAGGGCATGGTTTAACTTAAATTTTGTGAGGGATCGTTCTACTTCTATCATCTAAGCATGCATATTAGTAAAACACATAAGAATAACATTCACATAGATGTGACACAGTATGGCCCATTTTCTCATGGTGATCTCCATCGCCATAGAACCTGTCCACCATGATGATCTCCATCTTCATGTTCCATGTGAGCCATCTTCCAAGTGATGAGTCCTCCAAGAACTAATACAAGCTATTACTCCTAACAGCTAGTAATCAAAATTACATAGTATTGGGATCATCCCAAGTTGGCACGCAGGCCATTACAATAAATGACAACACATATGGCTCCAGCCGTGTTGCCCTACTCACGACACATTTCATACATGCATCACATACATATATGATCCATACTGATCACATACATCCTGCAAAAACAAGTTATGCATAGAATCGCATTCTACCGGATCATGTGACATCGCAGCACCTAGTTACCTAAACGAGATACAAAAGGGGCTACAATTAAGGGGGGTATCCCCCTGCGGGGTTCGAAGGGGCAGCGCCCCTCGCGATATCTTCACAATTTTATTTAAGGATTTTGATCGGCAAATCAAATTTACCATAAACCGACTCCTGTCCCGATTCAATCAAACTCCTTTGATCACGGTGCATCGATTTGAGATCTAGGTTCTGATTCGATCAATCATATTGATCTTCGCGTGATTCAACAGGATTTATGTGTCACTGTCTACCCTGATAGCGGAAGCCGACAGGTAGGGGTAAGTCGTTCGACAACCTCAGATCACGATCACAGAAAGCAAGATCATAGATCAATCCTGAACCACCACCATATAAACGATCACATCATTCATATCAATCTGCATATCACCATATGCAACCATCCCGAACCTATAACTGAACAGCATCGGCTCTGATACCACTGAAGGGATACGGGTAGGCTACACTAGCACAAATCAAAATTTTCTACCGCGTAAACCAGGATTACTGTTGTCATAGATCACAAGATTACCACTAGACGCGCAGTTGCGGAATTGATGAAGCGCATCGAGGCAGTGCAGACGTTCCATGTCTCCTCCTTGTCCTCGTCCCACGAGCAGCTCCCCTTGCGCAGCTCGTCCAAAACGCTACAGATGCAGCGCCTCCGAGGTATCCACACGTACAGGGTGGAAGCGTCAGACGCCGGACTGCTAGGTCCACGCGCGCGACACAGGCGTGAGGAGTGGCGGCTGGGTGGAATGATCTAAGGTCTAACCCTGGCCAGCTCGCCCCACCCTCTCTTATATAGGCGTCCCTAGTGGGCTTCTACATTAGCAGCCCATTAGTACCCTAAGCCTGGTCTAATCCGGATCCAATCCTCATTAGGCTTCCAGCCCCTTAAGTGTGTGACCCTATAGGTTCATATGCGTATAGACATGACACGAATACACTTATTCTGTCAATAGTTGGTAGCGGCCTCTAGCAAGACGTGCCAACTCCTAAACGCATACAAAGATCATATCGGACGAGCCATCACAAGGTTTAGTACATGTCTTTCCCTTTGCCTCACGATATTTGGTCTAGCTCCAAGCTGACCTCCCTTTCTCGATACTGCGATTCGGAATCCCTTTACTAGGTTAACTCTTAACCTTATATAGCACGGCCATGCATTTCTGGATCCGATCACTCAAGGGGCCCAGAGATATCTCTCTCAAGTAGAGAGGGGCAAATCCCATCTTGATTGACCATGCCTTGCAGCATGCTTCAGGACAAACCCGAAAGCTACCTTTATAACTACCCATTTACGGTGCAGCGTTTGATAGCCCCAAAGTAGGTCGATCCACATCTCAAGTACATGCGACAATCGCAGGTCTAAGGACAAAACGTACACGATGTGTAGAGAGAGAGCTGCAACTAATTGCCAGTCTCAGGTTGGGTCAGTCCAACCCCATGTTCATAACATGTGTCCACATCATTGGTTTGACATCTCCATGTCCATGACTTGCGAAACATAGTCATCAACCAATCGATGTGCTAGTCTAATATTCACGTGTGTCCTCATATGAACTCCGACTAGGGACAACTCTCAAATAACCATACAAGTAAAGAGTTTCACAAAAAATCACATAATTGCCAATCAATACCAGTTGCCTGATATGGATATTCAAGGAACATTACAATAACTCATGGATACATATGAAATATAATCATCTCTATGATTGCCTCTAGGGCATATTTCCTTCAATATATTACGAAGTTTCAATGCATAAGGAAGGTTTTGACACGAAAACGAGGCGGAGTCGAAGCTCGGGGTGGGCTCACCCCCTCCAGGCGTGACTAGCTGGGGCCCGCGCCTGGGGTGGGTTTGGCCACCCCGGCCTCCGGTTCCTCCTTTGTTCCGTCTCGTAACTTCCCTTATGTATTAAAAACATCAAAAATATAAAAAGACCGGGATTTCACGAACCTTCTGTTTTCACCACTTTTACCTATTCAAAGACGAACTCTACAGTTTCTGGTGTTTGGTTTCTAATAAATTCTTCTGGAGTCACCATTTGAATAACATCAACATCTTGATTATAAGAATCTCCAGAAATATAATGTTTTAGTCTTTGACCATTGACCACTTGTGTTGTGTCATCCTTCAAAGAAGATATTTTGGTAGCACATGAACGATATACTTCCGCAATAACAAAAGGTCCTTCCCATTTTGAGAGTAGTTTCCCTACAAAAAATCTGAACGAGACCTATACAAAAGGACTTTCTCACCAACATGGAACTCCCTTTTGAGAATCCTCCTATCATGCCATATTTTTACTTTTTCCTTAAAGAGTCTAGCATTTTCATAAGATTCACTTCTCAACTCATCTAAGGTACTCATGTCAAGAAATATTTTCTCACCAACAAGTTTAAAATCTCTATTCAACTCTTTCACCGCCCAATAAACTTTGTGCTCTAATTCTAAAGGCAAGTGACAAGCTTTCCCATAGACCATTTTGTAAGGAGACATCCCCATAGGATTTTTATAAGCAGTTCTATAAGCCCATAAAGCGTCATTCAACTTCTTAGCCAATTTTTCCTAGATCTATTAACAACCTTTTGCAAGATAGACTTAATTTCTCTGTTGGAAAGTTCTACTTGCCCACTGGTTTGGGGTGATAAGCTGAAGAAATTCTATGGTTTACATCATACTTAGAGAGAGTTTTCTAAAACCCCCATGAATAAAATGAGAGCCTCCATCAGTCATAAGATATCTAGGCACACCAAACCTAGGAAAAATAACATCCTTAAGCATTTTCAAAGAAGTCTTACCATCGGCGCTATTTGTAGGTATGGATTCTACCACTTTGTAACATAGTCTACAACAACAAGAATATGAGTATACCCTTTTGAAGGAGGAAAGGGACCCATAAAGTCAAACCCCCAACAATCAAAAGGTTCAATAACAAGAGAACAGTTCAGAGGCATTTCATTGCGTCTAGAAATGTTACCAACTCGTTGACATTCGTCACATGATAAAACAAACTTCCTTGCATCCTTGAACAGGGTAGGCCAATAAAATCCAGACTGTAAAACCTTTTGTGAAGTCCTATCCCCAGCATGATTTTCTCCATAAGCACTGCCGTGACATTTTCTCAATATCTCTTGTTGTTCAAATTCTGGAACACATATTCGCATAATGCCATCTACTCCTTCTTTATATAGATGTGGGTCATCCCAAAAGTAATGCCTTAGATCATAAAACAATTTCCTTCTTTGTTGGCCTGTAAAAGTGGGAGGAAAATACTTGGAAACAATAAAGTTAGCATAATCAGCATACCAAGGACTTTCATGCGGACTTACCCTTATTGCAGCTAACTGCTCATTTGGAAAACTATCATTAACAGGCAGAGGGTCAAAAGAAATATTTTCCAAATGAGATAAATTGTCAGCAACAGGATTTTCAACACCTTTCCTATCTACAATATGCAGATCAAACTCTTTTAAAAGCACCACCCATCTAATAAGCCTAGGCTTATCGTCCTTCTTCGTCATAAGGTACTTAATAGCAGCATGATCAGTATGAATAGTGACCTTTGAATCAAAAATGTAGGGTCTAAACTTATCACAGGAAAATATTACAGCTAAGAACTCTTTTTCAGTAGTAGCATAATTCTTTTGAGCAGCATCTAGAGTCTTACTAGCATAATGAATAACGTTCAACTTCTTATCAACACGTTGCCCGAGGACAGCACCAACAACAAAATCACTAGGATCACACATAATTTCAAATGGTAAACTCCAATCAGGTGGTTGAACAATAGGAGAAGTAGTCAAAGCTTTCTTCAAAGTTTCAAAAGCTTCCTTACAATCATCATCAAAAACAAAAGGTACATCTTTTTGAACAAGATTAGTAAGGGGCTTTGAAATTTTGGAGAAATCTTTAGTAAACCTCCTATAGAAACCAGCATGACCAAGGATACTACAAATACCTTTTATGTCTCTAGGGCAAGGAATCTTCTCAATTGCTTCAATTTTGGCTCTGTCAACTTCAATACCTCTTTCAGAAATTTTGTGTCCAAGAACAATCCCTTCGTTAACCATGAAATGGCATTTCTCCCATTTAAGAACAAGGTTGGTTTCTTCAAATCTCTGCAAAACTTTATCAAGGTTGTGCAAACAGTTATCAAAAGAAGTTCCATAGACGGAGAAATCGTCCATGAAAACTATAAGAGCCCACCTTTATAAAGGTAAAGGTCCCTGTGATTGCAATGCTAGTACCTGGATCAATTGCTAGCATCCACAATTTAAGATGAAGTACATAGTAACAAAGGTCATTATTACATCGTCATTCCATAGACAACATAGTCTTTTACAACTCCATAGCCATAGGCTAGTACAAGAGTTTAACTTAACAATATAAATAAAAGTCTTCATCTTCATGTGCCACAGGCAAGCATGTTGAGTGTAGACTCATAACCCTAATCCTCATGATAGTAACATGCAACATCACAAGTTACAGCCACAGTGGGTCAATACATTGGAATAGTATTGGCAAGTGATACCTTAGTATAATAATAGTATCTAGCTTCTACATGAATTTGGCTAAGTGTAGATTAGACTTGCTTTGCTCAAAATAGGTTTTACCTATCAGTTGAAAACACTAAGTTTTTGTTTGGCAAAAACTCCCAAGGAACCACCAATAGACATTAGTGAACCTTCACCCTTGTTCAACCACAAGTTTTTAACTTAGAAAATTGGGATGAGGAGATTCTTGATAGATTCCATGTCTTGATGCTCAAATTGTCCTTTTTCGGGGACACGGCTAAGTACTTAGATTCTTCCTTCTGCAGAGGTGGTGCACTTTCCCCACAAGACTTTATTTTCACCAAGACAGGACCTTTCAGAAGCCTTCCCTTAGACCAAAATGGACACGTTCCAAACCTATCACCCACTACCACCAACTGTCCATTTGGCTAAGTTATTGAAACCTATATGATCCAGGCAGTGCCCATAATGCCATGTGGCTGCACTAGAAGCTTCTTAACATATGGCATCTCAAATCCCTTTGTTCCTGGGTGGCATTCCACAAGTGAGATACATAGGTTAGACCATTGAACAATGGGCCCTGGTAACCACTCAACCAAAATCCACCAAGCAATTACCAATGCACCCAGGTGTTTCATTCACTTAGTTGTTTTATTAACCAAACACATACGTCAAAGACTTAGCAATATTTTCCATAGCATGTGTATACAAACCACCCTTGGTTGCTACTAGCTAGGCTAAGCATGGAAATAGCAAGTATCTTAACTTTGATAAAATTCTAACAATTCTACAACTACTAGGATTTCCCAAGCATAGCATATAGATACTTAGTAAAAATTAATATGCAAGCCCTATACAAAATATCACGAATGCATAGTCAAATATTGGGATAAAAATATGAAGCACCACTTGCCTTGGTAGTTGGGGGAGTAACAACAATCCTCACAGTCACAATCACCACTAGCACCAAAATCTACACATAAAATGATAGCACCAAATTCACATTTCAAATAAACAAGAAAAAATATATGAATGCATGCAAATGCCATGTGATGATTTTTCTAAACCCAACAAGACAAGTAAAACAGTACTGATCAATAAACTAGACATTTATACTTCAAATAAACTTTATTTGGCCTTTAAAACATTTTTCATTTAATTTTTATACAAAAAATAAGCCTACCAATATCTCGTGTTAAAATTGTATTTTAACATAGGCAAAATATAAAACCAAGCCTACAGATGTGTAGGATTTATTTTTTTGATTCCATTGACATCTTATTTGCATTTTTTGGATAACCAGAACAAAAGTTATTGAATTTTACAAGTTTAAACATTCAAAAATCATTTCTGGAATTTTTAAACAGACAGGCTAGGCCACGTGGGCTGTTTCTATTGGCTGGTACCGTTTCACACGGGTCGATCAACGCGGGCCGTTGGATTTAAGTGACAGTGCACAGTCAGATATGCTCATACCGTTTCGTTTAAGTGATCTAATCTTAAACGTTAGATCTAGATCCAACGCTGCTGAGCACATGACCATGGATGGGCAGCGCTAGCGATGGATCTAGATCTAACGTTTAAGATTAGATCACTTAAACGAAACGGTATGAGCATATTTTTGAATGTTTAAACTTGTAAAATTCAATAACTTTTGTTCTGTTTATCCAAAAAATGCAAATAAGGTGTCAATGGAATCAAAAAATAAATCCTACACATCTGTAGGCTTGGTTTTATATTTTGCCTCTGTTAAAATATAATTTTATGAAGAGATATTGGTAGGCTTATTTTTTGTATAAAAATTAAATGGAAAATGTTTTAAAGGCCAAATAAAGTTTATTTGAAGTATAAATGTCTAGTTTATTGATCAGTATTGTTTTACTTGTCTTGTTGGGTTTAGAAAAATCATCACATGGCATTTGCATGCATTCATATATTTTTTCTTGTTTATTTGAAATGTGAATTTGGTGCTATCATTTTATGTGTAGATTTTGGTGCTAGTGGTGATTGTGACTGTGAGGATTGTTGGCGCTACTGGAGATGGTGGAATGGCGATTATAGTGAGGTCTAGGGGTGGTGATGATGCTTACCAGACTCGCACATGCACGATGAAGCTCAACGTGGTCGCGGTTTGGACGGGGGAGAGCTGTTGTGGCCGAAGGAGCTCGTCGAAGTTGCGGGCGACGTCGGGTTCTTGCAGACGATGAAATTGCCGATGATATGGGCCGCCCTAACACAAACCAAAGGCTTCAGTGTGTGCACAACGATCTAGCGATCCTGATAGGGTCAGGGAGAAGGCAAAGGGTGGTCGGGTTTTACCTAAGTCGCTCGTCGGAGTTGAGCGGCGGCTTTGTCGCTTGCAGTGGTGAACGGGGACGGCGTCCTGGGTAATGCGCAGGAAAACCAGAGGCATTAGAAGATGCACCAGGACATGGCAAAGTCGACAGGACCAAGCAGAAGGCAAGGGGCGACAGGAACTGACCGGAATCGGTTGCCGGAGTTGCTCGGTGCTGCGGAGGTGCAAGGCGAAATTCGTGGAGCCTGGCTGCGCTCTGTGGTTGGTGAGTGAGGGGAATGGAGCGGAGTGAGGAGGGGTTTATGTAGCCGGAGCTGGGCGAGGAATTAATCAGCGAATCAACGGCAATTAAGCGTGCAATCAACGACAGTGACGTGGGGGAGGTAACGGCGGAGGGCAAGGTCGTGGCGGGGTTTGGGGACGACGATGACGGGGCAAGTGGGTCCGAGGCATCAGCGAGAGGGTGTGCGCGGGCGGGGTGAGAAACAGAGAGAGAGAGGGGAAAACCCGGGTGGGCTGGTTTCGTTACTGGGCCAAATAGGTGGCGCCGACCCTTTTTCTTTTCTTTATTCCTTTTTCATTTATGTTTTGATTTTCTGGTTTCTCTTTCAAATGTTTTTCAAATGGGTTTGAATTCAAACTTTCTCTAGATTTTTGTAAAGTGAATTATGCACATACTTGAATACAAAGAATTGTTGTTCACTCAAAAATACATTGGCCCATTGGATTTAAAATAAAACCATGCCTTAATTAATTATTTATACTAGGCATATGAATGGTTTTGAATTCTAATTTTTTTTTGAAATTTTGAACAATCTTTGTAATCAACATTCAAACCTATATACAAACCTTACTGGTTAAAACAAGTATTCTCATATTAGTGAGTATAAATAAAGCCATTGTCTTTCTTACATGAAATATTAGACAACAATTTGCTTCTGTTTTTGAAATCTTATTTGAAAAAGATCCTAAATTCTTATGAATGCATGAATGATATGCAAACCTTATAAATCATGATTTTTGGGATGTTACAATTCTAACCCCCTTAAGGTGAATCTCGCCCTCAAGATTCGGATTGGCTAGAAAATAGGCGAGGGTGGTCTTTGCGAAGATCATCTTCTCTTTCCCATGTTGCTTCTTCCTAGGAATGATGGTTCCACTGAACTTTGTAGAATTTAATAGTCTTTGTCCGAGTTACTCTTTCTGCAGTATTGAGAATCTTGATAGGTTTTTCCTCATAGGTGAGATCACTTTCCAATTGGACCTCTTCCAAAGGTATAGTGTCCTTCAAAGAAGTCTCTTCCATCTCCGGATGGCATTTCTTTAGTTGACTCACATGAAACACATTGTGAACGACAGACAATGATTCAGGCAATTCAATCTCATATGCTACTTCTCCTTTACGGCTCAGAATCCTGAATGGTCCAACATATCTTGGGGCCAATTTTCCTTTGACTCCAAATCTATTCACTCCACGAAGTGGTGATACTCTAAGATAGGCTCTATCACCCACTTCATTGGTGACTTCCCTACGCTTGGGATCTGCATAGCTCTTTTATCGGGACTGTGCTATCTTCAATCTGTCCTTTACCAACTTGCCTTTCTCTTCAGCTTCCTTGATTAGTTCTGGCCCGAACAAGTTTCTTTACCCAACACCATTCCATATCAATGGTGTAGTACACTTTCTCCCATAGAGAAATTCAAATGGTGCCATCTCAATACTGGCTTGATAGCTGTTGTTGTAAGAGAATTCTGCGTAAGGCAGACTTTCATCCCAACTAGCACCATAATCTAGGGCACATGCCCTCAACATATCCTCCAGAATCTGGTTGGTCCTTTTTGTCTGTCCATCAGTTTGGGGATGAAAAGCAGTACTGAATTCCAATCTCATTCCCAATGACTCATGCAGTTGCCTCCAAAAATGGGAAGTGAATTGAGTTCCCCTATCAGACACAATACTCTTAGGTACTCCATGCAGACACACAATCCTATTCATATAGATCTTGGCTAACTTAGCACTTGTATAGGTTGTCTTCACGGGTATGAAATGAGCCACTTTAGTTAGGCGATCTACTATGACCCAAATAGAATCATATCCCGATCTAGTCCTTGGCAGTCCAGTGATGAAATCCATGCCAATCTTGTCCCACTTCCAATCAGGAATATGTATTGGTTGTAACAATCATGCTGGTTTCTGATGTTCCGCTTTCACTCTACTACATACATCACACAAAGCAATATGTTCGGCGATGTCCTTCTTGAGATTATTCCACCAAAATCTTTCCTTCACATCCATGTACATTTTGGTGTTACCCGGATGAATGGAATATGGTGAGTTGTGTGCTTCTTGTAAAATCAGTTTTCGAAGCTCCGGATCTTGCGGAATGCAGATCCGTTTTCCATACCATAAAATACCATGTTCATCTTCATGGAATCCTTTGGCTTTTCCCTTACCAATATTTTCCTTAATCCCTTCAATTTCCTTGTCCGTATTTTGGGCTTCCTTGATTTTGTCCAACAAAGTGGGTTGAACATCCAATGACATGAGATGTCCTTCAGGCACAATATCCAACCTGAGATCTTTGAATTGGGCACACAGATCATCTGGTAACTCTCCTTTAGTAAGGCCATTCACATAAACCTTACGGCTTAATGCATCCGCTCCAACATTTGCTTTACCGAGGTGGTATTGCAAACTCAGGTCATAGTCCTTGATGAGTTCTAGCCATCTCCTTTGTCTCATGTTGATTTCTTTCTGAGTGAAGATATACTTCAAACTTTTGTGATCTGTGAACACTTCATATCGCTTTCCCAAAAGATAATGTCTCCATGTTTTGAGTGCATGGACAACAAAGGCTAACTCTAAATCATGAGTAGGATAATTCACTTCATGAGTTTTGAGTTGTCTCGAGGCATAAGCCACAACTTTCCCTTCTTGCATTAGAACTGCACCCAATCCTTGGTGAGATGCATCATAATACACTTGGAAATCTTTCTCCAAATCAGGCAGACATAAGACTGATGCTGTCACTAGTCTCTTCTTTAACTCTTGGAAACTGAGTTCACATCCTTCAGTCCAATCAAATTTCTTGTCTTTCTTAAGTAACTCCGTCATTGGCTTAGATACCTTTGAGAAATTCTCAGTGAACCTTCTATAATATCCTGCCAAGCCAAGAAAACTATGAACTTCCTTCACTGACTTAGGAGATTCCCACTTAGTTATAGCTGACACTTTTGCGGGATCAACTGCTACACCATCTCCTAACACAATGTGTCCAAGAAATCCGACCTCATTCAACCAGAATTCACACTTGCTGAATTTGGCATATAGTTTATGCTCTCTAAGCTTCTCAAGTATCAATCACAAATGTCCTTCATGCTCTTCATTGCTCTTGGAGTAGATCAAAATGTCATCAATGAAAACGACAACAAATTTGTCAAGAAATTCCATAAACACCTTGTTCATCATATTCATGAAGTAGGCTGGTGCATTGGTCAAACCAAATGTCATCACGGTGTACTCATACAATCCATACCTAGTGGTGAAAGCAGTCTTACGTATGTCTTGTTCCCTTATCTTTAGCTGAAAGTAGCCTGATCGGAGATCAATCTTTGAGAACACACGGGCTCCTTCTAACTGATCAAACAAGTCATTGATTCTGGGCAAAGGATATTTGTTCTTGATAGTCACCTCATTGAGTGAACGATAATCTATGCATAACCTTTGACTTCTATCTTTATTTTCAACAAACAAGACTGGTGCTCCCCAAGATGAAGAATTTGGTTGAATAAATCCTTTCTGCAACTGTTCTCCAAGTTGCTTCTTGAGTTCTTTCAACTCATCAACTGACATCTTGTAAGGTCTCTTTGCTATTGGTCCTGATCCTGACAGCAAGTCAATCAGAAACTCTACATCTCTATCTGGTGGCATTTCAGGCAATTCCTCCGGAAACACATCCGGATATTCTCTCACAATTAGCACACTGTGTATGCTAACCCCCTTAAGAGAATTTATCTTACTCCCTTTAGATTCAAAAATGACATCCAATCCATTCCCAAAATGACATCCAATCCTTGGGAATTTAGGATTATCAAATTAACGGGAAACTTATACTTCCCAAATTCTATCACTAGGTCATGACATCCCGAGTTCACTATCATTTCTCCACCAGGAGAACTTACTTTTATAGGACACCCAATAGTTTCAACTGGAAATCCATTTCTATCAACAAATTCTCTTGATATGAATGAATGTGATGCGCCAGTATAAAAAAGAACAAGTGCTGGAACAAAATTGAGTTTGAACTTACCAGCCACAGCATCAGGTTCCTCATATATTTGTTCCACATTGATGTGGTTCACTTGTCCCTTTTGGAAGGGATTGGGCTTGTTGGCACCTTCTACTTTATTTTCTGGGCACTCATTAGCATAGTGCTCCATCTTCTTACACTTGAAGCATTCAACCTGACTAATATCCCTCTTTGCAGGCTGACTTCCACTACCATTTCCACCTCCACTGTGGTGGATCTTGTGTCACTCTTGTGGTTCTTATACTTGTCATTATCATGACTGCGGTGATGCTTGTTGTCATGATGGCGGTTGTGGCTGCGGTGGTTGTTGTACTTTCCATGTTTGTGGGATCCAGAACTCCCACTATCATCATGATGGGAACGCTTGTGAGACGATCCCGAGTTGTGCTTATCAAAATTGTGCTTCCTCTTCCTACTTTAACCCTGTTTCATCTTGTTTTCCAAGATGGTAGCCTTGTCACAAAGTGATTGGTAGGTTGGGACATAGGCAACAGACAGCTGCAGATTCAGTTCATCATTCAGTCCTTCGAGGAATTTCTCCTTCCTCTTGGCATCAGTATCAACTTCATTCGGTGCATAACGCGCCAGATTGTTGAATTCCTCAATATACTCAGCCACGCTGCGGTGACGCTGTTTCAGGTTGTGGAACTCCTTCTTCTTCAAATTCATTACTACGGATGAGATGTGAACTGTACGGAATCCATCCTCAAAGATATCCCAAGTCACATCGAGTAGTGATCTGAAAGTTGTCCCACTAGGTTGCTGCTGGCCCTTCTAGCAGATGTGCTGCAAACCTGACCTTCTCTTCGTTGGTGCAGCCAACAGTCACCATGTCTTTGTTCACCAAACATAACCAATCATTGGCCACCATTGGATCAGTGGTTCCTGAGAACTTGGCAGGCCTCAGTCTTAGAAATATGGTGAGCATGTCAAATCCTGGCGGATTATTCTGGTTGTTGTTGTTGGGTCACGCAGAGATAAAACAAAACTTTTTCCTCTAACGTGGTGATCCCAAGAACTAGCTGAGGTAGAAGGCCACGAGGTTTACCACTAGACGCGCAGTTGCGGATTACTGATGAAGCGCGTCAGTTGATGCAGTGCAGTCCTCACGATCCGATCGTCCTGGTGCTGATCGCACAGCACCTCTACCGGTATCCACACGTACAAGGAGGAGCGCCGGCGGCGAACTGCTAGGTTCGTTACGGCGGCTGGACTGCTGTGGAGCTAGGGTTTCCAACACATGGAATGACCTAATCGAACAACGATTAACCTTTCTGGGTTACAGTGCTCCACTATATATAGGGAGTGAACGTGGGCTCTGCTTACGCGACCCATTCACTAAAGCCCATATAACACTAGTCACCGTGAGTCCAACTCACTAACTCAGTCCTAATCTGGTTTAGGTCCAACCCAACCAGATTACAGATTCGGATCCAATCCGAACTTGCTCCCGCTCTTAAGTGTGTGACCCCGCAGGCTCATGGTTACTTGGACACGATTAGAGTCCGACTCACAATCGATCAATCGGCATCGGCTCCTAGCAGAACGTGCCGATTCCCAAGTACCAAAGAGTCATGACGACTTGCCGTTCCAATGTGACTTACGTCTGAGTCCCTTTTGCCTCACGATATACCTTGTCAGACTATAGGCGAATATATGTCATCCCTTAAATAGTCCGACTCTCTTCTCGATCCGAGATAAGTGATTCACCCGACTAACTCTTAGCCGATCGCCTCGGTTAACACTTAACCGAGTCGTGCATGGACATGCTTTCCGAATCATATCTCACGAGAGGGCCCAGAGAATATCTCTCCGAGTGGAGGGGAAAAATCCCATCTTGGTTATCCACATCACGCAGCTTGATTCTCAGTCGACCCGAACCCTGCCTTTATAACTGCCCAGTCACGGATCAGCGTTTGACAGAACCTAAGTCGGTGATCCTCAACTCGGACTATGCAACAACCTCAGGTCTAAGGATTACATTGATTGAGATATACAAATGACAACTAGTTCGTTGTACCTCAATATGGGTCAATCCGACTCGCTAAACTCTTTAGCCGAATCTGTGTAAGTTGGAATAGCATCTCCATGCCCATGACAAGTGGAACCGAGTCATCAAGCCAACTTTCACATTGGTCTAAGTTGTGTGTCCAGCACAACCTCAATGACCAAGGATATTTAGTATAAACAACATGAATGCATAGTTCCACAACCGAATCACATATTCAATGATACACATCAGATGTTCATACAAGGACTACTTAATAACTTTATGAATACAATGGGAAATATCATCATACATGATTGCCTCTAGGGCATATTACCAACAGTCTCCCACTTGCACTAGAGTCAATCTTTCGACATCACATGTCTAAGCATCTAATGCCCATGGCTCTCATGTGCGCTTCATGCTTTGGCTGGGGTAACGGCTTTGTCAACGGATCCGCAATATTTGCATCCGTGTGTACCTTGCATAACTTGATATCACCCTGATCCACGAACTGGCGAATTAGGTGGTACCGCATGAGTATGTGCTTGTTCTTCTGGTGTTGTCTAGGTTCTTTGGCTTGTGCAATAGCACCATTGTTGTCACAATACACGTCCAACGGATTGGACGAGCCCTGAACCACACCAAGATCCATGAGGAAATTCCTCATCCAAACAGCTTCCTTTGCTGCCTCCGAGGCGGCAATATACTCAGCCTCTGTTGTAGACGCAGACACAGTCTCTTGCTTAGAACTTTTCCAGCTCACAGCACCTCCGTTTATAATAAACACGTATCCGGATTGCGAGCGAGAATCATCAGAGTCGGTGAGATAACTCGCATCCGTGTAACCCTTTACACTGAGTTCATCTTCACCACCATAAACCAAGAACATATCCTTAGTCCTTCTCAAGTACTTTAGGATATTTTTAGCCGCTGTCCAGTGGATCTCTCCAGGATCAGCCTGGTATCTGCTCACAACACTTAGAGCATAGGAAACATCCGGCCTAGTACAAATCATGGCGTACATGATGGATCCAACTGCAGAAGCATATGGAATCGCACTCATCCGACTTCGCTCATCAGTTGTCGAAGGACACTGAGTCTTGCTAAGTTTTACACCATGGGACATCGGTAAGAACCCTTTCTTAGACGATTCCATGTTGAACTTCTTCAACACTTTGTCCAAATAAGTACTCTGACTCAATCCAATGAGCCTCCTTGATCTATCTCTATAGATCCGGATTCCGAGGATGTATGTTGCCTCACCCAAGTCTTTCATTGAGAAACTCCTTTCTAATGATTCCTTGGTTTCTTGCAACATCTGGACATCATTTCCAATCAGTAATATGTCATCCACATATAAGATTAGAAAATTTACTTTGTTCCCACTAAACTTCTTGTACAAACAAGAATCATGATCACTCTTGATGAAACCAAACGATTTGACTACCTCATCAAAGCGAATATTCCAACTCCGAGATGCTTGCTTCAACCCATAAATGGATTTCTGAAGTTTGCATACCTTGTTAGCATTAGCCGGATCGAAAAAACCCTCGGGCTGTATCATATACACGTCCTCGGTTAAATTTCCGTTAAGGAAAGCCGTTTTGACATCCATCTGCCATATCTCATAGTTGAAATAGGCTGCTATAGCTAACATGATCCGAACTGATTTAAGCATCGCTACGGGTGAGAAAGTCTCGTCGTAATCAACTCCTTGAACTTGTCGGAACCCCTTCGCGACAAGGCGTGCTTTATAGACGGAAACATTTCCATCCATATCAGTTTTCTTTTTAAAGACCCATTTGCACTCGAAGGGTCTTGCACCGTCTGGCAGATCAACCAAGTTCCAAACTTGATTTTCATCCATGGACTTTATCTCTGATCTCATGGCTCCAAGCCATGACTCGGAATCAGATCCCACCATCGCTTCCGAATAATTTGCCGGCTCATCACTGTCTAACAGTAACACATCACGAACACTTCGTAATCTTGCCGATCTTCGTAGTACAGGTGCTGCTTCCGGCTCAGCTGCCACGACCGGCTCAACCTCCAAGGTTTTTGCCGACTCGCTACTAGCCGGTTCCTCTCGAATTTCTTCGAGTTGCACCGTGCTCCCACTTACTCCCCGACTGAGAAACTCTTTCTCAAGGAAGACACCGTTCCGAGCGACAAACACTTTGCCCTCTTCTCGGTTGTAGAAGTAGTAACCCAAGGTTTCCCTCGGATACCCCACGAAAATACATTTATCCGACTTGGCCGTAAGCTTGTCCGACTGAAGTCGCTTGACAAAAGCTTCACAACCCCAAATCTTAAGAAAAGACAAACTCGGCTTTTTGCCTGTCCACATCTCATGCGGTGTCTTCTCTACCGACTTTGATGGTACTTTGTTTAGTGTGAACGCCGCTGTTTCTAGACAATAACCCCAAAATGATAAAGGCAGATCTGTCCGACTCATCATTGATCGTACCATGTCCAACAAGGTCCGATTCCGCCTTTCCGAAACACCATTCCTTTGTGGCGTTCCTGGCGGAGTAAGTTGAGGAACTATTCCACAACTTTTCAGATGGTCATCAAACTCATGGCTCATGTACTCGCCTCCTCGGTCCGACCGAAGAAACTTTATTTTCTTGCCGAGTTGATTCTGTACTTCATTCTGGAATTCTTTGAACTTTTCAAAGGCTTCCGACTTATGTTTCATCAAGTAGATATATCCATACCTACTCAAATCATCAGTGAAGGTAATGAAGTACTCATAACCACCCCTGGCTGTCGTGCTCATTGGTCCACATACATCACTATGTACTAGTCCCAACAAGTCGGACGCCCTTTCGCAACTCTTTGCAAAAGGTGTCTTGGTCATTTTGCCGAGTAGGCAAGATTCGCATGTCTCGAACGACTCCAAGTCGAACGAAGTTAGGAGTCCATCATCATGGAGTTTCTTCATGCGTTTCCAACTTATATGACCAAGCCGACAGTGCCAAAAGTAAGTCATATTCAGATCATTTGGTTTCAACCTTTTAACATTTATGTTATAAACCGACTCACCATCAAGATTCAAAATAAATAACCCGTCCTGGACGGGTGCAAAGCCGTGAAACATATCATTCAAATACAAAGAACAACCATTATTCTTGATATTCGACTCATAGCCTTGCCTCATCAAACATGAAGCAGAAATGATGTTTCGACTGAGCACTGGAACATAATAACAATTATTTAGTTCCATAATGAATCCGGAAGGTAAATGAAGTTGCATCGTGCCGACTTCCAACGCAGCAACTCTTGCTTTGTTGCCGACTCGAATATCAACCTCTCCTCTTGCTACGCTCCTAGTTCTTACCAGTCCCTGCAACGAGTTGCAGATGTGAATAACTGATCCAGTATCATATACCCAAGAACTATTAGGTGCATCAGCAAGATATATGTCTATAACATTGCATACAAGTGTACCTGAGTCGGAAGTCATACCTCCACTCTTGGCTTTGTCAGCCAAGTACTTGCTGCAGTTCCTCTTTCAGTGACCATCCGCCTTGCAGTAGAAGCAAGTGGATCCGGCTGAAGGAGATGGTTTAGTCCCTGAGGAAGCGCTTGGGACCGGGTCCTGAGCCTGCTTTCCTCCTGACTTAGCCTTCTTCTTAGTCCAAGAACTTTTCTTGAACTTAGCCTTATTCTGCACCATCAATACTTGACTGGCGCCCTTCTTGAGATCCGCCTCTGCCTGCTTGAGCATCCCATGCAATTCAGTGAGCTTCTTATCCATACCATGCATGTGGTAGTTCGAAATGAACTGCCCATATGCACTAGGAAGAGAGTTCAGAATTATATCCGTAGCGAACTCTTCGCTAATGGGGTAGCCAAGCCTCTCCAGAGACTGCACGTAACCAACCATTTTGATCACATGCGGACTCAGTGGATCACCATCCTTAAGCTTGCAACTCAGTAGAGCCTGAGAGACTTGATACCTCTCAGTCTTCGCCTGAGCCTGGAACATACTTTTGAGGCTTTCGATCATATCGTAGGCCTCAACATGCTCGAACTGCTTTTGCAAGTCCGGTTCCATGTGAGCAAGCATAAGACAGCTAATATCCGTGGACTCATCCTTAGCCCGACGGTAGGCATTGGTGGTGGCGACAGTCGCATTCTCATTCGGCTCATCTGGAAGTGGGTTGTCTAGGACATGGTCCTTCTTTTCTTGTTTGAGAACAATTCTCAGATTTCGATACCAGTTGGTAAAATTAGTGTCGTTCAGTTTATCTTTCTCAAGAATGGTTCTCAACGCAAAACCAGATATCTGAGAGTGACTGCTACTTGGTGCCATGATCTACAACAGAAAATATGCAAAACACTTAAGACATGTATTCATAAAAGAGCAAGCATATTAAACATTTTAATATTTTATGCTCCCACTAGAACCAACACCCCTCCGATGGTTACTTAGTGATTCAGGATCCTAAATAAGCAAGTCAGCTAGTGAGCTTTAGCATCACCGCTAGCCGCCAAGTGATCTAGGTAGACAACTCCTTGTCAATCGCATCTTGTGCGACTCCTGTTGGACGGGTGGCATCACATGCCCCGGCTCCCATCCGACTTTTCCCCGAGTCCCACAACCGTTGTGATAGACCCGTCTAGCTTACCGAGTGTTTCTGCAGTAAGAGTCCGACTCGAACACACCTAGTCAGAAAGAATTGGCAGCACCTCAATTTTATGAGCCCACTACCAAAAATGTCCGACATGTGATGGTGCAAACACTGGCGGGAAAACCGACTAGACCTTCTTTGAGGGATTAAATTTTACCGACTATCTAATAGAGGTAAAACTGAGACATAACAATAACACAAAATAAAGCAATTATAATGTGAAATGGTATGGCTCTCTTCATGGCGATCTCCATCTCCACAAAGCCTGTAATCCGACTCGTGCCAACTCTTGTCACTTGCCGTCTTACTCCATGTCGCCGACATGTACAACGCCTTGCATGCCTTCCGGGTTCTCAAACAGCTACACTAGCTTAGTAAAGTAAATTACATAAAGAATCCGACACGCAGGTCGTTATACAATAAAATGACAGCACCTAGGCTCCAGCCGGCTGACAAAAACCGTGATTCGCAGATCACGTATGGATTACACACATACATCACATGCACATGAACCATACCATTCACAACTTCCTGCAAAAACAAGTTATGCATAGATACAATATCTACCGGCGTTGTGAAACTCGCAACGACATCTAAGGCGCTACGATCTCATCTACGATCCGGACATGGATTCCGACCATCGTTCCGATTCGATCAAACTCTTTGATCTTCGATCACCGCTTCTGGATTTACGTGTCACAATCTACCCCGATGGCGGAAGCCGACCGGTAGGGGTATGTCGTTCCACGACCTCAGCAGTATGATCACGGAAATCAGATCTACCATTCCCCGAGTACAGTTGATCCAATCAACCTCGTACAAAACCGATCTATCTCATAGATCGACCACCGAACAGCACATATATCTCATCTACATCCTACCGCATATCACATATGCGTGATCTCGAGCCTAAAACCAGAAGCTATCGCTCTGATACCACTGTTGGGTCACGCAGAGATAAAACAAAACTTTTTCCTCTAACGTGGTGATCCCAAGAACTAGCTGAGGTAGAAGGCCACGAGGTTTACCACTAGACGCGCAGTTGTGGATTACTGATGAAGCGCGTCAGTTGATGTAGTGCAGTCCTCACGATCCGATCGTCCTGGTGCTGATCGCACAGCACCTCTGCCAGTATCCACACGTACAAGGAGGAGCGCCGGCGGCGAACTGCTAGGTTCGTTACGGCGGCTGGACTGCTGTGGAGCTAGGGTTTCCAACACATGGAATGACCTAATCGAACAACGATTAACCTTTCTGGGTTACAGTGCTCCACTATATATAGGGAGTGAACGTGGGCTCTACTTACGCGACCCATTCACTAAAGCCCATATAACACTAGTCACCGTGAGTCCAACTCACTAACTCAGTCCTAATCTGGTTTAGGTCCAACCCAACCAGATTACAGATTCGGATCCAATCCGAACTTGCTCCCGCTCTTAAGTGTGTGACCCCGCAGGCTCATGGTTACTTGGACACGATTAGAGTCCGACTCACAATCGATCAATCGGCATCGGCTCCTAGCAGAACGTGCCGATTCCCAAGTACCAAAGAGTCATGACGACTTGCCTTTCCAATGCGACTTACGTCTGAGTCCCTTTCCTCACGATATACCTTGTCAGACTATAGGCGAATATATGTCATCCCTTAAATAGTCCGACTCTCTTCTCGATCCGAGATAAGTGATTCACCCGACTAACTCTTAGCCGATCGCCTCGGTTAACACTTAACCGAGTCGTGCATGGCCATGCTTTCCGAATCATATCTCACGAGAGGGCCCAGAGAATATCTCTCCGAGTGGAGGGGCAAAATCCCATCTTGGTTATCCACATCACGCAGCTTGATTCTCAGTCGACCCGAACCCTGCCTTTATAACTGCCCAGTCACGGATCAGCGTTTGACAGAACCTAAGTCGGTGATCCTCAACTCGGACTATGCAACAACCTCAGGTCTAAGGATTACATTGATTGAGATATACAAATGACAACTAGTTCGTTGTACCTCAATATGGGTCAATCCGACTCGCTAAACTCTTTAGCCGAATCTGTGTAAGTTGGAATAGCATCTCCATGCCCATGACAAGTGGAACCGAGTCATCAAGCCAACTTTCACATTGGTCTAAGTTGTGTGTCCAGCACAACCTCAATGACCAAGGATATTTAGTATAAACAACATGAATGCATAGTTCCACAACCGAATCACATATTCAATGATACACATCAGATGTTCATACAAGGACTACTTAATAACTTTATGAATACAATGGGAAATATCATCATACATGATTGCCTCTAGGGCATATTCCCAACAGTTGTTGTTGTTATTGTTATTGTTGTTGTTGTTGTTATTCTGATTCTGGTTCTGCATGAAGGTGGTCATCATCTGTATTAGTTGTGCTTGCGCTGTCATCAACTGCTACATCTCGGGAGTGACATTGTTGTTGTTGTTTTGGTTGGGGTTGGCACGTCGAGGTGGCATTTGTGGTTTTAATAAGGATAAGAATGAGGTACCCATAGATGCTTAACATGCACAATACGTCATATAAACAATCACAATAACCAAGCATCAAAACAGCATAGAGTTTAAACGACATAAAGAACAAGTTTTGGAAAAAGCAAACACACCATAGCAAGCCATCCACATGTTGGATGGTCATTGTGACTCAATAATCAAAGTATGGTAGATGAATGATAATCGAGAAGTCTACACTACTCCTTTGCATCAGTCTCCACATCAACAAGGGTAAGACCTGCATTCTCCATAGCGGTCTTGCACTCATCAACACTAGCAGTCAAGGCCTCAATCTTGGCCCTAAGAGCCCTCTTTTGTGAGCGAAGCCTCTCGATCACTCCCTGCTGATGCTCAAGCTCGAAGTCCATGGCCTCTAGCTCTTCCTTCATCTCCCGGATCTTCTTGTTTATGTCTTTGACTCTTTTCTCCTGGCTCTTGAACTTCTTGTCCTGGCTTCAAACTTGGCCTCCATTTCCTTGACAATCTCGTCTTGCTCCGCGAAGAGCTTGTCCTTCTCACAAATATGAACCTGGAGCTCGTCATTACTAAGAATCACGTTGGTCCTATCAGTATTTAGGTGTCTAATAAGACCCTCTAGGTCCTGAAGGTATAGATGAATCGGCTCCATCGTCTCTCTAGCAGCATCCTCGTACTCTATAGCCTCACCCTCCTCGTTGTGTCTCCCTAAGGGGTGAAAGTAAAGACCTCTAAGCTCGGTGGAGTGCCTCCCTACCAGGCGCCCAAGAAACTCCTGCATGACTACATCTAAGCCTTTCTCCTTGTCGTCATGCATCAGCTTGAAAGTGATGGTCTCCGTAGTTGGCTCTGTCTGGCGTCCCGGCTAGGTGACTCTGAAGCCCCATAGGTCCTTCCTCTCAAACTTGGTGAGTGGAAGTGTCATGATGCTAGGAAGTGGAAGGTTGAGCACACTAGTGAGCTCAATGAGACGAGTACCAAAACAAGTTCCCTTGAACTCCTCGGCCGTGTTGATAACAACATTAGTCATCTATTTTTATAATATAGAGAAAAGTTAGAATCAACATCAAATAGAGAGAAATCACAAGACAAAATATCACAATCACATCTTTTTGCAACAAACACACAAGTCATGGCATACACAAATCCATTACAATCATCAAGGTTCAACATAACTTTTTGAAAGTAAAAACGATAAGTGTGGTGGTCCAGCTAACGAAGTACGTTACAACTCTCACTCACTAGACAAAATTGTTGGAGATATGCCCTAGAGGCAATAATAAATGTAGTTATTATTATATCTTTGTGTTTATGATAAATGTTTACATTCATGCTATAATAGTATTAACAGGGAAACATTAATACTTGTGTGATTTGTAAACTTGATTAGAAGTCCCTAGTATAGCCTCTATACTTCACTAGCTTGTTGGTTGATAAATGATTATGGTTTCCCTATCATGAACATTGAGATGTTATCAACAACAAGATCATATCGTTAGGAGAATGATATGGTGGGCATACTCCTATAGATAAGCGTAGCATAAAGATCAAGTCATTTCAATAGTTCAATTGCTATATGCTTTCTGATACATAGTAACCTAATTCCTTCGACCATGAGATCATGCATATCACCTTTACCGGATGGATGCTTTGATGACATCAAACACCACACCGTAACTGGGTGGCTATAAAGGTGGCATTGAGTGTTCGGAAAGTATTGGTTGAGACACATGGATCAAGAGTGGGATTTGTCCATCCATATGACGGATAGATATTCTCTGGGCCCTCTCGGTGAAATGTCATCCAATTGGCTTGCAAGCATGTGACTGGCTCACAAGGGATCACATATCACGGGAACGAGAAAAGAGTACTTATCAGTAACGAGGTTGAACTAGGTATGCAGAGATACCGACGATCATAACCTTGGATAAGTAACATATCATGAGACAAAGGGAAATTGGTATCGTATGTAAGTGGTTCATTCGATCGCAAAGTAATCGTAGAAATATGTGGGAGCCATATGAATTTCCAGATTCCTCTATTGGTTATTGTTCGGAGAAGTGTCTCGATCATGTCCGCATAGTTCACGAACCATAGGGAGACACACTTAAGGATTCGACGTTGTTTTGAGTAGTTATGGTATTATGAGAAAGAGACCGAATGTTTTTAGGAGTCTCGGATGGGATCCGAGATATCACGAGGTGATCCGGAATGGTCCGGAGAATAAGATTCATATAAGGAAAGTCCCGTTTCGGAGTTCGGGAATGATTCCGGTGTTTTCATCGGGAATGTTCTAGAAGGTTCCGGATTGTCCGGCACTCCGGGGGGGGGAGGGTACATGAGTGTGTCATTGAATGATTGCATCATGTACTAAGTGTTCTTGCTGTTCCAAAAACATGAAAGTCAAATTGCCAGTTTGAAAGTCAAACGGCTAAAACAGGAAACTGTGGGAAACAGGAAACTGTGGGAAACAAGCAAGAGGAGTTGGAACCAACTTGGAGGAGGAGTCCCACTCCTCCAGGCCGGCGCCCAGCCCTAGGCCGAGTTGGGGAGGGACTCCCTCCCTCCCCTGGCGCGCCAAGGCCCCTCCACCCATAAAAGGAGGGGCAGGGCTCCTCCTTGAGACACACAAGTTTCCACCTCTAATCTCAGGTTTAGAGCCGTTTGGTTTAGAGCTTCTAATTGCTTTAGCCTGCGGTTTAGAGCCTTCTAATTGGTGTGTCTAATCTCTAGACCACTAATAGCCCTCTCTCATAATCCACCATACTCGCTCCGGCTTAAGGCGAAGCCCTGCGGGATCTCCCCTCTACTTCCGGTACCACGCCGTTGTGCTGCCGGAATCGCGAGGAGAGTGCTACAACCTCCGCTGCCTGCTGGAACAAGGGAGAGGAAGGTCTTCGTCGAGTACCGAACGTGTGACCGACTGCGGGAGCGCTGCCGGAACGCAGCGCCGGAAGGATCGTCTACACGATCTTGAGACCGGGAAGAGTACGACTACATCACCCACGAGAATCCGCTCTCGTTAAACGCTTTGGAATCTTCGAGGGTAAGTTATTCCATCGACTCGTTGCTACAATCTAGTAGATAGATCTTGGCTTGTTTGTTTGTATGCGATAGAAATTTTTTGTTTTCCATGCTACGAACCCCTTCAGTGGTATCAGAGCCGTGTCTATATGTAGATCTGTTGCACGAGTAGAACACAATGGTCATTGTGGGCGTTGATGCTTTTATTGTCGATTACTTCTTGTGTACTTTGCATCTTGCGGTATGTTGGGATGAAGCGGCCCGGGCTAACCTTACATGACATCTTTCATGAGACTTGCTCCACGCTTGACATGCAACTTGTATTGCATAAGTGGCTTTGCGGGTGCCTGTTTCTCCTAGCATAGTTAAGATCCAATTTACAACGGGTGATCAACAATGCTAGTATCAATGTTGTGGTTCTTGTTCGTAAGTTAGAACGACACTTATTGACAGCCCCAAACCACGTAAAATATGCAAAGAAAGTAGAGGCGTCTAACTTTGTTTTTCAGGGGTGTGCAGTGATGTGATATGGCCATGATTGTGATTATATTTGATGTATGCAATGTTCCTTATTGTAAGTTGGCAACCGGCAGGAGCCATATGGTTGTCTTTAATTTATGTTAAGACCCGCGTGTCTATTCAAAGTAGTTGTAATAGTTGAAGCCGGTGGATGACAACCATGGAGAAGCGTCATTGACCTTGATGCAATGCCGGTGATGATGGAGATCATGTTCGTGCTTGAAGATGGAGATCGGAAGCACAAAGAAGAAAGGCCATATCATATCACATATATTGAATTGCATGTGATGTTAATCCTTTATGCATCTTGTATTGCTTAGTAGACGACGGTAGCATTATAAGATGATCCCTCATGCACATCAATTTCAAATCATAAAGTGTTCACCCTTAGTTAGCACCGTTGCTAAAGCTTGTTGTTTCGAAGCACCACGTGATGATCGGGTGTGCTAGATTCTGCAAGTGTATACAACGTGAGCAAGCCAGATTTGCTCATGCAGAAACTAAGGTTTGATCTTGACGAGCCTAGCATGTACAGACATGGTCTCGGAACACGGATCACCGAAAGGTAAAGCATGAATCATATAGTAGATATGATGAACATGTCGATTGTTCGCCATTGAAACTATGTCAACTCTCGTGATGATCAGTGTTGATATGGTGGATTTGGTTCGTGTGATCACTAAAACAATGTGAGGGATATTGTTTTGAGTGGGAGTTCACCTAGTTTAATTTCATTAATTAATTTGAACTCAATTTGTCATAAACTTAGTCTAAACTATTGCAAATATGTTGTAGATCAATGGCAGCCCCTACCATCAATTTTAATGCGTTCCTAGAGAAAGAAAAGTTGAAAAACAATGGAAGCAACTTCGCGGATTGGTTCCGCAATTTGAGGATTGTCCTCACAGCTGGTAATTTGACCTATGTGCTGGATGCACCGCTGGGTGACCCACCTGCAGATGATGCTCCCGATGAAGTAAAGAATGTTTACCTCGCTCGGAAGAATTAGTACTCCATAGTTCAGTGTGCTATCTTGTATGGTTTGGAATCGGAGCTTCATAAAAGGTTTGAGGATTCAGACCCATATGATATTGTCGAGGATCTCAAATTGATTTTTGAGACTCATGCGGCAATTGAAAGTTATGAAGCTTCTGAAAAGTTCTTTAACTGCAAGATGGAAGAGGGCAGCTCCGTCAGTTAAGATGTCTGGGCACGCAAACAAACTTCAAAGCTTGGGTATTGTGATTCCTAATGCTTTGGGGATTTACCGTGTCCTCCAATCACTACCACCAAGTTACAAGAACTTTGTGATGAACTACAACATGCAGAACATGAACAAGACGTTGCCAGAACTCTTTGCCATGTTGAAATCTGCAGAAGTGGAGATTAAGAAAGAGCACCAAGTGTTGTTGGTCAATAAGACCACCAAATTCAAGAAAGGCAAGTCTAAGCAAAAGGGACACTTCAAGAAGGGTGGTAAGAAAGTTACCACGCCGGCGAAGAAGACCAAGGCTGGACCTAAGCCTGATACTGAGTGCTTTTACTGCAAGGGAGAAGGTCACTGGAAGCGGAATTGCCCAAAGTACTTGGCGGATTTGAAGAACGGCAACATCAAGAAGAAAGGTATATCTGATATACATGTTATTGATGTGTATCTCACTAGTACTCGTAGTAGTGCCTGGGTATTTGATACTGGTTCGGTTGCTCATATTTGTAACTCGAAACAGGTGCTGCAGAATAAACGGAAGCTAGCGAAGAACGAGGTGACGATGCGCGTGGGAAACGGATCAAAGGTTGATGTGATCGCGGTCGGCACGCTACCCCTTCATCTACCATCGGGATTAGTTTTATACTTAAATAATTGTTATTTAGTGCCTGTGTTAAGCATGAACATTATATCAGGATCTTGTTTATTGCGAGACGGTTACTTGTTTAAATCAGAGAATAATGGTTGTTCGATTTATATGAGTAATATGTTTTATGCACATGCACCTTTGATAGATGGTCTATTCTTATTGAATCTCGATAGTGGAAATACACATATCAACAACATTGAGGCTAAACGTTTGAAATCAAGCGATAATTCGACCTATATGTGGCACTATCGTCTTGGTCACATTGGAGTGAAGCGTATGAAGAAACTCCATTCCGATGGACTTCTTCAATCACTTGATTTTGAATCACTTGAAAGATGCGAAGCATGTCTGATGGGAAAAATGACTAAGACTCCATTTTCTGGTATGATGGAGCAAGCTACGGACTTATTGGAAATTATACATACCGATGTGTGTGGTCCAATGAGTGTAGCATCGCGCGGTGGTTATCGTTATGTTCTTACCTTCACGGATGATTTGAGTAGATATGGGTATATCTATTTCATGAAACATAAGTCCGAAACTTTCGAGAAGTTTAAGGAGTTTCAAAGTGAGGTAGAGAATCAACGTAACAAGAAGATTAAGTTTCTACGTTCTGATCGTGGAGGTGAATATCTAAGTTACGAGTTTGGCGAGCATTTGAAGAAATGCGGAATACTTTCGCAGTTGACACCGCCGGGAACACCACAGCGTAATGGTGTGTCTGAACGTCGTAATCGAACTCTCTTAGATATGGTTCGTTCTATGATGTCACTTACAGATTTACCGCTATCATTTTGGGGTTATGCATTAGAAACAGCCGCATTCACTTTAAATAGGGCACCATCTAAATCCGTTGAAACGACACCGTATGAATTATGGTTTGGGAAGAAACCTAAATTGTCGTTCCTTAAAGTTTGGGGATGCGAAGCCTATGTAAAGAAGTTACAGCCGGACAAGCTTGAACCCAAAGCGGAAAAATGCGTCTTCATAGGATACCCGAAGGAAACTATTGGGTATACCTTCTATCATAGATCCGAAGGCAAAATCTTCGTTGCCAAGAATGGATCCTTTCTAGAGAAGGAATTTCTCTCGAAAGAAGTGACTGGAAGGAAAGTAGAACTCGACGAGGTTGTCGAACCTTCTCTCGAAATTGCGAGTAGCGCAGCACCAGAAGAAGTTCCTGTGGTGCCTACACCAATTAGAGAGGGAGCTAATGATGGTGATCATGAAACTTCGGTTGAAGTTGCTACAGAGCCTCGGAGATCAACGAGAAATTGTACCACTCCAGATTGGTATGATCCCGTTATGAGTGTCATGTTAGTGGACAACACCGATGACCCCGAGACATATGAGGAAGCGATGATGAGCCCAGATTCCAATAAATGGCAAGAAGCCATGAAATCCGAGATTGGATCCATGTACGAAAACCAAGTATGGACTTTGGTGGACTTACCGGATGGTCGAAAGGCTGTCGAGAACAAATGGATTTTCAAGAAGAAAACAGATGCTGATGGTAATGTTACTGTCTATAAAGCTCGACTTGTCGCAAAAGGGTTTCGACAAATTCAAGGAGTTGACTACGATGAGACTTTCTCACCAGTAGCGAAGCTAAAGTCTGTGAGGATTATGTTAGCAATCGCTGCATATTATGATTATGAGATATGGCAGATGGATGTCAAAACAGCATTCCTCAATGGAGATATTGATGAAGAGTTGTATATGATGCAACCCAAAGGTTTTGTCGATCCTAAAGATACTAACAAGGTATGCAAACTTCAACGGTCCATCTATGGATTGAAGCAAGCATCCCGAAGTTGGAATCAACGTTTTGATAAGGTAATCAAAAGTTTTGGTTTTATACAAACTTATGGAGAAGCTTGTATTTACAAGAAAGTGAGTGGGAGCTCTGTAGCATTCTTAATACTATATGTGGATGACATATTGTTGATTGGGAATGATGTAGACCTTCTTAATAGTGTCAAGGAATATTTGAATAATAGTTTTTCAATGAAGGATCTTGGCGAAGCAGCTTACATATTAGGCATAAAGATTTATAGAGATAGATCGAAACGCCAAATATCATTGTCACAGAGTACATATTTGGACAAAGTTCTAAAGAGGTTTGGAATGGAAGAAAGCAAGAAAGGGTTCTTGCCCATGTTGCCCAATACGACCTTGAGTAAAAATCAAAGTCCGACATCGGCAGAAGATAGAGAAAGGATGAGTAAGACTCCCTATGCATCAGCCATAGGATCTCTAATGTATGCCATGCTATGTACTAGACCCGACATCGCATATGCTGTTAGTCTAACTAGCAGATATCAAAGTGATCCAGGAGTGGATCATTGGACAGCGGTCAAAAACATCCTTAAGTACTTGAGAAGAACTAAGGATATGGTTCTTTCTTATGGAGGTGATGAACAGCTCGTTGTTAATGGTTACACCGATGCTAGTTGGAACACCGATCCGGATGATTCTGATACGTATTTATTTTGAATGGTGCAGCAGTTAGCTGGAGGAGTGCAAAGCAAAGCGTTGTGGCGAGATCTTCAACTGAATCAGAATACATGGCTGCTTCGGAGGCTTCACAAGAAGCGATATGGATGAAAGAGTTCATTACAGAGCTGGGTGTGGTTCCTAGTGCGCTGGACCCAATGTCTATCTACTGTGATAACATGGGCGCCATAGCCAATGCGCAAGAACCAAGGTCACACAAGAAGCTGAAGCATATCAAGCTACGTTTTCACGCTATTCGAGAACATATCCAGGATGGGGATATAAAGATTTGCAAAGTACACACAGATCTGAATGTGGCGGATCCGTTGACTAAACCTCTCCCGAGGGCAAAACATGACCAACACCAAACTGCCATGGGTGTTCGGTATATTACCATGTAATCTAGATTAGATGACTCTAGTGCAAGTGGGAGACTGTTGGAGATATGCCCTAGAGGCAATAATAAATGTAGTTATTATTATATCTTTGTGTTTATGATAAATGTTTACATTCATGCTATAATAGTATTAACAGGGAAACATTAATACTTGTGTGATTTGTAAACTTGATTAGAAGTCCCTAGTATAGCCTCTATACTTCACTAGCTTGTTGGTTGATAAATGATTGTGGTTTCCCTATCATGAACATTGAGATGTTATCAACAACAAGATCATATCGTTAGGAGAATGATATGGTGGACATACTCCTATAGATAAGCGTAGCATAAAGATCAAGTCATTTCAATAGTTCAATTGCTATATGCTTTCTGATACATAGTAACCTAATTCCTTCGACCATGAGATCATGCATATCACCTTTACCGGATGGATGCTTTGATGACATTAAACACCACACCGTAACTGGGTGGCTATAAAGGTGGCATTGAGTGTTCGGAAAGTATTGGTTGAGACACATGGATCAAGAGTGGGATTTGTCCATCCATATGACGGATAGATATTCTCTGGGCCCTCTCGGTGAAATGTCATCCAATTGGCTTGCAATCATGTGACTGGCTCACAAGGGATCACATATCACGGGAACGAGAAAAGAGTACTTATCAGTAACAAGGTTGAACTAGGTATGCAGAGATACCGACGATCATAACCTTGGATAAGTAACATATCGTGAGACAAAGGGAAATTGGTATCGTATGTAAGTGGTTCATTCGATCGCAAAGTAATCGTAGAAATATGTGGGAGCCATATGAATTTCCAGATTCCTCTATTGGTTATTGTTCGGAGAAGTGTCTCGATCATGTCCGCATAGTTCACGAACCGTAGGGAGACACACTTAAGGATTCGACGTTGTTTTGAGTAGTTATGGTATTATGAGAAAGAGACCGAATGTTGTTAGGAGTCTCGGATGGGATCCGAGATATCATGAGGTGATCCGGAATGGTCCGGAGAATAAGATTCATATAAGGAAAGTCCCGTTTCGGAGTTCGGGAATGATTCCGGTGTTTTCATCGGGAATGTTCTAGAAGGTTCCGGATTGTCCGGCACTCCGGGGGGGAGGGTACATGAGTGTGTCATTGAATGATTGCATCATGTACTAAGTGTTCTTGCTGTTCCAAAAACATGAAAGTCAAATTGCCAGTTTGAAAGTCAAACGGCTAAAACAGGAAACTGTGGGAAACAGGAAACTGTGGGAAACAAGCAAGAGGAGTTGGAACCAACTTGGAGGAGGAGTCCACTCCTCCAGGCCGGCGCCCAGCCCTAGGCCGAGTTGGGGAGGGACTCCCTCCCTCCCCTGGCGCGCCAAGGCCCCTCCACCCATAAAAGGAGGGGCAGGGCTCCTCCTTGAGACACACAAGTTTCCACCTCTAATCTCAGGTTTAGAGCCGTTTGGTTTAGAGCTTCTAATTGCTTTAGCCTGCGGTTTAGAGCCTTCTAATTGGTGTGTCTAATCTCTAGACCACTAATAGCCCTCTCTCATAATCCACCATACTCGCTCCGGCTTAAGGCGAAGCCCTGCGGGATCTCCCCTCTACTTCCGGTACCACGCCGTTGTGCTGCCGGAATCGCGAGGAGAGTGCTACAACCTCCGCTGCCTGCTGGAACAAGGGAGAGGAAGGTCTTCGTCGAGTACCGAACGTGTGACCGACTGCGGGAGCGCTGCCGGAACGCAGCGCCGGAAGGATCGTCTACACGATCTTGAGATCGGGAAGAGTACGACTACATCACCCACAAGAATCCGCTCTTGTTAAACGCTTTGGAATCTTCGAGGGTAAGTTATTCCATCGACTCGTTGCTACAATCTAGTAGATAGATCTTGGCTTGTTTGTTTGTATGCGATAGAAATTTTTTGTTTTCCATGCTACGAACCCCTTCAAAAATAGCTATCAGGGCATCCTTAGTAGCCATCTGTCTATCTTGTTCACAAGACTCCCATATTAAATCTATGATGTCTCCCCTTAGTTGTTGGTTGGTAGTCTCCAATTCTTGGGTATGCTTCTTTTCTTTTCTAAGGTCATTTTGGGTGTTGAGCATTCTGCACTTGAGTCTATTTCCAAGCTCCTTGATGGCATTCCAAGCTGCATTTCTTGCAGAGTCAAAGAATGTTGTGTGCATTTCAGAGTTGGTGACCATGCATAATCGTGACTCCTTGTGGTTGTCTTCCTTGTTTTTGTACAAGTGAAGTTGCACACACCAATAAACTTCTCCTTCATCCATCACAGGGAATCCCTTGTACACAGCTGCACCATGTATCCCCATGGTAATCATAAGGTTCTTGAGTGCCTTGGGAAATTCAGTCTCACACTCCAAGGTCATGGTCATGAGTTGTACCTTCCTCACGGCTTCGTTGATGGAGTTCATCTACAAATAGAGATGAGAAAGAAGATTAGAAAAGTTTACGAGAAGAAAAATACAACTGTGGGAATTTTTTCAAAGTGTTGAATTTTGTTCCTTAGTGGTTTCTAATCCAATCCTAGGGTCATAATCCTACAGGCAACATAGTGCTCTAATACCATCTGTAAGACCCCACCTTTATAAAGGTAAAGGTCCTGTGATTGCAATGCTAGTCCCTGGATCAATTGCTAGCATTCATAGTTTAAAATGAAGTACACATAAACAAAGGTCATTATTACATCGTCATTCCAGAGACAACATAGTCTTTTACAACTCCATAGCCATAGGCTAGTACAAGAGTTTAACTTAACAATATAAATAAAAGTCTTCATCTTCATGTGCCACAGGCAAGCATGTTGAGTGTAGACTCATAACCCTAATCCTCATGATAGTAACGTGCAACATCACAAGTTACAGCCACAGTGGGTCAACACATTGGAATAGTATTGGCAAGTGATACCTTAGTATAATAATAGTATCTAGCTTCTACATGAATTTGGCTAAGTGTAGCTTAGGCTTGCTTTGCTCAAAATAGGTTTTACCTATCAGTTGAAAACACTAAGTTTTTGTTTGGCAAAAACTCCCAAGGAACCACCAATAGACATTAGTGAACCTTCACCCTTGTTCAACCACAAGTTTTTAACTTAGAAAATTGGGATGAGGAGATTCTTGATAGCTTCCATGTCTTGATGCTCAAATTGTCCTTTTCCGGGGACACGGCTAAGTACTTAGATTCTTCCTTCTGCAGGGGTGGTGCACTTTCCCCACAAGACTTGCTTTCACCAAGACAGGACCTTTCAGAAGCCTTCCCTTAGACCAAAATGGACGCGTTCCAAACCTATCACCCACTACCACCAACTGTCCATTTGGCTAAGTTATTGAAACCTATATGATCCAGGCAGAGCCCATAATGCCATGTGGCTGCACTAGAAGGTTCTTAATATATGTCATCTCAAATCCCTTTATTCCTGGGTGGCATTCCACAAGTGAGATACACAGGGTAGACAATTGAACAATGGGCCCTGGTAACCACTCAACCAAAATCCACCAAGCAATTACCAATCCACCCAGGTGTTTCATTCACTTAGTTGTTTTATTAAGCAAACACATAAGTCAAAGACTTAGCAATATTTTCCATAGCATGTTTATATAAACCACCCTTGGTTGCTACTAGCTAGGATAAGCATGGCAATAGCAAGTATCTTAACTTTGAGAAAATTCTAACAATTCTACAACTACTAGGATTTCCCAAGCATAGCTTATAGATACTTAGCAAAAATTAACATGCAAGCCCTATACAAAATATCACTAATGCATAGTCAAATATAGGGATAAAAATATGAAGCACCACTTTCCTTGGTAGTTGGGGGAGTAACAACAATCCTCACAGTCACAATCACCACTAGCACCAAAATCTACACATAAAATGATAGCACCAAATTCACATTTCAAATAAACAAGCAAAAATATATGAATGCATGCAAATGCCATGTGATGATTTTTCTAAACCCAACAAGACAAGTAAAACAGTACTGATCAATAAACTAAACATTTATACATCACATAAACTTTATTGGGCCTTTAAAACATTTTCCAATTAATTTTTATACACAAAATAAGCCTACCAATGTCTCTGCATAAAATTGTATTTTAACAGAGGAAAAATATAAAAACAAGCCTACAGATGTGTAGGATTTATTTTTGTGATTCCATTGATATATTATTTGCATTTTTGGGATAAACAGAACAAAATTTATTGAATTTACAAGTTTAAACATTCAAAAATCATTTCTGGAATTTTTAAACAGACAGGCTAGGCCACATGGGCTGTTTCTATTGGCTGGTACCGTTTCGCACGGATCGGTCAACGAGGGACATTGGATTTAAGTGACAGTGCATGGCCAGATCTGCTCATACTATTTCGTTTAAGTGATCTAATCTTAAATGTTAGATCTAGATCCAACGCTGCTGAGCACACGACCATGGATGGGAGGCGCTAGAGACGGCGGTGCAGCGGCGATGCTGCTGGCGATGGTGGAACGACAATTCTAGCGAGGCCTAGGGGTGGTGATGATGCTTACCAGACTCGCACGTGCACGAGGAAGCTCAACGTGGTCACGATTTGGACGGGGGAGAGCTGCTGCGGCCGGAGGAGCTCGTCGAAGTTGCGGGCGACATCGGGTTCTTGCAAACGATGACGTTGCCGGCGATATGGACCGCCCTAACACAAACCAAAGGCTTCCGTGTGTGCACAACGATCTGGCGATCCTGATAGGGTCAGGGAGAAGGCAAAGGGTGGTCGGGTTTTACCTAAATCGCTTGTCGGAGTTGAGCGGCGGCTCTGTCGCTTGCAGTGGTGAAAGGGGACGACGTCCTAGGTCATGTGAGTGAGGGGAATGGAGTGGAGTGAGGATGGGATTATGTAGCCGGAGTTGGTCGAGGAATTAATCGGTGAATCAACGGCAAATAAGCGCGCAATCAACGACAGTGATGCGGGGGAGGTAACGGCGGAGGGCCAGGTCATGGCGGGGTTTGGGGACGACGATGACGGGGCAAGTGGGTCCGGGGCATCAGCGAGAGGGTGTGCGCGGGTGGGGTGAGTAAAAGAGAGAGAAAACCGGGGTGGGCTGGTTTCGTTACTGGGCCAAATAGGTGGCGCCGGCCCTTTTTCTTTTCTTTATTCCTTTTTCATTTCTGTTTTGGTTTTCTGGTTTCTCTTTCAAATATTTTTCAAATGAGTTTGAATTCAAACTTTCTCTAGATTTTTGTAAAGTGAACTATGCACATATTTGAATACAAAGCATTGTTGTTCACTCAAAAATACATTGGCCCATTGGATTTAAAATAAAACCATGCCTTAATTAATTATTTATACTAGGCATATGAATGGTTTTGAATTCTTATTTTTGTTTTGAAATTTTGAACAATCTTTGGAATCAACATTCAAACCTATATACAAACCTTACTAGTTAAAACAAGTATTCTCATATTAGTGAGTAGAAATAAAGCCATTGTCTTTCTTACATGAAATATTAGACAACAATTTGCTTATGTTTTTGAAATCTTATTTGAAAAAGATCCTAAATGGTTATGAATGCATGAATGATATGCAAACTTTATAAATCATGATTTTTGGGATGTTACAAAAACCTCCACAATTTCTTCACAAAAACCATGAAAGATAGCAGACATGCATCTCTGAAAGTTAGAAGGAGCATTACATAAACCAAAAGGCATACGCCTATAAGCATAAGTACCATAAGGACAAGTGAAAGTGGTTTTCTCTTGATCTTGTGCTTTCACAGCAATTTGAGAGAAACCAGAATAACCATCAAGGAAACAAAAGTGAGTCCTTTTGGATAACCTCTCAAGCATTTGATCATAAAGGGCAAAGGATAATGATCTTTCTTAGTAACTTTATTAATCTTTCTAAAATCAATGCACATTCTATACCCAACCACTACTCTTTGGGGTATAAGCTCATTATCTTCATTAGGCACAATAGTTATTCCCCTTTCATGGGAACACAATGAACAGGGCTAACCCATTGTCTATCAGCAATAGGGTAAATAATACCAGCATCAAGGAGTTTTAATACCTCATTTCTTTCCACATCCTTCATCCTTGGATTTAGACGATGCTGGTGATCAACAACTGGTTTTGCATCAGGTTCTATATTAATAGCATGTTGACATATAGTAGGAGAAATCCCTTTTAAATCATCAAGAGTATAGCCCATAGGCCCTCGGTGTTTCTTTAGTATTTCCAGTAACCTCTCTTCTTCCTTTCCTGAAAGTTTAGAACTAATAATAACAGGATATACTTTCTTATCATCTAGATAAGAATATTTAAGATCATCGGGTAAAGGTTTTAATTCGATAACAGGGTCCCCTTTAGGTGGTAGTGTGGTACCCAAGTCTTCCACAGGTAGATTATTCTTAAGTTGCTCTGGCTGACGAAGGAAAACCTCGTCAATATCATTTCTTTCCTTCATGAAGACATCACTTTCGTGATCTTCCATAAACTACTGTAAGGCATTGTTAGGAGCAAGAGAAATAGCAGAAAGTTATTCCACCCTGAAATCATCATTAGGCAGTTCATTTTCATAAGGAGTTTTGGCAAATTTGGAAAAATTAAACTCATAAGACTCTCCATCAATCTTAGTCGAAACTTTTTCCTTCCTACAATCTATAATAGCCCCACAAGTATTCAGGAAGGGTCTACCAAACATAATAGGATAGGTTTTAATAGCTTCCTTACCAAGTACTAGAAAATCAGCAGGATATTTAATCTTACCACAAAGAACCTCCACATCTCTTACGATACCAATGGGGCAAACTTTCTCTCTATTAGCAAGGTGAATAACCACATCAATGTCCTCGAGCTCACAAGGACCAATTTCATGCATAATTTCCCTGTAAAGCTCATAAGGAATATCACTAGAACTAGCACCAATATCACATAAACCATAATAGCAATGATCACCAATTTTAACAGAAAGCACAGGAACACTAGCTTTTCTAGATTTTTTAGGATGAGAAACCATATTGGTAGCGTCTTCACAGAAGACAATGTGCTCATCCTCTATATTTCTAGTGACAAGATCTTTCACAATAGCTACCACAGGTTCAATATCAATAAGCTCATCGGGCTCAACAGCTTTCTTTGCACTTTTTCTTACCAAATTAGCTATAATGGAATGTTCTCTTACCTTAGCAGGAAAAGGGATTTTCTCAACATAAGGTTCAAGCAAAATAGGATCAACAGTACAAACTTCTATGCTAGCAGGAACATGGGTAACAATGTCTTTATAAGGAGCATGGTACTTGTACCACTCCTTCTTGGGGATTTCAATATAAGAGGCAAAGGCATTAAAACAGTTTGCAAGAACTTAAGGGTCAAGACCAAACTCATTACTAATATCACGGAAGTCATCAGTTCAAATAAAAGATTTTATGCATTCATAATCATAGTTTATACCTGACTTTCTTCCTTTGTCATTCTCCGAAGCTTCAGTGTTCTCTTGAATACGGTCTAGTAGATCCTATTTAGCTTCTTCCTTCATGCGTATGAATGATCCAGCATAAGAAACATCTAGTTAATCTGTATCATGAAGAGAAAGCCTAGCATAAAAGTTATTGATAATAATATTGTTAGGGAGTTCATGAATAGGACATTTAAGCATTAGTAACTTCAATCTCCCCCAAACTTGAGCTGTACTCTCTCCATCACGAGGCAAAAATTAATATATCAGATTTCTATCCTTATGAATCTCACTGGGAGGATAGAATTTAGAATAAAAGAGAGATGCCATTTCCTCCCATTCCATGGATTGTCCATTCTTCAGCAGCTTATACCATTTTTCAGCTCTCCCTTTCAAGGATATAGAGAGTAACTTCTTCTTCACCTATTTAGTTGTGATACCTGCACACTTAAACAACCCGCATAATTCATGGATAAAAAGAAAATGATCACCAGGATGGACAGTTCCATCTCCAAAATAATAATTATCCATAACACGATCAACAATACTTGTAGGTATCTTAAAAGGATCTATCTCAACAGGTGGTGGTTCATCTACTACCCTAGCAGTGGTAAGAGTTTTCCCAAATAGAAAACCAAGTGGGTTATCCATATTGGAAACAAAGTAACAAGTAGTAACAAAAATCAATACTCACAGTAGAAGTTTGCTTTACCAGTTCCAGTCTTCAATAGCGCTTCACTCCCCGGCAACGGTGCCAGCAAATAGTCTTGATGACCCACAAGTATATGGGGTGTATCGCAGTACTTTTGATAAATAGGAGTGTCGATCCCAACAAGGAGCAAAGGGTGTTGACTAGTGGTATGAAGCAGAAAATCTCTGTAAATACTTAGCAAACGGATTTTTAGGGGTTTTCTGATAAAGCAACAAAACAAAGTGCAAGTAATAAAGACAAAGAACAAACGCAGCAAGTGGCCCAATCCTTGCTTAGCAAAGTACAAGTCGGTGGAAATACTTATAAGGATCAAACGTTCTCGAGGACACATGGGAATTCTGTCAAGTTCTTTCACTTCAAATAGCTAAGTACTCTTCTTTGGTGTTGTAAGTGTTGTGTGGGTGAACCTGTGCTAATGTACCGACCTTACTTGGACTAATACATACTTGTGATTAAACCCCCTACAAGCATCTGCAACTACATGAAAGTAATTAAGATATAAACCTAACCACAACCTTAAACTCTGAGATCCTACACTCCCTTATGCAATGGTGTCCTAACGGGGGTTCAGGTTTCTGTCACTCCGGCAACCCCACAATTAGTAGCCAAATACACAATGCATTCCCCTAGGCCCATAAATGGTGAAGTATCATGTAGTCGACGCTCACATGACACCACTAGAAGAATAGCACCACAACTTAAATACTAAACCATTGAATAATAACTCAACACAAATCCACTACTAACAACATGACTTCTCCCATGTCCTCAAGAACTAGACAAACTACTCACAAGACATCATATGGATCAAGATAATAGATGATATGGTAATGGATAACAATCTGAACATAAACAATAATCCAATGGTTCCACTCACAAGCATCAACTACAATAGTAATTAACACCAGAAAAGTTTCCCCTAAGAACTAATGCAAGATCCAACACGATTGTTACAGCGGGACGAAGTGGAGATGATGGTGTGGATGATGATGATCCCAATGGAGCCTAGCTTGATGATGGTGTTGATGGCGACGATCTCCCCTCTCCGGGAAGGAGTTTCCCCGACAGAAATCTGTCTGCCGGAGAGATATTTCTCTCTCGGTGATTTCTGCCCCGCAGAGGCGGTGGAAATCTGGCTGTGGTCGCTCCTTTGGTGTTAGGGTTCCGTAAGGAAGATATATGCGAGAGGGCGGAGTCGGAGGCCAGGCAGGTGGGCCACACCTTCCCTAGGCGTGGGGCAAGGTGGGCCCGTGCCTAGGGGGGTGTGGTCCCCATGTGGCCCGGCTGCGTCTCCCCTTCTGGCTTCCTCCGTCTTCTGGGAAAATATAATTTTCTGATATTTTTCTGGTCTTCGCGAAACTGAATCAAAACACCTCTTTTTCCATCAGAATCCAGACTCCGGTAGTCCATCCTCCAAGAATCATCCAACATGCAAAAACAGTGGAAAAGACATCAGTAATACCTCATAATAAGACATATATCAATGAATAGAGGCAAATTATGATATAGAATGGTGATGCAAATTGGACGTATCACCGATATCACCACCTCAGCGTACATTGATGGGTCCACATAGAAAGATGGGTATCTATGTGGGGTACACTTCTCCGTCGATTATAAATTACCTGGAGCCTCTAACAGGAGATCTCTTCATAGCCCGGTACGCTGATTGCATCTTCGATGAGGATAATTTTCTGATATTAGGGGAAGAAAAGGACCACAAAGAATGCCGGGAAATAGATTGGAATGTTGAAGGAATTCAGTCTTTAGATCCACATACGAATGAATCTGAAATGGAGGTTCAGAGGATCATAAATTTGCAAAATATTGTAAATAATCCGCCAGATGCATTTACTAACTATAAAGGTGTCACTAAATCCCATGTTCCCGCTATGAATATCCTATAGATTGTTTAGATAGCAAAGATCACTCAAGTGCCCAAGAGGGGGAGAAATCTGGACAAAAAGGACAAGGCTTCTTAGAAGGGTCCGCGGGGAATGAGGATCTCTCAAACAGTAAATGTAGGTCAACCACAGGTTGACGTTCAACCAAGTGTTGAAGAAAGACACCTAAAGGATGTTTATCATCTAGGGCCCATCATAAGTGCGCACACAAATATAGGTGCTAGGACATTGGAACACCTCGATTCAATCGTTGGGGGAAATCACGATGAGTCTGAAGGTATTAAAGAGATTTCCACTAACTATGTTGAATCAGGAGAATTGTTCAATACAAAGTATATAAATTTCAACATAGT
The DNA here is from genome assembly GCA_916181665.1 of Avena sativa. Taxonomy (NCBI): domain Eukaryota; kingdom Viridiplantae; phylum Streptophyta; class Magnoliopsida; order Poales; family Poaceae; genus Avena; species Avena sativa. The sequence goes on along the minus strand of OV702283.1, from coordinate 131,051,880 downwards.
TTTATCCTCAAAGATTGCAGATGACATGGCATTGGACCGTGAACCTAAGACCATGGCAGAGTGTATGAAACGCTCGGACTAGCCCAAATGGATGGTTGCAGTTTATGATGAATTGCGCTGGCTTACCAAGAGAGTGGTATTTACTAAAGTAATCCTACTCCTCAGCATGTTTTCCCCGTAGGGGCGAAATGGGTTTTTGTTCGAAAGAGGAACGAAAACAATGAGGTGGTGAGATATAAGGCGAGGCTTGTAGCACAAGGGTTTACATAGAAACCTATCATCGATTACGATGAAACATATTCTCCAGTGATGAGTGGAATCACGTTCCGATACTTGATATCACTAGCAGTGCAAATGAATTTGTATATCTAATTGATGGATGTGGTGATCGCATATTTATATGGGTCGCTGGATAGAGATATCTACATGAAAAGTCCCTGAGAGAATGAAGATTCCAGATCCGAAGGCTGATCGCAAAATGTATTGCATAAAGCTATAGAGGTCGTTATATAGCTTGAAGCAGTCGGGTAGAATGTGGTACAACCGACTAAGTGAGTTTATTTTGTAGAAAGGGTACTTGAATGATGATGGATTTTGTATAATTTCTGTGTATGTGGATGATTTGAATATCATTGGTACTACACAAGAGATAATTGAGCCTAGTAATCATCTGAAGAAGAAACTTGAGATGAAAGATTTGGGTAAGACAAAATTTTGTCTCGGTTTACAACTTGAACATATTTCTTTAGGAATATTAGTTCATCAGTCTCCTTACATCCAAAAGATATTGTAAAAATTCAATATGGATAAAGAATACCCGTATAAAACACCGATGGTTGTTAGGTATCTAGATAGAGATAAAGACCCTTTTAGACCTAAGGATGATGATGAGGAGATATTGGGACCTGAGTTCCCATATCTTAGTGAAATTGGTGCACTAATATATCTAGCAAACTGCACGAGACCTAATATATCGTTTGTAGTTAATCGGTTGGCTAGATACAGCGCATCGCCAATGAAAAGGCTTTGGGTTCGTGTGAAGAATATTCTAGGATATCTAAAGGGAACCAAAGGTCTTTGTTTGTTCTATCATAAAAAGCAAGAGAGAACCATGGTGGGGTATTGTGATGCTGGATACTTGTCAGATCCCCATAATGTTAGATCACAGATTGGATTTGTCTTCTTACATGGAGGTATAGCCTTCTCTTGTAAGTCGACAAAGAAAACATTGGTGGCTACATCCGCGAATCATTTTCAGATAATTGCTTTGTATGAAGCATCAAGGGAATGTGTATGGCTTTGCGGAATGATGAACTTTGTCCAAGGTTCAATGGGATAGGTTCACTAGAATCGCGCACCATTATCTATGAAGATAATGTTGCTTGTATTGTACAGATACAGACATGTTATATTAAGAGCAATATTACAAAGAATATTGCTCCTAAGTTATTTTATTCCCATGAGCTACAAAATAGTGGGTAAATAAATATTTTGCAAACGAAGTCATGTGATAACCTCGCTTATTTATTTACCAAGTTCTTACCAAGTTCGTTGTTTCATAAATATATATACATGGAATTGGTATGAGGAGACTTCATGACTTGCAAAGTTCAGGGGGAGAAATGTCCCAGGTTAAGACCAGTTGAAGATCATCAGATCTTCGGTATTGCACTCTTTTACTTTATGAGTTTTTCCTAAACGGTTTCTCACATAAGGTTTTTAATGAGGCAATATCAATACAAGCATAGATGACATATGTCATTTTCTTCTCATTTTTCCCACAGGGTTTTTAGATAAGTGATTTCAAAGATGATTCCAAAGATGATCAATCATGAAGACAATTATTAGGAGGAGTGTTAGAATTTAATTAAATAGAATAATTAAAGAGATAATCCTCCCATTGTATCTATGTCGGTTTATAGAAAACCGACCTCTCTCGTACCCCTTACGAACGTACGCACCTCTTCGATGCCTCCCTTTCCCTTGTATAAATATGTTGAACATCGATGGAATAAAAGATCAGTTGATTCAATTGCCTACTACTTGTTTTACTCTAATAATTAGCGTCCTTCTTAGCTTGCTTAATAGGATCAACCACATGATCGTTAGTTTCTTCAGCATCATCTTCATCCACACCATGAGGTGGATTATCCACCTTCTTACTTGAAAAATTAGAGAAAGTGTTGCCCTCAATTTCCATCTTCAACTACTCGTGGTATTGCTTCTCTAGCATCTCCAACTTTCAAAAAGAAAAAGGGAAAAGGCTTTACGAAAAAATAAAAATGAAAAAAATCTTAAAACAACAATAGAATTTGTACAAGAAACTTGTGTGCTGAATAAAGGAGGGTCTCACCTTCCTCTTCTTTTCAGCCACTTCATTATACTCTTCCCTCACCACAACTATCAAATTGTCCTGATCTTCCTTAACAGGGTGTACTCTGCAAGACTTATGGCTGATCGGGTTATTTTGCATCAAGCCATCTTTGTTTTGTAAGACAAGAGGGAGAAGAATCTTGACTAATCTGAATATTTTAAAAGGGGATAAGAGAGCGACATCTCTAGATTTGATCATATTTTGATATTCACCAAATCATCATCAGCTGAACCTAGGATCACTCCCTCGTACCCATGAGGAAGCATCCATAAGCACACATTGATCAACTTGCCAAGTTTTACGAATTAGGTTAAAGTTCTCTATGATCTTAGAATCTGGTCTCCAAGTTCGTCCATAACCGTGGACACGACTTTTCGAAAAGATTTAACCCTGCAGGGGTGTAGAACTTTACCCACACGTACCAACCAATTTTTAATGCCAGTTAACATTAGCCCTCTTCCTAGGAAGGCCGACAGAGAGTGGTTGACCACGAAATTTACCTTGCTTTCGCCGAGACCATGAGTCATGCACTAGGGAGATGCCGCCGTAACGGGTCAATTCCCGAAGTCGGTCCCTAATGATGTGAACAGGGTTCAAGATTACGGATGCCGGGCATCTCTTGTTCCCTGCCATGCTTACCTACTTGTATGAATGCACCTCCTTCAAGAAGAGTCGGAATGCGTATGTCTAATGGAACGCCCGAACTATGTGACTCATGGAATCTACTCGGGAAGTTAGTTGGTCGAGGGGGTTTCCAGGCCCCCGTGTGGCTGTACGCTCATCTTGGACCATAGGCAAGAACTCAGGTCCTAGTAGTGGCAAGTAGGGGACTACAAAAACCACAACCCACCATGGCCTCACATACAAGCCTTAGCATGTTTAGCTTTCATATCTGATCTTACCATGTCATCCTGTCATACTAGGTTCATTCGCAGCTCTGATTCACCAACTAGATGGACTAGTAGTAACAACTAAGCATTGGCTAAGCACAACAGATATAATAGCTCTAGCAACGCTTCACAAGCTCAAACCCTAGTTATGCTAGGAGCAGTGGACCAGGGAGTATAAGCTACAAAGGTAACATGCATCTGATAGGATTACTCTATCTATCGATAAAAGACTTTGGAATCGTATGCACATGGCAAGAATGAAATACTTTGAGAGCATAGGATTCATATGTATGTGTGGGGCTTTGCTTGCCTTTGCCAGTTGATATCCAGATGGCAGAGCTTCGGACACATGGTACTTGAATTGATTACAGTTGGTCAAGTATTGGCCTTCGAGCTTCATCGGTGTTGATCTTGGCCTTCAGTCTTGGACTTGATCTCGATTCCGATATCGTATTCTACCGGAGAAGAACCAAATACCAGAAAGAAGGGGAAACAATCAACACATGGCATCGATGCAATGCTCAAACAATAATGATGATATGACAATTTAAAAGTTATTGAAATTGAAACCCTAAACATGCTTGGTAGTTTAAACGGAGTCCGAAGGGTCCAAACCCTAATTCGGAGAAACTCCGGATGTATATGAGAGGGGTTGGTTTGTTCTTCTAATTAAAATTGTCATGAAGTTGATTAACAATGCATGATTATAGCTTAAAGAGATATATCTCATTTTTTGAACATTTTGATATATTATTTGTATTTTTCTGATTTAAAATGAATTAGTTATGAATTTCTCCATTTTAATTCATTTTAAATCATTTTTGCAATATTATAAAATAATTTACATTTTGGAATTACTTTAACATTTTATTAAACAGAAAACATTTCTGAATATTATTTAAATTACTTACAGATAGGGCCCACATGTCATTTATTTATTATTATAGAAAATGATTTACTGAAATTAATAGAAGAAAAGAAAAAGATTTATTGTATAGGCATGACATCATGATGATGTCAGCCAGGAGCAACTCTTGCAGATCGTAGATTGATCCGTTGATTGAGCGCGTGCGGAGTCACGGGGCTAGCTGCGTTCGACTCAGCGCACCGCCTTGAGCCAGAAAGTGGCGACGTAGCTTGTAGGAGGTCGCCGGAACAACGACGGCGAGGAAGAACAGCGGCGGCGATGGCAGGTGCTCGTGGGGGGACGCCAGAGAGAGAGAGGGAGGAAGAGGAGAGCACTGGTGTCACATCCCAAGATTTTCCAAATCTTGTTATGTGAAAAATAAATAAACAAAATAAATAATTGTTGTAATTTAGGGTGAAATGGAACTTTTGTTTCTAAATTGGAAACTTAAAATCCCATCTTGAACAAACTTTGGTGAACATTTGAATCCAACTAAATTCAAAACAAGTGGAATGCAATCTTCATAAATGCATCTGGAAATTTAAAACACTTGGAGAATAAACCAAAACCCTAAAACCCTAATGGAAGAAAACATTTCCAAGTTATCTCTAAATCTATGGATTTGATCCATATAATATTTTTCAAACAAACATTTAAAAATGATCAAGAATGACTAATAGAAATATTATAAGACCATATAAATTGGTTTCACTTAATTTGGAGCCATAGATAAAATCTTATGAATTTAATAAGATAAGGAAATTAAATTTCCAAAGCTAATAAAGCATCTATCTATAAATCCATACCAAATGATTATCAAATAATCCTAAATATATTTAAAATGATAAATAAATATTAAATAAGTTTTTACAAATTGGAATCACCAAGTTTGGATCTATAAATAAAAAGATATGGATTTTATAAGATAAATAAAGAAATTATTAAATGAGGAATATTTAAAGACCAAATTAAAACTTGGCCAAGACCATAAGCAAATGGAATGATTATATTCCAAATCCAAATAAAATAAATAGATAAATAATTTTCCAAATGAAATAAAGTGGCATTAACCAAATTCTATTTTTATTTTGAATAAAGATAAAATCACTATTAAGAAATGGTTAAATAAGTCATGGGAAAATAATATTTGGAATTTACCCAAGTGGAATAAAAGTTGTTTGATTAACTTAAATAAGATCAATGAAAACTTCCAAATAAAATTTATGGAATTAAAACTATATTTAATTTCATGAGAATAAAGGACAAGTACCCAAATTAAAAATGATTAATAAATCATTTTCCAAATAAAGTCAAGGTAAATTATTGACACCCTATTAAATAAATAAACCTACTGAAAAGGTTTTGTGAGAATTGAAATTAAATAAGGGTTTAAAATATGTTTGATATTGATTGAATTTAAATGCATGGGCCTACTTTTTAATAATTAAAAGACCCTAAAAGAATAAAAGAAATATTCTAATTTTGACTCTAAAATGAACTATTAATCAGCATTTGAATCTACACAAATTTTGGTTGAGGTTTGAAATTAAATTGATGTTTGAAATAATTAAACAAAAACAAAACAGATTTAATAGAAATGGAAAAGGGAAAAAGAATCTGTACAAAAAAATAAACAAAAGCAGCCCAGCTCGGCAAAGCCCAGTCAAGGCCCAGCAGCCCACCTCTCCCTCTCTCCCCCGAAAAGTTTTTCTCACCGCAGAAGGAACCCGCAAACCCACTGACGAGCTGGACCCACTTTCCCCTTTTCTCTTTAACCGACAGGTGGACCCCATCGCCACCTCAGCGTCTTCCCCAGCGCGACCCGTTCCTACCCCAAACCTCTCACCGTTTCTGCGTTGATTTCGCAGTGTTAATACGCGTAAATTTCCGATTATTCCTCGCTGCAATGACGCCCTCATAACCGCCCATGTCCCCTCTCTCTTTTCCCCTCAGACGTCACACACTCTCCGCCCTAGGCTGGAAGAATTTCTCCAGGCGCCGCCACTATCTCCGGCGAGCATTTCCATCGATTCCGACCAGTATCCGCTGCCCCTCGCCTCCCACTGCACACTCACTTGCTCCTCATCTCCTGGCGAACCTCCCCGTAGCACCAGCTCGCCCCCGCGCGCTCCACAGCGTCGGCAACGTCGACCACCGAGCATCGCCACCGTCTGCCTTGACTCCGGCGAGTCCTCCTGGTAGATGAAACCTTAGTAGAAATTTCCTAAGTTAAGATTCCTACTACCATCATGCTTAGCTTAGATAGTAGAAAACAAGGGTGGAATACATTCATGCTATGGAATAATTCTAAGTCAAGGACTTATGTTTTGTTTAATAAAACAACTAAGTGAATGAAACACCTGGGTGGAATGGAAGTAATGGTTTGTGTTGAGTGGTTACACAAGGCCCATTTCTATGGTTTACCTTGTGTATCTCACTTGTGGATGGCCACCCAGGAACAAAGAGATTTGAGATGTCAAATGTTGAGAAGCTTCAAGTGCAGCCACTTGGCATTATGGGCTCTGCCTGGATCATATAGGTTGCAATAACTTAGTGTAACACCCTCAGAATCGGCCCTATGCAAGTTTTAGCGAAAACCCGCCAAACCCGCATAGAAACGATTCAAAGGTGCCCACCAGGCACTTTCGTGCGGGTGGAAAACGAAGTAATATCATTACACAATAGTCCACGATGGAACCCACAGAACAGATATATACAATAGTGACTCAAAGAGTCAAGAATACAGATATAATATACAAAGATCCAAATCACCTTGAAAATGATAGAGCGTCCGACTACGGACAAGATGCAAATGGGGCTAAGAGCCCTAGAGAATAACCAATGGCGTCCATAACCCTGCCCAGGCCAAGCCGTAAGGGTAACCCTGCTAACGACGTCGAAACCTGCTAAAACAAAAGGGGTGCCGACAAAGGGCAAAGGAAAAAGAGGAGCGTCAGTACTGAGGCTAGAATTCGGCGAGGCTAGAATTCGGCGGTCCTCGCCTACATAGGTATGGTGGACTGAAGCGGCAGCGGCAACATGCACTAAACAACCTATAGAGACTCGATATAACTGTCGACTATCAGAGAGGGATAAGAAAGACCTATCCGGATCCAACCTGATACTACCACCAAACATACCCATCCTGGTGTTTCCCCCTCGAGACCAAATGAGGAAGTCAACCGAGGAACTCACACCGTTGGCAGTTTTATTTATTTAGTTATCGTTGCAGCCATTACTAGTCAGGTATAGATAGTCATCCTGATATAATAAGCAGTGGGCAATTTTAGTTAACCATTCCGTTGTAGTTGCGACACTTACTAGTCAATTACAATTAGCATGAGATATCCCCAAACCCAGCAGTTGTTGGTACTTTTATTTAGCCATTCCGTTGTAGTGGAGCTGATTACTAGTCATATCGGATACAAGTCAAATTATAACAGTAAACTTTAGTTATAGTTATCTATGATCGAGAACTGTGCTCCAAGTCGTCCATAACCGCGGACACGGCTTTTCGAAAAGATTTAACCCTGCAGGGGTGCACCAAAGTATCCACACGCACTTCGACCCTTTTTGCCAGATCAGTTAACATACACCCATCGGTATGTCGGCGGGGCCTAAGTCATGACGTTTCCCAGACCCAAAGCAAGTACATGGGGGCCACCCCACTAAGCTACCCACAACGAAGTCGGCCGGTCTCCGAGACGGACTCAGAGTTTGTGGAGACGGCTGTAAACGACTGGGAACCCGAAAAGATGACTGGGCTTGTCGATACAGCGAAAACGTGTCACGATCCTAAACAGTACAGGTGCAGTACCTCGCACAATTTAAATTAAGCAGTAAAGCATGGCATAAGTACAGAATAGTAATAAAGCCCCAAACTAATTGTGGCCCCCGGTACAATACTTTGAAATCAGGTACTAATCGATGGGGGTGCCCATACACCCCACCTGTGGTTAGCGCGCTCGATCTCGGAACAGGTGTCAAGAACTCGTGGTCCTACGGGACACAAGTGGACGGTTAACAACCAAATAACATCTATTGCCCACCTGTGCCTCTGCATTTACCTACTTTCAATTTTAGTTATTAAACAATAATTAGAGCCATGTTCATCTCCAACATTAAACATGCGGCAATACTCCAACAACTGTGGTACTTGACGACACGCAACAGCACTTGAGCAAGCGACTACGACGCGCAAGTCCAACTATCTACCAAACAACAGGTAATAGGATGTGTCCAAGGCAATATAAGGCCGCAAGGGATATCACGGGTACGGAAACTAGAGCATCGCAACACAGATAGCAATAGATCAACAGGAGGAAATAAAGACTATAAATGCAAAAATAGGTAGAAGGGGAAGGAATGCTCGCCTGAAAACATTGCCGAAGGTTCATCCGAAGATCGGGTCGACACTCGCATCAACTCATCGGCCTAATCCGTGAAGAAGCAAAGCACTAGAAGAAACACCGGATGGACTATTTAATACTACGGTAGAAAATCGGGCATGATGCATGTATGATGCGTGACATGGCAACGGTGCAATGCAATTAGGCAATATTAAGCGGAACCGGGGTCCCGACAACTAAGTATATGGTTATAGTTGTTTAGCTACCCTACAATTTAATTGTTGTCTTAACAAGTCGAAACATGGCATCGGTTCGCTACACAAATTTAAATGAGGCCAAATAAGGCTAGATTCGCCCGCATATGGATCCCATATTTAATTATAAGGTGAATCGGCATAATGCCCCAACCCACAGACAAGTATGCATGCAAGATGAACAATTTAATATGCAACAATTTGATATTACATTTATAAAATAGGGCTCGAGAAAGGGGTCACACATTAGGGGGGGGGCTCGACGATCTTGGTGGCTCCGAGGGTTCGGGGATCGGTCTCAGGGTTCGACGGGATCGGCTCGACGAGATCGGTCTTGGACAACGGAAGTCGATCTTGTCGCATACGAGAAGAAGGACTTGGTTGGCGTCGGGGGCACATCGGATCCGCCCTGGTCGGTGCCGATCTTGTCGTCACGAAGGTCTTGTCGGGTCGTCGGTCTTGTTGTTTCACGGCGGAGATCTTGGTGTCCCGGGTCTCGGCGTCTTCGGATCCGAGAGGAAGAACTTGACGTGCCGGGATGAAGAACTTGACGTCCTTCGGTTCCATGTCGACGGTCTTGGTGTCCTAGATGGAGAACTCGGTGTATCCGTGTTGGCGGCTTTGGCGGTTATCGGGTTCGGTCTTCGAATCCGTGTAGATGGTCATGGCGTTCGGGAGTCGTTCTTGGTTCAGGGTTTCGGATCTTCGGGAGGGTCGGTCTTCGAACTCCGGGAACGGTCTTCGGATCTCAACATGGGCCGGTCTTGGTGACGATCTTGTCCGATGGGGATCTTGGTTCAACATCATCGCGGTCTTCGGGTCCGAGAGGTAGATCTTGGCGTCCGAGGGGAAGTTCATGTCGTTCCGTGATGGTCTTGTTGATGGTACTGAGATGGCAAGGCGGTCGCTGGCTCGAGAGAGGGCGAAGGCGACAGCAAGCTCATGGGGACGCGAGGCAGAGACAGCCTATGCCGCTGGCTGGCGCAGAGGCTAGGAGCAGGGCCGAGCTCGCATGCAGAGGAGGTTCGGCGAGGCGGCACCGAGGCCAGCCGGCGACGCGGAAGAACCGGAGGCGGCAGCGCACGGAGAGGACAGCGGGGCTGCGGGACGGTGGCGGCTGATGATCAGGAAGGACGGGGGAAGGGACGGTCGTGGAGGGAGGCCGAGGCCGGCGGCGAGCAGAGGGAGCCCGCAGCGGTGCGGTGCGGTGCCTGCACGGCAGAGGAAGGCCGGGGTGGAGGCAGAGGGAGGGCAGCCGGCAGAGAGGGGTGCCTGGCGGCACCTTGGCGGCGACGGGTCGGGCGAGGCCAAGCGGAGGCGGGCGGCCGGGCTCCGGCCTGAGGAGCTCGAGGGGGGGGCGACGGGGGAGCCGGGTGGAGGCGGCGGTGATTGCGGGGTGGGGGGAACGCGAGGCAGGAGGGCCGCAGCGGCGGGCATGGCGGCCGGTGTTGCTCGGGCTCGGGGAAGGAAGGAGAGGCATGGCGGCGGGGTCCGTCGAGAGGACGGCGAGGAGAGGTGGCAGCGGTGGCGGCCCGCGCTTGGGGAGGCGGCGACGGAAGGGCCGGGGCCGAGCGGGGGAGAGGGAGATCGGGGCCAGGAGGAGCGGGGCTGGTCGCGGGAGCTCCGGGAAGGGGGAAACTGGCGACGACGGCGCTCTGGGTTGCGAGCGAGGTGGGCATCGGGAAAGATGGGGTTGCGGGGTGAAGGGGAGAGAGAGGGACCCGCGGGGCAGGTGGCCAGGGGTGGGGCTGGCGGTGGGAAGGGGTGAGGTGGTGGCTGGGTGGGTGCGTGTGTGGCATGTGGTGATAGGGTTAGGGGTGTGGGTTGGTGAGGTGGCGAGACGGGGTTGGCCGGGGTGATGTGGAGGGGGCTGGGTAGACTAGGATTGGGTAGTTTTTTGGAATTTTGGAGGTGGCCGGTCAGGCTTTCGGGCCTGGCTGACTGCCTCCCAAAAATAATTTACAATATTTTATTATTCAAAACGGGGTTTTTGAAAACCGTTGGCAGACAAAACAAAATAATCCGGAGACCCGGGTTTTAATTTGAATAAAGACGGGAATATTTAGAAAACAAAACTAGGCGTTTCGAAAATAGTTTAGACAAAAACCATGCAGGATGATGACGATGCTCAAATGCAATGTGGCATGATGACATGAGCATGCGTTCATGATGATGCAATGCACAAAAACAGCGCGATTTTCTAGTAGTGGTTTTTGCGGGGCGCCACACTTAGCCAAATGGACAGTTGGTGGTAGGGGATGATAGGTTGGAACGCGTCCATTCTGGTCTAAGGAAAGGCTTCTGAAAGATCTTGTCTTGGTGAAACCAAATCTTGTGGGGAAAGTGCACCACCTCTGTAGAGTGTAAAATCTAAGTACTTAGCCATGTCCCTGGCAAAGGAAAATTTGAGCATCAAGACATGGAAGCTATCAAGAATCTCCTCATCCCAATTTCTAAGTTAAAATCTTGTGGTTGAACAAGGGTTAAAGGATCACAAATTTCTATTGGGAGATGCCTTGGGTGATTTTGTCAAGCAAAAACTTAGTGTTTTCAAATGATAAGGAAACTCTATTTTGAGCAAAGCAAGCCTAAGCTCCAGTTAGCCAAATGCATATAGATGATAGACTCCACTATACTACCATAGTATCACTTGCCAATACAATTTAAATGTATTGACCCTTGTGGCTGTAACTTATTATGTTGCAGGTTTGTTTGATATTAGTGAAGTGTGTTGAAATAGGATTACAAGTCTACAACCAACATGTCTGCCTGTGGCACTTTGAAGATGAAGGACCCCATGCTATTGTTATGTTCTGCTGCATTGTAATTGAGATAGCCAAATGAGCTATGTAAGATGTAATAAATTATTTTATTCCTGGTTATAAAGTTGTATTATGACCTTTGTTTCTTGATATTACATCTTAACTGTGGATTCTAGCTATTGATCTAGGGACTAGCATTATAAACACAGGGATCTCTACCTTATTAAAGGTTGGGAACCTTACAGATGGTATCAGAGCACTGTGCTGCCTGTAGGATTGTAACCCTAGGATTGGACAAAACCCCTTAGGAAAATAGGAGTTGTATTTGTTCCAAAACTTATTTACAAACAATCTTGTATACTCTTTCCTCAACCTTTTTGGTTTTGATTCTACACCTCTTCTAGTTCAACTTAATGGACAAAGTCTACCCCATGGCCAAAGACTTCAACATGAGCAAAGGACTTCACCAACTCAAGTGATTTCAACCTTATTCTCAACAAGGACTTCAACTTGGATATCACTAAGGACTACAAATGAGACAAGAAATGTTACTCAAGAATTGAAGACTAAGGAAACACAACTTAGAAGGAACCATCATTACCTGGAAGTTTTTAGACCAAGATGCCAAAAATTCTCTAAGGATACAAACATCTTGTTCATGAAGAATCAACTAAGAAGAATGGAATGATCCCAAGTGAACCATATAGTTGGACCACCATATTTAGATTAAATCAAACACACCAACTTATGTGGTGTAGCAAAAATATTTTGTTGCCTAAAAATGTGCTTGAACTTTGTTGTTTGAGTGGAGTGATTGTGTGTGATTGCTTGCACATTACTTGAGTGAATTGTGATGTGTGATTAGAATTGATTCCTTAGAAATATTTTGCCTATTCTAATCCCAATCCAACCCAAACAGATGATTACTCCAAGGAACTCCAACATCAAGGATGGTGACAACAACAACAACAACAACAACAACAACCAAGAGATCAACATGAGGGAACTCATAGTAACCCAAACCCAGTTGAACCAAGTGATATCTCAATTTTTAGCCAACACCAGTGAGTTAGATCCAACCATGCAAAGGTTTTTGGAAACCCAAACCCAATTGTTGCATAAGGTGACAAATCAAATGATCAACATGGGAGACAACTCTTCCCAAGGAGTTTGTGACAACAAGGATGTCAAGGATGATATACTAGAAGAAACCCCAGCTTGCAATATTTGTGGAGACAAGGATCACACTTCCAAAGAGCATGAAGATCAATGCCCCAATTGTGAAGAGAAACATCCAAATAATCAATGCCTCACATCTCAAGCTACTTGTTTCCTATGTGAAGGAAATAATCATGTCCCTATCCAATGCCCCATCTATTCCATAGTTCAACAAAGTAAACAAGGTGGAGTACAACAACTGATTGCAGACTACCATGAGAGAACAACTTATACCAAGAAAGATGAAGGCAAAGGGAAATCTCAGCTTGCACCTCCATGCAATATGACTCAATTTGATGGACCAAAGAGGAGACATATGTATTATCCAAGGAAAAGGTCAAGGAGACCAGGAAACTTTCCTACCTTTGAGATAAGATATGAAGAGCATGAACTAGAAGCACTCCTAGCTTTGGAGAAACCTAAGAAGAAGAAGGATAAAAGCCAAGTGCAATGTTGCCATTGCAAAGAGATGGGACACTATGCCAATGAATGTCCTGAGAAGAAACAAAAATATAAGGAGAGTAACCAAGTGTGGTGCAACAACTGCAAAGAGCTAGGCCATTATGTATCAACTTGTCCACAGAAAATACGTGAAGAACTCAATCTTGTCACATGTTACAATTGTGGTAACCAAGGACATTATGCAAGCAATTGTTCAGAAAAGATGAAGCACAAGATAAAGCCTATGAAGGATCTCAGCCTTGTCACATGTTTCAAGTGTGGAAACAAAGGACACTATGCAGATGTTTGCCCAGAGAGATTTCATCAAGATCCCAAGCAAGCCAAGAAGTAATCTAGTTGGAAAATTTTTAAGGGTGGTAGTACCCTAGATGCTTTGAGCCAACTTGTAACCCCTATCTTCCCCAAATGTCGGGACGAGATTTATTTTAAGGGTAGTAGCCTGTCACATCCCAAGATTTTCCAAATCTTGTTATGTGAAAAATAAATAAACAAAATAAATAATTGTTGAAATTTAGGGTGAAATGAAACTTTTGTTTCTAAATTGGAAACTTAAAATCCCATCTTGAAAAAACTTTGGTTAACATTTGAATCTAACTAAATTCAAAACAAGTGGAATGCAATCTTCATAAATGCATCTGGAAATTTAAAACACTTGGAGAATAAACCAAAACCCTTAACCCTAATGGAAGAAAACATTTCCAAGCTATCTCTAAATCTATGGATTTGATCCATATAATATTTTTCAAACAAACATTTAAAAATGATCAAGAATGACAAATAGAAATATTATAAGACCACATAAATTGGTTTCACTTAATTTGGATCCATAGCTAAAATCTTATGAATTTAATAAGATAAGGAAATTAAATTTCCAAAGTTAATAAAGCATCTATCTATAAATCCATACCAAATGATTATCAAATAATCCTAAATATATTTAAAAGGATAAATAAATATTAAATAAGTTTTTACAAATTGGAATCACCAAGTTTGGATCTATAAATAAAAAGATATGGATTTTATAAGATAAATAAAGAAATTATTAAATGAGGAATATTTAAAGACCAAATTAAAACTTGGCCAAGACCATAAGCAAATGGAATGATTATATTCCAAATCCAAATAAAATAAATAGATAAAGAATTTTCCAAATGAAATAAAGTGGCATTAACCAAATTCTATTTTTATTTTGAATAAAGATAAAATCACTATTAAGAAATGGTTAAATAAGTCATGGGAAAATAATATTTGGAATTTACCCAAGTGGAATAAAAGTTGTTTGATTAACTTAAATAAGATCAAAGAAAACTTCCAAATAAAATTTATGGAATTAAAACTATATTTAATTTCATGAGAATAAAGGACAAGTACCCAAATTAAAAATGATTAATAAATCATTTTCCAAATAAAGTCAAGGTAAATTATTGACACCCTATTAAATAAATAAACCTACTGAAAAGGTTTTGTGAGAATTGAAATTAAATAAGGGTTTAAAATATGTTTGATATTGATTGAATTTAAATGCATGGGCCTACTTTTTAATAATTAAAAGACCCTAAAAGAATAAAAGAAATATTCTAATTTTGACTCTAAAATGAACTATTAATCAGCATTTGAATCTACACAAATTTTGGTTGAGGTTTGAAATTAAATTGATGTTTGAAATAATTAAACAAAAACAAAACAGATTTAATAGAAATGGAAAAGGGAAAAAGAATCTGTACAAAAAAATAAACAAAAGCAGCCCAGCTCGGCAAAGCCCAGTCAAGGCCCAGCAGCCCACCTCTCCCTCTCTCCCCCGAAAAGTTTTTCTCACCGCAGAAGGAACCCGCAAACCCACTGACGAGCTGGACCCACTTTCCCCTTTTCTCTTTAACCGACAGGTGGACCCCATCGTCACCTCAGTGTCTTCCCCAGCGCGACCCGTTCCTACCCCAAACCTCTCGCCGTTTCTGCGTTGATTTCGCAGTGTTAATAGGCGTAAATTTCCGATTAATTCCTCGCTGCAACGACGCCCTCATAACCGCCCATGTCCCCTCTCTCTTTTCCCCTCAGACGTCACACACTCTCCGCCCTAGGCTGGAAGAATTTCTCCAGGCGCCGCCACTATCTCCGGCGAGCATTTCCATCGATTCCGACCAGTATCCGCTGCCCCTCGCCTCCCACTGCACACTCACTTGCTCCCCATCTCCTAGCGAACCTCCCCGTAGCACCAGCTCGCCCCCGCGCGCTCCACAGCGTCAGCAACGTCGACCACCGAGCATCGTCACCGTCTGCCTTGACTCCGGCGAGTCCTCCTGGTAAGAATAGACCGCCCCTTCCCCTCTCTTGGATTCTCACATGTTCAAGACTCTCATACGAACCTAACGGTGCCCTCCATTTGTCTTAGCATGCCGTAAATCGTCGCCCCCGTCGATGAACAGACGAGCCCGAGGCGCAGCTCAACTTCGGCAAGCAATTACTGCCAACCCCGTGCGCCCCTTGCCTCCTCGCGACCACGTTTAGCACCAGTACGTCATGGAGATTCTGGTGAGCTACTCCTCTAACCCCCTTGCTTCCTATTTCGCCATCTCCGCCGCCGTCTGAGCGCGCCGCCGCCAGTCGTCGCCGCCAGCGCCGCCAACCTTTGGTCAAACACGCAACAGCCGTTAGATCCTCATCCTGTGGCGTTGACAGATCCACTTAAGTGAAAGGGTATGAGCTCATCTACACCGTTCATCCTCACTTAGATCCAACGCCTCGCATCTGTCGATCCGCACAAAGCGGTACAGACGAATAGCAACACGCCACGTGGCCCTGTCTGTTTGAATAAAAACCAGAAATGATCTATTTGATGTTCTAATTTGAAAAATTCATAACTTTCAAACCACGCGTCCAAATTTTGCAAATTTTATATCAATGGAATCATCAAGACAAGTACTTTCTTACCATGCCCTTTGTTTAGTGAATTGATTCTGATAAAATGATTGTTTTTGCAGAAACTTGTGTAGGCATATTTTGGATATAAAAATTGCTCTAAAATTATTTTTGTGATAAAACCTTTGGCAAATGGATTGTTTTGAACCTACTGACCATAGAAATCAAATTGTGGTTTCAAAACATATTTGGTGAGCAAAAGAATAAATCTTTGATTTAAAGCACTTCTAGTCAAATAAAAATAATGTTTATATATTAAAAATGCTTTTGGAGGAAAACCCTTTGGGAAATGTTTGGATTTAAACTCTCTGACCCTAAACACAAAGATTCATGTTTTGAAAACATATTTTGTCAACCCTATAATATTTATTGCTTTGCTAAAGGAAATTCTAACCACATAAAATATTGATTTGGTTTAAAAATGGTTTATAGATAAAATATTTTGCAAATAGTTTTGCCACTTTATAAAATGACCAATAAGTGTTTTAGAATGTTTATGACCCATTAGAAACCACTTTTCCAAATAAACCATCTTTGGCATGCTTGCATGCATTATTTTGTTTCTATTATTTTATGTGATGATGCTTGAATGGTAGAATTGAAATATTGCTTGCTTGATTGAATTGTAGTGTTTTGAAGAGTGTGAATATTGCAAGATCAAGGAGTGAACTTATATTCTCTACCAACAAGGCAAGTGATGCTTCATACTTTTGTCCCATTATTTTCACTATGCATTAGTGATATTTCTAAAGTAGGACTTGCATGGAATTTTTGCTAAGTGTAAGCTATACCATGGGAAATCCTAGTAGATGAAACCTTAGTAGAAATTTCCTAAGTTAAGATTCCTACTACCATCATGCTTAGCTTAGCTAGTAGAAAACAAGGGTGGAATACATTCATGCTATGGAATAATTCTAAGTCAAGGACTTATGTTTTGTTTAATAAAACAACTAAGTGACTGAAACACCTGGGTGGAATGGAAGGAATGGTTTGTGTTGAGTGGTTACACAAGGCCCATTTCTATGGTTTACCTTGTGTATCTCACTTGTGGATGGCCACCCAGGAACAAAGAGATTTGAGATGTCAAATGTTGAGAAGCTTCAAGTGCAGCCACTTCGCATTATGGGCTCTGCCTGGATCATATAGGTTGCAATAACTTAGCCAAATGGACAGTTGGTGGTAGGGGATGATAGGTTGGAATGCGTCCATTCTGGTCTAAGGGAAGGCTTCTGAAAGATCTTGTCTTGGTGAAACCAAGTCTTGTGGGGAAAGTGCACCACCTCTGCAGAGTGTAAAATCTAAGTACTTAGCCATGTCCCTGGCAAAGGATAATTTGAGCATCAAGACATGGAAGCTATCAAGAATCTTCTCATCCCAATTTCTAAGTTAAAATCTTGTGGTTGAACAAGGGTTAAAGGATCACCAATTTCTATTGGGAGATGCCTTGGGTGATTTTGTCAAGCAAAAACTTAGTGTTTTCAAATGATAAGGAAAATCTATTTTGAGCAAAGCAAGCCTAAGCTCCAGTTAGTCAAATGCATATAGATGATAGACTCCACTATACTACCATAGTATCACTTGCCAATACAATTCAAATGTATTGACCCTTGTGGCTGTAACTTATTATGTTGCAGGTTTGTTTGATATTAGTGAAGTGTGTTGAAATAGGATTACAAGTCTACAACCAACATGTCTGCCTGTGGCACTTTGAACATGAAGGACCCCATGCTATTGTTATATTCTGCTGCATTGTAATTGAGATAGCCAAATGAGCTATGTAAGATGTAATAAATTATTTTATTCCTGGTTATAAAGTTGTATTATGACCTTTGTTTCTTGATATTACATCTTAACTGTGGATGCTAGCTATTGATCCAGGGACTAGCATTGTAAACACATGGATCTCTACCTTAGACTACAAGGAATCTGGCATTATATGACCCTCTATTTTCATCACAAAAATCGTCACAATAGTCCGTTTATGACGATTCTATGACGATTTTGAAATCGTCGAAAGCTGGGCGTCGCTAATGAACTATAACGACGATTTTATTGAAATCGTCATAAGATTCTATGACGATTTGGGATCGTCATAACCTCTATGACGTTCCAAAATCGTCATGTGCAACCAGCCCACGCCACGTGGACGATCCGACATGGCAGAACTTTGTGACGAAATGAAAACGTCTTAACGTGAATTTAGCCCGGTCCATACTGATTGTTATATGGGCCAGCCCATTAATTTGGTCCATTATGAATTATTATTCTGGAATTTTTTTCGAGTTATTGGGCCAAACAGATGCATTTTTAGGGTTCTCTGTATTCTGGCTACTGGACTTTTTAGTGTCGGGCTTACATTTGGGACATGGCCTTACTCAGTATATTAGCTTATATTTCAGTTTTTTTCTGAAAAAAGAAATGTCCATTTACACTTTCTTCTGGGCCAAGGCCTTTTATTCCAGTCCAGATTACTTTGGCTATGGCCATTTCATTACTGTGGGTTGTGGCCTGTTTACTAAGGCCACTATTTCATTCAGCACAAACTAAATAGACAGGAAATCAACATTTGAAATTCAAAACCAATATTTCAATACATCATGTAGCATTTCAAACACTAAATTAACATCATGTAGCATCAGGCATCATTTCAAATAACAGCAGGTTCACAGTCACCTGGTATCATTTCAAGTAACATCATGATGTAGGATCAGGTCCAGTCATCAGGTACATCAGGTTCACAGCCAAAACGATAGCAAGATGGTCATCGCCAAAAAAACAGTAATAAGATACCCATCGCCCAGCAAGATACCCATCATGTGATTTTGGCTCCAGATAAAGCCATCATGTGAGCAAGCTTCTCCTCATGCTCTTGCGCCCTCTTGACCAGCACCTGGTACTCCTGATCCCGTTGAGCTTGTGCAGCTTCTGCCTCTTGCGCCGCCTTCTTGATTGCAGCCAATTCTTCAGACATCTCTTCACTTCGCTGCTCCGACTTCTGCAACTTCTCTTGCAGGTCACGGACATGAGCGGATACAGCCTCATGTGAACTTTTCATCTTGTTCTTGGAGACCGTCTGGAGGCCAACTTTCTTCAGGAGTGTACTTGACGGCGCCTCATTGGTGAGAACTTGGGCAACCACCTCCATAGCAGACTTTGGCTGTTCACCTTCTGGTACCGTCTTAGCCATCTCAGCTTCCATTTTGCTCTGCCATTTGGAATCAGTTGCTCAAAGATGTTAGGAATCATTAGCATGAGCACAAATAGTAGGAGCAGAATCGCAGAAAAATAATTTAATCCACTAGGAGCAGAAGCAAAGAAATATGAAATGGATAGTATCATAAGTTCTTAAAGTAGACAAGAACTACAACATACTTGGAGAGCAACCTTCCGGTAAGAAATGAAGAATAACATGCTTACCAAACAACTATAGACCATATCCAACATTAATAAGCTTATCAAGTAGACCATTAAAGAAACCTAGGCAGAACTAAACAAGTCCACACACAGATTTAATCACAACCAGGAAAGGAGTGACTCACTATAGCATCTTGAACTGCGACAGAGAAACCAGCTTTCTTGCTGTTGTGGGTGACCTTAAACATGTCAATGGCATTAAGCTCTTCACCCTGACGTTCGTCCCTCTGAAATGATTTCCAACATTATTAAGAACACAGGCTTATAAGGACACAAGTTAATTATGCCTAAATAAAAATGTAAGTGTATCTTACAGCTGCATAAAGATGAGCTAGATAGCACCGCGAACCGGTCTTCTGCTGAAACTTGACTAGTCCTCGATTGGTCCTGTTCTTTTGGCATGTGTCCTACATATGGGAGCATTTTTATAATAACATTTCCATCAATCTGCATACTAGAATATAAACTACTTTATGAGACTTGACCAGATTATGTATCATATCAAGCAACAAAATGAGCATGTATCCTATCACATACAACATCAGATAAAATAAAGTAGTTCACTTGACATGAATGTTCCTTCAACATTCAAACTTCAAAAAACAGTAGTTGACAGCATATAAAACTACAGTACATGGTAATTACAGAATGTAAAGGTCAAGAAATGCAAAATACCATGTGTTTCGGGTTTGTCCACAGCTTGAGCAGCGCTTGCCATTCCTCATCAGAGATGTATGAAACAGGGGACTTGATGCTGAGTTCAGCTGCTGGTACTTGATCGAAAAACTTCTTCTTGACCAAATGCCGTCTTTGTTTTGAAACATTCTTCAAGATATCAGTGCAGGCTACCTTAACTTCCTTTGCATCAGTGTCCATCTCAAAATTTTCCTACAAACACAGTAAATAAAGCAATGATAAGATAAGTAACCAAATGACAAAAAATAGTAGAAAAAACAGATTCAGGTAAGGACTCATGAGCTTACAGCAACTTTTCCTATATAGTCTTTCACCATAGCCTTGTCCTTTTTGTATTCCTTGAAGTGTGGAAGAATGGGTGTATGGCTTCTTGCAATCATCCCACCTTCTGATGCAAACTTTGCAGCTAGCACGGGCCTCTCGGGGCGTTTCATCCCTTCAGCAATTTCAATCCTCACTTTCCTTCCCAAACCCTTGGTCATCTTTTCCAGGCCTATGCCTTTTCTCTTGCGGCTGACTACCACAAGTGATGTGCCTGAAATAGAAGCAAGCAGTACAATATCAGTAGAAATAGAAGCTACAACAGTAAAAAATTACAGCAAGTTTTCCAAATATCAGTACAATAGCAGTACAATAGCAGTACAATAAATATATTTTAAATCAGATGTGCAAATAAATTACAGAAAACAGATTTGGGCGCTTGTTTAGTTTGGAAATACTGATATCCATGCACAGAAATAATCTGAATTAATTGACTAGTAAAGGATTTGTGCTACTATTATTTCATACTTACCTTCATCACCCATAGGCTGCTCAGGTGCGGAATCAAATTCATCATTTCTGTCCACCGTAGGTGAAACAGGGCCGAGGTCCATACGGACGATACTTCCTTCATCCATGGACATAGACCCATCATCCCATTGCATTGAGCTTCCACCATCCTTGCGAAGTAGGCCTCCTTCATTGGATACATCAACCGCCTTCGCTTTCTGCCTTGTGACTCTAGCAGTAGCATGTTCATCAAGACACATCAACTTATCTGATCCTCCTCGTGGTACCGCAAACACCCTTCCTAGAGCCATTGTTGTAGTTGTATCTGGGATACTTGTACTCTTTCTCTTTCTATAGCACACTTCTTCCTCCTCCTAGGAACCTTCGGGACCTCGCATGAAAAGCATTAGACCACAGATCAGAAATAAAACAGTGTAAGCATAGAATGAAGGAAAACAAGGAAAAACACACATCAAACAAATAAACCCCCCTCCAAACAAGTTAGAATTTGCACCTTTACAATCTTGTCCACTACAGTATCGTCAACTTCTTCCTCAATAATATCTTCATCTCTAGGATTGTAGTCCGAGCTCTCGCCTTGTGTTATGGCAGATGCGGAGGAATCCTCAGCTATTATTGCACTACCATTTGAGTTTCTAATCACTGAGGCTATCCGGGAGATGCCAAGAGATTGGAAGACACGGTTGTTCCTCATCATTGTCCTAGCCCTAATCTTCTCAAGTTCAGTGAGGGGCGCTTCTTTACATGGATAAGAAAATATGCATTAGATGGATGGTTGAAATGCATATGGGAGCAAGACAACTCAAACAGCCAATGTATCTTATCAGGTTTTAGTTTCATTAAATCTAGTAGATTAACAAGAAATTTCTATATTGAAAATATAAACCAGTACATGGACCAGGGAACCCATGAAGCATTTGATGACAAGGTGTGAACCAGCAGCAGCAGAATAAGTACATGGACAATCAAACAGATTATAGCAGCAGAAATTATAGCACATACAAGCTTACAAGCAAGATTATAGCAGCAGAAATTTTAGCACATCAAAGCTTACAAGCAAGATTATAGCAGCAGATTACAAGCTTATAAGCTTAGCACATCCAATCACAGCATTACATGGACAACCAAACAGATTACAAGCTTAGCACATCCAATCACAACATTTATAGCATCAAGCATATACATGAGGAGCAATTTGCATACCAGCAGGATGCGTCTTCCTTGTCATTCTTCCCGTTCCTGATCTCAAAATCCTGAGCAACATCAAGTAAAAGTCAGACCGTGTGTTGTCAATAGATGCTTCCACAAAGATCAGATAGACATACACAGTTACACAAAGGTCCAGTTATAAAATCTGCGCATTAACTACAAAGTTACACTAAGCATTACACATAAACTTGGTATAGTCTTAGAGAACTCAAAATAAACATACACACATAGCCAGCTACCATGTACACCCTGAAACTTCAGGGACACAACCATCTGCCACATCACTACACCCATCAGTACCTTGCTCCAACATTTGCCTACAATAGGGGCAAACAGAGTGCTCACTAAATCAATAGGAGCATCAGCAAAACGAGCCAATTTTAGCCTAGGACACATTTAATTCAAAGGCCAGAACGAGCCAGAACAAGCATCAATAGATAAAATCTACATCCATCATAGTCAGTACAGATCTTCAAACCCCCAAAAAATCTCTGAACCAACTTATAGTCAGTAAGATCTCCGCCGATTTGCCTCCCTCTGCTCTCCCTCCTCGAGCATCGCCGGTAAGCCCCTCCCCTCCCCCGCAAGTCCCTCTCCCTCCCTTTCCCCACAGGACCCTCTCCCTCTCCCTCCCTCTCCCCTCCTCGAGCTCTCCGCCGATCTGGTGACTGCTCCGGCGCCGCCTCTCGCATTCACCGGCGGGAACCCGCCTCTCGCCCGCTCGCGCTCCTGAATCTCCTGTCCCTCTCCTTCTGTTGGGTGGATTTAGGTTGCGCTGGGCTCGGCTAGGGTTTTGTCCCCGGCCAGGGGAGGAGAGATTTGGGGGAATTTCTCTATCTTGGCCTTGCTGGTCTGGTGCAATCGGAGGGGGCCAAATCTGTTCACCGTTCACTGGTTGTGTGTGTTGTGCTGCCTTGTGTGTGCTGCCTTGGCCGAATATTATTTTTCTGCTAGTGATTCGAGTGCTGTGCTGCCTTGTGTGTTCTGCCTTGGCCACACAACCTTTCATGCTTCTGTGCTAGTGATTCGAGTTCCCAGTGATTTACAGGGTGTTTGATTGGTGTATCTATTTTGTTCTGTTTTAGTTAGGTGGTGAACCGGTTATTATTTTATTATATAGGGTGTTTCTTGTTCTAGCTGTAGGCTTATAGTCCTGCATAGACCGTATCACTGTTTTTCTTTTGGCTGAACCATTTACAGGGTGTTTCTTGTTCTAGCTGTATTATATAGGGTGTTTCTTGTTCTAGCTGTAGACTTATTGTCTGGAAAATCAAGCTCAAGCTGCATCAGTACTCTTTGTTTATGTGTTAGGTAGCAGCTGTGCGATGTCTATGATGATGCATGATATCATTTGCCTTGATCATATAAATTTTCCCTCATATGCAATGCATGATATAAAAGTACAATGTTGATACGGCATATGATGCTGATCAGGGTAGGGGAGGAATAGCTAGAGATACTACTAGAAAATTAATTGCTTGCGAATGAACAAATGAATGACTTTGCTAGTTGATACATTAGTTGGCAACATTAGTTTGCTAGTTTCCTAGTTGATTCATATTCTTATGATAACTGCCTGGTGCCTAGTTTGCTAGTTGATGCATGTACTGATTCAGTTTTTTTTGTAGGTGACCATGGACTCTCCGGGGGCCATCGAGCTTAGCTCGGATGACGAAGCTGACATTGCTGTGGAGAGAGCTGCTGCTCAGGCTAAGAGAGCTGCTGCTCAGGCTAAGCGGCGTGCTAAGAAACCTGCTGCGGAAGCCGTTGCCGCGAAAGCCGCCGCTGCCAACAAGATTATCATGTGCCGAGGTAAAATCATTTTCTGCCATTGTTCCTTTTCTTTATCTTTTACTTATGCATTTTGCTGATTTGAAAATGTGCCTTTTTCTTTGCATGTAGGTCCCAAGTCAAAGGCAAGTGTCAGTTTTGATAAGTGGTGTGTGTATGGCAACAAGATTGCTTTGAAACACACACAGGTGTTGTTCATGAGGGAACTTGCAAAGAAGAAACCCACTCTACCAGTGTATGTATGCACTATGTAGCTAGCAAACACCGAGGAGCCAAAAGCTAAAATGGTAAACAAATTGTTTGCACTATGTCGTTGCATTGCTGATTGCATTTTGCTGATTGCTGATTGCATTGCTGATTGTATATAGCATTGTTGTTTGCATTGCAGTATTTCTCAAGGAACTTCACCAATGCCAACATCAGGCTGTACAAGGACTTCCCATCAAAGCTGAGGGTCTTCTACGGAGGCCGTGATCCCATAATTGTCTCCCTCATCATGAGCAAAGGGAAGGGTAAAGGAGCACAAATTACAACCCAATGGTCCCAGGTGGTGGCGGCGTCCAGGATGCATAAGGGCGATGTCTTCATGTTCCGTTTCCGCTGCAGCCCTACCGACGGACTTAATCTGGAGGTTAAGAAGGTCATGTAATCAGCTAGTTGTGTTGGTTGGTGCTGTTTTTTAAAAATGGTCCTCTAGGTTGTTGGTTGTGTTGTTATCAGGGTGCTGTTGGTGCTACTTGTCCAGACTATGGAATGATCCTAGCTATCAGGTCCTAGCTATCAGAATGCTTTTGGTCCTGTAATGTCCAGACTATGGATGGTCCTAGCTATGAGGTTGCTTTTGGTTGCTAGTACTAGTATCTATGAAATGATTCTGAAACCTACTAGTATCTATGAAATGATCCTTTGCATTGTGAAATGGTTATGAAATGGTATTTTGGTTGCTTTTGATCAGGTTGCATTGTGAAATGGTTGCTTTTGATCAGGTTGTAAATATGGTCTTGTGATCTATGAAATGATTCTCAAACCTACTAGTATCTATGAAATGATCCTTTGCATTGTGAAATGGTTGTGAAATGGTCTTTTGGTTGCTTTTGATCAGGTTGCATTGTGAAATGGTTACTTTTGATCAGGTTGTAAATATGGTCCTGTGATCTATGAAATGATTCTCAAACCTACTAGTATCTATGAATGATCAGGTTGCTTTGTTTTTAAATGGTCCTGTGATCAATATACAATGCTACTTGTATCATGTGATCAGATACCTAACAAGGTCACTTGTGTAGTGTGGTGGCAGTTGACGCTGCAATAGTAGTAGGAGGTCCTCGGCTCGATCCCCAGGCCTCACCATTTTTACTTTTTTGGACAGATTCAGAACTCACAATGATATGCACTCAAAGATTCAGAACTAAAATCACAATGATCATCCAGAAGTCACAATGATATTCATAACTCATCCAGAAATTAAAATGACATGTTCATCCAGAAATAGTAGTACATGGTCAAGATTACAAGGCAACAATAGGTAGAAATCACAATGCTCATCCAACTAAAAGTATCTTGCTCCTCACCACCACTGCTCCTGATCTGATCTTGATCCTCACCACCACTGCTCCTGATCTGATCTTGCTCCTCACCACCACTAGAATTTGCAACAAAGAATAGCAATTTCCAGTGAGCCACTAGCAATGAAATAAAAAAGAAAAGATAATGGAGGATAGAATTTACCTTGCATGTTGTCATCTACCATGTTTCCAGTGAGCCACTAATCATCATCGTCGAAATGCATCTGCCTTTTATCCTCACTATCGCTACAGTACTGGAGGACTGTGTCATCTACCATGTTTTCATCATCGCATTCATGGCCCTCCACTACCTCCTTCCTTCTTTTCCTAATGTTTTCTACGAATGAAGCGCAATCTAGTATGCACACCGGGTTCTTTCTCTTGCACTGGAACTTCCTTAGTGTTATCATCTTGGTATGTTAGACCACCACCACCATTGAGACCCTTCTCCATTTCAGTTTCTTTCACACTCCACAAATGTCTGTGCTGAAACTTTTGCACAACTTGCCAATTTCCACGCAAGTCGGTGTCTGGCACATAGAACACCTTTGTTGCTTGTGTCATTAGAATAAATGGATCACTCTTATACCAGCACCTTCCAGTGTTAATGCTTTTGAAGTGTCCGTCATCTTGGATCCCTATCTTCTTTCTGCCACCAAGATCAAACCAATCACAATGGAACAAGACGATCGATCGATGGACGCCTCTACTGGAGTTGTACCGGAGCCTTATGATGCTTTTAAGCTGACCATAAAAGTCCATCTCTTCACATCATGGTCTCCCTCGGCAACTATTCCACTGTTCTGCGTGTTTCTATTTTTCTCGCAGTCAACTGTGTGGTAGCGGACACTGTCAACAATACAGGCTGAATACAGCCTCACTCGCCTATCCGGCTCGCATGCCAAAGCAAAAAGATCAGCACTGACCTTATTGTCCTCATGCAATTTTGCAATCTGCACAAATAAAGCAGGGTTAGTAACAAAAACACACACAAAAAAACATGTGGCAATTGATTCCAAGACTAAAGATCTCATATGATTCTTAAAACACTTAGCAAATCCCTTCGCGAGCCATCTATCAACATTGATGCGGCTACCTTGCTTATTCAGCTCTATTTTGCACAACCAGCAATGCCAACAAAAACATAAAGTTAATTAAATCATCAGGCTTGCAAATGGGTTCCTTCCAACTCAATAAAAAAGATAAGGGTGCATGCACAAGAGATGACATACTCGATATACGGTAGAACCTCAGGGAAACTCCTTAGCACATACCAATGCATCTTGTCATATTCATCACCAGCCTCCGAGTAATCTGACCCTCCAAGAAGGTTTACACCACGGTTGAAAACAGAGACATCACCAACGTGCGAATCATCCCGCTCTCTATTTCTGCCCGGCCTATTGAATCTTGTTTCCAGATCGTCGAAGTACCTCGAGCAAAATGTAAGGCACTCATCAACAATATATGCCTCGGCAATCGACCCTTCAGGCCTGGCGGTGTTTCGTACATAATGCTTAAATGTAAGCATCCTTCTTTCGACAGGGTACATCTAGCCGTATTGTACGGGGCCTCTAAGCATTGCCTCTTTGGGTAAATGCACAGTCAAATGAACCATCACCATGAAGAAGGACGGAGGAAATATATTTTCAAGCTTGCAAAGGATAACTACGATTTCTTTTTCGAGTCTTTCAAGAACAGATAGCTTCAGTGTTTTGGCGCACAACTCTCTGAAGAAATTCCCCATCTCGGCAACTGCTTCATATATTTCTTTATCCAAAATTCCACGGAGTCCAGCCGGTAAAATCCTTTGAAGGAGGATGTGACAGTCATGAGTTTTTAGTCCCTGGAGCTTGCATCCATCAGGAGACACGCATTTTGCTAGGTTAGCGGCATACCCATCTGGAAATCTCACCGCTCTTATAAATTCACCGAATGCAAGCTTTTCTTCTTTAGTCATTGTCTACCATGCTTCTGGCATCTCAAACGACTCTCCACCTTCAACAGGCTGAAGATGCAAATCTTTTCTTATGCCCAAGTCTTCCAAATCAAGCCTAGAGTTAACTGTATCATTTGACATCCCGTCGATGTTCATAAATGTGCCAAGCAGATTATCACATATGTTTTTCTTGATATGCATTACATCAAGGTTGTGCCTCAACTTGAGATCTGCCTAGTAAGGGAGGTCCCACAAAATAGCCCTCCGGTCCCAACATTGTCCATCCTCACGCTTCCTTTTCTTCTGATGTTTTCCAGGTCTCACATCTTTCACATTGTGAAGCTGTTGCTCGAGCTCTTCTTTAGTGAACTCCGCCGGCTGGTCACGTGTTTCAGTTTTTCCATTGAAATCTTTGCTTTTTCGCCAAGGATGGTGGCGGGGAAGAAAACGGCGCCCCCTGGTCCAACATATCTTGTTCCTTATTCTTTCCGAGCACGGATCCTTGTCACAACGCACACATGCTTGATAACCAGACGTGAGCCTCCCCGACAAAGTGTGCAGCGCTGGGAAATCATGGATACACCATATTACCGCAGCACGGAGATCGAACTTATTAGGACTCAGGGCATCATAGGTACGGACACCCTTCCAGAGTTTGAGGAGATCTTCTACTAGGGGCTCCATAAAGACATCAAAATCCTTTCCGGGAGATTTTGGACCGGGGATTAGCAAAGCCATCATGAAGTTGGACTGCTCCATACATGCCCATGGTGTAAGATTGTACGGCACAACAAATACCGGCCACATGCTATATTTCGAGCTCATTCCAAATGGATTAAAGCCATCTATGGCAAGGCCGAGTCTGATGTTCCTCGCATCGGCGGCAAACTCTTTATGTTTATCATCAAAATCTTTCCATGCCTTTCCGTCGGCTGGATGGCTAAGTTCATTATCCACAGGTTGCCGCTTTAGCTTGTGCCACTGTACATCCTCTGACTGTTGCTTCGAAATGAACATCCTCTGTAGCCTTGGAATCACAGGAAAGTACCTCAACACCTTCTCCGGTATATGCTTCCTCCCATCCGCATCTTTCCACCTTGAGGCATCACATTTCGGGCACCTGTCATGCTTGGCGTACGTGTTCCGAAACAAGATACAGTTGTTCGGGCAGACATCGATTGAATCATAACCAAGCCCCAATCTACCGATTATACCCAATGCTTCTTCATAAGATTTGTGAATTGCACTTTTAGGGTATTGGATGGTCAAGATACGGAGTATTGCGTTGAAGGCAACATTGCTGATTCGGTAGAAGGACTTGACATGGAGTAACTTCACGATAAAAGAAAATCTGGACAATGTCCCACCATCACTAGCTGCGCGCTTGGCCTCCTCTATCAGCTCGGCATAGATTGTATGCTCTCCAGCACCTTGCGATTCAGACTCGTACAAATCCCTAAACAGATCAGGGATTCTATCATCATCATAGCCATCCTCTGCCTACAAACCAACATCCTCTTGGGGAACATCATCTTGTACAAACTCACCGCCATCATCAACATGAACTGCGCCTTCACCGGGTTCAGGTTCAGCTCCGGGTTCTGGATGTAAAGGCTCTCCATGATGGATCCACCTATCATACGTGCATGCCATCCCACGCATTAGCAGATGAGCCTCTACATTTGGTAGAGTTTGTTCAACACGATTCATACAGCTGGGGCATGGGCATAAAACTTGAGCATCATCGGGAACACTTCTACGAACAAATCGCATGAACTCATCCACTCCCCTTAGATGCTCATAAGAAATCCTTCTAACTCCTTTTGTTATCCAGCTTCTGTCCATCTGCAAAAGACCGAAAAATGTTGCAAGTTAGAATTGCACTGACGTGTACACACTAGCTAGCAGAAATTAAACCAAAACCTAGATAAGCTCCAACAACATATTTCTATGCCTACATCAAGCTAAAGGCAAAAAAGACCTGAATGTTTGGACTTGAATTGATTCTAAACATCATTTGAAAATATGGATTTTGAAACCCTAATGAAACCAGGCTCTGAAATTAACAGGGAAGTATATCAACAGGGGAGAGTGGAGAGGGTGCTAACCGATGTCGACTGCTGCAGCACCTCCTCCAGTCACCACCGTTGGAGCCCCTCCGCCGGCCACGACCGCCGCAGCCCCTCCGCCGGCCACCTAGCCCAGACCCCTGCGTGCGCCTCAGCCCCTCCGCCGGCCACTACCGCCTCAGCCCCTCCACCGGCAACCACCGCCTCTTCCCCTCCGCTAGTACGCCATTCAGCGTCGCCCCCGCCGCCGCTGGTCCGCCGTCCAGCGTCGCCCCGCCCGCCGCCGGTCACCATGAAGGGATCGTGGTCATGTTCTGTTCTGTGTGGTTCTGTTATATGTGGTAAGGTTTGGTTCAGTGTGGTCATGTTCTGTTCGGTTATACTAATAATATGCATAGAGTTGTTTATACATTATTTGCAACAACACAACTATAGCATAGTGGTTATGACAGCTGCCTCACATCACTAGGTCGTGGGTTCAAGTCCCAGCTAGTGCAATCTTTTTTTCCTAACAATATTATCTAGGCCAAAGAAGTTGTTGGGCCTGACCTGAAAGAATCGGCCCATCGAGGCCCGACCTAAAAAATCCCTAGCACACAACTAACACTAACAGCCCCTCTCCCCCCAAAAAAATACCACGTAAGAGCGACACGTGGATCACATTGAGGAGGTGGCAGCACAGTCATCCTAGTGCTTAACATACTACGACGTTATTATAGCGTCATAAGTGACTATGACGATTTTATATCGTCGTAGTATGCTCCAAACAAGGCCCCAAACAGTACACACCAGCTTATGACGATTTCGTGTAAATAATTTAAGACATTTTTGGGACAAATCATCATGCATTTGCTATCCTTTGCCCCTTCCAAACAGCTCATGACCATCTGCAGCAAGATCGTCATAAATTTATGACGATTTCTTTCGGGGTCACTCTCAAAAGGTCATAGTATAGCACATTTCTTGTAGTGTTATTAAAGGTTGGGAACCTTACAACTGGCATGATCGCAAGCTCACTAGGAACACGGTAGGATGGTCGGTGAGGCGAGGTGCGGCTTGAATCGACGTCAATGACGGCGACCGTTGTCGCAGAAGAAGCGGATGGGTAGCTCGACTGGGGACATACGCGGCCGATTCCTCTGGCGAGGGAGGTCATGGCAATGAGGTGATTCTTCATGGAGCATCGACTTGGCTCAGGGAGGCCTGGTACGGCGGGGCAACATGGCACCTGCGGGCTAGGGTTCCGGCCTGAGAGAAATTGGGGCAAAAGAGGGGATTAGGGTTCATCTTGGCGGCTAAGGGGTACTTGTAGTCATTCAGGATGTCGGTAGCACGCATCTCCTCGCAACGGGCATCAAAGCGAGGCGGGGATGGCGACGGCATCAACACGCAGCAGCTTGGCTGCATCGTCGTCCTTCTGTCATCGAGGAAGAAGAAAGGGGAAAGGAGCGAAGGTTATCGGGACGATGCTGGGCCGCACTGGGACAGCTGCAAGTGCGCGTGGGCATAAAGGAGAGAGAGGGAGTGAACTGGGCCGGCTGAGCCACGACCTGGTTCTATTTTATTTAAACAAAACCTTTTCTAATTTCTGTTTCCTGTTTTCTCTTTGTATTTTCATTTTCAAGCCTGTTTTGTATATTTCCAAAATACAAGAGCTTTGCAACATTTCAAAATACTTGAAATAATGTGGGGCCCTTTTAGTCCATTTGGGCTCCATAAATTTTTGGTAGTTTTCAAATTATCAAAACCATTTGCATGCTTTTAGGGAGAGAGGAAAATATTAGGGTTTAGAGTTTGATCTATTTGTGGCACACATTTTAAATGATGACGATGATGCTCATGAATGCACAAACAAATCCTAATTACTATTTAACAAAACTAGGGTTGTTACAATTCTGTCCCCCTTAAAAGAATCTCGTCCCGAGATTCCTAGGTAGGAAGATAGAAGGAACAGGGTTACACTAAACTTCGACAATCTTCTCGAAGAGGTTGATCCATGCCACCATGACGAGTGGATGATGTCGTGGTATTGCCGACAAGTACGCCATGGAGGGGTCCTCACAGTGCGTGTTTAGAGACGTGGGGTAAGGCGGGCGGTTGACGGGTATGAGGTAACATAGCTTACCCAGGTTCAGATCCCACAACGGTGGCGGAATCCTACTCCTCCTATAAATCACTATAAGGGCAATACACCGAGTTATAGAGATATGTTTGCTGTGCGAGGTTGTGTGAATCGATGCCCTAAAGGCTCCCATAGGCCCGACTTATATAGTCGCCAGGTCCTAGGGTTACAGGGAAAAGTCCTAGCCGGACAGGTTACAGAGTCCTACACTGTCTATTACTAGTCTTGTGTATCTTGCACTCCAAGGCTCCGGGTACGCTGGTGACTCCACCGTAGCCTTCCTTTATCCGGCATGGGCCTCCCTTTTGGATCAATCTAACTGGGCCGCCCAGCAGGCCATAGGCCGTGCTACCAACTATGGGCCACCCGGGTTATCCGGATAAGTGACATGATATGAGGATACCCATATAGCATATCCCCAACAGTAGCCCCCGGAGAACTCCAAGATCTTGCGCTATCTTGCCTTTTCAGATGAATGCTCCATCTAGTTGGATGTCGGCAAATCGTCAAGCAATATCTTGTAGTCCTCCCAAAGAACCCTGCAAAGTTTTCTCCGTCTTCAACTTGTAAGCCAGAGAAATGCTAAATCTTCCCTCGTACACTTCCGTAGTCGGATTAGATCCGTCTATGTCAGAATCTTCGATGTGACGGCTCATCTACCCATGTCAGCTAGGATGACGTAGGCTTAGGTCAGCGACGCCTCGTAACTCACACATGCAGAGAACGCAATCATGTCCGATTTTCCCGCGCGAGCGATACGAACCATTGGCGGCGACGGTTGGAGACGTGGCGAAATTTCCGCGCACGTTCGCGAACACGTCGTCTACGCGGCAACCGTCCGATCAAGCTGCACGAATCTTGACGCCAAGGATGATAAATAGTAACCGTGGGGAAATTTCCACTTTTTACCTCATTCTCCTCGCATCATCTTCTTCCTCCAGTCGCGCTTCTCCTCGAGCTCTTCGCGAGAACTCTCGAAAAAACCCTAGCTTCCAATCTGCACCAGTCGCATCCAACCTTCCTCCATGGCTAGAAGCAGCGCTTCTCCATCAATGGCGGCGTCGAGCGAAGCCACGGCGAAGCCAGCGAGCTCCGTTGTCGTGCCCCCAGAGGGCTTGGTCATCCCCGCATCGGCGGTGATCGAGTCCACCGGCGGCGACCCAAATTTGGCGGCGCTAGGGCCACTGGAGGAGGAACCAGACTCGCACAAGGGCGACTGGCGCGGCTCGGACATCACCGACCGCGATATCCAAGAGATGGTCACCGAAGGCTACCTCCCCGCGACGGAGGGACTTGCCTGGCGGGCGGCGCTGGACGGCGAGGTGACACCCTCTCCCCAAGCCAGAGAAAAGGTGTACCTAAAAGCTCAACTGGTACGCGGCGTCTCCCTGCCCATCTCCAACTTCTTCCTCTCCGTCTTAAACCACTATAGGATCCAGCCTCAGAACCTTTCCCCCAATATCATCTTAGTGCTTAGCAACTACGCGGCACTTTGCGAGGGATACTTAGGGATAAGGGCTAGGTTAGACCTTTTTGTGTACTTCTTCACCATCAAACGTGAAGCCGGACATAGCAAGGAAGAACTTAGGAACTATGGCACCATAAGCTTCAATATTCGACCTGGCCGGCGGTTCCCCGACATCGTCGGCCACGAGTCCTATAAAAACTGGCAACAGACGTACTTTTACGGCCCAAACATCCCTCTGGCTGGCCGACAAGTTACGTACCCGGACTTTGTTGACGGAGCGGCCGCTGAAGCCTTGTCATGGAGATCCCAAGCGTCCCTTCCCTCCGACCTCGACGCTTCTCGGGCCATAAGGTGGATCGAGTGGTTTGTAGAGACGGGTCTGACCGGCTTGGACCTAGCCATGTGCTGGTTCATCAGGCGAATCCAACCTCTGCAGCACCGCGCGAAGCTCATGCACGAGTATACCAGCGACAGAAGGGATAGTCTCCGCATCTCCGTGGACAACTTCTCGAGCGACTCCATCAAGCTCCGCCTTAAGGACATCGTCAAGGTGAAGGATAAGAAGCGTGGCTTCACCATCACCTACGACATGTTTGTAACCGCAAGTGCCCAAAGGTAGGTAGTTATTTCCCGTACACGGCATATACTCCAGTTCTTCCGTCTTGCAAATACCATCTTATCAAACACGGTGATTTCTTACTTAACAACTTAGCGATCTAGAGGAGGGCAACCTGGCTGCCCAAATCTACGATCCAAAGATGAAGGAAGTCACGGTCGTGTCCGACGACGAGGTTCCATTGGCGCGAAAGCGGAAGATCTCCACCTCTGATGCTGCCGACGGAGGCAAGAAGAAGAAGACGGAGGGTGGAGCCTCCAAAAAGACTACCGCTGCCTTGGAGGCGGAAAAGAGAAAAGTTACTGGGATCCCCTTTGCCAAAGCACCCCCACTTGTGTAAGCTTCTCATTTTCCGACATTGTCTATATATCTGTCTTACTCCTGTACTTATGCATTTTGCACGTTTCAGGAAGAAAGACACGACCAGCCTCAAGAAGACCTCCAAAACATCGGGGGCTTCTCGAAATATCAAGGACATGCTACATCATTACGCATCCCCTGCCATCACCCCTGCCACTCCTGCCATCAAACCCTCGTCTGCTCCGATAAGCTCACAAGCTAAGGAGGCATCAGGCCCTTCCGCCATGGAAGTGGATTCTGGCGCCTCTACTGAACTCGCTGTTGTCGGCGAGCAGGCAACGCAGGAGAGCACCTCTCAACAAATGGCTGAAGCTCCGGCTAAGGATGCCATCGGTGGCGGCAAGGTGGTGGTGGAAGCTGGTACTTATGCCGTTGGTGGCGCCCCCGCACCCCAGAAAACCATAGTCTATCCGAAGATAGTCTATCCGGTACATACTCCGGGTAGCACTGCTTTGGTTCCTGGTGCGGCACCGACATCTCCGACGTCCGGTCTAGAGGAGCTCCGCCGGCAAGCAGAAATCTTGCAAGGAAATAGCAAATCCTTTGCCAAGCTCCTGGCCGAGAGTGCTACGAATCTCAAGATCATCGCACTTGTAAGTTTTCTTTGCCTTTTGCATTTCATATGAGTATCCCACTGTAGCCCCCGAGGATGTAGACGAAAAACCATAGTTTTTGCATCTATATGCTCTAAGAGTGACTAAGTTAGAAAACCTCTCACTGTAGCCCCCAAGCATTTAGATGGAATGAACTATTTCTTTAAGAGTAGCATATGCAGTGTTTATAAATTTCAATACTGTAGCCCCCAAGCCTCTACTTGTAACTGAATTAGTTGCGACTAGATGCCTAAAGAAAAGCTAAGTAGATATCCGAGTTAAAAACTTTATACTGTAGCCCCCAAGCTTCTAATCAAAAACTGAATTAGTTCCGACTAGATGCTTAAAGAAAGCTAAGCATATTGTTAAGTCAAAAACTCTCGTTGTAACCCCCGAGCGTCTAGATGAAAAATCTCCGACTAGATGCTCCAAGAAGACTAAACAACATTTAACTTTGTCCTTTTTTCCATAGAACGAGAATGCTCGGAGGGGCATGGCAAATGACACGTACCAGAAGATGCGTGCAGATCTAGAAGCTGAAAAGGGTAAAATTGCCTTCTTGAAGGAACAGATCACCAAGAGCAAGCGTCTGTTTTCTAATGCGCATTCCGACTTGGTTTTGTACCTATATTCTCCGAGTACTCACTGTGTACTTTTCTTTCTCCGACATGCAGAAACCATCGCCAAGGCCAAGAATATTGTCGAGCAATCCAAGCATATTTAAGAGCTGGATAGCGAAAACAAAATTCTAAAGCAGGAGAGGAAAGAGATGCTGAAGATGCATGAAGATTCGATGAAGGCCTTGCAGGACTCCGCCATCGAGGAAATCAACTTCTTGAAGGAGGAGATCGCAATCTTAAAAGATCAGAAGCGAGCTGCCGATGAGCAGAATCACCGCCATGGCGAGGCCTACAAGCTCCTCCAACAAGAGAAACAATCTTTGGCGAATACCCTCTGGCAAGCTGAGGCCAGCATCTTTAGTAAGTTTTCTCTGTCTTGGAATTCTGCAATCTGGATACTTTGATTTATTGAACTCATGCGATCCTTGTCGGAATCTTCAGCTCCAATGGGTTTAACCCGATCACCTCCTCCAGCCAAGGAATGCATGGTTCTTGCCGGCAACTTCATCAACACCGCCATCACCCAAGCCAAGGAGATTGCCAAGCCTCTCCAGATATACATCAAGGCATCGGACTCCGTGGCGAAGTACTCGGAGATTCTGCGCCGAGCCCCCGAGCGTATCACGAGCTGGAAAGCTTCGTGTGCACGGGCTGGCGCTAGGATGGCGCTGTCAATGGTGAAGGCACACTACGAAGGTGCCGACATCGACATGGTGACCTCTGGCATCCCCGACGTCCACGACGATGGCAAAGAGATTAATCACGAATCCATCTTGTTGTCACTCGCGGGCTATGACACCAGAGTTGCCGAGTTGGTGGACATCGACGTCTTCGTGCCCATGACCACCATCGACAGCGGCAACCAAGATTCTTCTGAGTCACGTCACAGCGCCGACTTTGACAGTGGCTCTCCGGCTGGTGACGATGCTACCTCCAAGTCACCTGCGCCAAAAGAGTGAAAAACAAATTTGTAATATTTGTTTCACCTTTGGTGTATATGCGGAAAAAACTTGTTGATGTAACTTAAGGCGGAAAACAATGGTTGTTTATTTCCTGCTACTCAAGAACTAACTTCCAGCATGCACGTATTTTTTAAGCAAGTGTTGGCTTATCCATTACTTTGGTTTTATGCTTGACTTTTCGTGAGTAGGAAGACTCGTTGTCGGAACCATATGCTTAGGTGATGATGCCTAATGGCAGCGTCAATAACCTGAGCAAAAAATCGCCGACAATAAGTGCCAAAAGTCACTACTCCAGAATCCACATAAAAACGACAAAGAACGTGTAGAACAGAAAACTTAAGATAACGCCCGTAGGCGGAATTTTCAAAAGTGCAAACACAAAGCTTGTGCATAAAGGTTTTACATGATCCAAAAATGAACACTAAAGGAGGTAAAAGACTCAGAAATATGAGTGAACCAGAGAGCTTTGTTTCATTGATCATATAAGAGATACACAATTAGATAAAAATGCTAAGTGTAAAAAGGACGTAGCTGTGCTATGTTCCATGGCCGATCAAGCTCCGGGTAGTCATCATCCAGGTCACGTCGCTTACACTTATGATCCTCGTTGGGTCTATCCTTTAGTTCACGATTGTCAACAAGGTAGTAATACCCATTGAGTAGTGCCTTGCTTATGATGAACGGTCCTTCCCATGGCGGGGATAATTTGTGTGACTTCTTCTGCTTAAGTCGGAGCACCAAATCCCCCTCTTTAAACGAGCGATGCCGAACGCGGCGACTATGGTAGCTGCATAGCTTCTGCTGGTAGATGGCGGATCTTTGGCATGCCAAAATACGCTCCTCCTCGAGAAGGTCCACATCTAGGCGTCTGGATTCTTCAGCGTCATCTTCGTCGTAGGAGGCAACTCTTGGTGCATCGTGAAGGATGTCGGAAGGCAGGATGGATTCTGCTCCATATACCATGAAATAAGGGGTGTAGCCGGTGGATCTGTTGGGTGTAGTCCGTAAACTCCACAGCACAGATGGAAATTCTTCCGCCCAGGCTCCAGCTGCTCTATGTAGTGGTGCCTCAAGACGTGGCTTGATTCCCTGCAGAATTAATCCATTGGCTCGCTCAACCTGACCATTGGATTGTGGGTGCGCCACAGATGCGAGGTCAAGTCAGATGCCTTTGTCCCAACAATAAGCCTCCACTTCTCCGAGTGACAAATTTCTGCCGTTGTCGGTGATAATGCTGTGCAGGAGAACAAATCTCACCACTAGATCACGGACAAACTTGAGGGCAGTTGCCTCATCAAGCTTTCTAATGGGTTTATCTTCTATCCATTTAGTGAATTTGTCAACTACTACAAGCAGATGCGTAAACCCACATGGTGCCGTCTGTAACGGTCCCACCATGTCCAGCCCCCAGACTGCAAACGGCCAAGTTATTGGTATTGTTCGCATTTCTTCAGCAGGAACATGTGGTTGTCGGGCATAATACGGGCATCCCATGCATGTCTCAACCAGCTTGTCGGTGTCCGCCTTCAAGGTCAGCCAGTAGAATCCTTGTCGGAAGGCTTTCGCGACCAATGATCGAGGAGCGGCATGATGCCCGCAATCTCCGAGATGGATTTCACGTAGGATTTCCATACCTTCTAGCTGGGAAACACACTTTAGGTATACACCAGTAGTGCTCCTTTTGTAGAGTTGCCCATTGATTATGGTATAACCCTTTGCTCGTCGTACTATTTGCCGTCTTTCGACTTCGTCGTCGGGCAAAGTTCCATCTGCGAGATATTCCAT
The DNA here is from genome assembly GCA_916181665.1 of Avena sativa. NCBI lineage: Eukaryota > Viridiplantae > Streptophyta > Magnoliopsida > Poales > Poaceae > Avena > Avena sativa. The sequence continues at coordinate 131,013,747 of OV702283.1, read as the reverse complement.
GAACGGTTTTGTCCAAGCCGAAGGGACTTTAGTCACCATGTTGACGAAGGAGTCAGCTCTATCCGGGTTGTCGATGTCGGCTCCCTTCACAGATGGTGTGCGTAGATTCTCTAGGAAAACTCCTGGCGGAATTTGTTTGCGCCCTGATCCAAGTTTAGACAGTAGATCATCCGCCTCGTTTTGCTCCCTAGGTACATACTTGACTTCGTAGCCCAAGAAGCTCTTGGCTATCTCGTCCACTTCGTCTCGATATGCCGCCATCATAGGGTTCCGCGCATTCCAGGTGCCAGCCACCTGCTGGGCAACCACGTCGGAATCTCCACAGCAAACTATGTGCTTGATGCCAATATCTTTGGCTACACGCAGTCCGTGAATGAGTGCTTCATACTCCGCCATGTTGTTTATAGCCTCGAAGTGGATCTGTAGAACGTAGTGTATCTTGTATCCTTTTGGTGACTGTAGCAATACACCAGCCCCTGAGCCATTGAGCAACTTTGATCCGTCAAAGTGCATCACCCAGTACTCTGGTTCTGGCAACGGAGTAGCATCTGGCATCTCCGTCCAATCTGCAACAAAATCCGCCAAGGCTTGTGACTTGATAGCGTCGCGTCTTTTGTAGGTGATCTCGAAGGTGGCAAGTTCAATGCCCCACTTCGCGACCCTTCCTGTAGCATAGTTGTTATTGATAATGTCGGATAGTGGAGTCTTTCTCACCACTGTGATTGGGTGCTCCTGAAAGTAATGCCTCAGCTTCCGAGAAGAAAGGAATACTCCATAAGCTATCTTCTGGTAGTGCGGGTAACGCTGCTTGGACTCCGTCAAGACCTCGCTTATATAGTAAACTGGTCGTCCACGTAGGCGTGAACGTTCCGACCAATTTGGTCGTGGAGGAAACATTGCATTGTCCGCTGGTACGTGGCACCTGCGTTTTTCAGCCCAAAGGGCATCGTGACATAGCAAAACGTGTCGTATGGGGTAGTGAACGAAGTGGCCAATTGGTCCGACTTCCTCATCTTGATCTGGTGGTATCCTGAGTATGCATCGAGAAAACACAAAAGTTCCGAGCCAGCCGTCGAGTCAATGACTTGGTCAATGCGAGGCAAAGAAATGGATCTTTGGGACATGCTTTGTTCAAGCCGGTGTAATCAACGCACATTCTTAATTCATTGGTTCCCTTTTTGGGGACAAGTACAGGATTGGCCACCCGTCGGATGTGAAGGACTTCTCAGATAAATCTAGCTTTAAGTAAACTAGCTATCTCTTTGCCAATGGCGCGTCTCTTCTCGTCTCTGAAGCGTCGTAGAGGTTGTTTCACTGGTTTGCATTTTGGATCAATGTTTAAGCTGTGCTCGGCAAGTTCCCTAGGAACACCTTTCATGTCGGCAGGTTGCCAGGCAAAGATGTCCTTATTCTCACGGAGGAACTCGACGAGCGCGCTTTCCTATTTGGGATCTAGGTTCGTCCTAGTGGAGGTGACCTTGGAGGCATCGCCTACCACAAGTTCCACCGACTTGGTCTCGATGGTGGCCTTGAACGAAGGAGCGGAGTCGGAGATCTGCTTCTTCGACGCGGACATCTCTGAGTCATTGACCTTGCTCTGGATCTCTTTAAATTCTTCGCTATAAGGGACAACTTTTGCAACGGCTTCTTCATTGATCTCGCAGTCCCTCGCCTTGGTAAAGCTTCCGGATATGGTGATGACACCATTTGGTCCGGGTATGTTGAGTTTGTTGTAGACGAAGCATGGCTTGGCCATGAACGTGTGGAATATGTCGCGGCCTAATATGACGTGGTACACGCTCTTGAAGGGGACCACCTCGAAGGTCATGCGCTCTTGGCGGTAATTGTTAACATCGCCAAAGGCAACCTGAAGTGTAATGCACCCAAGGGACCGAGCCTCCCGACCAGGAACTACGCCATGGAAGATGGTGTTGGTCCGCCTTAGGTTTGCCTCTGTCAAGTTCATCTTCTGAAGTGTATCCAGGTACATAATGTTGATGCTGCTTCCACTATCCACCATACACTTGGTGAACTCCACGCCGTCAATCAAGGGGTTGATGACCATGGCGTACTGGTTCTCCGTGGGTATAAGGTCTGGGTGATCCGTCCTGTCCCAAGTGATTGTGTCGTGGTGGTGGCACAGCAGATGCCATGGGTAGGCTAAAGTATGGGGCCAATGGATGCTAGAGGGATCCGGGGAGGGAAGATGTAGTTATCTCTACACTCAAACAACTAACATGCAGATCTTTATTTCTCTTCTTTGGGTTCACAAGTGCTCCTCGAGCTGTTTGCAGGAAGAAGAGAGCTACTACATGAGCCTTACGGCGTAGAATGAATCGATCCCTTCTCAGGAGCCCGCTTCCCCCCTTGGTTCCTCCTAGGGCTGACGTGGCAAGCATATTCGAGGAATATGCTTGTCCTAATATGGTAACTCGACGACCCTCTTTCCGTGTCCCCCTTCTAACGACGGCAATGTTCCAGAGAGCCCCACCTGCACGCCTCGGGCTCCATGACTGTCACCTCCGTGACCTTCTTCTGCCCTTCTGCTGCTCTGCTCCTTGTCCTTTGTGCTTGGCTCTGTTCAGATTCTTCCTAGCTAGCGACTAGGGTTTTGACTATAGGCACCTACTTCTCCTGCAAGCTTCGTGTTACTCGGCCTTATCTCGCATAACTCGGCTCGGCCTTCACTTGTATTCAAGTTAGTCAGACTTACTCGGCCGACTTAACTCATATGTCGGCCGGATAAGGTGTTTATCCTTCTGTAGCTATCATGGCCTTGCTTAGCTCGGCTGACTCTTACATGACTCGGCCGATATAAACAGTAACTCGGCTCATGACAAGGGAGACTCCTTTCGTCTTTCCCCTGTCTTGACCCTATCCGGGGTCACCTCCCCAACAGATTGGAACTTCCGACCTGCACAGGTACAGGGGAACTGGGGGGAGAGTAGCCATCAGGATCCTTAGAGAGGAATTCTGTTGTCGGACGGTGGGGGTGCCAAGGAAAGTGTGGTAGACTAGAGCCTTCTTTGCGAAGGGGTTCTTGCCCTTGTCGTCGCTCTTGGCGGCGTGCTTGGGGTCAACGTCTTCGTCCATATCACTTGAATCCTTGGACTCCTCCTCCTTCTTCTTCCCCTTGCCCTTGCCTCGCGGTCTGTTCTTCCGACTTTGCTTGTAGCCGGACTTCGGGTCTTCCTTGAGGTCGTTGACAAATGCAGTGTCGACTGGTATGGGTGGCCATACCGTTGGCGTCGAGGTGTACGAGGCACGGCATATCGCGGTACTCCTCGTAGGTTTGGGGAACGCGGAGCGGCGCCGAGGTAGTTTCACTTCCTCGTTGCTGCCCACGACTAGCTCCTCTTCCTCGGCCATGCTATCTGCCTTCTCCTCGTCCTGCAAAAGTCATAGCGACCATGTCGGTAGATTGCTTTTCTTTTGGAGCGGTTTTCCGCTTTGTACTGTTGTTCCTCCGAGCTTGAGTTGGAACGGCTGTTGCTGGCAAGGAGCCTCGAGCATCATCGACGGCAGCTGCGAACTCACTAGCCAACTGAATCATCTGGTTCAAGTCAAGCTGGTGATTGTCCTGCAAGCGCTTCAGCTTATGTCAGAGCAACGTGCCTCTTTCCAACCTGTCAATGAAGGCGGCCATGGCGGCCTGAGCGTGCACTCCTGCGCATGAATTCTTCATGTCCAGCCAGCGGGAGAGGTAGGCGCGAGATGTCTCTTCTTTCTCTTGCACGCACCGCTGTAGATCGCCCACAGTGCAGGGACGCTTGTATGTACCCTCAAAGTTCTTGGTGAACGCTTATTGCATGTCCAACCAGTTGTAGATAGATTTCTCAGGCAAGTCGTCGATCCATTGACGGGTCGTGCCTGCCACCATTAATGGGAGGTACTTGACGGCGATGTTGGGGTTGCCTCCGGCAATCTCCACCGCGTTGCCGTAGTCCTGCAACCATGTGGCCAGCTTGGCGGTGCCGTCATAGGGCTTGATGGTCTTGTCAATCCGGAATCCTTTGGGGTAAGTTGCGGACCGTATTGTGGGTCCAAAGCAACGTGGTCCCAGGTATGATCCTTCCCGGGCCTCGTGGATCTTATCGATCCGCGATCGTGCGTCGTATGGCTCCGGGTTCTTTTTCTTCTTGTCAACAGGGGATGGGCTGCGTGAACGACGCGGGCCTCCTCCGCCATGGTGACTGCTTGGCGGTGACGGAGGCGGAGGTGGAGGTGGGTTAGCCTTCTTGCTGTTACCTTCCTGCGACGCCTCACGCCTGTCACGGTTGCTTGTTGGACGCGGAGGGTCATGGCGTGACCTGCTCTTGTGTCCTTGGTTGCGCTCTCTGTCATGACGGGTCTGCTCCGTGTTGTCGCGGATGACGATGTCGCACTGCTTTTGTGGGGGCATATCCGTACGATGGTGAGCCTTGTAACCTTCACAATGTCGGGGGGACCGGGGCGGTGGCGATGGGTGACGAGGTCGGGCCTTTTCTCCGTGGTTGGAGAATATGGGGATAGCATCCTTCCTATTGCGCGCATCCCTCCGTCTTCATTCTGATGAACCCGTCTGGGACCCGAAATCAAGAGGAGATCTGTCCCTTGGTGGCTTGTACTGGCTAGATTGGCAGAGTGCTGGGTCAGACTCAAGCCTTTGAGAGGTGGCCTTTTCCTGCTGCTTCACCGCCTTGGCCACTAGGTCATAGACCTGTTCCACTGCCTCAGGCGATCTATCCTGCTCTAGAAGGGTCTTGGCTACGGCGAGGTTAAGGAGTGGGGTGGGCATCACCTGCTTGCCTTCACTGTCAATGTATTGCTTGGCTTGTGCCGGCTTCGAGGGAGCCCTTCCTAGGTTGCGCCGTACACCAGGATCGTTGATGACACGAGCTGGAGCTTTCTTAGCCTTCTGCTGTTGCATCAAAGTCTTGTACTCAGCCTCCATTGCTCTAGCTTTCTCTATGGACTTCTACGCTTTGACCAGATCTCGATCTAGTTTAGCGCCTTGCTCCGCGATGGCCTGCGCTTCCTCCAGCAGCTGCTGGCGCTTCTTGTCAAGATGGGTCACGTTACGGATATGAGCAACGATCAGTGGCTCGACGAGGAGGTTGTCGTACATCACTCTATCAGCTGGAGTAACTTGGTCTGCTGTAGACGTAGATGCTGGAGGCGGCAAATTTGTGGTGTTGTTGTTGCTCGGGCCGGTGCCGAGTTCCTGCGGCTCCTGCACTGGGTTAGGCGGAGGAGGCATGACTTTTGCGCGATCATCGTCAGCAGCAATAAGTGGCCCCTTCCCCTTTTCCAGCATCGTAGGCGGAGCTCGTTCGGGTTGATCTTCATCCATCGCCGTCCCAATGGTGACGAACACCCCTCGAGACGTGACGACATTGTTGACTTGCTCGTCGCGCGAGTACTCCTCCTCCATCTCCTGCATAGCAGAGTCTAGCTCTTCTGGACTGAAATCTTTCTCCTCTGAATCTACACTGAAGTCAGCGTAGAGCGCGTCAATGACAGAGTCGGAGGGTGCCAGGACTTCCTCGATGACGGGCGGTGGAGGTGCAACGGCCTCGACGATGAATGGAGGTGGCGGTGCTGCTAAGACGATGGCGGCGGGAGGCGGTGGTGGTGGTGGTTGCGGAATCGGAGGTTCTCCGTCCCTGGGCGCAAGCTCCATCTGGGCTGCTGCGTCAGCTTCCGCGTAGTTGTTGACGGTGCTCACCATCTCTTCGAGGGTAAGGCGTCCTGTTGCCTGCTACCATCTTAAAAATGTTGGAGAAACGTGCCACGGTCCAGTCCTTCCACGAAGTGATACAAAGCGTTATCATCGGGGTAGTGGGCCAGATCGACTCGTATACGGAGCCACCTGGCCAGGTAATTGCGAGGGTTTTCTCCTTCTCTCTAAACGCATCGCGCCAGATCAAAGATGGTAACCACGCCGACGAACTTGGATCTCTGTTGTCCAGACGCACGGGCGAAGCCGGTGGATTTGCAGTGATCTTCCACCTTTATATCCTGCACAAGGGAGGTTTGGGTGGGCCTTGAATTTTTCCGATCTTTGCCGGCAAACTCCGAGGAGAGATCCAACATTGATCCTTCCGCGAACGTATCCTGCCCGTAGGCGGTCCATGCGGGTCTTGATGCTCCTCCGACTACCAGGGAACTAGTGCCCGAGTAGGTTTCGCCGATGAAGAGGTGGATGTCTCCAATAGGAACGATTGAACACCGCGTAGAGTTCGTCTTCGCCGGGATCCAGAACTCGTCCGGAGGGATGATCGGAACATTGCAGGAGAAGAGAACACGGCCGATGGCTACGGTTTCGCCGATTCCCGCGAAGATCTTGGTCCTCGCCTGCTGAAGAGCCTGAAGCGCCTCTTGCCCCACGGTGGGCGCCAACTGTCGTGGTATTGCCGACGAGTACGCCATGGAGGGGTCCTCACAGTGCGTGTTTAGAGACGTGGGGTAAGGCGGACGGTTGACGGGTACGAGGTAACACAGCTTACCTAGGTTCAGATCCCACAATGGTGGCGGAATCCTACTCCTGCTATAAATCACTATAAGGGCAATACGCGGAGTTACAGAGATATGTTCGCTGTGCGAGGTTGTGTGAATTGATGCCCTAAAGGCTCCCATAGGCCTGACTTATATAGTCGCCAGGTCCTAGGGTTACAGGGAAAAGTCCTAGCTGGACAGGTTACAGAGTCCTACACCGTCTATTACTAGTCTTGCGTATCTTGCACTCCAAGGCTCCGGGTACGCTGGTGATTCCACCGTAGCCTTCCTTTATCCGGCATGGCCCTACCTTCTGGATCCATCTAACTGGGCCGCCCAGCAGGTCATAGGCCATGCTACCAACTGTGGCCACCCGGGTTATCCGGATAAGTGACATGCTATGAGGATACCCATATAGCATATCCCCAACAGATGAAGCGCTTCATATTCTTCGAGGTGGCTGCTCACACTAAGGAAGAGAGGGAATGACACGGAACCACTAACTGAGTATCTCATGATTAACTCATGGATAGATGTTTCACTAACATCTCTAGAGCCAACAAACATGAAACACGTCAAGGTAACAGAGGAAACAAAAGGAGATGGTTTCAAGGTGACAGATAATTGGTCTTCATAAGGATTGAGACCATAGAGCTTGGAGAAGAGGGTAAACTTCCGAGGGAAGAAACTTCCAACAGATGGAACATGACCACAGACTTCGAGAGATAAACCTCTACTAAACATCTTAATAGAGCTTTACAGGTGGAAGAGATAGATACCAACAAAACCAAGTTGTTGAACTACTTTTGACACAGAAGGGTCATTCTTTGGTTCAACAGAAGGCCAAGACAGAAAGGTGTTTTGGTGGAGAGGACTCATAAGAGTCACAAGGAACATGTAACAAGAGAAACTATTGATTACCACAATCATAGTCGCTCTTCGAACATGTTTAAGAAATCGGGAAGGAAACTCTTTAATTCATCAAGGACTATCAAAATCCTTGCCAAAGATCATGATATCACTTTACACCACCAAGATGAATAGTTTAGAAGATTCCTGATGACACGAGAAGAAAGAAACTTCATGCTCGAACTCCAAATACTTGGCATAACAAGACGCTTGCCATCATTAAGGGTTCTGGAGGATCAACCGAGAGACATTTAGCAACTCTACTTTAAATGTTCTCCTTGATGTTAGAAACACCGATATCAAACTTTTAACAATACTTCAATCAGTCATCAATTAAAGATCGGACTTCAGATACAAAGGAAACCATAAGCCCAACTTCTATAATAAGATATAGAAGAAGCCTCATGAAGAGTGGTTGTTACTGCTGATTCAAGGGAGTATGGCAATAGGTCTTCTGGGTTTTATGCCAACCACTACATCCATCTTGCCAGAGTTACAATAGACCTACGTCATAACCTTGAGGAACACCAATCATTATTGCTGCTTGAGATTCAGCTTTGATTAAACGAAATGATACTTCGGACTCAATATGTCCGAATAGGAAGGGTGCAACATTTACACAGAGGTAAAGTCACTAGATTCTCAAGACACGGACTTCAATGTCAAGCTCCAAAAGATGAGCTAGATTGCATATTCCATGTATTAGCAAGTTATTAGAAGATAATTGCACCTAGATGAATTGTTTGCAATGAAACACAACTGAATCCTTGTTGGGAAACATTTAAAGGGATATCTAAGGTTTGTTGGACTTCTTACCTTCCGTGAACAAATCAATCAGTGGCTTGGTGTGCTTGGAGGTTCTTATCGATATGTGAAGGTATAAACCTGCCATATCAAGAATAATTCGCACATGCTTAACTGACTTGGAATGATTCCCGAGGAAACAAAGAAGACTCTACTAGAATCCACGACAACATCTTTCAACAACTTGCACGTGAACCAGAGAAGGTCACTTATAACATACAGAACACATACTTCGAGATGGCACGAAGACGGTTCTCAAAAGTTTCCAATATTGCCAACTGTTCCATATGAGTCTGATATAACCTGGAGAAGTTAAGAATGCCATCGATGGGCTCAATAACAAACTTATCTCTATACTCCAAGATGACGGAGTCACATGTTGTATGAATGAGGCATAGACATTGGTCAGACCAGAGGACACGAAGATGTACTTAAGTGAGACATCACAAGTAGATACACCATCAAGATTGTCCTTGAAACTGAGTATCATTTGACGATTGCCCAAATCAAATCAAAGGAGGGAAGATAACATATCCACATAGGACATACTATCTTACTTCAGCACAAACAAAACTAGACATCCCTTTAAGGAGGAACAGAGTTGGATAGAACTTTTGTCTTACAACTCTCCAAGTTGTTGTTTAAGCTCAACCAACTAGTTCAGAGGTATCCAGTACGGATCCTTGGAGAAAGGATCAGTTAAAGAAACAGCTTGCTCAAGAACCTGACAACACGGTCATTTGGAAAAATGGCGATACTTCTAGTAAGACATCCAGAATATCACGAACCACTGATATGTCACTTAGCTCGAGAGGAAACTTGCTTTGTAAGGCAAGAAGATACATTCTTAGAGCTTCGGCATAAACCTAAATCTTTGACCGAATAGGATGCACTATAATAGTGGACTTGGTAGCACAATCATACTTTGCTTAGTGATAAAATTATGCATCACGCTAAGAATGATACAAATGTCCTTTGAGTTCAAAGCAATAAGAATTGCTAAGAATCTTAGATAGCCACATCATTACGCACACGCAAAATTCTTGAGCGCGAACAGCTCAGTGGAAGGGTTGGTAAAAATGTGTAAGAGTGTCACTTCATTAAGAGGGTCATGAAGCTTAGCTCAACCTCTTGATATAAAAGGGTGTGATACTTCAAGGTAGAACAGAACATAAACTAATCAATTCTTATTGATCTGCGGATTACAACACTTTGACCTGGTCTTAGAAATGACAAGGTACTGGAGTTTTTTTCTCCTGACATCCCGAACTGGTTTGTCATGATGAACCACAAGAGTATCTTGCATCATAATGCACCAATGCACATTTACTACTTGGCTACCAAAAGGTAGACAAAGGTCAGAAAACAACAAGGGTAAAGAACATGCTCAGATTAGAATCCCGAGATGTGGATGCATAAGTCAACAATCTTCCGAAGACCAATGCACAGATAGGAAGGTGTGGCTGAGTCACGAGTACAGATGCGGAACTCACTAGGGAACTCTTGTCATGATCTATTTGGTTCCATTAAAGAACATCTGCCATAGCTAGTGGTAGGGAAAGTCCTTTATCGTCACTGTTCAATAGCGACAATATCCACAAGTTTGAAGGCTATACTAAAAGGTAATAGCCATCCTGAGGTAATGTTTTAAACATCAACAACAGGGGTAAACAAAATGGATCTTGGGTTAAAGATCAGCTTCATGTACAAGATTCTTAACACCAAAATCCAGCACAATTAGGGATCTTAAGTTCAAGTCCGAGGGATAAAACCCAAAGAAGGAGTAACTACTACTTGAGTGACAAAGCGTACACTACAAGCTAGCAAGCACGAGGTAGCTTCCAAGAGAAGAAACGACTTCTGAAGTACCTGAACAAATAAAAAGGAGGCACACGAGGAGAAAGGAAACCTCAAAGCCTAGAACAGAACATTGTGGGACCATGAACATGATGTTGTGGACCCATAAAACAGAGAGATCATGATGGAAAGAAATCTCTCAAGTGATATGGAACAAAGGAAACAAGGAACACACAGCTGACTCTAGAGAACTCAACACTAGGTCAAATGATTGAGAATCGGCATGCCCGAATAGGCACCTAAGTTTTGAAAGACTGGACGAAATAGCAAAACTTTTCCAAATCAACACAAGGTAAGATGACCTAGAGTTAGAGCGAAACTGGATAAGGAGAAAAATAAGTATACCAGAGTTTTCACACATAGTTTTCATTTATGAAAATAGTTTTCACAAGTACTAGACTAACATCGACCAATAGAAAGGTTTCCTACAGTCGGTACAACTCTGATACCAAAAACATGTGACACCCCCGGGATTAGGGCTAGACAAATCCTAGACCTCTGTCTGATATAAGCCTAACCTAAATCTCGAAAGCGTACAGAGAGAGAATTGATAACACAACAGTGACCCTACGACACAAAATTTATTACAGCAAGCTCATAACTGAGCGAAGAACCAAAATATTACAAGAAGAGGTCACTGACCACAAACATCAAACAACGGAAGGCTAATTATGCTATTAAGTACGGCAAACTTAACAAATGGCCTAAGAGGCCTGAAGCATAATGATGACGTCCCGTTCCATAGATTCCAGGCTGCGGACCGGGAACCCCAAGCTAATTGTCGATGTCGATGTCGTGAAGAACTCATCTTCTATGGTAACACTTACTCTGGTGCAAAAGTATCAACGAGGCAAGGGTGAGTACATGGTGTATTCCGCAAGACTTATGGCTGGTGGAGTTATTCTGTATAAAGCCATTTTTGTTTTGTAAGACAAGAGGGAGAAGAATCTTGACTAATCAGAGTATTTTAAAAGGGGATAAGAGAGCGACATCTCTAGATTTGATCATCTTTTGATATCCACCAAATCATCATCAGCTGAACCTAGGATCACTCCCCCGTACCCATGAGGAAGCATCCTTAAGCACACATTGATCAACTTGCCAAGTTTTACGAATTAGGTTAAAGTTCTCTATGATCTTAGAATCTGGTCTCCAAGTTTGTCCATAACCATGGACACGGCTTTTCGAAAAGATTTAGCCCTACAGGGGTGTACAACTTTACCCACATGTACCAACCGATTCTTAATGCCAGTTAACATTAGCCCTCTTCCTAGGAAGGTCGGCAGAGAGTGGTTGACCACGACATTTACCTTGCTTTTGCCGAGACCATGAGTCACGCACTAGGGAGATGCCGTCATAACGGGTCGAGTCCCAAAGTCAGTCCCTAATGATGTGAACAGGGTTCAAGATTACAGATGCGGGGCATCTCTTGTTCCATGTCACGCTTACCTACATGTATGAATGCACCTCCTTCGAGTAGAGCCAGAATGCGTATGTCAAATGGAACGCCCGAACTATGTGACTCATGGAATCTACTCGGCAAGTTAGTTGGTCGAGGGGGTTTCCAGGCCCCTGTGTGGCTGTACGCTAATCTTGGACCATAGGCAAGAACTCAGGTCCTAGTAGTGGCAAGTATGGGACTGCAAAAATCGCAACCCACCGTGGCCTCCCATACAAGCCTTAGCATGTTTAACTTTCATCTCTGATCTTACCACGTCATCCTGTCATACTAGGTTCATTCGCAGCTCTGATTCATCAATCGGATGGACCAGTAGTAAAAACTAAGCATTGGCTAAGCATAACAGATATAATAGCTCTAGCAACGCTTCACAAGCTCGAACCCTAGTTATGCTAGGCGTAGTGGATCAGGGAGTATAAGCTACAAAGGTAACATGTATCAGATAGGATTACTCTATCTATCGATAAAAGACTTTGGAATCGTATGCACATGGCAAGAATGAAATACTTTGAAAGCATAAGATTCATATGTATGTGTGGGGCTTCGCTTGCCTTTGCCAGTTGATATCTATAAGGCAGAGCTTCGGACACCTGGTACTTGACTTGATTACAGTTGGTCAAGTATTGGCCTTCGAGCTTCGTCGGTGTTGATCTCGGTCTTCAGTCTTGGACTTGATCTCGATTCCGATATCGTATTCTACTGGAGAAGAACCAAATACCGGAAAGAAGGGGAAACAATCAACACATGGCATCGATGCAATGCTCAAACAAGAATGATGATATGACAATTCAAAAGTTATTGAAATTGAAACCCTAAACATGCTTGGTAGTTTAAACGGAGTCCGAGGGGTCCAAACCATAATTCGGAGAAACTCCGGATGTATATGAGAGGGGTTGGTTTGTTCTTCTAATTAAACTTGTCATGAAAGTTGATTAACAATGCATGATTATAGCTTAAAGAGATAGATCTCATTTTTCTAAACATTCTGATATATTATTTGTATTTTTCTGATTTAAAATGAATTATTTATGAATTTCTCTATTTTTAATTCGTTTTAAATCATTTTTGGAATATTATAACATAATTTACATTTTGGAATTACTTTAACATTTTATTAAACAGAAAAAATTTCTGAATATTATTTATATTACTTACAGATAGGGCCCACATGTAATTTTTTTATTATTTACGGAAAATGATTTACTGAAATTAATACAAGAAAATAAAAAGATTTATTGCATAGGCATGACATCATGATAACGTCATCCAGAAGCAACTCTTGCAGATCGTAGATCGATCCGTTGATTGAGCACGTGCGGGGTCGCGGGGCTAGCTGCGTTGGACTCAGCGCATCGCCCTGAGCCAGAAAGTGGCGGCGCAACTTGCAGGAGGTCGCCGAAACAACGACGGCGGCGAAGAACAGCGGCGGCGCCGGCAGGTGCCCGTGGGGGGACGCCAGAGAGCGAGATAGAGGAAGAAGAGAGCACTGGCATGCTCGCAAGACCACCAGGAACGCGGTAGGATGGTCGGTGAGGCGAGGCGCGGCTTGAATCGACGTCAACGACGGTGACCGGTGTCGGAGATGAAGAGGACGGGGAGCTCGACTGGGGACATACGTGGCCGATTCCTCTGGCAAGGGAGGTCATGGCGATGAGGTGAAGCTCCAGGGAGCATCGGCTTGGCTTGGGGAGGCCTGGTACGGCGGGGCAACACGGCACCTACGGTCTAGGGTTCCGGCCATAGAGAAATTAGGGCAAAAGAGGGGATTAGGGTTCATCTTGGCGGCTAAGGGGTACTTGTAGTCGTTCAGGACGTCGGTAGCGCGCATCTCCTCGCAGAGGGCATCATGGAGAGACGGGGACGGTGCCGGCATCGACACGCAGCAGCTTGGCTACGTCGTCGTCCTTTTGTCGTCGAGGACGAAGAAAGGGGAAAGGAGCGAAGGGGTATCGGGCGGGTGCTGGGCCGCACTGGACCAGCTACAAGCGCGCGTGGGCAGAAAGGAGAGAGAGGGAGAGAACTGGGCCGGCTGGGCCACGGCCTGGTTCTATTTTTTTTTAAACAAAACCTTTTCTAATATTTGTTTCTTGTTTTATCTTTGTGTTTTCATTTTCAAGTCTGTTTTGCATATTTCGAAAATATAAGAGCTTTGCAACATTTCAAAATACTTGAAATAATGTGGGGCCCTTTTAGTCCATTTGGGATCCATAAATTTTTGGTAGTTTTCAAATTAACAAAAACCATTTGAATGGTTTTAGGAAGATAGGGAAATATTAGGGTTTAGAGTTTGATCTATTTGTGGAACACATTTTAAATGATGATGATGATGATGCTCATGAATGCACAAACAAATTCTAATTACTATTTAACAAAACTAGGGTTGTTTCAGTACTATAGTACCATGAGTGCAACTAAGCCAATTCCGATCGAAGGTTGAGTATTATCTTTGCAACTTCTAATGACATAAACCAAGTCAGGAACACTAATGTGTATATTTGAGAAGTTTGTACCAGCATAGTTAGATACCTTCCAACAATATAATCTTCTGTTGGCAGTATCATACAGACATTTACACAATCAAAAATCCATTACTGTTGAACATATTCCTTAGAGAGGAAAACATGGCTTTGGGAAAATCCATTACGGTTGAACATATTCCTTAGAGAGGAAAACATTGCTTTGGGTCGGCCTGTTGACGATCTGCAAAAGAGCACATGCATACTTTATAATCAGCAAAAGATCAAAACTGGAGCAATAATCACATGCAGTGGGGAGTGGGGGCATCAGTGTGATGGTACTTGTGTAACAAAAACCTAGACCAATTTTCCTTGTATACTATTGGTAGACAATGGTGGGCAAGTGAAATGTACTTGATGGGTGATGTCTTAATCTATTTCATCAAAAGGAGCTCCTTGTCCTTCCCATGAAACAGTTCCTCCGAACAACGGAATAATAAATAAGAGAGATTCCCTAGACACCTATGACGAGAAAGATAACACATAAAAGGATAAACATCGATGCTGAGGCGATTAGTTGAAAAATGATTGCCTTGAGGTGCACCAAATTCCTGTTACCTACCTCGCGACTTAAGTAAAACTTCAATTTTTTGAATAGATTACTACATTCTTTAGAAGTATTGTCCTCTGTGTCATTAGCAGTCGATTCTTCTACAAGATGCATTAGTGCACCGGGTTCATTAGATGGAAATTGATGTTGAAGCTGTGCCAATCTGAGTTCAGACTCATCAGCTTTTGAGTTCTCTTTGTTATTTTCAGACTCCTTGTCCTCAATTAACCCATCAGACTATGGATTTCCTGGCCGTCTTTCGAAAGACATATATTATTGGGACAACGCATAGAGCTCTGGTAAAAACATAGAAAATGTCAAACAAAGAGAAAGTCTAGAGAAATGTAACAAACAGAAATAAAAAATAGAACAAGAATAAATGAGAAAGAATACACAAAGAAAAAGAAACATGTTAGATGACATGACAATAATAAGCAACAACTCTTACCAGCAGCTAAAGCTTCAAGGCGAGCATCCAGAATAGGCAGATAGTTCACATTTATTGAATGGTAAATCTTGAAGTTTATAAATCCTAGAAGAGTCTGCAAGCATGATAGGACAGTCAGGAAAATGAACGAATCAATACATCGCACACATAATATCAACATCTCGAATTTGTAGGAGATGATATGCTTCATGCAAATCCACTTGCATAAATGCCAATATTTTGTATCACTAGCTAACAAGTGTAAGGAGAAGCACTCGTGAGAAAGGTGTGATAGCTTAAGCACCAAAATCCATGCACGCAGAGATTGTGTAGGAACGTCATGCTGGATAAACTAACATAACATCTGAACATATTAACACAATTAAAAGTTAAGGACTGCATACTTTAGCTAATTTATTAAGATAATCCAATCTTTTATGCAGCAGTAGCTAGGATTTTTTCAAGAAAAGTAATTTAAGTTTTTCACTCATATACATACATGATAATCTTTTATAAATTCCCTTTTGACATCAGACTAAACTTATCTAAATAGATGTGATGCTGAATGCACCAGAACTAAATAGTATCCATAATCTTACTTACATCGTAGAATTCCAAAAAGGTGAGAATTAATTGAAGTCGACATCATCATTTAAAACTTGCTGAAGAGCATGTGGAGTTAGCCAGGTAATTGTTAGCCCTTGAACTTCAGCCTACAAGATGTCGTCAGAATATATATATTACCTATACATGCCTGAACGTAGAAAGGTATGCAGATAGACATGACTACACAAAACTTACCTGGTAGTATATGCCCTTGATAGATATGAATGTCTTCTGCAGAGAATTAGTTCGAGAAATATATGCTTGCCATTCATGACTTAACCTACAAAAGTAAAAAAGATCCCTCCAAATGAATAAAATAGTGGACGCATTGTGTACTAGTAGAACAAAACAAATCTTTGAACAAGGCCACATTTTAACAAGAAATAAGTCCACATAACCCCCTTAAGTATTAAGTTTGGGACACTAACCACCTCTAAGTTTGGATTGGGGCACTTAACCCCCCTAAGTATCAAATACCAGGCAAATTATCCCCTCCGACAGCTGATGGCTGTTTTAGTCCATGTGAACAAGTGGTTTCAGTGCTTGTAACGGGCGTCAGGCCTGGATTTATTCAGTTTTTTCAGTCATTGGCAAAGAAAATACACCACCGCTCTAGTCCTCTCCTTTGTTGTCGCCCCCATTAGCTGAATGATCATTGCAGTGGCCTGCTTCTGCTACGAGAATAGAGCAGGGTGACAGACGATCACCGTATGTAAGGTAAGCACGTCGCCATGGCCGGAATTGGCATGCGAGGAAAGAAACTATAGGGAAATCTAGAGGCCAGCAATGCTCCAATCAATTGATGATATCTTTGACTCTCTACTGACTTCAGGTGATGGCATATATACATATGGAGGCCCAGAACATGGAAGTGTTCGCTCTGCTGAAGAAGATTGCCGACCTCTACGTCGCCATCTCAGCTGCCGTCGCTGAGCGCGTCTCCTGAGGTTGACGCCCTGTTCATCTCCCTCGTGGTTGTGTGCTTCCCGCCGATCCCCGTTGTTGGGATCCAAGGTACAGAGGATGCATGATGAGCTCTCTAGGTTCTTTGCCAATGCAGAGGCGCGTGTCGAGGCACGCTGCTCCAATGACCTCACCATGCTCCACACCTGAGGGTTTTTCGGTACTACGAGAATCACGACATAGGTCTGAGCGACTTGGAGCTAAAGCACAGGCTCATGTCCTGCCACGCGCCAGACCGCCTCGCGCGCCCACACGCGTCACGTTCGCCAGGTCGTGGTTGGGCTTGCTACCGCTCAGCTTGCTCTTGCTCGCCACGCACCACACGCTTGACGCCGTCAACGACAGCTTCGACCGGAGCGGCGATGCCAACGCCCGCGTTCTAAGCCTGCTGCTATTTTGGTTCAGAGGATGGGAACAGATATGGTATAAATTAACCGCTAATATCCATAATGGGTAAAACCACTTGTCCACGTAGACCAAAACAACTACCAAAACAGCCATCAACGGCCGGAGAGGGTAATTTGCCTGGTATTTCATACTTAGGAGGGTTAAGAGTCCCAATCCAAACTTAGGGGTGGTTAGTGTCCCAAACCCAATACTTAGGGGGTTTTCTGGACTTCTTTCTTTGAACAATTGGTCTGACATTCGACGCAGGTGCCATGGAAATTAACAGGGTATGGCAAAACTAAAATAATATGGGTTTTAGCAACAATCAAGTATTTCTTGGCCGCTAATAAGTTTCTTACTCTCTCCGATCAAAATTACTTATTGCAGATTTAGGCAAAATTTTGCCTAAAATCTGTCTAGGTTGAATAAATCTACGACATGTAATTTGGATCAGAGGTAGTACTACTTTTGCAGCCCTAAATCCTTAAGGTCAGAAACCAGACACAGAAATGCATTGTGTTCATTAGAAAAGTGAGGACGGTCAAAGCCTGATGACCGAATGTCTGAGAGCGGGAATTTAAACATTGTCTTGGGGTTATATGTGTGAGATTGAGGAAGGGGGGTTCGCTAATCCATAGTAGATCATACCTGCGGTAGTTATGAATTTGTTATACTTGCACACGTTCACCTTCAACAACAGGTAAAGCAGCAAAAAAATTCACCATTGTTAGGAAATCATCTAGGTCTCTTAGAGCATCAACAAAAATTGGATATCTGCACAACAACAACAACAACAACAACAACATGTATGTGAGAGAACAGTCAGGATAATAAACCCCAAAGAATCATCTTAAACTCATTCAACACCTCTCAATGATAAGCCTATCGAGTTTGTAAATCGATGGTCGATTCAACAATCTGTTTGTGAGATCCCTATTTTTCTTAGCAACAACTTTTTAAACTTTCTTTCTGTGGACCTTGATTTCCCTGTGATATAATGCCAATAACGATACGATTAGGAAATCATTAACTATCAATAAACAATGTCTTGTTGTATTATAAAACGGTAACTCAGCAATGTCCGTGTCATATACTATGGTTACTCCATGTGATTTTCATCAGCAACAATCAAGTAATTGCAGATTGCTAGTCCGTATCACAGTTACCAAAATGTCATTAACAAATCACTAAATATAGGGTGCAAATTGAATGAGTAATGCTCCTAGATTATTGGATTGCCTACACAAAGAGACAATTTCAAAACACAGGGTAAATACTAAATTACCAAACACAAAGATTCTTTTTATATATAATAATAATTCCTTAGGTACTAAATTACCAAACACATGGTAAATGACATCTCCTTAAACTAAAAGAGAAAATTGCAACCAAATTCCCAAGATACTACTAAACTACCCCAGGTGGTACAGAGCATGTGCAATTAAGAAGCAAAAGGAGAGCATGAATTCCCTTTTATAGTAATATTAGATCATGTAGCAGACTATGGCTACATACCTGAACTTCTCAATTAAAGGGTCATGGGCCAGGATGGTAATATCCTTCATGTGGTAGTACGTGTTGTGGTTTCCTTCCACCTTCTTCTTCGTCTCCCGGGGAAATACTCCCTTGAGTATATATAGTTTCCTGAGACAAATTATGAATAAGTTGGCAAGACTTCCCAGATAAAACCAATCATCTTAAATTTCGCAGCATACATAGAAGACGGTGAATTAGATGGATTAGATCCACGGTCATACTAATTATAGGCACCACGCACCGTGAAAGCACGGTAAATTGAACTAAACAGCTAGCTAAATGAAGTGACATCGAGCTGGAAAATGTAACTAGTAAAAGAAATCCCGGTGCGACTGATCAACATAAGCACGACCGAGAATTTCCGAGCGATTGTGTCATCAAGACATGAATAGAAGTAAGGCGGAACCAGAAAGGGGACCTGAAGACAGCAAGGCTAATTTGTAGGTAGCTGACGGCATTTGTCCTCGTGATGTATTTCGCGGTGTTCCCCTCCTTATTCTTGCCCTGGAGCACACCAACCAGAGCCTACACCTAAGTGACTATGCAGAAAACATGGAGAAATCCCATGGAAGGAAGAGAGGACGATGGGATGATTACCGCTGCGCGATAGTGCTTCGGCATGGAGGTGGCGGCCAGGGCGGCAGCAGTCGCACGTCGGGGAAAGGAGGAGGAAAACAGGTGGAGGTGGGTTTAGGTTTGGGGTTATGTTCCGAGGTCCACCGGTGCCGACATCTCCACGGGCTACTCAAATCGTCCGAGCACGTCCGAAGATTCCATGTAGACATGTGGGACGTGTGCGATCTTTCGAGCAGCACAAAATAAAGTAATACACCCTTCCTGGTATGATTTCCAGAGAAGGAATTGGACAAACGAGTTTGCTTTCATGAGGAAGAACAAGAAAGAGAGAGAGCCGGAGATGGGGAGAATTTCTCTTTCGTTTCTATTCTTAATTACTTGCCTTTTCCGGTTTAAAACCCTCTGCTTATAACCTGCAACTCACACACCCTGACAGCCTATCCCCACACAACTTACTCATTCACACACTCTTTGCGTCATCGCCAAGACACACAATTGGTCCTCGATAGCGCACGCACGCCTAAGGTTCTGCCGTGGTCGTGACATCTTCCCCCTCTGAAAACTGTGCTTGTCCCCAAGCACAAACTATAGGAAAACGAACCTTGAGTGTGCTCCAATCTTCCCAGGTGGACGCCTCTGCAGGAATGCCTTGCCAATTCACTTGCACTTGCACTATTGCAGCATTGCCCATCTTGACTAGACGTATGTCCAGCACCCACTCTGGTTCTATCTCCTTGGAAAACAGTAATGGTAGTTTAGGTAACTCTGAAAACACCGGTGTAAAATCAGCTATGTACTCCTTCAGCTGAGAGACATGGAAGATGTTGTGCACACGATAGTCACTCAAAAGCTCCAATTTATAAGCCACATGTCTGATGCGCTCCAGTATGGTGTATGGGCCGAAATACTTGTGTGCCAGCTTCAGATAAGGTCTGTTCACTATTGTCGACTGTGCATACGGCTGAAGTTTAAGAAGTACCTTGTCACCCACCTAGAAGGTTTTCTCGGTGCGTTGTCGATCTGCATACATCTTCATTTGGTTTCATGCTGCATCAAGCTATTGCTTTAGCCTCTCATCTTGCAAGGCTTGCTCACTAACCATGTCTGCAACTCCCTGGTTCAGTGATTATTGACAATGCCGGAATTGTGCCTAAATTAGGTTCATGCCCATATAATGCCTTGAACGGGGAACACCCAGTAGCTGAATGTGTTGTGGTGTTGTACCAGAACTCAGCAGTTGGCAACCATTGTTTCCACTCTTTCAGGGCATCTTGGGCCAATCATCTCAGGTACATCTCAAGATATTGGTTCACTCATTCACTCTGCCCATCTATTTGAGGGTGGTAGGCAGTAGTAAATTGAAGTTTGGCTCCTAGGTTGTGGAACAACATATTCCTGAGTCGGCATAATGTGGGAAAGACACCTGGCAATAAACCAAATAGTCCATAGTGGCGTTAGTAACAAACCATTGATTCTAAATAACAAACACTCACCTAGAACAAAGTAAACCATCTAGAATTCGTGGAAGCTTTTGGCTTTATATGATAAAACCAAAGCATTTAACGAATAAATCCTTGGAAAGTTGTAAGACAAATTTCATGATGAGGACCAAAGAAAGCAAAGGTAGTATTGCTTAAAAGTTGGTGCAGTCTCGAGAAAGTATGTTTCTCGACAATGGAGCTAATGAAATAAAAGTAAGAGCATGATGAAGGTCAGCGACCATACATCAGAATGATTGAGAAGCATAAATAGAAATTGTTCCAGGATGCCAATCTTCATGTTATAATGAAAATGAGTAAATGATTTGATCATTGTAGTTTTCAGTTATGCTTTTACACAAAGTATTTGGATTCAAAAAGATGCCCTGCATCTGGATATAAATGTGAATTGATTGTCGCATTACTGGAAAGAGACATACATACGAACTACAAGGAAGGTGATGGTAAACTTAGGTTACAAGAAATCCTAAAATTAAAACTTCACTTTAGATTAGAAAGTAAAACGGCTACTAAATCTCGACAAGTAAAAGGAGTTACCTGATATTTCTAAAGGACCGCAAGGTTATAAGAAATAAGTGGAAGTCTTAAAGGACGATTCGTCAAGAAGGGTCTTGATCGAATTTAAATGAATTTGATTCATAATGATGAACGTCTGGTGGATTTAGAATATTGTAAAAGAAAGTCTCGAATTAAAACTTGATCAAGAGATTTCGAATTGTTCGAAATGTCGAGATAGTATATGCAAAATGCATAAAGTTGAGTGGGAGCTAGGGAGTCTTCTTGGATTAATATGTGAATGATATATTTTTTATGAGGAAGTATTATTAAGTTTAAGCTCACATATGTATCTGACATATTTTGAGTGAGAGCTGAATAGGATTCATATGTGTGAATGACACATTATGAATAAAGACCAAAAGCCAATAAATAAATGATGATTTATGGGAACATACGACATTGAAATCTAGGAGATTGAGATATGTCCTATGTTATTATGTTGGAATGAATTTCTAAAAGATTCTGAATGGTTCCGAATATGAATTGATTGTAGGGTTCATTGCATTGAAAACAAAAAAATCTACCGCAAGAACGATCAAAACCATTATCCAATCTATGGCAAAGCCAAGATCTAATCTAAAAGATAGGTGCAAAGATATAGGATAGAACTAACCCTCGTAGATCCAAAGCATTTAACGAGATCAGATCTCGTGGTTGATGTAGTCGATCACTTGTTGATCTCGAGATCGCGAAGACGATCCTTCCGGCGTCACGTTATGGCAAGGCTTCCGCACTTGGTCCCACGTATGCAGTCGATGAAGACCTTCCTCTCGCCATTCCCATGGGCAGCAGAGGTAGTAGATCCCCTTGGAATCCCAGTAGCACAGCGACGTGGTGGTGGTGGTGGTGGAGGAGAGAATCCCGCAGGGCTTCGCCTAAGACGAAGCAGCGGGAAGGAGGATGAGGGAGGGAGGTGGCAGCTAGGGTTGGGAGAGAGGGAAAGGGGTGGAGCCCTCCCCTCCCATCTTTATATAGAGGGGGTGTGGCTAGGGCATCGGCCTAGGCTCTCCCCTCCTAGGGCCTGCGCATATAGGGAGTAGGGGGGAAAGTTGCCCCCCAAGTTTCCCTCTGACCTTCTTTAGGGTTTTGCCCCAAACCCTTTGGGCTAGCCGGTTGGGCCACTAGGGCTTGGTGCGGATGGCCCATGAGCCCCCGTAGCATCCATCCAACCCATGTGGCCCCTCCTGGGGTGGTGGTCCCACTAGTGGCCCCGTTCTACAACATTCTAGAAGGTCCGGTCAAAATACCAAAACTCTTTCCGAACCCCGGAAAATGACTTTCATTATATGAATATTATTCTCCGAACCATTCCGGATATCCTTGTGATGTCCTGGATTCAACCCGAGACTCCGAACAACATTCGGTCTCCAACTCATATTCCATATCTACTTAAACAACATCGAACCTTAAGTGTGCCACCCTACGGTTTGTGAACTATGCAGACATGATCGACACACCTCTCCGATCAATAACCAATAGCGGGACCTGGAGATCCATAATGGATCCCACATATTAAATGATGACTTCGTGATCGAATGAGCCATTAACATACAATACCGATTCCCTTTGTCGCACGATAATTTACTTATCCGGGGTTCGATTGTCGGTATCTCCATACGTAGTTCAACCTTATTACCGATAAGTACTCTTTACTCATTCCATGATATGACATCCCTTGTGACATAGTCACATGCTTGCAAGCCAATTGGATGAAATTCCACCGAGAGGGCCCAGAGTGTATCTATCCATCGTTTGGATGGACAAATCCCACTCTTCATCAATGCGCTTCAACACATACTTTTAGAATACACAATGCCACCTTTTTAACCACCCTGTTATGGAAGTGGTGTTTTATGTCATCAAAGCACTCATCCGGTGATGGTGATTAACATGATCTCATGGTCGAAAGATTAGGTTACTATGTATTTGAACGATTGTAGAAAAACTAACTTAATGACTTGATCTTATGATATGATTACTTTGGGTGTGTGTACATCACTTCATTCTCCTAATGATATGATCTTGTTATTAATAACATCCAATGTCCATGATCAGGAAACCATGATCATCTATTAATCAACGAGATAGTTAAACAAGAGGCTTACTAGGGACTCTTTTATGTTTACAAAACACACAAGTATCAATGTTTCCTATTAATACAATTATAGCATGGGATGTAAAAATTTATCATAAACACAAAGATATAATAATAACCACTTTATTATTGCCTCTTGGGCATATCTCCAACATTCTCCCCCTTGCACTAGAGTTAAAAATCTAGTTTGGAAAAACTTGTGCATTCAACACCTATGGATTTCTGGTGTTGAATATACACGATTGCTAGTGGTAAACATAATCTTCGGATTTGACACTTCCAGGTCCGTGTGTATTTGCATTTCGTTGCGTCTCTACGCATCACTCATTCTCCAATGAGATAGCATTGCATAAATTTGTTCTTTTGTGAGACATTTAGTTCCTTTGGGGTTAAACCATGTTGATACAATTGTCGTACAATATATCTTCATGTACTAGCCCATTGTGAACCACACCCAGTTTGATAACAAACTACTTGAAATAAATGCCCTCTTTTGCTGCTACAATAGCAGTCATATACTTAGCATTTTGTTGTAGTATGTGTCACAGTGTCTTAACTTTGGAACTCATCCAAATCCGTTATGGAACTTCATTTCCATTACATTGTGCCACCCATAGTTTTAAATTGAGATAAACTTAATTTGTATCTTGTGACAAAACTAGTGTCAATGTAACACTTTACAATGAACTATTTATCTATTTGTCACCTCTACATAAATAACATATTTTTAGTTCTTCCAAAGATCATAAGAATATCCTTACTATCGTCCAGTTATTATCTTATGATTCATTTTGGTATATGCCCATAACAATTTAGAGGATAGGACATATATGGATGTGTACATATCATAGTATGAGGTGATCAAAATATTCTTGTGATTTCACTAACCAAGTGTCAATACACTTGAATCTTGATTCAATCCTTCCTATGCGACAAATACCTTTCTTATCGTTTCCATATTTAACTCATTCAATATATCATCTATCTACATTTGGTACAACCATATTAGCGTCTCAATATATCCATATAGACATTGAGACCTAATATTCGGGTTTTTCCTAAGCCTTTCATCGAAATGAAATTCTTAACCTATGTTAATAAAAGATACATCATATCCAATCAACAATATGTCTTTCACATAATGTATTAGAAATATGTCTTAGCGCTCCCACTTGATTTCTTGCAAATGCAAGCATCTTCATCATATTCGATGGAATTAAACTCTTTTAACAGTTTCATCACGTTGAAGATTCCAACTCCACGATGCTTACTTCAACCATTGAAGTTTGCATGCGCTTTTAGCATCCTTTGAATTAACAAAACCCTTTGGATCATTTCATGTACACGTCCTAGGTAACCATTCTATTAGAAGAACTTTTTTTGTTTGTTCAGCTACCATATACCAAAATTATATGTGGTGGTGGCTACATTAATCCGTCCAGACTAAATATCGCTATTGAAGATTAAATCTTGTCATATTCAACTCCTTGAACATTGTCATAAACTTTTTTCCGACATGTCTACTATTTCATAGATGTGAAAGATCCATGTCTATTTCGTTATAGATCCAAATACGACTGAAAGGTTTTACACGTTTCTAGAGGGTCTTCCAAGTTCAAAACTTGGTTTCTCATGTATGGAACTATCACGGATTCTATGGCTTCAGTCCATCTGATGGAGTTAGGGCCCATCATTGCTTCTTTGCATGTATTTGGTTCATCATTATCAAAAAATAATTATTTATTCTCAAATCTTAGTATTTGATTGTTTATCCTACCTTCTCGGTTCAATAGGAACTTAGGCCTCCATGACCATAACCTTTGGGACACGTGAGCCAAAAGCATTGTTTCTTCCTCCGGGACACTTTCTTGCATCGCGAAACTAAGAACATATAGCTAAGGTTCAATAACCTTATCAAATTTCTATTGTCCTCCCACTTAAAATTTCACGAAAAATTCCTTCTCAAGAAACTCGATGTTCTAAGCGACAAACACTCTTGTCTTTGGTGTTATGGAGGAATACCCAATGGTTATTCGAAATAACCTACAAAGATATGCCTATCCGGATTTGGTTGTAAACATTTTACTTATGCCTAGGATACCAAAATTTAAGAAAGGACAACTTGGGTTTTATCCCAGACCATAACTTATATGGTGCCATTTCAACGGATCACGATGGTGCTCTTTTCAGTGTAAAAGCGGTAGTCACTAAAGATTTGATATTTAAAATACAATGGTCGTTTTATAACTGACACCTTTGATCTCACCATGTCAAACAAGGTTTCATTGCATATCTCGAACACTCATACTCCTATGGTGTTTTGGGAAATGTAAATCCTTGGAACGATTCCTCAAATCTTAGGTGTTATCCTAAACCTGTAACTCAAGCGTCTTCCTATATGATCCAATCATAAACTCTTTATTTTCTTGTTACAATGATTTTCCACTTCATCTTGAAAGTCTTTGAACATTTTCAAATATTTCACACTTCTTTCTCATTAAGTAAATATACACATATATTCACTCAAATTTCCAGAGAAAGCATATGAAGTTGAAATCCATCGCTCACGACTACCCATAATGGACTACATACATCAATATGTACAAATTCCAATAAGTTAGTCTTTTGTTCTTCTTTGAAATTTGAACGAAGTTTCAATTATCTCCAGGAAAGTCTTTCAAGCGTCATTTGATTAGAATCAAAAGACTCCAGAATTCCATCAGCATGAAGTTTCTTCATGTTTTCTTTCCAATATAATTTAAACGGCGATGTTACTTCATAAGTGATCTTTCAATCATTTGTCTTTCGACATTTTTAGCATTAGTTCTATGGACGTGATTTCTCCAACCAGACTTGTAAATCATCCATCTTTTATGGAATACGGTAATTATTCGAATAACCTTTTGTTCTCATAATACTAGATCAAAATAACAATTATTGAAACAAATCTTGAAGGAAAGCTTTGATGCCTACGAGAAACACAACAACACTTTGTTTGTTTTCGATGAACATCATCACATATTCTCTTGCTGATTACTTAGGCCATTGTAGTTCATGAATTGTGTTGTCATGTATGACAATTCACACCAACCAATTCGGTATCCAATACCCAAGAACCACATTGTTTAACAAGCAAAGAATACAGCCATAACATGTATATCATCTATATACCTAAGCTGGACAATTCCTGTCTTTCCTTTTTTTGCCAAATATTTCTGAAATTCTCTTTCAGCATTTCCTTTCCCTTTTAAATGAACCTATCAACATCAGCAGTGGCGCCATACACATGAAACATAGTCCAAAGCATGTATAGTCAAATACTAATACCTTTGGACTTGCACTTTTAAGTAGATCACCATCATCAAATGTTTGGCGTTCTTTCAAAATCCATTATTTAGTAATCTTTTAGTGTATTAAACATTTTACCTACATCTTATATTCATCCTTATCATGACAACTTTCATGATCAATCTACCATTGTCGTCGGATTGTCGACAAGTACGCCATAGGGGGTCCTAGTGGCGTTGGAAGGATGGGGTGTGAGACGTCGGATGTTCCAGGAACGGTGAGCACAAGTTCACCCAGGTTCAGATGCGACTGTGGTGATTGGATCCTACTCCTTCTAGCAACCTAGTAATATATCGGCGTAAGGCGGATGTTACAATGGATTACAAGAGAGGTTTGCTTGTGCGATTTGATTGTGGTGTACGATTTATTGGTTGCCCTAAAGGCTCTCATAGGGCCGGTTTATATAGTCACCGGGGCCTAGGGTTACAGGGAGAGACCTATCCGGCTACGTTAGAGAGTTAGTAACTATGTACAGCTTGGAATTCAAGTAATACTATAGGCCTAATTTGGTAACTCTTCTGGGCCTTGTCGTAGCCGGAGTTGGCTCCTCCTCTTTCTCTGACTGGGCCGCCCATGAAGCAAAGCTCTAACCCATTGGTGGGACACCCTTATCAGCGAGTCCTGTGGGTATACCCGGAAAGTATATCCCCAACAGTAGCCCCCGGAAGTCTCCAAGATCTGAAGTCGGATAAATCGTCTAGCTTGATGGTTTCTTCGTCTTGAGAATCTTGAAGGGTTCCCGAAAAATTTGTTCATTAATGTAGGTTTCTGAGTCTTCTAGTTGGATATATGTTACTCTGAACTTAGTCTTTCCCCTGCTTGATTTGAAACGTAAGCCAGATTTTTCAGCAGCGTGCGGACTGACAACTTTTCAGACCAGGTCCTGTCACTGACAGGATTTCCATCAGCACGATCGTTGGTGGTTCCGCCCCTTACGGAACAGAACGCCGTTTTAATGCCTGTGCAAAAATCGAGGGGGCGGAAGAGTCACGAGGAAGCTAACTCCCCCTCTCCTATACGCGTGGCGATAATCGCGCGTGTCACCGCACGAATCTTGACGTAGAGGTAAATAAGAGGGGAGAAAACCCTTTCTTCTCAGATTCACCTTTCCATCAATTCATTCATTGCTTCCTTGTACTCCTCGAGCTCTCTGCACCAGTTCCCATCTACACACCATTGAGAAAAAAATCTCTTCTTCCCCCACCAGCCCTTCTTTCTCCAAGATTCATGGCTTCTGCCTCGTCTTTAGGAGCGGCGGCGGCGGGTTCGTCGTCGGCAGAAGAGAAGAATATGCGGGGTCTTTGGATCCCCAGCGCCATGGACAACGCAGAGCTCCAAGTCATGGAGGATGAAGGTTTCGTCGTTGTCGGTGCGTGGCAGAGCGCCTCAGGACACGCCGCTCGACGGCGAGAGGGTGTTGTTCGGCACTCATGTCGACCACGGCCTCAGCCTTCCACCGCCGGACTTCCTCATCGAGGTCCTCAATCACTACGGTGTGCAACTGCATAGCCTTCCTCCCAACTCCCTGCTTGAGCTTAGTACTCATGCAGCTTTGTGCGTGGGGTTTCTTGGCATTAGGTCGAGTCTCACTCTTTTACGGTACTACTATGGTATTCGGAATAATTCCATTAGTGTCGGCGTGCTTTATGTCACCGGCACTCTTACCTTAGTCCTTAGGAGGACTCTACTCTATCCTAGGATTAACACTAGCGAGTCCATCAAACGCTGGGCTAGAACCTTCTTCTATCATAAGGATATTCCGGCCCCTGGAAAGGCGGAAGGTCTTCCGGCGTTTGTCAATGGCACCGCCCCCTGATGGTGCTCGACGTGGCACTTTGTTGGTAAGCCCAAGCGCAGGTTGTGAAGATCAAGCAACAAGTTTTCCCTCAGTTGAGACCGAGGTTATTGCACTAGAAGGAGGAAGGAAACGTCACACAGGTGTTGCAAGCAACGTGAAGACCTGCACAACAGAAACTCAAGACTTTGCCCCAACGAACAGTGAGGTTTTCAAGCTCACTGGTTTGCTGTAACAAAGGATTAAACGTATGGTGTGGAAGGTAATGGTTTGCAGCAAGTAAATAAGTAAAAGTGGAAGATGTATCAATGGTAAAGATTGGACCGGGGTCCATAGTTCACTAGAGGTGCTCTCCTTAGATAAACAACATGGCATGCAGGGTAAACAAATTACAGCAGGGCAATTGACAGGAACTGAGCAAGGCATAACAATGCAATTACTAGTCAGAAAGATCCTATGAGGTTGATTGGGAAATACAACAAGATACATAGACCGCCATCCAACTGCATCTATGACTAGAAGTCCAGCTTCAGGTTATCATCCGAACCCCCTCCAGTATTAAGTTGCAAGCAACAGACAACTACTTTAAGCAAAGTGTGTAAGGTAAACAGTCCACATGTTCCATGAAAAAGAGACCGTTGTTTTCTCCCTAGTAGCAACATCACATCTACAACCGAAGAGATTTCTGTCACTTCCCTTGGAAACTAGAGGCATGAACCCACTATCGAGCATAAATACCCCCTCTTGGAGTCACTAGCAACTACTTGGCCAAGATAGCTACTAACAACGGAGAGCATGCAAGATCACAAACAACACAGACATGATAGAATCATAAAGACAAAACCATTAATCAAACCAACATAATAATCTCAATATCCATCGGATCCCCGCAAACACAACATGCATGATTACAAATACATTAGATCTTGATCATGAACGGATCTCCCAAGATCTATACATGAAAGCACAAAGGAGGAGATACAACCATCTAGATACTACATGGACCCATAGTCCAAGGTGGAACTACTCACGCATCATACCGTAGAAAAGGCCTCCAGGATGATCTCCCCTCCGGCAGGGTGCCGGGAAGAACTTCAGATCCCCCCGATCTAGGGACGATGGTGGTGGCGGCTACAGACGGTTTCGTGGATTTCTGATCGGGTCCTCAGGGTTTCTGTATC
Organism: Avena sativa; assembly: GCA_916181665.1. NCBI lineage: Eukaryota > Viridiplantae > Streptophyta > Magnoliopsida > Poales > Poaceae > Avena > Avena sativa. Next base: position 130,984,204 of record OV702283.1, on the reverse strand, counting down.
GGGGGCTTCTTATAGGCAAAGGGGGAGACTGAGGAGGTGGCTAGGGATACCAAACCCTAGCCAAGCGCGAGACTGGGCCCACCTATGCCTGGGATGGGTCTGGCCCCCCTGGCTGGCCTCCCGGGCTCTCATCTGGACTTCTTGTTCCCCACGGAAAGTTATTGACTTTGTCCTTTGTCCCGTCCAATTCCGAGAATATGTCTTTACTAACTTTTCTAAAACCAAAAAATAGCAGAAAATAGGCATCTGGCACTGTTGCAACTTGTTAGTAGGTTAGTACCAGAAAACATGTAAAAAGCACCTCAAAGTGTGGACAAGTAAAGCAAAGTAGATACTAAACAAGCATGGAGCATCAAAAATTATAGATACGTTTCCAACATATCACCCCCACCAAGATTCATGGGTCGCGGAGGCACCGGAGCTGTCGGATATTTTGATCCTCGCCAAGAGGCGGATAGAATTTTTGATGAAGAACATGGGGCTTCGTGGATTAGACTTGATCCACTGCTAGCTGGAGCGCCGGATTCAGCCTCTCCAGCACCATGGAGATCGCCTCATGCACCAAATTACTGGCGACAAGAAGGACAGCATGAAGATCAGTACTAACCGGCTTTTGGCAAAGGACTACAAGACCCTCATGCAATATTTGATCAAGGAAAGAGTGGAACGTAAAGTTCCAGAAGTTTCCATGAAGATGTATACGTCCAACCGTCCTCTGACTCCGGTAAATATTTTGACTCTGCTTTTGCATTTCGTCATTCATTTCTGTTCTGTCTCCGACTCTATTTTCATCGATGCTTTTCGACTTTGTCAGCTCGAGAAACTCTCCGAGTCCGAGCTAGCTCCACTAGAGGGCTATGCTTCAGATGACCCGAAGGCGACGGAGGATGATGAGGTGCAAGAAGTTGCCGCCTCCGCCTCCAAGAAGCATAAGGTGAAGGAAGTTGTTGCTGCTGGTAGCCAAGTGCTGCCAGTAGTTAAAAAGTAAGCACCCTATCTTTTATTTTTAGTACTCCTGTACCTTTGTTTTCTTTCTAGAGCACACCTAATATTTAGGATTTTCGTGTTCTAGAGTTAAATCAGCATTGAAGAGCAAGATAAAGCCGGACAACAAGTCGGGCAAGCAAATGCGCCAGCAAAAGCTTGTCATCTCCCCTGTTGTGCTGCCATCGACTCCATCCAGTACTCCATCATCACAGGAAGATTCTGCCTCTCCTGATGTTGGTAAAACCACGAAAGCCCTGGTCACCTTTGATGACTAGGCAACTGAATAGGGTGAACCCGTCAAGGGTAATGATCCCATGGTAGTATCCACATGAACAATCGATAAAGCTGTCGGCTCTGCTGTCTCTGGCCTGAAGAGCAAAGAGAAGGATGAGATCCTCACACTGGCTCAGCCTAGTCTTGAGAAGCAAACCTTGACTCCAGAGGCAGCGAGCCAAGAGGAGGAGGATGTTAAGATGGTCAGCCTCCTAGACCAAATTTTGGTCCGGGATGCTAAAGTCGCATCTGGCGAACTTCCAGCGACGGATGTTCCTTCCCTCACCCTTATCGAGAAGGTGTTTCACAGCACCAAACTCAGATTTGAAAAGATGCACCTGGAACACATTGTAAGTTTTCGGGTCTTATTTACATTTATTATCATATCCTCTAGCCCCCAAGCATAAAGTAGGATAAACATCGTTGGATCCGAGTTGATGCTTTTAGGTTGCAAAAAGAACGATGTAGTGTATCCCCCAAGGCTCGTGTTGTAATTTTACCTAGTTAAATTTGCAGCCCGAGTCTTAGTAGCCGTCTGACGGTATTCCGTGTCTATACTTACAGAAAATTGCATCTTCCAACCAGGAATTGCTCAAGAATATTATCAATAAGCGCAAAGAAATCAAAGCTTTGCGCTTTGAGAATTCAAAGTTGAAGGTTGAGAAAGATAAAGCAGAAGGTAAACTTTTCCGACTTCTTCTTTGTTAGTTATCTTTTGTGTCATAGTCAAACTTGTTTTGTCAGGCTGATGTTTTGTCTTTGTAGAACTATTGTGTCAGTCCAGCAAGATGGTGGAGCAATCCAAAAACTTTAAGGTCTTGTAGGCAGAAAATGCTGAACTACGGGAAAAGCTTGAGAATCTAACTTTGGAATCGGAGAAATCCGTAGCTGTCCTGGAGTCAAGCAACCACGAGACCGTGAGGCTCGACTCATAGCCCTCCGAGATAAAGAACTGGCTGATCTCAAGAAGGACTTCGACATTCAGAGGGATCTTGCCCAGGCCACAGCCAGTGAACTGAACAGTCTCCGCAAGGAGCATGCGCAATGGAATCACTCTGTGCTAGGTAAGATTTCTGAATCTTTTCTTTTATTGCTGATTTTTTCGACTTTCTTTTTTAGCCGAATTTTGAATTTTTGATTCTTTCCCAACCCCCATGAATCTTTCCGACTCTCCTACCTCCAAACCTCGCCTCGAGCGCATTAAGCTTGTCGGAGATGTATTGTATGACTTCCGCCAAACTCTAGACTAGGCTAGAAGGTTAAGGAGATTCCGACTTGCACATTAAGCTTTTCGACTTGCACACAATGTCAGTGCACGAGGTGAGGGACAAGGTTAAGGAGATTCAGAAGCTTATCGAAGACTGGAAGATCTCCTATGCTCGGACTGCTGCTCAAACAGCAACTGACCATGGTGATGAGCCACCACAGCGAGATGGACATCTGGCACGTCACCAATGGCATTGCCGAGGAGGATGATGAGGGTAACCCGCAAGACATCAAGGCTATTCAAGAGTCCTGCGCGGGTTATGCTTGTCGCGTGGCGGAGATAACCAACTACACGAGGTTGTTCTTTGGATCTGTCGCTGTACCTCCCTAGCCCCAAGAGCCAGAAACCAGCATCACAACTTCCGAGTCTGAGATTGAGGGCGACACTGCTGTTGACTCCAGTGCTCCACCTGCTTCATTACCACCGCCTGATTCTGCAGCATAAACAATTTCTTTGCATTATTCTGAACGCATGGCAATGTAATGATGGATACAATGTTTATTTTGTGCTGGTCTGTAAAAACTGATGCTTTTACTATCGTAGCACTTTTGTTATATTTTTTATATATGTGCTTGAAAAACTTCTAAAGCACTCTGTGTTTTTATGCCTATACTTGTCGTTTTATCTGGCTCTCTGCCTCGTCCCTTTCATTGGTCGGCCAACTTTTAGCACGAAAACTTTGCCGAGCAACGGAGCGCAATTGTTAAATCAGTTTAAACTCGGAAACAAAGTCGGCTTCCGGTACCAACAACTCATTACTCAGAAAATACCCGCGTCTAAGCAATCAGATAAAAAAACTAAGTATAGACAATAAATTAAATTTTGTACCCTAAGGTAACACTTTTTATATATTCAAAAATCGTAACCAGAATGAACATGAGTATAAAGTACTTTTCAAGCATTCTGGGATTTTTGAAAAAAATTACATGCTCTTTTGGAAATAAGATGGCAAAAACTTCTCAAAGATAACAATATGAGGAAACCAACACTTTATTTCACTTTGAAGATGTACATATATGATTACAAGGAAATATAATTAAGAATATAAGGGACGTAGCTGCGCAATATTCCATGGAGGGTCTATTTCATCCGGGTCTGTGCTGCCACCACCTCTCTTTCTCTTCTGAGTATCTTGTCTTTCCTTGACCGGTCTCATGTCGGTTAAATAATATGACCCATTATGCAGAACTCTGCTAATCATAAAGTTCCTTCCCAAATTGGGAAAAGTTTGTGCTTTCTCTTTTGCACAAGTCGGAGAACCAAATCGCCTTTTCTGAAAGAACGGTTTTGTACTCTCTGACTATGATACTTGCGCAACATCTGCCGATAGGCTATATATCTCTACTCAGCAACGACACGTACTTCTTCGATTATATCGAAATCATCTTGTCGAGAAACTTCTGCATCTTCTTCGATATACGCTTTGACTCGTGGAGCTTGATGAATCAGATCACTTGGAAGAACTGCTTCTGCACCATAGACCAAGAAGAAAGGAGTATAGACGGTTGACCTGTTAGGAGTTGTACGTAAGCTTCATATCATAGACGGTAATTCTTTCGCCCAGGCCCCCGCAGCCCGACGAAGCGGTGGCTCGAGACGAGGTCGGATTCCTTGTAGAATAAGGCCATTAGTTCTTTCGACTTGTCCATTGTCTTATGGATGTGCGACTGATGCAATATCGAGTTGGATCCCTTGTTCTTCACAGAATTCGGCAAGTTCACCCATGGAAAAGTTGCTCTCGTTGTCAGTAATTATATTGTTCGGATATCCGAATCTTATGATTACGTCCTCGATGAATCTTATGGATGTGGCTCTATCGCAACTTGATACGGGTTTAGCCTCAATCCATTTTGTAAATTTATCCACCATCACTAGTAGGTGAGTAAATCCACATTTTGCCATGCGAAACGGCCCTACCATATCAAGCCCCCCAGACCGCGAACGGCCATGTAATAGGGATTGTTCGTAGCTGTTTAGCCGGAACATGTGCCTAATGAGCAAACTTTTGGCAGCCTTTGCACGCTTTGACCAGTTTATCGGCATCCGCCTTAGCTGTAAGCCAAAAGAATCCGTGTCTAAAAGCTTTTTCCACTAAGGATCTGGCTGCAGCGTGATGACCACACTCGCCTTCATGGATTTCTCTTAAGATTTCACTCCTTCTTCCGAAGAAATACATCTCTGAAACACGCCAGAAACATTCCGTTTATAGATCTCACCATTTATTATAGTGTAGGCATTTTCTCGTCGGACAATCTGCCGGCTCAAGACATCGTCTTCGGGTAGTTTTCCGTCTATCAGGAAATCCAGATAGGGTTTTGTCAAGATGGGAATTCCAGCCAGAACTGATATTAAAGGTGAGCCAGATTTCGTCGGATAGTCCTCATCAACTCTGACTATGGAGGGGACCCTTAAATGCTCTAAAAAAGCTCCATCAGGTACTTGTTTCTGTGCAGAGCCTATCCTTGATAGTGCATATGCTTCCTCATTTTCTGCTCGAGGGATGTGTTGAACCTCAAAACCCTCAAACGATTTAGATAATTCATCCACGACAGCTTTGTATGCTACCATGTGCTTGTTTGCATTGCAGATATCGGATACTTGCTGAGTAACTAAATCCGAATCTCCGTAACACATGAGTCTTGATATGCCAATATTTTTGGCCATGCGTATTCCATGTAGAAGTGCTTCATACTAGGCAATATTATTGGTTGTTGTGAAGTGTATTTGCAACGCATAGAACAGCTTATCTCCTTGGGGTGATTTGAGCACCACGCCAGCCCCCGAGCCTCCTCGTGCTTTTGATCCGTCAAAGTGAAGGGTCCAAAATTCCGAGTCTGGAGGGCCTGAGTTTTCTGCCGTTTCAGTCCAATCAACAACAAAGTCGGCAAGAATTTGGGATTTGATTTCTGTACGTGGTTTGTACTCGATGTCGAAAGCTGCAAGGTCTATTCCCCACTTTGCGACATGTCCTGTGGCGTCACGGTTATTCATTATATCTCGCAGGGGAGCGGTGCTCACCACTGTGATCTTGTGCTCTTGAAAATAGTGGCGTAGCTTCTGGATGCAAAGAAGACTCTATAGGCTAGCTTTTGGTGATGTGGATACCATTGCTTTGATTCTATCAAGACCTCACTTAGATAATAAGTTGGCCTCTGCACCTTATGCTCGTGGCCTTCTTCCTCGCGCTCAACTACTGTTACCACACTTATGACCTTGCTGGTCACTGCAATGTAGAGTAACATAGGTTCTTGAGGTTCTGGCGCTGCGAGAACTGGTGGGTTTGAAAGTAGATCTTTCAAACTTTGCAGGGCAGTTTCGACTTCTGGGGTCTAGAAAAATTTATCTGTTTTCTTCAAGAGTTTGTATAAGGGTGCTTCTCTTTCACCGAGATGGCTGACGAACCGACTCACTGCTGCAATGCAACCAGTGAGGCGTTATACGTCCTTCAGGCGAGTAGGCCTGGTAATGTTTAAGATAGCCTTGATTTTTTCCCGGTTCACCTCTATGCCTCGCTCGGAGACGATGAAGCCTAACAATTCCAAAGAAAAGCTTTTTCGAATTTAACATCATATTAAATTTTCATAGACTAGCAAACATTTCATCCAAATCGGAAATTAAAGTTTCCTTCTTCTTGGACATAACTGCTATGTCGTCTACGTATACATGGACGTTGCGTCCGATTTGGTCGTTGAGACAACGCTGCATAGTACGTTGATATGTTGCTCCTGCGTTCTTTAAGCCAAAATGCATAGTTTTATAGAAGAAAGTTCCAAAAGGAGTGACGAAAGACGTTTTAATTTTATCCGACTTTTTCATCGGTATTTGGTGATATCCGGAATATGCGTCGAGAAAAAAGAGTAATTCTGACCCTGCCTTTGAGTCGATAACTTGATCGATTCTTGGCAAAGGAAACGAATCTTTTGGGCATGCCTTGTTCAAAGCGGTATAACCAACACACATCCTTAAATCAATTATGTACTTTTAGGGACGAGTACAGGATTTTCCAGCCAATCTGTATGGATGACCTCTGTTATGAAATCCGCTAACTCTAGGCGGGCTAATTCCTTGGCTTTTGCTTTGCGCTTTTCATCGCCAAACCGTCGTAGGTACTGTTTGACGGGTTTAGCATCTGGGTACACATTAAGAGAGTGCTCGGCAAGTTCCCTAGGTACTCCGGTCATGCCAGACGGCTGCCATGCAAAGATATCACTATTAGCTTTGAGGAACTCAACGAGCTTGCTTTCCTATGCGTGGCCTAAGCCTACCCCTATGTTCATCGTCTTGGAGGGATCATCTTACTTCAGTGACGTTTGCTTTGTCTCTTCCGACGCCTTGAACTGCAAACTTGGCTTCAGCACCTCGTTCTTCATAGCGGGCATCTCGGACGGATTGATGGTCTTCTTGATCTCCTGGTACTCTTGGGCGTGTAGCACGGCTTCGGCGAAGGCAGCAGATCCTTCGTCGCACTCTCACGCCTTCCTCGGATTTCCTCGTACGGTGATTACGCCCTTTGGACCTGGAAGTTTAATCATGTTGTAGATGTAACAGGGACGGTCCATGAACGCCCAGTAAGCCGGATGTCCGAAGATGGTGTGGTAAGCACTTTTGAACGGTACCACCTCAAAAGAGAGTGGTTTGGTCCGGTAGTTGTCTCGGGTTCCGAATCTTACGTCCAGAGTAATATCACCCAGAGAATCCTCCTATCTTCCTGGTAGAATGCCATGGAAAGTTACACTGTTGTAACTCAACTGGCTCTCGTGTAGCTTCATGCGGTGGAGCGTCTCGATGTAGAGGATGTTGATGCTACTCCCACCTTCCATGTGTGTTTTAGAGAACTCATAGCCATCATTAAGAGGATTGACGACCAGAGGGTACTTTCCCCGACGATGTGTTTTACTCGGGTGATCTGAACGATCAAAGGTGATAGTTACCTCTGACCTGACCAGGAATTGTGGAACAGCTAGAACCGTGGCATTGAGCTCACGAAGAACCGCCTTCTTTTCTTTAGCAGGTTGGGATCCGAGGAAGCAGACGTATGCGTCTTTTTTGGTCGGAAAAGTCTTCTTTCCATCCGACTTGGTCTCTGTAGCGGATTCTGCTTCTTCCATGTCAGAATCTTCCTTGGGCTCCTTTTCTTTCTCGGAATTTTTCTTCCCTTTTTGTCACTTGGCTATATAGCCAGTGGATTCGTCTTTCTTGATGTCGTCATTGAAATGACACTCGGCATTTGTGTGGGTAGATCCTCCATTACTATCCAAGTGGTGGACACAGGGATTATTGGCAATATCGGCCCAAGTATAGGTTCTTCCGGGTTACTGGTATCCTCTGCCTTGGATTCGGGAAGTTCCTCGGCCTCTACCCCGGCTGCCTCCGCGCCCTCCTCGTCCTCCGCATCGGAATGTTGCGTTCATAGCTGCGTTGTCCGGAGCCGGTTTTTAGTCCGAGGTGTTCTTGCGCTTCTGAGTTTGTTTTGGCTGTTTGGCAGCATTGGGATTGGCCAGAATATTTAGCAGCCCTTCTGAATCATCATCGGCGTCAACATATTTGCTTTTCGTCTCTATCATTTCTCCCAAATCTGTGACGTGGTCACGCTTCAGCCTATGATGTAAAAGTCCTACTGGAAGTCCTGCAATAAAAGCTTCGATCGCAATTTGCTCATTTACTCCTTCGCAGGAGTTCTTCGTATCGATCCAGCGTCCGAGGTAAAGTTTCTCCGAGTCTTTGTGTGCAACGCTGCAAGTCTCCAACTGTGCAGGGCCTTCTGTAATTTCCCTCGAAGTTTGAAAAGAATGCACTTTGCTTATCATACCAGTTGTGAATTGAATTCTCTGTCAGTTCATTGAGCCAAGATCGAGCCGTCTTTCTTAGCATGAGCGGGAGATATTGGACTGCAACCAAGCTGTTTCCTCCTTTGGCGATGCAGCAGGCCTGAAAGAAATCCTGGAGCCAGGTGTTTGGCCGTGCTGTGCCGTCATAGGGCTGAATGTGTTTGGCAATACCAGAGTCAACCAGAAATTTGGTTTGACGTATGCATGGTCCGAAGCACTTGTCTCCCACATACACGTCTTCTTCCTCGTACCACCACGCTTCTATGTTTGATTTGATGCGATGGCAAGCGTCGTTTGGCGAGAGAGATCTGCGCCGTGGTGGCTCGCGGCTTCTGCGCGGTGTAGTCAGATTTCTGCTTATCCTCTCACCATTGCCGCCCCCGCCCCTGCGGCTCCCATGGCTGTGTTTGGATCCTTCGTGGTCGCTGCTGGGAGGCGATGGTGGACCTGGTGGATTATTTCCGGTTGGGTTATGTGGTTTTGGAGGTGGAGCCTCATTATGCTGACTCTGATACCTGTTTCTTCGGGCATCGTCCCTACTAGATTCAGGACGATCTGGTTCATATCTTTGTCTGGCATTGCCAGCCGGACGGCTCGGTGGTGGCATCCTTAGCCGATCTTGCTCCTCTCGCTGGCGGCGTGTTTCCGGGTCTTCTCTATAGCGATTATTTTGCCGATGATGGTCCTGATGAGGAACCATTGCCCTGATGGCATCTTCGGCCGCAGCCGGAATAACTCTTGCCCAGTCACGTGTCGGCCGGCGAGAGTGGCTCTTTGAGCCAGTTCTTCAATTCTCTTCTTCCCCACGGGGACGATAGCGTTGAGTCATATCCATGCGAAGCCTTACGTCAGCGCTTTGGTCAGCGTCAGTGTGGCAAAACTCGGATTTTGAGGCCAGCTTGCCACTAAATGACGCGACCGTCTTTTGCTCCTTTAATCCTTTTTACAGTAACGCGACACACTACTAGACCTGCTGCGGGGACGGATTGTTGGCGAGGATGGCTCGATCTGCGGCAGTGTTTTCTAACGGCGTGTTGTAGACTCGGATCTTCTCTCCATCTTTTCCATCGAATAGATCTTTGTGGATATTCGGATTCTTGTTCGCAAGAAACGGACCTCCCCTTGTCTTGTTTAGATGTCGCTTGAAATCTGACTGATATCTGGCAGGATCACTGTCTAACTGCTGCCTCATATTGACGATGTGCGGGGCCTCTTCGAGTATAAACAAGCGGTGCTTTTCTAGGTCCTCAGCCCATTTCTCCAGTGCCTCCGGTGTAATATCCGAAACCGTTGGGATTGGAATTGTGAGAGCATCTCCGTAAATTTCACGTGCACCCTTGGAGACAACGTGTCCATCCACAGGAGGGTCGATCGGGGTGGTATTAATCAGATCTTCGTTCTGATTCTCCATCTCGATCTCTTCATCAACTTTTTCTTCGTTGGTTTCACCGACGTCCAGCTCTGCCGGTGTCAGATTCTTGTTCTTCTTCTTCTTCTTTGACCGCCCAGTAGCCTTAACGTGCGTACTAGTGGCAAAGACGGCTTTTGGTTCGGTACCGGGGGATAAACTTCCGTCAGTACTTTCCGTCATGGTTGGCTTGTGGACCTCAGAGGAATATCCGGTGTCCATGTCATCCTGCGAGGTGTAGCTTTCATCCATGTTATCATATGGACTAGGAGGTTTTTCTGGCTCACCTTGTGTTTGCTTGGAGATGTGCTCTTGTTCGTACTCCTCCATCTCTTTGTCGAAGTCTCGAAGTTCCTACGACGTGATTGACTCCGCTAGGGAGCCAGATAAGTCGGTGTTTCCTTCGATTGTGTCTAGGACCGAGTCTCTACCAGCCCCAGCATCGACAGAGTCGGATCTAGTGCTTACGTGGTACAAGAAATAGTGCTTCTTCTTGTTCATGTTCATGTTCTTGAAGTAGTGGCACGGCTAGGTTTCTGCCTCCTCCATCTCAAAGTTCTCCGTGATGTCAGCGATTGCTTCGTAGTCAACGTAGGGGCGCATCATCAACTCCTTTATCCTGTTCTTCAAGGGTAGTTTTTCTGCTATGACGTCCGGTATAGCGGATCCATAGCGAATATATTCTTCATCCATGTATCCAATCTCATCAGGGAGATCGGATCCGGATTTTTCTACCACCTCTTCTTCCACTACAGGAGTGGACTGGGTGGGTTTGATTTTCTCCGGGACCTTGAAATCTTCCACCTCTGCGGACAAAGTAGATCCGGATTTTTCTTCCGCCATGGCATCACCTCAAGGGTGGGTTGGGCGGGTTCAGCAAAATCAATATAGATATCGATCTCGCTGATAGACATGATTATGTAGGTCGTCACGGGTTTCGAAGCCGGAATCCAAGTCTCGTCGAGAAGGACGAGAGGGACATCACTAGCATAGACCACACGACCCATGGAGATTGTTTTGCCGATTCCTGCACACACAGATTCTGCCTGGAACGATGCTCCAAAGGTCACCTGCCCCACGGTGGGCGCCAACTGCCGTCGGATTGTCGACAAGTACGACATAGGGGGTCCTAGTGGCGTTGGAAGGATGGGGTGTGAGACGTCGGATGTTCCAGGAGCGGTGAGCACAAGTTTACCCAGGTTCAGATCCGACTGCGGTGATCGGATGCTACTCCTGCTAGCAACCCAGTAATATATCGGCGTAAGCCAAATGTTACAATGGATTACAAGAGAGGTTCGCTTGTGCGAGTTGATTGTGGTGTACAATTGATTGGTTGCCCTAAAGGCTCCCATAGGGCCGGTTTATATAGTCACCGGGGCCTAGGGTTACAGGGAGAGACCTATCCGGCTATGTTACAGAGTCAGTAACTATGTACAGCTTGGACTACAAGTAATACTACAGGCCTAAGTCGGTAACTCTTCTGGGCCTTGTCGTAGCCGGAGTTGGCTCCTCCTCTTTCTCTGACTGGGCCGCCCGTGAAGCAAAGCTCTAACCCGTTGGTGGGCCACCCTGGTCAGCGAGTCTTGTGGGTATACCCGGAAAGTATATCCCCAACAACCATAGCTTCTAAAGGCGAATGGCGAGTATAGTGTTGCTTTCCAAAACCTTTTTGGAGGATTAGGACATCTAGCATCTCCAACCTTCACAAATTCACATCAAATATGAGAAAAAATACTTTTCCAAATTTTACTCTATCATGTTGCAACCAAAATATTGTTCCAGATATCGCAATATCTTTCACACATGATGGTTTTAGAAACAATCCTTTCAGCTCCTAGATAACATTGATATTAATACAATCTTTTGAATATCAAGAATCATGGAGGCAAACATGATACTTAGATATTAACACTAGAATTGTTACTTTTGATTTAATACTAATTATTAAACTTCACGGAGTAAACGGACTTTAGATTGACACTCAAAACAATACGATACCAGTTTGTAAAGTAACTATCCAGAATTCTATAGTTCTATTATCTCAATTATAACTAAGCATAAAGCACTACTCGGAAATAGGTCGTTTGTGGCGCACCTGTAAACAGCATCTATGGCGCACTAGGTGTGCGCCACGAGCCTCGCGCTACGGCTATCTCCTAGCCGTGGCGCACTGCCTGGTGCGCCACGGTTGTGTTGAGATAGGCGTGGCGCACTACTAGGTGCGCCACGGGTAGGGGTATAGGGTGCGCCACGGATGTGTTTTTCAAAAAAAACACCCTCGTTTTGAATTGCAAAAGCAATCGGGTCCGTGCATCGCCGCCATCGTGTCACCTCGCTGGAGCATGGTCGTGGACACTACCTACCACCGCAGGGAGGTGCGGAAGGCCGTGAGCGCTCTAGTCCTCGCCGGCGTCGAGGTGGTAGGAAGGGAGTGGTTGGAGAAAGGGAGGTAGGAAGAGAGGAAGGTAGGAAGAGATGGAGGAAGGGAGGTCGGTAAGGAGAAGGATGCCTCCGTCGCCCGTTGTCACTGCGAGGAGGAGGAGAAGGCCGTTGTTGTGCTGCCGTCACTGCAAGGAGAGGAGGAGGCCGCCGTCGCGCCGCCGTAGAAAGGACGCGGCCATGCAAAGAGAGGAGGAGGCCGGAGAAAGGACGCCGGAGCAAGGTGGCCAGAGAGAGGAGAAGGGGAAGGAGGAGAAGGAAAAGGAGAAGGAGAAGGGAGAAGGAACAAGGAGAAGGGAGAAGGAAAAGGGAGAAGGGAGAAGGAAAAGGGAGAAGGGAGAAGGAAAAGGGAGAAGGAGAAGGGAGAGGGAAGAAGGAGAAGGGAGAAGGAAAAGGGAGAAGGAAAAGGAAGAGGGAAAAGGGGAAAGGAAAAGGTAGGTGGGCGGGGCGGGGATTCAAATTTTGAATCCTGCCCAACTTACTCATAGCGAACTAGGTGGTGGTGCGCTACGGGTAAGTTGCCCTTTATTTATTTTTCTACAGGAAAAAACGTTCATTTGACCGTAACTTTTTACTCTTTTCGAATTTTGAAAATCTAAAAAATCGCTAAACGACCAAAGGTCGTTGCGAGCGGATGCAAAATCTCGTTCTCATCATTTTGGTATATATACGATTTTTTCGATGTCGTATGCAAAAGTTATGGACATTTTACCGTGGCATGACTTTTTTTGCAGATAAAGTCAAAATTATTGTTTGTTAATTTTCCTACAAACTATACCACATTACCTACCTAAATATGAAAGGATTATATTTTTTGGAAGTGGTTATCATTTTCGTTTATTTTTTGCAAAACCTAAAAAGGCGATCCACAGGGGGGGTGGAGTTGCTGCAGGCCACTCACTAGGTCAAGGTGCGCTACGGCTAAGTGACACATCTGTAGCGCACCTTGACCTAGTGCGCTACGGGTATGTGTGTTGCGGCCACCTGTGCCTGGCCCACACATAGCCGTGGCGCACCACCCCCATGTGCGCCACGCTTATGGTAGTTAGCAGTAGGGCACCTATGGGCAGTGCGCCACGCCTATTTTACCCATGGGGCACCACTAGCGAGTGCGCCACAGAAGTGTAGATTTCCTATAGATGTTTTCCTAGTAGTGAAGTGGTGAACGGATGCCAATGACTACAACAATTATGCAAATTCACTTTGATTTAATTTATGATAAATTGAGTTCAACTTTTTAATCATATTACTATTTGAACTCCCACCCAAAACAACATCCCTCATGTTGCCTTAGTGATTACATGAACCAAATCCACTACACCAAGTCCGATCATCACGAGATAAGATGTAGCTTGAAAGGCAAACAATCAACATGGTCATCATATCATCCATATGACTAATGCTTTACCTTTCAGTATATCGTGTTCCGAGACCATGTCTGTACATGCTAGGCTCGTCAAGGTTAACCTTAGTATCGACATGTGAAAATCTGTCTTGCACCCGTTGTATGCACACGTAGAATCTATAACATCCGATCATCACGAGATGCTTCGAAACGACGAGTCTTAGCAACGGTGCCTACTAAGGACGAACACTTTATTACTTGATATTTAGTGAGAGGGGTCATCTTATAGTGCTACCGTCGCGATCTAAGAAATACAAGATGCATAAAGGATTAACATCACATGCAATTCATAATATGTGATATGATATGTCCTTTCTTCTTGTGCTTTTGATCTCCATCTCCAAAGCACGGACATGATCTCCATCATCACCAGCATGGAGTCAAGGTCCGTGGCGCCGCTTCATGGTTGTCCATCTCTAATATCAACTATTACAACTACTTGGAATAAAGCTATTACATGATGAATAGACACGCATGTCTTAAAAAATTTAAAGACAACCATTAGCCTCCTGCCGGTTGCCATATTACAATAAGGATCATCTCATACATCAAATATAATCACAATCACATCATGGCCATATCACACACATCCCCCTGCAAAAACAAGTTAGACGCGTCTAATTTTCTTTGCATGTTTTACATGTCTTGGGGCTTTCGAATAAGAACCGTTCTTACCTACGAACAAGAACCATAACGATGATTCAAGTGTTGTCAAATTCAGATGTAAGTTCAATCTTAACTATGGTGGGAGAGACAGACACCTGCAAAGCCATTTGTGCAATGCAAAGTTGCACATTGAGCATGGAGCAAGTCTCGTGTACGACGACATATAAGGTTAGCCCGGGCCGCTTCATCCCACAATCACGCAAGATTCAAAGTACATGAAAAAGCGACAACAAAAGCATCAACACCCATCAAACCATTGTGTTTTACTCGTGCAAAATATCTACACATAGATTCGTCTCTGATACCACTATAGGGTTCGTTGCATTGAAAACAAAAAAATTCTACTGCAAGAACAAACAAAACCAAGATCCAATCTATGGGAAAGCCAAGATCTAATCTACGAGATAGGTGCAACGAGATAGGAGAGAACTAACCTGCATAGATCCAAAGTGTTTAACAAGACTAGATCTCATGGTTGATGTAGTCTATAAGTTGCCGATCTCAAGATCGCGAAGATGATCCTTCCGACGCCGCGCTTCCGCACTTGGTCAGACATACTGAGTCGATGGAGACCTTCCTCTTCCCATTCCCATGGGCATCAGAGGTAGTAGATCCCCTCGGAATCCCAACAGCACAACAGCGTGATGGTGGTGGTGGAGGAGAGAATCCTGCAGGGCTTCGGCTAAGCCGAAGTAGCAGGAAGGAGGAGGGAGAGGTGGCGGCTAGGGTTGGGATAGAGGTAAAGGGGTGGCGCCCTCCCCTACCCTCTTTATATAGATGTGGGTGCGTCTAGGGCATCCCCATTAGCTCTCCCCTCCTAGGGCCGACGCATATAGGGAGTAGGGGGAAGTTGCCCCCCAAGTTTCCCTCTTACCTTCTTTAGGGTTTTTCCCCAAACCCTTTGGGCTGGCCGGTTGGGCCACTAGGGCTTGGTGCGACTATCCCATGATCCCTCGTAGCATCCCTCCGACCCACGTGGGCCCTCCTAGGGTGGTGGGCCCACTGGTGGCCCCTTCTAGAACATTCTAGAAGGTCTAGTCAAAATACCGAAACTTTTTTCGAACCCTGGATCTCCTCGTGATGTCCTAGATCTCCTTGTGGGGTGGTGGGCCCACTGGTAGACTTTCATTATGTGAGTCTTATTCTTTGGACCATTCCGGATCTCCTCGTGATGTCCTGGATCTAATCCGAGACTCCGACCAACATTCAGTCTCCAACTCATATTCCATATCTACTTAAACAACATCGAACCTTAAGTGTGTCACCCTACGGTTCGTGAACTATGTAGACATGATCGAGACACCTCTCCGATCAATAACCAATATCGGTGCGTAGAGATCCATAATGCCTCCCACATATTAAATCATGATTTCATGATCAAATGAACCATTAACATACAATACTGATTCACTTTGTCGTGCGATACTTTACTTATCCGAGGTTCGATCATCGGTATCTCCATACCTAGTTCAACCTCGTTACTGATAAGTTCTCTTTACTTATTCCGTGATATGACATCCCTTGTGACCTAGTCACATGATTTCAAGACAATTGGATGAAATTCCACCCAGAGGGTCCAGAGTGTATCTATCCGTCATTTGGATGGACAAATCCCACTCTTGATCCATGCGCTTCAACACATCATACTTTTAGAATACCCGATGCCTGATGTCTACACACACTTCTATTCTTGTAGACAGTGTTGGGCCTCCAAGTGTAGAGGTTTGTGGAACAACAAGTTTCCCTTAAGTGGATCACCCAAGGTTTATCGAAATCAGGGAGTAAGTGGTCAAAGGTATCCCTCTCAAGCAACCCTGCAATCAAGATACAAGAAGTCTCTTGTGTCCCCAACACACCCAATACACTTGTTAGGTGTATAGGTGCACTAGTTCGGCGAAGAGATAGTGAAATATAAGTAGTATGGATGATTATAATACAACGGTGCCAGAAAAGAGCTTGACGGGAAGAAACTAAAGGCAATTTGAAATAAAGATGGCAGCAAGCAAACATGTAACAGATCTAGTTGTAAACGATGTTTCAATGCTTAGAAACAAGGCCTAGGGATCATACTTTCATTAGTGAACACTCTCATATAAATATCTTCTCTTCATGACGCTACCCAGAACTACTCTCTGGTTGGACAACTCTAATCCATGGTAGGGCTATAACATCACACCTCAAAGTTCGCTTTCCCCATCTAGATAACCCCACACTATCATCTTGAGCGCTAGATGGTTCCAACAAACACCACAATTTCATAAAGACATCCAACTCAAAATATAACTCATGACAAGTATTTATGTAATCTCTAGCCTAAGTTCCACACGGTGTGCACGCTGTCACTTTCACACACGTGGGGATAGTCGTAGATTAATTAAAACACTTAAGTAGCAGAGTAGATCTAGTATATTACAAAGCTCATGATCACAATAAGATCACGCATAGAGAGAGATGAACACATAGCTACCGGTAGAGCCCTTAGCCTCGAGAGAGAACTACTCCCTCCTCATCATGGGAATCAGCAACGGCGATGGAGATGGCGATGGATATGTCTCCGGGGGAAATTACCTGTCCCGGCAGGGTGCCAGAACAGAGACTTCTGTCCTCCGAATCTCCCCTTTGGTGGCAGCGGAGCTGCGGAACTTTTTGTGGAGATCTGATCCACGTTGGGTTTACATCTTGGGGAGACGCATAAATAGGCGAAATGGCAAGGTCGGTGGAGCGCTAGGGGGCCCACACCATGGGGTCACGCAGCTAGGATGGGCCCGCACCATCGTATGTTGTGGCCACCCTGGTGCCCTCCTTCGTCTCTCGTTCAGGCTTCGTGTCGCATCGGGTAAAATATTTACTTTGGCTTTTGTCCCATGTAATTCCGAGGATTTTTTTCTGGCTCATCTGGAACCAAAAACAACATAAAACAAGCAACTGGCACTACGACATCTTGTTAATAGGTTAGTCCCGGAAAATGTATAAAAATACCTCGAAGTGTAGACAAAACATAGCAAAGTTGATACTAAACAAGCATGGAACATCAAAAATTATAGATACGTTTCCGACGTATCAATGCCACCTTTATAACCACCCAGTTATGAAAGTGGTGTTTTATGTTATCAAAGCACTCATCCGGTGATGGTGATTAACATGATCTCATGGTCGAAAGATTAGGTTACTATGTATTTGAAAGCTTGTAGCAAAACTAACTTAATGACTTGATCTTATGCTATGCTTACTTTGGGTGTGTGTCCATCACATCATTTTCCTAATGATATGATCTTGTTATTAATAACATCCAATGTCCATGATCAGGAAACCATGATCATCTAGTAGTCGCTAGGTAAACAAGAGGTTTACTAGGGACTCTTTTATGTTTAAAAAACACACAAGTATTAATGTTTCCTATTAATACAACTATAGCATGGGTTGTAAACATTTATCATAAACACAAAGATATAATAATAACCACTTTATTATTGCTTCTTGGGCATATCTCTAACATTGATATAGGTAGAGTCCTTAATAATTCAAAGGGGTTTTAGGAAAGATCATTAAGTGTGAAAGTCCATGATTTAAAGAATAGGATGTTCAGACATCCACTATGTTGTGACAAAGGATTCTGAATTGAAATCGTGATAGATACTCAACATAATTTGATCCATGTTCTTATTCAGAAGAACAAGTCTAGAAATGATTAGTGAATCATTGAACGGTGAGTTGGGATTGTCCATAGTATCTGGAGAGATCTATAGACATATTTCTGGATATGTAAAGACAACATACTTAAAGGTATAAAGTGTTATACTGGAAAGGATATATGTTTAATTTAAGAAGATCAAAAATCTCTGCATTGAAGGTTACCTCAGGCACAATTGAAGCGTGATGGCTGAATATTCAAAATTGCACGGGGTGCATTTTTGAATTAGAAATCTTCATTTAATAAAAAAGTATGTGAATACTATCATGTGTTGTATAAATTTGGAGCTTTGAGAAGAAATTTCTCACAGAGTGTGTTCCAAGTACTTAGTGCCCATGAGAAAGTCCCCGAGACCTATCTAAAGTCATTTCCGTTACCTAGAACTTGAATAACCCCATTCTGTTGCTAAAACGGTACATGCACAAGAATTTATCATGGAGATGATAAAAGGTATTAGTATCATACAGGATGCCATTGATAATATTAGGATACACAGGGAATGAAGTGTTCATTTCTTAGACTTAGAACTCTTCCATGAGCGAGCATAATTAGAAGCACCATGGAGTGTGGTACTGATGATTGGATAACAAATGCAGCTAGTTTATTTGTACTCTAGTGCAAGTGGGAGACTGAAGGGAATATGCCCTAGAGTCAAATATTATATGTCATATTTTATGAAGTTTATGATTAAGTTTTACATCATACTATAACTGTATTGATAGGGAAACATCAATACACGTGTGATATAAAAACAAACAGTAGTTCCTGGTGAAACTCTTGGCACTGGTTCATTGGTCAATAGATGATCAAAGATTTCCTGATCATGAAGGTTCCTTGGCCCCTAATTGACAATGAGATCATTTCATTGGGGAATGAGATGGTGAACATACCCTATCTATAGCATCATATCACGATCATGTCACTAAATTTAGGTTATGATGTCTAAGAAACATATTGTCTCTTTCCTTAGACTGTGAGACCATAGCAAATCACTGTCACCCGAGGATGCTTTGATGACACATAACTTCTGACATGGGTATGCCCTACGGGTGCCTGATGTTGGCCTACCCGATTCGGCCTGGCAGAATCCCATGCAATTATCCGCTCCTAATGACGAAGCCCGTGAAGTATTTGGGTGACCTAGGCCCATGAAGGATGCGACTCCTCGATGAACACGGCTAGCTTTAGATAGAAACTTGAAGGGAGAAAACCCTAAACTTGTAACCGACTCAGCCTATCCCCGGGACCTGGCCTATCTATATAAAGGCTATGAGGGCATGGAGAGAAGGACCTACCTCATAACCTAGAACACACCTCGCCATATCCAATCTGTGCACCCATGTAACCTTCGGCATTGCCATTAACAAAGAACAGACAAGCAGGAGTAGGGTTTTCCCTCCGAGGGTCTGAACCTGGGTAAACCTCATGTCCCTGTGTTGATTTTCTGTTAGCCGTTCTGCAATCTCCAACGTCCCCTCCTTCTCCAAAACCTAAGTCCATAACAATGTGCATTGACGAGTTGAACCCTCGTCAATTGGTGCCAGGATGCTGATCGCGCGGTCGTGACGGCTCAATCCGCTATGATTTTCGACTCCTCTATGACGAAGAACCATCTTCTCTTTTGCGCCATCGACTTCACCGCACACTCTCCAGCAACCCGCAAGGACTTTGATTCCATAGGAGACGGAGTCGATGTGATGTTCGGAAGCCTATGCTTCCTGGTGGGCAAAGTTGGCACCCTTCGCCTCCCTGAACGGGTGGTGTCTCCAAAAATTGCACCTTCTTTATGGGTGCCGCCAATCGGTGTCCTAAGCGCACCATCGCTAGCGTACAATTCGGATGGCAATAGTGTAGCACCCCGAGTAAAACCACTACCAGAAAATCGCTTGCTAATTACTAATTTGTGCATCATCATCCATATTATTTTTCCAAAACCTATTTCGTAAAAGACTATGTTGTTTTGCAAATTAGCCCTCCTTTTATTTCAAATCAAAACTCTCGGTCCGTCCAGATCTTGTATTTGTCTTAAAACTATTTACAAAATCTTTTAAAAACAAAATAATTAAATTAAAAATATTTTGTATCAGAGAGGTAGACACAGGTCAGCCAACGCCCCAACCAAATTCCACCTACTACCCCATATAAAACCAAAACCTAGACCTACCCTTTTCAAACCCTAATCCCTAGATTACTTCCTAACTGTCGCCGCCACCCACCCGGTTGTAGCGCACCATCCCTGTTTCCTGTACCAAACACACCCAACACACCCAACACGCACGCGTCTGACGCGGCCAAGCTACCCCGACCCACCCGCACTACCCCATCGCCCAGCTTCCTCCTGGACCCACTCCCGCTCGCGTACGACACCGAAGCCGCCTCCTGCCTCGCAATCCCACGATCCCCTCCCCTTCACCGCCGCAAACTTCTCTCCCTTCTCCTTGCGCCTGCCTCACTTCTCTCCCTGACGTCGCCCAAGAGACCCCACCGCCGGGGCTGCCCCGCGCTCCGCCCATGGACCTCGACTGCCACCGCGTCTTCCTCCATGACCGCCATGCTCGGACACCCTGTCCTCGTCCCCGGAGCCCGAGCTCCCGCGCCGGATTTCCCCTCTCGAGCTGCCTCCCCTTGCCAAGGTCGCCCTCGGCTCTCCCTGCTTCCGTCCTCAGCTCCGCCTCGCTGCCATCAAGCCCTACGCCAGTGGCCTCCGTCCTCTACACTCGCCTGCGGCCGCGCGCCAGCGCCAGATGTTGCTCGCCTCAGCCGGCAGTGTCCGCCGCTCGATGCCGCCGTCTACAGAGCACCTCCTTGGCCGCACCACCGCCCAGCACGACCTCTCCTGCGCCTTCCTGTGGCCGTCGTCCGTTTCCTACGTGCCACGCCATCCTCCGTCTGCCCATTTTCCCCAACGCTGGCCGCCTCGTCTATCTTGTCTCCAGTGTGTGCCCGATGCAGATGGTTACGCTCGAGCACATGTGAGTTCCGAGCGCTGCCACTACATGTGTATTCTTCCTTCGTCACTTGTGGTGTTTGTGTTGGAAAAATAAGCAATAATCCATATGATTTAATCCGAATAATCTATACTATTAAAAAGATTGGACCCGTTTGTCACCCCGCAAGAAAATTTCCGTCTGTCTTGAAAAGACGTTTTTGCCCCTGGCTGTTTGAAGCTTTTACCAGAACTGCCACCGCTAAGTGGTACATCTCTGTAAAAAAAAACTGCACCGCCATAACGTGTGTGTCCTCGCTTTTCCCTGCCCTCGCGATCCCCAAAACTCCTCCCGGTGGTCAACTGCTCCTCTTTCCCTCGCCGCTCGGAGCCGACGGGATCCCAGTCTCCTCGCCACATCGGCTTGGGCACAGAGAGCGACGACAACAGGATGCATGGTCCGTGTCTACGGCTCCGGCGGCTGCCCCATCGCGTGGCGCCCTTGCACTTCACGCCCTCCCATGCAGCCCTGCTCGGCCACCCCATGCTCCGCCTCTCCATCGCCGAGCCTGAGCTCTACGGCGCTGCCTACGAGCTTCTGCTCGAGCTCCCTTCCCCGATGGCATGGACGCTCCTCTGCCGCCTCTCTTCCTCGACCTGGTGCTGCACGTCTCGCCTGCAGCTCCAGCAGCCCGAGTAGCATGGCCGGCGGGCGGCGCCAACGCTCCAACTCCGGTAGATCAGGTGGGATTGAGCAGTCCTACTTTACGCCGAGCCCCTGTCTCCGACGCCTCACGACTGACAAAAAGAACTGCCTGAACTTTCAGTTCAACTGAATTGTAGATCACAGGGACTCAAGAAGGAACAAAACCATGGCAGTTTCAGCATTGCCATGTAGCTACTTCTCAAAATCCTGTGAAGCTTTGTTGTTCTTTGACAAACTTTGCCCGAGTGGTCTAGCGTGTGGGTGAGAAAAGATGGTTTGCACATGCACGAATTGTTGAGTTGTCTGTATCACCGATGGAGAATTCACAAGTTCTTCACCATTAATGGAAGCCGGTCACATACTTTTTGGTCTGCCTGAGCGATGGTGGGCAGGCTTGGGCACTTGAAGAATTGCTGGAAGGATTAATTTGCATTAGTATCAATATTGCTCCTGCTATCAGCTGTGATGAAGAATGCATGCATCCGTGCATGCTTCAGCATGCATAGGGGAAGTGCAAAAGTAGGTGATAGCCTCTGTGTTCATGTTAGATTTGGTTGAGATGAGGGATAAATGAATAACTAAACCTGTTCTGTTTTGAAGTTTAAAAGATGTCTTACTGAAAAAATTATCAAACTAAGAAAATGAAGGTTCCCAGCAGTATCACGGTCTTTGGAGAGTTTTGTCTGTACTCTTGAAATCTAACATCTAAGAAAATATATCTTCAACGAGAGAAAAGTCATATGGAGAACTAACCATTTGCAACGAAACGTCATTCATATACAAGTATACAAAATGTTTGGTACGCTCTGTTCTCTGTTCAATTTTTCTGTTAGAGGTTGCATAGACAGTTGTTCATTGTGGTAAGTAATAGGTAGGTGTTGCACTACGAGTAGAATCTGAATGATGGTTAGTACGAGTAGGATGTGAGGACTGCTTGATGTGGATGGATTGCTTGTTTGTCCATGGCGTTAGTAGTTACAATTTCATATGAAATAAGAAAAACTCATTGTAGACCGTAACAAAGTATGGTATTTTTTATGCCGTAGCAACGCACGGACATTTAGCTAGTAAACTTATAAATCATGATCATACAGATAGTAGTAAAACCAATCATACAGATCAACAAAGTAGATGAACAGATTACATCTATACAAGATAAACCTATCACATCTACACCAAACGCTAGAACAAAGAACCCTAGCATAATCCGAAACAGAGAAATAGAGATCACATACGATGTAGGCTGAATAGCAGCCGCAGCGGTCGCAGCAGCGTCGCCCATGTTGAGGTTGTCGAAGAGGTCGCTGACGTCCGGGAAGAAGTCGTCGTTCGGAAACTCGTCGTCGAACGACGTCGTGGTTGCCAGTAGTCGCGCTTGAGCGCTCCCCAAAAACCTGATCGCCCCTCACCCGTACAGGTTCACGAGAGGCGGGGTTCCGGAGGCCTACCGTCCCGATCTGGCGGTGCACGCCGCAAGCCGGGATGGAACGAAAGCGGCGGCGCAAGGTTCTGGAGGTAGGCGCGTGTGTGGATTGATACCGTGTCGATTAGGTTTATCCCCGGACGCTTATATAGTACAGGTTAGGAGGATCGTGGGCTCAGCCCACGTCCGAGTCGGTAACAGTCCACGTCCATAAAAACTGAAAACGGCTGTAATTAACGCGTCCGTTAATGACTCATAATCAGTTTTCCCAACAAGCAAAATAAAGCTCGGCTCGGCGAGATTCCCGCAACCCGCGCGCGCGTCGTGACGAGGCGAGGCAAGGCGTGGCGAGGCGAGCGGCGTCGGAGGTGGAGTGCGCGAGAGCTACTCTTCTTGTCACACCTTAGTGAGTGGTGCAACACTCTACTATATAAGATGGTCCAACTCCCCTTCAACTAGCAATGTGAGACTAAACTTTAGCACCACTAGCACAGCCATAAGCTGCCATGCATAAGTGGGCCAAAGAGAATTTCAGAATTTGTCTAATGGGCCAACAGCCCAATATACATCAAATTCCAACAATCCCCCACAAAGTCTCATTGGCACATCACATCACTTTTCTTCCAGAACATTGTTTTATATACCGGTGTATAGTGGAGACTGTTAAGTTGAACTTCCACGTTAAACTTCATGCTACACTAGCTTGCAACTTGAATAGTGGACTATGCCTTGAACTACAAGTTTTCTGCGTGCTAGTTTCACACAAAATCTAGACCGGTACAGGGCTACCGTCGGCTTCCCCGCGGTTTGGAGCTTATGCGTCATACTCCAGGGCCTTTCATGAGTTTATTAGAGAGCACCCAAATCTCACGGACTGCGACGTTTGACAGTCAGACTCATATAGGTGTATTCCTCAAGAGATGTTCTGCAGGACAACATCTCCGCTTATAAAAAGCCACTTGGAACACATTAAGATAAATATCAACCTGCCATGCATAATAAGAGAGTATTGCATCTTTATGGAGATGTAAATATAATATGGGAATACTCTCCTCTCAGCTGACCAACAACTTGTCTCCCATCTCTAATTCACGGGATCTCCGATCACATAGAGTGGGTTGCCACTGGGATCAACTCATAGCGTGGGTCTTAAACCCATCTCCCTCGATGCATTATCTATCACATTACGTGATAGTCCCTTTGTGAAAGGATCTGCCAGGTTCTTAGATGTTTGGATATAATCCAACACAATAACTCCGGAGTTTCTCAGTTTCCTGACATTCAATCTCCTCTTCACATGCCTTGATGACTTCATATTATCCTTAGAACTGTTTAATTTGACAATCACAGTTTGATTATCACAGTTCATTGGGATGGCGGGTATTGGTTTTTCAACCACATGTAAGTCCATCAAGAGCTCACGAAGCCACTCTGCTTCAACAGTGGCCGTGTCTAATGCTGTGAGTTCTGCTTCCATTGTTGACCTCGTTAAGATGGTCTGCTTGCAAGACTTCCAGGAAACAGCGCCACCACCAAGTGTAAACAAATAACCACTTGTGGCCTTAATCTCATCAGCATCAGATATCCAGTTTGAATCACTATAACCCTCAAGTACCCGAGGATACCCAGTATAGTGAATACCATAACTCGCAGTGCCTTTCAAATAGCGCAAAACTCTTTCAAGAGCATGCCAATGATCATCTCCAGGATTTGACACAAATCGACTCAGTTTGCTTACAGCAAAGGAGATGTCAGGTCTAGTAGCACTGGCTAAATACATGAGCGAGTCAATAATTTGAGAATATCTCAATTGATCTTTAGCAGTCCTTCGATTCTTTCGAAGTAGCACACTCGGATCATAAGGCGTTGGAGAAGAATTGCAGTCGCTATACCCGAAGCAACTCAATATCTTTTCCACATAGTGAGACTGAAGCAATGTAATCCCACCATTGTCATCCTTTAGTAGCTTGATGTTTAAGATTACATCAGCCACTCCCAAGTCCTTCATCTCAAAGCAACGAGATAGGAACTCTTTGACCTCCTCGATAACAGCGAGGTTGGTCCCGAATATCAATATGTCATCAACATAGAGACACATAATAACTCCCTCGCCCCCACCATGGCGATAGTACACACATTTGTCAGCTTTGTTTACAACAAAGCCCTCAGCAGTTAAAGTTCTTTCAAACTTCTCGTGCCACTGCTTAGGAGCTTGCTTAAGACCATACAAAGACTTCACTAACTTACACACCTTTCCTTCTTGACCATCTACCACAAATCCATCAGGCTGCTCCATATAAATTTCCTCATCTAGCTCTCCATTTAGAAAAGCTGTCTTAACGTCCATTTGATGAACGAGAAGACCGTGTGAGGCAGCCAAGGAAAGTAGTACTCGAATAGTGGTCAATCTGGCTACAGGTGAGTAGGTATCAAAGAAGTCTTCACCTTCCTTTTGGGTATAACCCTTAGCCACAAGACGTGCTTTGTACTTTTCAATAGTACCATCAGGTCTAAGCTTTTTCTTGAACACCCACTTACATCCTACAGGTTTGCACCCATAAGGACGATCAGTGATTTCCCAAGTACCATTAGCTAAGATGGAGTCCATCTCACTTCGGACAGCTTCCTTCCAGTAGTCAGCATCTTGAGATGCATAGGCTTCTGAAATAGAAGTGGGAGTATCATCCACAAGGTACACAATGAAATCATCACCAAATGACTTTGCAGTCCTTTGTCTCTTGCTCCTTTTGGGAGCTTCATTGTCATCCTCCACAGGATGATCAGAGTGTTCTATCGGCATAGTGGGTTCAGGAATTATAGAAAATTCCTGACTAGATGAACTAGTCATCTCCTGATTTGATGAGCTAGACATACCTTTCATAGGAAAGATATCCTCAAAGAAAGTCGCATCATTCGATTCCATAATTGTACCAACATGCATGTCGGATACCTCAGATTTTACTATCAAAAATCTATAGCCAATGCTATGAAAAGCATATCCCAGAAAAACACAATCAACGGTTTTTGGTCCAAGCTTTCGCTTCTTGGGTATTGGAATATTGACTTTCGCCAAACAACCCCAAGTTCGTAAGTAAGAGAGTTTAAGCCTTTTCTTTTCCCATTCCTCAAATGGAGTCATGGTTTTATCCTTTACAGGAACACGGTTTAGGACATGACACGCAGTCATTAGCGCCTCCCCCCACCATTCCTTGGAAAGACCCGATGTATCTAACATGGCGTTAACCAAATCAGTTAGAGTGCGGTTCTTTCTTTCGGCCACCCCATTTGACTGAGGTGAGTAGGGAGGCGTCCTCTCATGTATAATACCATGTTCCGCACAGAATAAATCAAATTCATTTGAAAAGTACTCTCCACCATGATCCGACCTTAGCCGCTTGATTTTAAGATCAAGTTGATTTTCTGCCTCAGCTTTATAGATTTTGAAGAAGTTCAAAGCTTCATCTTTAGATTTCAGGAGATAAACATAGCAGTATCTAGTGGAGTCATCAATCAACGTCATAAAGTATCTTTTTCCACCTTTTGTCAATACACCATTCATCTCACAGAGATCTGAATGTATAAGTTCTAGCGGTGCTAAGTTTCTCGGTTCCGCAGTCGTATGAGACTTGCGGGGTTGCTTTGCTTGCACACAAACTTGGCACTTAGAACCTTTGACAGTGGTAAATTTCGGAATTAAACTCATATTGGCTAGCCGCGTCATGCAACCAAAGTTAATATGGCAAAGTCGTGAATGCCAAACATAGGACTCATTATCATTGCAAACATGATTAATAACTTTAGTACATGAGTCTGACAGAGACAAGCGGAACAGACCTCCACACTCATAACCTTTTCCAACAAATTTTACATACTTAGAAATTACAACTTTATTGGACTCAAAAACCAACTTAAAGCCATCTCGACATAAAAGCGACCCGCTGACGAGATTCTTATTGATGGAGGGAACATGCTGCACGTTCTTTAGTTGTACGGTCTTCCCCGAAGTAAACTTCAAATCTACCGTACCAACACCATGAACAGAAGCACGTGAGCCGTTTCCCATCAGCACGGACCTGATAAGAGGAGAACATGGAAATATCAGAACATACATGTGTATTAGCACCGGTGTCAATCCACCAATCAGGAGAATGACATACTGAAAGGATAGTAGGTAAAATACCGTACCCAGCATCCTTCATCTCAGTATCGCTAATAACAACATTCGCGGTCTTGCCGCTGTTCCCATGTTGACGCTTGTCAAAGCGATTAGGGCAGCTAGGAGCCCAATGATCAGGATCACCACAGACGTGGCAAGAGCCTTTCCTATTATCATTTTTCTTCTTGAAGTTGGTTGAGTGTGTGGCCTTGTTCTTGCCATCGAACTTTCCCTTTCCTTCAGTTTTGTTCTTATTCTTGAACTTGTGGGATTGGAAGTTTTTCCTCTACACTAAATTGGCAGTAGAACCTCCCTCAAGTCCTCGAGCAGCTTTGTCCTTTGCTCTCGCCTTCTCTTCCACATGAAGAGACCCAATGAGATCCGTAACGGAAAACTCTTGTCTCTTATGTTTCAGAGAAGTAGCAAAGTTCCTCCACGAAGGAGGAAGCTTGGCAATAATGCCACCAGCCACAAATTTGTCCGGTAAGGAACACTTGAACTGCTCAAGTTATTTGGCAAGTGATTGTATCTCATGAGCTTGCTCAACGACGGAGCGCTCATCAACCATCCCGTAGTCATATAATTGCTCCATGACATACAGCTCAGTGCCGGCGTCCGAGACCCCAAACTTGGCCTCGAGCGCTTCCCACGCGTCCTTGCCATTATCAAATGACATATAAGGGTCAACAATGTTATCCCCAAGAACACTGAACAAAGCCGCCATAAACATGGTATCGGCTTTCTTAAAGCTCGCTTCCTGCTCAGCAGAAAGATCTCCTTCAGGCTTGCCAAGAGTGGCGCTATAACAGTTTAGGTTTTCAAACCAGAGAACTGCTCTCTTGCGCCATCTCTTATAGTGCATGCCATCAAAAGGAGGCGGCCTAGTAGCCGCGGCTACACCAGTGGAATTCAGTTGCCTACGATCAGGTTTTTGGATTGTTGGAAAAATAAGCAATAATCCATATGATTTAATCCGAATAATAAACTTATAAATCATGATCATACAGATAGTAGTAAAACCAATCATGTAGATCAACAAAGTAGATGAACAGATTACATCTATACAAGATAAACCTATCACATCTACACCAAACGCTAGAACAAAGAACCCTAGCATAATCCGAAAGAGAGAAATAGAGATCACATACGATGTAGGCTGAATAGCAGCCGCAGCGGTCGCAGCAGCGTTGCCCATGTTGAGGTTGTCGAAGAGGTCGCTGACGTCCGGGAAGAAGTCGGAAACTCGTCGTCGGACGACGTCGTGGTTGCCAGTAGTCGCGCTTGAGCGCTCCCCAAAAACCTGATCGCCCCTCACCCGTACAGGTTCACGAGAGGCGGGGTTCCGGAGGCCTACCGTCCCGATCTGGCGGTGCACGCCGCAAGCCGGGATGGGATGAAAGCGGCGGCACAAGGTTCTGGAGGTAGGCGCGTGTGTGGATTGATACCGTGTCGATTAGGTTTAGCCCCGGACGCTTATATAGTACAGGTTAGGAGGATCGTGGGCTCAGCCCACGTCCGAGTCGGTAACAGTCCACGTCCATAACAACTGGAAACGGCTGTAATTAACGCGTCCGTTAATGACTCATAATCAGTTTTCCCAACAAGCAAAATAAAGCTCGGCTCGGCGAGATTCCCGCAACCCGCGGCGCGCGCGCGCGTCGTGACGAGGAGAGGCGAGGCGTGGCGAGGCGAGCGGCGTCGGAGGAGGAGTGCGCGAGAGCTACTCTTCTTGTCACACCTTAGTGAGTGGTGCAACACTCTACTATATAAGATGGTCCAACTCCCCTTGAACTAGCAATGTGGGACTAAACTTTAGCACCACTAGCACAGCCATAAGCTGTCATGCATAAGTGGGCCAAAGAGAATTTCAGAATTTGTCTAATGGGCCAACAACCCAATATACACCAAATTCCAACAGTTTGATGCTGCTTGTGTTTTTGTGTGTTTATGATGCACACGGTCCGTGAGGCCGCCCCAGAATTCCAGACTGACCCCGGTCCCTATTCCCCAACAAGAACAACTACCCAATGGACACCAACAAAACAAGTTCTCCTCATCGACGGACCGGCTTGATGCCGAAGATCCTGACACCGGTCCAAGATCGTCGTTGCGGATCCAAGAGGCCGAAACCCGGGGTCCTTTTTCATGGACACCAAGTTCGCCTTCCCGGGATCCGACGCCGCGGTACGAGCCCCAAGACCTAGAACCAAAAATCCGAAGACCAAGACCGAACCTCGCCGAACCCCAAGAACCAAGTGCGCTGAAACCCCTAAGTGTGACCCCTATCCGAGATCCCTATTTTATAAATGTCATATATCTACCTGTTGCATATAAATGTTCATGATTGCATAAATATGTTGTGGTTTGGGGGCATTATGCCGATTCACATCATAATTAAATATGGAGTCCATATGTGGACTTTTCTAGTGTAATATTGGCTATATTTAAATTTGTGTAGCGAACCGGTGCTATATTTTTCATTTCTAAGACAACATTTAAATTGCGGGTAGATAAACAAAAAGAACCTATTAATTAATTGTCGGGACCCCCGTTCCACTTAATATTGCCTAATTGTATTGCACCTTTGCCATGTCATGCATCATACATGCATCATGCCCGATTTTATGCTGTAGTATTAAATAGTATATTCGGTGTTTCTTCTACTGCTTTGCTTCTTCGCGGATTAGTCCGATGAGTTGACGCGAGTGTTGACCCAATCTTTGGATGAACCTTTGGCAGTGTTTTCTAGACGAGCATTCTCCCTCTTTCTGCCTATTTTACATTTCTAGTATTTATTTCCTCCTGTTGATCTATTGCTATCTGTGTTGCGATGCTATAGATTCCGTACCCTTTTATACTTTCATGCAGCCTCTATATTGCCATGGACACCCCCTATTACCTGTTGTTTGATAGACAGTCATCCTTGCGAGTTGTAGTTGCTTGCTTAGGTGCTGCTTTGCGTCGTCGATGTTCCACTGATGTTGGGGGTTGACATATTCTTAATGGTGGCGATGATCATGGCTTTAATTACAGTTTAAATAACTAAAATTGAAAGTAGGTAAATAATGCAAAGGCACTGGTGGGTAATAGACAATATTTGGTTCTTAACCGCCCACTTGTGTTCCATAGGACCCCAAGTTCTTGACACCTATTCCGAGATCGAGCGCGCTAACCACAGGTGGGATGTGTGGGCACCCCCATGGATTTAGTACCTGATTTCAAAGAACTATACTGGGGGCCACAAACTAGTTTGGGGATTTATTACTATCATGTACTTATGCCATGCTTCACTGCTTTATTTACTATTGCGCGTGGAGTGCATGTACTGTTTAGGAACCCCGTGCCACATTTTCGCCGTATTGACAAGCCCAGTCACACATTCGGGTTCCCAGTCATTTATAGCCGTCGCCACACACCCTGGGTCCGTATCGGAGACGGTCGACTTTGTTGCGGGTAGCTTAGTGGGGTGGCCCCCATGTACTTGCTTTGGGTCTAGGAAACATCATGTCTGAAACCCCATCGACATACCGTTGGGTGTATGTTTTGTGATCTTGTACCTACCTGATCTGACAACAAGGGTGTAGGTGCGTGTGGAAACTTTGGTGCACCCCTGCAGGGTTAAATCTTTTCGAGAAGCCGTTTCCGTGATTATGGACGACTTGGAGCACAGTTCTCGATCATAGACAACTATAACTAAAGTTTACTGTTATAATTTGACTTGTATCTGATATGACTAGTAAGTTGGATAACCACCATGGAAAGAATGAATAAAATTGCAAACTTTGTGAGTTTTCCTCGATATAACTTCCTTGTTTTGGTCTCGAGGGGGAAACACCAGGATGGGTATGATTGGTGTTAGTATCAGGATGAATCCGAATAGATCTTTCTTATCCCTATCTGATAGCCAACAGTTGTATCGAGTCTCTATAGCTTGTTTAGTGCATGCTGCGCTGCCGCTTCAGTCCACCATACCTATGTAGGAGAGAGACGCCGAGTTCTAAGACTCGTCGTGTACTGGCCTCAGTACTGACCTCTCTCTTTTTTCCTTTGCCCTTTGTCGGCATCCCTTTTGTTTAAGCAGGTTTGAGATCGACGTCGTTAGCAGGGTTACCCTTCCGGCTTGGCCTGAGCAGGGTTATGTCCGCCATTGGTTATTCCTCAGGGCTCTTAGCTCAATTTGCATCTTGTCCGTACTCGGACGATATATCGTTTACAAGGTGATTTGGATATTTGTACTGTATATATGTATTCTTGACTCTTTGAGTCATTGTATATATCTGTTTTGTGGGTTCCATCGAGGACTATTGTGTAATGATATTACTTCGTTGTTGACCCGCACGAAAGTTCATGGTGGGCAACTTTGAATCGTTTATATGCGGGTTTGGCGGGAATCGCTGAAACTTGCATAGGGCCGATCCGAGGGTGTTACAAGTAGTAGCTGCAACTCCAATCTCTGTGACCCTCCTATGGAGGAAGTAACCTATAGTTCCAGATCTGAGAGCTGTGGGAGTAATGATATCCCCTACCGCTTCATGTGCGTGGCCATCATCGATGCTCACGATGATAACGAAGCAAATCCACAAGCTCCCCCCAACGCTGCAAACAGAGGACCCATTCCTCCCCGAATCTCCTGAATTCTCCAAACCCTAATGCCGCCAACGACAATGATGCGGCTCGGCAGGAGATTCAACTCACCCAGGTCAAATGGTAGAGGGTCCGAGAGGATGTGCGGGGTAATCCCCTGCCTATAGACGCTTCGTGTGATATGCTAATAGGCTACCACTTGATCCTAGTGAAGGAGCATAACCGACAGGTTGCGCAGCACAAAGATCTCAAGCAGCGTCGGAGGGCAGCCGACGAATCAAGCATGCGATGAGCCGCGCTCTCCTCCGCTGGTGGGTCCTCCTCCAAAGGCTACGATGGCCACGCTGTTGGAGATATGCCCAAGAGGCAATAATAAAGTGGTTATTATCATATCTTCATACTTATGATAAATGTTTACATACCATGCTATAATTGTATTAACAGGAAAGATTAATACTTGTGTGATTTGTAAACATAAAAGAGTCCCTAGTAAAGCCTCTTGTTAAACTAGCTTGTTGGTTAATATATGATCATGGTTTCCTGATCATGAACATAGAGATGTTATTAACAACAGGGTCATATCATTAGGAGAATGATGTGATGGACATACTCCTATAGTTAAGCATAGCATGAAGATCAAGTCATTTAATATAGTTCATTTGCTATAAGCTTTCTGATACATAGTAACCTAATTCCTTCGACCATGAGATCATGTTAATCACCATCACCGGAAGGATGCTTTGATGACATCAAACACCACACCGTAACTAGGTGGCTATAAAGGTGGCATTGAGTGTTCAGAAAGTATGTGTTGAGGCACATGGATCAAGAGTGGGATTTGTCCATCCATATGACGGATAGATATACTCTGGGCCCTCTCGGTGGAATGTCATCCAATTAGCTTGCAAGCATGTGACTGGTTCACAAGGGATCACATACCACGGGAACGAGAAAAGAGTACTTATCGGTAACGAGGTTGAACTAGGTATGCAGAGATACCGATGATCAAAACCTCGGATAAGTAAACTATCGTGAGACAAAGGAAATTGGTATCGTATGTAAGTGGTTCATTCGATCGCAAAGTAATCGTAGAAATATGTGGGAGCCATATGAATTTCCAGATTCCTCTATTGGTTATTGATCGGAGAAGTGTCTCGATCATGTCCGCATAATTCACGAACCGTAGGGAGACACACTTAAGGATTCGATGTTGTTGAGTAGTTATGGAATAATGAGTAAGAGACCGAATGTTGTTCGGAGTCTCGGATGGGATCCGGGATATCACG
Organism: Avena sativa; assembly: GCA_916181665.1. Taxonomy (NCBI): domain Eukaryota; kingdom Viridiplantae; phylum Streptophyta; class Magnoliopsida; order Poales; family Poaceae; genus Avena; species Avena sativa. The sequence goes on along the minus strand of OV702283.1, from coordinate 130,951,159 downwards.
AGGAGATCCAGAATGGTCCGGAGAATAAGATTCATATAAGGAAAGTCCTGTTTCGGGGTTGAAGAATGGTTCCGGTGTTTTCATCGGGAATGTTCTAGAAGGTTCCGAAATGTCCGGCACTCCGGAGGGGAAGGGTACATGAATGTGTTATATCAAGTTGGTATGATTGCATCATGTGCTAAGTGTCATCGCTGAACAAAATAGAGGGTTTAATCAAATCCTTGTTTGAAAAGTCAAACGCCAATTTGAAAGTCAAACGGCTATTTTTGGGAAGTGGAGAGGGAGGTTGAAACCGAGTTGGGGAGGAGTCCCTCCTCCACCGCCGGCCCACTTGGGATCCGAGTTGGGGAGGGATTCCCCTCCCCTTGGCTGGCGCCTCCCTCCTATAAAAGGAGGGGCAGGGCTCCCCTCCTAGCACACAAGATTGCCCCTCTAAACCTAACCCTAGTCGCCGCAGCTCACCATAGCCGCCGCCTAGGGTTTCTCCCCTAGCCGCCGACTTGGGCACCTCCAAACCCTAGCCGCCGGCACTAGCATCCCTCCTTGGTGTGTCTAAACCCTAGAACACCGAGGGCTCTCTCATAGTCCACCATACTCGCTTCGGCTTAAGGCGAAGCCCTGCGAGATCTCCCCTCTACTTCCGGTACCACGCCGTCGTGCTGCCGGAATCGCGAGGAGAGTGCTACAACCTCCGCTGCCTACTGGAACAAGGGAGAGGAAGGTCTTCATCGAGTACCGAACGTGTGACCGACTGCGGAAGCGCTGCCGGAACGCAGCGCCGGAAGGATCGTCTACGCGATCTTGAGATCGGCAAGTGTACGACTACATCACCCACGAGAATCTTCTCTCGTTAACCGCTTTGGAATCTTCGAGGGTGAGTTCCTATATCGACTCGTTGCTACAATCTAGTAGATAGATCTTGGCTTGTTTGTGTGCATGCGGTAGAAATTTTTTGTTTTCCATGCTACGAACCCCTACACACGCCGCCCACAAGAGCCGTTCTCGATTGGAATAAATGGACCCTGCCGCTAGACGCGAGGCCACCAAGGCACCAACTCTGTCATTCATGTCGATGTACTCGTAGGGAAACATATAGCCCAAAACACCGCATGCCGCGGTTATGGAGGCCATCCTGTACCTGGCAGCATACCCGCCACCGGTTGAGGATTGATACATTGCAAAAGTATCTATAATTTTTGATGCTCCATGCTTATTTTCCACCAATTATATTATGTTGTTGTCTACACTTTGTGGCATTTTTATGAATTTTCTAGAACTAACATATTAACAAGTGCCACAGAGCCAGTTTCCTGTTTTCTTTTGTTTTTGGTTTCAGAAAAACTAGTAAAGAAATATTCTCGGAATTGGACGAAACAAAAGCCGAAGTTCCTATTTTTTTCGACACGACACGGAGTCTGGAGGAGAGGGGGAGACGCACCCCAATACGACCACACCTGGGCCAAGCGTGGCCAGGGGGCGCGCCGCCCTAGGGTGTGGGCCCCTGGAGCTCCATCGACCTCGCCTTTTCTCCTATATAATCCCACGGAGACGAAAACCCTAAGTACCCAATCAGAATTCCATGAAAAAGTCCATAGCTGCCGCCACCATCATACCTAGATCGGGAGGGATCTCAAGATCCTCCCAGCACCCTGCCGGAGAGGGGAGATCATCCCGGAGGCCTTCTTTATCACCATGCATGCCTCCAGAGTGATGTGTGCGTAGTTCTGATGAGCTCAGTTGATTGCACAGCCTCGTTGGGAGACCCCAAGATCAAGGTGTGATGAGCACAGCAGCATATTTTCCCTCAGTTATGAAACCAAGGTTATCGAACCAGTAGGAGCATGGAAACAACTCCAAGGTGTTGCTAGCAACTTGGAATCCTGCACAACACAAACTCAAGACTTTGCCCCAACTTACAGTGAGGTTGACAATCTCACTGGTTTGCTAAAAACAAAGGATTAATCGTAGTGTGGAAGGTAATGGTTGCTTGTAGAAAGTAAACAGTAACAGTGGATGGAATATCAATGATAAAGATTGGACCAGGGTCCACAGTTCACTAGAGGTGTTCTCCTTAAGATAGATAACATGCTGGGTGAACAAATTACAGTGGGGCAATTGACAGACTAAGGAAGCATAACAATGCAATACTAGACATTATAACTCCTATGAGATTTGATTGGGCATGACAACAATATACATAGACCGTAATCCAACTGCATCTATGACTAATAATCCACCTTCAGGTTATTGCCCGAACCCCCTCCAGTATTAAGTTGCAAGCAACAGATTATTGCTTTAAGCAATGTGTGTAAAGTAAAAAATACAATTGTTCCACGAACAAAAGTTTGTTGTTTTCTCCCTAGTAGCAACAACACATCTACAACCTTAGAGATTTCTGTCACTTCCCCAGATTACTAGAGGCATGAACCCACTATCGAGCATAAATACTCCCTCTTGGAGTCACAAGCATCTACTTGTCCAAGATAGCTACTAGCAACGGAGAGCATGCAAGATCACAAATAACACAGACATGATAGAATCAATAATCAATCTGACATGATAGAATCAATTATCAATCTCACATAGTATCTCAATATCCATCGGATCCTCGCAAACACAACATTTATGATTACAAATAGATGATCTTAATCATGAACAGAGCTCACAAGATCTAAACATGATAGCACAAAAGAGGACAAACAACCATCTAGCTACTATATGCACCCATAGTCCAAGGGTGAACTACTCACGCATCATACCGGAGGCTGGCATGGTGATGAAGAAGGCCTCCCAGATGATCTCTCCCCTCCGACAGGGTGCCGAGAAGAGCTTCAAATCCCCCGATCTAGGGACGATGGTAGCGGCATCTATAATCTGTTTCGTGGAGATTTGATCGGTTACTTAGGGTTTCTGTATCGTGGGGCTTTTATAGGTGAAGAGGCGAGGCAGGAGGGCGTCCAGGGGGCCCACACCCTTCCTTGGCGTGGCCTAGGTGGGCCTGCTCCTGGGGGGGTGGCCACCCTGTGGCTCCCCCCTTCTCTCCTCTGGACTCAGTGTTTGTTCCGGTAAAATATTGACTTTGGCTTTTGTCCCATCCAATTCCAAGAATATTTCCTTTCTAGCTTTTCTGAAACCTAAAACAACAGAAAATAGGCAACTGGCACTATGGCATCTTGTTAATAGGTTAGTCCCAGGAAGTGTATAAAAATACCTCAAAGTGTAAACAAAGCATAGCAAAGTTGATACTAAACAAGCATGGAACATAAAAAATTATAGATACGTTTCTGACGTATCAGGCATCCCCAAGCTTAACTCCTGCTCGTCCTCGAGTAGGTAAGTGATAAAAAGAATAATTTTTGAGGTGACATGCACCATCACAATCTTTGATAAAACATTTGCTAAGCTGTGAAACCTGGGATCAAAGTACTCTAACATGAGCATGAAAGATGTAGTTCTAACAATAAGACATAGCAACTATGTTGCAACATGAAAAAGATACAAACAAAGATCATGAATAACAATGCATTGAAAGACGTTTGTTTGTTTTACATATAGAAAACATAGCTTAGTGGCATTCAGCTTGTCCCTCATGGTATAGCAAAACAAAATTGAAAAAGGATTACTCTACATCTCGTCTAATCCAAATGTCCCATTTTCAAAAACAAGGTCCGAAATGGAGACTATGAAGACGGAGATCCCGAAATGAAGAAACCTCAAGACAATCGAAGAAAAGGAGCTACCAATGACGAAAGACACTACAAGATCGCCCTACCAACAGAGTCCTTCACTGCCCCCAAATCAATCAAGTACGGCTCCGACGACAAAAGACGGCAAGATAGAAGCTAATACCCCCGTAACGTCCGTATTTAGGATTATTATCCCTAAAGTATGATTCCCCTTTTATGGCGTGTAGTTACCTCCTTAGCATTTGTGATATGCCTTGTTTGCTTGTCTTGTGCGTGTTTGAGGCTTGGAATGTGTTGCTTGTCTGCTTTGAATCATTCGATACTATAGTCTTGACCCCCTAGTTGGTAGATCCCGATACCAACCCTTGCAAACTCATAGCCGAAAACCTCTCCTCGGCAGGATGGCCCCACATAGGAAAGCCTCGACAACCGCAAGTAAAGCCCTAAGGTGTAAAGACTGCGTCTTTCCACTCAACTCCTATCAACCCATGTTGACCTGTCATCATCACCCATAAATTTGCACCCAATATCATGCCTCACTATTTCCTCTCCCAAGCTTGGAATACTAACTCCGTAGGACCATTTCCTTCTTCAGCTGAAGACTTTCGCTCCACCAGAAAACCCTGAGTATGGCCATCAAGATCGGAGCCCCGAAGAAAGGATGCAGACGTTGCAGTGAAGAAGGACATCAAGCTAGCCAGTGCTTAGGCAACTGCCCAAATTGTGGAGCTCTCCACTCTCCTGCAGATTGCCCTACCCAACTAGTCACCTGCTTCCTCTCTGAAGGTCAAGACCATGTCCCGGCCAACTCTCCCCTCCAACTCCTGATTGGCAAAGCTCGTAAACTCCCCTACGTCAACATTGGGAAGAAATCAAGAGAATGGCGTTCCAAGAAAGGCACCTGCTTCTCCTGTGATGAACCAGGTCACTTTACCCGAGAGTGCCCCCAGCATGGTCTTGACAACACTTCTATCAAGGCGAAGGACAAGACAACCCCTGTCACCGTAAGGATCCCACGACAAACACAAGGGAGATATGAAGCTAAGAAAAGCGGTTGTTACACCTGTGGAGGTCCGGACCACTTCGCCCGCAGCTATCCAAAATAGTACTGGATGAACCCGAAACAAACCACTGCGACACCCGTAATTGGCAAGAAACCATGAACTCCTTCGGCTAAAAGAATCAGGTGGACACTATCCCCAGAACCTCCTCTGCCCTCGAGAAAGCACTACTTGAGGAGAAACCTGTCGCCCCCGAAAGGCGACAAGACTCTGGGCGACCCTTTGAAGTAGTTTAGTACCTAGAAGCTCGCCCATTCCCCCATATGGGTAGAGCCATGTATCGTCCCAAGACCTGTTTTGTAGAACTCTAAGTGCCCGTTCGCCTTGCAGAACCGACCTGTTCTGTAACCTCTTAAGTACCCCCGCCACCGACCGGCTTGAACTTGCTAAATCTTTGGATGTTATGCAAGTGTGATATTCTTCTTTGCATGTTTTACCCACGACGTTGCATCAGACCAAACCCGGAACGACCCCATTCCAAAGGACCTCATTTCTGAGACCGCGAAAACTCCAATGGCATCCTCCAACCCGTCGGACCCGTACCCCGCTCAGAACTAACTACTTGGAAGCTAGTATACACCCTCTCTGATAGACCTTCCATCTCATGAACAAGTTCCGACGACGTCGACAGGAGATAGCTACCCCGAGGGAAAGGTGTAGCGCCATCCCCCAACATCAGCATAAGACTTCAATCAAGAAAGTTGGCAACTTCACCAAGAACCCCTAGTGCCTCTCTAAGGGGGAAAGACTGCGTCTTTCCCGCCCTAAAACGAATCGACACCTAGTAGCACTAAGTGATGACCACCTCTCCAAATCTGAATCATCTACCTTGTAAGAAGAACAACGTTTGACACTTATTCATAATCAGAAGGAACTCCACTCCAAGTTTGACCGTCTAGCCAACACCCCGGTGCATCAAGACCCTGAAGAGAGAAAATTCGACCACGAGGCAAAGGAATGAAGAAGTTCCAACTCGCCGTCTCGCCTCAAGAAGGAAGTACCGCGTCGATGCAAAACCTACCTAGACTTGTTCTAAGGGGAAAAGACTGCGTCTTTTCCGTTTGTTTAAAGCTAAACCGCCTGGTCCAAAGCCACTCAGCTCCAACCCGTGAATAACCACGTGGGATCTTTGTAAAGATTATTAACGCCTAATAAATTCCACTGCTGAAATTGTTAAGCGGATGTTATCACCCCAACTCTACTCCTCCCTAATCTCGGAACGAGATTATTTTAAGTGGGAAAGGTCTGTAACATCCCAATTTCAACAACCCTGATTTAATGTCCAAAAGGCAAAAATCAGGGGGAACAAAAACAATTCTTGCTTTGTGTGCTTACCTGATTACTTGTGCTCAAACAACTGTTTGTGTGTTAGTTGTGTACTCCCCATCTCAACACTAGTTTACAAAAACTATTTCACAAAAGAGATGTCTTGGCTCATCTTTCATATTCTCGAATGTTCTGGCATTTGAAAACCTGAGCCAAGATAACTTTGACCCAACCAAATACTTTACTAGTTTCTATTGCCAAAACTATGGAGACATATATATACTCTCCTTATGTTTTCAAGACAGAACTTCAACTACCCTTATCTCTAGGTTTTTCGAAAACCTTTATCAAAACCTTTTCATCTCCATCTTGGTAGAGATACCAAGATGGTACTTATCTTACTTAAAAGCAAAACCTCTTTCAACATACCCATACTTACCTCAAGCTAGGATTGATGGTAACCCTAGTACTACTGGATAAGTATTAAGATGAATTTCCTTGAATTGCTAGTTGATGAATTGCCTTGATCTGCTGTCTGATGAATTACCTTGATCTGTTGTTTGCCTTGTTTGCTTAGGAACTAGAATGAGCTAATCTAGTAGCTCATCCTTTAGGACCCAATATATGCATGTGATCATCAACCTCAAAGCAAGCATCCAAGTCTGGATCTATCCTAAGCCACTCAAGTGATCATCTCATCTCATGCTTATCTCTAGCCATGGATAATTCCCTCTGGATGGTTTCCAACTCAGTGGAGACCCCATATAAGCATGAATCCTATCTACTCCGTTACCACTTCAACATCCTCTCATTGATCATGAGTTTGGAACCTAGCATCCTCTCAAAAGCTTCTACATTTGCACTCTAGTCAAAATCTCCAAAACTGCCAAAATGGCTAAGTCTGGATTTCTTATCTAGATTCAATCTTTAAAGATCTACCTTTTCCAACCTATGTGCATTCTTGAGAATGTACTTAAACCATCTTGTAGCACATCTTTAGTACTACCAAATCCCACTCTTTCCCTTGGCTAAGCCATTTGAATTCCCACTCATCCATGATGGTTTTGTAGTCAAGATAATAATCTTTTGTGCAAATCTTATCATCTTGCCTACTTTGGCAGAAGCTCACATCTACATGCCATCTCCCCTTGACCAACTCTTTGTAGGATTAAGAACTACTAATCATGGCCTATCATTCCCCACTTCACTTGTTTCCATTGGATCCTTGTGCTTCTTAAACCCACATGGTTTAGGAGGCTACCTGATGTATCTACTATGGCAGCCTTATTTTCAACGAAGTTTGCCATCTCATCCAGACCACCTCAAATCCAACCCAGCCCAACTCTTGCTTCCATGATCATCTATATGACTTGGTCTAACCATCCAGATACCCCTTGTACCAAGGTGAGCTCTGAGCTCCATAATCCAACCATGTTTAGATGGCATAAGAAAAACTAAACCCTAGATCCTTCTTCTCTTATCTAGTTTCCACCCTTTTCACCACTTATTTTAAAAACCAAGGTTGATATTGATGCCTACCTCAAGTTTACATCATCTACCTTGGATATAAGCATCCCCAAATAATTCTCCCAAATATTTGGAATTTTAAACTATTTAATTTCCTTTACTTACCAAATTGAAAACCCTTGTCTTTAAAGACAAGTTTGTTTTTCTCCAAACCACCTTTCCAAATCAAGGCACATTTTATGCCTATATATCATATCCCATCTTCCCAACTCAAAAATAAATATTTTTGAGATTCTTTATTATTTCTTTCTGCCAATTTTCCTAAATAGCAGAAACAAGAAATAATTTCCCCAAAAATACTTTCTCACCTCCATAAATCCCAATAAAATTTGACAATGTGTGTTATGGTATCTAGGACCATATCACATAAAAAACCAAGATTTCCCAATGTAAAAATATCATTTTTGCTTCCATAATCTATTTCTGCACTTTTTGAAGAAGTGCATTTAAATGGTATTATAATCCCTAGAGAAATCCCATTTAAATCATGGAGAGATTATTTGACCTATAACACCTACCAGTACCATTTCCACACTTTTTCCAATGCAACTTTTGCAACTTCCTTCACAAGCCTCCATTTGATCAATTTTGCCAAACCAAAGTAAAATTGATTCAAACCACAACCAAATTAGCCCCAATCTTCCCCAGCACTACTCCCTAACCTCATCGCACTCCCCCTGGTCGACCAACACTGTAGCATGCCCCACACCCCTTGACCCACATGGTTATTTAAGAGGGAGACAAAGGCAATGTCTTGTTTAGCCACTACTTTTCTTATTACACTACCCTACCCCTCTCTGGCCCCCAGCACGACCAGGACCCTCTATCGCACCTCCCCACCGCCTTCCTTGCCCAATGACTGGCCAGCACCCCTCCTCCCAAGCTCCCCATGCACATGGTTCACCATAGACCCATCTAGCTTGGTTTATAAAGCTTGTGGCCAGCACCCCGCTCCCCCTCGCCCTCATTGCCCCTACCACTCCCACTCACCTACCCAGCACCTCCTCTCCCCCTCCCTTGCTTTGCATTGCCAGAGAGAGGAAGAAGCAAGTTTTGGCCATGACAAAGGAACCAAGCCCCAAGCTCCCCTCTCTCCTCTTCCCTCCCTGCATGTCACCCTGCACGAACCCCCTCTCTCTCCTACCCCTAACCCTACCCTCTTTTTCTCGCAGGACGGCTCTAGGAAGTAGCCCCAGTGAGCTCTCGAGCGTGCACCGGCGGGCGTCGTCACGCGAGCGTCATCCCCACATCGAACCACCCCGTGCCGCCCCTCCATCTGCTCCTCGTCGTGCACTGCATCATCCCCGCACCTTGCCGACGCCCCTGCATCGCCCGGTGAGCCCCTCCCCGACCCTCCTGCTCCTCTGCTAGGGTTTCCACCCGGTGGATCCCATCCCGCGAGGAAGAAGGCGGTGTGCCATCGATCTCCTTAAGATCGAACGACCACCCCTCCCTCATACCCCTTCGTCTGGCAGGCCTGCGGCTAGGCCGCTGCCGGTTGCATGTCGCCCGCGTGCATCCATCGCCGCTGGGCCGGCCTGCCCCTGCACGGCCCGTCTGCCTCCCAGATCTGGCCCAAAATCCCCTTCCCCCTTTTTCTTTTAATGGATTTGCCAGATCTAAAAACTACCAGCTCAGTTTAAATCCAAATAAAAATGAAAAGCTTCAAAACTTCCAAATCTAAATTTTCTCAAGTGACTGGAGGTTTTCCCCAACATGCAGACCAAGTTTTACACCAAAATAGTATATAGAATAAAGATGATAAATTTTCTCCCCAGATCTGTCCTGAACACTAAATATTTTCTCCATGAAGATTTACCAACCCAAAGGGAGTAAATACAATTTTTTAGAAAGATATCACCCATACCTTTCATATTCCACTGGCCCCAACCTATTTTTCTTCCTAGTATACCCCTGGTGAAAATAACAAAAACAAGCATTTTCTGCCTTTAGGAATTTCTCTAACCAAAACCAAATGAGGTTTTGACCTAATTCCAAATCTCTGATGACACACCCATCCTTATACTTCTAAATCCAGGAGCTCATATTTTTATGAGTCTCTCATTAATTTTGGTGAATTAAACTAATCTGTCCATGGTTTAATCACTAATAAAATCACTACAGTAGCTATGCACCTCCAAATTGATTGATTCCAATTTCAACATAAAGGTATTCTTAGTACCTAGCATGCGTCCTAGGAATCAACTAAAAATTGTCTGTGAAATAAATCTGATGGAAAACACAAATCCCATCCAGTACTGCCTTTGGAAATTTCTCAAGTGCATTCTGATAAATTTTTTAGGTGTTTACAACTCCGGTTGCTTCATTACATCAAATACGACCTTTTCACCCAAGGAAATAATTTTTGCAACTCCAGAGAAGTTCTGGTGAATTATTTCCTTAAACTAGAGCTTTAATCACTATAAAATCCATATTAAATCAAGGGAAATTGATAAAATAGTGAAACCACTTTTGTTGGCTTCATTTTATCAATGCCCATCTAATAGTATCATTTTTACACAATGGTATCATATAGATCAAGCCCTTGGTCAAAAACCCCTCCCTTAGGTAGTTCCTAGACTCTAAATCCAAAGGGATTCTTTCCCTAATGCCTCCAAAGCTTATACCAATCCAATCGAATCAAACCTCCAACATCCTACTGATGTTTACCTTGCGTTTATCCTTTACTTGCTATTTGGTTTGATGCCTGTATGCTTTGTATTGATTGGTGTATTGTTTGTTCGCATGTATGCTCGAACGGCGATAGTTGCGATTGTGTGACACCGAGAAGAAGGAAGGATCAGGATATTATTTTATTATTATTATTGGTTTTCCGGTTATTTAACGCCGTCAAGGGACTTCTCGCTGGTCACAGGCAAGCCTCCATTCCTGAACTCCTATATTAACCTACTTCTGTTTATCAACTGTTTTATATCTCGTTTATAAATTGCATGATCACATGCATGGTTTGTTCCAAATAAATGTGCGTGAGTACCTTGGCTCCTCCAAGTTATGAATGAGTGTCCATTAGGACATGTACCCTCGTTGCACCTATGTTTACCCCTTTAGATCGAGGCTAAGATGATTAGCATCTTCCCTCTTGGAACCCACAGATTTTTAATGATAAAACTATTTTGGGTTTTACCCTAATGCAAAGCTTTCAAAATAAAACCCTTGGAAAGAGGCATCGTTTCCGAGTGGAAGTTTTACCAAAGAAAATATGAGGTGCATGAAGAGAAAGATAATGAAGAGAAGGATAAGTAAAGGAAAGTTAAGTAAGAGAAATGAAGGGATGTTCTAAGCCAATGTCCGGAACAATTTATCCGTGCAACCACATTACCCCAGACGCTGGGGCTTAGCTTGTAGTTTGTGATCTTTAGACGGGGCTGCTCGTACTCACTAAAGGGGAGAAATCCCCTGAAATCCGGGTTGTCTTTAGGACAAGGTACCGGTGCAACAATTGGGTCTCTCGCGGACGGTATGCTTTTAGGTAGTACGGGTGGAAGATTGTCACTATTGCTATTTGCCAGACTTCGGTCTAGAGATAGGGGTCAGTACGGGAGGAAAGACCAGGGTCGTCATACCCCATACTCGTACCCGAGAGAACAACACAAAAGGAAAAGCCGCCGTTGCTAGGGATGGACAAATGAAAAGCGTAAGTCTGATTATCCGAGCCCCTGTCTACCATGTGTAGCAGGCCGTGGTTTTATCCCGGCAGATGTATTGATTCTTATGGGTAAAGTGCACAAGCTCTGCAGAGTCTAATCTATTTGAATATCCGCATCCATGGACAAGGACAGTTGGAATGGTAAGTGCTAGGAGGACCCTTCGGTTAAGTTGTGAGGAAATAAAGGATGTGACTTGGTCACAAGGAAAGAAAAGGAATAAGTTGGTTTTGACCAAAGATGGTCGATAAGGTTTTAAAAAGGGTTTTACAACAAAACATTTTCTAAATCTTTTTAACAAGGATGTGGAGATGTCCGGATTTTCAAAAGGAGGCATACCTTCCAAAAACTCTTTTTCAACAAATATATATTGATGCCAATGTTAGGTTTTTCTTTCAAAAAAAGCTATAGTCTAGAGCTATCTCGCCATAGCCCAATACGCATTATCTTTATTACCCTTGTCTCAGTGGTTTGCGAGTACATTGAAAGTACTCACCTGCATTGTCCCTGGCTATTTACTTGGCCAGATTGCAGATGTTAAGAAGGAATGAAGGTGCTGACATCTATGCGAGCTAGGCCGTCTTCCTAGTCAGTTGCCTGTAGGTTAAGGAACGGGCTCTGCGCTGAAGACTTCCACTACTTGTGTTGTAATCGCCATAATGGCCTCCTTGTAAGTTGTTGTACTCGTTACATTATGGATGTTGTAATGATACTAGTCGGTTATGCTCACGGCTCACTGATCATGGGAACATGAATTGTAGGCATAACGGGTATTCTCGGACCATAAATCCGGGGTGCCACATTTCTCACATCTATTATTGTTCCAAGGAGTTTCAGTAGGGATCTTCCAAGTGTAATTTGTCCTTTTCCTGCACATTCAATAACAAGATAATGAGTAGACACCACTTTCCCTAAGATCTTTGTAAACACTCCTTCAGCCATTGCAATGGGTAATATAGTGGCATTATTGGTAAGAGATATTTCTTCTCCTCCTCCAGAAAGTCCCCAAAGATTTAAAGATTCATAGATATCATTAGGAATAATACAAAATTCAGACATGATATCACAATGAGCATCAAAAGTTTCATTATTTATAACAAATTTTACTGTAAGAAACCATTTTGAAGGTTCAACATTTATTGGAACATAATCATGATGCTCTCTAAGCATGTTTTAGCAATCTTTTAAACTGGATGTATTGGTCTCAAAAGTGTTTAACCTAGCATAGATGTTTATATAGGAATAATCAGATTTTCTAGGAAAATTATATATTGCAATCAACTTCTTTATGGCATTCAAAGCTTCATCCCCATTACACTGGAGAAAGTCTCTCCCTGCTACAACATCCAAAGCATATATATAACAAAGAGTAAGATCATAGTAAAAACTGCTAAGAACCAAGCCTAGAGTCATTTTAGGCTTAATATTTCCATGTGAATCAGAAATTCTAGACCAAGCTTCTTTGAAACTCTCTTCACTTCCTTGTTTGAAAGTACAGATCATTTCCACAGGCAAAATAGTGATGGGAGCAACACCAGACATGGTAGCAACTAGAGTAGGAACTAATTTTTGTGTGTGTTTTTGATAAGAGAAAGCAAAACAAACGAAACTAATTTTTTTGTATTTTTGAAAGAAAGAAACAAGAAAAAACAAAGCAAAAGAAACTAAGAAAAAGAAACAAAGTAAAGAGAGTGGTTGTGCGAGACTCCCCTTGTAAAGCCGTCCTTAACTCCTCGGCAACGGCACCAGAAAATCTTGATGAGCTCAGTCGACTGCAGAGCCTTGTTGGGAGACCCCAAGAGGAAGGTGTGTGAGCACAACAGCAAGTTTTCCCTTAGTTATGAAACCAATGTTATCGAACCAGTAGGATCAAGGAAAAAACTCCAAGGTGTTGCTAGCAACTTGGAATCCTGCACAACACAAACTCAAGACTTTGCCCCAACTTACAGTGAGGTTGACAATCTCACTGGTTTGCTAAAAACAAAGGATTAATCGTAGTGTGGAAGGTAATGGTTGCTTGTAGAAAGTAAACAGTAACAGTGGATGGAATATCAATGATAAAGATTGGACCAGGGTCCACAGTTCACTAGAGGTGTTCTCCTTAAGATAGATAACATGCTGGGTGAACAAATTACAGTGGGGCAATTGACAGACTAAGGAAGCATAATAATGCAATACTAGACATTATAACTCCTATGAGATTTGATTGGGCATGACAACAATATACATAGACCGTAATCCAACTGCATCTATGACTAATAATCCACCTTCAGGTTATTGCCCGAACCCCCTCCAGTATTAAGTTGCAAGCAACAGATTATTGCTTTAAGCAATGTGTGTAAAGTAAAAAATACAATTGTTCCACGAACAAAAGTTTGTTGTTTTCTCCCTAGTAGCAACAACACATCTACAACCTTAGAGATTTCTGTCACTTCCCCAGATTACTAGAGGCATGAACCCACTATCGAGCATAAATACTCCCTCTTGGAGTCACAAGCATCTACTTGGGCAAGATAGCTACTAGCAACGGAGAGCATGCAAGATCACAAATAACACAGACATGATAGAATCAATAATCAATCTGACATGATAGAATCAATTATCAATCTGACATAGTATCTCAATATCCATCAGATCCCCGCAAACACAAAATGTATGATTACAAATAGATGATCTTGATCATGAATGGTGTCGTGGTATTGCCGACGAGTACGCCATGGAGGGGTCCTCACAGTGCGTGTTTAGAGACGTGGGGGAAGGCGGACGGTTGAAGGGTACGAGGTAGCACAAATTACCTAGGTTCAGATCCCACGACGGTGGCGGAATCCTACTCCTGCTATAAATCACTATAAGGGCAATACGCCGAGTTACAGGGATTGGTTCGCTGTGCGAGATTGTCTGAAGTTGTCTATGAACATTTGAGATTTTCCCTAAAGGCTCCCATAGGCCCGACTTATATAGTCGCCAGGTCCTAGGGTTACAGGGAAAAGTCCTAGCCGGACAGGTTACAGAGTCCTACACCGTCTATTACTAGTCTTTTATATCTTGAACTCCAAGGATCCGGGTACGTCAGTGACTCCAACCGTAGCCTTCCTTTATCCGGCATGGGCCTCCCTTCTGGATCCATCTAACTGGGCCGCCCAGCAGGCCATGGGCCATGGGCCATGCTACCAACTGTGGGCCACCCGGGTTATCCGGATAGGAGACATGCTATGAGGATACCCATATAGCATATCCCCAACAGTAGCCCCCGGAGAACTCCGAGATCTTGCGCCGTCTTGCCTCTTTATTTGGAATGCTCCGTCTAGATGGATGTCGGCAAATCGTCAAGCAACATCTTGTAGTCCTCCCAAAGAACCCTGCAAGGTTTTCTCCCTCTTCAGCTTGTAAGTCGGAGAAATGCTGAATCTTCCATCGTACTCTTCCATAGCCTGACTGGATCCATCCATGCCAGAATCTTCCGATGTGATGGTTCATCTGCCAGTTACAGCTAGGGCGACGTAGGCATAGGTCAGCGACGCCTCATAAATCACACATGCAGAGAACGCAATCATGTCCGATTTTCCCGCGCGAGCGATACGAACCGTTGGCGGCGACGGTTGGAGACGTGGAGAAGTTTCCGCGCACGTTCGCGAACACGTCGTCTACGCGGCAACCGTCCGATTAAGCTGCACGAATCTTGATGATGGAGATGATAAATAGTAACCGCGGTGGGATTTTTTACTTTTTACCTCATTCTCTCCTCGCATCGTCTTCTTCCTCCAGCGCGTGCCTCCTCGAGCTCTCCGCGCGAACTCACGAAAAACCCTAACCCTAATTCTCGCCAGTCACCTCCAAACTCACTCCATGGCTAGCAGCAGCACTACCCCTTCCATGGCGGCATCGAGCGAAGACGCGGCGAAGCCGACGAGTTCGGTCGTCGTGCCTCTCGAAGGTTTGGTCATCCCCGTCTCGGCGGTGATTGAGTCCACCGATGGCAACCATAACACAGCGGCGCTGGAGCCACTGGAGGAGGATCTCGACTCTCACAAGGGCGATTGGCGTGGTTCGGATATCATGGACCACGACATCAAAGAGCTGATCGCCGAGGGCTACCTCCCTGCGACGGAGGGGCTCGCCTGGCGGGCGGCGCCGGCCGGCGAGGTGACACCTTCTTCCCAAGCCGGAGAAAAAGTGTACCTCAAAGCCCAACTGGTACGTGGCATCTCCCTACCCATCTCCAACTTCTTCCTCTCCGTCTTAAACCACTATAGAGTCCAGCCCCAAAACCTTTCTCCCAACAGTATCTTAGCGCTTAGCAACTACGCGGCGCTCTGCGAGGGTTACTTAGGGATAAAGCCTAGGATAGACCTCTTCGTTTACTTCTTCACCGTCAAGCGTGAAGACGGAGCCATTAAGGAAGAATTTAGGAATTGCGGCACCATAAGCTTCAAGATCCGTCCTGGCCGGCGGTTCCCCGACATCGTCGGCCACGAGTCCTGCAAAAACTGGCAACATACTTACTTCTACGGCCCCGACAACCCTCTGGCTGGCCAAGAAGTAATGTACCCGGACTTTTTCGATGGAGCCGCCGCTGAAGCCTCCTCATGGAGATCCCAGGCCTCCCTTCCTTCCGACCTCGACGCTTCCCGCGCCATAAGGAGGATAGAATAGTTCATAGAGACGGGTTTGACCGGCTTGGACCTATCCATGTGCTGGCTCATCAGGCGAATCCAACCTCTGCAGCACTGCACGAAGCTCATGCACGAGTATACCAGCGACAAAAGGGATAGCCTCCGCATCTCCATGGATAACTTCTCGAGTGACTCCGTCAAGCTCCGTCTTAAGGACATCATCAAGGTAAAGGACAAGCGACGTGTCTTCACCATCACCTACGACATGTTCGTAGACAGCAAGTGCCCAAAGGTAACTTTTATCTTCCGTGTATGACATATACTCCAGTTCTTCCGTCTAACTATTTTCATCCCATCTAACACGGTAACTTCTCACTTAACAGCTTAGCGATCTAGATGAGGATAGCATGGCTGTCCAAATCTATGATCCAAAGATGAAGGAAGTCACGGTCGTGTCTGACGACGATGCTCCATTGGCACGAAAGCGGAAGAGGTCCACCTCTGATGCTGCCGACGGAGGCAAGAAGAAGAGGACACATGGTGGAGCCTCCAAGAAGACTACCGCCGCCCTGGAGGTGGAGAAAAGAAAGACTGCTAGGATCCCTTTTGCCAAAGCACCCCCACTTGTGTAAGCTTCTTTTCCTTCGACATTGTCTTATTCATCTGTCTTGCTCCTGTACTTATGCATTTTGCACGTTTCAGGAAGAAAGCCACGACCAGCCTGAAGAAGACCTCCAAATCATTGGGGGCTTCTAGAACTATTAAGGACATGCTGCATCGCGACGCATCTCCTGCCATCGCCCTGCCACTCCCTCCATCAAGCCTTCGTCTGCCCTGACAAGCTCACAAGCTAAGGAGGCATCTGGCTCTTCTTCCATGGAAGTGTACTCAGGTGCCTCTACCGAGGTCGTTGTTGTCGGCGAGCAGGCGACGCAGGAGAGTGCCGCCCACCAAATGGCTGAAGCTCCGGCTAAGGATGCCACGGTGGCGGTAAAGCGGTGGTGGAATCAGGTACTTCTGCCATAGGCGGCGCCCCCGTAGCCAAGAAAGCCATAGCTTATCCAAAGATAGTCTATCCGGTACTTACACCGGGTAGCACTACTCTGGTCCCTCGTGCGGCACCGACATCTCCGACGTGCGGTCTATAGGAGCTCCTCCGACAAGCAGAGATCTTGCAAGGAAACAACGAATCTTTTGGCAAGCTGCTGGCCGAGAGTGCTATAAACCTCAAGATCATTGCACTTGTAAGTTTTATTTGCCTTTTGCATTTTATATGAGTATCCCACTGTAGCCCCCGAGGATGTAGATGGAAAACCATAAGTTTTTGCGACTAGATGCTCTAAGAGTGACTAAGCTAGAAAACCTCTCACTGTAGCCCCCAAGCATATAGGTGGAATGAATAATTCCGACTAGATGCTTTAAGAGTAGCATACGCAGTGTTTATAAATTTCAATACTGTAGCCCCAAGCCTCTAGTTGTAACTGAATTAGTTTCGACTAGATGCTTAAAGAAAAGCTAAGCATATATCCGAGTTAAAAACTTTGTACTGTAGCCCCCAAGCTTCTAATCGAGAACTGAATTAGTTCCGACTAGATGCTTAAAGAAAAGCTAAGCATATTGCTAAGTCAAAAACTCTCGCCATAGCCCCCGAGCGTCTAGGTGGAAATTTTCCGGCTAGATGCTCCAAGCAGACCAAACAACGTTTAACTTTTTTCCTTTTTTCCACAAAACGGGAATGCTCAGAGGGGCATGGCCAACGACAAGTACCAGAAGATGCGTGCAGACTTAGAAGCTGAAAAGGGTAAAACTGCCTTCTTGAAGGAACACATCACCAAGATCAAGCGTCTGTTTTCTTTTTCGCATTCCGACTTGGTTTTGTGCCCATATTCTCCGAGTACTCACAGTGTACTTTGCTTTCTCCGACTTGCAGAAACCATCGCAAAGGCCAAGAATATTGTCGAGCAATCCAAGCACATTCAAGAGCTGGATAGCAAGAACAAAATTCTTAAGCAGGAGAGGAAGGACATGCTGAAAATGCATGAGGAGTCAATGAAGGTCCTACAGGACTCCGCCACCGAGGAGGTCAATCGCTTGAAAGAGGAGATCTCGATCTTAAGAGATTAGAAGAAAGCTAACGATGAGCAGAATCAACGCCATAATGAGGCGTATAAGCTCCTCCGAAAAGAGAAAGAATTCTTGGTGGACACCCTCTGGCAAGCTGAGGCCAGCATCTTCAGTAAGTTTTCTCCGTCTTGGATTTCTTTAGTCTAGATACTTTGAATTTTTGAACTCATGCGCTCCTTGTCGGAATTTGCAGCTCCTCTGGGTTTAACCCGGTCGCCTACTTCACCAAAAGAATGCATGGTTCTTGCCAGCAACTTCATTAATACCGCCATCACGCAAGCCAAGGAGATCGCCAAGCCCCTCCAAATCAACATCAAAGCATCATACTCTGTGGTGAAGTACTCGGAGATTCTACGCCGAGCCCCCGAGCGTATCACAAGCTAGAAAGCTTCATGTGCACGGGCTGGTGCAAGGATGGCGCTGTCCATTGTCAAGGCTTATGAAGATGCCGACATCGACACGGTGACCTCTGGCATTCCCGACATAGATGACGATGGCAAAGAGATTAACCATGAATCCATCTTGTCGTCACTCGTGGGCTATGACACTAGAGTTGCCGAGTTAGTCGATGTCAAAGTCTTCGTGCCAATGAACACCATTGATAGCGGCAACCAAAGTTCCACTGAGTCTCTTCGCACCGCCGACTTCGAGGGTGGTTCTCCTGCTGCTGCTGATGAAGCTGCTTCCAAGTCGCCTGCGCCAAAGGAATGAAAAAACAATTTGTAATATTTGTTTTCCTTTGATGCGTATGCGGAAAAAACTATGTATGTAATCTTAAGGCGGCAAACAATGTTTTATGTCCTGCTACTTAAGAACCAGTTTCCAGCATGTATATATTTTTTAAGAAAGTGCCGGCTTATCCATTACTTTGGTTCTTATGCTTGACCTTTCGTGAGTCGGAAGACTCGTTGTCGGAACCATGCGCTCAGGTGATGATACCCAATGGCACCGTCAATAACCTAAGCACAAAATCGCTGACAATAAGTGCCAAAAGTCACTACTCCAAAATCCACATAAAAACGACAAAGAACGTGTAGACTAGAAAACTTAAGCTAACGCCCGTAGGCGGAATTTTCACAAGTGCAATCGCAAAACTTGTGCATAAAGGTTTTACATGATCCAAAAATGAACACTAAAGGCGGTAAAAGACTCAGAAATATGAGTGAACCAGAGAGCTTTATTTCATTGATCATGTATAAGAGGTACACAATTAGATAAAAAATGATAAGTGTAGAAAGGACGTAGTTATGGTATGTTCCATGGCCGATCAAGCTCCGGGTAGTCATCATCCGGGTCACGTCGCTTACGCTTATGATCCTCGTTAGGTCTATCCTTCAGTTCACGATTGTCAACGAGGTAGTAAGACCCATTGAGTAGCACCTTGCTTATGATGAACGGTCCTTCCCATGACGGGGATAATTTATGTGACCTCTTTTGCTTAAGTCGGAGCACCAAATCCCCCTCTTTAAACGAGCGATGCCGAACGCGGCGACTATGGTAGCTGCGTAGCTTCTGCTGGTAGATGGCGGATCTTTGGCATGCCAAAACGCGCTCCTCCTCGAGAAGGTCCACATCTAGGCGTCTAGATTCTTCAGCGTCATCTTCGTCGTAGGCGGCAACTCTTGGTGCATCGTGAAGTATGTCGGAAGGCAGGATGGCTTTTGCTCCATATACCATGAAGTAAGGGGTGTAGCCGGTGGATCTATTGGGTGTAGTTCGTAAACTCCACAGCATAGATGGCAATTTTTCCGCCTAGGCTCCAACTGCTCTATGTAGCGGTGCTTCAAGACGTGGCTTGATTCCCTACAGAATTAATCCATTGGCTAGCTCAACCTGACCATTGGATTGTGGGTGTGCCACAGATGCAATGTCAAGTCGGATGCCCTTCTCCCAGCAATAATCCTCCACTTCCGAGTGACAAGTTGCTGCCATTGTCGGTGATAATGCTATGTGGGAGACCAAATCTCACCACTAGATCCTGGACAAACCTGAGGGCAGTTGCCCCATCAAGCTTTCTAATGGGTTTAGCTTCTATACATTTAGTGAATTTATCAACTGATACTAGCAGATGCGTAAACCCACATGGTGCCGTCTGTAACGGTCCCACCTTGTCTAGCCCCCAGACTGCAAACGTCCAAGTTATTGGTATTGTTCGCAATTCTTCAACAGGAACATGTGGTTGTCAGGCATAATACTGGCATCCCATGCATGTCTCAACCATCTTGTCGGCGTCCGCCTTCGCGGTCATCCAGTAGAATCCTTGTCGGAAGGCTTTCGCGACCAACGATTGAGGAGCGGCATGATGCCCGCAATCTCCAAGATGGATTTCGCGTAGGATTTCCATACCTTCTAGCTGGGAAACACACTTTAGGTATACACCAGTAGTGCTCCTTTTGTAGAGTTGCCCATTTATTATGGTATAACCCCTTGCTCATCGTACTATTTGCCGTCTTTCGACCTCATCGTCGGGCAAAATTCCGTGTTCGAGGTATTCCATGAACGGTTTTGTCCAAGCCGGAGGGACCTTTGTCACCATGTTGACGAAAGAGTCATCTCTATCCGGGCTGTCGATGTTGGCTCCCTTCACAGATGGTGTGCACAGATGCTCTAGGAAAACTCCTAGCGGAATTTGTTTGTTCCCCGATCCAAGCTTAGATAGCAGATCAGCCGCCTCGTTTTGCTCCCTAGGTACATACTTGACTTCGTAGCCCGAGAAGCTCTTAGCTATCTCGTCCACTTCGTCTCGATATGCCGCCATCATAGGGTTCCGCGCATTCCAGGTGCTAGCCACCTGCTGGGCAACCAAGTCGGAATCTCCACAGCAAACTATGCGCTTGATGCCAATATCCTTGGCTACACGTAGTCCGTGAATGAGTGCTTCATACTCCGCCATGTTGTTTGTAGCCTCAAATTGGATCTGTAGAACGTAGTGTAGCTTGTCTCCTGTTGGTGACTGTAGCAATACACCAGCCCCCGAGCCGTTGAGCAGCTTTGATCCGTCAAAGTGCATCACCCAGTATTCTAGTTCCGGCAACGGAGTAGCATCTGGCATCTCCGTCCAATCTGCAACAAAATCTGCCAAGGCTTGTGACTTGATAGCGTCGCGTCTCTTGTAGGTGATCTCGAAGGCGGCAAGTTCAATGCCCCACTTCGTGACCCTTTCCGTAGCGTCGCTGTTGTTGATAATGTCGAACAGTGGAGTCTTGCTCACCACTGTGATTGGGTGCTCCTGAAAGTAATGCCTCATCTTCCGAGAAGCAAGGAATACTCCATAAGCTATCTTTTGGTAGTGCGGGTAACGCTGCTTGGACTCCGTCAAGACCTCGCTTACATAGTAAACTGGTCGTTGAACTCCGTGCTCATAGTCGGGTTCCTTCCGCTCTACCACGACGACGATGCTGATTACCCGGTTGGTTGCCGCCATGTAGATTAACAGGGGCTCGCCAGGCTCGGGTGCTGCAAGGATATGCGGTGAGGAAAGAATCTCCTTGAGCTGCTTCAATGCTGCATCTGCCTCGTCCATCCACGTGAATTTGTCCGCCTTCTTCAGCAACTTGTACAGAGGCAGAGCCTTCTCTCCAAGTTGGCTGACGAACCGACTAACTACTACAACACAATCTGTTAGTCGTTGAATGTCCTTTAGGCATGTCGGACGGTTTATGTTTAAGATGGTCTTGATTTTCTCCGGGTTGACCTTGATTCCGCGCTGGGAAATGATGAAACCCAACAATTTGCCTGCTGGAACCCCGAAGACGCACTTCTTAGGGTTAAGCATCATGTTGTATTTCCGGAGATTATCAAAGGTTTCTTTTAAGTCGGAGATTAAGTTATTGGAATTTTTAGACATCACCACGGTATCGTCCACATAGGCGTGAACATTCCGACCAATTTGGTCATGAAGGCAACGTTGCATTGTCTGCTGGTACGTAGAACCTGCGTTTTTCAGCCCAAAGGGCATCGTAACATAGCAAAACATGCCGTATGGGGTAGTGAACAAAGTGGCCAATTGGTCCGACTTCCTCATCTTGATCTGGTGGTATCCTGAGTATGCATCGAGAAAACACAAAAGTTCCGAGCCACCCATCGAGTCAATGACTTGGTCAATGCGATGCAAAGCAAACAGATATTTGGGGCATGCCTTGTTCAAGCCGGTGTAATCAACGCACATTCTTAATTCATTGGTTCCCTTTTTGGGGACAAGTACATGATTGGCCACCCATTGGGTGTGAAGGACTTCCCGGATAAATCCAGCCTTAAGTAACCTAGCTATCTCTTTGCCAATGGCGTGTCTCTTCTCATCTCCAAAGCGTCGTAGAGGTTTCTTCACTGGTTTGCATTTTGGATCAATGTTTAAGCTATGCTCGGCAAGTTCCCTAGGTACACCTTTCATGTTGGCAGGTTGCCAGGCAAAGATGTCCCTATTCTCATGGAGAAACTCGACTAGCACGCTTTCCTATTTGGGATCCAGGTTCATCCCAATGGCTGTGACCTTGGAGGCATCGCCTACCACAAGTTCCACCGGCTTGGTATCGATGGAGGCCTTGAATGCAGGAGCGGAGTCGGAGATCTGCTTCTTTGACGCGGGCATCTCTGAGTCATCGACCTTGGTCTGGATCTCTTTGAATTCTTCGTTGTAGAGGACAGCTTCCGCGAAGGCTGCTTCTTTGATCTTGCATTCCCTTGCCTTGGTAAAGCTTCCGGATACGGTGATGACACCATTTGGTCCGGGTATCTTGAGTTTGTTGTAGACGAAGCATGGCTTGGCCATGAACGTGTGGAATATGTCGCGGCCGAATATGACGTGGTACACGCTCTTGAAGGGGACCACCTCAAAGGTCATGCTCTCTTGGCGGTAATTGTTAACATCACCAAAGGCGACATGAAGTGTAATGAACCCAAGTGACCGAGCCTCCCAACCAGGAACTACGCCGTGGAAGATGGTGTTGGTTCGCCTTAGGTTTTCCTCCGTCAAGTTCATCTTCTGCAGTGTATCCAGGTACATGATGTTGATGCGGCTTCCACTATCCACCATACACTTGGTGAACTCCACGCCGTCAATCAAGGGGTTGATGACCATGGCGTATTGGTTCTCCGTAGGAACAAGGTCTGGGTGGTCCGTCCTGTCCCACGTAATTGGAACCTTCGACTAGCGCAGGTACTAGGGAACTAGGGGTAGAGTGGCCATCAAGATCCTCATAGAGGTCTTCTATTGTCGGACGGTGGGGGTGTCGAGGAAAGTGTGGTAGACTGGTGCCTTCTTCACGAAGGGGTTCTTGCCCTTGTCGTCTCTCTTGGCGGCGTGCTTAGGGTCAACGTCCTCGTCCATGTCACTTGAATCCTTGGACTCCTCCTTCTTCTTCTTTCCCTTTCCCTTGCCTCACGGTCTGTTCTTCCGACTTTGCTTGTAGACGGACTCCGGGTCTTCCTTTAGGTCGTTGACGAACTTGCAGTATCGATTGGTGTGGATGGCCTTACCGTTGACGTCGAGGTGTACGAGGCACGGCATATCTCGGTACTCCTCCTATGTTTGGGGAACACGGAGCAGCACCGAGGTAGTTTTGCTTCCTCGTTGCTTCCCACGACCAGCTCCCCTTCCTCGGCCACGTTGTCCGCCATCATCTCGTCCTGCAAAGGTCATAGCGACCATGTCGGTAGATTGATTTTCTTATGGATTGGTTTTCCGCTTTGTACTGCTGTTCCTCCGAGCTTGGGTTGGAACGGCCGTTGCCGGCAAGGGGCCACGAGCATCGTCGTCAGCATCTGCGAACTCACTAGCCAACTGAATCATCTGGTTCAAGTCAAGCTGGTGATTGTCCTGCAAGCGCTTCAACTTATGTCGGAGCAATGTGCCCCTTTCCAACCCATCGATGAAGGCGTCCATGGCGGTATGAGCATGCACTCTTGCGCAGGAATTCTTCATGTCCAGCCAGCGGGAGAGGTAGGCGTGAGATGTCTCGTCTTTCTCTTGCACGCATCGCTGTAGATCGCCAATAGTGCAGGGACGCTTGTATGTACCTTCAAAGTTCTTGGTGAACACTTCTTGCATGTCCAAACAATTGCAGATGGATTTCTCCGGCAAGTCATCAATCCATTGACGGGTTGTGCCCACCAACATTAATGGGAGGTACTTGACGGCGATGTTGGGGTTGCCTCCGGCAATCTCCACCATGTTGCCGTAGTCCTGCAACCATGTGGCTGTCTTGGCGGTGCCGTCATAGGGCTTGATGGTCTTGTCAATCCGGCAACCTTTGGGGGTAAGTTGTGGACCATATTGCAGGTCCAAAGAAACGTGGTCCCAGGTATGGTCCTTCCCGGGCCTCGTGGATCTTATCGATCCGTGAACGTGCATCGTATGGCTCCGGGTTCTTCTTCTTCTTGTCAACAGGGGATGGGCTGCGTGAACGACGCGGGCCTCCTCCGTCATGGTGACTGCTTGGTGGTGACGGAGGCGGAGGTGGCGGTGGGTTAGCCTTCTTGCTGTTACCCTCCTGCGACGCCTCACGCCTGTCATGGTTGCTTGTCGGATGCGGAGGGTCATGGCACGACCTGCTCTTGTGTCCTTGGTTGCGCTCCCCATCATGATGGGTCTGCTCCGCGTTGTTGCGGATGACGATGCCGCACTGCTTTGGCGGGGGCATATCCGTACGATGGTGAGCCTTGTGATCTTCACGATGTCGGGGGGATCGGGGCGGTGGCGATGGGCGACGAGGTCGGGCCTTTTCTCCGTGATCGGAGGATATGGGGATAGCATCCTTCCTGTTGCGCGCATCTCTCCATCTTTGTTCTGATGAACCCGTCTGGGACCTGACATCAAGAGGAGATCGGTCCCTTGGCGTCTTATACTGGCTAGAGTGGCAAAGCGCTGGGTCAGACTCAAGCCTCTGAGAGGTGGCCTTTTCCTACTGCTTCACCGCCTTGGCCACTAGGTCATAGACCTGTTCCACTTCCTCAGGCGATCTATCCTGCTCCAGAAGGGTCTTGGCAACGGCGAGGTTAAGGAGTGGGGTGGGCATCACCTCTTGCCTTCCCTGTCAATGTATGGCTTGGCGTGTGCCGGCTTCGAGGGAGCCCATCCTAGGTTTCGCCGTACACCAGGATCGTTGATGACGCGAGCTGGAGCTTTCTTGGCCTTATACTGTTGCAGCAGAGTCTTGTACTCGGCCTCCATTGCTCTAGCTTTCTCTATGGACTTCTGCGCGTTGACCAGATCACGATCTAGCTTAGCGCCTTGCTCCGCGATGGCCTGCGCTTCCTCTAGCAGCTGCTGGCGCTTCTCGTCAAGCTGAGTCACGTTTCGGATATGAGCTACGGTCAGTGGCTCAACGAGGAGATTGCCGTACATCACTCTATCAGCCGGAGTAACTTGGGCAGCAGCAGACGTAGACGCTGGAGGCGGCAAGTTTGCGGTGTTGTTGTTGCTCAGGCTGGTGCCGAGTTCCTGCGGCTGCTGCACTGGGTTAGGCGGAGGAGGCATGACCTTTGCATGATCATCGTCAACAGCAACAAGTGGACCCTTCCCCTTTTCCAGCGTTGTAGGTGGAGCTCGTCCGGGTTGGTCTTCATCCATCGCCGTCCCAATGGTGACGAACAACTCTCGGGACGTGACGACATTGTTGGCTTGCTCGTCGCGCGTGTACTCCTCCTCCATCTCCTGCATGTCGGAGTCTAGTTCCTCTGGACTAAAATCTATCTCCTCTGAATCTGCACTGAAGTTACCATAAAGCGCGTCAATAACAGAGTCGGAGGGTGCCAGGACTTCCTCGATGACGGGCGGTGGAGGTGCAACAGCAGTGACGATGACTAGAGGTGGCGGTGCAGCTGCGACGATGGCGGCCGGAGGCGGTGGTGGAGTTGGCTGAATCGGAGGGGCTCCGTCAGTGAGCGCAAGCGCTATCTGAGCCGCTGCTTCAGCCTCCGCGTAGTTGTTGACGGTGCTCACCATGCCTTCGAAGGTAAGGCGGCCTGATGCATACTGCCGTCATAGAGAATGTCGGAGAAGTGTGCCGTGGTCCAGTCCTTCCACAAAGTGATAGATAACATCATCATTGGGGTAGTGGGCCAGATCGGCTCGTATGCGGAGACACCTGGCCAGGTAATCGCGGGGGTTTTCGCCCTATCTCTAAACGCAACGTGCCAGATCGAAGATGGTAACCACGCCGACGAACTTGGATCTCTGCTGTCCAGACGCACGGGCGAAGCCGGCAGACTTGCAGCGATCTTTCACCTTTATATCCTACACAGGGGCGGTTTGGGTGGGCCTTGAATTTTTCCGTTCTTTGCCGGCAAACTTCGAAGAGAGATCCGACATTGATCCTTCTGCAAATGTATCCTGCCCGTAGGCGGTCCGTGCAGGCCTTGAATTTGTCCGATCTTTGCCGGCAAACTCCAAAGAGAGATCCGACATCGATCCTTCCGTGAACGTATCCAGCCCGTAGGCGGTCCGTGCGGGCCTTGATGCTCCTCCGACTCCCAGGGAACTAGTGCCCGAGTCGGTTTCGCTAATGAAGAGGTGGATGTCTCCGATAGTAATGATCGAGCACCGTGTAGGGTTCATCTTCGTCGGGATCCAGAACTCGTCGGGAGGGATGGTCGGAACGTTGCCAGAGAAGAGAACATGACCGATGGCCACGGTTTTGCCGATTCCTGCAAAGATCTTGGTCCTCGCCCGTTGAACAGCCTGAAGCGCCTCTTGCCCCATGGTGGGCGCCAACTTTCGTGGTATTGCCGACGAGTACGCCATGGAGGGGTCATCACAGTGCGTGTTTACAGACGTGGGGGAAGGCGGACGATTGACGGGTATGAGGTAACACAGCTTACCCAGGTTCAGATCCCACGACGGTGGCGGAATCCTACTCCTTCTATAAATCACTATAAGGGCAATACGCCGAGTTACAGGGATTGGTTCGCAGTGCGAGATTGTCTGAAGTTGTCTATGAACGTCTGAGATTGTGCCCTAAAGGCTCCCATAGGCCCGACTTATATAGTCGCCAGGTCCTAGGGTTATAGGGAAAAGTCCTAACCGGACAGGTTACAGAGTCCTACACCGTCTATTACTAGTCTTGTGTATCTTGCACTCCAAGGCTCTGGGTACGTCAGTGACTCCAACCGTAGCCTTCCTTTATCCGACATGGGCCTCCCTTCTGGATCCATCTAACTCGGACGCCCAGCAGGCCATGGGCCATGCTACCAACTGTGGCCACCCGGGTTATCCGGATAGGAGACATGCTATCAGGATACCCATATAGCATATCCCCAACAAACGGAGATCACAAGATCTAAACATGGTAGCACAAGGAGGAGAAACAACCATATAGCTACTGTATGGACCCATAGTCCAAGGTACTTAGGGTTTCTGTATCGGGGGTCTTTTATAGGCGAAGGGATGAGGCAAGAGGGTGGCCAGGGGGCCCACACCCTACCCTGGCGCGGCCTAGGGTGGGCTCGCACCTGGGCGGTGTGGACACCCCGTGGAGCCCCTCCATCTCTTCTCTGGACTCCATGTTTGTTCCGGTAAAATATTGACTTTGGATTTTGTCCCGTCTAATTCCGAGAATACTTCCTTTCTAGCTTTTTTGAGACCTAAAACAGCAGCAAACAGGCAACTAGCACTGCGACATCCTGTTAATAGGTTAGGCCTAGAAAGTGTATAATAATACCTCAAAGTGTAAAAAAATAGCAAAGTTGATACTAAACAAGCATGGAACATCTAAAATTATAGATACATTTCCGACATATCAAGTTCATCCTTGGACTACGGGTCCATAGCAGTAGCTAGATGGTTATTTCTCCTATTTGTGCCGTCATGTTTAGATCTTGTGATCTCCCTATCATGATCAAGATCATCTTATTGTAATGCTACATGCTGTGTTGCTAGGATCCGATGAATATTGAGTATTATGTCAGATTGATTATTGTTCTATCATGTCTATGTTATTTGTGATCTTGCATGCTCTCCGTTGCTAGTATTTACTCTAGCCAAGTATTTTCTTGTGACTCCAAGAGGGAGTATTTATGCTCGATAGTAGGTTCATGCCTCGAGTAATCTAGGAGAGTGACAGAAACTTGTAAGATTGTAGATGTGTTTTTGCTACTAAGGAGAAAACAACAATCCTTTGTCCAAGGGCAATTGTATTGTTTACATTACACAATTTACTTAATGCAATTATCTGTTGCTTCCAAATTAAGACACGCGGGTTGTTCGGATGATATCCCGAAGGTGGATTATTAGTCATAGATGTAGTTAGATTACGGTATACGTATCATGTTGTAATGCCCAAGTGAGTCTCATAGTTATCATCATGTCATGTACATGCATTGTTATGCATTCTCTATTTGTTAATTGCCCAACTATAATTTGTTCATCCAGCATGTTATTTATCTTATGGAGAAACACCTCTAGTGAACTGTGTACCCTGGTCCATTCCTTCCCACGGATATTCCATCTACTGTTTACTGTTTACTTTCTGCAACTACAAGCAACTACTTTCTTCCACACTATATGTTTAATCCTTTGTTTTCAGCAAAACTAGTGAGCTTGACAACCTCACTAATAAGTTGGGGCAAAGTATTTTGGTTGTGTGTGTGCAGGTTCCATGTTGCTAGCAACACCTTCGGAAGTGGTTTATTTCTCCTATTGGTTCGATAACGTTGGTTCCATAACTGAGGGAAAACTTGCTGCTGTGCTCATCATACCTTGCTCTTGGGATTCCCAACGGGCTCTACATCAACTGAGCCATCACAAGCTTTTCTGGCACCTTTGCCGGGGAGAAAGAAGATTCCTACAAGGGGAGTCTCTCACTACCAATCTCTTCTCTTTTTTTCGTTAGTTTCTTTTGCTTTCTTTGGTTATCTTCTTTTTATCAAAAAAACAAAAAGATTAGTTCCTAATTTAGTTGCTATTTTTGCTGGCTTGCTTTAATCTTGCAAAAATGACTACTCCTGAAAACAATGATTTCATTTGCACACCTATTGCTCCACCTGTTCCTGAAGCTACTTTCTAAGAAATTAAACCTGCTTTGCTAAATCTTGTTATGCAAGAGCAATTTTCTGGTATTAGTATTGATGATGCTGCTGTTCACCTTAATAATTTTGTTGAACTTTGTGAGGCTCCAACCTCGCTCAGCGGCCCTCTCCGGCCCCCGGCTTCCCGTCTCCCCTCGCCTTCGCCGGCAGAGGAGACCTCGGGAAGCGTGGGGATGGTGGTCTGCTCTCACTAGTCCCCACGCTCTCCCGGGATAGTCTGCTACTCCCTCGCCCCGGACACCCCCGACCCCTGCTCGGTGGCGGCTGGCGCCACCGACTCCGACTCCCAGTGGCCTCCTCCAGGCTGCACTGTATCAGGGGTCCCCGCCCGCCGGCTCCGCCCCTTCCCGCCACAGCGTTCGTCTCACGGACGCTAGGACGAGCCTGCCCGGGCTGGAGCCAACGGTGGTGGAGCGGGCCTCCGGCCGCGTCATGGCTCATGACGAGATCCCAGGTACCTCCCCTACACCCCTCTGATTCCTTCTGATCCCACCCCGTCTGGTCTGCCCGGTTCTGCATTCTATGTGCTCTCGAAGGTGTCGCTTGCCCACCTGGGCAAAGTTTCTAAATATTATGGGATTGTCTTCCATGGCGAGAAGGGACCCAGACTTGAGAAGATCGCCGCCATTAAGGCGCGCGAGGGGTATGTGGGAGTGATCGCTGCTGCCCGGGCGCGTGATGCCTAGGAGCGGGAACACACCCTGATCCTTGCAGAGACTAGGTCCTCCGGATCTCGCCCCAGCAAGGATCCCCCTCCTGCACCTGATGAGTGGGTGGCTTCCCACAGGCCTGCCCCCTAGGTAGGCCACGTGGGAGACCTCCCAAGGCATCTACGCTCCGTCCCCCAGTTGGTCGTGCTTTCTCGGTCCCCACTAAGGGGACCCCCCAGGCCTGAGTTCCCTTGATGGACCTCCTACGGGCCATCCGGGCGTTCATTTGGAACATCGGGGGGTTCAGGCACAATGGTCGTCGCCGCGAGATCAAAGAGTATATCCGCTTGGAAGTGTCGGATATTGTCGGCCTTCAGGAGATGATTCGACATGACTTCTCCATCGCTGATTTGGAAAGACTGAGACGCTGCAAGTTCTCATGGTCGTGGCTCCCAACCAATGGCCACTCGGGGGGGGGGGATCCTCCTTGGGGTTAAGGAGGAGACCTTCGAGGTTAATGATATGGATAGCGGGGAGTTCTTTGTGAGCATGGCGCTCACCCATTGACAATCTCGCTTCAAGTGGGAGATGATCATTGTCTATGGTCCCGTGGATCATAGGAGGTCTACTGATTTTCTACACTAGCTTAAGTCGAAAGTGGAATGTACTGAGATCCCGGTGGTGGTGTCTGGTGATTTCAATCTGATCCGTTCCACTAAAAATAAGAGCTCGGTGAATGTGGACCTCCCTAGGATGTGTATGTTTAACGACTGTATTGCGGATCTTGCTCTCCGGGAGATCGCGCGAGTCAGTGCTAGATATACGTGGACGAATAAGCAGCTGGACGCTGTTTGCAGTGTTCTTAACCGTGTATTGGTGTCTGTTGACTAGGGGGTGGCCTTCCCACTTTTCTCTCTGAAAGCGGTCACATGGATTGGATCTGGCCATACCCCTCTCCTCCTCTCCTCTAGGGGCTGCACCCCGTGGCTCAATCGCTTCCACTTTGAATCATTTTGGCTCCAGAAGCAGGGATTCGTGGAGGCCGTTTGGGCCCGGTGGCTGTCGGCGGATGTCTCTCCTCCTCGTGTCTTCTCGGCGGTAGATATTTGGCACCACTAGTGCCAAAATGTCCCGCCAATTCATGAGGGGCTGGGGGGCCAATTTGGAGGCGGGACTCAATCTTGTGGGAAATCCAGGCCTTAGATCAGGAGGCTGACCTTCGGGGCCTCTCGACTGAGGCCTGGTCCCATGGATATTCTCTTGAGACCTCCATTATGGAGATCTACAAGGGAGACGAGGCGTTCTGGCGACAGAGGAGTCACCAGAACTGGACTGTCTAAGGGGAATCAAACACGGCCTATTTCCATGCCATCGCCAATGGTAGGAGGAGGAAGTGCTCGATGCCCTAACTCTGGGAGGGGGATTCTCTGCTGGAATCCCCTCAGGCTTTGTCCTCCCATATTTATGCTTTTTACAAGGATCTCTTCACGATGTCACCTCCTATTAGTCTTGCCCTTACTTTGGACTTTTGGTCAGGAGGGTCCTTGGTCACCCCTGCGGAGAACGAGGATCTCACCTGTCCTTTTCTCCCGGGTGAGGTGGCTGCGGCCCTGAAATCCATGAAGACTGGTTCAGCTCCTGGGCCTGATGGGATGCCTATGAGCTTCTTTCAGACTTTTTGGGACCAACTTCAGTCGGTGATCCTGTAGATGTTTCAAGAGTTCTACACAGGGACCCTAGAGATGTCTCGGCTGAATTTTGGTGTTATTACTCTGATCCCCAAGGTGGTGGGGGCCACTGATATCCGCCAATTCCGCCTGATCACGGTCATAAATGTCATCCAGCAGCTCTTTGCGAAGGTCTGTGCCCTTCGGCTTGCCCCAGTTCTGGAGAGACTCACGCACCCCCTCCAGTTCGCTTTCCAAAAGGGACGCCTCATTCATGGTGATTTACTGGCGCTTCATGAGATCATTCATGAGGTCAAGTCAGGCCATCAGAAAGTGGTATTCCTCAAACTGGACTTCTAGAAAGCCTATGACCGCCTGGACTGGGCTTTCTTGAGGCTGGTTTTGGAAAGGAGGGGCTTTGATGACCGCATGATCTGCTGGATCATGCAATTTGTGATGAGCGGGAGGACGGAGATCAACATCAACGATGAGATCGGACCCAACTTTTCCCCTTCCTGTGGGGTTAGACAGGGGGACCCGATCTCCTCCCTCGTGTTTTAATGCCGCTGTGGATGCCCTGGCAGAGATTTTGGATAGAGCCAAAATCGCTGGCCATAGTGTGGTAGGGCATCTTATTCCGGGAGGGGGCATATATCACCTCTAATATGTGGATGATACCATGATCATGGTGCAGGGTTCGGACCTTGACATCGCTAACCTTAAATTCATGCTTCTCTACTTTAAGTCCATGTTAGGTGTGAAGATCAATTTTGACAAGAGCGAAGTGATTATGCTCGGTTATTCGGACGAGGATCGGCGAAGGATTGCCGACAATCCCAACTGCAAACTTGTCGACCTCCCCATTTCCTACCTAGGGATGCCCAATCGGGAGACGAGAGTGTTGATTAGGGACCTTGCCCCCTTGGTCACAAGGGTCCACGACTAAGGGTAGCCAGATGGTCCTGATTAAATCCTATGTACCAGATGGGGCTGTACCTGCTGCCAGAAGGGACCCATGCTGACTTCTCCAAGGAGTTGGCTAGGTTCTTTTGGGCGGAAAGGGACGGCCACCAGAGGTACCATATGGTAAAGTGGGCAGATGTTTGCGCCCCAAGTGCCTTGGGGCATAAGTATCCTAGATTCGTGTCGCTTTAACATGGCCCTGATGCTGAAATGGGTTTGGCGCATCATTACAGATGACGGGGGTCTTTGGCTATAGCTCATCAAGGCCAAATACCTTCGGGGCCGACCACTTTTAGCATGCGAATGCCGGGAGGGCTCCCAGTTCTGGAGAGCCATTCAGGAGATTAAGCACCTCATTGGGTTGGGCATTGCCTTTGCTGCTGGAAATGGACAATGGGTGCGATTTTGGCTGGACCCGTGGCTCTCCCCGGTTCCCTTAGGGGTCCAGTTCCTGCCATCTTCGCCATTTCTGCTGCCCCGTCGGCCCTGACTGCCGAGGTCTTCCGCGAGGGACACTGGAACATCTTGTTTCATCGTATCTTTAATACGGGTGAGATGGTGGAGTTCCAGCTACTGATGGCGTCCCTCTCTGTGGCGCTATCTGAGTTCTCGGACGTGGCATCCTGGCAGCTGCTTCCATTAGGTGAGTTCTCGGTGGGCTTGGCCTATCGGGCCCTCTTCTAGGGCCCATCGTTACGTTGGACGTCTCCTCTATGGAAGGCCCCTCCCCCTCAGTATTCGTATTTTCGTCTGGCAGCTCCTCCGCGACCGGTTACCGTCGGGCGTTGAGGTGGCCAAGCGCAAAGGCCCTGGCAATGGCCGCTGCCCCTATGTGGGACACCGGAGACCTGCGATCATATTATCTTCTAGTGCTTTGCGACACAGTTTTTGTGGAGCTTCGTTCGGGAGGCTCTGGGTCCGGCCCGGCAGGCGCAGGAACTTGGGGAGTTCCTGTAGTCGCAGGCTAACAAGGGCGGGGAGGGGGCGCCATTTCTTCTGGCTTATGTTTGCGGCCATCTCCTAGACGTTGTGGAATGTCCGGAACAAGATGGTGATAGAGAGGATCTTCCCTACCCGGGCCTATGACTCTATTTTTGGTTTGCTTGCTTTCTTACAGCAGTGGTCTCCCTGTCTCCCTTGGTGCGGCAGCGTGACCGCGCAACCTTCGATGACTACATGCGGGCCCTAAGGACGCCGGCGGTTCCGTTCTCGGCTCCGTCCTCTTCATCGATCGCGGCGCCCGAAGGGATGTAGCTGTCTATCCCATGATCTCTGTCTTTTTTGCTTTGCTTTTGGGCTATGTTGTGTTGTTGCCCCAGCGGTTGCTCGGTACCTTTTTCTTTTCTGCTTTGCCGTTGTCCGTGTTGGTTGTATGTCCGATCAGACGGATTTTGCTTTATTTATAAAGCGAGGCAAAAGCCTGATTCGAGAGAGTTGTGGACGATGAAATACATGCAGAACTTCAAGGAGAAATCTGATTGAAAAAACTTCTGCATGTTGACTGACGTACTCGGTTATAATGTTCCATGCATCGTTATTTTTCTTGTATGTTACATGTTTATAGGTGTTTTTGATCTTTGCAATTAATCTAATCGCCATGGCGCTGGTGGCAACAACACAGTTTAAATTTATACTATAATATATTTAAAATCATTTTCATGACCTATTTTTTATTAAATGACCAGCAACACTAATGATCCATAAAGTTTATTTGACTTTATCATCATTACTTCTGTAGCTTTAGACTCAGGCACTGCAATGTTCTTAACTGAACGGGGACACATTACTTTCTATTTTTGGTCTGTAGCATGTTTCCTACTCCCTCTGTTTCAAAATATAAGATGTTTTAGGTTTGTGAAGCAAATGTATCTAGACTATTTTTAGTATATAGGTTCACTTATATTTGAAATGAATCCACACACTAAAAGAAGTCTAGATACATTTTCTTTACAAACCTAAAACATCTTATATTTTAAAATGGAGGGAGTAGATAGTTGCTACAATTAATATTTTTATCCTTGAGATTCTGCAACAACAAGGGTTAACCGAAAACAAAACTGCCATTGACATATTTCACCACAATATTTTATAAGCTGTGAAATAAATAATAGCTTTGTGTGGTAGGCAACCTGTCGTACTGATATTTGATCCTTTGTTGTTTTATCAATTGAGAATTTTCCCATCTAACCGAGAAACCTTGTAAACATATAAGAGAAGGCTGAAACCACCAAACTGTTCTAGTGAATGAAATAGGATTATATCAACAAAACTATTTCGTCAGCACATGATTGTAAGCCTATTTCACCTTGAAGAAAATTTAAAATTAAGGCTATTTGCTGGTGTAATTAAGTAGTATTTCATGGATTCTTTTTTGGTAGCATGTATGCCTACTTATTAATACGTCTCATATGTATATTAAAACTTTGGCCCATAGCTAGAAAGAGCAACCAGATATTTTAAGTATGCATATCCTAAGGTAACTATTCTCCCCGAACAGAGTAGTAAAAAAATTCTTTCTCTTATGTTGTGTAGTCTGCATGTATGTCACAATGTAGATAGAACCATATTTCTGTCTCAAACTATACAGTATTTGAACAGACTTTGCACTCATATCTGTGATGCCATTCACTGCCAATTTTCTCTCCTTTAATATTTTTCAAGATCTACTCTGGTTTCCTCTTATTTTAGCTTTACTTGCTCGGTTTGTGAGGCATGTGAAATTGGTGACTCGGAAATTCTATGTACAAGCATGTCATCAACTAGGATATTTGCATAGCGAATCTTTGCTCGAACATTGTTTCTAATATTTGAAAAATATAGTGTTACCTCTCATGTTCCATCCAACATGTAGTAGTGAGATATATCAACTTGCTTGAGGTTTGACAGACGTGACCAATACCAAATAATCAACTGTGTATGTTCAACTGACCTTATTGCATTTTATTTTCTATTTTTACAATTACATAATTAGTTACTCACAATTAAATGTTTTTACAATAGTAGAGTCAATAAAGTTAGAGTAGTTCATAGATCCCTGCATTGTGCAGAGACGGTGGAACAACTATTTTTTGGATGTCTCTCTTATTTCTTATTGTAGAAATTTCATTAAAAATTATGTGGATCCAAAGAAACAACCAATATGTCGCATGATTTTCGAAGTACCGGGGTAGGTCCAACA
The DNA here is from genome assembly GCA_916181665.1 of Avena sativa. Lineage (NCBI taxonomy): Eukaryota > Viridiplantae > Streptophyta > Magnoliopsida > Poales > Poaceae > Avena > Avena sativa. Next base: position 130,915,737 of record OV702283.1, on the reverse strand, counting down.
CTATTAATTTATATAAGTGTGTTAATTTTTCATACACACACAACGGACTTGATAATATTGATGAGGGCACGTGTCAACAAGTTTTTCCAAGGTAGAAAATATGTATTCCTTAACTGATATTGTGTTACAAGGAGTATAGTTAAGTGTAGGATGATTGTGTACCTTAAATTCAGTTTAAAGCATGTGTTCAAGGGGTTGTAGAGAGCTGAATATCAAGACCACTGTGATAAGGAATGGAATTAGAGAAATACAAAAAATGACAGACCTCTGATTTTTATTACGTTGTTCAGTTCAAAGGATGAATTTCACACGCGAGACTGTTATAAATAAAAGATATTAGTACATATAATTATATAAATATTCTATTAAGTATTGTTAAGGAAGATGTAAATAATATTAATAGGCCACTGGGTTCAATGTTACTCTTTTTTTTCAAAATAGTGCCACACCAATATATGCATGTGAGGTAAAAAATTAAGGAAACAAAATAACAACAAAGGTGTTTCCTGCGCATTTGTGTCGGCCATTGTGCTAGTTGATATGAAGGAAGGTACCATTAGATATCAAGTCCCGCTCAAGAAAGGTATGAAACACTTCCCTTGGAAAAGAAAGAAGCTATCTTTTTATTCTCTCATTAGAACAAATTTTGATGTTGATGCTTTTTTCATTTGAAAATACTTGATTCTTGCTTTCCGTGCCTAGCTGAAAAGCGTTAAAGAAAAGCACTCTTGGGAGATAACCTAATTTTTTATTTCAATAAGTTTTTCTTCTGTTGAGTCTTGGAAGTTATTGCCTCTGTAATAACCCCTCATTATCCTTTTTGTTTGGTTTCTGTGCCAAGAATAGCTTCTAATGAGAGGGAAGAAAGATTTGGGGAAGTTGTTGTCCCGAAACTGATTCTGTGCTATTACTGTAAAACTCCATTCTCTTAGAAAAACGTTGGATTGAGATGAAATTTGTTGTGCGCATGCCCCTGGTATTTACCCAACTTTAGTTAGTTTTGCACTTTTTTATTTGAGCAACGGAAGATTTTCGAAAAAATCGGTCTTTACCTGCAGGTTTGTTTTGACAGATTTCTGCCATTATTTGCATTTGCCTCTTAATCAATTTATTTTTGAGTTTTTTTGATCACTTGATCTTTTAAAAGGAATTGCTACAGTAGCTTATGTTTTAATGGATGTTTTACTTGAGTTGAAACTGAACCCAAAGATTCATTATCTTGCGTACACTAATGTTGCTAATGAAGATTATGTGAACTTTTGTATGAATGAAGTTTTCAAGTGTAGGGAGAGAATGACGTGGTGAGATGAAGTATGGAAAAAAGATCATGCTTGGGTATGACACCCGTGTCACCCCAAGAAATATTCAAGAGGTACAAGCGTCAAAGCTTGGGGATGCCCAAGGCATCCACTTCTTCATCAACAATAATCTCAGGTCTTCTTTCAAGATACTATATTTTTATTGCTTCATGCACTATGTGTTGTTCTTGGAGCGCCTTTGTTTTTGTTTTTTGTTTTATTTTTTTTGTTTGCTGCAATAAGTTGGTTGGACCCCAACACACTTCTTTTGGAGAAGTCACACCCCGTTCTTCATTGCCTAGAACACTCTAGTTTTCACTCTTATTATTCTGTGAGTGTTCTCCATGAGTGTTCTCCTTTGCTAGCACTGCGTTTATCTTTAGTTTTGTTCTTATTTTTGCTTAGAATTTTTTAGTTCTTCTTTGTAGTTAGGTGAGACAGGATCTTTGGTCTTTATTTATTATCTTTGTGAGTTGTTTGAAATAAGTTGATTGGTGTTGGAAAAGAGTAGAATGTTTCATGCTTATGGTGGTACAAAATGAAGCTTGTTTTGACTGTGGCTTAGACTTTATCATGTCATGTTAGATGTTGATTTGACCATATGCTTAGTGATTATTGTTGTAGCATGATTTGTTTCAAACAACTGAGATTGCTTAATGTGCCATGAAATAATCATGCATTGTTTTAGCATACAAAAGCCTAATATTGTGGTATTCTCCGTTGATGCTTTATTTGGGTTGACCTGGCACATGCTTACACCATGTTATGACTATGAACCAGTCACCTTAGCCTCTATGATCAGTTAGTTTTTGACTTGCGATATCACTTTATGCTTTGATTAATAATGTTTTGTCGCTCTGCATGATTATGGCCATTATTGCTCTCTTAGTTGGCCGCTCCCAGTCTTTTGCTAGCCTCCACATGTACTGAGTATGAGCTCTACTCGTGCATCCAATCCCAAGAAACCAAGTTATTTCAAAGAGTCCATTATAAACTCCTATGCATGGTGTGTTACACCATTCCAAGTATATTCATGTTTTATCTATCTTCAAAATTAAATTTTTGTTATGCAAAAATTAGTGATTAAAGCTCTCATGAACTTGAAGGCACATTTTATTTCTTGAACTTAATAAAACTGAACCATTGTGACTATCTTATGATGCTTATATGCTTCCAAGTTGTAAGTTGGGAGTTAGAAAAACCATGCTTTCATGGGGCACGCTTTTAACATTGCACTTATTTGTTCAGTTGATATCATGTTCTTTTATTTATGGATGTCGTCGGTGTGAAATAAGATGGGAACGTGCAGGTACATGGAGTTCGTATATGTGTTAGAAAAACGCCCGGGTGGCCAGCCTAAGCCATGCCTAATCATGGTGAAAACTTGCACCAAAACCATAGTGGAATTTTATGAAGCATCCTCAATAAAAAACTATGAAAATAGCAAACAAAAGGGATTGTTGAGATGCTCACTGTCTGTTGCATTGTCATTTTGTTATGGAATAGCTCTTGTGTCATGGGGAAAGGGGTACCCCGTTGGCGGTTCTCTATGATACACATATACTTACAATGACAAGAACTTGCCTAGGACCAAAGTTGAGTAGAATGAGGTCTCGATACTCGTACTCAAGGGGCATGAGATTTTCAACTTGTGATTTGTCAATCATATAACTCATATTTGCCCTCACTTTAACCTTAATCACTTCAAGATGCTTATGATAGGGGTAATGAGATCTCAAAGCTAATAAGTACCATAATTTTTGGAGGCTTTATAAAAATATTTAATCCCTACTTCCCTATGCGAAGGGCCTTTCTTTTTACTTTTTGTTGAGTCTCCATCTTATATCTTATGCACCCGCTAAGATAGCATAGTTTTCATTCTTAGTTCATGTGCATTGTCCCAAAACTTGTTGATTGATTTATAATTATGGTATTGTTTGTTCTTAAATTATTTGTATCTAGTCACCCTTATGAACTTTGAAGGTGTCCTATGCATTTATGTTTTGCTATTCCATTAAGGACAAGCTGAATACCACTCTTGATATGTTTTCTATATGTGAAACAAAAAATGTCTTTCAAAGCATTATTCATGATCTTTTGTTTGTATTGCCTTTCATGTTGCAACATAGTTGTTATGTCTTATTGTTAGAAATATATCTTTCATTCTTATGCTTAGAGTACTTTGATCCCAGCTATCAGTGCTTTGCAATACCTTGATCAAGATTATGATGGTGCATGTCATCTAAAAAATTATTCTTTTTATCACTTACCTACTTGAGGACTAGCAGGATTAAGCTTGGGGATGCTGATACGTTGCAAACGTATCTATAATTTTTGATGCTCCATGCTTATTTTGCACCAATTATATTATGTTTTTGTCTACACTTTGTGGATTTTTTATGAATTTTGTAGAACTAACATATTAACAAGTGCCACATAGCTAGTTTCTTGTTTTCTGCTGTTTTTGGCTTCAGAAAAACTAGTAAAGAAATATTCTCAGAACTAGACAAAACAAACGCCGAAGTTCCTGTTTTCTCCGACACGACACGGAGTCCGAAGGAGAGGGGGAGACGCACCCCAGGGCGGCCACACCTTGGCCAAGCGCGGCCAAGGGGGAGCGCCGCCGTAGGGTGTGGGGCCCCTGGCGCTCCACCGATCTCGCCTCTTAGCCTATATAATCACCCCGAGATGAAAACCCTAAGTACCCGATCAGAATTACATGAAAAAGTCCTTAGCCGCCACCACCGTCGTCCCTAGATCGGGAGGGATCTGAAGCTCTTCCTGGCACCCTGCTAGAGAGGGGATATCATCCCGGAGGCCTTCTTCATCACCATGACTGCCACCAGAGTGATGTGTGAGTAGTTCATCCTTGGACTACAGGTCCATAGCAGTAGCTAGATGGTTATTTCTCCTATCTGTGTCATCATGTTTAGATCTTGTGAGCTGCCTATCATGATCAAGATCATCTTATTGTAATGCTACATGCTGTGTTTTCTGGGATCCGATGAATATTGAGTATTATATCAGATTGATTATTGTTCTATCATGTATATGTTATTTGTGATCTTGCATGCTCTCCGTTGCTAGTAGTTACTCTAGCCAAGTATTTGCTTGTGACTCCAAGAGGGAATATTTATGCTCGATAGTAGGTTCATGCCTCTAGTAATCTGGGAGAGTGATAGAAACTTGTAAGATTGTAGATGTGTTGTTGCTACTAGGAAGAAAACAACAATACTGTGTCCAAGGGAAATTGTATTGTTTACATTACACATTTTGCTTAATGCAATTATCTATTGCTTGCAACTTAATACCCGAGGGTTATTCGGATGATATCCCGGAGGTGGATTATTAGTCATAGATGCAGTTGGATTACGGTATATGTATCATGTTGTAATGCCCAAGTGAATCTCATAGTGATCATCATGTCATGTACATGCATTATTATGCATTCTCTATTTGTCAATTGCCCAGCTATAATTTGTTCACCCAGCATGTTATTTATCTTATGAGAAACACCTCTATTGAAATGTGGACCCTGGTCATTTCCTTCCCACGGATATTCCATCTACTGTTTATTGTTTACTTTCTGCAATTACTACAAGAAATTACTTTCTTCCACACTATACGTTTAATCCTTTGTTTTCAGCAAAACTAGTGAGCTTGACAACCTCACTTATAAGTTGGGGCAAAGTATTTTGGTTGTGCTGTGTGCAGGTTCCACGATGCTAGAAACACCTTCGGATGTGGTTTCTTTCTCATATTGGTTCGATAACCTTGGTTCCATAACTGAGGGAAAACTTGTTGTTGTGCTTATCATACCTTTCTCTTGGTGTTCCCAACAGGATCTAGATCAGCTGAGCCATCAGAGATCCCAGACACGCAATCCATAAATCTGCGATTGCGGTCCTTGGGATCATGGGCCCTGGAGCCGAAGCCGAAGAAAAAGGCTGCGGTGAAATTCACAAAGAGTCGCACGGCCTCATCCAACGAGGACGACCACGACCTGTTGCGGCGACGCCGCAGCCCGCGGTGACGGAGCCGTAACTATGATGCTCGTGATGAACTCACGCAGCGCAAGATCGACTGATCACACGCAAAACGTGCGTGCTCCATGAAATCCGAGGATAAACACACAGAGCACTGCGGCACCAGATGCTTCATCAGAGCCATACGGCGAACTCAGATGTCCAAGGGCTTCAAGCTCCCGTCGAACAACCCCAAGTTTGATGGCCTACAGGAGCCGAAGATCTAGCTAGACGACCACATCTCATCGGTCAAACTGCACTGCGGAAGTAGGAATACAGCCAGATACTGGCCCAATAACCTTCCCTCCGGGTCCATCCACAGTTGGGAGGAGCTGGTCTACAGGTTCATCCGCAACTTCAAGGGCACCTGCAAGAGGCCAGCCTCCATCGAAGAGCTGCGCTCCTGCTGCCAATGGTCCAACGAGTCGATCCGCTCCTACGTCCAGCGTTGGTCCATCATCAAGAACTCCGCCGAGTACATCTCGGAGGAGAGGGCAATCAACGCCTCTAATGGTGGCGTAAGGTGCCGCAAAGTCAAAGAGGAGCTGGGTCGGATCAAGACCAAAACCATCGATCATCTGATGGACGTCGCCAACTGCTGGGTGGATGGTGAAGATGTTGTCAACCGAACCCGTTCGGATGACGAAGATGACCTCAGCCGTAGATGTGACCTCCGAGGAAAAAGAAGGGCGTATGTCTACGATTATCGCGAAGAGGTAGATATGGTTGCGGCTGGATATGTGTCGACCGCGACAAGGACGGGAACCAAAGTGGAAGCTACCGCGATAGCGGGAAACCCGAGCAATCGGGGCAACACTGCACTCAAAATGACGAGTTGTCTGACATGCACTCTCGACGTAGGCACTTCGTTGGGAGACCCCAAGAGGAAGGTGTGATGATCACAACAACAAGTTTTCCCTCAGTTATGAAACCAAGGTTATTGAACCAGTAGGAGTAAGGAAACAACTCCAAGGTGTTGCTAGCAACTTGGAATCCTACACAACACAAACTCAAGACTTTGCCGCAACTTACAGTGAGGTTGTAAATCTCACTGGTTTACTAAAAACAAAGATTTAACGTATGGTGTGGAAGGTAATGGTTGCTTGCAGAAGGTAAACAGTAACAAGAGATGATGTAACAATGGTAAAGATTGGACCCGGGTCCACAGTTCACTAGAGGTGTTCTCCTTAAGATAAATAACATAACATGCTGGGTAAACAAATTACAGCGAGGCAATTGACAGGACTAAGCAAGGCATAACCATGCAATACTAGACATTCATGAACCTATGAGATTTGCTTGGTCCTTACAACAATATACATAGACCACCATCCAACTGCATCTATGACTAGTAATCCACCTACAGGTTATCATCCGAACCCCCTCTAGTATTAAGTTGCAACCAACGGTTAACTACATTAAGCAATGTGTGTAAAGTAAACAATACAATTTTTCCATGAACAAAATAATATCTAACATAGTAATCTCAATATCCATCATATCCCTGCAAACACAACATGCATGATTACAAATAGATGATCTTGATCATGAGCGGAGCTCACAAGATCTAGACATGATAGTACAAAAGAGGAGAAACAACCATCTAGCTACTGTATGGACCCATAGTCCAAGGGTGAACTACTCAGCATCATACTGGAGGTTGGCATGGTGATGAAGAAGGCCTCCAGGATGATCTCTCCCCTCTGGTAGTTTGCCGAGAAGAGATTCAGATCCTCCCGATCTAGGAACAATGGTGGCGGCGGCTACTGACTGTTTCGTGGAGATGTGATTGGGTGATTAGGGTTTTGGCATCGGGGGGACTTTATAGGCGAAGAGGCGAGGCAGGAGGGCGGACAGGGGCCCACACCCTATCCTGGCGCGGCCTAGGGTGGGCCCATGCCTGGGGGTGTGCGGCCACCCTGTGGCTCCACCTCAGTCGCCCTTTGGTCTCTATGTGTTCGTCCCGGTAAAATATTGACTTTGGATTTTGTCCTGTCCAATTCAGAGAATATTTCCTCTCTAGCTTTTCTGAAACCAAAAAAGCAGAAAACAGGCAATTGGCACTGCGACATATTGCTAATAGGTTAGTCCCAGAAACTGTATAAAAATACCTCAAAGTGTAGAAAAAACATAGCAAAGTGGATACTAAACAAGCATGAAACATGAAAAATTATAGATACATTTACGACGTATCATCGTCCGCGTTCGAAAAGCTGTCGGGTCCCTGCACCATCCACTTCTACATCGATGAACACGATGGTAAGAAGAAATTCAGCCATCTGCTCAAGGACTATAGCGAGATCCAGAAGCTCTACAAGGGATACGCCCAATTGTGGCGTGACGTGGTGAAACAGGGTTTCGGCTCGCCCCTGGGCCCATCGCATATGGTGTCCCATCACCACCACCTAGAGGACCCGCGCAGCCTGCGGCTGCACCGGCCCAGAACAATGGAGAAGATCCGTACCCACGAATGTTCGGTGCCATGATGATACAAAAGGTACGTCCATTCAACAGGATCCAGAAGACGATCACCCGCCAGATAAACCTGGCTGTTAACTCTCCACCATTCATGCTTGAGTACCTCAACGGCTCAGAGTCATGCATCACCTTCGACCAATCGGATCACCCCCGCCAAATACCTCGACCAGTACACTCTGCCCTGGTGCTTGAGGCGCAGATCGGTGGATTCGAGATGAGCCATGTGTTCATGGACGGTGGCAGCGGCATCAATCTGATGTTCGCCGGCACACTCGAATCCATGCGGATCCCACACACCAACCTGGATGCATCTTACACGACCTTTGACGACGTAGTCCCAAGAAAAGATGTGTACCCCCTGGGAAAAATATGGCTCGACGTCAACTTCGGCACCCCTAAGAAATTTAGGCTTGAGCGGCTTGAGTTCGAGGTGGTTGACTAGCCCTCGCAATACCACGCCATCCTCAGTCGCGTGGAATTCGCAAGATTTCTGGCAGTACCACATTATGTGTACCTCTTGCTGAAGATGCCAGGACCTAACGGCGTCATCACCGTTCCAGGAAGCTTCACCAAGTCCGATAGCTATGACAGAGATTTCAACAGAATCTCCCACTCCTTCGGCATGCAAGAGGAGCTCACGAGGTTGAAGGACTCGAGATACAACAGTCTGCCCCCTATGACCAAGCAGAACGCACCCGACTTGTCGTTCGACTCTATGGTCAACACCAAGGCGGTGCAGGTCCACCCGATGGATTCCACCAAGATGACTCTGGTCGCCAACAACTTGAGTCCCGCATAGGAACCCGTGCTCGTCAAATTCCTCCATGAGTGCTGGGAAATCTTCGCATGGTGTCTTGCAGACATGCCAGGAGTTCCTAGGGAATTCTTCGAGCACGCACTCAACGTATACCCAGATGCGCGTCCGGTGAAGCAAACGATGTGTCGACTGTCCGAGGGAAGAGCTGAAGAAATCGGTATCGAAGTCAATAGACTCCTTGATGCTAACTTCATAAGGGAGATCAAAGAAAGCACCTAGGTATCTAACCCCGTGCTAGTCCCTAAGAAGGACACGGACATCCTGCGGATGTGCGTAGACTTTACGGCGCTTAACAAGGACTTCTCAAAGGACCATTTTCCCCTAGCATGGATCGATCAAATCATCAATTCCAACGCGGCATGCGAACGACTCTCGTTCTGCGATGCCACTCAGGCTACAATCAGATTCGGCTGAAGGCCGAGGACTAGGAGAAGATGGCTTTCATTATGCTATTTGGAGTCTTTTGCTACAACACAATGCCTTTCGGGCTCAAGAGCATAGACGCAACCTATCAACGGTGCATGCAGGCCTGCCTGAAGAACCAAATTGGTCAAAACATTCAGGTCTATGTCGACTACATAGTGGTCAAGACCAAGGAAAGCCCACTAGAAGAAATGTGTTTACTTATGACCTTCTCATAGTGACGAGGAATGAAATCATCATAGATCAATGACGATTTCACACAAGATGGTTGTAGACAATTTATAGAGGTCCAAACCCTATAGAATTACAATGATTTGTGTCAGAGTCGTCATCATTTATTCATGTGAAATCGTCATAACCTACATAACACAGCTGAGAGACTTATTTATAGCTGATTATGACCAATTTAAATCGTCGTATTGTTTAAAACATGATATATTAAGTTGATTGGTCATCCACATTAGCTATTACGTCTATGTGTCAACTATTGCATAGTGTATATCCATGTGTCAATACAACCTATTGTCCACCAAACTAACATTGACCAACAGTTCCCACCATCAAATAACCGCAAAAAAATTGTGTTTTTAGGACTCGAACCAACAACCTCACGGTAAACAGCTGGTAGTCTAACCACCACAACACACAGCCATCCTTGTCATATGTCCTCACGCACGTCTTATTAAGACAATGTCCACGTCGTACTTAGCAGAGAAATGACGTAAAAATATTATGGTTACAGGACTCGAACCGACAATGTAACATCCCAATTTCAGCAACCCTGATTTAATGTCAGAAAGGCAAAAATCAGGGGAAACAAAAACTTTTTCTTGCATTATGTGCTTACTTGTTTGCTTGCGCTCAAGCAACTGTTTGTGTATTAGTTGTGTACTCCAAATCTCAACTTTAGTTTATAAAAACTATTTTACAAAAGAGATGTCTTGGCTCATTTTTCATATTCCCAAATGTTCTGGCATTTCAAAAACCTGAGCCAAGATGACCTTGACACAACCAAATACTTTACTAGTTTCTATTGCCAAAACTATGGAGACATATATATACTCTCCTTATGTTTTCAAGACAGAACCTTCAACTACTCTTATCCCTAGGTTTTCCAAAAACCATATTAAAACCTTTTCATCTCAATCTTGGTAGGAATACCAAGATGATCCTTATCTTACTTCAAGATACACCCCACTCAAAATACTCCTCCTTACATCAATCTAGTCTTGATGGTAACCCTAGTAGTAGTTAGATAAGTGTTAAGATGAATTGCCTTGATCTGCTGTCTGATGAATTGCCTTGATTTGCTGATTTCATTGTTTGCTTAGGAACTAGAATGAGATAATCTAGTAGCTCATCCCTTAGGACCCCATATATGCTTGTGAACATCAATCTCATATCAAGCATCCAAATCTGGAGCTATCCTAAGCCACTAAAGTAACCCTCTCCTCTCATGCTCAGACCAATCCAAGGATAATCCCTCTGGATGGTTTCCAACAAAGTGGAGACCCAATCTAAGCATGAATCCTATATATTTAGTTAGTACCTAAATATCATATCCTTGATCATGAGTTTGGAACCTAGCATCCTCTCAAAAGAATCTACACTTGCACTCTAGTCTAAAACCCTAAATCTGCCAAAATGGCTAAGTCTGAATTTCTTATCCAGATACAATATTTGGAGCTCTACCTATATGAATTCTTGAGAATGTATTTGAACCATCTTGTAGTACATCAGTGGTACTACCAAGGCCCACTCTTGTCCTTGTCTAATCCATTCTAATTCACACTCATCCATGATGGTTTTGTAGTCAAGATAACAATCTTCTCTGCAAATCTTATCATCTTACCTACTTTGGCAGAAGCTCACCTCTATATGCCACCTCCCCTTGACCAACTCTTTACTGGGTTATGATCTACTAATCATGGCCTATCAACTCCCACTTCACTTGTTTCCATTGGAGCCTTGTGCTTTCTAAACCCACATGGTTTAGGAGGCTACGTGATGTGCCTGCTATGGTAGCCTTATTTTCAACAAAGTTTTCCATCACTCCAAAACAACCTCAAATACAACCAAGCCCAAATCTTGTTTCCATGATCATATATATGGCATGGTCTATCCATCCATATACCCCTTGTTCCAAGGTGAATTCTGAGCTCCCTAATCCAACCCTGTTTATATGGCATCAGAATAACCAAACCCTAGATCCTTCCCTTATCTAGTTTCCATCCTTTTCAACATTTTCTTTCAAAACTAAGGTTGATATTGATGCCCATATCAATTTTACATCACCTACATTCGATATAAGAATCCCCAAATAATTCTCCCAATTATTTGGATTATTAAAACTATTTAATTTCCTTTATCTACCAATTTCTCAAAACCCTTGTCTATAAAGACAAGTTTGTTTTTCTCCAAACCACATTGCCAAATTAAGGCACATTTGATTCCTATTTATCATATCCTACCTTCCCAACTCAAAAATAAATATTTGTGAGACTTCTTATTATTTCTTTTTGACCTTTTTCTTAAATGGCAGAAACAAGAAATAATTCCCCAACAATACTTTCCCACCTCAATAAATTCCAATAAAATTCTTCAAGGTGTGCTATGGTATGTAGGACCATATCAAATAAAAAAAAGCTTGCCCAATGTAAAAAATATCAAATAAGCTTCTAAGCTTCTAGAAACTACTATTGGACTATTTGAATATTTGAGTTTAAGTGCACCTCTAATCCTTAGAAAAATCCCAAATAATTTCCTAGGTTTATCTACTGACCCTATTCACCCATCATTACAATTTCCACACCTTTCCCAATGAAATAATTTCAACTTCCTACACAAGCACCCATATGATCAATTTTTCTAAACTAGCAAAGTTTGATTCAAACCACCACCAAACCAGCCCGAAACTTGCCAAGTAATACTTCACAGCAGCACACACCCCTCTGGTCGACCAACACTGTAGCTTGCCCCCACCACCCCTCTTGTCCATTTTGTTTTGTTTATAAGGGAGACATAGGCCTTGTAAGATCCCACCATCAAAGCTTGTGTAGCCTCTCTGCCCCTCCCCACCCTCCTGCACGACCAGGGCACACCCACAGGACCCACTCCACCACCCACCTTCCCCTATCCCTGGCCGACACTTCCCTCAATCTCCCTATGGACAATGTCCATCCTACCCTCTTCCTTCCTCGGTTTAAAGAAGTCTGAGGCCACCCCAGCCTCCCCTAGTGGCTCATTTGCCCCCCACTCACCTCCCAGACCACCCCTTCCTCTCCCTGCTCGGTTCTGCTCGAAGGTGAAGAAGAAGGGAGGTTCGGCTCGCTTCCAAAAAATCGAGAAAACCTCTTCTCCCAGAGCTCTCCCTCCTCTGCATGTCACTCACCCTCCTTCCCCTCATCCTTCTGGTGCTAATGGTGATCTATTTCCCTCAATGCATGCAGCTCCCGAAGCAGCATCGACGAGCCCCGAGTCAGCGTCGTCGGGCTCTTCTCGCGCGACCTCTCCCTGCGTCTATCCCGAGCTTGCCGCCCCTCTCTCGGCTCGTCGTCGACTACCGCGCCTACTCCGCACCTCCCCGACGCTCCTCCCTTCCCCAGGTGAGCTCCTCCTAGGGTTTGCACCCCCGGGCTCCCCTGCCGCGGGAAGATGACACTCAGGCACCTTCGGATCCAAGCCGATCCGGCGGTGCAGCTCTCCCCATACCCCTTCGGGGATGGGGGCCACGAGCAGGCCGACCAATCAGGCCGGCTGGCCTCTGTCTTCCGCTGGTGCCGTCACGCCGGTCGGGCCAAAGCCCCTCTCCCGTCCCATTCCCCTTAAGAACCCAGCCCGGCTTCCGTTTTCTTTATTAAAACATTTTCCATCAGATCTGTTTTCTGCCAGTTTAGTTTAAATACATAATAAAACAAAAATGACCCAAATCTAAACACTATTTTCACGGGTACCCCAGCCTCGATTCTATCCTGCAGACTTGGTTATGTACCAAAACAATATATAAAATAAAAGTGGTAAATCATATACTCGGATCTATCCAGAACACTCAATGATTTCTCCAGTAAGATTCACATGTCCAAATGGAGTGAACCAAATTGGTAAAGAAAGGTACTGTCAATACCATTCAATTCCCACTGCCCCCACCTTAGTTTGTTTCCTAGATTGCTGGTAGCAATAATAACAAAATAAGGTCATTTCTACCTTTAGGAATTTATCTAGGTCAAATAAAATAGTGTTTTGACCTAATTCCAACTCCCAGTAAACCTAAATACCCATATGTACGAAAATCCAGGAGCCCCAGATTTATTGAGCTATTATTAAATTATGGTGAATTAAACATTTATGTGCATTGTTTGATCACCAATAAATTCACCATCTGAGTTTTGTACCTACAAAAAGGTTTATTCCAATTTCTACAGGAAGGTATTCTTAGTACCTAACATGTGTACTTGGAATCAACTAAAAAGCTTCAGTAAAATAAATCTTATGAAAAAGACAAATCCTATCCACTACTGCCTTTGGGAATTTCTCAAGGGCATTATGTTAATTGTTTTGAGGAGATTCCAACTCCTCTTGATTCACTCCGCCCAATACAACCTTTTCACACAAGAAAATAATTTTTGGAACCCTAGAAGTTCTGATGAATTATTTTCTAAATCTAGAGTTTTATCCACTAGAAAATCCATTATAAATCAAGGGAAATTGATAAACTAGTGAAACCACTTTTGTTGGTTTTATTTTATCAATACCTATCTGATGGTATTAATTTTATACAATGATATCATACATATCAAATCCTTGAGCAAAAACCCTCTCATAGGTAGTTCCTAGACTCTAAATCCAAAGGCATCTTGCCCCTAATGCCTCCAAATCTTCTTGCATCCAATCAAATCAAATCCCCAACATCTTACTGATGTATAGCATGTATCTATCCTTTACTTGCTGTATGATTTGATGCTTGTATGCCTGTTATTGATTGGTGCATTGTTTGATTGCACGTATGATCGATAACGGCGATAGTTGTGATTGCGTGACGCCGAGAAGAAGGAAGCATCGGGGTTATCTTTATTATCGTTATTATTGGATTTCTGGTATTTTAAAGAAGTCAATGGACTTCTCGCTGGTCACAGGAAAGCCACCTTCTTGCTCATATGCCTTGTCCTACTCATTTATGAAATTTTGCATTGTTTTACTGTACTATGTTTTATATGGGGAATGTTTGGCTCCTCCAAATAATTACCCTTAGTACCATTAGGTACAACCCCTTTGTATAACACCTACCCTCCTTATTATGGTAGATGGTGTTTAACAACATAACCTCTTGGAGACCCCGTTTTAGCCTAAACAAAAGTCAGGATGGGAAGACCCCGGGAAAGGATTTGCAAAATGTTTTATGAGAAAACCTTGGTGAGGCTTGGCCTACCAAGTGGTTGGAAAAAGAGAAAGGTTTTGTTTTACAAAAAGGTGGACAAAAGATGGAGGAAAAATGTTTACAAAAACACACCCGACTGTACAGTTCCTAATGCTTGAGCAATTAACCCGTGCAACCACATTACTCTGGAATGGGACGAGGCTAGGCTGGAAGTTGTCTAATCCGGTATAAGTGTCTCAAACTATGTGGCATCCCGCAAAACCACTACTAGAAAATCGCGTTGTTTTTGTGCATTGCATCATCATGACCGCATGCTCATGTCATCATGCCACATTGCATTTGGGCATCGTCATCATCTTGCATGTGCTTGTATAAAACTATTTTCGGAAAAACCGGTTCTTGTTTTCTAAACGCGCCGTCCTTATTCAAATGCAAACCCGGGTCGCCGGAATATTTTGTTTTGCCTGATATCGGGTTGCAAAAGCCTTGTTTGAAATAAATAAAAATATTTATTACTTTTAGTGGGGGCAGTCGAACGGGCCGACCCGACCCGAACGACCACCCCCAGAACCTAAAACGGCCCACCTAATCAGCCCCATCTAATTCCTAAACCTACCCAACCTATTCTACCCACAACCCCTCCACCTCACCCCACCCAATCCCCTCACGACACCTCACCCTCTCCCTCCCCTCTAACCAACCCCAGGCCGCCACATACCCCCACTCCCTCACCTCCACGCCACCTGGCCACCTGCTCTCACCCCCACTCCCCACTTCCCCACCGACCAGGCCACCTGGGCGGGGTCCACCGCCCCTGGCCAACGCCCACCAGCCCTGCCGACAACCCCTGGATCCTCTCCACCCACGCGCGCCTACCCTGGGTCCCACCCCGCGCCCCGCGCTCCCCACGCGGCGCAGCCGGCCCTCTCTCTCTCCCTGCTCGCCTCGCCGCTCAAACCACCGTCGCCTACCTCTCCTCCTCTTCCCCCGCCTCCCCGTGCCCTCCGGCGAGCCACCCCGCGGCCGCGTCGCCCCCTTCCCTCGCTCGCTAACGCCGCCGCCTCCTTCCGCGGACCCGCTCCTCCCCGAGCCGGCCCTGCTCTGCCTCGCCTCCTCCCAGCGAGCTCCGGCCAGACGCCGCCGGCCCCTGCCTCGTCCGCCCGCGCCGCCCTGACGGCCTCGCCCCCCGTCACCCGTGCTCGCCCGCCCCGCCGGCCTACCCCACGCCTCCACCGCGCGCCGCGTCGCAGAGCCGTCCGCCTCCCCCACCGCTTGCTCGCGTCCGGCCGCCGGCGCCGCCGGCGACCCTCCCGCGCGCCTTCTCCACCACCCCGCCTCCCCGGAGCCGCCCGCCGACCGCCGCCGTTCCCCCTCTTCGGCCACCGCGCGCCCCGGCGCCTCCCCGCTCCGGCGAGTGCTGCCGCTCGCCTTCGCCCCGCGGCCGCGGTGCTCCTCCGCCGAGCCGGCCGCTATCCTCAGCCGCCAGAGCCGCTGCTTCCTCTCTGCGGGCTCCCTCTCTCGCTGGTAACCACCTCCCTGCGCCGCCGTGTGGCTGTGGCCGCCCCCGACCGTCCCTCAGCAAACGTGGCCTCCTCCGCCTCTTCGCGGGCCCACGCAGCCGCGGCCCCGAGCGTCCTCCGCCGTCTCGCAGCGCCGTCCGTGTCTTGCTGCTGGCCGCCTGGTTCTGCTGCCAAGCCCGCGCGTGGCTGTGGTCGCCTTCAATCGTTTGCATATCAGCTCTTCCGAACCTGTAGAGTTGTGCTGTGAAGGGAATGATCTGCCGGTGTCTTCGATATCTGCAGAAGCTGCTGTCTCGATGCTCCGTTTGTTGCTAGGACACCTGGTCTGAGAAGGCTCTGATGTTGCCATCTACCGATAATGATACCTTGTATCACAAGATCCTCCTCGGCAAACATTGCCTTGCGTCGATTCAAGATCGTCACCGACCACCGAAGACGCGGTACGCCAAGATCGCCTCCCCCGATTCGAAGGCCGTTGCCCCGAGGACGCCAAGACCCGAGTACGCCGACATGGAATCGATCAGTTCGCCGAGAACCGCTCCCGGACCCGATGACCGCCAAGATCGCCGCCGGTACGACAAGCACTTCGCCGCGGAACGCCACGTTCTTCGTCCCGAACGCCAAGACCGACCCGATACGACGACCCGACAAGACCTTCGCGACGACAAGACCGACAACACGGCCCGACCACCGCGAAGGTGCCAAGACCTACCTCCGTTATCTGAGAACGATCCCGGAGTCCGAGAACGTTTCCGCCGAACCCTGGACCCTGAGACCGATCACCCGAACCCCCGGAACCCCAAGATCGTCGAGACCCCTAATGTGTGAACCCCTCCCCGAAACCCTATTTTTATAATATAATACAACTTGTCGCATATTGATTGTTCATGCATGCATACTTGTCATGTGGTTTGGGGGCCTTATGCCGATTCACCTAATAATTAAATATGGGGCCCATATGCGGGCAAATCTAGTCTCATATTGGCCTCATTTAAAATTTGTGTAGCGAACCGGTGATATACTCTGCCTTGTTAAACAACATTTAATTTGCGGGGTAGATAAATAACTTTAACCATCTAAGTAATTGTCGGGACCCCGGTTCTGCTTAATATGACCTAATTGCATCACATCCTTTGCCATGTCATGCATCATACATGCATCATGCCGATCTTCTGCCGTTGTATTAAATATTGCATCCGGTGTTTCTTCTAGTGTTTTGCTTCTTCGCGGATAAGGCCGTTGAGTTGATGTGAGCTTCGCCCCGATCTTCGGTTGAACCTTCAACAATGTTTTCAGGCGAGCATCTCCCCCTTTCTACCTATCTTACTTTTATAGTATTTATTCCCTCCTGTTGATCTATTGCTATCTGTGTTGCGATGCTCTAGTTTCCGTACCCTTGATATCCCTTGCAGCCATATATTGCCTTGGACACATCCTATTACTTGTTGTTTGGTAGATAGTTGGACTTGCGCGTCGTAGTCGCTTGCTCAAGTGCTGTTGCGTGTCGTCAAGTGCCACAGTTGTTGATGTATTGCCGCATGTTGAGGTTGGATATGATCATGGTTTTACTTATCGTTCACTTTAATTCCTGTTTAACAACTAAAATTGAAGTAAGCAGAGGCATCGGTGGGTGATAGATAATATTTGGTTTCCGAACGCCCACTTGTGTCCCGTAGGACCCCGAGTACTTGATACCTGTTCCTTG
This sequence comes from Avena sativa, assembly GCA_916181665.1. Taxonomy (NCBI): domain Eukaryota; kingdom Viridiplantae; phylum Streptophyta; class Magnoliopsida; order Poales; family Poaceae; genus Avena; species Avena sativa. The sequence continues at coordinate 130,898,097 of OV702283.1, read as the reverse complement.
ATTTATCGCGCTATCCACATCCGGGAGGTATATGGGACCCCCTGAGCCAGAGCTTGATTCAGTCTTATTTCTTGGGGCCACAAACTAGTTTGAGGTTTTATTTACTATCTTGTACTTATGCCATGCTACTACTGTATTTACGATTGTGCGAGGAGCACACTGTACTGTTTAGGAATTGTGACCCGTTTTCGCGGTATCGACAAGCCCAGCCACACTTTCGGGTTCCCAGTCGTTTATAGCCGGCCCCACAAACCTTGAGGCCGTCTCGAAGTCAGCTAACTTTGTTGCGGGTCTACTTTAAGGGGTGGCCCCCTGAAATATTTCTGAATCCTGTGATTGCTTTGTCGTGAAGGCCTCGTTGGGTTTTGATTTGGTTTTTCCGAGGTTGATCGAGTGTGTGTTGCTATTGGTGCACCCCGGCCGGGTAAAACTTTCTGAAAGCCGTGTCCGCGGTTATGGACGACTTGGAGCACAGTATCTCGACCATAGACAAGCATAACTAAAGTTTATCGCTATAAATTTTACTTTATAATGACTAGTAATCAGCTTCACTATAATGGAATGGCTAAATAATACTGCCCACAATTGCTTGTTTGGAGTGTCGCTTGCGACCATTGTATCGGACTAGTAAGTATTGCAACTACAACGGAATGGCTAAATAAAAGTACCAACAACTGCTGGGTTTTTGGGTTATCTCATGCTAATTGTATCTGACTAGTAAGTGTTGCAACCACAACGGAATGGTTAATTAAAAGTGCCCACTGCTTATTTTATCAGAATGATTATCTATACTTGACTAGTAATTGCTGCAACAATAACTGAATAAATAAAACTGCCAACGGTGTGAGTTCCTCGGTTGACTTCCTCGTTTGGTCTCGAGGGGGAAACACCAGGATGGGTTTGTTTGATGTTAGAATCAGGTTGGATCCGAATAGGTCTTTCTTACCCCTCTCTGATTGCCGCTAGCTGTAGCGAGTCTCTATAGTTTGTTCAGTGCATGCTGCCGCTACCGCTTCAGTCCACCATACCTATGTAGGCGAGGACCGCCGAATTCTAGTCTCGCCGTGTACTGGCCTCAGTACTGACGCTCCTCTTTTTCCTTTGCCCTTTGTCGGCACCCCTTTTGTTTAAGCAGGTTTCGAGATCGACGTCGTTAGCAGGGTTACCCTTCCGGCTTGGCCTGGGCAGGGTTATGGACGCCATTGGTTATTCTTCAGGGCTCTTAGCCCCATTTGCATCTTGTCCGTAGTCGGACGCTCTATCATTTTCAAGGTGATTTGGATCTTGTATATTATATCTGTATTCTTGACTCATTGAGTCGCTGTTATATATATCTGTTCTGTGGGTCCCATCGAGGACTGTTGTGTAATGTTATTACTTCGTTTTCCACCCGCACGAAAGTGTCTGGTGGGCACCTTTGAATCGTTTCTATGCGGGTTTGGCGAGTTTCGCTAAAACTTGCATAGGGTCGATTCTGAGGGTGTTACAAACTACTACGGGGAAGAACAAATTCTCGGAGGCTGGGCCTTCCCCTGTAAAGGCCCCTGTGAAACATCGGTCTAGGGTTGGTAAATACCGTCTAAATGGCGGCCAGACGATACTATGAGCCCCTCATTGAAAGCGCACACCCTGCGAGGCGCAAAACGCGCTCCGGTTGGCTTGTAACTATATAGGGCGTCCCGGTTTTGAGGGGATTAACCTCATAGGGTAGGCACTTGTATCTGAGAGGGCATTTGGAAGGTCTTGACCGGTTATTCGACTCACGATCAGTGTAGATCAGGGACGGGTAATCGAATGGTGTGGGTAAAGTGTACAACCTCTGCAGAGTGTAAAACTATCCGAATAGCCGAGTCCTCGGTCATGGAAGGTTGTGATGGCTGCTGTACGGGGGTGATGGTTTTGTTTTCAAAAAGGACTCCGAAAAACAATGGCTTGAAAATGTTTTGAACATGGGATGGTCGGGAAGATGGAGGAAGGAGTTTGTTCATGAGATGACTAGAAGGAGAAACAAATGGGTGACCCAATCCTAGTGTTTTCTTAAAACTTTTCAAAAAGGTTTCCAAAATGCTTTACAAAAGTTTTTCAACAAAGTTATAGAGACATGCTATATCCACAAGAGAAACTAGTTTATAAAAGAACCCCTCTTGGAGCCATCCCACCACAGCCATATTGCATATCCGTTATTATTGTTATCTTAAGGTGGTTTGCGAGTACATTCAAAGTACTCACCGGCATTGTCCCTGGCTATTTACTTGTCCAGATTGCAGATGTTACGAAGTGACGAAGGTGCTGACGTCTATGCGAGTTAGGCCGTCTTCCCATTCAGTTGCCTATAGGTTAAGGCATGACATGGGCTCTGCGCTTGAAGACTTCTGCTATTTGTATTGTATACGCCAAAATGGCCACTTTGTAAGTTTGTACTCGTTACTATATGAATGATGTAATGATACTAGTCGGTTATGCTCACGGCTCACTAATCGTGGGAACCTGAATTGTATGCATCACGGGTATTCTCAGATCGTAAATCCGGGGTGCCACAGACAACCTCACGGTAGAGAGGTGGGATTCTAACCACCACACCACAATTCTATTTGATTATATTTACAACGTCAGCTCCTTATGGACTATGCCTTCATTGGTGGGCCTAGTCCTTCACAGACGGTTGCCCTCTTTTCTTGCTGGCGTGGGCCTTGCGCCTGGTTGATAAGGTCCAGCCCATCACGGCTGGTCCATTTAGGAAGTTTTTTTCTTTTTTCTATTTTCTTAGTCATTTTGTATCGTTTTCATAAGAAGTCTAAAGAAATTGATTTTTGACTCTATTTTTTTTATAAAATTCAGTAGATCCTCTTAGGGTGTTAATAATCAATACTTTTCGTATTTAAACTAAAGGATTTACTAATTCCACACTAGTCCATGGTAGGGACAATATCATAATTCAAAATATGATTTTGAAACTAGGTTTTTGAATTTAAAATTTTGGGATTGAGTTTTGCTAAATTTGCATTGGATGTCTGAAGAAATAGCATATTGTGAATCTAAAAATGGTTTTTACAAAAAATCACGAGCATCATATCATGTACCTATGGTTCAAATCGGACCCACTTCCAACCAATTCAGCAGGAATTTGTCTTTTTTACGAGGGGTGGAAAAAAAGGTTTGAGATACCCCGGTTGGGAAATTATTCATATAAGGTGGTGTAGTATTTTACAAAAATGTGTTGGTACCATTTTGAAACTTTCATTTGGTGGTTGCTTCACAAAACACCCCGTTTTTTGCAATCAGAAAATGAAAAATGGTTTTTTTGTGCGACGAAAAGGAAAACCTTTTCCTGCAACATTTTTCACCGTCCCATAATACACATGCGTGCACAATATGGGCATATTATCACAAACTATGTCATGATTCAAGCCATAACATTGGTCGTTTGGCCTAAAAGTCAGCCTAAATGTCATGAAACCTCGAACATGATAGCTCATTTCCAAGAAGGTTTTTTCGCGATGCAATCAATATACCAAGTTTGATATTTTTCCTTGAAATTACGTCACATAGTATGACACCACACGAAGGTTTTGCGTTGTTCGGATCATTTTTGAATTTTTATGCCCGTTTCTAACCATGGTGAAAACGTCGGGTGTGAAGGATCTTATCTAGGGACTAAGCCTCGCTAAAATCGCATTGGATCTCTGAAGAAATAGCATATTATGAATCTAAATATGATTTTTACAAAAAATCATGAGCATCAGATCTTGTACATGTGGTTCAAATCAGACCCACTTCCTACCGATTTGGCAAGAATTTTTCTTTTTCACGAGGGGTGGACGAAAAGGTTTGAGATATCCTGATTGGTACATTGTCCATGTAAGGGGTCTATTATTTTAGAAAAATGTGTTGGTACCATTTTGAAACTTTCATTTGGTGGTTGCTTCAGAAAAAACCACATTTTTTGCAATCGGGAAAATGGAAAATGGTTTTTTGTGCGATGAAAAGGAAAACTTTCTCATGCAACAATGTTCACCGTCCCATGATACACATGCGTGCACAATATGAGTATATTATCACAAACTATATCGCGGTTTTAGCCATAACATTGGTCGTTTGGCCTAAAAGCCTTAAACATCGAACATGATAGCTTATTTCCGAGAAGGTTTTTTCGAGATGCAATCAATATACCCAATTTTATATTTTTTCTTGAAATTACGTCACATAATATGATGCCACACGAAGGTTTTACATTGTTCGGATCATTTTTGATTTTTTATGTCTGTTTCAAACCATGGTCAAAACAGCGGGCATGAAGGATCTTATGTAGAGACTGAGCCTCTCTAAACTTGCATTGGATCTCTAGAAAAAAAGCATATTATAAATCTAAATATAATTTTTACAAAAAATAACGATCATCAGATCATGTACATGTGGTTCAAATCGGACCACTTCCTACCGATTCAGCGGGAATTTGTCTTTTTCACGAGGGGTGGACAAAAAGGTTTGAGATATCCCGATTGAGACATTATACATTTAAGGGGGTATATTATTTTAGAAAAATGTGTTGGTACCATTTTGAAACTTTTATTTGCTGGTTGCTTCACAAAACACCCTGTTTTTTTACAATCGGAAAATGGAAAATGGTTTTTTTGTGCGAAGAAAAGGATAACTTTCTCATGCAACATTCTTCACCATCCCATTATACACATGCATGCACAATATGGTCCCATTATCATAAACTATGTCGGAATTCTAGCCATAACATTGGTCGTTTGGCCTAAAACTCATGAAACCTCGAACATGGTAGCTTATTTTTGAGAAGGTTTTTTCGAGATGCAATCAATATACCAAGTTTGATATTTTACTTGAAATTACGTCTCATAATATAACACCACGCAAAGGTGTTACATTGTTTGGATCATTTTTGAATTTTTTATGCCCGTTTCAAACCATGGTCAAAACGGAGGACGTGAAGGATCTTATCTAGGGACTTAGCCTCGCTAAACTTGCATTGGATCTCTGAAGAAATTGCATATTATGAATCTAAAGATGATTTTTACCAAAAAATGAAGAGAATCAGATCATGTACCTGTGGTTCAAATCGGACCCACTTCCTACCGATTCGGTACGACTTTGTCTTTTTCACGAGGGGCGGACGAAAAGGTTTGAGATATCCCGATTGGGACATTATCCATGTAAGGGGGTCTATTATTTTAGAAAAATGTGTTGGTACCATTTTGAAACTTTCATTTGTTGGTTGCTTCACAAAAGATCCCATCTTTTGCAATTAGAAAATGGAAAATTGTTTTTTTGTGCGACGAAAAGGAAAACTTTCTCCTGCAACATTTTCATCGTCCCATGATACACATACGTGCACAATATGGGAAAATTATCACAAAATATTCCATAAATATAGCCATGCCAAACATCGGTTTTGTGATTTTTTGAGACGACAATACGAATAGAGTTATCCAACCCTCATTTCATGGACAGTCTTCTCCAGTCAATGAGATGCAGGGAATGGACTACCCATGGATCACCCTGTCCAAGAGGATCTCAGTCGTCAACACAGCTAGATCCAACATTCTGAAATCACCTCTCATACCCCACACGATATTGTGGCGCCGGATTATTTCAATTTTGGCCGCGGCAGACCAAAGTTTGTCCCAAAAATTCGTCTAGATCACACCGCATCTGATCCAACCCGTCCCACCCCATCGCCCAGTCTCCTCTCCTCATCTCCACTCACCAACCCTTGAGCGCCGCCTCCACCCCAACACGATCTACCATCCGCACCACCCGGCGCCCCTCGTCCCGTCCGCACCACCTCCGGCGCCCCTCCTCCCATCCCCACCACCTTCGTCAACACACCCTCATCGCGGCCACCTCACCATTCAAGCCCTGTCCTCGAGCGCCTCCACCACCCCGACATGATCTCCCTTTCCAGGCTCCACATCATCGGCCACCCGTCCGCACCACCTCCAACGCCCCTCCTCCCGTCCGCACCACCTTCGTTACCACACCCTCCTAGCCGGGCCCCACTCGATCCAAGCTCGATCTAGAACCAGCACTACACCTCATCCCATCATATCGCGATATCGATCCTGAGACAGAACGCATGGACCCTAGCAGGTCCCCACATGTCGCCCAACTGCCTCGCGATGGCTCTACCCATATTCCTGGGAGCTCGTCGTCCAGACCAGGCACTCTTTATCAATAGACAGCGCCACCCATCTCGCCCTCTTCCCTCAGGCCCCATCCCCCTACTCAACATCCTCTAATGCGTTGCATCTGTTGAAACTGGGACCTCGCGGTTTGAATCCAAAGAAGGCGACCTCCTCTCTTAGCAAGAACATGAATAGATGACCGGGAGGAAAGATATTAGCCTCGTGCACACGTCAGTGGCCTCCTCGATCAGATCCCCAACATCAACTCATCAACTACTACATCATCACAAATTCAGGTTTCTACTCCCTGTCATCTTGAACATTGCAAGGGTGTGGAGGGTTAGGGACTCAAATTGATAGTCAGGCCATATATAGCTTAGCTGATCTACAAGGTGAGGATCCGTAGTAGGTTGAACTGGCCTAAATTTCACATGGACATCTACCTTCTCTGCAATTTATGTCTCACCGCTGTATTTACTTGCTCTACAATGCCCAAGATTTTTTGTTGTAACTTTTCATTTGATATATAAAAATGAGAGCAAAACATTCGGTTATAGAACTAACTTTGTTTAAGAATGGGAACATAGCGTTCCAAGCATAGTGTGAGATGAAGGTTCTAGCTTGTGATCTTGTTGTTGTATGCTTTCTCTCATCTGTATTGTTGGAAGTAACTGACGATTTACATCAATTGTAAAAGTTCCAGCCTGTGATCATGTTGCTGTTTGTGGTTTCAGTTTTTGTAGGGGTTCGTAGCATGAAAAACAAAACAAAAATTATCGCATGAACACACACAAGCCAAGATCTATCTACTATATTTTAGCAATGAGTCGATAAAGTACTAACCCTTGAAGATCCAAAGTGGTTAATGAGATTGGATTCTCATGGGTGATGTAGTCGTTCACTTGTCGATCTCAAGATCGCGTAGACGATCCTTCTAGCGCCGCGTTCCGGCAGCGCTCCCACAGTCGGTTACACATACGGTACTCAATGAAGACCTTCCTCTCCCTTGTTCCAGCAGGCAGCGGAGGTTGTAGCTCTCTCCTCGCGATTCCGGAAGCATGACGGCATGGTGTTGGAGTTTAGAGGGGAGATCCCATAGGGATTCGCCCAAGCCGGAGCGAGTATGGTCGAGTAGAGGGAGCCTTGGCGCTAGGGTTTAGATGCCGAGGGAAGAGGGCAGCCGACAACTAAGGTTTAGTCTAGGGCAGCGGCGGTTTAGAGGGGATCTAGGACGCCAGCGGCTTGGAGGGGCAGCGGTGACCTAGGGATTGGGTCTTGGGCGCCTAGGGCAAGGGGATACCTTGGGGTGTGCCCCCAGCCCTCATTATGTAGATGTGGGGCGTCCAAGGGTGTTCCCAGCCCTGATACCAACTTGTCAACACCCGGATTTTTAATCCCAGATGCCTGTTATGCCATACATCGCAATCCCAGGATTACCATTTTTGCGAGACATAACAGATTTGGATACCACAGTACATCATCCATTACAAACCATACATAAGATATTACACAAATAAGGATCTCATGATCTAGTTCTTAATACAACTCAAGCAGCGGAATAACGTAATAATAATGGTAGCGTAGGCGAAGCTCCATCTTCGGGGTCACAGGCAATGCTAACGATGGGAGATGATCCTAGTTGTCGTAACCTTCCTGGGGTCCTTCTTCCTGATACTCCTCTTCATAGTCTGGCCACGGGAATAGCCAGGGACAAAGCCATGAGTACTCTTTAAGTACTCGCAAACTAATACTAACAAGTGAAGGGGGTTTATGTAGTAGGACACTAAGCTCTAGGGTTGTTTTGCAAAAAGCCAGATTTACCTCTACTAAATTCAGAAGCAAGAAAAGCTAGTTGAAATTTTATAACACCTAAGTGGGAACTTGCATTTCATATCACAACTCTGTTGTGGTCAAGTCAAAATCTCAATCCATTTCACAAGTCATTTTGAAAACATCTGACGGGGGAACAGTATGGCCACTCCAACTGTCCATAACCGTGAACGCGCCTATTCAAATAGTTTGACACTCTGCAGAGATTATACACTTTCACCACAACATTCGATACATCCGCCAGGAACAAATCCTGAATTCACCATACTCAGTATGCGGATAATCAATCCTAACCTTTCAATTACACGCCCTAGTATAAGCACCTCTCCTGTGAGTTTGGCCTCCCAACCATGACCAATTGTCATCTTGGGTACTGCACAGGTGGACAATCTTCACAAGGTAGCCTCAGCTCAGACCTTGGCCGTGAGGGAACCAATACTAAGGTATATAAGTTTCCAGTCAAGCCCTACCCAATTCTCGGGTATTGTGGTTGTACGGTAAAATTGGAATGGTATCGCATCCAGACAACCATTAGTTTTATAAAGGGATAAGGCTCATGCCTCAACATTCTCATCATCCAAATCATCTGGTGTTAGGAAACACATGTCAAAATATCTCAATAGAATGATCCATCATTCGAAGGTTTTCATAACCATTTTTCCACCAAGTATTCCCATCTAAAGTTGATCAAGTTTTATGCCTAGCACTAGCATCTACATGTGGGGGTAAGTACTAATAAGGGATGGTAAACTAGTGGAGTTTTACTAAGTTCAATCTCATGCCTTAGGATGACATAAGGATTATCTAGCTTAGGCCAAGATTTATGCTCTTTATGCAACCTTCAATTATCTTTCTAGAATCTACAATTCACTTAAGTAAGCTCTAAGTAATAGCTTTGATAAAGAAATAAAGTAGAAGCTTGCAAGTAAAACTAGGATTGGTTTATCAAGTGGGTATGATCATATATGCTTAAGGCATATAGTTGGCATGGTAACAAGCAAATATTTACTTGCATAGGTATAGTATCTTGCAAGTGTTAACTTGCACAATCAACTAGTAGTATTAGGATTGCTAAAGTAGAGTATCTTGCAAGTGGTAGCTTGCCTTGTGCAGAGCAGTGGTTGAAGTTCTCCTCGGCTTCTTCTTTGTATTATCCTCCTTCCTCCTCGTATCCTTGGTCAGTACTAGCGTCTATGAATAAATACGAGATACACAATAACCAAACAATACTTAACTACTTTCAATCATCACACACAAGGGTTCTATAGATGATCTAGCATCATCACTAGTATTACAAGATTATTTCTTTTATTTTTAGAAAAGTAATTTCTACTCATTGAAAAACTACTTAAGATTTAATATTCTCCAAACCAAACATGGGATCATGTTGACACATGTCATCACCACATATTTCAGTATATGGGAATGTGATTTAAAGTGGTGTCACAATTTAATAAGTTTAACCTTTTATTTTAAATAAAATTAAATGACTAGAAATGCCTATGTGGCCTTCTTTTATTACTTGAACATTATTTCTATAAGTAAACCCAAATGTTTTTATATATTCTGATAGGTATGATCAAATGTGATTTTTGAGAGTTGGAATCAACTCAAAAGATATTATAGTTTAAATTTGAAAAATGTTTGAATGCAGAAAAGGTTCTGCCTTGTTATTTTTACCAAGGTTGATCTATAGATTCAAATGATTTGAATCCAACGGGCTTGGATTAAGCATTTAAAAACCTTTCTAACAAAATTGGTTTCATTCAATTTGGTTCACTGAATCGAGCTGGGTTGATTTTTGAAACTGGGTACAGACCTATGTTTGAATTAAAATGGAAAAAGTTAAATTCAAACGACTAGGCTGCGCGGGAAGGGTTATTGGGCCGGCCCAGTGTCACTCCATGGCGCGGGGCGCAACTGACAGGGCGGGTCTACTGGTCAGTGACTCTTTAAACGCGAAGCGGTACGGGGCACTGTGGTGCGTTGGATTAGAAGTAAGATCAACGGCTGAGGGTCGTCGTCAACGATGAACTAGTCACCGGCGAGCTCGAACCCTAGCGGCTCAGTGGGGGTCGTCGGGGGCTCACCGGGGCTCAAGCGAGGGTCGGCGATGCGGGCGAACGACGAAGTCGACGATGGCGAACCTCCAGGTACCGGCAGCTCCTCCTGGGGTGGACGAAATCAACGGCTCTCTTCTCCTCTGCAGCGGCGAGGTCCGGCCATATTCCGACGATGCGCTGATCGCCTTGCTCTGGCTAAGGGGTGGAACAATCAGTGAGGTGAGGGGAGTTAGATGGTGTGCTTCAATCGGCTGGGGGTGGCCTCCTTTTATAGGCTCGACGGCGAGACCGAACGGGATGGGCAGGCGACGGTGGCGACACGGCTACGGGGAGCTAGAGGCATGGCCGAGGTTGGCGATCAATCGGTGGCGATGCTTTAGGGCTTTAATGCGCGTGTAGGGGCGGTGGCAAATGGTCGGGAACGCTCGATGCTCTACGAGGCCGAGGCGGCGAACTCTGCGGCGAGCGGTGTCTACGGGGTACGGGCGGTGAAATGGGCATGTCTGGCAGTCTCCTGGGACAGTGGAGTGCATGCTGGCAGGCGACGAGGGCTCGAGGTGGTCGGGTTGCGTGGGAACGGAGCGTGCTCTGCGGTGCGCGTCGGCATGGTCGACAACGGCACGGGCGTGACGTTTCTGGCGGTTCTGGTTGCTTTCTGCGAGGCAGGGCTGGTCGAGAGGGGGCGGCGAGGCATGGGCTGCATGCTAGACAAGGTTGGCACGGCTAGTTCTTCTCCTAGCTTGCTGTCCACACTGGGGTGTCATGGGTGCTCTCGTCCTGTTCACCATTGATGATATTGGCAAGCTTACAGTGGGGCTAGTGATTAGTTAAGGTTGTTAGATGATCTACTAAGGCTAGTGGTGTCCAGAGAGGGAACAAGTTAGGCCAGAATCACTGCACACTATAGTGTTTTGATTTTTTTGATTTGCATCTGCAAGGTGTTTGATGAAATGGCCGCATGAATTCAAGTTTTGGATTTTGAAAAGATGTTTGGTGGGTGTGCTAGGCATGTGCTGGTGAGTCTGTAGATGCTTGTGTTTTGAAAGTTGAGTTGTTTGAGGGTTTTTTGAAAAAGTGGGATCTTCCCATATGAAATAGATTCAATTTTAAATTGTCATTTAAACTATGCATTTGAATGTTTCTGGATGATCACAAGGTGGGACTTGATACTTTGTTATGAGTACTATCAAGGGGTGCAAAAATCCAAACAAGTTTCTGTTAAGTTCTAAAAGTTAGAGATAGACAAAGTAGGCATGGGAGTTAAATTGGCAAAAGTGACCATTCACTTAAGTTGATGGTTTTGATTTGTTTGTCTTTGGGAAAAGTTTGGGGATTGTTTAGATGATGTTTATTTCACCTAAGAATCATTTTCCAAGCAAAGAAACACATAATCATGGCACTTCAAAAGAATCCAAATTGTAATGCATACACATATGAATGCTTTCCTATTTTTAATTGGAAAAGTTTTTTGTTGACCCTAATTTTGATGATTAGAGTTTGATGATTCTGGTTTAATATTTTTGGGATGTTACAAACCTTCCCCCCTTAAACAAAATCTCGTCCTGAGATTTGAAAAAGGACAAAAATATTACCTAGGATTTGAAGAGATCGGGAAACTCCGTCCTGATGTGACCTTCGCGCTCCCAGGTAGCTTCCTCTTCTGTGTGGTTGCTCCACTAAATCTTGAGAAACTTGATCCTTCCGGTTCTGGTAGTTCTGAAAGCTTCTTCCAAAATACGGATGGGTACTTCGGGATAGGTCAGGTCATCGTTGATTTCTATGGTCGGGTGATCAATATTCTTGAACACTTCAGTCTTCTCCGGGACTTCGAGGCACTTGCGAAGTAATGAGGTATGGAACACATTGTGCACGGCTGACATCTCTTCGGGTAGTTCCAATTGATACAACACTTCTCCTTGACGGTTCAGAATTTTGAAGGGTCCGATATATCTGGGGGCTAAATTTCCTTTTAGCTGGAAACGCTGCATTCCCTTCAATGGCGACAATTTCAGATACACAAAATCTCCTATGTTGAAGGCGAGGTCTCGATGTCTCTTGTTGGTGTAACTCTTCTGTCTGGACTGGGCTGTCTTCAGGTGCTCACGAATCTTGTGAACCTTCTCTTCTGCTTCTCGTAGGATATCAGGTCCAAATATCTGACTCTCTCCTACTTCCGACCAATTCAAAGGGGTGCGACACTTTCTTCCGTACATGAATTCAAATGGGGCCATTTGCCAACTAGCTTGATAACTGTTGTTGTATGAAAATTCTGCAAACGACAGATAGTCTTCCCACTTAGATCCATATTCTAACACACAGGCTCTCAGCATATCTTCGAGTATTTGATTTACTCGCTCCGTTTGTCCATCAGTCTGAGGGTGATAAGCGGTGCTGAAATCTAGGCGGGTTCCTAAACCTTCTTGGACTTTCTTTCAGAATCTCGAGGTAAACTGAGTTCCTCGATCCGATACAATGTTCTTGGGGACTCCATGCAAACTGACGATTCTAGCGATGTATAACTCCGCTAGCTTCGAACTCTGATATGTGGTCTTGACGGGTAAGAAATGGATGACTTTGGACAATCTTCCCACTCTGACCCAGATAGAGTCATTTCACCTACTAGAAGTAGGCAATCCGGTGATAAAGTCCATTCCAACGGAATCCCATTTCCATTCCGGAATTTGTAATGGTTGCAACCAATGTTAAGGAAATCGGTAATCGTTAGCTGCTCGGTTGGCTTGAGAGTAGCGATTAATCGGAATTCAGACTAACTGATTTAATCGGTCGGCTATTAATCGGTGCAGCCTACAAAAATTAGCACATAAAACACGTATGAATCCTCGTCCTTAAGCTTCCGGATGAGATCCTTAAGGCGCTCGAGCTCTTATATCTGAGGTCTAGTCGGCAACTACGAGGAACTGGTCAACAACAACAATGAACTAGTTGGTGATGGCTGAAATCAAGCTCCTGGAGGCAGGGATCGAACGGGAGCTTCGCAAAACCTACTTCATTAGGGCGGGCTAGAAGATAGATGGGCGATATGTGTTGATAATTTTGCAACTTTTTTGACCAAGTGTAGTGGTTAATCGGGAACATACCTAGTAATCGGAGTGTCAGACCTATTAATCGGGCTAAACGATTAACACGAAGGATTAATGGTAATCGACACGGCCAGGTCCCTAGTAGCGATTAATCGGCCTATTAATCATTGATTCGGCCTATTTTTTGAACAGCGGTTGCAACAATCCAGCGGGTCTTTGATGTCCTGCCTTGACTCGCTGACATATATCACACTTGGCGATATAGCTTCCGATTTCTCTCTTCATCTTATGCCACCAAAATTGTTCTTTCAAATCTTGATACATCTTTATTCCTCCAGGGTGGATAGAATAAAGAGTATCATGATCTTCCTTGAGAATATCTTCTTTCAACTCAGAATCTGCTGGTACACAAAGGTGTCCTTTGTACCACAGAACTCCTTCTTCGTCTTTGGTGAATCCGGGTACTTTCCCTGTACCGATACGACGCTTGATTCCGTCGATACTAGCATTTCCTTTCTGCGCCTCTTTGATCTGGCTGATCAAAGTGGGTTGAAGTTCTATGCTAGCCAAAAATCCTTCACTCACTAATTCCATTCGAAAATCTTCCATCTCTTTGTGCGAGCTTGGTTGCTCCTTAAAAATCATGGAGTTCAAGCGGCACGACAATCTGCTAAGGGCATCTGCTACAACGTTGGCTTTACCAAGGTGATAGTGAATGTCCAGATCGTAATCCTTGATTAGGTCAATCCATCTTCTCTGTCTCATATTCAGCTCCTTCTGAGTGAATATATACTTCAGGCTCTTGTGATCCGAATATATCTCACAACGATTTCCCATCAGGTAATGCCTCCATGTCTTCAGGGCTAGAACTACGGCTGCGAGTTCGATGTCATGGGTTGGGTAATTTTGCTCATGTTGTTTCAGTTGTCGAGATAGATAAGATATAACTTTGCCTTCTTGCATTAGCACACATCCGAGACCGATCTTGGATGCGTCACAATACATGTCGAAGGGCTTCGTGATATCCGGCATGATTAAGATTGGAGCTGACATCAATGTCCTCTTGAGTTCTTGAAAACTCACTTCACATTTGTTTGTCCATTCAAACTTCTTGTCCTTCTTCAGCAATTGAGTCATGGGTCTGGCAATACTCGAGAATCCTTCTACGAACTTGCGGTAATATCCCGCCAATCCGAGAAATGCACGAACTTGGGTTTGAGTGGTTGGGGCTTGCCAATCTTCGACATCTTTCACCTTTGCAGGGTCAACGGCAATTCCTCCGGCTGATACAATGTGGCCGAGGAATCCTACCTCCTGTAACCAGAATTCACATTTGCTAAACTTGGCATACAACTGATGCTCTCTAAGGGTTCCAAGAATGGTCCTTAGGTGTAGCTCATGTTCTTCTTCCGATTTGGAATAAATTAGAATGTCGTCGATGAAAACAACAACAAACTGATCCAGGAAGTCCATAAAAATCTTATTCATGAGATTCATGAAATAAGCGGGGGCATTGGTTAATCCAAAAGACATGACAATATACTTGTATAATCCATATCTGGTGGTAAAGGCAGTCTTGGGAATATCCTCTGCGCGAATCTTGAGTTGATGATAGCCTGTTCTAAGATCAATCTTAGAAAACACTTTGGCACCGGTCAACTGATCAAACAAATCTTCTATCTTGGGCAATGGGTACTTGTTCTTGATGGTGACATCATTCAACTTCCGGTAATCCGTACACAAACGGTTACCTCCATCCTTTTTGTCCACAAATAAGACAGGTGATCTCCATGGTGACGCACTTGGTTAAATTAATCCAATTTCCAGCATGGAATCCAATTGCTTCTTCAGTTCTGCTAGTTCCGACGGGTTCATACTATAGGGTCTCTGGCTATGGGTCCTGTTCTGGGGATTAGTTCAATGATAAACTCGATATCCCGATCTGGGGGCATATCGGGAAAAACATCTGGAAATACATCGGGGTATTCGCAGACTATCCAGACATGGTCAATGGTAGGTTGGGCTATACTCTTGTTGCACTTGAATTGACGAGGTAAGGTTTCAGATATATGCTCTACTAATATTGCGGCGGTACTGGTCATGGTTATGGCTTTCTTGGCACAGTCAATCAATCCTTTATGTTTGGACACCCAATCCATTCCTAGTACTACTTCCAAACCTTTAATTCCGAGTACTATCAGATTAGCATAAAAATCTATGCCATGGATTCAGATAGGGACGGCTTTGCAAATTTTCCTAGCTTTGGTGGTTGAACCGGGGATTTGAACAATCATAACATGCTTCAGTTTTGTTGGTTGAATCTTACTAGTGCAGGCAAATTCTTCGGTGACAAATGAATGCGATGCACCCGAATCAAACAACACTCTTGCAAGTACTGAATTAACAGAAAACAGACCCAGCACGACGTCTGGCGCTTCCTGAGCTTCTTCAGCATGCATGAGAGAAAGACGGCCATTGCGGTTGAGTGAATTCCCTGGGGTAAATCTCCTTCCGGGCTGAACACGATGCTGCTGCTGAGCTGGGGAATTTGCATTGCTGGCTGCGGTATTCTTCTTGTTGGGGCACTCATTGGAGTAGTGACCCTTATTTCCATATTCATAACAAGTCACTTGCGACTTGTCCTTTGCTGCAACAGGCACAGCATTGCTTCCAGTCCTCGGGGCAGTGTTGGTGTTGGCAGTAGCATTGTTGTTGTTGAACTTGGGTGGGGCACGGTTGAAATTGCCAGAGTTGCCGGGGTTGTTGTGAGTTCCTCCGGGCCTCGGGTTTCCACGGATGGGATAGGTCGAACGATTCATCCGGGGTCTGTTGGTTCTCGGGGCAAATCCTAGAGATGGGTTAGGGCGATACTTTGGGGTCTGATGGGTTCCCGGTTGATGCATCATGCGAATCTTGCGGTTCCCATTGGCTTGGTTGATCTTTCCTTTCATATGGATGGCAGAGTCGACAAGGGCTTCAATATAAGCGAAGGGGATATTGACTAACACCGTCTGCATCTCATCGTGCAGACCATTCAAGAATCTCTCCTTCTTCTTGGCTTCGGTGTCGATCTCATCCGGGGCATACCTAGCTAATGACAAGAATTTGTCACGGTATTCCACTACGGTCATCCTTCCTTGCTTTAGTTCTCTGAACTCATCTCTCATTCTTTTGATCAAACCCGGTGGCACATGGGTTCTGCTGAACTTGACCTTGAATTCTTCCCAGGTCATCATCTATCCTTCGGTCATTGCACGAACGCTGTTCCACCATGCTCTGCCATCTCTGGCTAGATAGTGGGTGGCGAACAGAACTTTTTCGTTGGCTTCCACTCCAGCGACTTCCAGGTTGTTTTCCATGGTTTGCAGCCAATCATCGGCATCTAAGGGCTCTTCTGACTTAGTGAAAATAGATGGGTTGGTGTTCTGGAAATTCCTGAGCTTAGATCCATGGTTGTCCTGATTTCTGTGGCCTTGATTGTTGTGGGCTAGCTGACCTATCTGTTGCAGGGTGGCTAGGTTGGCTTGACGTTCGGCTCTTTCAGCTTCACGGTCAGAAACCAACATTTGCAGCATCGGCAACATCGGGTCCGGGGATGAACCACTTCCTCCGCATGGCATCTGAAGATTGAGATGGATCATGAGAAAAGAGGGAAATTTCTAAGGTTCCGGGACTTTGAAAAGTTTTTATAGTTTGACTCAGATTTTTCTAGCAATTTGCTTTTCATTCATTCATAGCACCCAATACAAGCACACACCACAAAACAAGAAAAGCAGATGGTTTTAAGAACCATTCTGGAAACTACGATATAGTGGGACCGAATACAACTCACTACGCTAGTGCTCAAGTGCTTCTACTCCTTGGAGTCGGTGTAGTCGTCGATGGACAACCTCGTGGTGGGCCGAGCAGCGGCCGACAACATCTCGACCACGGGTGATGGCGCCCTACAGATCTAGTACGTCAGGGCCCTGCTCGCAAAGGCGGTCGAGCAGCAAAACGCAGGCGCTGACTCGCAGGGTCGGGTGTACTCGCGTTCTTCAGGCAGCAGAGCGGCCTCAAGAGGCCGCCCACTGGCGGCAAACACCCTCAACTGCCCGCCACCAGAGCCATTGCAGCTCCAACATCGACCCGCGAACGTGGCCCTCTCCACCAACGACACCAGGCCAGCGAACAACTTCGTCGCCGCCAACGGTCAGCCCATCGACGCCCGCACCCACATCATCAACAACCAAAGCTGGCGCGCACGCCAGCCCGACTACTTGCGACATGCCCTAACCAATCGCCGCGATGGCGAGCCGATGGGTTCGCTATGTCGACTCGGGCCCAGGTGCTTCGGACCAATGATTCGAGGCGAAAAATACCCGGCGAACTTCAAGGCGCCGAAGGAAATAGAGAAGTACGACCCCTCGTACGACCCCTCCGTGTGGCTGGATACATACCTCATGGCGATGGGGATCGCTGGCCACACCGACCTGCTAGACGCCCGTTAGCTCCCCTTGAGGCAGTGGATCAACACCCTCCCCCAGGATAGCATCGACTCCTGGGAGGAGATGCGTGACACCTTCGTCAGTCACTTCGAGTGCTCCTACACCCGCTCCACCACCATCGAGGACCTGGAGTGATGCGTCTAGGGACCCCGCGAGTCGACCCGCAACTGGGTCCAGCGGTGGCAAGAACTATGGTACAACGCGGTCGGCATCCACCTAGACAACGCGATCCATTGCTTCAAGACCTCGTGCCGCTACGAGCCCTTGGTCGCCAAGCTCAAGCGACATTCTCGCACGCTCGACAACATACCGGACCTCCTCGACATCGCCAAACGGTACGCGGAGGAAGATCCAAACTAGGAAACCGACGACGAGTCGGGAGGCCAACGCCGCACGAGCGGCAACAACAACGGACGACGATCCGACCTACGCTACAGCAACACTCGCCTCACCGGCAAGAGCCGCAGTGACGGGCGAGTCGACTTCGTCGCCAACGCCGGGCACGCGCAGCGCGATCCCAAGAGCTTCCGCCATGACGGAGGGCAACGCCGCGACGGCGGCAATTACAAGGCGAAACCAAGGTTCGACCCCGCGGCCCTCCTTAACCAACCTTATGCGTTTCACAGTAGGGAAGGGAAGCCCGCTACACACACGATCGCCGACTGCCACACTCTTAGGGAGATCGAGAAGGCACGGCGAGCGCGGGAGGACCCCGACAACAACCCGCCAAACGGCACAAAATTCGGCAATGTGGCCGGCTCGCTCCATACCTTCACAGGCTTCAACACGAAGCGCGAGAAGAAGGTCATCGCCCGCGCCGTCGCCGTCAACGCGGTGGCCTAGGTGGATGTTCCCCAGTTCCTCAACTGGTCGGAGCAGCCCATCACCTGGAGCCGCCAGGACCACTCGCCACGCATCGAGTACCCAGGCCGAGTCGCCCTGGTGGTCAAGCCTAAGGTGGGCGACTACTGGCTCCCCAAGACATTGATGGATGGCGGCAGCTCCATCAACATCATGTACCTGGACACCTTCCGGCGACTGCGGCTCCCGCAGTCGATGGTCGAGACGACCTACACCACGTTCCATGGCATCGTCCCCGGTCGGAAGGCGTACCCGATCAGCAAGGTCACGCCGCCCGTCACCTTCGGCACACCAGCAAACTTCCGCACCGAGCGGATCGTCTTCGAGCTGGTACCCTTCGACAGCCCCTACCACTGCGTCCTGGGGCGCCAGGCATTCGCCAAGTTCATGGCAGCGTCCCACTATGCGTACAACGCGATGAAGCTCCCCGAGCTCGCCAAGTACGCGAGCGGGGTCAACAACGACGACCCCACCATACTCAAGAAGCCCAACTCGGAGGGCGCAAACACCTCAGCCTTCGAGGCAACGACGCACACCCGCACCGTCGAGCTGGTCCCAGGCGACTCCAGCCAGACGGTGACGATCGGGACGGGCATGAGCCCAGCCTAGGAAGGCGTGCTCATCGAGTTCCTCCGTGAGAACAGGGACATCTTCGCATGGAATCCCTCTGACATGCCTGGTGTCCCTAGGGAGCTCGCTGAGCACAAATTAAACGCCGACCCCAAAGTGCGACCCGTCAAGCAGTCGCTGCGGCCCTTCAATGAACAGCGCCGCCGAGCTATCGCCGAGGAGGTGCAGCGTCTACTCGCTGCAGGCTTCATCCGGCCAATCAAATACTCCAAGTGGCTGGCAAACCCAGTCTTGGTCGAGAAGAAGAACAGGACCTGGAGGATGTGTATCGACTACACAAACTTGAACAGCGCCTGCCCGAAGGAGCAGTTCGTCCTCCCGCGGATCCACCAAATAATCGACTCCACCGCGGGCTCGGAGTCGCTGTGCTTCCTCGACGCCTACTCTAGGTACAACCAGATCAAAATGGCTGTCGAGGACGAGGAGAAGACGGCGTTCATCACGCCATTCAGAGCCTTGTGCTACACCGCCATGACCTTCGGCCTCAAGAACGTCGGGGCGACCTACCAGCGGTGCATGCAGGAGTGCCTCGCGAGCCAAATTGGCCGCAACATCCACGTCTACATCGACGACGTGGTCATAAAGTCCGCTCGCCAGGGCGATCTACTCGCCGACCTGGCGGAAACATTCGCCAACCTGCGGAAATACAAGATAAAGCTCAACCCAGGCAAGTGCACCTTCGGTGTACCAGCGGGACAACTACTGGGGTACGTCGTCTCCAAGCGCGGGATCGAGGCGAACCCCACCAAGATCGACACAATTGCTCGACTCGGCAAACCCGAGTGCCTGCGCGACATCCAGAAGCTGGCTGGGCGAGTAGCGGCTCTCAGTCGCTTCATCCCCCGCCTGGGCGAAAAGGCGATGCCCCTATATCGCCTGATGTGCAAGAACCCCACCTTTCAGTGGGACAAGGAGGCGGACGACGCGCTCCGCGACCTCAATAAGGTGCTACTCGCCGCCCCCGCCGACAAAGAACCCATGCTGGTCTACGTCGCGGCTTCCGAACGCGTCGTCAGCGCCGTCATGGTCGTCGAACGGCCAGAGGAAGGAAAGGAGCGCCCAGTGCAGCGCCCGGTGTACTACATCTGCGAGGTCCTCACCGAGTCGTGCCAGCGGTACCCGCAGTACCAGAAACTGGTATATGCGGTCTTTAGAGCACAGCGGCGCCTGCCGCACTACTTCCAGGATCACCCAATCACAGTCGTCTCCTCAGCACCGTTGCAGGACATCATCCGCAACCGCGAGGCGACCGGGTGAGTCGCCAAGTGGGCCGTCGAAATCGGCGTCCACAACATCAAGTACGATCCACGAAAAGCGATCAAATCGCAGGCTCTAGCGGACTTCATCGCCGATTGGGAAGAAGCCCAGCAGCCAGAAAAGCTGCCATACCTCCACTACTGGAGCCTCCACTTCGATGGCTCCAAGAACGCGGACGGCGCAGGAGCAGGGATCGTGCTGACTTCACCAAAGGGCGACAAGCTCCGCTACGTCCTATGCCTCGACTTCACCCCCTGCACCAACAACATGGCCGAGTACGAGGCACTACTTCACGGCATGCGAGCTGCCAGGGAGATGAACGTCAACCGCCTACGCTGCTACGGAGACTCCGACCTCGTCGCCGGGCAAGTCGCTGGCACGTGCGACACCGTCTCTCCCACCATGGCGGCATACCGCCAAGCAGTATACAAGCTGGGGGGACAGTTCGCAGCGTATTCCGTCGAGTGGATCGACAGGCGGAAGAACGAGGAGGCTGACGTACTCTCTCGTATCGGATCGGCTCGACTCGCGCCACCCGCCGGCGTCTTCCTCAACACGATCACCAAGCCGTCAGTCTCTCCCCCAAGGGAGATCGACATCGGAGTCCCGCTGCAGCCAGAGGCGGCCCTGGTCGCACTCGTCGCCGAGCCAGACGACTGGACCAGGCCCTAGATCGCCTACCTGGAGGCTGGCACCTTTCCGGCAGACGAGACGGACGCCCGGATGATTGCACGCCGATGCAAATCCTTCACCATCATCGACGGCGAGCTCCACAAGCACAGCGTGACCGGCGTGTTCCAATGCTGCGTCCAACCCGCCGAAGGACGCAAGATCCTCCACGACATCCACTCCGGTGACTGCGGCCACCACACCGGCGCCCGCTCTCTGGTCGCCAAGGCTATGCGACACGGCTTCTACTGGCCCACCGCACACGCCGATGCCGTCGACATTGTCCAGCGGTGCGCTGGGTGCCAGAAGTACGCCAACCAGACACACGTGCCGAGCTCAGCACTCAAGACAATCCCCATCACCTGGCCATTCGCCATGTGGGGTATGGATATGGTAGGCCCCTTCAAAAAGGCCCCCTCCGGCTACACCCACCTTCTGGTCGCGGTCGACAAATTCACAAAATGGGTGGAGGCCAAGCCAGTCCGGAAATGCGACGGGAATACCGCCACCAAGTTCTTACGCGAGCTCATATATCCGCTACGGGTTCCCAAACAGCATCATCACGGACAACGGCACCAACTTCGCCAAAGGAGCCATGGCCGAATTCTGCGAGGAACACCACATCCGGCTCGACCTCGCGTCAGTCGCCCACCCGGAGTCCAATGGCCAGGCGGAACGGGCCAACCAGAGCATCCTCCATGGCCTGAAGCCGCGGCTCCAAGTTCCACTCGAGCGCACCGCCGGGTGCTGGGTCGAGGAGCTACCCTCGGTCATCTGGGGCATCCGCACCTCGGTTAACAGGTCGACAGGGTTCACCCCCTTCTTCATGGTGTACGGCGCCGAGGCAGTCATGCCCACGGACCTCGAGCACGACTCGCCAAGGGTCGTCCACTACACGGAGGCGGTGAACGAACTTGCACGTCAGGATGGAATCGATCAACTCGACGAGGCACGTGACCACGCTCGATCACGCACCGCCATCTACCAGCAAGGACTCCGCCGCTACCACAGCCGGCGGGTGAAAACTCACACCTTCGAAGAAGGCGACCTGGTGATGCGCCTCATCCAGGACAAGAAAGACATGCACAAGCTTCCCCCCCATGGGAGGGACCATTCGCCATCGGGCGAGTACTCGGCAACGACGCCTACTACCTCATCGATGTCCGCGGAGATGGCAAGCTCGACGTCAAGCGACCATGGAATGTAAACCTCCTACAGAAGTTCTACTCCTAGAACCCCACATATGTATCCTCTAGTCGCTATGAAATAAAAAGAATTGGTTACCGCAAATTGCGCCTACTCTCCGTGTCTTGTGCCACTCGCACTCGTAATAACAGCGTCAAGCTAACTGCACAAGTCAACATCTGGTACAGCGATCGGCATGGCCAAGTAGTGTGTTACAAGGGCACTGGGTCACCCCAGGTCTTGTAACGTCCATGAAAAACGCCTACCCGGAGCCCCAGTGGAGTTGCCTAGCTCGACTGGTTCTACGAGCCAAGGCAACTGCCTTCGCTTCTCACAGCGACCATGATCCTCCGCATCCTCGACATAGCGACTCGAACGGCCAAGTACCACGCTCGGGGACTAACGACCAGTCCAGCACGAGCGCCTAGGGAAAACGTCAAGTACGAGAGCATGCCCAGGACTCGCCACGCGACTGACCCAACGGGCCAGGCAGGAGCGATGCGCTCACCATAACGCGCCAAGTCCTCACCCACCCTCGAGTCGCGCGTAGAACAACCAAGTACCACGCTCGGGGACTCGGCAACCCGACCTCGTTCGCGCAAGGGAAAACGGTGAAGTACAGAGCACTCATGGGAGTCGCCTTGCGACTAGCTCTCCGAGTTCGGGCGAGTCGACCCCAATAAACAAAACATTCGAAACAACAAACACATAATAAACGAGGTAAACTCCATAAAAAGGGTGGACGTGCTCGGGGACTCGTTCAAACCTCAATCAGAGACACACAACGATTCACAAAAAACACGATATTTCATTAAATAGCATGTCGCAAGCGTTAAAAAATACAAAGTATGCCCAATGGCAGCACTGTTACTAACGCCCTAGGGCACAGTATTCTATTCTACAGGCTTCGACGACGACTCGCCACCACCCTTGCGATTGTGAATGAAGGGAGTGTACGGGTTTGACGGGTACATCGTCAGCTCACCCGCCATCGCTGCACGGAAGGGTTGCTCGATCTTGAAGTCCCGGTGCTGCGGCTCGGGGTCATTGGGCGCGACGACCGTCTCCTGATAAGGAAGGAGGTCGCCCATCGCCCAGACGCGTTCGGAGTATACTGCGACGCGGTCCGTCAGCTTCAGCACCTTGGAGATCTCCACCGAGCCGGTCGACGACGGGTAGCCACTCGTCACATCGTCCAGATCGAAGTCCTCCGGGAAGTGAGCGAGCCCAAGGCTAAGCACCGTAGCCGCTCCACGTCGGAACGCCGATCACGTCATGAATTCGACGACCGACGGCGCCTTCTCCAAGTATCGCCACACCTTGACGAGGTCGCTGGGAATCACCTCCGTGGGTGACATCTCCTGGAGATACGCCCGTATGCACGTCGCCGACAACGTGGCCGAGTCGACCAGCATGGACACACATTGCCGTGCATCGAACAAACTCGCCTCTTCCGCGCTGTCAATGATTCGACCTGCGGACATAAAGCGACAGTGAGTACATCAAAGATTACACAATGCAAACGTTACAGGCACAGGAAGACACACTCACCAATCAAGGGACGGGAGAGGTCCGTGATGAAGCTCTGAAGAGAGGTGTAGTCATCTTGAAGCCCAGAGACAAGGGCATCGGAGACTTTACGCTCCTCAGCGGCGGCTGTAATGGCAGCCTTGGCTCGCCCATCCGCCGAAGTTGCCTCCTCCCTCGCCTCCTTCAGCTCGCGCTCAAGGTGGGCAATCCGCTCCTCAGCTGAGTTTAAAGTAGTCTAAGATGCCGCCAACTCAGTCGCGAGGACGAGGCCCTGGCGGACCTCCTCTGCCTTCACAGCAGTAGCCTGGAGCTCCTTGTTCGCCTCTTGGACGGCGGACAGTTCCCTCTCCACAAGACGTTTTGCAGGGAGACGGTCGGCCGACTCGCGCTGCAAACCCTGAAC
This sequence comes from Avena sativa, assembly GCA_916181665.1. NCBI lineage: Eukaryota > Viridiplantae > Streptophyta > Magnoliopsida > Poales > Poaceae > Avena > Avena sativa. The sequence continues at coordinate 130,873,992 of OV702283.1, read as the reverse complement.
ACAAGTCACACAGTTAGCAACAGCAGAATCCTAAGTGCCCACCCGCTGAAATTCAGCGCGTGCGCACTCGGGGACTGGCATTCAAAAATCCTAAGTGCCCACCTGCTGAAATTCAGCGAGTGCGCACTCGGGGAGTGGCATTCAGAAATCCTAAGTGCCCACCCGCTGAAATTCAGCGAGTGCGCACTCGGGGACTGGCATTCAAAAAAACCTTAAGTGCCCACCCGCTGAAATTCAGCGAGTGCGCACTCGGGGACTGGACGCGAGAATTAAAAACAAGACATTTAAAGAATCAGACCACTGCAACACAGCGGCTTGATCCTCGGGGACTAGACATACCTGGATGGCTGCGCCAAGCATACCATGAAGCTGTATCGCGTCCACGGACGCGAGGAGAGCCGGCGTGTGCCCACGACGTTGCTCGACCTCCGTGTCAGCGACCCCGGGTGCGCGGCTCGACGGCGAGGTACCACTCGCCGTAGCCGCTCTGGTTATAAAGCGCGGGAAGGTTGCGATGGATGCGCCGGCACCAAAGGAGCCCGGCTCGGCTGCTCCAGATGAGGGAGCACCCTCCTTGGTCGGCAAGGCCGCCTCCCCCACGGGTTCACTCGGCGCGATCGCCATGTCGTCAGATACCGTGATGACTTTGTCGCCCTTGGCCTTCTTGCCGCTATCCGCGGGGGCGACAACCTCGTTCGCTTTCCTCTTCCGGGAGGGATCCTCCTCGCTGACGACTGGTGGCACCTTGGCCACGGTCAGGTGACCTATCTTCTTGGCTCCAGTCCTACAAATTAATCACATGAGCAAGTGGTCCGAGTACAATGAAAACAAAAAGACAGGTGAATAAAACTCACTTGGCGACCGGTAGGAACCGCAGCCCTGTGCGGATGCCGGCCGGTTTCGCCAATTCGGGACCCAGCCGTCGACTGAGGCCCATCTCCAGGACGTCGCGTGCCCAAGACACGGACAGTTTCTTCGTTGTCGAGGCCGCGACTGGTGCCTCCGAAACATTTTCGGCGGGAGCATCTTTGGGCAGCGAAGCTACCACGACCGGAGTGGCCCCCGACCCAGAGACTGGGGCGAATGGCGGAGGCATCAAGGCCAGAGGCACCTCATTCAGAACGGCGGTGATATCCAGCGCCGTTGTCGTCTGTGGAACTTCACCCCTGGCCAGGCTGGTGGCGTCGGAGCTGCTTGGCGAATGAGGCGGAGACGCCTGTTTCGCTGGCTTCGTCCTCTTCTTTGGAGGGGCCCTCACCTCCTCCTTCTTCTTCTTCTTTGATGGAGTGGCCTCGCGACGCGAGGTGTGCTCAGGTAGCTCGTCGTCGTCATCGTCATGACGCTCGAGGCTTTTGCTCGCTTCGAGCTCGCGCTGCCACTGTCCGCGTGTTTTCCGGACCAGCGGGGCGACCTCTTCCTCAGATTCGTCGTCGTCGCCACTCCCGTCACTCTCGACGCCTCCCCTTGTCGGAGGCGAGTCACCCACCTCCTGGACGGACAAGCTCAAATTCTCATCGTCCGCGGGCGGAAGCCACCCTTCCACCACTTGAAATAGCTGCAATAGGCATAAACAACATCAGTATGACCGCGACTGCATTTAACTGCGACTGCGAATGACGAAAAGATGACTTACCGTTGGGGCTAGATGCTTCGCGGTGTAGGGGGTGACCCCAGCCTTCGCATCGAGGTATGTCGCCTGGGTGATCTTCTTCAGCGCCAGGAGGTAGTCCTCGAGTTGCCACTCGACGAGGCAGGACTTCGTCGAGTCCTCCCGGCCCGCGTACTCGTACATGTAGCGGTCGCGGCGGGCCAGGGGGACGAGTCGCCGCCCGAGCCAGCAGTTGTACAAATTGATGGGCAGGAGACCCCTTTTCTTCAGGCCGCGAATGGTCTAAAGCATTTCATCCACGACCATCCGCTGGTCTGTTGGAAGCTTGCCGACTTGGAGTCGGCGTGGTTTAGGCCGGTCGGCGGAGTATCTTGGGATCGCCACCTTGCCGTCTGGAGTTGCCTCGGTGACATAGAACCAAGAATTCTTCCATTGGCTCGCCGCCTTCGCGGGTAGCATCAGATCAAAGAAGGAAGCCTTCAATTTCAGCTGAAACGTCAGGCCGACCGCGGCGAGCATTGGGCCGCCCGCTTCCTCGTGACTGATCTGCCCGTGGAATAGATCTTGCCACAGGGGGAAGTAGGGCCTGCAGCCCAGGTAGTACTCGCAGAACACCACGAAAATGGCGAGCTGCTCGATGCTGTGCGGGCCCAGGTCCGACGGTTGGATCCCGTAGAAGGCACAGAAGCGCCGGAAGAAAAGAGATGTTGGAAACCCCATCCCCCGCTCTAGGTGGCTGGTGAAGCAGACGAACTCTCCCTCGCGCGGGTCCGGGGTCACCTCTCCGGCCGCAGGGATTCGCCACCTGCCGGCGCGCAAGATCCCGGCCTCGTCGAAGGACGCCAGTTGCGCTCTCGTGCACTTGGATCTACCCCATGGCTCGATGGAGGGGGCCATTGGCGGAAGGATTCGTGGGGTCGGAGGATTTCGGTTCGGCTGGATCGCGATGCGGAGGAAAACGAAGGTGCGCGCAATCAGAGGAAATGACGAGGAGGTGGTTCTCCGATCGCCTACCATCCCCTTTATATAGCGGTTGTTACCCGCCAAATCAGGGAGCCGTTACCACGCGGTGATTACGCCAACAGTTACCGTTGGATTACCCCAACGGCTAGTTTGACTGCGTTTGGCGGTCCAACTTCAGCCACTCGGCTCGCCGACCCGATCACTGCAAACAGTGACTAAATATTTCGCCGACCCAATCGCCAAAGCTGCGACCAGAATGACTAGTTTCCTCCTTTATTCAGGAGCCCGCCGCCGATTCGACTGGATGCCCTCGTTGAAAGCCGAATACTCCTACTGCCAGCAACCACCTGCGCCCAATCGACGACGGCCTCGGGGACTACTGATGGGGATATGCCTACCGGGGTATACCCAGCAGGACGTTTCCGACTGGCCCAGGAACTGGCGAGTGGGCCTGCAAGACGGCGACTGGATCAAGGCCCGGTGTGGATCCAAGCGACTGGAAGCTGAAGGCCCAGGCGAGTAGATAGGCCCAAGCGGATTAGGTTAAACGAGTACCGAAGCCTTAACTGATTCGGTTGAGATATGTAAACCCTAGGGGAGGTAAGTCTATATAAACCTCCCTACAGGGCGTGTAGAGATACGTTCCATCATACACCCAAGCGACTCGCCGCCTAGCCGCCGAGCTCGCCCATTGTACCACCATCATAATACAATCTAGCAGGAGTAGGTCTTTACCCTCCGGGGGGCCGAACCTGGGTAAAACCCTGTGTCTCCGCCCTCATCTCGCACCCCAGATGGCTGGCCGCCCTTGCCCCTCGTTCTACTACTCGCTGCCGATTGCAGCATCTTCCGTGACCATTCCCACGACAACTAGCATCTACAAGTGGGGGTAAGTACTAATAAGGTATGGTAAACTAGTGGAGTTTTACTAAGTTCAATCTCATGCCTTAGGATGACATAAGGATTATCTAGCTTAGGCCAAGTTTTATGCTGTTTATGCAATCTTCAATTATCTTTCTAGAATCTACAATTCACTTAAGTAAGCTCTAAGTAATAGCTTTGATAAAGAAATAAAGTAGAAGCTTGCAAGTAAAACTAGGATTGGTTTATTAAGTGGGTATGAGCATATATGCTTAAGGCATATAGTTGGCATGGTAACAAGCAAGTATTTACTTGCATAGGTATAGTATCTTGCAAGTGTTAACTTGCACAATCAACTAGTAGTATTAGGCTTGCTAAAGTAAAGTATCTTGCAAGTGTTAGCTTGCCTTGTGCATAGCAGTGGTTGAAGTTCTCCTCGGCTTCTTCTTCGTAGTATCCTCCTTCCTCCTCGTATCCTTGGTCGGTCCTAGAGTCTATGAATAAATACGAGATACACAATCAGCAAACAATACTTAACTACTTTCAATCATCACACACAAGGGTTCTATAGATGATCTAGCATCATCACTAGTATTACAAGATTATTTCTTTTATTTTTAGAAAAGTAATTTCTACTCATTGAAAAACTACTTAAGATTTAATATTCTCCAAACCAAACATGGGATCATGTTGACACATGTCATCACCACATATCTCAGTATATGGGAATATGATTTAAAGTGGTGTCACAATTTAATAAGATTTAACCTTTTATTTTAAACAAAATTAAATGACTATAAATGCCTATGTGGCCTTCTTTTATTACTTGAACATTATTTTTGTAAGTAAACCCAAATGTTTTTATATATTCTGAAAGGTATGATTAAATGTGATCTTTGAGAGTTGGAATCAACTCAAAAGCTATTATAGTTTAAATTTGAAAAATGTTTGAATGCAGAAAAGGTTCTGCCTTGTTATTTTTACCAAGGTTGGTCTATAGATTCAAATGATTTGAATCCAACGGGATTGGATTAAGCATTTGAAAACCTTTCGAACAAAATTGGTTTCATTCAATTTGGTTCACTGAATCGAGTTGGGTTGACTTTTGAAACTGGGTACAGAACTATGTTTGAATTAAAATGGAAAAAGTTAAATTGAAACGACTGGGCTGCGTGGGAAGGGTTATTGGGCCGGCCTAGTGTCACTCCGCGGCGCGGGGCGCAACTGATAGGGCGGGTCTACTGGTCAGTGACTCTTTAAACGCGAAGCGGTACGGGGCGCTGTGGTGCGTTGGATTAGAAGTAAGATCAACACCTAAGGGTCGTCGTCGACAATGAACTAGTCACCGGCGAGCTCGAACCCAAGCGGCTCAGTGGGGGTCGTCGGGGGCTCACCGGGGCTCAGGCGAGGGTCGGCGATGCAGGCGAACGATGAAGTCGACGACGGCGAACCTCCTGGTACCGGCAGCTCCTCCTGGGGTGGACGAAATCAACGGCTCCGCTTCTCCTCTGCAATGGCGAGCTCCGGCCAAATTCCGGCGATGCGCTGCTCGCCTAGCTCCGGCTAAGGCGTGGAATGATCAGTGAGGTGAGGGGAGTAAGATGGTGTTCTTAAATCGATTGGGGTGGCCTCCTTTTATAGGCTCGACGGCGAGACCGGACGGGATGGGCAGGCGACGGTGGCGACACGGCTATGGGCAGCTAGAGGCATGGCCGAGGGTGGCGATCGATCGGTGGTCTCCTGGCAATGCTCTAGGGCTTTAATGCGTGTGTAGGGGCTGTGGTAAATGGTCGGGAACGCTCGATGCTCTGCGAGGCCGAGGCGGCGAACTCTGCAGCGAGCGGTGGCTACGGGTACGGGCGGTGAAATGGGCATGTCTGGCGGTCTCCTGGGACGGTGGGGTGCATGCTGGCGGGCGCCAAGGGCTCGAGGTGGTCGGGTTGCATGGGAACAGAGCATGCTCTATGGTGCGTGTCAGCATGGTCGACAGCGGCGCGGGCGCGGCGTTCCTGGCGGTTCTGGTTGCTTTCTACGAGGCAGGGTTGGTCGAGAGGGGGCGGTGAGGCATGGGCTGCATGCTAGACAAGGTTGGCACGGCTAGTTCTTCTCCTAGCTTGCTGTCCACACTGGGGTGACATGGGTGCTCTCGGCCTGTTCACCATTGATGATATTGGCAAGCTTATAGTGGGGCTAGTGATTAGTTAAGGTTGTTAGATGATCTACTAAGGCTAGTGGTGTCCAGAGAGGGAACAAGTTAGGCCAGAATCACTGCACACTATAGTGTTTTGATTTTGTTTGATTTGTATCTTCAAGGTGTTTGATGAAATGGCCGCATGAATTCAAGTTTTGAATTTTGAAAAGATTTTTGGTGGCTGTGCTAGGCATGTGCTGGTGAGTCTGTAGATGCTTGGGTTTTGAAAGTTGAGTTGGTTTGAGGGGTTTTTGAAAAAGTGGGATCTTCCCATATGAAATAGATTCAATTTTAAACTGTCATTTAAACTATGCATTTGAATGTTTCTGGATGATCACAAGGTGGGCCTTGATACTTTGTTATGAGTACTATCAAGGGGTGCAAAGATCCAAACATGTTTCTGTTAAGTTCTGGAAGTTAGAGATAGCCAAAGTAGGCAAAAGTGACCATTCACTTAAGTTGATGGTTTTGATTTGTTTGTCTTTAAGTTTGGGGATTGTTTAGATGATTTTTATTTCACCTAAGAATCATTTTCCAAACAAAGAAACACATAATCATGGCACTTCAAAAGAATCCAAATTGTAATGCATACACATATGAATGCTTTCCTATTTTTAATTGGAAAAGTTTTTTGTTAACCCTAATTTTGATGATTAGAGTTTGATGATTCTGGTTTAATATTTTTGGGATGTTACAGAAACCCTCCCTAACTCGGCCTCCAAAGAAAGAGGTTGAAACCTTTTCCACCAAGACTTCCCTCTTACCAAAAACTAGAGTATGACTTTTCAAACTAGGATTTGACTATTCAAACTAGTATTGGCCGAATTGACCCTTTAGGGTTTGATACGACTAGCCCATAGGGAATGCCACACTCCAAGTGACCCTCTCTCGGGGTGGTGGACCTTCCAGAACATTCTAGAAGCTTCTGGTCAAAACATCGAAAACATTTCCGATCCCCGGAAATGACTTTCCTTATATGAATCTTATTCTCCGGACCATTCTGGATCTCCTCGTGATATTGATACGTTGGAAACGTATCTATAATTTTTTATGCTCCACGCTTGTTTGGTATCTACTTTGCTTTTCTTTCTCTACACTTTGAGGTGTTTTTACATCTTTTCTAGAAAACCTATTAACATGTTGCCATAGTGCCAGTTGCCTGTTTTCTTCTGTTTTTGGTTCCAGAAAGGTAGAAAATCAATATTCTTGAAATTGGACGGGACAAAAGCCGAAGTCAATATTTTATCGTGGGGTAAACGAAGCCAGAAGACGAGATGGAGAAGAGAACTAGGGCGGCCAGACCCCCCTAGGAGCGGGTGGGCCCACCCTGCGCCTGGGTAGGGTGTGGGGGCCCTGGCCGCCTCCCAGCCTCGCCTCTTCGCCTATAAGAAGCCCCCGATGCAGAAACCGTAGGCACCCGATCAAAACTCCACGAAACCTTCTGTAGCCACCGCCACTGATACGTTGGAAACGTATCTATAATTTTTGATGCTACATGCTTGTTTAGTATCTACTTTGCATTGCTTTGTCTGCACTTTGAGGTGTTTTTATATCTTTTCTGGAACTAACCTATTAACAAGTTGCCATAGTGCCAGTTGCCTGTTTTCTTCTGTTTTTGGTACTAGAAAGGAAGAAAATCAATATTCTTGGAATTGGATGGGACAAAAGCCAAAGTCAGTATTTTACCGTGGGGGACACGAATCCAGAAGACGAGATGGAGATGTGAACCAGGGCGGCCAGAGCCCCCCTAGGCGCGGGTGGGCCCTGCCCCGCGCCTGGGTAGGGTGTGGGGGCCCTGGCCACCTCCCAGCCTCGCCTCTTCAGCTATAAGAAGCCCCCGATGCAGAAACCCTAAGTACCCGATCAATATTCCACAAAACCTTTTGTCGCCGCTGCCACCATCGTCCCTAGATCGAGGGGGATCTGAAGTTCTTCTCGGCACCCTGCCGGAGGGGAAATCATCCCAGAGGTCTTCTCTCCGGTATGAAGCGTGAGTAGTTCCACCAGTAACACCCTCAGAATCGGCCCTATGCAAGTTTTAGCGAAACCCGCCAAACCCGCATAGAAACGATTCAAAGGTGCCCACCAGGCACTTTCGTGCGGGTGGAAAACGAAGTAATAACATTACACAACAGTCCTCGATGGGACCCACAGAACAGATATATACAACAGCGACTTAAAGAGTCAAGAATACAGATATAATATACAAGATCCAAATCACCTTGAAAATGATAGAGCGTCCGACTACGGACAAGATGCAAATGGGGCTAAGAGCCCTGAAGAATAACCAATGGCGTCCATAACCCTGCCCAGGCCAAGCCGGAAGGGTAACCCTGCTAACGACGTCGATCTCAAAACCTGCTTAAACAAGAGGGGTGCCGACAAAGGGCAAAGGAAAAAGAGGAGCGTCAGTACTGAGGCCAGTACACGGCGAGACTAGAATTCGGCGGTCCTCGCCTACATAGGTATGGTGGACTGAGCGGCAGCGGCAGCATGCACTAAACAACCTATAGAGACTCGATACAACTGGCGGTTATCAGAGAGGGATAAGAATGACCTATCCGGATCCAACCTGAAGCTAACACCGAACAAACCCATCCTGGTGTTTCCCCCTCGAGACCAAACGAGGAAGTCGACCGAGGAACTCACACAGTTGGCAGCTTTATTTATTCCGTTATCATTACAGCAATTACTAGTCAGGTATAGATACTCATCCTAATAAAATAAGCAGTGGGCCGTTTTAGTTAACCATTCCATTGTAGCTGCGACACTTACTAGTCAGATACAATAAGCATGAGATAACCCAAAACCCAGCAGTTGTTGGTACTTTTATTTAGCCATTCCGTTGTAATTGCAATACTTACTAGTCAGATACAATTGTCGCGAGCGACAAACCAATCAAGCAATTGTGGGCAGTTTTATTTATCCATTCCATTATAGTGAAGCTGATTACTAGTCATTATAGAGTCAAATTTATAGCACTACTTTAGTTATAGTTGTCTATGATCGAGATACTGTGCTCCAAGTCGTCCATAACCGCGGACACGGCTTTCAGAAAGTTTTACCCGGCCGGGGTGCACCAATAGCAACACACACACGATCAACCTCGGAAAAACCAAATCAAAACCCAACGAGGCTTTCACGACAAAGCAATCACAGGATTCAGAAATATTTCAGGGGGGCGCCCCTTGGAGTACACCCGCAACAAAACTGGCCGGCTCCGAGACGGACTCAAGGTTTGTGGGGCCGGCTGTAAACGACTGGGAACCCGAAAACTCGGGGTGTCGATACCGCGAAAACGGGTCACGATCCTAAACAGTACAGTGTGCTCCTCGCACAATCGTAAATAATACAGTAAAGCATGGCATAGGTACAGGATCGTAAATAAAACCTCAAACTAGTTTGTGGCCCCAGGAAATAAGACTGAATCAAGCTCTGGCTAAGGGGGGCCCATAATTCCCCGTATGTGGATAGCGCGATAAATCAAGGAACAGGTATCAAGCACTCGGGGTCCTACGGGACACAAGTGGACGGTTAACAACCAAATAACATCTATTGCCCACCTGTGCCTCTGCTTACTTACTTCAATTTTAGTTGTTAAACAATAATTAAAGTGAGCAATAAATAAAGCCATGATCATCTCCAGCATTCAACAGGCAGCAATTCTCCAACAACTGTGGCGCTTGACGACACGCAACAACACTTGAGCAAGCGACTACGACGCGCAAGTCCAGCTATCTACCAAACAGCAGGTAATAGGTTGTGTCCAAGGCAATATGAGGCTGCGAGGGATATCACGGGTACGAAAACTAGAGCATCGCAACACAGATAGCAATAGATCAACAGGAGGGAATAAATACTATAAAAGTAAGATAGGTAGAAAGGGGGAGATGCTCGCCTGAAAACATTGTCGAAGGTTCAACCGAAGGTCGGGGCGAAGCTCACATCAACTCAACGGCCTTATCCGCGAAGAACCAAAACACTAGAATAAACACCGGATGCAATATTTAATACTACGGCAAAAGATCGGGCATGATGCATCTATGATGTATGGCATGGCAAAGATGCGATGCATTTAGATCAATATTAAGTGGAACCGGGGTTCCGACAATTAATTAGGTGGTTCATGCTGTTTAGATTCCCCGCAATTTAAATGTTGTTGTAACAAGGCAAAATATATCACCGGTTCGCTACACAAATTTAAATGAGGCCAATATAAGACTAGATTTGTCCGTATATGGGCCCCATATTTAATTATATGGTGAATCGGCATAAGGCCCCCAAACCACACAAATATGCATGCGAGATGAATGATTAATATGCAACAGGTTTAGCATTTATAAAAATAGGGTCTCGAGGAAAAGGTTCACACATTAGGGTTCGACGATCCTGGTTTCCGGGGTTCGGGGGGTTCGACAGGGTTCGACGGGGATCGGTCTCGGATAACTGAGGTAGATCTTGTCGCGTCGTCCAGGAAGCAGGACTTGGTTTGGTGTCGGGGGCGCATCGGATTCGTCCGGGTCGGTGCCGATCTTGTCGTCGCCGTGGTCTTCGGGTCATGTCGACGGTTATGGCGTTCGGGACGATGTACTTATCGCACCGGGGTCTTGGTGTCCGGGGTGAAGATCTTGGCGTCCTCGAGGAAGAACTCGGTGTATCCGTGTCGTGGTTCTTGTCGGGGTTCTCGGCTTCGGGCGCCAGGATCGGGCTTCGGATTCCGGGACCGGTGCGAGGTCTCGGCCATCAGATCCTTGGAGGAGGTCATGGCGGTTTCATTCAACCCATGAAGGAGATCTTGTCGCTTGGTATCCGTGTGGGAGAACTCGAGGTCGATGGCGAACTCGTCTGGTACCGGGGTTTTCGGAGATCTTGGCGCGACACCGGGTACGGGATCGGCCTTCGGGTCCGTGTGGGTGATCTTGGCATTCCGTGTAGAAGATCTTGTTCGGTTCCCTGTCGTTGGCATTGTGTTGCTTGTTCCGTTCCTTGGCAGTGGCTTGGATTGGCACCGAACTGGTAGTTGGGTCCTTGGAAAGACTTGGAACGGCCTCGTGATGCCAGAACACCGAGACTGGACAAGACAGACACGTACACGGGCACCTGCAACTTCTTACACACACGCACAGGAGGCTACAGGGAGAAACCGGCGGTCGGCTCGCGCGAAGCTTGGTGGATGCGACGGGGTGTGCTGGCCATGTGGACTCGAGGACCCACGGCGAACGGAAGAGGAAGCCACGGAGGGGGTCGAGACGGAGGACGGCGCAGAACGCGGCGGTCTGGGCGTCGGCGACGGCGAGCTAGGCACGGAGGGGAGACGACGGGGAGAGGCCGGGAGGTCCGGGGAGGCGTAGAGGACGGCCATGGCCGGCCGCGACGAGGAGGAAGGCGGTGACGCTCTGGAACGCGGGGTCGGGGTCGAGCGGCGCGGGGGAGGGCAAGGTCGGCGGCGGCGTGGCCGCGCCCAGGCGGCGGCGCGCTCGAGGGGGCGGGCCGGCAGCGGAGGACGGGGGACCCGAGGGGCGCCGGCGGCGGGCGAGGCGCCGGGAGGGAAGAAGGCGACGCCGGAGGCGGAGGCAGGCCACGGCGGCGCCGGCCTGACGGAGAGGAGAAGCAGGGCGGTGGCCGGAGGGAGCCACGGAGGCGGTCGCGGACGACGAACTCGACGAGGGGGGGCACACGCGGGCGGAGCTCGGGGAAGGGGCCGGCGGGGTCGCGATGGTGGGGGAAGCGGAGGAAGGAGAACGCGGTGAGGGGAGAGGCAGAGGGAGGAAGAGGACGGGTGGGAAGTGGGGCGCGGGCCCAGGGGGTGAGTGGGGCTGCTGGCGTGTGGGGCCAGGGGGGAGTGAGAGAGGGAGAGGTGGGTCGGTGTGTTGTGTGGTGAGAGTGGACCTGGGTGGGTGGGGTGTGTTGTGTTGAGTGTGTGGGGTTGGGGTGATGTGGCAGATTAGGAGTGGCTAGGAGTTTGGGTCAGGGTGACGTGTCGGGTGGGGTTTGGCCGGGGTGAGGTGGCTGGAGGGGTGGGTAGATTAGGTTGGGTAGCCTTAGGATTTGGTGGGCTGGTTTAGGTGGACTGTTTTAATACTGGGGTGGTCGACTGGGTCGAATCTGCCCGTTTGACTGCCCCACTAAAAATAATTAAATATTTTATTTATTTCAAACAGGGCTTTTGCAATCCGATAGCAGACAAAACAAAATAATCCGGAGACCCGGGTTTTGTGTTTGAACAAAGACGGGGCGTTTAGAAAACAAGAACAGGTTTTTCCGCAAATAATTTTATGCAAGCAAATGCAATATGATGACGATGCTCAAATGCAAAGTGGCATGATGTCATGAGCATGCGGTCATGATGATGCAATGCACAAAAACAACGCGATTTTCTAGTAGTGGTTTTGCGGGATGCCACACCACCTTGGACTATCGGTCCATGTAGTAGCTAGATGATTGTATCTCCTCCTTTGTGCTTTCATGTATAGATCTCGTGAGCTCCGTTCATGATCAAGATATAATCTATTTGTAATCATGCATGTTGTGTTTGTGGGGATCCGATGGATATTGAGATTACTATGTCAGATTGATTAATGGTTTTATCTATTTGATTCTATCATGTATGTGTTGTTTGTGATCTTGCATGCTCTCCATTGTTAGTAGCTATCTTGGCCAAGTAGTTGCTAGTGACTCCAAGAGGGGGTATGTATGCTCGATAGTGGGTTCATGCCTCTAGTTTCCAAGGGAAGTGACAGACATTTCTTCGGATGTAGATGTGTTGTTGCTACTAGGGAGAAAACAACAATCTCTTGTTCATGGAACAAGTGGATTGTTTACCTTGCACACTTTTCTTAAAGCAGTTGTTTGTTGCTTGCAACTTAATACTGGAGGGGGTTCGGATGATAACCTGAAGGTGGACTTCTAGTCATAGATGCAGTTGGATGGCGGTCTATGTATCTTTTTGTATTGCCCAATCAAATCTAATAGGATCTTTTTTTTCTAGTATTGCATTGTTATGCCTTGCTCGGTTTCTGTCAATTGCCCTTCTGTAATTTGTTTACCCTTCATGCCATGTTGTTTATCTAAGGAGAGCACCTCTAGTGAACTATGGACCCTGCTCCAATCTTTACCATTGATACATCTTCCAATGTTACTTGTTTACTTGCAGCAAACCATTACCTTCCACACCATATGTGTAATCCTTTGTTACATCAAACCGGTGAGCTTGACAACCTCACTGATTCGTTGGGGCAAAGTCTTGAGTTTGTATTGTGTAGGTCTCTGCGTTGCTTGCAACACCTGTGTGACGTTTCCTTCCTCCTACTGGTTCGATAACCTTGGTTTCTTACTGAGGGAAAACTTGCTGCTATGCTTCCTGACACCTTCCTCTTGGGGTTCAGAATAGGCTTCACGTTGGCCATCAAGCTCTTTCTGGCGCTGTTGCCGGGGAGGCTAAGGACGTCTTCATTAGGGAAGTCCTTCACTTCCTTTCTCACTGATTCGTTCAGGCAACCTCACTGATCTGTGTAATCCTTTGTTACAGCAAACCGGTGAGCTTGACAACCTCACTGATTCGATGGGGAAAAGTCTTGAGTTTGTGTTGTGCAGGTCTTCGTATTTCTTGCAACACCTGTGTGACGTTTCCTTCCTTCTACTGGTTCGATAACCTCGGTTCTTACTGAGGGAAAACTTGCTGTTGTGCTGCTTCACACCCTTCTCTTGGGGTTCCCAACAGGCTTCACATTAGCCATCAAGCTTTTCTGGCACCGTTGCCAGGGAATAAAGAAAGAAGCTCCCACGTCAACAAGGCGCCATCAACAAGCTTTTCTGGCACCATTGCTAGGAAGGCTAAGGACATCTTCACAAGGGGAGTCCTTCACTTCCTTTCTCTTTACTTTGTTTTTAGTTTGCTTAGTTTCTTTTGCTTGGTTTTGTTTGCATCTTTTGAAAAACACAAAAAAATTAGTTCCCGCTCTAGTTGCTGGTTTGTTATTGCCTTGCTTGGTCATGCTTTCTATCAATGGATGGTTTCTTTGAAACTAGTTCTTATTGGTAAGGTGGGTTCACGGAAGAACAAAAGTATTATTATTAGGGACACCGTTTGTCATAAAAAGGGAAACACTTATGGGAACAAATTTATCAGTTGAATACTATTGCTAGAGACACGTACTCTACTTATAATGTTACTTATTGCTTTGATAAATCTTGTTGCTGTAGGAGGCATAAACACCTTCTTTTTCAATGTGAGTATAATGATAATGTTACCATATCCTCTTATGTTAAAGGAAATTATGACTTTTATGATGTCGAACAAATTGAAGAATTTATTGCTTTCAAGGGTCCATTTGAACTTGCAAGTTTGCTTGAAAATACCGATGATGCACCTTATGAAGATGAGGTTCATGAGATACTCAAATTTTGCTTTGATAATTACAAGGAAGAAAATGGCTATATTCTTGAATATTTTAATAGGTGTTTTCCACAAATGGAAGAGACTAATGCCTTGCAGGAGCCTATGGAAGAAGAAATTGTTGAAACTGGAAGCTCATTAGATGAAAAAGAGGAGGAGAGTGATGAACAAAAGGAGGAGGAATGGATCTACCCATGCCTACCTTCTAATGAGAGTAACTCGTTATCTCTTACATTATTTGATTGTCCCCCATGCTTACCAAAGGAGGATGAATGTTATGTTCATGTGGATCCTTTTGAAATATCTACTTTGGTTAAAGGTTGTGAAGGTTTTAATCCCACTATTTTTGAGATTTAAAGGTTGTGAAGGTTTGTAGATCATGAAAAGCATGCTTTATGTGATAGATATATTGTTGAGTTTATTCATGATGCTACCAAAAATTATTATGAGAGAGGAAAGTATGGTTGTAGAAGTTTTCATGGTACCGAAACACCTCTCTATGTGATGAAAGTTTTGAAGTTGCTCTTGTTTCATATTCCTATGCCTGTCACTTTGTTATTTGTGAATTTATTTGCATACAAGATTCGTATGCATAGGAAGTGCATTAGACTTAAATGTGTTTTGAATTTGCTTCTTGATGCTGTCTTTGACTTCAATTCATATTTTTTATGTGAGCATCTTCTCAAGCTTTCAAGCCTAACTTAAATGCATTAAATAAAAGTACTTCTTGGGAGATAACCCAAGAGTTTCCTTGAGTCTTGGAAGTTATTACTTCAGTAATGACCTCTCCTTATCCTTTTTGTTTGTTGTCCCGAAACAGATTTCTGCCCTCCACCAAAAGAATTTGTGAGGAGTCTCTGTAACTCGGATTGAGCTGAAAATTTTTGAATACACCCCCCATTATGTTAGATAACTTTAGTTAGTTCAACACTTTTTTATTTGAGCAATAGAAGATGTTCGAAAAAATCGGTTTCTACCTATTGGTTTGTTTTGAAAGATTTCTGCCATTATTTGCATTTGCTTCTTATTGATTCCTTTTTGAGTTCTCTTTGGGTGAATTGAGCTTTTTGAAGGAGTTTCTACAGGATCATGTGTTTTTAGTGAAAAGTTTTGTTGTTCCAAAGCTTTCCCTAAGGCCTATTATCTTTTAAATACAGTAATGTTGCTAATGAAGATTGTGTGAAGTTTTGTATGAAGGAAAAATTTCAGGTGTAGAGAGAGAATGATGTAATGAGATGAAGAATAGACAAAAGCTCAATCTTTGGGATGCCACCCCGGTGTCACCCCAAGAAATATCCAAGAGGTACAAGCGTCAAAGCTTGGGGATGCCCAAGGCATCCCCTTCCTCATCAATAAAAAGCTCAGGTCTGTCTAGACACTTCGTTTTTATTGTTTCATGCACAAGTTGTGTTGTTCTTGGACTGTCTTAGTTTTCCTTTGGTTTTCTTAGTTTATTTTTTTTGCTTGAATAAAGTAGTTTGGAACCCCATTCTCGCTATGTTGTTTTGCAAATAAGTTGCTTAGTGTTGGAAAGGAGTAGGAAGTTCCTGCTTGAAAGTGCAAGAGTAGCTTGCATTGACTGTGACTTAGGCTTCAGCATGACATGCTAGGTGTTGTTTTGACCTTATGCTTATTGATTATTGTTGTAGCATGTCTTGTTCCAAACAATTGGGATTTCTTAGTGTGCCTTGAAAAAATTATGCGTTGTTTTATCATGCAAAAGCATAGTATTGTGGTATCCTCCTTTGATGCTTTGTTTGGGTTGACTTGGCACATGCTCACACCATGTTATGACTATGAACAAGTCACCATAGCCTCTATGATAATTTTCCTTGACCTATAGTACCACTCGATGCTTTGATTAGTAATGTTTTGTTGCTCTGCATGATTATGGCCATTATGCTCTCCTAGTTGGTTGCTCCCAGTCTTTTGCTAGCCTCCATTTGTATGAGTAAGCTCTACTCATGCTTCCAACTCCCAAGAAACCAAGTTTTTCCAAAGTGTCCACTATAAATTCCTATGCATGGTGTGTTACACCATTCCAAGTATATTCTTCTTCTCAGCTATCTTCCAATTAAAAACTATTTTGTTATGTGAAAACTTAGTGACTAAATCCCTCACAAACTTGATGGCACACTTTATATTCTTTGCCCCTAATAAACTTGAACCATTGTGTCATCTATGTTATATATGCTTGCACTTATACATTGGAATTAGCAGAACCGTTCTGTCACGGGGAACGTTTTCAACATTGCACTTATACTTTGTACTCAGTTGATATCATGCTCTTTTGTCTATGGATGTCAACGGTGTGAAATAAAGAGGGAACTTGTAATTCCATGGAGTATGTATTTTGTGTTAGATAAACGCATGGGACGCTAGCCTAAGCCATGCCTAATCATGGTGGAAACTTGCAGCATCACCATAGTGAGCTATGTATGAAGCATCCTCAATAAAAAGCTATGCATATAGTAAATAAAAAGATCGCTGAAAATCTCATTTTCTGCTTGCCTGGTCATTTTGGTTATGGGATAGGTCATGTACCATGTGCAAGGGGTACCCCGTTGGCGGTTCTCTATAATATGCATGTACTTACAATGATAAGAACTTATAGGTGACTGAAGTTGAGTAGCATGAGGTGTGGCCCTCGTATTCAAGGGACTTGAGATTGCTAACTTATACTTTGTCAAGCATATACTCCATCTTTGTTCACTTTAACGTTAACCACTTCAAGATGCTTATGATAGGGGCAATGAGGGCTGAAAGCTAACAAGTACCATAATTTGTGGAAGCTCTTTTTGAAACTTGAAATCCCTGCTTCCTTTTGAAAGGCTTTTCTTCCACCATTATTTGAGTCTCCACCTTCTACTTTTAGGCACCATTAAGAGAGGATAGTTGTCATTCTGTGTGCACTGTTCCAAAACTTATTGATTGATGCATATTGTGATATTACTTGTTCTTGTGCTATTTGTTTCTAGTCACCCTTGTCAACTTTGAAGGTGTCCTATGCATCTATTTGCTACTCTATGACGGACAAGCTAAATGCCACTATGCCATGTTTTCTGTATGTGAAAAAAAACATTTTTCAATGCATGTTATTCATGATCTTTGTTTGTAGCCTTTCATGTTGCATGCATAGTTACTATGTCCTATTGTTAGAACTCCATCTTTCATACACATGTTTAGAGTTCTTTGATCCCAGCTTTCAATGCTTGCAAATGGTTTGATCTTGGTTTTGACGGTGCATGTCACTTCAAAATTATTATTTTTATCACTTACCTACTTGAGGATGAGCAGGAGTTAACTTTGTGGATGCTTGATATGTCGGAAACGTATCTATAATTTTTGATGCTCCATGCTTGTTTAGTATCTACTTTGTTTTTATTTGTCTACACTTTGAGGTGTTTTTTATATCTTTTCTAGAACTAACCTATTAACAATTTGCCATAGTGCTAGTTGCCTGTTTTCTTCTATTTTTGGTTCTAGAAAGTCAGAAAATCAATATTCTCGGAATTGGACGGGACAAAAGCCGAAGTCAATATTTTACTGTGGGGGACACGAAGCCCGAAGACGAGACGGAGAAGCGAACCAGGCCGGCAAGACCCCCCTAGGTGCGGGTGGGCCCACACCGTGCCTGGGTAGGGTGTGGGGGCCCTGGCCGCCTCCCAGCCTCGCCTCTTCGCCTATAAGAAGCCCCCGATGCAGAAACCCTAGGCACCCGATCAAAACTCCATGAAACCTTTGGTACCCGCCACCACCGTTGTTCCTAGATCGGAGGGATCTGAAGTTCTTCATGGCACCCTGCCGGAGGGGAAATCATTCGGAGGTCTTCTCTCCAGTATGAAGCGTGAGTAGTTCCACCTTGGACTATGGGTCCATGTAGTAGCTAGATGGTTGTATCTCCTCCTTGTGCTTTCATGTATAGATCTTGTGAGTTGCGTTCATGATCAAGATCTAATCTATTTGTAATCATGCATGTTATGTTTGTGAGGATCCAATGGATATTGAGATTACTATGTCAAATTGATTAATGGTTTTGTCTATTTGATACTATCATGTCTGTGTTGTCTGTGATCTTGCATGCTCTCTGTTGTTAGTACCTATCTTGGTTGAGTAGTTGCTAGTGACTCCAAGAGGGGTTATTTATGCTTGATAGTGGGTTCATGCCTATAGTTTCTATGGGAAGTGACAGAAATCTCTTCGGTTGTAGATGTGATGTTGCTACTAGGGAGAAAACAACGGTCTCTTGTTCAAAGAACAAGTGGATTGTTTACCTTACACACTTTTCTTAAAGCAGTTGTCTGTTGCTTGCTACTTAATACTGGAGGGGGTTCAGATGATAACCTGAAGGTGGACTTCTAGTCATAGATACAGTTGGATGGCGGTCTATGTATATTGTTGTATTTCCCAATCGAATCTCATAGGATATTTTTGTCTGGTATTGCATTGTTATGCCTTGCTCAGTCCCTGTCAATTACCCTGCTGTAATTTGTTTACCCTTCATGCCATGTTGTTTATCTAAGCAGAGCACCTCTAGTGAACTATGGACCCCGGTCCAATCTTTACCATTGATACATCTTCCATTGTTACTTGTTTACTTGCTGCAAACCATTACCTTCCACACCATACGTTTAATCCTTTGTTATAGCAAACCGGTGAGCTTGACAACCTCACTGTTTCATTGGGGCAGAGTCTTGAGTTTGTGTTGTGCGGGTATCCGCGTTGCTTGCAACACCTGTGTGATGTTTCCTTCCTCCTACTGGTTCGATAACCTCGGTTTCTTACTGAGGGAAAACTTGCTGCTGTGCTGCTTCACACCCTGCTCTTGGCGTTCCCAACAGGCTTCACGTTAGCCATCAGATATCCCGGATCCAATCCGAGACCCCGAACAACATTCGGTCTCTTTACTAACATTCCATATCTACTAAACAACATCGAATCCTTAAGTTTGTCTCCCTACATGAACAAGTCACCATAGCCTCTATGATAATTTTCCTTGACCTATAGTACCACTCGATGCTTTGATTAGTAATGTTTTGTTGCTCTGCATGATTATGGCCATTATGCTCTCCTAGTTGGTTGCTCCCAGTCTTTTGCTAGCCTCCACTTGTATGAGAAAGCTCTACTCATGCTTCCAACTCCCAAGAAACCAAGTTTTTCCAAAGTGTCCACTATAAATTCCTATGCATGGTGTGTTACACCATTCCAAGTATATTCTTCTTTTCAGCTATCTTCCAATTGAAAACTATTTTGTTATGTGAAAACTTAGTGACTAAATCCCTCACAAACTTGATGGCACACTTTATATTCTTTGCCCCTAATAAACTTGAACCATTGTGTCATCTATGTTATATATGCTTGCACTTATACATTGGAATTAGCAGAACCGTTCTGTCACGGGGAACGTTTTCAACATTGCACTTGTACTTTGTACTCAGTTGATATCATGCTATTTTGTCTATGGATGTGACCGGTGTGAAATAAAGAGGGAACTTGTAATTGCATGGAGTATGTATTTTGTGTTAGAGAAACGCATGGGACGCTAGCCTAAGCCATGCCTAATCATGGTGGAAACTTGCAGCATCACCATAGTGAGCTATGTATGAAGCATCCTCAATAAAAAGCTATGCATATAGTAAATAAAAAGATCGCTGAAAATCTCATTTTCTCCTTGCCTGGTCATTTTGGTTATGGGATAGCTCATGTACCATGTGCAAGGGGTACCCCGTTGGCGGTTCTCTATAATATTCATGTACTTACAATGATAAGAACTTATAGGTGACTGAAGTTGAGTAGCATGAGGTGTGGCCCTCGTATTCAAGGGACTTGAGATTGCTAACTTATACTTTGTCAAGCATATACTCCATCTTTGTTCACTTTAACGTTAACCACTTCAAGATGCTTATGATAGGGGCAATGAGGGCTGAAAGCTAACAAGTACCATAATTTGTGGAAGCTCTTTTTGAAACTTGAAATCCCTGCTTCCTTTTGAAAGGCTTTTCTTCCACCATTATTTGAGTCTTCACCTTCTACTTTTAGGCACCATTAAGAGAGGATAGTTGTCATTCTGTGTGCACTGTTCCAAAACTTATTGATTGATGCATATTGTGATATTACTTGTTCTTGTGCTATTTGTTTCTAGTCACCCTTTTCAACTTTGAAGGTGTCCTATGCATCTATTTGCTACTCTATGACGGACAAGCTAAATGCCACTATGCCATGTTTTCTGTATGTGAAAAAAAAACATTTTTCAATGCATGTTATTCGTGATCTTTGTTTGTAGCCTTTCATGTTGCATGCATAGTTACTATGTCCTATTGTTAGAACTCCATCTTTCATGCACATGCTTAGAGTTCTTTGATCCCAGCTTTCAATGCTTGCAAATGGTTTGATCTTGGTTTTGACGGTGCATGTCACTTCAAAATAATTATTTTTATCACTTACCTACTTGAGGACGAGCAGGAGTTAACTTTGTGGATGCTTGATATGTCGGAAACGTATCTATAATTTTTGATGCTCCATGCTTGTTTAGTATCTACTTTGTTTTTATTTGTCTACACTTTGAGGTGTTTTTTATATCTTTTCTAGAACTAACCTATTAACAAGTTGCCATAGTGCCAGTTGCCTGTTTTCTTCTATTTTTGGTTCCAGAAAGTCAGAAAATCAATATTCTCGGAATTGGACGGGACAAAAGCCGAAGTCAATATTTTACTGTGGGGGACACGAAGCCCGAAGACGAGACGGAGAAGCGAACCAGGCCGTCAAGACCCCCCTAGGCGCGGGTGGGTCCACCGCGTGCCTGGGTAGGGTGTGGGGGCCCTGGCCGCCTCCCAGCCTCGCCTCTTCGCCTATAAGAAGCCCCTGATGCAGAAACCCTAGGCACCCGATCAAAACTCCATGAAACCTTTGGTACCCTCCACCACCGTTGTTCCTAGATCGGAGGGATCTGAAGTTCTTCCCGGCACCCTGCCGGAGGGGAAATCATTCGGAGGTCTTCTCTCCAGTATGAAGCGTGAGTAGTTCCACCTTGGACTATGGGTCCATGTAGTAGCTAGATGGTTGTATCTCCTCCTTATGCTTTCATGTATAGATCTTGTGAGTTGCGTTCATGATCAAGATCTAATCTATTTGTAATCATGCATGTTATGTTTGTGAGGATCCAATGGATATTGAGATTACTATGTCAGATTGATTAATGGTTTTGTCTATTTGATACTATCATGTCTGTGTTGTTTGTGATCTTGCATGCTCTCTGTTGTTAGTACCTATCTTGGTTGAGTAGTTGCTAGTGACTCCAAGAGGGGTTATTTATGCTTAATAGTGGGTTCCTGCCTATAGTTTCCATGGGAAGTGACAAAAATCTCTTCGGTTGTAGATGTGCTGTTGCTACTAGGGAGAAAACAACGGTCTCTTGTTCAAAGAACAAGTGGATTGTTTACCTTACACACTTTGCTTAAAGCAGTTGTCTGTTGCTTGCTACTTAATACTGGAGGGGGTTCAGATGATAACCTGAAGGTGGACTTCTAGTCATAGATACAGTTGGATGGCGGTCTATGTATATTGTTGTATTTCCCAATCGAATCTCATAGGATATTTTTGTCTGGTATTGCATTGTTATGCCTTGCTCAGTCCCTGTCAATTACCCTGTTGTAATTTGTTTACCCTTCATGCCATGTTGTTTATCTAAGCAGAGCACCTCTAGTGAACTATGGACCCCGGTCCAATCTTTACCATTGATACATCTTCCATTGTTACTTGTTTACTTGCTGCAAACCATTACCTTCCACACCATACGTTTAATCCTTTGTTATAGCAAACCGGTGAGCTTGACAACCTCACTGTTTCATTGGGGCAGAGTCTTGAGTTTGTGTTGTGCGGGTATCCGCGTTGCTTGCAACACCTGTGTGATGTTTCCTTCCTCCTACTGGTTCGATAACCTCGGTTTCTTACTGAGGGAAAACTTGCTGCTGTGCTGCTTCACACCCTGCTCTTGGCGTTCCCAACAGGCTTCACGTTAGCCATCAGATATCCCGGATCCAATCCGAGACCCCGAACAACATTCGGTCTCTTTACTAACATTCCATATCTACTAAACAACATCGAATCCTTAAGTTTGTCTCCCTACGGTTCGTGAATTATGCAGACATGACCGAGACTCTTCTCCGATCAATAACCAATAGAGGAATCTAGAAATTCATATGGCTCCCACATATTTCTATGATTACTTCATGATCGAATGAACCATTTACATACGGTACCAATTTCCCTTTGTCTCGCGATACTTTACTTATCCGAGGTTTGATCATCAGTATCTCTGCATACCTAGTTCAACCTTGTTACCTATAAGTACTCTTTACTCGTTCCTATGCTATGCTTAACTATCTCTGCATACCTAGTTCAACCTTGTTACCGAGAGGGCCTAGAGTATATCTATATGTCATATGGATGGACAAATCCCACTCTTGATCCATGTACCTCAACACATACTTTTCGAACACTCAATGCCACCTTTATAACCACCCAGTTACGAAGTGGTGTTTGATGTCATCAAAGCATCCATCCGGTGATGGTGATTAACATGATCTCGTGGTCGAAGGATTTAGGTTACTATGTATTTGAAAGCTTATAGCAAGTGAACTATTTGAATGACTTGATCTTATGATACGCTTAACTATAGGAGTGTGTCCATCACATCATTCTCCTAATAATATGACCTTGTTGTTAACATCTCAATGTTCATGATCAGGAAACCATGATCATATATTAACCAACAAGCTAATTTAACAAGAGGCTTTACTAGGGACTTTTACATGTTTACAAATCACACCAGTATTAATGTTTCCGGTTAATACAATTATAGCATGGTATGTAAACATTTATCATAAACATGAAGATATGATAACAACCACTTTATTATTGCCTCTTGGGCATATCTCCAACAGTTTCCCACTTGGAGTAGACTCAATAATCTAGTTTAAAACCTTTGTGCATTCAACACCTATAACTTTCCGGTGTTATACTTACACGATTGCTATTGGTTAACTGATCTTCAGATCCGATATTTTAAGGTCCGTCTGTAATTGCATGTCTTTGCGTCTCTACGCATCACTCATTCTCTAATGAGATGGCATTGTCTAAATTTGGTCCTTTGGTGAGACCTTTAGTTCCTTTGGGATTAAAATATGTCGATAATTGTTGCACAATATATATTTATAGTTCTAGCCAACTGTGAACTACACCTAGTTTGATAACAAACTACTTGACTCAAATACCCTCTTTTGCTGCTACAATAACAGTCATATACTTAGCCTTTTGTTGTAGTATCTGTCATAATGTATTTAACTTTGGAACTCATCCAAATCTATTATGAAACTTTATTTCCATTATATTGTGCCACCCAAATCAATGTGACACTTTACAATGAACTATATATCTGTTGTGGATATACCAAATAGGTATACCTACGGCATAGTCTCATATCGGCAAGTCCGGGTGGCCTATAGTTGGTGGTTAGTCCTATGGCATAAACGGGCAGCCTAGTTGCTAATAGACAAGACGGAGGTCCATTAGGCATGAAGGAAGGTGACGTGCCAGCGCCTTAGATGGAATCCGACGGCTTGGAGGACACGAAGACTAGTTAGTGTTAGTCTAGGACTCTGTAACCGTATCCGGCTGGGACTCTCCTTGTAACCTTTGGTCCTGGCGCCCTTATAAGCCAGCCTACGGGATCCTTTAGGGTAAAAAAATATATACAAGCAAGTGCATAACACTACTCGCACACAGCGAACCCCACAATCCTGTAATTCGGCGTATTGCCATTATAGTGATTTATAGCAGGAGTAGGATCTCGCCACCGTTGTGGGATCTGAACCGGGGTAAACTGTGTCAGGCCGTCCCGGATGCTCTCCGCCTTACCCCACGTCTCTAAACTTGCTGTTGGGATACCCCTGTGGCGTACGTGTCGACAATACCATGATAGTTGGCGCCCACCATGGGGCAGGAGGCGCTTACAGCACGGATCCAGGTGGGATTCTTCGCGGTCTTCAAAGGTGGACAAATTTCATCTCCGCTGGCACTCCGGCTTTGTCATCGCTCTTGAGAGTATGAAGATCTCGAGCGTGTGGCCAAGTTGGCAGTGTCACAGGATCTCTCATCAGTTTTATCTGCCAGATTGCGTCTGATCGGCTCATCAGCCTCACGCATCTGGCTTCACATCACCGGCAAGATCGATCTCGTAATCAGCAGGCTTTGCCGCCGACGAATTGGTCCCTACCATGGCTATTTCGACGACCGCTGACTCATCATGCATGCAGAGTCATCGCTAGATTGGGAGTTTGTAGTTTTCTCATCGATGTCATGGGTGTCGCCTCTGCAACACGTCTTCCTGCCATCTTTGGTGTGGGGTGGTGGGTCAATGGAAACACCGCCTCTAGGCGCAGCATGCCAGGTCTATTGTATTGACCGCCCTGGAGCGTGGTGAAATGATCGGATTTGGCGGCGCTTCACGTGAAGAGGGGAGATGCAAATCTACTACGTGTCCTTCCCGGCAAAGACTCTATTACTTGGCTGCCAAACAGTTTTTCCCTCTTAGATTGGTCGAGTACGCAACTTGGACAGCGACTGGCAAGGGTTTTGGAGCCAGTCCAGCGCACAATTAAAGACGGAGGAACTCGTCGAAAGAAACCTAGCTTCGAAAGGCAACTAAAAATCCTACAATGCACTGCCAACGGGAGCGGTGCCCAGCCGAATAGAAGCAATGTCGAGAAGGCTTCTTCAAACCAAACATGAGGCAAAGCTAGGTGCATTAGACAAACGTGAAGCGTGAACTCAAGCCTCATGGATTGTGCCTCTTAGCTGCTACTTCACATGAGGAATCATGAATTATTGCTCTGATCGTGTTGATGTGTATGGCCTCCCAAGTCAAAATAAACATACGTGTGATGTTGCAGCTACATGTTAGAATTTTTTCCGTGGCTGGCTACACTTAGGTTTTTTCGTGGACGGTTCCTACGTCTTCAACATCGCTGCATCCAGTTTCTTCATCGTTGTAGACTACTTTGCCGGCTTGTCTTCACCACGATCAGCTTCGTCTTCGTGGCAAACAATATCGACTTCGCTCAAACATCTAAGTATCTATTTATTTATTATTTTACTTATTTATGATCATGAGATTAAGATTGGTTCACTCATATTCTGAGTCTTTTACCGCTTTCCTTTTGGTCATACCTTTTTCCACGATTTGCCTTGCGCTCCTGAGTATAAACTTTTTACTGGCTTGCCGTTTTAAGGCCCCAGTACCATGAAAAAAATCGCTTTTGGGTGTGATTTTAAGTTTTCTGGATGCACGTTTTCTGTTGTTTTTATGTGGATTCCGGAGTAGTGACTTTTCGGCAGTCAAAGCCGGCATTTTGGCCTTGGGTTCTAGATGCCGCTATTAGGCATCATCACCCAAGTACATGGTTCTGTGTTGCGAGTCTTCCGTCTCACGAAAGGTCAAGCATAAAAACCAGAATAATGGATAAGCCAGCACTTGCTTAAACAAAATTTTACATAAACTGTTCAAATTAGTTGAGTTTTTTCCTCCTAAATAGTTTTATGTTGTCCAGCTGCTGCATAGTTTCATCTTTCAAGCATTTGTTTAAAAGGCCATGTTTGTTCCGCCTTACATTTGTTTGTTGGACGCAATTAAAGGAACAATTTAATACATTTTTATTTTTATGTTTATGTTTCAGGTACATGACGCTTGGATATTGCCGCGTTCCTTGGATTAAGGTGTTTTTGAGCCGGCTTTGCGCTAGACTCGACACCTCAGGGGCTGGAATCGCAGTGTTGACCAAGACTTGAGCCGCCTTTGAGGAAGTCGACTCAACGCTCGGGGGCTTGACATCTCTAACTTAAAGAGTTTTGTCCCGCCTTGCGTCCAAGCCGGAACAATCCTCGAGGGCCAAAGTACATTGATCTCCAAGATATGGTGAAGTTCTCTTTGAGCATCAAGCCAGAAAATTCAAGTGAATTCCACCTTGACGCTCAGGGGCTACACCGATATTGAATTTTCGTGAAATTCTCTCTAGAGCACCAAGATGAAGTAATTCCGACTTGACACTCGGGGGTTACACTATTCACATTTTTGCTGAAGCTACCTTGAGAGCACCAAGACGATTTTCCTTTGAAACTCCGACTTGGCACTCGGGGGCTACAATCGTTTGATGTACAATTATGCATGTTCTTTTGAGCATCAAGCCACCTTCTTTGAAGCCGACTCCATGCTCGGGGGCTACATATGGTTATATCAACAAAGCTTTCAAGACGGTGAAAAATCGGGCTAGCAAAACCCAGGGGCTCGACATCAGCTTTGCCTTCACGGAAGTTTCCAAGGGTTAAACGGCCCGATGGTCTAAACGTCCACGACTTGAGAGGCTCTAAGACCATTATTCGGCAAGCTCTTATGTCTGTGACTTTGCTGGCTCTAAGTCAGCAGTTTGGCAGCCTTTACGACCGTGACCCAGTAGCCATGATTTTTTCCGGCTTACATATCGTCCTACATGGATGATGATATTGAAGACGTTCCTAGAGTTTGGAAGAATCACTAACGATTCGTTAGAAAATTCTCCGCATTGGATTGTTCACAAAAGCATACAAGCAACTATTCGGCTAGGCTTAGTCAGATGAGAATATGATATGGGAGCTCTCCAAGATTCTTCACGAAGCATGCCTACAAATTGAAGACGACGTGATACTTACGCTCAAAGCTATATGGAGGAACGCAAGGACCTTGAAGAAATCTAGGGGCTGCTGTTGTAGATATACCAAATAGGTATACCTACGACATAGTCTCATATCGGCAAGCCCGGGTGGCTCATAGTTGGTGGTTAGGCCTATGGCATAACCGGACGGCCCAGTTGCTGATAGACAAGACGGAGGTCCAACAGGGATGAAGGAAGGTGATGTGCCACCGCCTTAGATGGAAGTCGGCGCCTTGGAGGACATGAAGACTAGATAGTGTTAGTCTAGGACTCTGTAACCGTATCCGGATAGGACTCCCCTTGTAACCCTTGGTCCTGGCGCCCTTATAAGCCGGCCTATGGGAGCCTTTACTGCAACAAAATAGATACAAGCAAGTGCATATCAGTACTCGCAGACAGCAAACCTCATAATCTTGTAACTCGGCGTATTGCCATTATAGTGATTTATAGCAGGAGTAGGATCTCGCCACCGTCGTGGGATCTGAACCTGGGTAAACTGTGTTAGGCCATCCCGGACGCTCTCCGCCTTACCCCATGTTTGTAAACTCGCTGTTGGGATACCCCTATGGCATACGTGTCGACAATATCACGACACTATCTATTTGTCACCTCTAAAAAAATAGCATACTCTTATTTCTTCCAAAATATCATAAGAATATCCTTACTATTATCCAATGATCATCTTTATGAATCATTCTGGTATATGATCATAACATTTAGAGTATAGGACATATCTGGATGTGTCCATATCATAGTATGATTGGAAAAACACTCTTTGTGATTTCATTCATCAAGTATCAACTATACCTGAATCTTTGTTTCACTTACCAAGTGTTGATACACTTGAATTTTGATTAAACCCTTTCTGTGTGGCAAGAACATTTCTTGTCATTTCCATATTGAACTCATTCAATATCTCATCTATGTACTTTTGGCACAACCATATTTGTGTCTCAATCTATCCATATAGATGTTGATGCCAAACATTCGGGTTTTTCCTAAGTCTTTCATCGATATGAATTTCTTAACTTGTGTCAATAAAAAATACATTATTTCCAATCAACAATATGTCTTTCACATAATGTATTAAAAATATGTCTTAGCGCTTCCACTTAATTTCTTGCAAATGCAAGCATCTTCATCGTCTCCGATGAATTTATACTCTTTTAATAGTTTCATCATGGTGAAGATTCCAACTCCTCGATGCTTACTTCAAGCATTGAAGTTTGCATATGCTTTTAGCATTCTTTGAATTAACACAACCCTTTGGACCGTCTCATGTACATGACCAAGGTAACAATTCTATTAAAAGAACTTGTTTTGTTTATTCAACTATCATATAAAAACATTATATGTAGTTGTTGCTATATTAATCCATCTAGACTAAATATCGCTATGAAAGATTAAATCTCGTCATAGTCAACTATTTGAACATTGTCGTGAACTCTTTCCCGACATGTCAACTATTTCATATATGTGAAGCATCCATGTCTATTTCTTTATAGATCCAGACACGACTGTAAGGTCTCATACCTTTTTATAGGGTCTTCCAAGTTCAAAGCTTGATTTTTCGTGTATGAAACTATCACGAATTTTGTGGCTTCAAGCCATTTGACAAAGTCAGGGCCCATCATCGCTTCTTTGCATACAGTCGGTTCATCATTGTCACAAATCAATGATTTACTCTCAAATCTTAGTATTTGATTGTTTTATCCAACCTACTTGGTTTTATAGGAACTTAGACCTCCCTGACCACAACATTTGAGGCAAGTGAGCCATGAGCATTATTGCTGCCTCTGGGACACTTTCCGGTGCTACGCAACTCAGCACTTATAGCTAAGGTTCTTTTAACCTTATCAAAGTTTAATTGTCCTTCCACTTAACTTTTCATGGAAAATTTTCTTCTAAAAGAAACTTGACGTTCTAGGTGACAAACACTTTTGTCTTCGGTGTTATGGAGGAATACTCAACGGTTATTAAAAATAACATACAAAGAAATATTCATTCGACTTTGGTTGTAAACATCTTATTTATGCATAGCATACCAATGTTTAAGAAAGGATAACTTGGGTTTTATCCCAAACCATAACTTTATATGGCGTCGTTTCAACAGATCATGATGAAGCTCCTTTAGTGTAAAAGCGGTAGTCTCTAAATTTTTTTACCTTTAAAATATAATGGCAGTTTTATAAACGACACCTTTGATCTTACCATGTAAAACAAGGTTTTATTGCATATCTAGAACACACCATAATCGTATGGTGTTTCGGAAAACGCAAATTCATGGAACGATTCCTTAAATCTTAGGTGTTATGCTAAACTCGTAACTGAAATATCTCCCTTTATGATCCTATCATAAATTCTTTATTTTCTTGTTACATTGATTTTGCACTTCATCTTGAAAGTCTTTGAACTTTTTCAAATGTTTCACACTTCATCCTCATTAAGTAAATATTCATATATTCACTCGAATTTTCAGAGAAAGCATATGAAGTTGAAATCCATCGCTCTTGACTACACATAATCGGATTCATACATCTATATGTAAAAGTTCCAATAATCTAGTCATTTGTTCACTTTTGGCCTATGAACGGAGTTTTAATTATCTCTAGGAAAGTTTCACAAGCGTCATTTGATCAAAATCAAAAGACTCCAAAATTCCATCCATATGTAATTTCTTCATGTTTTCTTTCTAATATAATTTAAACGTCGATGTCGCTTCCTCAGTGATCTTTCAATCAATTGTCTTTTAGCGTTTTTAGCATTTATTTTATGGATGTGATTTATCCAATGACATTTGTAAATCATCCATCTTTTATGGATTACAACAATTATTTGAACAACCATTTTGTTCTCATAGTACTTGATAAATAAATCTTGAACGCAAGCTTTTATGTCAACGAGAAACACATCAACACTTTATTTGTTCTCGATGAACATAATCACATATTCTCTTGCTAGTTACTTAGGACATTACGGTTCATGAATTGTGTTGTTTCGTATGAAGATTCACACCAAAAAATTCAGTATCCAATACTTAAGAACCACATTGTTTAATAAGCAAAGAATACATCCATAACACATATCTCCTCTATATACCTAATCTGAACAATTCTAGTCTTTTCTTTTCTACCATATATTTCTGAGATTCTCTTTCAGTATTTCCGTTTCTGTTTGAAAGAATCTATCAACATCAATAGTGGAGCGATACACATGACACATATTTCAAAGCATGTATAGTTAAATACCAATGTCTTTGGACTTGCACTTTGAAGTAGATCACCATCATCAAATGCTTGGTGTTCTTTCTAATTCCATTCTTTAGTAATATTTTCAGTGTAGTAAACATTTTGCCTATATCAAATATTCATCCTTATCATGGAACTATTCATGATCAAGATATTTAGCTTATAACAGTGAATCATGAGTATAATGTTGCTCTCCAAAACCTTTGGAGAATTAGAGCGACTAGCGTGTGCAAATTCTCATCAAAATATGATAACACAAACTTTTCCATATTATACTCCATCATGTCGCAACCAAAACTTTTTTTTAGATATCTCAATATCTTTCACACATAATGGTTTCTGAAAAACTCTTTCAGCTCCTCGATTACCTTGATATTAAAACGATCTTTTAAATATCAAGAATCATGGAAACAAAACATGATACTTATATACTAACACTAGAATTATTACTCTTGATTTAATACCAATTATTAAACTTCACGGAGTAACCGGAACTTACTGAAAGTTTGCAATAGGACTTTTAAACTTTAGATTAACACTTCAAAACAATATGATACTAGTTCGTAAAGTAACTAACCAGAATTCTATAGTTTTATTATCTGAATTATAACTAAGCGCAAGGTGGTAAACGGATGCCAGTGACTACAACAACTATGAAAATTCACTTTGATTTAGTTTATGATAAATAGTGTTCAAATTTTAATCATATTACTATTGAACTCCCACTCAAACAATATCCCTCACATTGTTTTAGTGATCACACAAACCAAATCCACTACACTAAGTACGATCATCACGTGACATGATGTAGTTTCAAAAGAGAACAAACATAATGTTCATCATATCATCTGTATGACTCATGCTTTACCTTTCGGTGATCCGTGTTCTGAGACCATGTCTGTACATGCTAGGATCGTCAAGATTAACCTTAGTTTCCGCATGAGAAAATCTGGCTTGCTCCCGTTGTATACACTCTCAGAATATAACACACCCGATCATCACGTGGTGCTTCGAAACAACGAGTCTTAGCAACGGTGCCTACTAAGGACGAACACTTCATAACTTGATATTTTGTGAGAGGATCATCTTATAATGCTACCATCGCGATCTAAGCAATACAAGATGCATAAAAGGATCAACATCATATGCAATTCAAAATATGTGATATGATATGGCATTTCTTCTTGTGCTTCCGATCTCCATCTTCAAGCACGAACATGATCTCCATCATCACCGGCTTGGCGTCAAGGTCAATGGCACCTCTCCATGGTTGTCGTCCACCAGCATCAACTATTACAACTACTTTGAATAATAGACACGCGGGTCTTAACGAAATTAAAATACAACCATAAGGCTCTTGCCGGTTGTTGACATACAATAAGGATCATTTCAAACATCATATATAATCACAATCATGACCATATCGCATCATAGAACACCTTTTCAAAACAAAGTTAGACACCTCTAATTTTCTTTGCATATTTTATGTGGTTTGGGGCTTTTACTAAGTACCGTTCTAACCTACGAACAAGGACCACAACGTTGATGCATGAACTATCAAATGCCAGTTGTAAATCGAATCTTCACTATGATGGGAGAGACAGACACCCGCAAAGCCACTTATGCAATACAAGTTGCATGTCGAGCGTGGAGCAAGTCTCATGAACGATGTCATGTAAGGTTAGGTCGGGCTGCTTCATCCCACCATCCCGCAATATGCAAAGTACACAAGAAGCAATTGATAATAAAAGCACCACCGCCCACAATAACCATTGTGTTCTACCCGTGCAACAGATCTACTCATATACACGGCTCTGATACCACTGTAGGGGTTGATACGTCCATAACGTATATATAATTTTTGATGGTTTCATGTTATTATTATGCTTTTGACACTTCTTTTTATATAAAGTTCATGAGTTATTTGGACTAACCTACTAGTAGTTGAAAAAGTGCACAATGTTCTTGTTTTACACTTTGATATATAGGAATTATCAAGAATACAAGTGGAACCCTTATTGGAGTCAAATTGGGATTTTCCAGAAATCTGTCTCAGAACTCTTTTTGAAGATGGTCACATTTCCGGTCGAAGACAGCGTCAAACGGAAAACTCTTTGACTACAAAGTTGTAGAAAATTTCGCGACAATCGTTCTGGACATAACATTTAGCTGATTTCGACTCCAGACAGGCCCGATAGACCCGATTTACTGCAGCCCAAGATAGGGTGACGGGAATCCGAGAAGCCATATAAAGGGAGGAAACCTAATTCGTGGGAGACACCACCTCCACCCACGAATTTGCAGCCACCAAAGCCACGTTTTTTCCTCCCCCATGAATCCCATATCCATGGGGGAGGGATCCCAAGAAGCCATGAAGGAAGGGGGCTAAGGGGCGGTGCTCCCCCACGATACCGACGGCGGGGAAGGAGTTCCCCGCACCGACATCGGCGCTGCTGCCGCCCTCTTCACCATCTTCACCGCCATATCCATCACCTAATCCTCCTAGTATGCAGTGGTTCATCCTCCCACACACCTTTGTACCGTCCTATGTAAACATGGTGTTTGATGCTATAAGTTATAATCCTATGATTTATGCCATGTTTGTGTAGTTTCTTTGTTCTTAGATTGAATGGTTGAACGTCTTTGGTTCATTAGAGTTGTATGTTGATATGGTACAGTCCTTTGGTGTCCATTGTATTTGTGCACGCATGGATTGAACATCATAGGGTTTGTAGTATGTGTAAGAGGAAGAGGAAAGTTCTGCCGGAGTGACAGAAACCTAAGGACGCGAACCGAAACGTTGCACGTATGGGAGTAAGAGGACCATTAACTTAAGGCTATGGTTGGGAAACCTTAATGCCTTGTTAGTAGTTACGGATGTTTGCTAACAATCCAATCATATAGTACATGTAATTCCAAGTAGTGAAATACATGTATATTTAGCCTCTCCCTCATAGAAAACTGCATCGAAGTGTCACATCCCTAAATTTACCAAATTTTGAAATGTGAAAAATAAATAAACAAAAGAAACAATTGTTGAAATTTATAGGGAAAAGAAACTTTTTTCTTCTAATTGGAAACATTAAAACCTTTTAAACTATTACAGAAGTTTTCCCCCAAGTAAAGGTACTCCTTAAAATAAAAATAGCATTTAACAAAAACCCTAAGATCAAGCATCAAGATTATCCATATATCTCCTCTACTTCAAAATTTTAATTTCCAAGGTTCCCCTTCCAAATCTTTTTCACAAACTTCTTGTATTTGAAAATCTATTTTTAACCTTGATGAATGTTCTCAACCAAAAACCACTATACATATCAACTACTTCATTTACATTTTTCAAACAATCGTTGTTTTGTTTTGAACCAAAAATAAAAGCAAAGAGTCTCGTTTTAAAATAAGCACCATAGCTTATGTGAGCTATTTTAAGATTTTATAAAATTATCCTCTCATATTTTGAAACTTTAATTCATGGGTTATCCATGTAAGGTGGAACTAAATCGAATCAAATTCAAATAAGGAAAGAATCCAAGTCATTCCAAATATATTGCCCTGCAACTAGGCCAATATCGCACACACACGCAATCGTATAATAATTGACTAATTAATAATTGAGAAAATTAAATATTTCCAAATATATAAAATTTATGTCCTAAAATATTGCCCATGAATTTATGAACCCGCAGAAATTTGAATCGGTAAATTCGAAGCTCTAAATCAAAAGTTACGAAAGAATTAAGAAATATAAAAAAAATATAAAACAAAAAAAGGGCCGGCCAGGCCAGCCAAAATGGGCTGGCCCAACCAGACCGATCGGCCATGAGGGCACCATGTACCTACACGAGCACATGAACCATGATACTTGGTCTTCATATTTGTATCTAATGCACTTAAATAACCTTCAATTGCCCTCCTAAATTGCATTAAATACCCCCTAATTCCTCTTCCTCCTTAATCTCCTTTAATCCAGCCCCCACCCCCTCGTATATAAACCCCACTACAGGAAATTTCATAAGTTTTCAACTCATCATACTTTCATTTTCGTCCAAAATTCTCCCCAATCTTCTCCACCCAAATCGACCTTCAAAACGACCTCGGATCGCGGTGGCTTGAAGACGGAAGTAGTTCCCCTCATCAAGACGGTTCCATTCCCGCTGGTTTCACCTCGTTTCGTTCATCGAGCAGAGAGAAAAACGCACTCAAAGATTCAGATCTTAGAAGGTATAATCCATTTTACGCCCACCTCGTTGCTCCAAATTCAATTTCCTTTGAACAGTAGATAGATTTAGTTGTTACCTACAACTTTCATGTAGAAAGTTTTTCCATCCGAGCAACTTTTTCTGTAGTCAAATCTGACATCATCATGACATCAGCGTAGTCAACAGTCAACTCAGTCAGATTAGTCAAAGTCAATTTTAGTCAATTCCCGAGTTTGACTTTCCAGATTTTAGTACGAAATCGTATAATTCATAGAAAAAGATTTAGAAGTCCAAAAATTATAAATTTGGTATCCCTGAAAAGCTGAGATTATGTAGAATCCATTTCTGTAATAATATTACTTATTCTATGTACAAAAATTTGATTTATAAATTAAATGGTTTAATTGGTCATTTTCACCATAAAAATTATATCTTTAGTTCTGTATATCCAAATTTAGCAAATAATATGTCTATGGATTCACAAAAACGAGTAGAACATAGTGGAGCCATAATTCCGTATTTTTGATTCTGTTAAAATCACGTTTTATACAGAACCATTTGTGGAGTATTTTGAGTATAAAAGTTGTTGTGTAAATTATTTTTAAGTAAATCCTTTTGCAAATGGTTGTAAATTGAACCCTATGTACAGTAAAACCAAAATATAATTTTATTCTAGTATAAATAAGACCGTGGAAATTATTTAATAAGAATGGCCTTTCCAACTGTTAGAAAATGTTGCTAATTGCTACAATTGCACAAATGGTTGCATTTGTAATCTTAAAAATATAAAATGTTCATAAATCACTTAATAATATTCAGAACCTTGTTCTTGAACAATAAAAATTGTTGTCTTGCATGTTTGCATACTTTGCATAATTTTTGTGTTGTCATTAGTATTGATCTTGTGATTGTTTTGTCTTGGTTGTTTTGCTTGATAGATTGTGTTGATTGTCAAGTGTGTTATTGCGAAGAGTGTACCAACACCACCAACTACTAAGGCAAGTGACACTATCATCCATGTCCTACTATTTTTCATTACATTTAGTGGATTTTGTAACATGCATGATAAGGACTACTATATTTTATGCTATGCTAAATCCTAATAGGATACCCTTATATCTTCCTTAGTGAAAACATTGTAGTTGTAGTAAGCTTAGCCCTGCTATATATTTGGGATGGGATACGTGATATGATTATATGAAGTGTTGGAAAGATATATGTTTTATATAATAAAACAAGTACTCAATGAACCACCTGGGTGGAAAAGGATACTCAAGATTTGGACAAGGTGGCAACAAAGGGAACCATGTTTATATGGCTATCTTTTTGTGTGTGCACTAGAAGAAAACCACCCAGTGACTTAGAGATTGAACATGTTTCTCGTACAGTGGCTTCCGTGTGCAGCCACAAGCTAAATGGGCTCTGGCTTAGTCAACTACATATTGGAAGACCCATGCATTGGCATCTTCAGGTTAACTAGAATTGTGTAAGGGAAATATATCCCTACATTGGTGCCTGGTAGACAAGCTAGCATTGTGTGTTGGGAGGACTTCTATGGAAAGACTTTGTCACATTCTCGATCTGCCAGTACACCATTTGGTGAGTACTTATCCAGCGGCCACTGGTGGCGTCAAGACGAGATTGTGTCATGTGGGTAAAGTGTACAACTTTTGCAGAAGATCAAATTCTAAGTACTTAGCCGTGTCCCCGGTTATGGACAATTCTGAGCAACTAAGGCCTGAAGCTATGGAAGGTCTCGACATTCAAATTTCTTAAAGTAAAACTTAATGGTGACAACAAGGGATTAGAAGCACTTGGAGTTTTCCAAGGAGTTCAAAGATTTGACAAAAGATCAAAACTATTTTGAAAAGATAGGACAAAACTATATTGCTTTCTACAAATGAGCCTAAACCCTACTTAGCCAAATATGCATGTAATGATAGCATCCACTTACTTCTACATAGTAGTAAAACTTGCCAATACAATTCAAATGTATTAACCCTTGTGGCTGCAACTTATTATGTTGCAGGTTTGTTTGATGTTAGAGCAGTGTGTTGAATAGGATTACAAGTCTACAA
Organism: Avena sativa; assembly: GCA_916181665.1. NCBI lineage: Eukaryota > Viridiplantae > Streptophyta > Magnoliopsida > Poales > Poaceae > Avena > Avena sativa. Next base: position 130,837,705 of record OV702283.1, on the reverse strand, counting down.
CCAACATGATTGCATGTGGCACTTTGAAGATGAAGGACTCCATGCTATAGTTATTTCTGGTACATTGTAATGAGATAGCCAAATGAGCTATGTAAGATGTAATGAATTATTTTATTCCTGGTTATAAAGTTGTATTATGACCTTTGTTTCTTGATATTACATCTTAACTGTGGATGCTAGCTATTGATCCAGGGACTAGCATTGTAAACACAGGGATCTCTACCTTATTAAAGGTTGAGACCTCTACAGATGGTATCAGAGAACTGTGTTGAATGTAGGATTGTAACCCTAGGATTGGACAAAACCCCTTAGAAAAATAGGAGTTGTATTTGTTCCAAAACTTATTTACAAACAATCTTGTAAACTCTTTCCTCAACCATTTTGGTTTTGATTCTACATCTCTTCCTTTTCAAACTTGATGGACAAAGCCTCAACCATGAGCAAAGGACTTCACCAACTCAAATGACTTCAACTTCAACATCATCAAAGACTTCAACTTTATTTGCACCAAGGACTTCAACTTGGATATCACTAAGGACTACAAGTGAGACAAGAAATATTACTCAAGACTTGAAGACTAAGGAAACACAACTTAGAAGAATCATCATCATCTTTGGAGTTTGTAGCCAAGACACAAGAATTTTTCCCAAGGAAACCATGATCTCATTCAAGAAGAAACAACAAAGAAAGATGGAATAATCTCAAGTGAACCATATAGTTGGACCACCATATTTAGTTTGGATCAAACCCACCAACTTATGTGGTGTAGCAAAAATATTTTGTTGCCTAAAAATATGCTAGAATATTGTTGTTTGAGTGGAATGTTGATTGTGATTGCTTGTGTGAATTGTTGTGTGTGAGTAGACTTCTTCCCTAGAAATCTTTTGCCTATTCTAATCCCAATCCAACCCAAACAGATGACTACTCCAAGAGACTCCAACATCAAGGATGGTAACAACAACCAAGAGATACACATGATGTAATCTAGTTGAAAATCTTTTAAGGGTGGTAGTACCCTAGTTGTCTTGAAGCCAACTTGTAACCTCTAGCCTTCCTAAATCTCGGGGCGAGATTTCTTTTAAGGGTGGTAGCCTGTCACATCCCAAAATTTTCCAAATTTTGAAATGTGAAAAATAAATAAACAAAAGAAACAATTGTTGAAATTTATGGGGAAAAGAAATTTTTTGCTTCTAATTGGAAACATTAAAACCTTTTAAACTACTACAGAAGTTTTCCCCCAAATAAAGGTACTCCTTAAAATAAAAATAGCATTTAACAAAAACCCTAAGATCAAGCATCAAGATTATCCATATATCTCCTCTACTTCAAAATTTTAATTTCCAAGGTTCCCCTTCAAAATCTTTTTCACAAACTTCTTGTATTTGAAAATCTATTTTTAATCTTGAAGAATGTTCTCAACCAAAAACCATCTATACATATCAACTACTTCATTTACATTTTTCAAACAATCGTTGTTTTGTTTTGAACCAAAAATAAAAGCAAAGAGTCTCGTTTTAAAATAAGCACCATAGCTTATGTGAGCTATTTTAAGATTTTATAAAATTATCCTCTCATATTTTGAAACTTTAATTCATGGGTTATCCATGTAAGGTGGAACTAAATCGAATCAAATTCATATAAGGAAAGAATCCAAGTCATTCCAAATATATTGCCCTGCAACTAGGCCAATATCACACACACACGCAATCGTATAATAATTGACTAATTAATAATTGAGAAAATTAAATATTTCCAAATATATAAAATTTATGTCCTAAACTATTTCCCATGAATTTATGAACCCGCAGAAATTTGAATCGGTAAATTCGAAGCTCTAAATCAAAAGTTACGAAAGAATTACGAAATAGAAAAAAAATATAAAACAAAAAAAGGGCCGGCCAGGCCAGCCAAAATGGGCTGGCCCAACCAGACCGATCGGCCATGAGGGCACCATGTACCTACACGAGCACATGAACCATGATACTTGGTCTTCATATTTGTATCTAATGCACTTAAATAACCTTCAATTGCCCTCCTAAATTGCATTAAATACCCCCTAATTCCTCTTCCCCTTTAATCTCCTTTAATCCAGCCTCCACCCCCTTGTATATAAACCCCACTACAGGAAATTTCATAAGTTTTCAACTCATCATACTTTCATTTTCGTCCAAAATTCTCCCCAATCTTCTCCACCCAAATCGACCTTCAAAACGACCTCGGATCGCGGTGGCTTGAAGACGGAAGTAGTTCCCCTCATCAAGACGGTTCCATTCCCGCTGGTTTCCCCTCGTTTCGTTCATCGAGCAGAGAGAAAAACGCAGTCAAAGATTCAGATCTTAGAAGGTATAATCCATTTTACGCCCACCTCGTTGCTCCAAATTCAATTTCCTTTGAACAGTAGATAGATCTAGTTGTTACCTACAACTTTCATGTAGAAAGTTTTTCCATCCGAGCAACTTTTTCTGTAGTCAAATCTGACATCATCATGACATCAGTGTAGTCAACAGTCAACTCAGTCAGATTAGTCAAAGTCAATTTCAGTCAATTCCCGAGTTTGACTTTTCCAGATTTTAGTACGAACTCGTATAATTCATAGAAAAAGATTTAGAAGTCCAAAAATTATAAATTTGGTATCCCTGAAAAGCTGAGATTATGTAGAATCCATTTATGCAATAATATTACTTATTCTCTGTACAAAAATTTGATTTATAAATTAAATGGTTTAATTGGTTATTTTCACCATAAAAAATATATCTTTAGTTCTGTATATCCAAATTTAGCAAATAATATGTCTATGGATTCACAAAAACGAGTAGAACATAGTGGAGCCATAATTCCGTATTTTTGATTCTGTTAAAATCACGTTTTATACAGAACCATTTGTGGAGTATTTTGAGTATAAAAGTTGTTGTGTAAATTATTTTTAAGTAAATCCTTTTGCAAATGGTTGTAAATTGAACCCTATGTACAGTAAAACCAAAATATAATTTTATTCTAGTATAAATAAGACCATGGCAATTATTTAATAAGAATGGCCTTTCCAACTCTTAGAAAATGTTGCTAATTGCTACAATTGCACAAATGGTTGCATTTGTATTCTTAAAAATATAAAATGTTCATAAATCACTTAATAATATTCAGAACCTTGTTCTTGAACAATAAAAATTGTTGTCTTGCATGTTTGCATACTTTGCATAATTTTTGTGTTGTCATTAGTATTGATCTTGTGATTGTTTTGTCTTGGTTGTTTTGCTTGATAGATTGTGTTGATTGTCAAGTGTGTTATTGCGAAGAGTGTACCAACACCACCAACTACTAAGGCAAGTGACACTATCATCCATGTCCTACTATTTTTCATTACATTTAGTGGATTTTGTAACATGCATGATAAGGACTACTATATTTTATGCTATGCTAAATCCTAATAGGATACCCTTATATCTTCCTTAGTGAAAACATTGTAGTTGTAGTAAGCTTAGCCCTGCTATATATTTGGGATGGGATACGTGATATGATTATATGAAGTGTTGGAAAGATATATGTTTTATATAATAAAACAAGTACTCAATGAACCACCTGGGTGGAAAAGGATACTCAAGGTTTGGACAAGGTGGCAACAAAGGGAACCATGTTTATATGGCTATCTTTTTGTGTGTGCACTAGAAGAAAACCACCCAGTGACTTAGAGATTGAACATGTTTCTCGTACAGTGGCTTCCGTGTGCAGCCACAAGCTAAATGGGCTCTGGCTGAGTCAACTACATATTGGAAGACCCATGCATTGGCATCTTCAGGTTAACTAGAATTGTGTAAGGGAAATATATCCCTACATTGGTGCCTGGTAGACAAGCTAGCATTGTGTGTTGGGAGGACTTCTATGGAAAGACTTTGTCACATTCTCGATCTGCCAGTACACCATTTGGTGAGTACTTATCCAGCGGCCACTGGTGGCGTCAAGACGAGATTGTGTCATGTGGGTAAAGTGTACAACTTTTGCAGAAGATCAAATTCTAAGTACTTAGCCGTGTCCCCGGTTATGGACAATTCTGAGCAACTAAGGCCTGAAGCTATGGAAGATCTCGACATTCAAATTTCTCAAAGTAAAACTTGATGGTGACAACAAGGGATTAGAAGCACTTAGAGTTTTCCAAGGAGTTCAGAAAGATTTGACAAAAGATCAAAACTATTTTGAAAAGATAGGACAAAACTATATTGCTTTCTGCAAATGAGCCTAAACCCTAATTAGCCAAATATGCATGTAATGATAGGATCCACTTAATTCTGCATAGTAGTGAAACTTGCCAATACAATTCAAATGTATTAACCCTTGTGGCTGCAACTTATTATGTTAAAGGTTTGTTTGATGTTAGAGAAGTGTGTTGAATAGGATTACAAATCTACAACCAACATGATTGCCTGTGGCACTTTGAAGATGAAGGACTCCATGCTATAGTTATTTCTGCTACATTGTAATGAGATAGCCAAATGAGCTATGTAAGATGTAATGAATTATTTTATTCCTAGTTATAAAGTTGTATTATGACCTTTGTTTCTTGATATTACATCTTAATTGTGGATGCTAGCAATTGATCCAGGGACTAGCATTGTAAACACAGGGATCTCTACCTTATTAAAGGTTGAGACCTCTACACGAAGACAATGAACCCGATTTATTCGCCAATTAAACTTGGACAAAGCCACCACAATTACCACCACTATTCCACACTCATGGTTCTTTTATTTTAGTGTATTTTATTGCTGCAGCAACTAGCTTAACTTTCTTGTTATTTATTATCTTGCAAAGATTTCTTTAGTACTCGTTTTGTTGCTCTAGTTTTATTTCCTAGATATTGCAAACGTTTAGTGTGCATAGAGTTGTATCAGTAGTTGATAGAACTTGAGAGAACATTTATCCTACCTTTAGCTCCTCGTTGGGTTCGACACTCTTACTTATCAAAAAGGCTACACATGATCCCCTATACTTGTGGGATATCAGGGGATCATAGCATGAAAAACTAAAAAAAATCTATCGCATGAACACACACAAACCAAGTTCTATCTATTAGATTGTAGCAATGAGTCGGTAGAGTACTAATCCTTGAAGATCCAAAGCGGTTAACGAAATCGGATTCTCGTGGGTGATGTAGTCGTTCACTTGTCGATCTCAAGATTGCGTAGACGATCCTTCCAGCGCCGCGTTCTGGCAGCGGTCCCGCAGTCGATCACACGTACGATACTCGATGAAGACCTTCCTCTCCCTTGTTCTAGCAGGCAGCGGAGGTTGTAGCTCTCTCCTCGCGATTCGGCAGCACGACGGCGTGGTGTCGGAGTTTAGAGGGGAGATCTCGTAGGGCTTCGCCTAAGCCGGAGCGAGTATGGTGGAGCAGAGGGAGCCTCGGTTCTAGGGTTTAGATGCCAACGGAATAGGGCAGATGGCAGCTAGGGTTTAGTCTAGAAGTTAGCAGCGGTTTAGAGGGGATCTAGGGTGCCGACGGCTTGGAGGGGCAGCGGTGACCTAGGGATTGGGTCTTGGGCGCCTAGGGAAAGGGGATACCTTGGGGTGCGCCCCTAGCCCTCCTTTTATAGGTGGGGGCGTCCAAGGGTGTTCCCAGCCCAGGTGGAAACCCTCCCTAAATCGGCCTCCAAAGGAAGAGGCTGAAACCTTTTCCACCAAGACTTCCCTCTTACCAAAAACTAGATTTTGACTTTTCAAACTAGGATTTGACTATTCAAACTAGTCTTGGCCGAATTTACCCTTTAGGGTTTGATACGGCTAGCCCCTAGGGCATGCCACACTCCAAGTGACCCCCTCCCGAGGTGGTGGACCTTCCAGAACATTCTAGAAGCTTTTGGTCAAAACACCGAAAACATTTCCGATCCCCGGAAATTGACTTTCCTTATATGAATCTTATTCCCCGGAGCAATCCGGATCTCCTCGTGATATCCCAGATCCAATCCGTGACTCCGAACAACATTTGGTCTCTTTACTCACATTCCATATCTACTAAACAACATTGAATCCTTAAGTGTGTCTCCCCACGGTTCGTGAATTATGTAGACATGACCGAGACACTTATCCGATCAATAACCAATAGAGGAATCTAGAAATTCATATGGCTCCTACATATTTCTATGATTACTTCGTGATCGAATGAAACATTTACATACGGTACCAATTTCCCTTTGTCTCGCGATATTTTACTTATCCGAGGTTTGATCATCAGTATCTTTGCATACCTAGTTCAACCTTGTTACTGATGGCTAACTTGAAGCCTGTTGGCAACCCCAAGAGTAAGGTGTGAGGCAACACAGCAGCAAGTTTTCCCTCAGTAAGAAACCAAGGTTATCGAACCAGTAGGAGGAAGGAAATGTAACACAGGTGTTGCAAGCAACGCGGAGACCTGCACAACATAAACTCAAGACTTTGCCCCAACGAATCAGTGAGGTTGTCAAGCTCACCGGTTTGCTGTAACAAAGGATTAAACGTATGGTGTGGATGGTAATGGTTTGCAGCAAGTAAACAAGTAACAGTGGAAGATGTATCAATGGTAAAGATTGGACCGGGGTACATAGTTCACTAGAGGTGCTCTCCTTAGATAAACAACATGGCATGAAGGGTAAAAAAATTACAGCAGGGCAATTGACAGGAACTGAGCAAGGCATAACAATGCAATACTAGACAAAAAAGATCCTGTGAGATTTGATTGGGCAATACAACAAGATACATAGACCGCCATCCAACTGCATCTATGACTAGAAGTCCACCTTCAGGTTATCATCTGAACCCCCTCCAGTATTAAGTTGCAAGCAACACACAACTGCTTTAAGCAAAGTGTGTAAGGTAAACAATCCACTTGTTCCATGACGAAGAGATCGTTGTTTTCTCCCTAGTAGCAACAGCACATCTACAACCGAAGAGATTTCTGTCACTTCCCTTGGAAACAAGAGGCATGAACCCACTATCGAGCATAAATACCCCCTCTTGGAGTCACTAGCAACTACTTGGCCAAGATAACTACTAACAACGGAGAGCATCCAAGATCACAAACAACACAGACATGGTAGAATCAAATAGACAAAACCATTAATCAATCTGACGTAGTAATCTCAATATCCATCGGATCCCCGCAAACACAACATGCATGATTACAAATAGATTAGATCTTGATCATGAACGGAGCTCACAAGATCTATACATGAAAGCACAAAGGAGGAGATACAACCATCTAGCTACTACATGGACCCATAGTCCAAGGTGCAACTACTCACGCTTCATACCGGAGAGAAGACCTCCGGGATTATTTCCCCTCCGGGAGGGTGCCGGGAAGAACTTCAGATCCCCCCGATCTAGGGACGACAGTGGCGGCGGCTACAGATGGTTTCATGGAATATTGATTGGGTACTTAGGGTTTCTTCATCGGGGGCTTCTTATAGGCGAACAGGCGAGCCTGGGAGGCGGCCAGGGCCCCCACACCCTACCCAGGTGCAGGGCAGGGCCCACCCGCACCTAGGAGGGTCTGGCCGCCCTCGTTCGCGTCTCTGTCTCATCTTCTGGATTCGTGTCCCCCACGGGAAAATATTGACTTTGGCTTTTGTCCCGTCCAATTCTAAGAATATTGATTTTCTTCCTTTCTGGAACCAAAAACAGAAGAAAACAGGCAACTGGCACTATGGCAACTTGTTAATAGGTTAGTTCTTGAAAAGATATAAAAACACCTCAAAGTGTAGACAAAGCAAAGCAAAGTAGATACTAAACAAGCATGGAGCATCAAAAATTATAGATACGTTTCCGACATATCAAGCATCCCCAAGCTTAACTCCTGCTCGTCCTCGAGTAGGTAAGTGATAAAAAGAATAATTTTTGAGGTGACATGCACCATCAAAACCAAGATCAAACCATTTTCAAGCATTGAAAGCTGTGATCAAAGAACTCTAAACATGTGCATGAAAGATGGAGTTCTAACAATAGGACATAGTAACTATGCATGCAACATGAAAATCTACAAACAAAGATCATGAATAACATGCATTGAAAAACGTTTGTTTGTTTCACATACAAAAACATGGCATAGTGGCATTCATATTGTCCCTCATAGAGTAGCAAACAGATGCATAGGACACCTTCAAAGTTCACAAGGGTGACTAGAAACAAATAGCATAAGAACAAGTAATATCACAATATGCATTAATCAATAAGTTTTGGGACACTGCACATAGAATGACAACTATGATCTCTTGATGTTGCCTAAAGGTAGAAGGTGGAGACTCAAATAATGGTGGAAGAAAGACCTTTCATAAAGGAAGCAGGGATTTGAAGTATCAAAAAGATCTTCCAAAAATTATGGTACTTGTTAGCTTTGAGCCCTCATTGCCCCTATCATAAGCATCTTGAAGTGATTAAAGTTAAAGTGAACAAACTATGGATTATATCCTTGACGAAGTATAAGTTGGCAATATCAAGTCCCTTGAATACGAGGGCCACACCTCATGATACTCAACTTTAGTCACCTGCAAAGTTCTTGTCATTGTAAGTACATACGTATCATAGAGAACCGCCAACGGGGTACCCCTTGCACATGGTACATGAGCTATCCCATAACCAAAATGACAAGGCAAGCAGACAATGAGCATCTCAGCGATATTTTTATTTACTATATGCACAGATTTTTATTGAGGATGCTTCATAGATAGCTCACTATGGTGATGCTGCAAGTTTCCACCATGATTAGGCATGGCTTAGGCTAGCGGACCAGGCGTTTCTCTAACACAAAATACATACTCCATGGACTTACAAGTTCCCTCTTTATTTCACACTGGTGACATCCATAGACAAAAGAGCATGGTATCAACTGAGTACAAAGTACAAGTGCAATGTTGAAAACGTTCCCCGTGACATCATGGTTTTGCTAATACCAACGTATAACTACAAGCATATACAACATAGATGACACAATGGTTCAAGTTTATTAGGGGCAAAGAATATAAAGTGTGTCATCAAGTTTGTGAGGGCTTTAATCACTAAGTTTTCACATAACAAAATAGTTTTTAATTGGAAGATAGCTGAAAACAAGAATATACTTGGAATGGTGTAACACACCATGCATAGGAATTTATAGTGGACACTTTGGAAAAACTTGGTTTCTTGGGAGTTGGAAGCATGAGTAGAGATTACTCATACAAGTGGAGGCTAGCAAAAGACTGGGAGCAACCAACTAAGAGAGCATAATGGCCATAATCATGCAGAGCAACAAAACATTACTAATCAAAGCATAGAATGGTACTATAGGTCAAGGACTAAATGATCATAGAGGCTATGGTGACTTGTTCATAGTCATAACATAGTGTGAGCATGTGCCAAGTCAACCCAAACAAAGCATCAAAGGAGGATACCACAATACTATGCTTTTGCATGCTAAAACAACGCATAATTTTTTCAAGGCACACTAAGAAATCCCAATTGTTTGGAACAAGACATGCTACAACAATAATCACTAAGCATAAGGTCAAAATACACCTAGCATGTCATGCTAAAGTCTAAGTCACAGTCAATGCAAGCTCCTCTTCCACTTTCAAGCAAGAACTTACTACTCCTTTCCAACACCAAGCAACTTATTTGCAAACAACACAGCGAGAACGGGGGTCCAAACTACTTTATTCAAGCAAAATAAACAACCTAAGCAAAGAAAACGAAAACTAAGACGCTCCAAGAACAACACAACTGTGCATGAAACAATAAAAAACGAAGTGTCTAGACAGACCTGAGCTTTTTATTGATGAAGAAGGGGATGCCTTGGGCATCCCCAAGCTTTGATGCTTGTACCTCTTGGAAATTTCTTGGGGTGACACCGGCGTGGCATCCCCAAGCTTGAGCTTTTGTCCATTCTTCATCTCATTACATCATTCTCTCTTTACACCTGAAATTTTCCTTCATACAAAACTTCACACAATCTTCATTAGCAACATTAGTGTATTCAAAAGATATTATCTCTCTGGCAAAGCTTTGGAACAGCAAGGCTTTTCACTAGTAACTCCTCCAAAAAGCTCAATTCACCTAAAGTGAACTCAAAAAGGAATCAATAAGAAGCAAATGCAAATAATGGTAGAAATCTATCAAAATAGACCAGCATGTAGAAACCGATTTTTTCGAACATCTTCTGTTGCTCAAATAAAAAATGTTGAACTAATGAAACTTAGCTAACATACTGTGGGATTTTTTGTAACTTTTCAGATCAATCCGTGTTACAGAGATTCCTCACGAATGTTTTTGGTGGAGGACAAAAATCTGTTTCGGGACAGCAACTCCCCAAATCTTACTTCCCTCTCATTAGAGGTCATTATTGGCACAAAAAGCAAACTATAGAGGTCCCAACCTAAAAAGGTAGAGATCCCTGTGTTTACAATGTTAGTCCCTGGATTGAATAGCTAACATCCATAGTTTAAGATGTAATATCAAGAAACAAAGGTCATATTACAACTTATAACCAGGAATAAAATAATTCATTACATCTTACATAGCTCATTTGGCTATCTTATTACAATGCAACAGATATAAATATATAGCATGGTTCCCTTCATCTTCATATGCCACAGGCAATCATGTTGGTTGTAGACTATTAATCCCTACTCAACAAACTTCATTAACATCAAACAAACCTGCAACATAATAAGTTACAGCCACAAGGGTCAGTACATTTGAATTTTATTGGCAAGTGATACTATGGTAGAATAGTAGTATCTAACATCTATATGAATTTGGCTAAGTGTAGTTTAGGCTTGCTTTGCTCAAAATAAGGTTTTCCTTATTAGTTGAAACACTAAGTTTTTGTTTGTCAAAACACCCAAGGAACCACCAATAGACACTGGTGACCCTTAACCCTTGTTCAACCACAAGTTTTTAACTTATAAAATTGGTATGAGGAGATCCTTGATAGCTTCAATGTCTTGATGCTCAAATTGTCCATTGCCGAGGACACGGCTAAGTATTTAGGTTTTACCCTCTCGAGAGGTGGTGCACTTTCCCCACAAGACTCGACATGCATCGAGACGAGATCTTTCAGAAGCCTTCCCTTAGACCAAATGGACGCGTTCCATCCTATCCCCCTACCACCTTTTGTCCATCTGGCTAAGTTATTGCAACCTATATGATCAAGGCAGAGCCCATATGCCATGTGGTTGCACTAGAAGATTCTCAACAATTAACATCTCAAATCTCTTTGTTCCTGGGTGGCTTTCCACAAGTGTGATACACAAGGTAGGCATCAACATGGCCTTGTGTAACCACTCAACACAAACCATTCTCACCATTCCACCCAGGTGATTCATTCACATAGTTGTTTTATTAAGCAAAACACAAGTCTTAGACTTTAGATATATTTCATATCATGAATACTCCACTCTTGTTTTCTATTAGCTAAGCTAAGCATGATAACATGGTAAGTTTCCTAACTTAGGATAATTCTACTAAGACAACATATAGGATTTCCCATGGCTTCGCTTATATACTTAAAAAATTCCATGCAAGTCCTACTCAAAATATCACTAATGCATAGTCAAAATAATAGGACAAAATATAAGACGCACCACTTGCCTTTTTAGTAGAGGAACTAGGTTCACTCCTTGTTCTTGCAATTGTCACACTCTTCAAAGTTCACTACAATTCAATCAAGAAAGCACATATTTAAAAACTAGCATTCAAACAATTCACCACATAAAAATAATAAAAACAAGGAAATGCATGCAAGCATGCAAAAGGATGATTTATTTTAAAAGTGTTTTCTAACAAGGCTCTAAACATTTCAAAACACCAACTGGTCATTTATAAAGGTGGAAAATCATTTGAAAACAAGTTAGTGAAAATATCCTTTTTTAAATCATTTTTGTTTTGCTAGAAATGTTTTTATTCAAAGGAATAATTCCCTAGTGTTAACCAAATATATTTTTAAATCCAAAAGTTAGTGTTTAGGGTCAGAGAGTTCAAATCAAACCATTTGCAAAATATTTTACTCAAAAAGAATTTTTAGAATATTTTTTATACTCAAAATAGTCCTACAAATGTTTCTGCAAAAACACCTAATTTTTCATAAGAAAAATACTAAACTAAGGCCACAGTTGCAAAGTTTCCTGATTCCATTGATATAAAATTAGTTTTTTGGCCAAGCAGAACAAAAGTTTTGATTTTTGCAAGTTTAATCATTCAAAATCTTTTTCTGGATTTTTAAATAGTCAGAACTGGCCACGCGTCATGTTCCTATTGTCCAGTACCGATTCGACAGAATCGTGCAACGTGGGCCGTCAGATCTAATTAACATCACACTGCATAGGTCGAAAATACTGCTTCGGCTAAGTCATCTATTCTACAGCGTTGGATTTAGATCTGACGATCCAGAATGCGATGACCAGAGACTGGCGGCACTAGCGACGGATGCACAACGATGGCGCTTTGTCAGCGGCAGTCCGGAGGTTCCAGGAAGCAAAGGATAGGGTGCTCATGCTCACCAGGTTCGTAGGTTCGTGGTGATACTCAAGGTGGCCATAGGAGAGCAGGGGCGCATAGAGTTGTCGTCAATCTCTCGCTGGAGTTCGTATCAGTGTCGGGCCCGCATGGACGTTGTCGAGGGCGAGGCTACCAAGCGCGCTAAGTCAAACAGAGGGTGGCGTTAGAAGCGTGAGAGAGAGAGAGAGAGACGAGTGCGAGAGCCACACTGCAAGGGAGAGGAGCAGTCAGAGATTACCAGGAGAAGTCGCCGGAGTTGTGGCAGAGCACCATGGCGAGTAGGCGTGGTCGTTGCCGAGCCTCTGGGACACGCGCGAGCTAACGGAGGGTGCCAGTAGAGGCGCAAGGCGTTGGCGAGCACGCTCGTGGAAGCCAGGGGCAAGGGGTGGTCGGGGCTGGCCGGGATTGGCGCGGAGGGTCGTCGGAGGCAGCGGTGGAGTAAGCACAAATTCGTGCAGCCTGGTGGCTAATTTGGTGCGGCGAATGAGGGGAAGGAAGAGGAGAGAAGGGTGGTTAACAGAGCATGGTCGCGGACGAGAATTACTCGCACATTCAAATGAATTTAATCGGATTCATCAATGGCAGAAACGGCCGGGGAGAGGGGGCGTGGTCACCGTGGGGAAGATGATGCCAACGTGGCTTTGGGGCCTAGGCGTTAGCGAGGTGAGGGGTACGGTTGCAGGTGAGAAAGAGATGAGGGAGAGAGGGGTGCCGGGTGGGCTATGAGTTGGGCCAAGCTGGGCTGGTAGTTGGGTCAGGTAGGTCGGTTGAACCTGTTGGGTCGTTTCTTTCCCTTTTTTCTGTTTCTTTTTCTTTTTCCAATTCTATTTTCCGTTTTTATTTGAAATATTTGATTCAGATTCCAAATTGAATTCAAACCTTTTTCAAACTTTTCAGTAGGTTTAAACCACTTATTTAGTGTGTTTAAAAGTTCACTTTGAAATGTTTCAAATAATTTTCTTGTGATTTATTATTTATTTAATTTAGGCAATTTGTCTTTATTTAAATAAAATTGAATATGGTTTAAACCCATATTATTTTATTCAAAGAAATTCTTTTATTCTTTTTAAGTTAATTAGATAACTTTTAATCCATTTTGGCAATTTCAATTATTTTCTCATGATTTAATTAATCATTTATATTAGGAATTTTGTCTTCATTCAAATGAAATTTGAATATGGTAAAAAGCCCATAAAATTTTATTTAAGTAAAATTTTATTCCATTTGGTTATGGATTTAATTCAAGGTTTAAATTAAATATTTCTTATTTATTTATTCTTTCTTTATCTTATAAATTCCATATCTTTTTATTTATAGATCAAAATTGGTGATTCCAATTTGTATAATTTTATTTAATATTTATTTATCCTTTTAAATACTTTTAGGATTACTTTTCTCATAATTTGGTATTTGTTTTAATTAGGAGATTTATTAATCTTGGAAATTACTTCCGTTTATCTTATTAAATTCATAATTTTTATAGAGGGCTCCAAATTGAGTGAAACCAATTTCCATGGTTTTATAATATTTTTTTATCATTTTTGATCATTTAGAAATGTTTGTTGCTGAATTTTTATATGGATCAAATCCATAGTCTTTGGGTGATTTAAAAATGATTTCTCTCATTAGGGTTTTAGGGTTTTGGTTTAATCTTTTCCCAAGTGTTTTTTTAAATTTAAGATTCTTTCCATGCAAGAATACACTTGATCTTTTGAATATTTTTTTGTTGCTTTATTTTTCAAATATTGTTCCACATGTTCTTTGTAAGTGTGTTCTATGTCTCCACAAATTTTAGAAATATTTCTACTAAGACTTAGAAATATTTCTACTAGAAGCAAAACACAAGTCTTAGACTTTAGAAATATTTCATAGCAGGAATAATCCACCCTTGTTTTCTATTAGCTAAGCTAAGAATGATAACATGGTAAGTTTCCTAACTTAGGATACTACTAAGACAACATATAGGATTTCCCATGGCTTATCTTATATACTTAGGAAATTCCATGCAAGTCCTACTCAAAATATCACTAATGCATTGTCAAAATAATAGGACAAAATATATGAAGCACCACTTGCCTTTTTAGTAGAGTAATTATGTTCACTCCTTGATCTTGCAATTGTCACACTCTTCAAAGTTCACTACAATTGAATCAAGCAAGCACATATTTAAAAACTAGCATTCAAATAATTCACCACATAAAAATGATAAAAACAAGGAAATGCATGCAAGCATGCAAAAGGTTTTTTTATTTGAAAAGTGTTTTCTAACAAGGCTCTAAACATTTCAAAACACCTACTCGTAATTTATAAAGGTGGAAAATCATTTGAAAACAAGTTAGTGAAAATGGCCCTTTTTAAATCATTTTTGTTTTGCTAGAAATGTTTTTATTCAAAGGAATAATTCCCTAGTGTTAACCAATTATATTTTAAATCCAAAAGTTAGTGTTTAGGGTCATAGAGTTCAAATCAAACCATTTGCAAAAGATTTTACTCAAAAAGCATTTTTAGAATAATTTTTATACTCAAAATAGTCCTACAAATGTTTCTACAAAAACACCTAATTTTTTAGAATAAAAATACTAAACTAAGGACACAGTTGCAAAATTTACATTTTACTGATTCCATTGATAGAAATTTTTTAATTTTTGGCCAATTAGAACAGAAGTTATGATTTTTGCAAGTTTAATCATTCAAAATCATTTTCTGGATTTTTAAACAGTCAGAACTGGCCACGCGTCATGTTCCTATTAGCCAGTACCGATTTGGCAGAATCGTGCAACGTGGGCCGTCGGATCTAATTATCATCGCACGACACAGATCGAAAATACCGCTTCGGCTAAGTCATCTATTCTACATCATTGGATTTAGATCTGACGATCCAGAATGCGATGACCAAAGACTGGCGGCGCTGGCGACGGATGCGCGGTGACGGCGTTCTGTCAGCGGTGGTCCAGCGGTTCCAGGAAGCAAAGGAGAGGGTGCTGATGCTCACCAGGTTTGTAGGGTTGCGGTAATACTCCAGGTGGCCATAGGAGAGCAGGGGGCGCACGGAGTTATCGTCAATATCTCGCCGGAGTTCGTATCAGCATCGGGCACGCACGGCCGTTATCGGGGGCGAGGCTACCGAGCGCGCTAAGGAAAATAGAGGGTGGCGTTAGATGCTTGAGAGAGAGACGAGTGCGAGAGCCACAACGCGAGGGAGAGGGCGGTCAGAGATTACCACGAGAAGTCACGAGAGTTGTGGCAGAGGATGGTGGCGAGTAGATGTGCTCATTGTCGAGCCTCTAGGGCACGCGCAAGCTATTGTAGGGTGCCATTAGATGTGAAAGGCGTTGGCGAGCAAGCTCGTGGAAGCCAGGGGCAAGGGGGTGGCCAGGGCTAGCAGGGATTGGCGTGGAGGGTCGTCGGAGGCAGCGACAGAGTGAGCACAAATTCGTGCAGCCTGGTGGCTAATTGGGTGCGGCGAATGAGGGTACAAGAAGAGGAGATAAGGGTGGTTAAGAGAGAGTGGTCGCGGACGGGAATTACTCGCGCATTCAAATGAATTTAATCGGATTCATCAATGGCAGAAACAGCCGGGGAGAGATGGGCGTGGTCACCATGGGGAAGATGATGCCAACGTGGCTGTGGGGCCTGGGCGTCAGCGAGGTGAGGGTAAGGTTGCGGGTGAGAAAGGGCAGAGGGAGAGAGGGGTGGCGGGTGGGCTGCGAGTTGGGCCGATATGGGCTGGTAGTTAGGTCAGGTAGGTGGGTTGGACCTGTTGGGTCGTTTCTTTCCCTTTTTTCTGTTTCTTTTTCTTTTTCCAATTCTGTTTTCTGTTTTTATTTGAAACATTTGATTTTGATTCCAAATTGAGTTCAAATCTTTTTTAAACTATTCAGTAGGTTTAAACCACTTATATAGTGTGTTTAAAAGTTCACTTTGAAATGTTTCAAATAATTTTCTTGTGATTTATTATTTATTTAGTTTAGGCAATTTGTCTTTATTTAAATAAAATTGAATATGGTTCAAACCCATATTATTTTATTCAAATAATTCTTTTATTATTTTTAAGTTAATTAGATAACTTTTAATCCATTTTGGCAATTTCAATTATTTTTCTCATGATTTAATTAATCATTAATATTAGGAATTTTGTTTTCATTCAAATAAAATTTGAATATGGTTAAAAGCCCATAAAATTTTATTTAAATAAACTTTTATTCCTTTATATTATTCAGTAAACTTTTATTCCATTTGGTTATGGATTTAATTCAAGGTTTAAATTGTATTTTAAATTATTTCATATTTATTTATTCTTTCTTTATCTTATAAAATCCATATCTTTTTATTTATAGATCCAAAATTCGGAATTCCAATTTGTATAATTTTATTTAATATTTATTTATCCTTTTAAGATTACTTCGCTCATAGTTAGGTATTTGTCTTTAATTAGGAGCTTTATTAATCTTGAAAATTACTTCCTTTTATCTTATTAAATTCATGAGTTTTTATACAGGGCTCCAAATTGAGTGAAACCAATTTCCATGGTTTTATAATATTTTTTTATCATTTTTGATCATTTAGAAATGTTTTTTGCTGAATTTTTATATGTATCAAAGCCGTAGTCTTTGGGTGATTTGAAAATGATTTCTCTCATTAGGGTTTTAGGGTTTTGGTTTAATCTTTTCCTAAGTGTTTTTTTAAATTCATGATTCTTTCCATGCAAGAATACACTTGATATTTTTAATATTTGTTTGTTGCTTTCTTTTCCAAATTTTGTTCAAGTAAGGTTTGATGTTTCCATTTAGAAGCAAAAAAGTTTCTTTTCACCCTAAATTTCAATAATTGTTTATTTTGTTTATTTATTTTTCACATTTCATAATTTGGAAAATTTTGGGATGTGACACAAACAAAAAGGATAAGGAGAGGTCATTACTGAAGTAATAACTTCCAAGACTCAAGGAAACTCTTGGGTTATCTCCCAACAAGTACTTGTCTTTAACGCATTTAAGTTAGGCACAAGAAGCAAGAAGAATCAAGTATTTTCAAATGAAGAAGCATTCAAATCAAACCTTGCTTTCAAAGGAGGAGCAAGAAGCAACTTCTCTCTCCTCATAGGGAAGTTTGAATACCTTTCTTGAATGGAAAATGATATTTGATGGTGCCTTATTTCATATCAATGATGGCACCAACTATTCTAAGAAAAGGTCTTCCCAAAGTTATAGGAAAAGAAGCATTGTATTCAACATCCAAAACATAGAAATCCATAGGGACATAAGCATTGTTAACCATAATGAGAACATCATTAATACTCCCCATGACTTTCTTCTTAGCATTATCATTAAGTGGGACATCCAAATAACAATCTTCCAAAGGTGGCAAATCAAGCATTTCATAAATCTTCCTAGGCATAATAGAGACACTAGAACCAAGATCACATGAATCTTTGAGATCAAAGTATTTCACTTGTATATTAATAATGGGTTCCCAACTATCTTCTACTTTCCTAGGAATAGAAGCTTTGTGTTTTAGCTTCTCTTCCTTAATCTTAACAAGAGCATCTGTAATGTGTTTGGTGAAATAAATATGCATATCACTAGCATTAGGACTTCTAGCAAGTTTTTGTAGGAACATAATCACTTCAGAAATATTGCAATCATCAATATCAAAATCAAACTTAGCATCACTAGTAGTAGGCTCAATAGGCTTAGGCATAGTAGGAGGAGGAATAGGGACTACTAGTGGTTTAGTGGTAATAGTGCACAAACTATTGTTTCTATCAACTTCAGGTTCCCTTTCCCACTTATCATGAAGTTGAGCTAATAGCCTAACATTTTCATCAATAGTAACTTGTATGGCATGAGCAGTAGCAAAGGTATTTTCCATGGTTTCAGGTTTAGCAGCCATTTTATTAATCAAGGAGGACTGAGCTTCAGACAAAGAGGATATATTTTTCTCAACATTTAAAAGCTTTTCCTCTATAGACTTATTGAAAGTGGTTTGTTTACTAATAAAGTCTTTGAGCATGACTTCAAGTTCAGAGGGGGCACTTCTAGCATTGTGGTAGGAGTTTCCATTGGAATTGCCATTATTAGGAGGATAAGGCCTATAATTTTTGTTGCTACCAAAATTATTCCTATAGGCATTGTTGTTGAAATTGTTGTTTCTAATGAAGTTCACATCAACTTGCTCTTCTTGAGAAACCAAAGAGGCTAAGGGAACACTATTAGGATCTAGAGGATCTTTCCCATTAACAAGCATAGCCATAATAACATCAATCTTATCACTCAAAGAGGAAGTTTCCTCAACAGAATTTACCTTCTTACCATGTGGAGCTCTCTCAGTGTGCCATTCATAGTAGTTAACCATCATATTATCAAGGAGTCTAGTTGCAGCACTCAAAGTGATGCTCATAAAGGTACCTCCAGTAGCTGAATCCAAAAGGTTTCTTGATGAGAAGTTCAAACCTGCATAAAAAGTCTGGATAATCATCCAAGCAGTGAGTCCATGAGTGGGGCAATTCTTAACCAAATATTTCATTCTTTCCCAAGCTTGAGCAACATGTTCATTATCAAGTTTTTTAAATTTCATAATTTCACTTCTCATAGATATATTCTTAGCAGGAGGATAGTATTTTCCAATAAAAGCATCCTTGCACTTAGTCCAAGAATCAATACTATTCTTAGGCAACGATACCAATCATTCCTTAGCTTTTCCTCTCAAGGAGAAAGGAAAAAGCTTGAGCTTAATAATATCTCCATCTACATCCTTATACTTCTGCATCTCACAAAGTTCAACAAAGTTATTGAGATGGGCAGCATCATCATCAGAACTAGCACCAGAAAATTGCTCTCTCATCACAAGATTCAACAAAGCAGGCTTAATTTCATAAAAGGTAGCATCAGGAGCAGGTGGAGCAATAGGTGTGCTAAGGAAATCATTGTTGTTGGTGCTAGTGAAGTCACACAACTTGGTGTTCTCAGCGGAGTTCATTTTGGCAAAGGTTGGCAACCCAAAAATAGCAGCAGCTAAAGCAGGAACTAATTTTTTTTGTGTTTTTGAATAAAGGAAGCAAACCAAACTAGACTAATTTTTTTTGGAGTTTTTTTTGAAAAAAGGCAAACAAAACCAAGCAAAATAAACAAAGCAAACTAAAAACAAAGTAAAGAGAAAGGAAGTGAACGACTCCCCTAGTGAAGACGTCTAGAGCCTCCCCGGCAACAGCGTCAGAGAGCTTGATGGCTAACGTGAAGCCTGTTGGGAACCCTAAGAGGAAGGTGTGAGGCAGCACAGCAGCAAGTTTTCCCTCAGTAAGAAACCAAGGTTATCAAACCAGTAGGAGGAAGGAAACATCACACAGGTGATGCAAGCAACACGGATACTTGCACAACACAAACTCAAGACTTTTCCCCAACGAATCAGTGAGGTTGTGAAGCTCACCGGTTTGGTGTAACAAAGGATTAAACGTATGGTGTGGAAGGTAATGGTTTGCAGCAAGTAAACAAGTAACATTGGAAGATGAATCAATGGTAAAGATTGGACCGGGGTCCATAGTTCACTAGAGGTGCTCTGCTTAGATAAACAACATGGCATGAAGGGTAAACAAATTACAGTAGGGCAATTGATAGGAACTGAGCAAGGCATAACAATGTAATACTAGACAAAAAGATTCTATGAGATTTTATTGGGCAATACAACAAGATACATAGACCTCCATCCTACTGCATCTATGACTAGAAGTCCACCTTCAGGTTATCATCCGAACCCCCTCCTGTATTAAGTTACAAGCAACAGACAACTGCTTTAAGCAAAGTGTGTAAGGTAAACAATCCACTTGTTCCATGAACAAGAGATCGTTGTTTTCTCCCTAGTAGCAACAACACATCTACAACCGAAGAGATTTCTGTCACTTCCCTTGTAAACTAGATGCATGAACCCACTCTCGAGCATAAATACCCCCTCTTGGAGTCACTAGCAACTACTTGGCCAAGATAGCTACTAACAACGGAGAGCATGCAAGATCACAAAAAACACAGACATGATAGAATCAAATAGACAAAACCATTAATCAATCTGACATAGTAATCTCAATATCCATCGGATCCCCACAAACACAACATGCAAGATTACAAATAGATTAGATCTTGATCATGAATGGAGCTCAAAAGATCTATACATGAAAGCACAAAGGAGGAGATACAACCATCTAGCTACTACATGGACCCATAGTCCAAGGTAGAACTACTCACGCATCATACCGGAGAGAAGGCCTCCGAGTTGATCTCCCCTCTAGCAGGGTGCCGGGAAGAACTTCAGATCTCTCTGATCTAGGGACGACGGTGGCGGAGGCTACAAAAGGTTTTGTGGAATATTGATCGGGTCCTTAGGGTTTCTGCATCGAGGGCTTCTTATAGGCGAAGAGGCGAGGCTGGGAGGCGGCCAGGGGCCCCACACCCTACCCAGGCGCGGGGCAGGGCCCACCCATGCCTAGGGGGGTTTGGCCGCCTTGGTTTGCGTCTCCATCTCGTCTTCTGGATCCGTGTCCCTCACGGTAAAATATTGACTTTGGCTTTTGTCCTGTCCAATTCCGAGAATATTGATTTTTTGCCTTTCTGGAACCAAAAACAGAAGAAAATAGGCAACTGGCACTGTGGAAACTTGTTAATAGGTTAGTTCCAGAAAAGTTATAAAAACACCTCAAAGTGTAGACAAAGAAAAGCAAAGTAGATACTAAACAAGCATGGAGCATAAAAAATTATAGATACGTTTCCGACGTATCAGTTACGGATAAGTACTCTTTACTCGTTCCTGTGATATGTGATCCCTTGTGAGCCAGTCACATGCTTGGAAGCCAATTGGATGACATTCCATTGAGAGGGCCCATAGTATATCTATCCTTCATTTGGATGGACAAATCCCACTCTTGATCCATGTACCTCAACACATACTTACTGAACACTCAATTCAACCTTTGTAACCACCCAGTTATGAAGTGGTGTTTGATGTCATCAAAGCATCCATCCGGTGATGGTGATTAACATGATCTCATGGTCGAAGTATTTAGGTTACTATGTATTTGAAAGCTTATAGCAGGTGAACTATTTGAATGACTTGATCTTATGCTATGCTTAACTATAGGAGTATGTCCATCACATCATTCTCCTAATGATATGACCTTGTTGTTAACAACATCTCAATGTTCATGATCAGGAAACCATGATCATATATTAACCAACAAGATAGTTTAACAAGAGGCTTTACTAGGGACTTTTACATGTTTACAAATCACACAAGTATTAATGTTTTTGGTTAATATAATTATAGCATGGTATGTAAACATTTATCATAAACATGAAGATATGATAATAACCACTTTATTATTGCCTCTTGGGCATATCTCCAATAGTTTTTTGATGGTGAAATGTTCTTGTTGTCTCCGGTGGAGCCCGCGGTGGCGGCGACGGAGCCCATACCAGACAGGAATGACTTGTTCCCTTGTACACTTTTTTTCGATTATAATGTTTCACTACATTTAATTCTCACTTTCTTAATTAATCCAGCATTATATGTAAGGGCTAAAACTTGTCCACAATATCAGGATGAAATTTTACAAAACATATTAGTACATTCCCATCTCTATATTCAGAGGCTTGTGTGCATTGTTCTTAGACTGAGAACAATGTTTCTTAGGTCTCTTGTCATCAAAACAAACAAATTAATAGTTCCTAGTTTTGTACTAATTCAGTCTCATAAGCTTAAGTTGCTGCTAAATATATGTGAAAGCAAACAATAAATAGCATAGAATCTAGTGCAATATTTTGTTATTTGTGATCAATGTAGTACAGTTTACTTTAACTGGCTTAGTAGACAACAATAAATTTTTGATCATCATTTTTTAAAACCTTGTTAAAGCTATCATTATCTTTAAGAAGGTATCTTTCCTGTTTGCTTAGGATAGACTTGAGATATAGGAATACCTATTGTCTGTTCCTCAACATTCTATCTAAGTGATACTGATTTATAAACAAGCATCAGATGATTCATTACGATTTTTATAAACAAACATTAGATAAGCAAGCAACATTTTTGTGTTGGGACTTGTGTGTACTAGGATGTCGGTGCTTAGGTTCTTGCATCAGATGATTCATTAGGTTTTTATCTTAACTTGGGTTGTTTTATGTACCTCAAGCATCTTATTTCTTATTGCCAGGAGGGATGCTCTTGGTTAACGAGGTTTACTATCTGCTACTGCTATTAGTGGTAATGCCCTTTGTTATTATCCTATTTTATCTTGTATGCCTGATAAGACATATAGTTTCTTTATAGAATAAGCTAGAATTATATGTAAGATGGAAAATCGTTAATGCATTGTGTAAGTTATATAGTCTGAAATTTTTATAGAATAGGAAAAATGGTTTAAATTCAATGTTGCTTTATCCATATCAAGAATTCAAATTAATTATATTATCATGGTTATATTGTGATATCATTTTGCTACCTTTCTTTTGCTATTGGCTCTAGGTCTGAACATGTATTGATGTTGTTGTCATTCATTGTTCTCCACATGTCTCGCAGATCTCTGAGTACAACTACGCTAGGTGACCATAGGATCGGCGTGCAGATCCAGACCATCACCACCGATTTTCAGAGGGTGTCCAAGATCCATGCTCTACATCAACTTCTCTTTCCTTTCCACTGATGCCCATACTTTTCTGAGTCCCTGCCCCTAACACCCAGCTGTGTTTGCATATGATTTCTCATGGCGGCTTCTTAGTTGTATGCGTCAATCTTTTGGGACTCTGAGGCGATTTGACCAGGCATACAACAATATTTCCTATACATTAGATTCTCACTGTCATTTTACTCATTCTAGATAAATTACTTGAACCACCAAGTCATTTCCTATACACAAGATAGAAGAATGAAAATGCAAAAGATACTCCGGGTATATTGATTGATGATGAAAGAATCTACACATGGTATACTGAAGTAGTAATATGTTGATGTTGGTGTCATGCAGTAGTAATAGGATTACTTGAATATTTATCAGTCCTTGGGCGATAAACATATTGTGTTACAATCACTGTATTACAAATAGAACTTGTATCAATGCTAGTGCTCCATTAGTGAACTTGTATAGAAGTAAAATCTTGCAAGATTCGATGTGACACTATATTACACCATTGCCTTATTTACAAGGAGTACAGTACTCTATATGAGTGCAACACTATATTAAACTGTTTTGTTTAATAACTTGCACGGGTTGGATTTCATTTTCCCGCAAGTGTTGTGTTGTCTCATTTTTACAAGGGCTATTGGATGAAGTCTGCCAGAAGAAGCTAGAACATGCACCCAACTTCTAGACATAGCGACAAGCTCCTCGCCGACCATGATGGGGATTTTTTAGGACCTTAAAGCCCAATGATGGCAAGGGTGCTTCTCTGACCTGTGGTGGTTCCCGGCTGGAGACGCCGAGACAGGCGGTGTGTATGGTTCTGCTGTGCAGGAACCTCCTGATGAGCTTTTTGCATTTTTCTGTGTTTCGAGGTGGTTTCTACAATCGTTAGCGTCCTGTACTAGTGCTTCTAGTGTGTTCGTGTCCTGTATCTATCTTTTATCTATGAATGAATGGGATACACTTGTTCTCAAAAATATATTATATCTGTTCTAATTAAATTATTAACTGTTTAATTCCTTTCAAAACATTAGAAAATAAAATATTGGGACTAGAGTGGAAATGAAAACTGATATGTGGGACAATAGGCATTGACAACCTGATGTTGATTATAAAAAGGCCAAGGCCCAAAAAACAAAGAGTAAAAAATGGTGGGCTTGGCCCATGAAGATGATTAGAATGGATAGGAGAAAAAATAAACAAGCTGGAATTATTGGGGTGAGCCCATGTAGAACCTAGAAATGGACCGGGCTGATTTCATACTACGACAATTTGATTTCATCACAGTTTTGCCATGTAGGATCGGCCATGTAGGATCTGACCTGGCTTGGCTAGATGACCCATGACAATATTTGATCGTCATAACGGTTATGACAATCCAATATCGTCATAGATGGTTATGACGATTTCACAAAAAACGTCATTATATGCAATTACTGATGCTGAGTTTTTGACGATATGTTTTTCATAATAATATCGTCATATATTATAGACAATGACGAATCAGTGACGAAAATGGAGGGTCATGTATCAACAGATTCCTTGTAGTGGCCGAACATTGATTGGCGATCTCCGTGAGACGTTCGATAAACTCGATCGATACATGATCAAACTGAACCCAAAAAAGTGCGCCTTCGGCGTCCCATCCAGGCAATTGCTCGGGTACTTCATCTGCGAGAGAGGCATCAAGGCCAACCCAAAAAAAATCAAGGCTATACTAGCCATGGAGAAGCCTAAGAACGTCAAAGGAGTCCAGCAGCTAGCTGGGCGAGTCGTGGCGCTCAGCAAGTTCATCAGCCGCATGGGTGAAAAGACTCTCCCCTTCTACCACCTACTCCGCAAGTTGGACAAATTTGAGTGGACGGCTGAGGCAGACGAGGCATTCGAAGATCTAAAACGTATACTATCAACATCTCCCATACCGGTGACGCCAACGTCGAGAGATCCCATGCTGCTCTACGTTGCTGCAACGCACCAAGTGGTCAACACAACACTCGTGGTCGAACAACCCGAGGATGGCAAAACCCACGGGGTGGAACGCCCAGTGTACTACCTCAGCGAGGTGCTAACACCTACAAAGATGAGGTACCCTCACTATCTGAAGCTAGCATACGGCGTGTTCATGATTGCACGTCGGTTGCGTCACTACTTCCAGGTGCACCAGATAGTGGTCATCAACGACGCACCACTATCACACATCCTCAATAACACCGAGGCAATGGGGCGAGTGGACGTCTAGGGCATCGAGCTGTCCCCACGAGACATCATCTATGAGCAGCACACGGCCATCAAGTCGCAGGTGCTTTATGACTTCTTCGTCCACTGGATGGAACTTCAACTCCTGGACACCCCGGACATGTCTTAGCTATGGACAATGCACTTCGATGGATACAAACATGGGGAAGGAGCTAGAGCCGGAGCAATCTTGACATCCCCCAAAGGGGACAAGATGAGATATATGTTGCGGATGAGGTTCCGTGCATCCAACAATGAGGCTAAATATGAGGCGCTGATCCATGGCATGCGGATGGCTAAAGTCTGTGGCGCCACGTGACTAGTCATCTATGGCGACTCCAACCTCTTCGTCCAGCAGACGATGAACCATTGCGACATTGTTAGCGACAACATGATCGCCTACCGCGACCTCTAAAACTCACTCGAAGGATACTTTGACGGATGCGAACTCCGGCATGTCTGCCGGGAAAGCAACGAGGAGGCCGACATGCTTGCCCATATTGACTCCACATGCGCTCTGGTACTGATACGTCGGAAATGTATCTATAATT
This sequence comes from Avena sativa, assembly GCA_916181665.1. Lineage (NCBI taxonomy): Eukaryota > Viridiplantae > Streptophyta > Magnoliopsida > Poales > Poaceae > Avena > Avena sativa. The sequence goes on along the minus strand of OV702283.1, from coordinate 130,811,770 downwards.
TTTGATGTTCCATGCTTGTTTAGTATCTACTTTGCTTTGTTTTGTCTACACTTTGAGGTATTTTTATACACATGCTGGAACTAACCTATTGACAAGATGCCACAGTGCCAGTTGCCCGTTTTCTGCTGTTTTTGGTTTCAGAATGCTAAAAAATGAATATTCTCGGAATTGGACGGGACAAAAGCCAAAGTTCATATTTTTCCCTGAATGATATGCAAAATCGAAGACGAGACGGAGGAGGAGACCAGGGTGTCCACACACTAGTTGGGCGCGAGCCCACCCTAGCCGCGCCCACAGGGGGTGTGGGCCCCTGGCCCTCCTGCGACCTTGCCTCTTTCGCCTATAAGAAGCCCCCGACTCAGAAACCCTAAATCGTCAACCAAAATGCCACGAAAACCTCCACAGTGCCGCCGCCACCAAAGGGGAGATTCGGGGGATAGAAAGTCTCTATTCCGGCACCCTGCCGAGACGGGGAAGTGCCTCCAGAGTCATCTCCATCGATCTCCACCACCATCTCCATCACTGTTGCTGATTCCCATGATGAGGAGGGAATAGTTCTTCCTCGAGGCTAAGGGCTCTACCGGTATCTATGTGTTCATCTTTCTCTCTATGCATGATCTTGTTGTGGTCATGAGCTTTGTAATCAAGTAGATCTACCTTGCTACTCAAGTGCTTTAATAGATCTCTAGCTCTCCCCACGTGTGTGTAAGTGACAGCGTGCATACCGTTGTGGCACTTAGGATAGAGGTTACATAAATACTCATCATGCTTTAATAGATCTATGCTTTTCCCCACGTGTGTGACAGTGACAGCGTGCGTGCCGTGTGTGGAACTTAAGCTAGATTACATATATATTCATGAGTTATATTTGGAGTTGGATGTCTTTATGAATTCTGGTGATTACTGGAACCATCTAGCGCTCAAGGTGACAGTGTGGGGTTATCTAGATGGGGAAGGCAGACTTTGAGGAGTGCTGCTATAGCCATACCATGGATTAGAGTGTCCAACCGGAGAGTAGTTAAGAGTAGTATAATGAAGAGAATATATTTATATGAGAGAGTGTTCACTAGTGAAATTATGATCCCTAGGCCTTGTTTCTAAACATTGAAACACCGTTTCGAACTAGATCTGTTGCATGTTTGCTTGCTTCCATATTTTTGCCTTTAGTCTTTCCCTCCCTATCAGAAGCTCTTTTTTGGCACCGTTACCACTTATAATCATCCATACCACTTGTATTTCACTATCTCTTCGCTGAACTAGTGCACCTATACACCTGACAAGTGTATTGGGTGTGTTGGGGACACAAGAGACTTCTTGTATCTTGATTGCATGGTTGCTTGAGAGGGATACCTTTGACCACTTCCTCCCTGAGTTCGATAAACCTTGGGTGATCCACTTAAGGTTAACTTGGTGCTGTTCTACAAACCTCTCCACTTGGAGGCCCAACAATTGTCTACAAGAATAAAAGTGCATAGACATCAAGCTCTTTTCTAGTGCCGTTGCCGGGGAGGTAAGGTAAAAGGTACTCACATCCTCCGGTGTGAATGCTCGAAGTTATTTCCTTTAGATTCTGCAATTTTGTCTTTTTGTTTCTTGTTTTCACTAGTTAGGATTAATGGAAAACAACAACAAAATTAGAGAGCTTTTTAGTATTTTTCCTGTAGAGGTCCCAACCTTTATAAGGTAGAGATCCCTGTGTTTACAATGCTAGTCCCTGGATCAATAGCTAGCATCCACAGTTTAAGATGTAATATCAAGAAACAAAGGTCATAGTACAAATTTATAACCAGGAATAAAATAATTCATTACATCTTGCATAGCTCATTTGGCTATCTCATTACAATGCAGCAGAAATAACTATATCATGGAGTCCTTCATCTTCAAAGTGCCATAGGAAATCATGTTGGTTGTAGACTTGTAATTCTATTCAACACACTTCACTAACATCAAACAATCCTGCAACATAATAAGTTATAGCCACAAGGGTCAATACATTTGAATTGTATTGGCAAGTTATACTATGGTAGAGTAGTAGTATCTATCATCTATATGCATTTGGCTAAGTGGAGCTTAGGCTTGCATTTCTCAAAATAAGGTTTTCCTTATAAGTTGAAAACACAAAGTTTTTGTTTGTCAAATCACCCAAGGAACACAAGTGTGTTACCAAGGTTGTCCATTCACTGGGCCTTGTGTAACCATTGGTCCTTTGCCCTTGGTCAACCACAAGCTTTTAACTTAGAAATTGGGATGAGGAGATCCTTGATAGCTTCAATGTCTTGATGCTCAATTTGTCCATTGTCGGGGACACGACTAAGTTCTTAGATTTTTTTCTTCTCGAGAGGTGGTGCACTTTCCCCACAAGACTCGACATGCATCAAGACAAGATCTTTCAGAAGCCTTCCCTTATACCAAATGGACGCGTTCCAAACCTATCACCCCAACCACCTTCTGTCCATCTGGCTAAGTTATTGCAACCTATATGATCCTGGCAGAGACCATATACCATGTGGTTGCACTAGAATCTTCTCAACATTTGACATCTCAAATCTCTTTGTTCCTGGGTAGCTTTCCACAAGTGTGATACACAAGGTTGCCAGTCCCTTGTATAACCACTCAACATATCCCATTCATACCATTCCACCCAGGTGATTCATTCACATAGTTGTTTTATTAAACAAAACACAAGTCATAGACTTAGAGATATTTCCATAGCATGAATATAATCCACCCTTGTTTTCTACTAGCTAGGCTAAGCATAATAGTAGCAAGAATCTTAACTTAGGGAAAATTTTACTAAGGCATCATCTACTAGGATTTCCCATGGCATAGCATACTTAGTAAAAATTCCATGCAAGTCCTACTCAAAATATCCCTAATGCATAGTGAAAATATTAGGATAAAAAGTATGAAGCACCACTTGCATTTTTAGTAGAGAATATAGATTCACTCCTTGATCTTGCAATAATCACACTCTTCAAATTTCACTACAATTCATTCAAGGCACAAATTCAAACTAGCATTAAAACAATTCACCACATAAAGAAAAGATAGCAAAACAATACTTGCAAGGATGCAAAAGATTGTCTTATTGAAAAATTGGTTTCTACTAAGGCTATAAGCATTTTAAAACACCCATTGGTCATTTATAAAAGTGGCAAAACCATTTAAAATCAAGTTAGTGAAAATAGGCCATTTAAATCATTTTTGTTTTGCTAGAAATGATTTAAATAAAAGAAATAGTTTCTAGTGTTTTTCAATGATGTTTTTAAACACAAATGTTAGTGTTTATGGTCAATTTGTTTTAATAAAATCCATTTTCAAAAGGTTTCACTCAAAAACTATTTTTAAATCAAAGCAACATTTTTATTTTACTAGAAATGCTTTTTATTCAAAGTAATAATTCCTTAGTGTCACAAAATATATTTTTAAATCCAAAAGTTGCTTTTTATGGTCAGTAGGTTCAAAAAACCCATTTACAAAATATTTTACCCTAAAATCATTTTTAGAATAATTTTTATAACCAAAATAGGCCTAAACATGTTTCTGCAAAAACAACCAATTTTCCAGAAGCAAAATACTAAACCAAGGGCATGGTTTCAAAGGTTTCCTTTTTCTTATTCCAATGATATAAAATTTGCAAACTTTGGACGTGTGGATCAAAAGGTATGAACTTTTCAAATTCCAACATCTAATAGATCAAATTTCTATTTGAAACAGCAGGTAGGGCCACGTGTCTGGCGGCGCTTGACGATGGCGCGTGGTGGTGCGGTTCTGTCAGCGACGGTCTGGCGAAACTAGTATGCGTGGGAGAGGTAGGAGAGCATTAGCATATTTGTCGTGACGTGCTGGAGCTCGAGGTGGTCGCAGTAGGGAAGGGGGCGCATGGAGTCACTGGTGATTGCTCGTCGGAGTCGTCACTGGCGTCAGGTGCGGCTGCTTGTTGATGTTGGCGAGGCTTCGGTGCGTGCTAAGACAAACGAAGGGTGCCCTTAGACGCGCAAAGAAACAGAGAGGGTAGGAGTACCATCCAGAGAGAGGGGTGGACGGGGCTTACGGGGAGAGGTCGCCAGAGTTGGAGCAGTGGGCGGTGGCGCTCTGTCGAAGACGAAGGCGAGGTTTTGGGGCATGCACGGGCGAACTGAGGTTACGGGCAGGTGCGTGAGACGATGGGGAACTCGCTCGTGGAGGCTCGGGGTAGTGCGGAGGGTCGACGTTGCTGGAATTTGTCGATGAGCTCGTCAGAGTAGAGGAGGTTCGAGCTTGCAATTGCAGCAGCCTGGTGGCGTTCAGCGTATGGAGTCTGAGCGGAAAGAGAGAGGGGGAGGAGGCGCTTAAGATAGCAAGTTCGCTGGCGAGATTAACATCACCATCAACACGGATATACGCGGATTTAACCATGGAAAAACGGCAGCGAGGTTTGTGGAAGAACAGGTCTACGGGTGGAGACGACGATCTGGCAGTAGGGCTGCATTGTCAGCGAGTAAGTGGGGGGTCCAGTGGGGTCCTGCGGTCAGTGGCTGCGCGGGTTTGTTTGCGAGTGGAAAACGTTTTGCGAGAGAGAATGGGAGACGCCGGGTGGGCTCTTACTGGGCCTGAGGCTTTGATGCGCTAGGTAGGTTAGTGGGTTGGGTCTCTTTTCCATTTTTTTCTTCTCAATCTTTTAATTTTTCTGATTTCATTTTTCGTTTTGATTAGAATCAAGTAATTCAAACACTCATTTTATTTCAAAACTTTCCAAAATTTCAGTAAGTTTTTATACTGTTTATTATTGTATTTAAATAATCCATTTTAGAATATTTTCTTATATTCTCTTAGGGTTTATTATTTATTTAAATTAGACATTTGTCTTTATTTAAATAAAGGTTTAAATATGTTTTGAAACTTCCATTTGAATTTAATTTTTTGCCAAAACTTTTTCAGTAGGTTTATTTATTCATTTGTGTGTCTAAATAATTCACTTTGAATTATTCCGAATATTTTAATATGATTTAATATTTATTTAAATGAGGCTTTTGTCCTTATTTAAATGAATTTTATTATGGTTCCATACCATATTATTTTATTTAATTATTCTTTTATTCTTTTTAAGTTAATTACATAACTTTTAATCTACCTTGGTGTAACATCCCAGATTCTGTGTTTGGATGTTATTAGTGTCATGCATCATCCTTGCATCATTTGCATCCTATAATGGAAACATTGCAACTACAAAAATCATAACACATAAACCCTATTCAATATTCTCATGAGTAAGCACCCTTGGTGTATTAGTTTGACCCTTCAAAAAAAACTTGGTGAAAATAGTAAACCATGGTCCTATGTTGACCACCTCAATTTTATGAGAATTTAGAAACAAATTTCATTAGTTTTGGACCTAGTTAGCAAAAGTTATTGGGGTTTAAAGAAAACAGAAAAAGGAAAATGTTTAAAAAAAAAAGGGGAACCTAACCCAGCTGGGCCAGCCCGCCAGCCAGCCCACCCCGCCCCAGCGCCCGCGCAGCAGGAAACCCACCCGTGCACGACGGCCCTTCTCCCTCCCTCCACCGCTGACACGGGGGCCCCACCCCGTCGTCTCCCTCCTGGAGACCGCGGTGGACACGGCTGCCGGCCGCCCCCGGACTCGTATCCGCGCCGGACTCGACCGCCCCCTCGGCCACGTCTCCGCCCCATATAACCCCCTCCACCCTCGGCCTCACCCCGTCCGATTTTCCCTTGCGAACCCTAGACGATCGACGTCCGCGCCGCCGCTGTCAGGTTGGTCCTCGCCGAGACGTTTGGGACCACCTCTCGCTCCTTCCTTCCCCTAGAACTACTCCCCGTTCACCACTGATTCGCGCCGTGTGCCCCTCCCCTTCTCTCTCGCAGAATTGCATCCGCGATTGCTTGCCGGAGCGCCGCCAGGGAGAAGGAGAACGGCGAGACGCTGCTGCCAGCCGAGGAAGCGAGGCGAGGCAACGAGGACGCGAGCGTGACCGCGAGAGCCGGGCGAACCCCGTCGACCCCGCCACGGTTCCAGGGACCCGCCGGAGCACCGCCGCCGTCGATCACTGACGCCACCGCCGTCCGCGCCACCGTCACCACCTTGTAAGTCGCCGCCGCCCTTCTGACCGTCGGATTTAGATTGAACGCGCACGATTAGATCAACGCCGAAGGGGTATCGTCGAATGACGACGTGCCGCGTGGCTGCGCGCATCAGCACGCATGCGCCAGCGCCGCGTCACCCCCCCCCCCCCGTTGCCAGCTGGGCCAGTCGGACAGTGACACCTGGCTAGGGTTTTAAGTTGAATTTAGATCTGATTGCAGATTAGATTTAAAGCTTGCGAAATTCACCAAAAATTGAATATTTGGCCAAATCTAGCTTATAATATACCTTTGGATTCCTAATTTTATGTAGAATTCAAATATGTAATAATATTGCAGGTTTGCAGTAATGTTTTAGGTATAGTTTTTAATCATTGGATTAGAGAGTTTTAATCTATATAAAAATAATTGAAATTCCTGTCTGTTTGAATCTAGTTGCAATAATTTGTTTCCATAGTACCCACTGATCCAAATCATCAAGCTTTGCTTAGGAGTATTAGATCTAACTTGGGGCTATTTAGATGGGTTGATCTTCTTATAATATCCCAGGTTTTGTTTAGTGACTCTATTAGATCTAAACCTTTGGGAAATCAATCTTAGTGACACCCTTACACTATCACGACACAAACTAGCTACCTTGATCAATTTAACCAACCTTGCATAAACTACCATGTTACATGCATGCATGTTTTCCTTTTGTGTATGCTTTGAGCAAGTTGTGATCAATTCTATGTTTGTGAATCGTTAGATTGCTCGGAGTGCGCTAAGGAGTGCTATTGTGTAGAGTGTTGCTCGGATCAAGGCAAGTTACACCATTTGTTCATAATTTTGTCCCAGTTTTTATTCTATGCATGTGATCTTCAAAATTCCGTAGTATGCATGTGTAGAATGATCTAGTAGAATTTTTCCTTAGTATTATTTTGCAAGTGCGATGATTTTGTAGTATGCCATGAGTAGCTCTATACTTAGGATTTCCCATCCTAATAGGTTACCCCTGTTTTTACTAAGTATTGCTTGCTATGCTATATATACAAAGTACCGTTGGAGGGTTCGAAAGACAAAGAATTTTTCTAAGTATAAAGGCTCTCTAGAGCAAACTTTTCTTCTCAAAAACCACTTCAAAATAAAACTAAGTTTTCTTCTGGGCGGAATGGTTGTCGGGTCAACGAGTGTGATTTTGGTGGAGGACGGCCGCCCAGGAATCAAAGAAGTCTGCCATGTTTCAGAATTCAGAAGCTTCCAGTGCAACCACAATACATTATGGGCTCTGTCTTGGCCTAGTACTTAGTGGGAAACCTCACCTGGGTACCAACATTTGGAGGATTCTTGGCATGGTTGGATCCGGAAGGTAGAGGGGCTACTAAGGGAAAGCCTCGCCATGGTCTTGTCTGTAAAATGACTTGATCGTGGATTGTGGGTAAAGTGCACAAACTCTAGAGAGTATTGCAATCTGATCGATCAGCCGTGTTCACGGTAACAGAACAACAATGAGCGTCTGAAGGATGGAGCCTCTGAAGGATCTTCCTCTCTCTTTCCTAAAACAAAGTTTTGAAACCCCATGGCGTGCGTAATATCGCTAATGGGTGGGAATTTGGGGAAACTTGGTGTGTAATATCCAAGTGACGCTTGGTGCGTAATATCCAAGTGTTTGGTAGTTTGGACACTTGGTGCGTAATATCCTCGTGTGCCACTCGACCTTATTTTATCCAAACGAATGTTTACAAAGTAGGGCAATCTTCTATCCTTCTCTCTACTTAAGAAAATTAGCTTTGTGCAAATGAACTCTACAGCCTATACCAGCCTTGCATGTAGAGATAGTCTTTTCTCTCCTTGGTGTAATTTGCCAATACATTCAAAGTATTGACCCAACTTGTTGGCTGCACGTCTTATGTGCAGAATCCGAAGATTGAAAGGTGCGTAGGGGTCGCGGGTCTACACTCGACAAGCCTGGGCGTTGATGGACTCATGCTGCTTTTATGTTTCCGCTGTTATTTGAGCTAGCGTAATGCTAAGCAATTTCAGTAATAATTTCATACTCTGGATTCTTCGTGTAATAAAGACTTTGTGTTTTACATGGTATTTCATCGACTGTGAGTGCTAGCTAACGATCCAGGGACTAGCATGTTAATCACAGGGACTTAGGATCCTTACCGATCCGAGATCGCTACAGATGGTATCAGAGCACATCGTTGCCTGTAGGACGTGACCCTAGGATTGGAACCACCTCTAACCTTAGTACCTTACTTGTTTCCTACTAAGTTATTTTCCGCACATCTAGTATCTGCTTTCCTCCACTTGTTTAAGTATCTAACCCTCATTCCTCTAACTCAAAGATGACAAACTTCCTCTACGACACTGTCGCGGACATCGAGCCCCTTCGCTTTGGAGGATGCCTCATGGATCTACTCACGCGTTTGGATCTTCCTCTCCCAACAATCCAAGGGAGCACAATGAAGAAACTCCACAAGGACGGCTGTTGGGGAGTCAAGGTCATCCAACCAGGAAAAGAGCGAGGCAAGAACCCGGAGGAAGACATAACAATCCACATTGTTAGCGATTCCAAGGAGAAGGCCCTTAGCATTTGCTTGCAGCAACTCATTGGTCGCCTATGTGGACGTCATCATGAAGCTCTCCAAGGACACTGTGGTGGCCTCTTTGGAAGAAGAGATGAGGAAGGAATTCCCATGGAGTTAACCTTTGAGGAAAGAACTTCTACCAAACGCCGAAGAACACAATATCAAGACTTGGAGTGCCACATCCATGACCTTGAAAAGGGTACCTTCCTCGAGATGTTGAAGAACGATGAGCTATGCGCCCTCATCAAGGAGAAGGAAGAAATGATCAAGCAGCAGGAGGAGGCAATGAAGCTCCAAGAGATAAAATTCCAGGACCAAGAGAAGAAGTTCGCTAACCAAGAGAAGAGGGTGATAAATAAAAACAAGAGAATTAGGGAACTCAAACAGCAGATCGATGGAGATGAAGTGCAAACAGAAGGCCTTTGCAAGATAATCAATGATGTACGTGCTTCCAAAAGGGACTTGGCAAAGCAACTCGAAGCCGCAATGAAGTCAAGTTTAGTGGAGGAACTACAAAGCGAGAAGGCGGGACTGCAGGAGTAGCTGGAAGCCACTACCCGGAAGCTACAGGATAAGGTAAAGGACCTCCAAGAGAAGCTTGAAGCCACCACAAAGGAGATGGAGTTGTACAAAACAACTCTAGAGCAAGAAGGCTACTCATTCGAGGACGAGGAAGAGGAAGGCGTGGAAGATGTGTAGTAGTTGGACCACCTTTAATTCCATAGTAGAACGTTATTCGCAAATGTAATAAATACCAAGACAAGTCTGGTTTAGTTATACTTGGTTGTTCCCTTTGTTAAATTTGTGATTGTTATGCCTTGTGTGCTTGGTGTGTTTTCATAAGGGTAGGAGTTTACTACTTAGTCTTTCTGTCTATTTCTTAACTATTCTCTTAAAACCCCACAGATGCCGCCAAGACGTGCGAACCCCGAAATTCCGCCAGAAATAGCAGAACTTTTGGCCACACAGAACCAGCTGATCCAACTACTCACTCAGAACATGCAGAACAACAACAACCCGCCACCACCACCTCCGCCACCTCCTCAACAGGATCGCTTGACTCGGTTTTTGAGGCTGAACCCACCTACCTTCACTAGCAGCACTGAACCAATCATCGCTGATGACTGGCTGCGTACGATCAACAAGAAGCTAGACACCGTGCAAGCTGTCGGAGCCGACAGGGTGCGTTACGCCGCACACCAGCTTGAGGGACCTGCTGCAGAATGGTGGGATAACTACCAAGTCACCCACCCGGACATTGATGATATCACTTGGGAACAGTTTGAGTTAGCTTTTCGCACTCATCATGTGGCTGCTGGTGTCATGACTCTAAAGAGGCGCGAGTTTCGCGACCTACACCAGCTGCACCGTTCTGTCACCGAGTATGGAGAGCTTTTCAATAAGCTAGCCCGTTATGCACCGGATGATGTTTCCACTGATGCCAAGAGACAGGAGGAGTTCTTAAGAGGGCTCAATGATGAGATATCCATCCAGCTTGTGGCTCAGAAATTTGACAACTTTCAGGAACTCTTGGACAGAGCCATTGTGGTTGAATCAAAGAGGAAGAGCATAGAAAATCGCAAGAGGAAATCCAACCCTCACAAACACTCTGTTCCGTACCAGAAGCAGCGCAATTCCACTCCCCCACCTTATAACAATAATGGCCACAACCATAACGGTCATAACCATGGTGGCCACAAACACAATGGGCACAAAAACCGCAATGGCAATGGTGGCAATGGAAAGGATCTCAGTGAGGTGACATGCTTTAAGTGCAACAAGACAGGGAACTATGCAACCTCTTGCCCCGAGAGGAAGAATGGCAATGGCAATGGCAATGGGAATAGTAATGGACACAACCATGGCAATGGGAACGGGAAGAAGCCAAATCCGTTTGTCAAAGCCACGGTGAATCATGTTTCTATGGAGGATGCTTGTGAGGCGCCAGACTCTGTGATTGGTAAGTTCAAACTCAATTCTATTCCCGCAGTTGTTCTTTTTGATACTGGTGCATCGCATTCATTCATATCAAGGGTATTTGTGGATAGAGGCAAGATACCAACGGAGACTATAAACTTTCCTCTAAGGGTAAGTTCTCCTGGGGGAGAAATAGTGGCAAACTCCGGTTGCCGGGATTTAGAACTAAGGATTGGCACACACATTTTTCCCACCAGTCTAGTAGTTCTAGAATCACAAGGTTTAGACATAATCTTGGGCATGAATTGGATGACCGAATATGAAGGAGTCATAGATTGTGCCAAGAGAACTGTCATGCTCACAACGCCGGAAGGGAAAAGGATTCGTATCAAGTCGAACTTCGCACTGAAAGAAGTCATGGTGAACTCGCTTAAGGGGGTTAGCTTGGAGGAGGTACCTATTGTAAAGGAATACCCAGATGTCTTCCCAGAAGAGCTACCCGGAATGCCACCCGACCGTGATATCGAGTTTCTCATTGACTTAATGCCAGGCACGGGGCCGATAGCTAAGAGACCATACAAGATGGATGTGGACGAGTTAAAGGAACTCAAGAAACAGCTTAGGGAACAATTGGACAAGGGGTTCATTCAACCCAGCGCGTCATCTTGGGGAGCACCCGTCCTATTTGTGGAAAAGAAGGATAAGACCAAGAGGCTGGTTGTGGACTACCGCTCGTTGAACGAAGTGACGATTAAGAATAAGTATCCTCTGCCCAACATCAACGACTTGTTTGACCAGCTAAAAGGAGCCAGTGTGTTCTCAAAGATCGATCTACGATCGGGCTATTTTCAGCTAAAGATTAGAGAACAGGATGTGCCCAAGACAACTTTCACCACAAGATACGGATTGTACGAGTACACCGTGATGTCTTTTGGTCTAACCAATGCCCCAGCATACTTCATGACCATGATGAACAAGGTGTTCATGGAATATTTGGACAAGTTTATCGTAGTATTCATAGATGATATACTCATATACTCAAAGGATGAGAAGGAACATGAGAAACATCTGCGCCTTATTATGGAAAAACTAAGAGAACACAAATTGTATGCCAAGTTCAGCAAGTGCGAGTTCTGGTTAAAGGAAGTGGGATTCCTTGGTCATGTTGTGTCAGCTAAAGGAGTTGCCGTAGATCCTAGCAAGGTAGCTTCCGTGACGGAATGGGAGTCACCCAAGAATGTGGGAGATATTAGAAGTTTCCTGGGCCTCGCAGGATATTACCGGAGGTTCATCGAAAACTTTTCCAAGATAGCAAAACCCATGACAGAACTATTAAAGAAGGAAAAGAAATTCCTATGGACCGAGGCATGTGAAGCAAGTTTTCAAGAGTTGAAGAAACGCCTTGTAACGGCACCAGTTCTGTGTCTGCCCGATATACAGAAGGACTTTCAGGTCTATTGCGACGCTTCTCGACAAGGACTTGGAAGTGTATTAATGCAGGATGGGAAAGTAGTATCCTATGCCTCCCGACAACTTAAGAACCATGAGCACAATTATCCCACGCATGACTTGGAACTTGCATCTGTGGTTCATGCACTTAAGGTATGGAGACACTACCTCATGGGCAAACATTGTGATGTGTTCACAGACCATAAGAGTTTGAAGTACATCTTCACCCAAAAGGAGTTGAATATGAGACAAAGAAGATGGCTTGAGCTGATTAAGGATTATGACTTGGATTTACAGTACCACCCCGGAAAGGCAAACGTGGTGGCTGATGCCTTAAGTCGTAAGGTATATGTAAATGGACTTACCGCAGGGGAACTTCTAGAGGATTTATGCAAGCAATTCAGGGATCTCAGGTTGGAGATAGTCCAGAAAGGACACGTAGCGACTATGGAAATAGTGTCCACCTTCCAAGAAAGGATCCAAGAAGCACAAAAGGGGGATAAAGAGTTGGAAGAAATAAGAGTCAGGATAAATGAAGGAAAGACTAAAGAATTTCGTCTGGACGAACAAGGAACCCTCTGGTATGGGAAGCGTTTGTGCGTTCCCAATGACCCCGATATCAGAAAGATGATTTTACAAGAAGCTCATGATTCGCCATACTCAATTCATCCTGGTAACACAAAGATGTACATGGATGTGAAGGATAGATTCTGGTGGAATAACCTAAAGAGAGACATTGCAGAGTATATTTCTCTGTGTGATGTGTGCAACAGAGTTAAAGCCGAGCATCAGAAACCGGCAGGATTACTACAACCACTACCTATACCCGACTGGAAGTGGTACAAGGTAGGCATGGATTTCATCACGGGATTACCCCGGACTCGTTCCGGATTTGATTCTATATGGGTAGTGGTGGACCACTTCACCAAGGTGGCTCACTTCATCCCCGTAAAGACCACTTATACAAGTGCTAAACTTGCTAAGATATACATGTCAAGAATTGTAAGCCTGCATGGTGTCCCCAAGGGAATTGTGTCAGATAGAGGCACCCAGTTTACATCAAAATTTTGGCGACAACTACATGAGTCTGTGGGAACCCGACTGGAATTCAGTACTGCTTTCCACCCTCAAACGGACGGCCAAACAGAAAGGGTGAATCAAATTTTGGAAGATATGTTGAGAGCTTGCGCACTAGACTATGGGTCTAGTTGGGACGATAACCTGCCATATGCGGAATTCTCATACAATAACAGCTATCAGACAAGTATCAAGATGGCTCCGTTTGAAGTTCTATATGGCAGGAAGTGTAGGACTCCATTGCTATGGAATGGAGTTGGAGAACGCAGTCTTTTTGGACCAGACTTGATAAAGGATGCCGAAGAAAAGGTGCGACAGATTCAGGATAGGCTAAAGGTAGCCCAATCCCGACAGAAGAGCTACGCTGATTCCAAACGCAGAGATGTGACCTATGAAATAGGGGACCGTGCGTATCTCCGAGTTTCACCCCTACGTGGAGTTAAGAGGTTCGGAATCAAGGGCAAATTAGCCCCACGATTCATAGGACCATACAAGTTTCTGGCCCGTAGAGGAGAAGTTGCTTATCAGTTGGAGTTACCGGAAGGACTGACTGTTCATGATGTGTTCCATGTGTCACAACTAAAGAAGTGTCACCCGAAGATGGCTGAAACACCGCTAAGAGACACCGTTTCCCTAGATGAGGTTCAATTGGAGAATGACCTTACCTATGAGGAAAAACCCATCAGAATACTAGAAACAGCCGAAAGGGTTACCCGCACTAAGACTATAAGATTCTGCAAGGTACAGTGGAACCACCACTCCGAAGAAGAAGCTACGTGGGAACGTGAAGACGACATGAGAACGGAGCACCCACACCTATTTGCTAGCCAACCCGAATCTCGAGGACGAGATTCTTCTTAAGGGGGGTAGGTTTGTAACATCCCAGATTCTGTGTTTGGATGTTATTAGTGTCATGCATCATCCTTGCATCATTTGCATCCTATAATGGAAACATTGCAACTACAAAAATCATAACACATAAACCCTATTCAATATTCTCATAAGTAAGCACCCTTGGTGTATTAGTTTGACCCTTCAAAAAAAACTTGGTGAAAATAGTAAACCATGGTCCTATGTTGACCACCTCAATTTTATGAGAATTTAGAAACAAATTTCATTAGTTTTGGACCTAGTTAGCAAAAGTTATTAGGGTTTAAAGAAAACAGAAAAAGGAAAATGTTTAAAAAAAAAAGGGGGAACCTAACCCAGCTGGGCCAGCCCGCCAGCCAGCCCACCCCGCCCCAGCGCCCGCGCAGCAGGAAACCCACCCGCGCACGACGACCCTTCTCCCTCCCTCCACCGCTGACACGGGGGCCCCACCCCGTCGTCTCCCTCCTGGAGACCGCGGCGGACACGGCTGCCGGCCGCCCCCGGACTCGTATCCGCGCCGGACTCGACCGCCCCCTCGGCCACGTCTCCGCCCCATATAACCCCCTCCACCCTCGGCCTCACCCCGTCCGATTTTCCCTTGCGAACCCTAGACGATCGACGTCCGCGCCGCCGCCGTCAGGTTGGTCCTCGCCGAGACGTTTGGGACCACCTCTCACTCCTTCCTTCCCCTAGAACTACTGCCCGTTCACCACTGATTCGCGCCGTGTGCCCCTCCCCTTCTCTCTCGCAGAATCGCATCCGCGATTGCTCGCCGGAGCGCCGCCAGGGAGAAGGAGACCGGCGAGACGCTGCTGCCAGCCGAGGAAGCGAGGCGAGGCAACGAGGACGCGAGCGTGACCGCGAGAGCCGGGCAAACCCCGTCGACCCCGCCACGGTTCCAGGGACCCGCCGGAGCACCGCCGCCGTCGATCACTGACGCCACCGCCGTCCGCGCCACCGTCACCACCTTGTAAGTCGCCGCCGCCCTTCTGACCGTCGGATTTAGATTGAACGCGCACGATTAGATCAACGCCGAAGGGGTATCGTCGAATGACGACGTGCCGCGTGGCTGCGCGCATCAGCACGCATGCGCCAGCGCCGCGTCACCCCCCCCCCCCCCCCCCCCCGTTGCCAGCTGGGCCAGTCGGACAGTGACACCTGGCTAGGGTTTTAAGTTGAATTTAGATCTGATTGCAGATTAGATTTAAAGCTTGCGAAATTCACCAAAAATTGAATATTTGGCCAAATCTAGCTTATAATATACCGTTGGATTCCTAATTTTATGTAGAATTCAAATATGTAATAATATTGCAGGTTTGCAGTAATGTTTTAGGTATAGTTTTTAATCATTGGATTAGAGAGTTTTAATCTATATAAAAATAATTGAAATTCCTGTCTGTTTGAATCTTGTTGAAATAATTTGTTTCCATAGTACCCACTGATCCAAATCATCAAGCTTTGCTTAGGAGTATTAGATCTAACTTGGGGCTATTTAGATGGGTTGATCTTCTTATAATATCCCAGGTTTTGTTTAGTGACTCTATTAGATCTAAACCTTTGGGAAATCAATCTTAGTGACACCCTTACACTATCACGACACAAACTAGCTACCTTGATCAATTTAACCAACCTTGCATAAACTACCATGTTACATGCATGCATGTTTTCCTTTTGTGTATGCTTTGAGCAAGTTGTGATCAATTCTATGTTTGTGAATCGTTAGATTGCTCGGAGTGTGCTAAGGAGTGCTATTGTGTAGAGTGTTGCTCGGATCAAGGCAAGTTACACCATTTGTTCATAATTTTGTCCCAGTTTTTATTCTATGCATGTGATCTTCAAAATTCCGTAGTATGCATGTGTAGAATGATCTAGTAGAATTTTTCCTTAGTATTATTTTGCAAGTGCGATGATTTTGTAGTATGCCATGAGTAGCTCTATACTTAGGATTTCCCATCCTAATAGGTTACCCCTGTTTTTACTAAGTATTGCTTGCTATGCTATATATACAAAGTACCGTTGGAGGGTTCGAAAGACAAAGAATTTTTCTAAGTATAAAGGCTCTCTAGAGCAAACTTTTCTTCTCAAAAACCACTTCAAAATAAAACTAAGTTTTATTCTGGGCGGAATGGTTGTCGGGTCAACGAGTGTGATTTTGGTGGAGGACGGCCGCCCAGGAATCAAAGAAGTCTGCCATGTTTCAGAATTCAGAAGCTTCCAGTGCAACCACAATACATTATGGGCTCTGTCTTGGCCTAGTACTTAGTGGGAAACCTCACCTGGGTACCAACATTTGGAGGATTCTTGGCACGGTTGGATCCGGAAGGTAGAGGGGCTACTAAGGGAAAGCCTCGCCATGGTCTTGTCTGTAAAATGACTTGATCGTGGATTGTGGGTAAAGTGCACAAACTCTAGAGAGTATTGCAATCTGATCGATCAGCCGTGTTCACGGTAACAGAACAACAATGAGCGTCTGAAGGATGGAGCCTCTGAAGGATCTTCCTCTCTCTTTCCTAAAACAAAGTTTTGAAACCCCATGGCGTGCGTAATATCGCTAATGGGTGGGAATTTGGGGAAACTTGGTGTGTAATATCCAAGTGACGCTTGGTGCGTAATATCCAAGTGTTTGGTAGTTTGGACACTTGGTGCGTAATATCCTCGTGTGCCACTCGACCTTATTTTATCCAAACGAATGTTTACAAAGTAGGGCAATCTTCTATCCTTCTCTCTACTTAAGAAAATTAGCTTTGTGCAAATGAACTCTACAGCCTATACCAGCCTTGCATGTAGAGATAGTCTTTTCTCTCCTTGGTGTAATTTGCCAATACATTCAAAGTATTGACCCAACTTGTTGGTTGCACGTCTTATGTGCAGAATCCGAAGATTGAAAGGTGCGTAGGGGTCGCGGGTCTACACTCGACAAGCCTGGGCGTTGATGGACTCATGCTGCTTTTATGTTTCCGCTGTTATTTGAGCTAGCGTAATGCTAAGCAATTTCAGTAATAATTTCATACTCTGGATTCTTCGTGTAATAAAGACTTTGTGTTTTACATGGTATTTCATCGACTGTGAGTGCTAGCTAACGATCCAGGGACTAGCATGTTAATCACAGGGACTTAGGATCCTTACCGATCCGAGGTCGCTACACTTGGCAATTTCCATTATTTTTCTAATGATTTAATTAATCATTTATATTAGGGATTTTGTCTTCTTTTAAATCCAATATGGTTCAAGTCCATATTAATTTTATTCAAATCATCTTTATTCCCTTATTATCTTTATTCCTTTTGCTTATGGATTTAATTCAATTTTTAAATTGTCTTCCAAATAATTTTATTGGGATTTATTATTTAGTTTAGGCAATTTGTCTTTATTTAAATAAAATGGGATATTGTTCAATCCTTATGATTTTATTTAAATAAGCCTTTTCTCCTTTTTATTATTCAATAACTTTTATTTGTTTATGGATTTTGGCCAAGATTTAATTTGGCTTTTAAATATTCTTTATTTATTTATTTATTTCTTTGTCTTATAAAATCCATATCTTTTTTTATAGATCCCAAATTGGTGATTCCAATTTGTGTAATTTTATTTAATTATTTGTTTATATTTTTAAATCCTTTTAGGATTACTTTGTTCATAATTTTGGCATGGATTTAGTTAGGAGCTTTATTAGCCTTGGAAATTATTTCCTTTTATCTTATCATATTCATAAGTTTTTATCCATGGCTCCAAATTAAATGAAACCAATTTCTATGGTTTTATAATATTTTTGTTTATCATTTTTGATCATTTATAAATGCTTGTTGCTGAATTTTTGTATGGAACAAATCCATAGTCCTAGAGAGATCTTGGAGATGACTTTCTTCCATAGTCCTAGAGGGATTTGGTTTATTTTCCCAAGTGTTTAAATTTTAAGATACATTCATTGATGAATGCAGTTCTCTTGAGTGGAATTTTTTTGGATTCCCTTTTACTCAAATTTTGTTCAAGTAGGGTTTTGATGTTTCCATTTAGAAACAAAAAGTTTCTTTTCGCCCTAAATTTCAACAATTATTTCTTTTGTTTATTTATTTTTCACATTTCAAAATTTGGAAAGTTTTGGGATGTGAGAGGCAACCACCCTTAAAAGAAATCTCGTCCCAAGATTTGGGAAGGCTAGAGGTTACAAGTTCGCTTCAAGACAACTAGGGTACTTCCACCTTTAAAAAGGTTTTCAACTAGATTACATCTTGGCTTACTTGGGATCTTGATGTAACTTCTCTGGACAGTTGTTGGCATAATGTCCTTTGTCACCACACTTGAAACATATGACAAGGCTGATGTCTCTTATAGGTTTGCTTGTCTTGTCTTCCTTCTCTTCTGGACAATGTGATGCATAATGGCCTAGCTCTTTGCATTTGTGGCACATCACTTGGCTAATATCCTTCTTCTTATTTGGCATCATCATTTCTTGTTTATTTCCCTGACTCTTCTTATTTTATGGACATTCTTTGACATAGTGTCCCATCTATTTGCAATGGTAACATTGCACCTGGCTAATGTCTTGCTTGCTGGGGTTGGGCCATTTCCTCTTTTTGGGTCTCTCCAAAGCTAGGAGTTCTTCTAGCTCATGTTCTTCATATCTCACCACAAAGGTGGGAAATCTTTCCCTCTTCTTGGGGCAGCCACTAGAGATATGACCTTCTTCTCCACAAGAGTAGCAACACTTTGTGGTCACTTTGGATGTGGCCTTATGAGGCATGATTCTGACTTTGCCTTTATCCTTCTTGGTAGAGGTTGTTACCATATGGAGGTTTCCAAACATTTGATGCATTCCATCTTGTTTCATTTGTTGAACTATAGGGTAGATGGGGCATTGGATAGGGACATGATCATTTCCTTCACATAGGAAACAAGTCACTTGAGATGTGGGGCATTGTTTAGTTGGATGTTTCTCTTCACAATTAGGTAATTTGTCCATATGCTCTTTATAAGTGTGTCCTATGTCTCCACAAATACTGCAAGCTTGAGTTCCTTCTATAATATCATCCTTGATATCATTGTTGTCACAATCTCCATGGAAATGGTTGCTTCTCATGTTGATCATTTGGTTTGTCATCCTTTGCAACAATTGGGATTGGGTTTCCAAAAACTTTTGTATGGTTGGGTCTAACTCATTGTTGTTGGATAAAAACTGAGTTCTCACTTGATTCAACCGGGCTTGGGTTGCCAGTAGTTATTCTTTCATGTGCATCTCTTGGATGTTGCTGGCACCATCCGTGATGTTGGAGTTTCTTGGATAAGTCATCTATTTGGGTTGGATTGGGATTAGATTAGCCAAAAGATTTCTAGGGAAGAAGTCTACTCACACACAAAAATTCACACCAGCAATGTGCATGCAATCACAAACAAACACTCCACTCAAACAACAAGGTTCAAACATATTTTTAGGCAACAAAATATTTTTTCTACACCACATAAGTTGGTGTGATTGATCTAAACTAAACTCTAATATGGTGGTCCAACTATGGTTATCACTTGGGATCATTCCATTCTTCTTTAGGTGTTTCTTCATGAACAAGATCATTGTATCCTTGGAAATGTTCTTGCATCTTGGTCACAAAAGTTCAAAGGTGATGATGGTTTCTCTAAGTTGTTTTCCTTAGTCTTCAAGCCTTGAGTAATATATCTTGTCTCACTTGTAGTTCTTGGTGATTTCCAAGTTGAAGTCCTTGGTGTAATTGAAGTTGATGTCATTGGTAATGTTGAAGTCTTAGATCATGGTGAAGGCTTTGCCCATCAAGTTTGAAAAGGGAGAGATGTATAATTAAAACCAAAAAGGTTAAGGAAGAGTTTACAAGATTGTTTGTAAATAAGTTTTGGAACAAATACAACTCCTATTTTTCTAAGGGGTTTTGTCCAATCCTAGGGATACAATCCTACAGGCAACACAATGCTCTAATACCATCTGTAGAGGTCCCAACCTTTATAAGGTAGAGATCCATGTGTTTACAATGCTAGTCCCTGGATGAATAGCTAGCACCCACAATTTAAGATGTAATATCAGGAAACAAAGGTCATAGTGCAACTTTATAACCAGGAATAAAATAATTCATTACATCTTACATAGCTCATTTGGCTATCTCATTACAATGTAGCAGAAATAACTATAGCATGGAGTCCTTCATCTTCAAAGTGCCACATGCAATCATGTTGGTTGTAGACTTGTAATCCTATTCAACATACTTCACTAACATCAAAAAATCCTGCAACATAATAAGTTACAGCCACAAGGGTCAGTACATTTGAATTGTATTGGCAAGTGATACTATGGTAGAGTAGTGGTATCTATCATCTATATGCATTTAGGTAAGTGGAGATTAGGCTTGCATTGCTCAAAATAAGGTTTTCCTTATAACTTGAAAACACTAAGTTTTTGTTTGTCAAATCACCCAAGGAACACAAGTTTGTTACCAAGGTTGTCCATTCACTGGGCCTTGTGTAACCATTGGTCCTTTGCCCTGGTTCAACCACAAGCTTTTAATTTAGAAATTGGGATGAGGAGATCCTTGATAGCTTCAATGTCTTGATGCTCAATTTGTCCATTGTCGGGGACACGGCTAAGTACTTAGATTTTTTCCTTCTCGAGAGGTGGTGCACTTTCCCCACAAGACTCGACATGCATCGAGACAAGATCTTTCAGAAGCCTTCCCTTAGAACAAATGGTCGCGTTCCAAACCTATCACCCCTACCACCTTTTGTCCATCTGGCTAAGTTATAGACTTAGAGATATTTCCACCCAGGTGATTCATTGTGCCACAGGCAAGCATGTTTAGTGTAGACTCATAACCCCTAATCATCATCAGAGGAACCTGCAACATCACAAGTTACAGCCACAGTCGGTCAATACATTGGAATAGTATTGGCAAGTGATACCTTAGTAGAATATTAACATCTAGTTACTACATGAATTTGGCTAAGTGTAGCTTAGGCTTGCTTTGCTCAAAATAGTTTTTACCAATTAGTTGAAAACACTAAGTTTTTCTTTGACAAAACTTTCCCAAGGAACCACCAATAGAAATTGGTGAACCTTCACCCTTGTTTAACCACAAGTTTTAACTTAGAAAATTGGGATGATGAGATTCTTGATAGCTTCCATGTCTTGATGCTCAAATTGTCCAATACCAGGGACATGGCTAAGTACTTAGATTCTTCCATCTGCAGAGGTTGTGCACTTTCCCCACAAGACTTGATTTTCACCAAGACAGGACCTTTCAGAAGCCTTCCCTTAGACCAAAATGGACGCGCTCCAAACCTATCATTCCCCTACCACCAACTGTCCATTTGGCTAAGTTATTGCAACCTATATGGTCCAGGCAGAGCCCATAATGCCATGTGGCTGCACTAGAAGTTCTTAATATTTGGCATCTCAAATCCCTTTATTCCTGGGTGGCAATCTACAAGTGAGATACACAAGGTAAACCATAGAAATGGGCCTTGTGTAACCACTCAACACAAACCATTCTTTCCATTCCACCCAGGTGTTTCATTCACTTAGTTGTTTTATTAAGCAAAACACAAGTCAAGACTTAGAAATATTTCTCATAGCATGAATATATAATCCGCCCTTGGTTGCTACTAGCTAGGCTAAGCATGGAAATAGTAAGCATCTTCACTTAGACGAAATTCGAACAATTCTACAACTACTAGGATTTCCCAAGCATAGCATATAGATACTTAGCAAAATAATCATGCAAGTCCTATACAAAAATATTTCTAATGCATAGGTAAAAATATTGGGATATAAACATGAAGCACCACTTGCCTTGGTAGTCGGGGGAGTAGCAACAATCTTCACAACTACAATCACTATTAGCACCAAAATTTACACATAAAATAATAGCACCACATTCACATATCAAAATATACAAGCAAAAATATATGCATGCATGCAAATGCCAAGTGATGATTTTTTTTCTAAATCAAACAAGACAAGTGTACAGTACTGAATGACAAACAAGACAATATACACTAAATAAACTTTATTTTATCTTTAAATCATTTTTCAATTAATTTCTATACTCAAAATAATCCTATGAATGTCTCTGCAAAAATAATCCATTTAACAGAAGCAAAACATTGAAAACATTGCATGGTTGGATAGAAATCCTTCTCCTGATTCCAATGATATAAAATTTACAAAATTTGAACGTGTGGATCAAAAGTTATGAATTTTACAAGTTTGAACATCTAATAGATCTAAATTCTGTTTTTAAATCTAAACGCAGGCCACACGGCGTGTTCTGATTGGCTCGTACCGGTTTGGCCGGATCGATTAGCATGGGCCGCACGATCTAAATGAAATCGCACGGGCCAGATCCATTCGTACCCCTTCGATAAGTGATCTATTCTAACGCGTTAGATCTAGATCCAACGGTTGCCAAGCATGCAACCATGGATGGGCAGAGCCAGCGACGGCAACGCGGCGGCGCGGCTCTGCCAGTGATGTTCCGGCGGCTACGGAGGGGGCTGGGGTCAGCGGAGGGGCTTACCAGACTCGTGATGCCACGAGGAAGCTCAACGTGCAGACGGGCAGGGTCGGGGCGCGCTGTAGAGGTTGCTGGGGCTCATCGGACTTGTGGACGTCGTCGGGTGCTTGCGGATGAAGACGTTGCCGATGATATAGACCGCCCTAGCACGAACCAGTTGTGTCAGAAGGTGCGCAAGGTTGTGGCGAACATGACAGGGTCAAAGGGGAAGCAAGGGGCACTCGGAGGTTACCGATATTTCTCGTCGGAGTTGAGCGTCGGTGCAAGTGAGATTATGGGTAGCCGGAGACGCTCGGTACCGCGGCGGTGCAAGTGGGATTATGGGAAGCCTGGTGGCGGAGAAGAGGCGCTGAGTGAGGGGAAAGATGCGGAGAGGAGAGGGGGTTAAATATCCGGTGAGGGGCGAGGAGATCGCGCGGCATTGATCGGCAATTAAGCCCGCTTCATTCGCGGCAGTGATGGTGGTAACGGCGGCGTCGACGGGGTCGGGGGTGCGGGGTTTTGGGACGATGACCGCGTTGCGTTTGGGTCCACCGGTCAGCGAGCGCGGGGTAGGTCTGCGTCGCGTGAGAGAGAGAGAGAGAGAGAGAGAGAGAGAGAGAGAGAGAGAGAGAGAGAGAGAGAGAGAGAGAGAGAGAGAGAGAGAGAGAGAGAGAGAGAGAGAGAGAGAGAGAGAGAGAGAGAGAGAAAGAGAGGAAAGCCCCGGGTGGGCTTAGTGGGCTGGGTTCGTTGCTGGGCCAAATTGGCAGCGCCGACCTATTCTGCTTTCTTTATTTTTTTTCCATTTCTATTTTGATTTTTTAGGAACCATTTTCAAATGAATTCAAATGTGTTTGATTTCAAATTCTTTCTAGATTTTTATCAAGTGAAACCTGCACATATTTAGGTATAAAACCATGTTGTTTCACCAAACATGCTTGGTTCTTTGGAGTTTTTAAAAGAAAACAGTGCCTTTACTAAAGATATAAAAATGGATTCAAAGTCATATTTTGTTTTGAAATTTTTGTCCAAGCTTTTTGAATACATCAATCAACCATAGGGTCAAATACTTTTGGTTTAAAACAAACAATCTCATATTAGAGAGTAGCATTTGGGTCAATGCCTTGCTTACATAAAATAATAGGCATT
The DNA here is from genome assembly GCA_916181665.1 of Avena sativa. Taxonomy (NCBI): domain Eukaryota; kingdom Viridiplantae; phylum Streptophyta; class Magnoliopsida; order Poales; family Poaceae; genus Avena; species Avena sativa. The sequence continues at coordinate 130,788,144 of OV702283.1, read as the reverse complement.
CAAAATGCTCATGTTTTGTAATGACTTTGAAAATGATCCTAAAATGATTATGAATGCATGGATGATATGCAAACTTTGAAAACATGATTTTTAGGGATGTTACATAACCGAGTCATGCATGGACATGCTTTCCGAATCATATCATCCGAGAGGGCCTAGAGAATATCTCTCCGAGTGGAGGGGCAAAATCCCATATTGGTTATTCACATCACGTAGCTTGACTCTCAGTCGACCCGAACTCTGCCTTTATAACTGCCCAGTTACAGATCAGCGTTTGACAAAACCTAAGTCGGTGATCCTCAACTCGGACTATGCAATAACCTTAGGTCTAAGGATTACATTGATTGAGATATACAAATAATGACAACTTGTTCGTTGTACCTCAATATGGGTCAATCCGAATGGCTAAACTCTTTAGCCGAATCTTTGTAAGTCGGAATGGCATCTCCATTCCCATGACAAGTGGAACCGAGTCATCAAGCCGACTTTCACATTGGTCTAAGTTGTGTGTCCAGCACAACCTCAATGACCAAGGACATTTAGTAAAAACAACATGAATGCATAGTTCCACAACCGAATCACATATTCAATGATGCACATCAGATGTTCATACAAGGACAACTTTATATCTTTATGAATACAATGGGAAATATCATCATACATGATTGCCTCTAGGGAATATTCCCAACAATATAGTATGAACCCATCGGAACTAGTGGAGCTGAAGAAACAACTGGATGCCATGCTGGAAATTGGATTGATCCAACCAAGTGCGTCGCCATGGAGATCAAATGTCTTGTCTGTGGAAAAGAAAGATGGAGGTAACCATTTGTTTACGGATTATCGGAAGTTGAGTGATGTCACCATCAAGAACAAGTACCCGTTGCTAAAGATAGAAGATCTGTTTGACTAGTTGACCGGTGCTAGAGTGTTTTCTAAGATTGATCTTAGAACTGGTTATCATCAACTCAAGATTCGTGCAGAGGATATTCCAAAGACTGCGTTTACCATCATATATGGATTCTATGAGTATACTGTCATGTCTTTTGGATTAACCAATGCCCCCTCTTATTTCATGAATCTCATGAATAGGATTTTTATGGACTTCCTAGATAAGTTTGTCATTGTTTTCATCAATGACATTCTGATATATTCCAAATCAGAAGAAGAACATGAGCTACACCTAAGGACCATTCTTGGAACCCTTAGGGAGCATCAGCTGTATGCCAAGTTTAGCAAATGTGAATTCTGGTTATAGGAGGTAGGATTCCTCGGACACATTGTATCAGCCGGAGGAATTGCCGTTGACCCTACAAAGGTGAAGGGTGTGGAAGATTGGCAAGCCCTAACCACCCAAACCCAAGTTCGTGCTTTTCTTGGATTAGCGGGATACTACCGCAAGTTCGTAGAAGGATTCTCGAGTATCGCAAGACCCAATTGTTGAAGAAGGACAAGAAGTTTGAATGGACAAACAAGTGTAAAGCGAGCTTTCAAGAACTCAAGAGGAGATTGATTTCAGCCCCAATATTGGTCATGTCGGATATCACAAAGCCCTTTGATGTGTATTGTGACGCATCCAAGATCGGTCTCGGATGTGTGTGGATGCAAGAAGGAAAAGTTATATCTTATCTATCCCGACAACTGAAACAGCATGAACAGAATTACCCTACCCGTGACCTCGAACTAGCAGTTGTAGTTCTAGCACTGAAGACATGGAGGCATTACCTTATGGTTAATCGTTGTGAGGTTTATTCGGATCACAAGAGCCTTAAGTATATATTCACTCAGAAGGAGCTGAATATGAGGCAGAGAATATGGATTGAGCTAATCAAGGACTATGATGTGGACATTCACTATCACCCCGGTAAAGCCAATGTGGTAACAGATGCCCTTAGCAGATTGTCGTGCCGCTTGAACTCCATGATTTTGAAGGAGCAACCAAGTCTGCACAAGGAGATGGAAGCTTTCAGAATGGAACTAGTAAGTGAAGGATTTTTGGCTAGCATAGAACTTCAACCCACTTTGATCAGTCAGATCAAGTAGGCGCAGAAAGGAAATGCTAGTATCGATGGAATCAAATATCGTATCGGTACAGGAAAAGTACCCGGATTTACCGAAGATGAAGAAGGAGTTTTGTGGTGCAAAGGACATCTCTGTGTACCAGCAGATTCAGAGTTGAAAGGAGTTATTTTGAAGGAAGACCATGATACTCTTTATTCTAACCACCCCGGAGGAACGAAGATGTATCAGGATCTGAAGGAGCAATTTTGGTGGCATAAGATGAAGAGAGAAATTGGAAGCTATATCGCCAAGTGTGATATTTGTCAGAGAGTTAAGGCGGGACATCAAAGACCCGCAGGACTGTTGCAACCATTACAAATTCCAGAATGGAAATGGGATTCAGTTGGAATGGACTTTATCACCGGATTGCCTACTTCTATAGGGGAAATGACTCTATTTGGGTCATAGTTGACAGATTGTCCAAAGTATCCCATTTCTTACCAGTCAAGACTACCTACCAAAGTTCGAAGCTAGCGGAGTTATACATCAATAGAATCGTCAGTTCGCATGGAGTTCACAAGAACATTATATCAGATCGAGGAACTCAGTTTACCTCGAGATTCTGGAAGAAAGTCCAAGAAGGTTTAGGCACCCGACTAGAATTCAGCACAGCGTATCACCCTCAAACCGATGGACAAACGGAGCGAGTAAATCAAATACTCGAAGATATGTTGAGAGCATGTGTGCTAGAGTATGGATCCAAATGGGAAGACTGTCTGCCGTTCGTAGACTTTTCTTAAAACAATAGTTATCAAGCTAGTTTGCAAATGGCCCCATTTGAATTCATGTATGGAAGGAAGTGTCGTACCCCTTTGAATTGGTCGGAGGTATGAGAGAGTTAGATTTTCGGACCCGACATCCTACGAGAAACAGAAGAGAAAGTTCACAAGATTCGTGAGAACCTCAAGACCGCCCAGTCAAGACAGAAGAGTTACGCCGACAATAGACGTCGAGACCTCGCTTTCAATATCGGAGATTTTGTGTATCTTAAAGTGTCTCCTTTGAAGGGAATGCAACGTTTCCAGCTCAAAGGAAAGTTGGACCCTAGATATGTGAGACCTTTCAAGATTCTGAATCGTAGAGGAGAAGTATCATATCAGTTGGAACTTCCAGAGGAGATGTCAGCAGTGCATAATGTGTTCCATATATCGCTACTTCGCAAATGCCTTGAAGTCCCGAAGAAGACTAAAGTTTTCAAGAACATTGATCACCGGACCATAGAGATCAACGATGACCTGACATATCCCGAAGTACCCATCCGTATTTTGGAGGAAGCCTTTAGAACCACCAGGACCCGAAGCATCAAATTTCTCAAGATCCAGTGGAGCAACCACACTGAAGAAGAAGCTACCTAGGAGCGAGAAGACCATATCAGGACGGAGTTTCCTGATCCCTTTAAATCCTAGGTAATCTTTTTTCTTCTTTTTCAAATCTCGGGATGAGATTTTGTTTAAGGAGGGAAGGTTTGTAACATCCCAAAAATATTGATCATGCTTATCAAATTCTAATCACTAAAATTATCGTTAACAAAAACTTTTATTAAATACAAACCATATGAATGCATGTGTGTATGTGATGATTGTATGAATGCATGTTTGGACTTGTGTGATTAACCTAAATAGCAAGGAATGGTTTAAAGATGAAAATAACATCATCTAATACATTTCCAAGTAGAAACAAATTAGGAGAAAATCAAAAACAAATCAAATAAGGCAAATGGTCATTTTTGCCAATCTTGCTCACTAGGTCACTTTGAGTGCTTCTAGTCCAAGATTTCAAACAGAAACCTTGCAAGACAAAGTAAAAGTGAATCAAAGCCCACCTTTTAAACTTGTAGAAACATTTTGCAACCCCATTCAAATGACAATTTAAAATTGAATCTTTAACATATGTGAAGATCACACATTTTCAAAACCCAACCAAACCAGTGCCCCTTGACCAATCCAACTAACCCAAGACTCGCTAGTATGTTCCTAGAAAACCCACCAAGTTTGAATCCAAAATTCAAATTTAAATTTATTTCGGCCATTTCATTAAACACCTTGTTTGCAGCAAACAAACAAACATCAAGCACTATTTGTAGCATTGATTTTGGCCAACCTTGTTCCCTCTCTGGTTTGCAGCAAGCTCTTAGTAGATCATCTAGACCCTTTAACAATCTTTACCATCACTGTGAGCATGCAAGGACCATCAATGGTGACCATGCCGAACCTAACTTGCCATCCCCAAGTCGACGGCAAGCTAGGAGAAACACTAAGCCTAGCAAGCATGTCTGGAGCACTCACCACCGTCCACCGCCACCCCCTGTCCAAGCCCCGAGCATTGCCAGCCCCTGGACCACACGACCCGAGCATGCCAAGCATCTCTGCGTGCGAGCTGAGAGAACGCCGGAGCGTCACACACAACACCAGCCCACAGACAACGCGCCACCCTCGCTGCTTGCGTACGTGATCGCCAGCACCCAGCAAGCCGCCAGACAACCCCGTTCGCCGCCGCGCGGACCACGGACGCTATGCACCATTAAAATCCCCGTCGGACCCGCCTAGAGCGCCGCGACGTTCCGACCATTTAGCATCGCCCCATGCTGCGTTACCTTGATGTTGAGCTTCGCCAGGGAGCACAGCACTTCCCCCTATCATCGCCCATGCCATTAGCACGCTATGCCAATGACCACGACGAGCTCAGCCCACGCCATTCGTTCCCCTCGTCGCACTATAAATAGAGGCCTTCCCATCTCAAACTCTTCACACCATCTCACTCTCCACCTCTCGCTGATCACACCCACTCACCCCCGGAGCAAGGCGAGCACCAGGTGGCCGGAATTGCACCGGAGTTCGCCACTACAGAGGAGGAGAGGTGCCGTTAATTGGAGCCGCCCCAGGAGGAGCTGCCAGTACCAGGAGAATCGCCGTCGTCGACTTCGTCGTTCGCCCCCATCGCCTACCATCTCCGAAGCCCCGGTGAGCCCCCGTCGACCCCCACTGGGCGTGCTAGGGTTCAGCCTCGCCGCGTCCTGATCAGTCGTGGACGATGAACCACCGCTGTAGGATTAGAACTAGATCGCACGGCTTAGATCGCCCCGTACTGCTTCGCCACTCGCTATCTCACTGACGAGTGGGATCGCTCACTTAACCAGCCCGCGCACGCTGTGCGTAGTGGGCCGGCCCAGGTAAACATCCCGCGCGACCCAACAATTCAAACTTAGGTCTATTCATTTAGTTTCAAAAGCAGTTTTGTACCTAGATTCAAAAATAAACCCAGCTCGATTCACTGAACCAAAATGCATGAAACCAATTTTGTTAGAAAGGTACTGGAGTGCTTAATCCAAGCCCGTTGGATTGAAACCATTTAGATTTGTAGATCACCCATAGAAAAAATAACAAGGAAGAAGCTTTTCTGCATTCAAACATTTTTCAAAATTCAACCATGAAAGCTTTTGAGTTGATTCCAACTCTCAAAAATCACATTTAACCATACGTTTCAGAATATATAAAAACATATAGGGTTACATGCCAAAATAATGATCAAGTAATGAAAGAATGCCTCATAGGCCATTCTAGTCATTTTATTTAATTAAAATAAAAAGGTTAAACCTTATTAAATTGTGACACCACTTTAAATCACATTCCCATGTACTGAAATATGTGGTGATGACATGTGTCAACAGGATCCCATGTTTGAGTTGGATAATATTAAATCTTAAGTAGTTTTTGAATGAGTAGAAATTACTTTTCTAAAATTAAATAAATAAGACAAGTGCTTTAATCTTGGTGATCATAGTGATGATGCTAGATCATCTAGTGCAAACCTTTGTGTGCTAAATAGAGTAGTTAAGAATTGTGTGGTGATTGTGTACCTCGTATTTATTTATAGACGATAGTACTGACCAAGGATACGAGGAGGAAGGAGGATACTACGAGGAAGAAGCCGAGGAGAACTTCAACCACTACTCTGCACAAGGCAAGCTACAACCTGCAAGTTATCTTATTTAGCAAGCTATTAACTGAGCAAGCTAACACTTGTCACTTAGCAAGCTTATACCCATTGATGATACCCAATCCTAGTTTACTTGCAAACTTAGTACTTTATTTCTTTATCAAAGCTTTATCTTAGAGTTTACTTAGTAACTTGTAGATAATAGAAGGATATTGGAAGGTAGCATAAAGAGCATAAAACTTGGCATAAGTTAGATAAATCTGCATGCCATCCTGAGGCATGAGATTGAACTTACATAAGATCCAATTGCTTATCGCCCCTCATTAGTATTTATTCCGCTTGTAGATGCTAGTGCTAAGAATAAAACTTGATCAACTTTAGATGGGAATACTTGGTGAAAATGGTTATGAAAACCTTAGAATGATGAGTCATTCTACTGAAATGTTCTGACATATGTTCTTGAACACCAGATGATTTTGATGATGAAAATGTTAAGGCATGAGCCTTATCCCTTTATAAAACTGATGGTTGTCTAGATGCGATACCATTCCAATTTTACCGTACAACCACAATACTCGAAATTTGGGTAGGGCTTGACTCAAAATTTATATACCTTAGTATGGGTTCCCTTGAGACCAAGGTTTGAGCTGAGGCTACATTGTGAAGATTGTCCACCTGTGAAGTACCCAAGATGACAATGGGTCATGGTTGGGAGGCCAAACTCACAGGAGAGGTGTCTATACTAGAGCGTGTAATTGAAAGATTAGGATTGATTATCCACATACTGAGTATGGTGAATTCAGGATTTGTTCCTAACGGATGTATCGAATGTTGTGGTGAAAGTGTACAATATCTGCAGAGTGTCAAACTATTTGAATAGCCGCATCCGCGGTTATGGACAGTTGGAGTGGCCATATTGCTCCGTCGTCAGATGTTTTCAAAATGACTTATGAACTAATTTATGACTTTGACTTGAGCACAACAGGGTTGTGACATGAAATTCAAGTTCCCACTTAGGTTTTATAAAATTTTCAACTAGCTTTCTTTGCTTTTGAACTCAGTAGAGATAAATCTGGCTTTTTGCAAAACAACCCTAGAGCTTAGTATCCTACTCAAGACCCCCTTCACTTGTTAGTATTAGTTTGCGAGTACTTAAAGAGTACTCATGGCTTTGTCCCTGGCTATTCCCGTGGCCAGACTATGAAGAGGAGTATCAGGAAGATGGACCGTAGGAAGGTTATGACAACTAGGATCATCTCCCATCGTCAGCATTGTATGTGACCATGAAGATGGAGCTTCGCCCATGCTATCGTTATTATTACGTTATTCTGCTGCATGACTTGTATTAAGACTGGATAATGAGATCCTTATTTGTGTAAGACCTTATGTATGGTTTGAAATGGATGATGTACGGTGATATCCAATATGTTATGTCTCGCAAAAATGGTAATCCTGGGATTGTGATGTATGGCATAACAAACATCTAGGATTAAAAATCCGGGTGTTTACAAAAATCCTCATTAGGCAATTTATTTTCATAAGGAGATTTAGCAAATTTTTAAAAATTAAACTCGTAAGATTCTCCATCAAATTTAGTCAAAATTTTCTACTTCTGACCGTCTATAATATCTCCACAAGTTTTCAAGAAAGGTCTAACAAAAATGATAGGACAAGTTTTACTAGCAACTGAACCAAGTACTAGAAAATCAGCAGGATATTTAATCTTACCACAAAGAACTTCCACATATCTTACAATACCAATTGGAGAGATGGTCTCTCTATTATCAAGGTGAATAACCACATCAATTTCTTCAAGTTCACAAGGACCAATTTCATGCATAATTTCTTTGTAAAGCTCATAAGGAATAGCACTTGAACTTGCACCAATATCACATAAACCATAATAGCAATGATCACCAATTCTAATTGAAAGAACGGGGACACTGTCTTTCCTATATATATTAGGATGTGAAACAATATTAGAAGCATATTCACAAAAGATAATGTGTCCATCTTCTATATTTTTAGTGACAAGGCCTTTCACAATTGCTACTGCAGGTTCGACATTTATTTGTTCATCAAGTTCTATAGCTCTCTTTGTACTTTTGTTAACCACACTAGCTATCATAGAATGTTCCTTTACCTTGGAAGGAAAAGGTTTTTTCTCAATATAAGGTTGAGGGAAAATGCGATCAACAATTCAAACTTCAATACTTCTAGCAGGAACACAATCAACAATATATTTATATGGCGCATGATACTTGTTCCACTCCTTTTTGGGAATTTCAATATAAGAGACAAAGTCCTTAAAAAAATTTGCAATACTTTGAGAATCAAGACCATACTCAGTACTAATATTACAAAAGTCATCAGTTCCCATAAAAGATTTAATGTATTCATAATCATAATTTATACCTGACTTTCTTCCTTTGTCATTCTCCCATGCTTCAGTATTTTCTTGAATACGGTCTAGAAGATCCCATTTAGCCTCTTCTTTATGTAACATCCCAAAATTCATGAATTACAAAAGCTTGCATTCATTCATGCATTCATAGCATTCTTGACTTGCACAAAAAATTTCAAATCAAAACTCCAAATAAAACCATTTTTATGCCAATTATCTATATATCATTAAGGCATGGTTTTATTTTATTTTCAAAGGATCAAAGTGTAGTGGACTAAACAATGGTGTTTGACACACATTTAGGTGCAAAGTTCACAGTAAAAAAATCTAGAGAATATTTGAAATCAAACTCATTTGAATTTAGGTTGAAAATGATTCCTGAAAAATCAAACAGAAAAATAGGCAAAAGGAAAAAAATAAAACAGCCGCTGCCCTTTTGGCCCAACTCCAGAACAGGCCCAGCAAGCCCACACGGCCGTTTCCCTCTCTCCCCTCTCTCTCACGCGCGCAGCCCCTACCCTGCTGACACTGCTAGTGGCCTCGCGCCATCTCAGCGTCGTCGTCGCCAAATCCCGCCCACGACCAGCTCGCCGCCCGTTTCTTCCCCGCACTCACTGCCGCGATTGATTTTGATTAATTGCCGATGAATGAGCGTGTGATTCTCGCCCCTGCTCCGGCTACTTAGCCCCCACCTCCCCGCAACCATTTTCCCAACACGGCAAGCCCCAAGTGCCGCCAGGCTCCTCGAATTTTTGCTTGCACCGCCACAGCATTGAACAGCTCCGGCGACATATTCTGGTGAGCTCCATGCTCCCCTTTGCCTCTCGTTCATACGATATTGTTTGTCAGATGCTTGCGCACCTTCTCACACCTTTGGCTTGCTCTGAATCACCCTAGGTCATCGTCCCCGTCAACCCCTGTGAACGACCAAAGCACCGCTCGACTCGACTATCAATCACGGTAATTTCTGAGCGCCCCTCGACCTCTGCTTCATACGATTAGGGTTGCCGTGTTTTTGTGCAGCTACTTATGTCTTAAGTTTTCCCTATGGTGACCTAGGTCGTCGCCTTTGTCTCCGATAGTGAACACCCAAAGCTAGGTTAAACTCCATCGAGTTCCTGAGCCCGTGTCCATGCGCCCCTGTCCAAGCCAGTTGCACGGCGATCTTCACTGCATCTTCGTGAGTCTGGTAAGCCACAGCGCAGCTCCAATCCCCCTCTGCAATCTCCAGAACGCCACCGCCAGTAGCGCCGCCGCCGCTGTAGTCATGCGCGTCGCCAGTTCCTGGTCAAGACGTTGTGAGCCGTTAGATCTATATCCATTGGATCTGATTAGATCACTTAACGAAGGGGTACGTATAGATCTGACCAACATGATCTAACTTAAATCCTACGGCCCACGTTGGCCCGATACGCGCGAAGCGGTACGGGCCAATCAGATGTGTCCACGTGTCTGAGAATTAGATTTAAAATCTGTTTTAGAATCTATTAGAGATTCAAATTTGTAAAATTCATAACTTTTGTTCTGTTTATCCAAAAAATGCAAATAATATATCATTGGATTCAGAAAAATAAATCCTACATTACGGTGGGATTGAATTTGTATTTTGCTTCTGGTAAATTTGGTTTATTTGCAGAATCAAATATAGGCTTATATTAGCCATATAAAATATTTGGAAAATGGTTTTAAAGCAAATTTAAGTTTATTTAGACTATAAATAGTTGGTTTTGTGTTCAGTACTGTTTGGTTTGAATGGTTTAGTGTAGAAAATTCATTTCATTGCATTGCATGCATTCATATATTTTTGCTTCAATATTTTGAATGAGAATTTGGTGCTATCATTTTATGTGTAGATTTTGGTGCTAGTGGTGATTGTGATTGTGAAGATTGTTGCTACTTCCCCAACTACCAAGGCAAGTGGTGCTTCATGTATTTTGTCCAATTATTTTGACTATGCACTAGTGGTATTTTTTATAGGGCTTGCATGAGATTTTGCTAAGTATCTATATGCTATGCCTTGGGAAATCCTAGTAGTTGTAGTCTTAGTAGAATTTTATCTAAGTTAAGATACTTGTTATGATATCATGCTTAGCCTAGCTATTAGCAAACAAGGGTGGAATATATATATTCTATGGAAATTTTTCTAAGTCTTTTGACTTGTGTTTTTCCTTAATAACACAACGAAGTGAATGAATCACCTGGGTGGAATGGTATGATGGTTTGTGTTGAGTGGTTACACAAGGCCCATGTCTATGGTTTACCTTGTGTATCACAGTTATGGAAAGCCACCCAGGAACAAAGGGATTTGAGATACTTAGTGTTTAGAAGCTTCTAGTGCAACCACATGGCATATGGGCTCTGCCTTGATCATATAGGTTGCAATAACTTAGCCAGATGGACAGTTGGTGGTAGGGTGATAGGATGGAACGCGTCCATGGTGTTCGAAGGGAAGGCTTCTGAAAGGTCTCGTCTCGATGCATGTCAAGTCTTGTGGGGAAAGTGCACCACCTCTCGAGAGGGTAAAACCTAAGTACTTAGTCGTGTCCCCGGCAACGGACAATTTGAGCATCAAAGACATTGAAGCTTTCAAGGATCTCCTCATCCCAATTTCTAAGTTAAAAACTTGTGGTTGAACAAGGGCTAAGGTTCACCAATGTCTATTGCTGGTTCCTTTGGAGTTTTTGACAAACAAAAACTTAGTGTTTTCAACTGATAGGAAAAACCTATTTTGAGCAAAGCAAACCTAAGATACACTTAGCCAAATTCATATAGAAGTTAGATACTACTATTCTACTATGGTATCACTTGACAATACAATTCCAAATGTATTGACCCACTGTGGTTGTAACTTATGATGTTGCAGGTTATTCCAATGATGATTAGGGTTATGAGTCTACACTCAACATTCTTGCCTATGGCACATGAAGATGAAGACTTTACTTTATTTACTATGTTATGAACTATTGTACTAGCCTTTGGCTATGGAGTTATAAAAGACTATGTTTATCTCTAGAATGACGATGTAATAAAGACCTTTGTATTTGTGTACTTCATCTTAAACTGTGGATGCTAGCATATGATCCAGGGACTAGCATTGCAATCACAGGGACCTTTAGCTTATAAAGGTGGGGTCTTACAGATGGTATCAGAGCACTGTGTTGCCTGTAGGATTATGACCCTAGGTTGGATTAGACTAAGAAACCACTAAGGAAAAATGCAAATCTTTGCAATTCCACACATGTCTTTTCCTTCTCGTAAACCTTTTCTAATCTTCTTTCTCATCTCAATTTGTAGATGGCCACCATCAACAAAGCCGTCAAGAAGGTACCACTCATGACAATGACTTTAGAATGTGAGATGGAGTTTCCCAAAGCACTCAAAACCCTTATGGTTAGCTTGGGGATTCATGGAGAGGCCGTGTACAAGGGATTTCCAGTAATGGATGAAGGATAAGAATATTGGCGGGTGCAACTTCCCTTGTACAAAGAAAAGGGAGACAACCATAAAGAGTCGGGATTCTACATGGGCACCAACTCGGAAATGTATACGACATTCTTTGACTCTGCAAGAAATGCAGCTTGGAATGCTATCAAGGAGCTTGGTGAAAGACTCAAGTGTAGAATGCTCAACACTAAAAATGACCTAGAGGAAGAGAAGAAGTATACCCAAGACTTAGAGACCGCCATAAAACGTCTAAGGGAAAATATCATAGACTTAGCATATGAGTGAGAATTGTAACGTACTCCGCTAGTTGGACCACCACACTTGTCGTATTTTCACAAAAATTTGTCTAAGTTATGTTTGAACCTTAGTGTTTGTGGTAGACTTTGTATGCCATGACTTGTATGTTTTATGGATGATGTATGCTTTTTGCTTTCATTTTACTGTCTTGTTTTTCTCTTACTTGTGTTGTCCTAATATTTCTCTATCTTACATTAGATGCCTAGCTTTGTGATCAGCACTGCCGAGGAGTTCAATGGAACTCGTTTTGGTTCACGCATCGTGCAGTTTACTAGTGTGCTCAACCTCCCAATTCCTAGTATCAAGGCACTTCAGCTCACCAAGTTTGAGAGGAAGGACCTTTGGGGCTTTAGAGTCTCGCAGCTGGGAGGACAGACGAAGCCACTCACGGAGGAGATTTCCTTCAAGCTGATGCACGATGACAAAGAGAAGGGTCTAGATGTAGTCATGCATGAGCTACTAGGACGCCTCTACGGACGCCACTCCACCGAGCTTAGAGGCCTCTACTTCCACCCGTTCGGGAGACGTGACAAGGAGGGAGAGGCATTGGTGTATGAGGGTGCTGCTAGAGAGATGATAGAGTCGGTTCGTCTGTACCTCCAGAACCTAGAGGGCCTTATTAGACACCTCGACACATATAGGACCAACGTCATGCTTAGCAATGACGAGCTCCAGGTTTAGTTGAGGGAGAAGGACAAGCTCTTCGCGGAGCAAGACGAGATCGTCAAGGAGATGGATGCCAGATTCGAGAGCCAGGACAAGAAGTTCAAGAACAAGGAGAAGAGAGTTTAGGACAGAAACAAGAAGATCAAGGACATGAGGGCCGAGATAGAGGACAAGGACTTTGAGTTAGAGACTTAGCAGGGAGTGATAGAGAGGCTTCGCTCGCAGAAGAGAGCACTTCTGCGAAGATTGAGGCTTTCACCACCAGCGTGGAGGAGTACAAGTCAGCTATGGAGACAGCCGGACTTACTCTTGTGGACGTGGAGGTCGACATGGAGGAGTAGTTGATTATTCAGCTACCTATTTATCTATCATCCTTTGATTTTGAGTCGCAATGATCATCCAACATGTGGATGGCTTGCTTATGTGTTTATTTTTTTCCAAAACTTGTTGTTTACATTGTTTAAACTCTTTTGTTATCTTGTGATTGTTTATTGTGTTTGTTTCTATGTGATGTACTGTGCATGGCATCTATGGGTTATATCTCATTACTTATCCTTATTGAAACCACAGATGCCTCCCCGTCGTGCCAATCCCAACCCAACCAACAACAACAATAACGTCAATCCCGAGATGCAGCAGTTGATGAAAGCTCAAACTCAACTGATGCAGATAATGACCCAGTTCATGGCCAATCAAAACCAGAACAACAACAACAACAACAACAACAACAACAACAACAACAACAACAACAACAACAACAACAACAACAACAACAACAACAACAACAACAACAACAACAACAACAACAACAACAACAACAACAACAACAAAAATAACAACAACAACAACAACACAACAACAACAACAACAACAACAACAACACAACAACAACAATCCCAACAACCCACCAGCATTTAATATGCTCACCAGATTTCTAAGGTTGAGGCCAGCCAAGTTCTCGGGAACAAATGATCCAATGGTAGCCAATGACTGGTTACGTTCCGTGAACAAACACCTAGTCACTATTGGCTACACTGATGAAGAAAAGGTCAGGTTCGCATCACATCTGCTTGAAGGACCTGCAGCAACCTGGTGGGACAACTTTCAGATCACCACTCCCCTCGAGGATATGACTTGGGCTATTTTTAGTATGGATTCCGTACAGCTCACATCTCATCAGGAGTTATGAATTTGAAGAAGAAGGAATTCCACAATCTGAAACAGCGTCACCGCAGTGTGGCTAAGTACATTGAGGATTTCAACAATCTGGCGCGCTATGAACTGGATGAAGTTGATAATGATGCTACGAGGAAGGAGAAGTTCCTCGAAGGATTGAATGATGAATTGAACCTGCAACTATCTGTTGCTTATGTCCCAACATATCAATCACTTTGTGACAAGGCCACCATCTTGGAAAACAAGATGAAACAGGTTGAGGGCAGGAAGAGGAAGCATAACTTTGATAAGCATAGCTCGGGATCGTCTTACAAGCGTTCCCATAATGATGATACTGGAGGTTCTGGATTTCACAAGCATGGGAAGTATAACAGCCACCACAACCATAATCGTCACCATGACAACAAGCATCATCGCAGTCATGACAATGACAAGTACAAAAACCACAAGAGTGGACACAAGAGACACCACAGTGGAAATGGTAATGGTAATGGGAGTTAGCCTACAAAAAGAGACATTAGTCAGGTTGAGTGCTTCAAATGCAAGAAAACTAGGCACTATGCAAATGAATGCCCAGAAAAGAAAGTTGAAGGAGCCAACAAGCCCAACCCTTTCCATAAGGGACAAGTGAACCACATCAATGTGGAAGAAATATATGAAGAGTTTGATGTTGTGGCTGGTAAGTTCAAGCTTAATTCTTTTCCAGCACTTGTTCTTTTTTATACTGGCGCATCGCATCATTCATATCAAGAGCATTTTTTGATAAAAATGGACTTCCAACTAAAAATATTGGGTGTCATATAAAAGTAACCTCTCCCGGTGGAGAGATGATAGTGAACTTTGGATGCCATGATCTAGTGATAGAATTTGGAAAGTATAAGTTTCCAGTTAGTTTGATAATCCTAGATTCCCAAGGATTGGATGTTATTATGGGCATGGATTGGATGACTAAGTATGAACGTGTGCTAGATTGTTCCAAGCGTACAATCACACTCACAACCCCGGATAAGAAATGGATTAGGTTCAAGTCTAACTTTGGATCTAAAGGGAGTAAGCTAAATTTTCTTAAGGGGGTTAGCATAGACAGTGTGCTAATTGTGAAGGAGTATCCGGATGTGTTTCTGGAAGAATTGCTAGGAATGCCACGAGATAGAGATGTGGAGTTTCTGATTGACTTACTGCCAGGATCAGGACCAATAGCAAAGAGACCTTACAAGATGTCAGTTGATGAGTTGAAGGAACTCAAGAAACATCTTGGAGAACATTTGCAGAAGGGATTTATTAAACCAAGTTCTTCATCTTGGGGTGCACCAGTTCTATTTGTTGAGAAGAAGGATAGAAGTCAAAGGTTATGCATAGATTACCGTTCACTCAATGAGGTGACTATAAAGAACAAGTATCCTTTGCCTAGAATCAACGATCTATTTGATCAACTAGAAGGAGCCCGTGTGTTCTCAAAGATTGATCTCTGATCAGGCTACTTTTAGCTAAAGATTAGAGAGCAAGACATAACTAAGACTTCTTTCACCACTAGGTATGGATTGTATGAGTACACCGTGATGACATTTGGTTTGACAAATGCATCAGCCTATTTCATGAACATGATGAACAAAGTGTTCATGGAATTTCTTGACAGGTTTGTTGTCGTATTCATCGATGACATTTTGATCTATTCCAAGGGCAAAGAATAGCATGAAGAGCATTTGCGTTTGATACTTGAGAAGCCCAGGGAGCACAAGTTGTATGCCAAATTCAGCAAGTGTGAATTCTGGTTAAATGAAGTTGGATTTCTCGGACATATTGTGTCGGGAGATGGTATAGCTGTCGATCCTGCAAAGGTGTCATCTGTAACTGAATGGGAATCTCTCAAGTCAGTGAAAGAAATTCGCAGTTTCCTAGGCTTGGCAGGGTACTATAGGAGATTCATTGAGAATTTCTCAAAGGTAGCTAAGCCAATGACAGAGTTACTTAAGAAAGATAAGAAGTTTTACTGGACTGAAGGATGTGAACTCAGTTTCCAAGAATTGAAGAAGAGACTAGTGCCAGCACCAGTCTTATGTCTGCCAGATTTGGAGAAGTATTTCCAAGTAATATTGTGATGCATCTCACCAAGGATTGTGTGGAGTTTTGATGCAAGATGGGAAAGTTGTGGCTTTTGCCTCGAGACAACTCAAAACTCATGAAGTGAATTATCCTACTCATGATTTAGAGTTAGCATATGTTGTCCATGCACTAAAAACATGGAGACATTATCTTTTGGGAAAATGTTGTGAAGTGTTCACAGATCACAAGAGTCTAAAATATATCTTCACTCAAAAAAAAATCAATATTAGACAAAGAAGATGGCTTGAACTCATCAAAGACTATGACTTGAGTTTGCAATACCACCCCAGTAAATCAAATGTTGTAGCAGATGCTTTGAGCCGTAAGGTTTATGTGAATGGCCTTACTAAGGGAGAATTGCCAGATGATCTGTGTGCCCAATTCAAAGATCTCAGATTGGAGATATTACCTGAAGGACATATCATGTCATTAGATGTTCAACCCACATTATTGCACAAGATCAAAGAAGCCCAAAAGTTGGACAAGGAAATTGAAGAGATTAAAGGAAAAATTTGCAAAGGGAAAGCTAAAGGATTCTATGAAGACGAACAGGGTACTTTATGGTATGGAAAACGTATTTACATTCCGCAAGATCTGGAGCTTCGGAAACTGATTCTGCAAGAAGCACACAACCCACCATATTCCATTCATCCAGGTAACACCAAAATGTACATGGATGTGAAGGAAAGATTCTGGTAGAATAATCTCAAGAAGGACATCGCAGAACATATCGCCTTTTGTGATGTGTGTAGTTGAGTGAAAGCGGAACATCAGAAACTGGCAGGATTATTACAACCACTACCTATTCCTGATTGGAAGTGGGATAAGATTGGCATGGATTTTATCACCGGATTACCAAGGACTAGCTCCGGATATGATTCTATTTGGGTTGTGGTAGATCGCCTAAATAAAGTGGCTCATTTCATACTCGTGAAGACAACCAATACAAGTGCTAAGTTAGCCAAGATCTACATGACAGGATTGTATGTTTGCATGGAGTACCCAAGAGTATTGTGTCTGATAGAGGAACTCAGTTCACTTCCCATTTTTGGAGACAACTGCGTGAGTCATTGGGAACAAGGTTAGAGTTCAGCACATCTTTTCACCCCCAAACTGATGGACAGACAGAAAGGACCAATCAGATTTTGGAGGATATGTTGAGAGCATGTGCCCTAGAAGATGGTACTAGTTGGGATGAAAGTCTGCATGATGCAGAATTCTCTTACAATAAAACAGCTATCAAGCTAGCATTGAGATGGCACCGTTTGAATTTATCTATGGAAGGAAATGCACTACACCATTGCTATGGAGTGGTGTTGGAGAAAGAAATTTGTTCATACCAGAACTGATTAAAGAAGCTGAAGAAAAGGTTAAATTTGTAAAGGACAGATTGAAGATAGCACAGTCCCGATAGAAGAGCTACGCAGATCCAAAGCATAGGGAAGTTACCTATGAGGTAGGTGATATAGCTTATCTTAGAGTCTCACCACTTCGTGGTGTGAAGAGATTTGAAGTCAAAGGAAAGTTGGCACCAAGATATGTTGGACCATTCGAGATTTTGAGTCGCAAAGGAGAAGTGGCTTATGAGATTGAATTGCCTGAATCACTATCAGCGGTCCACAATGTGTTTCATGTGAGTCAGTTGAAGAAGTGCCATCCGAAGATGGAAGAAACTTCTTTGAAGGATATTATACCTTTGGAAGAGGTTCAATTGGAGAGTGATCTCACCTATGAGGAGAAACCTATCAAGATTCTTGAGACTGCAGAAAGAGTTACTCATACCAAGACAATCAAATTCTGCAAGGTTCAATGGAACCACCATTCCGAAGAAGAAGCAACTTGAAAAGAGAAGATGACCTTCAGAAAGATCACCCTCACCTATTTGCTAGCCAAACCGAATCTCGAGGGCAAGATTCATCTTAAGGGGGTTAGATTTGTAACATCCCAAAATTCATGAACTACGAAATCTTACCATTTCATCCATGCATTCATAGCATTCTTGACTTGCACAAAAAATTTCAAATAAAAACTCCAAATAAAACCATTTTTTATGCCTATTATCTATATACCATTAAGGCATGGTTTTATTTTATTTTCAAAGGATCAAAGTGTAGTGGACTAAACAGTGGTGTTTGACACACATTTAGGTGCAAAGTTCACACAAAAAAAATCTGGAGAAGATTTGAAATCAAACTCATTTGAATTTGGGTTGAAAATGATTCCTAAAAAATCAAACAAAAAAAAGAAAAGGCAAAAGGAAAAAAAACAGTCGCTGCCCTTTTGGCCCAACTCCAGAACAGGCCCAGCAAGCCCACCCGGTCGTTTCCCCCTCTCCCCTCTCTCTCACGAGCGCAGCCCCTACCCCGCTGACACTCTTAGTGACCCTGCGCCAGCTCAGCATCGTCGTCCCCAAATCCCGCTCGCGACCAGCTCGCCGCCCGTTTCTTCCCTGCACTCACTGCCATGATTGATTTTGATTAATTGCCAATGAATGAGCGCGTGATTCTCGCCCCTGCTCCGGCTACTTAACTCCCACCTCACCGCGACCATTTTCCCCAACACAACAAGCCCCAAGCGCCACCAGGCTCCTCGAATTTTTGCTTGCGTAGCCGCAGCACGGAACAGCTCTGGCGACATATTCCGGTGAGCTCCGTGCTCCCCTTCGCCTCTCGTTCATACGATCTTGTTTGTCAGATGCTTGTGCACCTTCTCACACCTTTGGCTTGCTCTGAATCGCCCCAGGTCAACGTCCCTGTCAACCCCCGTGAACGACCGAAGCACCGCTCGACTCCGACAAGCAATCACGGTAATTTTTGAGCGCCCCTCGACCTCTACTTCATACAATTAGGTTTGACGTGTCTTTGTGCAGCTACTGATGTCTTCCGTTTTCCCTATGGTGACCTAGGTCATCGCCTTTGTCTCCGGCAGTGAACACCCGAAGCTAGGTTAAACTCCGACGAGTTCCTGAGCCCGTGTCCGTGCGCCCCTATCCAAGCCAGTTGCACGACGAGCTTCACTGCATCTTCGCAAGACTGGTAAGCCATAGCGCATACCCTATCCCCCTCTGCAATCGCTGGAACGCCACCGCCAGTAGCGTCGTCTCCGTTGTAGCCACGCGTGCCGCCAGTTCCTTCTCAAGACGTTGTGAGACGTTAGATCTAGATCCAGTGGATCTGATTAGATTACTTAACGAAGGGGTACATTTAGATCTAATCCACAGGATCTAACTTAAATCCTACGGCCCACATTGGCCGATCTGCGTGAAGCGGTACGGGCCTATCATATGCGTCCACGTGTTTGAGAATTAGATTTAAAATCTGTTTTTGAATCTATTAGAGATTCAAACTTGTAAAATTCATCACTTTTGTTCTGTTTATCCAAAAAAATGCAAATAATATATCATTGGATTCAGAAAAATAAATCCTACATTACTATGGGATTGAATTTGTATTTTGCTTCTGTTAAATTTGGTTTATTTGCAGAATCAAATATAGGCTTATTTTGGCCATATAAATATTTGGAAAATGTTTTTAAAGGAAATTTAAGTTTATTTATACTATAAATAGTTGGTTTTGTGTTCAGTACTGTTTGGTTTGAATGGTTTAGTGTAGAATATTCATTTCATTGCATTGCATGCCTTCATATATTTTTGCTTGAATATTTTGAATGAGAATTTGGTGCTATCATTTTATGTGTAGATTTTTGTGCTAGTGGTGATTGTGATTGTGAAGATTGTTGCTACTTCCCCAACTACCAAGGAAAGTGGTGCTTCATGTATTTTGTCCTATTATTTTGACTATGCACTAATGATATTTTTGAGTAGGGCTTGCATGAGATTTTGCTAAGTATCTATATGCTATGCCTTGGGAAATCCTAGTAGTTGTAGTCTTAGTAGAATTTTCTCTAGGTTAAGATACTTGTTATGATATCATGATTAGCCTAGCTAGTACCAAACAAGGGTGGAATATATTCATGTTATGGAAGTTTTGCTAAGTCTTTTGACTTGTGTTTTTGCTTAATAAAACAACTAAGTGAATGAATCACCTGGGTGGACTGGTATGATTGTTTGTGTTGAGAGGTTACACAAGGCCCATGTCTATGGTTTACCTTGTGTATCACACTTGTGGAAAGCCACCCAGGAACAAAGGGATTTGATATACTTAGTGTTTAGAAGCTTCTAGTGTAACCACATGGCATATGGGCTCTGCCTTGATCATATAGGTTGCAATAACTTAGCCAGATGGACAGTTGGTGGTAGGGTGATAGGATGGAACGCGTCCATGGTGGTCTAAGGGAAGGCTTCTAAAAGGTCTCGTCTTGATGCATGTCGAGTCTTGTGGGGAAAGTGCACCACCTGTTGAGAGGGTAAAACCTAAGTACTTAGCCGTGTCCCCGGCAACGGACAGTTTGAGCATCAAAGACATTGAAGCTATCAAGGATCTCCTCATCCCAATTTCTAAGTTAAAAACTTGTGGTTGAACAAGGGTTTAGGTTCACCAATGTCTATTGGTGGTTCCTTGGGAGTTTTTTAGAAACAAAAACTTAGTGTTTTTAGCTGATAGGAAAAACCTATTTTGAGCAAAGCAAGCCTAATCTACACTTAGACAAATTCATATAGAAGTTAGATACTACTATTCTACTATGGTATCACTTGCCAATACAATTCCAAATGTATTGACTCACTGTGGTTGTAACTTATGATGTTGCAGGTTATTCCGATGAGGATTAGGGTTATGAGTCTACACTCAACATGCTTGCCTATGGCACATGAAGATGAAGACTTTACTTTATTTACTATGTTATGAACTCTTGTACTAGCCTTTGGCTATGGAGTTGTAAAAGACTATGTTTATCTCTGGAATGATGATGTAATAAAGACCTTTGTATCTGTGTACTTCATCTCAAACTGTGGATGCTAGCATTTGATCCAGGGACTAGCATTGTAATCACAGGGTCCTTTACCTTATAAAGGTGGGGTCTTACACTTTCATACGTGTAAATGATCCAGCACAAGAAGCGTCCAATAAATCCTTCTCATGAAGAGAAAGCCTTGCATAAAAGTTATTAATAATAATATTATGGGAGCTCATGAATGGGACATTTGAGCATTAGTAACTTTAATCTCCCCCAAGCTTGAGAAGTACTCTCTCCTTCACGAGGCCAAAAATTATATATTTGATTTCGATCTCTATGAATCTCATTAGGAGGATAGAATTTAGAATAAAAGAGAGGTACAATTTCCTCCCATTTAAGAGATTGCCCATTCTTTAGCAGCTTATACCATTCCTCAGCTCTGCCTTTCAATGATAAAGAGAATAACTTTTTCTTAACTTGTTCTGTTGTAATACCTGCACACTTGAACCCGCATAATTTGTGTATAAAAAGCAAATTATCAGCAGGATGGACAGTTCCAGCTCCAAAATAGTAGTTATCCGTAACACGATCAACAATTTTTGTCGGTTTTTTAAAAGGATCTATTTTACCAAGTGGCGGTTCCTCTACTACCTTAGCAGTGGTAGTAGATTTCCCAAATAGGAAACTAAGTGCGTTATCCATATTGGAATAAAATAACAAACATAGATAAAACAATATTGAAAGTACCGACTTTGGATCGACTAGAGGGGGTGAATAGGCGACTACCAATTTTTAACTTGTTACTCAATTTTAGGCTTGGCAAGAAGATAAGTTATCTAGATATGCAACTAGGTGAATGATGACCCACAAGTATAGGGGATCGCAACAGTCTTCGAGGGTAGTATTACCCAATTTATTGATTCGACACAAGGGGAGCCAAAGAATACTTGCAAGCCTTAACAACTGAGTTGTCAATTCAGATGCACCTGGAAATAGTTCTTGATCATAGAAGTTTATCAGTAGCAACAGTTTGTAGTAGCAAACAGCAAAGCAACAGCAGCAGTAAAACAGGAGCAATAGTAACAGTAGCAGCAAATAGTAGGATATGAGCACGGTAACTTCAAGATCAAGGGCATTGCAGATAAATAAGAATAAGCATCCAAGTACTAAACAATCATATGCATGTGGTCCATATATAGTCATGCGTGCTCACAATGAGAACTTGCACAACATCTTTTCTCCTACCAACCCGTGGCAGTGAGGCCTCTAGGGAATTACTGGCAATTAAGGTGCTCCTTTTAATAGAGCACCAGAGCAAAGCATTAACACTCTGTGAACACATGTGATCCTCACACCACAGCCATCCCCTCCGGTTGTCCCAATTTCTGTCACTTTGGGGACTTTGGATCCGGACAATGATATGTGTACACAACTTGTAGATAAGATCACAAACAATACTATCATAATGATTCAATAATAAGTTCAGATCTGAGATCATGGCACTCGGGCCCTAGTGACAAGCATTAAGCACAACAAGTTGCAAAAAAGTCAAATAGCACTAATAGAGATACTAGGAACTATGCCCTAAAAATCTTATTTGATTACATGATTGAACTCATCCAATCCCTACCATCCCCACAGTCTACGGCGGGGGATTACTCACTCATGGATGAGGGAAACATTGATGGTTGATGGAGAGGCATTGGTGATGACGATGGCGATAATCCTCCCCAAATTCCACGTCCCGGCAGGGTGCCAGAACAGAGTTTCTAGATCCGAATCTTGGTTTCTATTGGTGGCGGCGCAGCAGAACTCTTTCTGGAAAAACGACTAACCCTCCTTGGTTTTTTAGGTCAAGAGGCTTCTTATAGGCGAAGAGGGAGCCCGAGGGAGTGCCTGGGATGGCCGCACCCCCCTAGGCGTCGCTAGGCCTGGCCCGCGCCTGACAGGGGTGTGGGCCCCCCAGGCCTCCTCTCCGTCTTGTACTCTGGCTCCGTGGATCTTCTGGTGAAATAGGATTTTTTGGCATATTTTCCGGGATATTTCTTGATAGTTGATTTTCTGCACAAAAACTAGCCACCAAGGTAATTCTGCTGAAAACAGCGTCAGTCCGTGTTAGTTGTATCCAAATCACATAAGTCTAGAGGAGAAACAATAGCAAAAGAGTTCGGGAAAGTAGATACGTTTTGGACGTATCAAATCCCACCAAGCTTAGCTTATTGCTTGTCCTCAAGCAATTCAGTTGAAAACTGAGTGCGATAAAAGAACTTTCACGAACAGATTTGCTTCATATGATGTATATATATTCTCAGCACATGAGTAGATACTTAAACCATTCATAATAAGAAGTATGCAACTAAGTCTACTCAATAGTCATTGCAAGCTGTGAAGAGAAACCAACTCAATAATAATAAGTAGTAACAAACATAAACATAAGCAACATTGCAATGCTCATAAAAAGGTATGATAGAGTGGTATCTCGCTTGCCTTTGTTTGTAGAGCACAATATAAATGTCAAGGCACCTCTGAAGTTCACATGAAGACTATAAATAAACATATTAGAGATACAAGAATCAAAGTCATGACATAATTAACCAAGTTTTGAGATAAACACAGGAATGACAACTATGCTCTCAATAAGTTGCTCATAGAATAAGTGGTGACTAAACAAGGAATGAAAAGGTTTTGAAAAGTTTGAAAGGCTTCCTAATGCTGAAAGGAAGGTATTCATTAGCTCTGAGATCTCATTGCCCCTATCATAGGCATCTTCATATGGTTAAGGTGAAAGTGAGGTCCAATGTGAGTTATATGCTTGACAGACCATAAACTAGAAATCCCATGTCCCTTGAGTACGAGGGCCGCTCCGCATGCTACTCAACTTTGGTTACCTGCAAGTTCTTGTCATTGTACATACATGCATATCATAGAGAACTGCCAACGGGGTACCCCTTGCACATGATACAGGAGCTATCCCGTGATCAAAATGACAAGGAAATCAGACAATGAGCATCTCAGTGATCTTTTTATTTACTATGTGCATAGCTTTTTATTGAGGATGCTTCACAGAATTCTCATTATGGAGATGCTGCAAGTTTCCACCATGATTAGGCTAGCGGCCCAGGAGTTTCTCTAGCACATATATATACTCCATGAACTCACAAGCTCCACTTTTATTTCACACCGACGACATCCGCAAACAAAAGAGCATGGTACCAACTGGATATGTATCCATAAGTGTTGAAAGTGTTCCTCGTGTCATCACAGTTCTGCTAACTCCCAGCCTATAATTTGCAAGCATATAACTTTCATGGATAGGTCACAATGGTTCAGGATTATTAAGTGCAAGGAATAAAGTGTGCCATCAAGTTCGTGAGAGCTTTACTAACTAACTTTCTCAAAACAGATAAACATTTTATTTGGAAGAAAACAAGGCATATAGAATATGCACTGAAATAGCAAATGATGCTAATAGGTAGGTATTGTGGACACTGTTGTCAATATTGGTTTTGGAGAGTTGAAAGCACAAGTAGAGCTCATACTCAGTGCAAGTGGAGGCTAGCAATAGAGAGGGAGCGACAAACGAGAGAGCAATAATTGTCATAATCATGCTTGTAACAAAATAGGACTAATTATGGTATGAAAGTGATACAAGAACTCTGAGGCAAAATAAATCATTGAGGCTTACTGACTATTATTTAGTCATATGCATGCATGAGCATGTGCCAAGTCGATTCACATGAAACTTTCAGAGGAGGATACCACAATATCATACCAAAATATGAATAAAACAATGCAAGCAAACATTCATATGACATGCTACAAACTATTAGCAAGATGGAGCTAATCACAAGAAAGCAAGAACTACTAAGCATCCATCAATAACAAACACCTTACACGAACAGACTAAGCATGCTCACAATGATGTGTATATGTACAAAAATGAAAACAAATAGAGTTCATTACCAGCCTCTTACCACACCTCAATTTGTCTTAATCTTCATTATTGCCCTTAACTTGTGTGACTTGAATAATAACATGAAACCAAGGTCGACTGAGGTCGGCTGAACCCGGCAAAGAACTCACAAAACCAAAGAAGAAGAACAAATATTTTGGGTGTTTTCGATTTTTTTAAAACAAGCAAACAAAGCAAAATATTTTTGGATTTTTCTTTAAGGCAAACCAAAGCTAAAAAGCAAAGAAACAAACCAAGAGAAACAACGAAAATATTTTTGTGTTTTAAGAAAGCAAAAACAAAAACCAAAAAGAAAGTGAAACAATGGATATACACAGAACCGACAAAACATGATATATAGATGAGTGTGATGTCGGTATACCTCCCTCCATGCTTAGGCTTTTGGCCTAAGTGGGGCTCAACTCCATGGTGACCAAGAAGGTGCACCTCCGTAGTACGTTGAGGAAGCCCCTTCATCCTGGTAAGAGCTCGAGGACTCGCCTGTGTAGTACACAGAGGGGTCGTATGAGGGCACGTCCCCCTAATAGTGTCCATGGAAGCCAAGAATGCGTGGCTTGTCATCCATCTCCTCCTTGGAGCGTGACAAAGGTCCCTGAGAAATACTGAACAAAGTGGTTTGGGGTAGAGCGATCTCTCTCTCTCTTCCCCATCAGTAAACAACATTTTATAAACCAGGCTCTCAAGGGTAGAGCCACTAGTACAAAGTGATGTGCTTTCATAGCAGCAAGATCAAGCCACTGAGGAGCCAAAACTGTATCATTTGGATCAACAGCAAGGTCCAAGGCAGCAACAACATGTGCAACAATAATTCCCCCATAAATGGGTACCTTAGCAGCTAAACGACGAGCAATGAGAGAACCAAGATTATACTTAGTTTCATTGTTGAGCGCAACAGCTATGAATGCCAAATGATAGTTGGAAATATTACTAGTGTTCTCCCTACCAAGAACACTAGTGGCAAGATAATAAGCAAAGTACCTAATGGATGGGAGTTGAATATTTATTATCTTTCCCCGTTGGGCTCTATGGTCATCATCATTAGTTATCCCATGGTAGAGCTCCAACAAATCAGTGGGTTCAGCTAGAATCTTCTTTGTCGAACCAGTTGTACCAAGTCCTAGTGCCTCACAAAATTTCTTCAATGTCATGGTGTAAGACCTGCCATAAATTTTGAAAGACACATCTGGCTTGAACAAGCTATTAGTAAAAGAAAAGCTCTCCACAAATGTTTTAGTGAGCGTTGCATATTTCACATCCTGCATAAAGCTTGTTAGTCCAGCCCTCCGAACCAAGGTTAGAAAATCATCAAGAATCCCAGCAGCCCGCAAAAAGGTTAGGCAAGGAAAGGTGGAAGGGTGAGCATCCCCCTCATCTCCCTCATCGCCAAATCGCGGTATAATGAGATCCTCATTTTATGAGGGCCTAGCTCGAGAGGATGATCTTGAAGGCCTTTCCCTTCTAAGTGCATCACTCTCAAATATTTCACCAAATGTGTGGTTGTCCATGACCTCTTTTTTCTGAAATTTTTAGACAAACATCAAACAAAGTGATTTCAAAGTTGATAAATGATGAGAAACTACTATAGGAACTTGCTAGAAGGCTACACATGCATCAAAATGAAATCTCTAAGCATAGAACAAGCATGAAAGATAACATAACCTATCACCTATAGAAGCAAAATACTCAAGATACAATCTACCAATCACAAATCTAATTGGACAAGCGGAGGAGGCACATACTAAGGAGCAATCCCTCCAAAAATCAGCAACAAAGATGGGCTGAGCAAGGAGATCGAAAATCGCGAGCAAGAACAGCAGGAACTCGAGCTTGAGAAAGTTTTCCAGTTTTTTCGGGAGATAGAAAGAAGATGGGTGGGAGGAGGCACCTTAGAGGGGCCCAGGTGGGCCACACCCCAGCCAGGCGCCACCTGGGGCTGGCAGTGGCTACCAGGGGTGTGCTGGCCTGGGGTGGCCCCCTGGGTCACTCCAGGTGTCCATCTGCCCCTTTTCAAGGAAAATTTTATTTTGAATTTTTTGGGATTTTTAGGGAAACTTTGTTTTTGGCCAATTTTCAGGGTATGAAAATTGATTTTCTCGCAGAAACAGTTTTTTTAGAAGAAGAAAAGGCAAACCAAAAACCAAACTACAGAAGTTCTAAGACACTCTAACAAGCAAACAACTAACAAAACCAAAGCTAACAAAACAAAGGGCAAAGACTCGGAAGGAGAAAAATAAGAGAAAGCAAGAATAACCACATTGAAAATATTGCTTTCTTCATTAAAATCCTTTTGTCAACAAGGTTGATCAAGTCTTGTTACCAAAACAATCTTATATGAAACAAAACTTTGCATTCCACAGGTGATTATGTTACCTCAAACTTGATAGCAATGGTCCTAATCATAATAGTTTCAAAATTTTCTTGTGGAATGGTACAATAAATTTCTCCAACCTTGATGATCTCAATATTTTCAATGGAATTCAGGCAATAGATTTTAGCAACCTTCTTGGGGAAATAGACAGTATGCTCCTTGTCATTAATATTGAATGTTACTTTTCCTTGATTACAATTAATGACAGCACCTGTAGTATTAAGAAAAGGTCTCCCAAGAATAATGGACATATTATCATCTTCAGGCATTTCAAGCACAACAAAATCAGTTAAAACCAAGCAATTATGAGCTACTTGAACATGAACATCCTCACACATACCAACAAGAATAGTAGTTGACTTATCAGCCATTTGCAAAGATATATAAGTTGGTATCAACTTTAATAGCTGGAGTCTCTTGTAGAGAGAAAAAGGCATAACACTAACTCCAGCTCCCAAATCACATAAAGCAGTTCTAACATAATTATTCTTAATAGATCAAGGAATAGTTGGTATACCTGGATCACCAAGTTTCTTTGGAACCTTATCATTGAAGGAATAATTAGCAAGCAGAGTAGAAATTTCCTCATTAGGAATCTTCATTTTATTAGAGACAATATCCTTCATATATTTTGAATAAGGAGGAAACTTAATAGCATCAGTCAAAGGAATTTGAAAAAATAAAGGTTTCATCCACTCACAAAACTTGTTGTAGTGTTATTCCTCCTTTGACTTGTGTTTCTTACCTGGAAAAGGCATAGGTTTCTGCACCCAAGGTTCTCTCTCACTACCATGTTTCTTAGCAATAAAATCTTCCTTAGTGTACCTAGTGTTCTTAGTGTGCTTCTCAGGTTCTTCCTCAACTTCCTCCTTATTAGGAGCATCATTTTTATCATTACCACTCTCAGTTTCAGCATCAGAGACAGATATACTATTAGGATCTACAGCAGGTTCAAGTGGTTCCTCAACTACCTTATGTTTCTTTTTCTTTCTCTTACGAGGACTACCACTACTTTCACCTGGTTGAGAATCATGCTCAATGCTTTTAGGGTGTCCTTTAGGATATAAAGGATCTTGAGTGGCTACTCCACTCCTAGTTCTAATTCCATAAGCAAGTTTATCTCCTGAGGCATTAACTAGCATATCCTTTTGTACCTTAGCAAGTTGATCAAGTTGGGTTTGAACCATTTGAAAGTGTTTACAAAGCATTTTAATATCATTAGAAGTTCTTTCCACAATATCTTTCAACTCTTTAATAGCTCTAGAGTTTTCCAATAAATGATTCTGAACTTTTTTATTAAAATTACCTTGTTTAACAATAAATGTGTCAAGTTCCTCTAAGCATTGATCAGGAGGCTTACCATAGGGAATATCACCTTTATCAAAGTGGAGAGAGTGTACCTAAATAGTGGATGAGTGGGTAATTGGCTTACATAATTCTTCTATAGGAGGTAGATTCTTCACATCTTCAGCTTTAATACCTTTCTCCTTTAGACATTTCTTAGCTTCTTTCATCACTTCATCATTTAATGCAATTACTCCCCTCTTCTTTGGTGTTGGTGTTGGATCTGGTTCAGGCACAACAGGTTCAGGAGTAATAGGCTCAGGTGTATTTAGCTCAGTTGAAGTCCAATCATCATAATTCTTGCTTATTTTAGCCATTAATTCTTCAACATCTGTATTAGTTCTTTTCCTAAAAACAAAATCAGCAAAACTATCTAGGTATGTCCTAGAATCATCAGTTAGTCCATTATAATAAATATCAAGAAGCTCATTTTTAGGTAATGGACATCCAGGATGTGCATGAATCAAGGCACAGAACCTTGTCCATGACTCAGGCAATTTCTCTTCTTCTCCCTGTTTAAAATCAAAAAGTCTCTGCAAAGTAGCATGTCTAGCACTGGGAGGAAAATATTTCTAGAAGAAAGAAGGAATCAAGCAATCATGGCTATCAATGGAACCAGGAGGTAATCTATTAAACCAAGCCCTAGCTTCCCCTTTTAGTGAAAAAGGGAAGATCTTAGTAACAAAGTACTAGCACATTTTAAAATCATCAGAGAACAAAGCACTCATAGTAGCAAGCTTATTCATATGGGCTACAACACTCTCATTTTCAGTCCCACAAAAAGGTTCTTTCTCAACAATGTCCAAATAGGATAAATCAAGAGAGAAATCATAATCTTTATCTTTAATATCTATGGGAGAGGTGTAAAACTTAGGATCAGAGGACAGTTTAGGAATAATGGTATGTCTAGCAAGAAGACTCTTAGTAGAACTAGCACCATGTGTGTTTCGGCATTCTTCAATGAATTCATCAGTGAACTCAATGTAACCATCATTAATATCATAACTCTCTCTAGACTCAGGCTAGCTAACAGGTGTAACAGTGTATTCAATAGGAGTTTCAGTATTTCCTAGACTAGCCATAGTAGCATCTAGGAAAGGACCTAATGAACCACTCGCATCAAGCATAGTAGAAGTAACATCATGAGCATCAAAATCAGTTTTAGATTCAGCAGTAGTAGCATTGTGTGTAGCATGAGTATGTGGTGGTGGTGTAACAAGCTTACTTATTACAGACAGTGAATCAAGAGCAACAGAGGTGTTGATTGTACCTCTTCTTGTAGTGGATGGTAAAGTAGGAAACTTTCCATCATGAGACTTACCCATGATGAAAGGAGTAGCAGTGAATAATAGTATATCCAAGTGAACTTACAAAGAAAGCTGTGCTCCCCGACAACGGTGCTAGAAAATAGTCTTGATGACCCACAAGTATAGGGGATCGCAACAGTCTTCGAGGGTAGTATTACCCAATTTATTGACTCGACACAAGGGGAGCCAAAGAATACTTGCAAGCCTTAACAACTGAGTTGTCAATTCAGTTGCACCTGGAAATAGTTCTTGCTCACAGAAGTTTATCAGTAGCAACAGTTTGTAGTAGCAAACAACAAAGCAATAGCAGTAGTAAAATAGGAGAAATAGTAGCAATAGCAGCAAACAGTAGGATATGAGCGTGGTAGGCATAGGGATGGATGGACGGGCATTGCATGGACGAGTCTAAACATGTAACTTCAAGATCTAGGGCATTGCAGATAAAAAAGAATAATCATCCAAGTACTAAACAATCATAGGCATGTGCTCCATATATAGTCATGCGTGGTCGCAATGAGACCTTGCACAACATCTTTTGTCCTGCCAGCCCGTGGCAGTGGGGCCTCTAGGGAACTACTGGCAATTAAGGTGCTCCTTTTAATAGAGCACCAAAGCAAAGCATTAACACTCCGTGAACACATGTGATCCTCACACCATAGCCATCCCCTCCGGTTGTCCCAATTTCTGTCACTTCGGGGCCTTTGGATCCGGACAATGATATGTGTACACAACTTGTAGATAAGATCACAAACAATACTATAATAATGATTCAATAATAAGTTCAGATCTGAGATCATGGCACTCGAGCCCTAGTGACAAGCATTAAGCACAACAAGTTGCAACAAAGTCAAATAGCACTAAAAGAGATACTAGGCACTATGCCCTAATAATCTTATTCGATTACATGATAGAACTCATCCAATCCCTACCATCCCCATAGCCTAAAACGAGGGATTACTCACTCATGGATGAGGGAATTATTGATGGTTGATGGAGAGGCGTTGGTGATGACGATGGTGACGATCCTCCCCAAATTCCCGTCCCTGCAGGGTGCCAGAACGGAGTTTCTGGATCCGAATCTTGGTTTCTGGTGGTAGCAGCGCAGCGGAACTCTTTCTGGAAAAATGACGAAATCCCCTCGGTTTTTAGGACAAGAGGCTTCTTATAGGCGAAGAGGGATCCCGAGGGAGTGCCTGGGGTGGCCGCACCCCCTATGTGCCGCCATGCCTGGCCCGCGCCTGGCATGGGTGTGGGCCCCCTAGGCCTCCACTCCGTCTCGTACTCTGGCTCCGTGGATCTTCTGGTGAAATAGGATTTTGGCATACTTTCTAGGATTTTTCCTGATAGTTGATTTTCTACACAAAAACTAGCCACCAAGGTAATTCTGCTGAAAATAGCCTCAGTCTGTGTTAGTTGTATCCAGATCACACAAGTTTAGAGGAGAAACAATAGCAAAAGTGTTCAGGAAAGTAGATACGTTTTGGACATATCAGTGAACAACCTATATGCTAGAGAACTAATAACAAGCACAAGAGCGGTAAATAGAAAGTAGTAAAGGTAAGGAACGAGATAACCGAAGCAGGTACATTGAGATGTAATTCCCGTAGTTCACTTCCAAGGAAGCTAAGTCTATGTTGGAGAGGTTTCGGTGCCACACAAGGTCATTAGAGTGCCACAAAGGCCTCACCTTCTTCTCTAGTGAGCTCCCCCACAAAGGAGGCCTCACAATCCACTAACCAGTGACCTTGAAGGTGCTAACCGAAACCTTTACAACAAGGTTGAGGGGGAAGCTGCACAAGTCAATTGGAGACCCTCAACGACACCACGGAGCTTTACAACACATTCCCTTAGCTCCAAGGATGCCCTACACCATCTAGGGTTCCAAGAAACCCAAGACCAACAAGATCCACAAAGGATATGTGGGGGGAATCAAATCTTCTTTGGTGGAAGTGTAGATCTAGGTCACCTATCGCACCTCTCAAAATATCAACTGATTTGAGTGGCTAGGGGGAGAGATCTAGTGAGGTGAAGCTCTAGTATTAATGGAGGAGAGAGAAAATTTAAGAGTTAGGTAGGAGAAAGAAGGAGGGCGCCTTAAATAGGCCTCTTCCAAACTGAACCGTTGGATAGTTCGCAACCTCACCGGAAGTTCCGGTGAGGGACCGAAAGCTCCACCCAGTGCTGCTCCAACGGTATGAATACCGTTGACGCGTGCTCCAAAGCTTGACCGAAAGTTTCGGTGAAACTTCCGGAGCATGTTCCGGGCCAAGTTCCGTCTAATAGAACCCTTGCAAACAGAAGTAATCTGAACCTGAGCGGAAATTGGAGCAGAACTTGGGGCGGAACAACTGGGTTGCAACAAATGTCTGACCGGAAGTCCCGATGCCTGGGCGGAAGTTCCGCTCAGGGTCTCAGCGGAAAAAGCAAAGAAGTTCCTGCGACTGGAACTTCCGGTGCTACTTCTGGCGGAAGTTTTGTCAAATAGAACACTACAATATAGTAGGTTCTGAACTCTGGCCAGAATTTCCGTCGGAAGTTGGACTGGAAATAATCCTAGATCCATCCCATAGAGAACCCCGAGCGGAACTTTCGGCCCCCCTGGCCGGAAGTTCCGATCAGACAAAAACTAGACCAACAGATCAGAAACTCTCTGTCTCTCTCTCGTAGATGAATAGGATGGCTATGGCGGTGCAAATATGGTTTGTGCAAGAACAGATGATTCCCCATTGCCTTCCAAGGTGGAATCCCTCTTGATAGTACGGCGATCTAAAACAATAAAATTAGAGAAAGAGAAAAACGAAAGACCGCTGTCTTCACAAGATCCCAAGAAAAGCATCCACACACTCCATAAGCTCCATCAATAAACAATTAACCTGAAACTCAAGCACACGGTTATATCACAAGTGGGATTGTCATCATCACCAAAATAGCAATGTAAAACATAGTCCTTTCAATCTCTACCTTTTTGGTGTTTGATGACAATCCCATACGATTTGCATAAGAAAGAGCAGTTTTCGCAATGAACGGAACAAGATCCCCCTATGTGTGTGCAAGGTAGAGATAAAGCTCTAAGGACAAGACTATAACACATATATAAGGAGGCTCCCCCTTTTTATTGCAAGAACAGCACGTGTGCAAGAGAAAAACAAGATAGGGCACATACCGTTGCACCAATCATATGTGGTGGAGACAATAGATGAAATAATATCAATGTAGACTCCACCACCATATACAAAAAGCCATAAGACAACAACATGCATACAACCAACATGAATACCACATCACATAGTCTCATACATAAATAGGACGCACAAATAACAAGGTCCACAAATAACAAGGTCCACAAATAACAAGGTCCACAAATAACAAGGTCCACAAGCACACACATAAACTAAGAAAGGATCAAAGATAAAAACGAATTCGTGACTCAACCTATGCAAATCCCATGAGCAAGCTAATAGATATTTTTCTCCCCCTTTGGCATCACGACACCAAAATGGGAGACAAGACCAATCTAATCGCCCCAACCATGGAAAGGTGGAGGAGAAGGCTCGGGGTCCCAAGAGGAATTGGTCCACGCATGCGGGGGACCGGTGACTTCATCTTCAGAATCAGACCACTTGCAGTTGTCACGGATCCACTCATCCCTGGGCGCGGTGAAGGAGCTGGTATGAGGAGAGCAGGGAGCACCGAGCGCTGTCAAGATAGCCTTCTGGAGCTGAGCATTGTGGCACTGATCAACATAGGCCTTGTACTGTTGGTCTTGCAAGAAGCAAAAGGTCTTCTTCACCTTCCCAGTAGTTTATTGGCCCAAGATGGCTGCCTCTCAAGAGTGTGACCACCAGCACTAGAACCAGCACGTGCCGAAGAGGGACCACAGCACCTCCAGACTTCCAAATGGCTTCTTCCTTCTCAGCTTGGGTCCTAGTCTTCTCATTCTTACTCACACGCAGCTTCTTCTCCTCATGAATAGTGGTGTAGTCCTGAGGGAAGAGGGTACCAGTTGCTTCGAACCACTTGGCATTGATAAGAGTTTTTATGTATGGAGCATAGGGGCACGAGCGCTTATCAATAATAGCTTGCCAGATCTCATTGTACAGAAAGTGTATAACATCCATCTTCTGGTCAGAATCATGGCGACGATGAGTCTGAAACATAAGGTCAATTTGATAAGCATGAAACTGATCAAAGTTGCCTGCCTTTGGATATATGGTGTTCAAGAAGACCATGTGCATGATGTCATAGACTAGCTAGAGATAATTCACATAACCATAATTACCCCAACCCTCAATATAGAGTGGCCCCAGGACCTCAGGAGCAGAAGCCTAGGCGCCATGAACACGCCAACCATTAGCCCCCTTTCCAGGCAAGATGGGGTAGCCAAGAAGATCCCCAAACTCAGACCATGTGGCGGATAACTACATATCCTTAGTCATTAACTTCAAAGTTCCATTGGTAGGATTCATATCCCATGTGAAGAGTGGAGTAGAACTGAGCAATAGAGGTCTCATCAAAGTTCTGACGGTGCTCCATGATAGGAATCAGCCCAAACTTCCTGGATATCTCAAGAGCTTCACCAAAGTACTCTATAACATCCCAAAAATATTAATCAAGGTTATCAAATTCCAATCACTCAAATTTAGGGTTAACAAAAACTTTTATTAAAATGAATGCATGTGTGTATGTGATGAATGCATGAATGCTTGTATGGACTTGTTTGATTGTTGTGAATATCAAGGATTGGTTTAAAGATGAAAACAACATCATCTAAATCGTTTCCAAGCAGAATCAAATGAAGAGAAATTCAAAAACAAACAATATAAGCAAATGGTCATTTTTGCCAATCTTGTTCACTAGACCACTTTGAGTGTTTCTAGTCCAAGATTTCTAACAGAAACAAATCCAATTATTTTCACCCCTGGATAGAGCAAGTAAAAGTGAACCCAAGACCACCTTGCAAACCCACAGAAACATTTGGCAACACTATTCAAATGACATTTCAAAATTGAATCTAGTTCATATGGTAAGATCACCATTTCTCAAAACCCAACCAAACCAGTTCACCTTGACAAATCAAAACAACCAGATACTCCCTAGTATGTGCCCAGTACACTCACCAAGTTTCATCCAAAAATTCAAATCTAAATTTCTTCCGGCCATTTTGTCAAACACTTAGAGACAGAAAACAAATTTGGCCAAACTTCACTGTTTTGAGCAGTGATCACCCCAAACCTTGTTCCCCATTGATCATCCTTGTCTCCCCTAGTGACAACCAGTGTATTAAACCAACCTAGACCCCTAACAATGCACCATGTCGTGCATGCCCGAGCCATCCCTGGCTAGCCGACCATGGCAAGCTAGAACCAGCCACCGCCGCGCCTAGCCACCGTGTCCAGGAGGCACGCCACCATCCACCGCCACCCCATGTCTAGCCCTCGATCCTTGACAAGCAGTGGACCACCGAGAACGCATGCGCCCAGTTTGTCTCTGCCATGTCCAGAGCACGCCAGCTCGCCGCGCTCGACACGCTCGTGATATGTCGGAAACATATCTATAATTTTTGATGCTCAATGCTTGTTTAGTATCTACTTTGCTTTTCTTTTTCTACAATTTGAGGTATTTTTATATCTTTTTTGGAACTAACCTATTAACAAGTTTCCACAGTACCAGTTGCATGTTTTCTTCTGTTTTTGGTTCTAGAAAGGCAAAAAATCAATATTCTCAGAATTGGATGGGACAAAAGCCAAAGTCAATATTTTACCGTGGGGGACACGAAGTCTAGAGGAGAGACAAAGAAGCGAACCAGGGTGGCCAGACCCCCTAGGCGCCGCTGGGCCCACCTCGCGCCTGGGAAGGGTGTGGGGCCCCTTGCCGCCACCCAGCCTCGCCTCTTCGCCTATAAGAAGCCCCCGATGCAGAAACCCTAGGCACCCGATCAAAACTCCACAAAACCTTCTGTATCCACCGCCATCGTCGTCCCTAGATCGAGGGATCTAAAGTTCTTCCCGGCACCCTGCTGGAGGGGAGATCATCCCGAAGGCCTTCTTCTCCGCTATGATGTGTGAGTAGTTCCACCTTGGACTATGGGTCCATGTAGTATCTAGATGGTTGTATCTCCTCCTTGTGCTTTCATGTATAGATCTTGTGAGCTCCGTTCATGATCAAGATCTAATATATTTGTAATCATGCATGTATTGTTTGCGGGGATCCGATGGATACTGAGATTACTATGTCAGATTGATTAATGGCTTGGTCTATTTGATACTATCATGTCTGTGTTGTTTGTGATCTTGCCTGCTCTCCATTGTTAGTAGATATCTTGTCCAAGTAGTTGCTAGTGACTCCAAGAGGGGTATTTATGCTCGATAGTGGATTCATGCCTCTAGTTTCCAAGGGAAGTGATAGAAATATCTTCGGTTGTAGATGTGATGTTGCTACTAGGGACAAAACAATGGTCTCTTGTTCAGGGAACAAGTGGATTGTTTACCTTACACACTTTTCTTAAAGCAGTTGTCTGGTGCTTGCAACTTAATACTGGAGGGGGTTCAGATGATAACCTGAAGGTGGACTTCTAGTCATATATGTAGTTGGATGGCGGTCTATGTATATTGTTGTATTGCCCAATCGAATCTCATAGGATCTTTTTGTCGGGTATTGCATTCTTATGCCTTGCTCAGTTCCTGTCAATTGCCCTGCTGTAATTTGTTTACCCTTCATGACATGTTGTTTATCTAAGGAGAGCACCACTAGTGAACTATGTGAAGGGTTTCGCGGCATAGTAAATCAAAATTTTCTACGGATGCGAACAGAGGGAAAGCCAAGATCTAATCTAGGAGATGCAAACAACGAGAGATATTGGATTAGATCTTCATACCCTTGAAGATTCGCACAGCGGAACGTTCGTTGGAACGTGGGTGATGTAGTCGTACTCGCTTCTCCTCCTCGCGATCCGATCCGATCTAGCACCACAAGTGGCGGTGCCTCCGTGAGATGCACACGTGCAGCACCTCGACGTCTCCTCCTTCCTTGGTCCAGCAAGTATGGTGGAGAGATGGGTTGGATCTACAACGCGACGGCGCGGTGCAGTTGGTGGAGAATTTCTGCAGCAGGGCTTCGCCTACAAGCAGTCGAGAGGGAGAGAGGAGGGCAGCAGGGCGGCTAGGGTTGGAGGGGAAGGTGTGGGGGGTTGGTGCGCCCCCAGCCCTCTATATATAGAGGGGGGGCGCAGCCCTAGCCCCTCCCCCAAGCCCAAACCGGCGGCCCCAAAGGATAAGGAGTGGGGGGCAAGGAAACCCCCCTTCTAGAAGGTCTATCTAGAGTTTAAACCTCTCTTGGCCGGCTGGGCCCTATGGGGCCTTGTGCCCCTGGCCCAATGTGGCCAGGGCACTCCCTCATAGGCCCATGCCCCCTCCCGGAAGGTGGGGCCACGTTGGTCCCCTTCCGGAAGGTTCTAGAAGCTTCCGATACAATACCGATTAACCCGGAACAATTCCGAACTCCAAAAACTGCACTGCCTTATATGAATCTTATTCTCCGGACCATTACGGAACCTCTCGTGATGTCCCGGATCCCATCCGAGAATCCGAACAAAAACTCATAAACCAATTATCCAATCTATCCTAGCGTCGAGACACGTTAAGTGTGTGACCCTGCGGGTTCGAGAATATGCAGACATGATCTTCTATCAATAATCAACAGCGGGGTCTGGAAACCCATATTGACTCCCACACATTCATCGATGATCATATCTGATGAACCACGATGCCAGGATTCAATCAATCCCATATATATATTCCCTTCGTCTCGCGATATTTTACTTGCCCGAGATTCGATCGTCGGTACCGTCATACCTAGTTCAATCTCGTTCACAGCAAGTACTTTACTCGTTCCGTAATCCGATATCACTTTGTGATTAACTCCTTAACCACATGCTTGCAAGCGGTGTTGATATCGATTACCGAGTGGGCCCGAAGTATATCTCTCCGACTTGGGAGGGACAAATCCCATCTCGATACATACAACCCAACAGATACTTTCTGATCACCTGAGAGACACCTTTATGATCACCCTCTCATAGGATGACGTTTGATGACCTCAAAGCTTTCTTCCGATACCAGGGAGTTGCATTATCTCATGGTCTAAGGAATACAATATTTGACATAAGAAAAGCTTCGCAAAGACGAACACGATGACACGATCTAATTGCTTCGCTTAGTTTGGGTCTGTCCATCATATCATTCTCCCAATGATGTGATCTCATTATTAATCGACAACTCATGTCCATGGTTAGGAAACCTTAACCATCATTAATCAATGAGCTAGTCCATAGAGGCATACTAGGGCCACGGTGTTGTTCACAAACCACACAAGTATTAAAGTTTCCGCTTAATACAATTCTAGCATGGAATATAAACATTATCATGAACAAGAATTATAATAATAACATCTTTATTATTGCCTCTAGGGCATAATTCCAACAGTCTCCCACTTGCACTAGAGTCAATAATCTAGTTTACATTTGGCAACAATCTCACACCCATGGCACTGAGGTGCTGATCATATTTTACACGTGGAAGAGGTTTAGTCAATGGATCTGCGACATTCAGATCCGTATGTACTTTACTAATCTTCAGATCTCCATCTGATATATAATCTCGGATTATATGAAACTTGCGGTTCATATGCTTGGTCTTTGGATGATATCTTGGTTCCTTAGCGAGTGCTATGGCGCCAGTGTTGTCACACAATATCTCCAGTGGGTCCAATGAACTTGGAACCACTCCAAGCTCAGTGATGAAGTTTCTGATCCAAACTCCTTCACTTGACGCTTCTGCAGCAGCCATGTATTCCGCTTCTACTGTAGATCTCGCGATCACGCTTTGCTTGCAGCTTCTCCAGCTCACAGCTCCTCCATTCAAAATATACACGTATCCTGTCTGAGATTTAGAATCATCCTTGTCGGTGTCGAAACTAGCGTCGACGTAACCTTTTACGACGAGCTGTTCATCACCCCCATAGACTAAGAACATTTCTTTAGTTCTATTTAGGTACTTTAGGATGTTCTTCACGGCTGTCCAGTGTTCCACTCCTGGATCACTTTGATATCTGCTCGTCAAACTAAGAGCATTGGACACATCCGGTCTAGTACACAGCATGGCATACATGATAGAACCTATGGCCGAGGCATAAGGCACTTTGCTCATAGCTTCCCTATCATTTACCGTAGCTGGACACTGAGCCTTGCTCAATATCTTACCTGACAACATATGCACTGAACCTTTCTTTGCCTTATCCATTCTGAACCTTTTCAGAACTTTGTCTAGGTATGTATTCTGGCTTAAAGCTATCAGACGTCTTTGTCTATCTCTATAGATCTTGATGCCCAATATATAAGCAGCTTCACCTAGGTATTTCATTGAAAAACACTTGTTCAAATAACTCTTCACATCGTTAAGCATGTTGATGTCATTTCCAATAATCAATATGTCATCCACATATAGTACCAGAAACGTCACCGAGCTCCCACTCACTTTCTTGTAGATGCAAGCTTCGTAGAAATTTGGAACAAATCCAAAGCTCTTGATCACTTGATCAAAACGAAGGTTCCAACTCCGAGATGCTTGCTTCAGTCCATAAATGGAACGCTGAAGTTTGCATACTTTATCAGCATCCTTAGGATCGACAAAACCTTCGGGTTGCATCATATACAACTCTTCATCAATGTTGCCATTGAGGAACGCAGTCTTGACATCCATCTGACATATTTCATAATCATGAAACGCAGCAATTGCTAATAAAATCCGAATGGACTTAAACATCGCTACGGGAGAGAAAGTCTCATCGTAGTCAACACCTTGAACTTGTCGAAAACCTTTCGCGACAAGCCGTGCTTTATAGACGGTAACATTACCATCCGGTTCCGTTTTTGTCTTGAAGATCCATTTGCACTCAACGGCCTTTCGGTCGCTAGGAGGGTCCACCAAAGTCCATACTTGGTTTTCGCTCATGGATCCTAATTCGGATTTCATGGCTTCTAGCCATTTCTCAGAGTCTGGGCTCATCATCGCTTCCTCATAGCTCGTAGGTTCACTGTCTTCTACTAACAAGACAGTCAAGACAGGGTTGCCGTACCACTCAGGAGGGGCACGCGACCTTGTCGACCTGCGACGTTCAGTAGCAGCATCGTCCGAAGCTTCATGATCCTTATCATTAGCTTCCTCTATTGTTGGTGCAGGCGGCACTGGAACAATTTCAGGTGCTACGCTACTCTCCAACTCAAGAGAAGGTTCAACAACCTCGTCTAGCTCTACTTTCCTCCCACTCACTTCTTTCGAGAGAAACTCCTTCTCAAGAAAGGAACCGTTCTTTGCGACAAACACTTTGCCTTCGGTTCTGTGATAGAAGGTATACCCAATAGTTTCCTTAGGGTATCCTATGAAGACGCATTTCTCCGCTTTGGGTTCGAGCTTGTCCGGCATCAACTTCTTGATGTAAGCTTCGCATCCCAAACTTTAAGAAACAACAACTTAGGTTTAGCACCAAACCACAGTTCATACGGTGTCGTCTCAACGGACTTAGATGGAGCCCTATTTAAAGTGAATGCAGCGGTTTCTAATGCATAACCCCAAAATGATAACGGCAAATCAGTAAGAGACATCATCGATCGGACCATATCTAATAAGGTTCGATTCTAGCGTTCATACACACCATTGCGCTGTGGTGTTCCGGGTGGCGTGAGTTGTGAAACGATTCCACTTGCTTTAAGATGCGTGAGAAAATCATAACTCAAATATTCACCTCCACGATCGGATCGTAGAAACTTAATCTTTCTGTTACGATGGTTCTCCACTTCATTCTGAAATTCTTTGAACTTTTCAAACGTTTCAGATTTATGTTTCATTAAATAGATATACCCATATCTATTTAAGTCATCGGTAAAAGTGAGAAAATAGCGATATCCACCGCGCGTCGAAACACTCATCGGTCCGCATACATCGGTATGTATGATTTCCAACAAGTCCGTTGCTCGCTCCATCATACCGGAGAACGGGGTTTTGATCATCTTGCCCATGAGGCATGGTTCGCATGTGTCAAATGATTCAAAATCAAGAGACTCCAAAAGTCCATCAGAATGGAGTTTCTTCATGCGCTTTACACCAATATGACCTAGACGACAATGCCACAAATAAGTAGTATTATCACTATCTACTTTGCATCTCTTAGCCTCAATGTTATGGATGTGTGTTTCATCCCTTTCGAGATTTAGAAGAAATAAACCATTCACAAGAGGTGCATGACCATAAAAGATGTTACTCATATAAATAGAACAACCATTATTCTCCGATTTAAATGAATAACCTTCTTGCAATAAACACGATCCAGAAATAATGTTCATGCTCAACGCATGAACATAATAACATTTATTAAGGTTTAAAACTAATCTCGAAGGTAAAACTAAGGAGAGCGTGCCGACGGCCATCACATCAACTCTTGATCCGTTGCCAACGCGCATCGTCACCTCATCCCTCGCAAGCCGCCGTCTATTCTGTAGCTCCTGTTTCGAGTTACAAATATTAGCAACTGAAACGGTATCAAATACCCAGGCACTACAACGAGGGCTAGTAAGGAAAACATCAATAACATGTATATCAAATATACCTTTGATGGTGCCAGCCTTCTTGTCCGCTAAGTACTTCGGACAGTTGCGCTTCCAATGACCCTTGTCCTTGCAATAGAAGCACTCAGTGTCCGACTTAGGACCAGACCTGAGCTTCTTCTCCGCAGGGGCAGTGTGCTTGCCGCCGCCCTTCTTAAAGGGCTTCTTTGCTCCCTTACCTTTCTTGAAGGTGGGGGGCTTGTTGACCATCAACACATGATTATCCTTTTTGATGTCCACTTCCGCGGCCTTCAGCTTTGCGAAGAGCTCGGTGATCGTATCAGTGGAACCAATCTGATTATGAGTCACTACAAAACTTTTGTAGCTGGGAGGGAGTGATTGCAGAACCCTTTCAATCTTGAGCTCCTCTAGAATCGTGCATTCCAGTTGCTCAAGGCATTGAGTGTAGCCCGTCATCTTAATGGCGTGCTCACTAACGGAACTCCCTTCCTCCATCTTGCAGTTAAAGAACTTCTCAGAGATCTCATATCTCTCAGAACGGGCCTAAGTCTGAAACATGGTTTTCAGCTCTTCGAGAATCTCAAAGGGCCCGGGATAGTCCTCAAAACGATTTTGAAGTTCCGGTTCCATAGCAAACAACATGGTGCTCTTAATCACACCATAATCATCTTTGCGCGACTGATAGACAGTTTTCTCATCAGCCGGCGCAGTTGCAGCAGGGGGGTCACCTAACGCTTTCCCAAGGACATAGTCCTTTTGACCGCCAGAGAGAATGATTCTTAGATTGCGGAACCAATTGGTGAAGTTAGACCCATTGTTTCTAAGCTTTTCCTTCTCAGCAAAAACGTTGAAGTTGAAGTTGGACTTAGCCATTTGATCTACAGTATTTGCAAGTACAAATTAGACTATGTTCATGATAACTAGTTCAACTTTTAATCAAATTACTAGATGAACTCCCACTAAATTCAACATCCCTCAAGTTGTTTAGTGAACACGATCCAAATTCACCACACCTAATCCGATCTTCACGAGAAGAGATGTGGTTTCAATGGTGGACAACGAAGTGTCGATCATATCATTCATATGACTCATGGTTAACCTTTCGGTTCATGTGTTCCGAGGCAATGTCTGTACATGCTAGGCTCGTCAAGTTAGACCCAAGTATTTCCGCGTGTGCAAAACTGGCTTGCACCCGTTGTATGTGAGCATAGAGTCTATAGCACCCGATCATCACGTGATGCTTGGACACGACGAACTTTCGCAACGGTGCATACTCGGGGAGAACACAGTTTTTATCTTGATCTTTAAGTGAGGAATCATCTTATAATGCTACCGTCGCGATCTAAGCATAATAAGATACATAAAAGGATAAACATCACATGCATATAACTTTATGTGACATGGTATAGCCAATCTTCGCGCAATGATCTCCATCTTGTGCGTTCCGGCATGATCTCCATCACTCCACCATGATTGCCTCCACCATGAATAGCAACTACAACTATTGCTAACTACTTAGCGATAAAGTGAAACTATTACATGGCGCATAAGAAGTTGACACACAGGTCATACACAATTATAAAGACAACCATATGGCTCCTGCCAGTTGTGTACTCATCGACATGCAAGTCGTGAAACATTACAAAACATGATCATCGCATACATTATACACATCACATCTTGGGCCATACCATATCACAGAAAACACTCCCTGCAAAAACAAGTTAGACGCCTCTACTTTGTTGTTGCATGTTTTACGTGGCTTATGGGAGTAGATGCTAAGAACGATTCTTACCTACGGAAAGCCACAACGGTGATATTATGGTTGCCAAACTCCGGTGTTAATCCCATGACAACTATAGTGAGAGAAACTGACATCCACCAGCCGCATCTGTGGAACAAGCCACACGTCAAGTGCGGAGCCGGTCTCGCGAACGACGTCGCGTAAGGTTGTCCTGGACCGCTTCAATCTCACTATCCCGCGTCATAAGAAGAACACAAACAAGAGGCTTGCAACAGAAAACATCAACGCTCGCAACAACCATGTTGCGTTCTACTCGTGAAACACATCTACGCATAGATCTAGCTCTGATACCACTGAAGGGTTTTGCGGCATAGTAAATCAAAATTTTCTACGGATGCGAACAGAGGGAAAGCCAAGATCTAATCTATGATATGCAAACAACGAGAGAGATTGTATTAGATCTTCATACCCTTGAAGATTCGCACAGCGGAACGTTCGTTGGAACGTGGGTGATGTAGTCGTACTCGCTTCTCCTCCTCGCGATTCGATCCGATC
Organism: Avena sativa; assembly: GCA_916181665.1. Taxonomy (NCBI): domain Eukaryota; kingdom Viridiplantae; phylum Streptophyta; class Magnoliopsida; order Poales; family Poaceae; genus Avena; species Avena sativa. Next base: position 130,744,295 of record OV702283.1, on the reverse strand, counting down.
TAGCACCACAAGTGGCGGTGCCTCCGTGAGATGCACACGTGCAGCACCTCGACGTCTCCTCCTTCCTTGGTCCAGAAAGTATGGTGGAGAGATGGGTTGGATCTACAACGCGACGGCGCGGTGCAGTTGGTGGAGAATTTCTGCAGCAGGGCTTCGCCTACAAGCAGTCGGGAGGGAGAGAGGAGGGCAGCAGGGCGGCTAGGGTTGGAGGGGAAGGTGTGGGGGGTTGGTGCTCCCCCAGCCCTATATATATAGAGGGGGGGCGCAGCCCTAGCCCCTCCCCCAATCCCAAACCGGCGGCTCCAAAGGATAAGGAGTGGGGGGGCAAGGAAACCCCCCCTTCTAGAAGGTCTATCTAGAGTTTAAACCTCTCTTGGCCGGCTGGGCCCTATGGGGCCTTGTGCCCCTGGCCCAATGCGGCCAGGTCACTCCCTCATAGGCCCATGCCCCCTCCCGGAAGGTGGGGCCACGTTGGTCCCCTTCCGGAAGGTTCTAGAAGCTTCCGATACAATACCGATTAACCCGGAACAATTCCAAACTCCAAAAACTGCACTGCCTTATATGAATCTTATTCTCCGGACCATTACGGAACCTCTCGTGATGTCCCGGATCCCATCCGAGACTCCAAACAAAAAATCATAAACCAATTATCCAATCTATCCTAGCGTCGAGACACGTTAAGTGTGTGACCCTGCGGGTTCGAGAATATGCAGACATGATCTTCTATCAATAATCAACAGCGGGGTCTGGAAACCCATATTGACTCCCACACATTCATCGATGATCATATCGGATGAACCATGATGCCAGGATTCAATCAATCCCATATATATATATTCCCTTCGTCTCGCGATATTTTACTTGCCCGAGATTCGATCGTCGGTACCGTCATACCTAGTTCAATCTCGTTCACAGCAAGTACTTTACTCGTTCCGTAATCCGATATCACTTTGTGATTAACTCCTTAACCACATGCTTGCAAGCGGTGTTGATATCTATTACCGAGTGGGCCCGAAGTATATCTCTCCGACTTGGGAGGGACAAATCCCATCTCGATACATACAACCCAACAGATACTTTCCGATCACCTGAGAGACACCTTTATGATCACCCTCTCATAGGATGACGTTTGATGACCTCAAAGCTTTCTTCCGATACCAGGGAGTTGCATTATCTCATGGTCTAAGGAATACAATATTTGACATAAGAAAAGCTTCGCAAAGACGAACACGATGACACGATCTAATTGCTTCGCTTAGTTTGGGTCTGTCCATCATATCATTCTCCCAATGATGTGATCTCATTATTAATCGACAACTCATGTTCATGGTTAGGAAACCTTAACCATCATTAATCAATGAGCTAGTCCATAGAGGCATACTAGGGACACGGTGTTGTTCACAAACCACACAAGTATTAAAGTTTCCGCTTAATACAATTCTAGCATGGAATATAAACATTATCATGAACAAGAATTATAATAATAACATCTTTATTATTGCCTCTAGGGCATAATTCCAACACTATGGACCCCGGTCCAGTATTTACCATTGATACATCATCCACTATTACTTGTATACTTGCTGCAAACCATTACCTTCCACACCATACGTTTAATCCTTTGTTACAGCAACCGGTGAGATTGACAACGTCACTGTTAGTTGGGGCAAAGTCTTGAGTTTGTGTTGTGCAGGTCTCCACGTTGCTTGTAGCACCTTTGGGGCGTTGCCTTCCTCCTACACTACTAGGAAAACGATTATAGGTAGATTTTAATCCTATGGCGCATATAGGAAAAATGCTCCACTAAAATTTATTCTGTCGCGCATATTGCAAATGTTCCACAGAATTCTTGCAATTCTGTGGCGCATATAGCTAGATGCACCACAGCAAGAGAGAATTTTGTGGCGCATATGGCTATATGCGCCACAGAATTCCTGTGGGCCCCATGTGGGCCTGACCTAGCACATGGGCATGCTAGAATTCTGTGGCGCATATGGCTATATGCGCCACAGAATTCTCACTTTATGTGGTGCATGTAGCATATGCGCCATAGAATTTTGACATTCTGTGGCGCATTTTCTATATGCGCCACAGAATATGCGAAACAGATCTAAAAAAAGCCAAACATATAATATAATATGTTAATTCTTGTTTTTAATAGGCAAATATATTAGGTCTTGCCTTTAATATATTATGAAAATCCTTAAAAAAAAAAATTTTAAATAAATATATTAATTCTTGTTTTTAATAGGCAAATATATTTGTTCTTGCCTTTAATATATTATTACCATCCTTAAAATATTTATAAAAAAATAAATATATTAATTCTTATTTTTAATAGGCAAATATATTAGTTCTTGCCTTTAATATATTATTACCATCCTTAAAATATTTTTTTAAAAAATAAATATATTAATTCTTGTTTTTAATAAGCAAATATATTTGTTCTTGCCTTTAATATATTATTACCATCCTTAAAATATTTATTAAAAAATAAATATATTAATTCTTATTTTTAATAGGCAAATATATTAGTTCTTGCCTTTAATATATTATTACCATCCTTAAAATATTTCTTTTAAAAATAAATATATTAATTCTTGTTTTTAATAGGAAAATATATTAGTTCTTGCCTTTAATATATTATTACCATCCTTAAAATATTCTTTTAAAAAATAAATATATTAATTCTTATTTTTAATAGGAAAATATATTTGTTCTTGCCTTTAATATATTATTACCATCTTTAAATATTTTTAAAAAAATAATGTGGCCACCAGGAATCAAACCTGGGGCGCATCAGAGTGAAGGAGCAAGCTAGCGCTGAACCACTACAGTAAGGTGTGTTTGGTGTTGAACATCTGTGCAACACTCTGTTTGTACCATCACAAAAAATTCTGTGGCGTATTCTGAGCTGATGCGCCACAGAATTCCCACACTTTGCCGTTTGTGAACTGTGTCGCGCCTCTTTCTTCCCCAAACTTTTGCCCCGCCAATCGTTGAACCCTAGCCGTGTCGCCGCGCTACTCTCTCCGCTCGATCTCGCCGTCGCGCCGCGCGTGCCCCGCCGTGCCGCCACGCCGCGCTTGCCCCGCTGTGCCGCCGTGCCACGCCCGCCGTCCACCATCGCCACCACCACCCCGCAGGTGACCCTCGGCCCTCATCCCCTCCTTCTTCCCTGCCCCCTTCCTCTTTGTCCGCGCGCTGACCTCACCGTGGTGCGCGTAGAGCACCAGGAGGAGGAGGAGGCTCCGCCGGCGTCCAGGACCACCACCGCCACCACACCTCGCGTAGGTGACCCCCTCCCCTCCTTCTTCCCTGTGCCCCTTCCTCTCTGTCCATGCTGACCTTGCCAACTGCCTCGTCTAGGAACCGCTACCCTGCCAGACCTCCTTCCTCCACCGACGGACGCTAGCTCCTGCATCGCCCCTGCAGGTATGAACTGGCGGTGCTTCCTTGTTCTTTGCAGTGATTGCTAACGGAGTTGCTGCATCATGAGCTGTAATACCGTGGATTAGAATGTCAAATGCCAGTTGCTATATTAGTTGATTAGTACAGGAACTAATCAGTTTCTTATAGTTGAATTTGGGAGATGTTCAGACTGTAATGCACTCGTAGAAGATAGTGTAGAAGTGGAACTGTGGATACATTTATCAGGCAGATCGAGATTAAAAGTTTCCTTGTTAATCCAGTAAAATCAAGCGTGAAAAATGGGGATGTAAAGTCCTTGCAGTTTTAGTGAGTAAATGCGTAAGTGATTTCTCGTGCTGCAGTTTTCTTTTGGTCTCCAAGCGTTCCTATTCGGCAGCTTATTTGAGGGGATTTGGTGCTTGCATTATGGTGATTTTGGGGCTTACTTTCTGATGAAGTCTCAAGTGGACTATGCCGTGGTGCCCCAGTAGTCTGGTCCTCTGGAGGAATACTTGTGCTTCGGTGATACTTTGGCAGTAGTAGCTGGATTTGTGGGATGATATGCATGTCTTTGAAGTTATTCTGACGACTTGCTGCAAAACCATGAGTTCTACAACCCGTAGATGACAAAATCAAATGCTAGTTTTATGGTAGTTGATTGGCATGGTAAATTATTGATTTCCTTTAGTAGTGTTTGGAGATGTTCAATCTGTAATGCACTCCTAAGAGGTGGTATGAATATGTTTGCTGGCACTGTCATAAACAAACTGGAAGTCTCCTGGGTAAAACTAAGCTTGCAAAATGTGGACGCCTGGCAGCTTTAGACTTTAGTGAGTAAATATGTCTTATAAGCAGGGTGCACAATATTCTGTGGTGACCTTTGTCTATTTTATTGGAATTCAGTAGGATGTGCAGTTGAGCTTACTCTGAACTTTCTTGTATTGTTTTATGAATCTAAAGTATCTAGAGCACAATGCAACTCCATCTTACCTTAAGTTCACATCTGACATGTGTAGTTATCTATATCAACAAGGTTCATCATTACTTCTTTGTGGTGGGGTTTGTACAAGCTACTATTTAGGCCAAGTATTGTGTATTGGTCCGATATGAGATAAGATAACATTATGTGGCCTTTGGTTCACTTGCCTCTGATAGTTCAATGCAATCTCACAAGTTAAATGAGCAATAGCTTAGGATATTATTGAAGATGCAACTGTGAAACATTACTAACAATTGGCATTTGTTAATGACACACACGAATGAGACTTTGCAATTTGCAAGCTTAAGAGAAAAAACTACTGGTCTAAATACAAGTGGCATATAAATATATTCCTACTTTTCATTTTTTTTGTATTTTATGATTATGCAAGTAGTACATCAATCTTGCCACCAAGTTATTTGCTACTGTTTTTGCTAGATAGCTATTGTTATTTGCTAGAAAGCTACTGTTATTTGCTACTGTTTTTGCTAGATAGCTACTATTATTTGCTACTGTTTTTGCTGGAGATGAAATCTAGAATCTGGAGTATTAGCTACTGTTATTTGCTACTGTTTTTGCTACTGTTATTGCTGGAGATGAAATCTGGAGCACCATATGTGGCTGTGGAGCACTATTTGTACTTTTTTATGTGGAATATTTGCAGGGAAATCAGCTGAGCTGCCCATTTCTCCTGAAATGTTGATTTCGATCCATTTCGGTCGAGAAATGGGGCTTATATGTCAAAAAAAATAGCAAAGGTCATGCCGAATTTTTCGGTCGGACACTTCTTAATTTTTTTGACATATGAGCCCCATTTCTCGACCGAAGTGGAAGTGAATCGACACTTCGGGAGAAATGGGTAGCTCATTTTAAATATTGTCGACACTAATTAATACTAACTTAGTTTAATTTGTTTAGAAGTGTGCAAACATGTCGGTCGCCGATGGGGCTGACACTTCTAAGGCCGCCATGAGCGTCGAAGACCAAGCTAGAGCGGCGAACCTCACTTTCTGGGAGTCTCAGCATGAGGACGTGGCAGCTTCTGCGGGCCACGATGGGGATGATGAGCAAGAGGGGGACGAGGACTACCGGATGATGAAGCCGAGGAGGAGGATGCTACCACCTCCGATGGTGGAGGCCGCACGACCGATGGCGGGGACCGCACGATCGATGATGGTACAAGCAGCAACCCGTCTCTTCAGAAGAAGCCGAGGAATGATCGGAAGCCGCAAAAGCTCGCCGACACCACCGATGAGATCACTCTGGTCTCGGAAAGTTGCCAACCGTTGGAGCCTTCGGATGTTGCCGCCGGGTTCGGCATGCAACTTGGGTGCATCGTCCGGGAAAGCATGTCGATCAACACGAAGCACCTGAGAAGTGAAGCAAATGAGCGGTTGGTGGAAAACTGGATTAAGAAGCTTCACCGACGGTACAAGTTCCTGGCCCCGTACACTGACAAACTGGACTCGTCCAATAAGGTGAACAGGTCAGCCATCACGAAGATGGCCAATGCCTTAAGCAGCTGGAGATCCCGGGTGAGGAACAAGATCACGAAAAAGGAAAGTTGGGAGAAGATCAAGAAGGGTGAGCCCATGATCGACGAACACGAGTTCAAGATATTCAAGGCGGAGACGGAGATTGACGATTCGAAGGAATGGATGGAGTGGGGTCGGCAAATGCAGGAACAGAACATAGGTAACCACCGATGTGGAAGCGACGGTTATAGGGGAAAGAAGGCCATATGGGCATGGGAGGACGCCGAGGTTGAGCGTCTCGGGAAAGAAAACCCGTTTTTAAAAATCATGGACGAGCAGACCCGAAACTTTGTCTGGGCCCGCTACTATCTGGACAAGGATACTATGGAATTCGTCACCGACGATGACGATGTGAGGAAGTTTGAGGAGAAGCTGGTAAGGAATTTACCTGCGGTCCATTTGCTTTCATTTTGAATAATGAAGGCAAGTTCCTAAATGTGGGTTCACCTTTCCTTGTCTGCAGGATGCTGAAATCAAGGTTGCGCGCGAGGACCCATCGTCCCAGGGCTCGACGAAGCCATGGGACACGATTTTCAACAGGGCGACCAACGCCTTCAAGGGAAGGCAGAAGTCCGACCCGCCCACGTCAGCTGGCCGTATCTCTGGCTTTGGTACGAGCACAAAGTTCCGCGAGTATTACAACGAGGAAGCCAAGAAGAGAAAGGAGAGGCGGACCCAGTCGGCGGCTCAGGATCAAGCCAAGAAGGAAGAGCTAAAGCGGAAGATCGCGTATCTAGAGGCCAGTAAGGTGGGCCAGGATGAGGTGAACGATATAGTGCAGCGGAAGATCCTCAAGATGCTACCCCCTCGGCTGATGGAGGGGATAGCAAAATGGAATGCGGATGGTCAGGTGGGGTCGATACAAGTGCCCAGCGCCGGCGGCAGCACCTCGAGCCACCAAGTATCGCCGGACATGGTTACCCCGCCGCCCTACATCCCCGTGGCACAGCCGAGGGAGTTGGATGCGCCGGAGCTGCCCCCTCCTGCCGAGACTACCAAGGCGCAGTAGCTGGCGGTGCTTCCTAATGCACCCGAGCCGGATAAGAACAAGGATCAGCCACGGACCGCCCGTGTCTCAACATTAGCCGAGCTCGGCGCCCTCACCAAGGTAAAATAAGTAGTTAGTCAGCGTGCTCTACTTAATGCCTTTGATTGGCTGCCATCTCATGATGTATATCTGTATGCCTCAGGACACTCCGTTCGTGCTCCTGCACAAGGTGCCCGGCGGCGAGTTGAAGGATGTTGCCATAGGCAAGCTAATACAACCGGCGAACCGCACGATGCACTACAAGCCCATGGATGATGCCGTGATGCGCGTCGAGTTGGGTCGGGTATTGGGGGGTGCGAAGACATGGACCCTCCCATGCAACCTCCGGGAGCCGACGAGCACCTGACCCTGGAAGGTTGCCATGGCTATCCCATGATTTGGCCAAAGACCCAGATTCGTATTGGGTCTCGCTCCATCGGCGCCACCTCGATCGTTCGGCCGCCAAGGACGAAGCCTCCTATTGCACCGGTCGTCGTCACCGCCTCCACAAGCCGTCACCAGAGACTCTTATTGGGAGCGTCTGCACCGGCGCCACAAGCAGCCAAGGGCGTGGTTGCTCCTCGACCGCCATCGCCTAAAAGCAAGGCCTCGGCACCACAATTGCCATCGCCACCACCCCAGGACGACATGGACATCTCGGACTTCGATTTCAACATCTATGTGGATGATGATGATGCACCGATCGACGTCAATGCCTTCATCAACATCGGCGCCTGCAAAGGACCGGTCATGCCTCCTCTCGATGAAGAACCATCATTCTGCGATCAAGCTACCCATCCCAAGAAGCGCCTGGTCTTTCGTGGGTTTTCTCAGGAGACGCCTCCGCCGCCGAGACACAACCTCCACCGGACGGAATCGTTTTCAGCCCTGACACACTCCACGGGATGGCAGGCGAGGGGATAGCATCGCCAGTGGAGGACACTGCTAATGAGAAGAGGAAGAGGGTGAGGAAGAGGCCGAACAGGAACAAGGACAAGGCTGCGAGCCAGCCCGCTCCGATCCTTTATCGGGACGATGTTGTACCACCCCTCCAGGATGGCTTGACCAGAGTGCACGAAGCTGGTCAGCCCATACTGCCTCCGGAATTGCGCCACCTGGCTTTGGGAGCTATGATGAGTTTGCATGAAGGTATCCGGACACTGGAGGGACTCCTTCTCAAGGACAATAACCCGAGTTACCCGGTGTTCACCATCAAGGTGCCGGAGGACGTGGGCTTCGTCACCGATGCCCCCGCGGATGTGTTCTTCATAGCCTACGAGGACATCTTCAAGCTATTCCACTTGAGGCAGCTAGACTATAACTTGGTTCGCCTATTCGCGCTCAATCTGGCGATGAAGGTCAAGAGAGATAAAACCCCGTTCGTTGCGATAGCGGATCCCTACTACATACAGGACAGCCAGCTGGAAGAAGGAACAAGGACCCGGGCCCGGGCAAAGTCCTACCTTTAGAAGCTATTGATGGAAAGCAAGAGGAAGGACAACATCCGTGTGCCTTTCTTTCCCGAGTAAGTGTACGCATCCTCCTACCGCTATCGTAACACATAAGTATTTCTTTCCATTGCTCTTTTCCAACATCCCATTCCACATTGTGTGTTGCCCGTAGAGTCAAGTACTGCATGCTCATCATCCTCTCCACGAGGTATTCGCTTGCCACCTACTTCGACTCGGGGAGTGCGAGGAGGAATAACTACGCCAGAGTAAAGAGCGTTTTGGATGATGCTATCAAGGGCTATGCCAAACAGGGAGGCCCCTTCGACTATAAGGGGGAGGCTTATAGGGACAATGGCTCACACAAGTTCAAGCACGTGTGTGAGTTCCCCTGCGTCAAGCAGACAACTAACAGCGTGAAGGAGGCCTTCTACGTTTGCCATCACCTCAAACGGTTTGTCCAGGATGGCGAGATGCTAATGCTGCCATCTTCTCTCCGAGGATGGGCCCAAAAGTTGCATGGGATCAATGACTCCGATCTAATGGAATACTTCCATGATACGCAGGTGAAGCTATCACATATCATCGTGGAACAGGTCAACACAACTGGTGGGCTCTTACACCAGCCCAGGCAGTTCACCAAGAGGGAGATCAAAGATCGCCTCAAGGTGCAGGGTGACTTCAGGACGTGGACGACAAAAGACATGTACAAGCCGTTCCCGGCGCCCTCTGAGGAGAAGGCTACTTGACCGAGAGAGCGTATGTATCGGTGGACACATGTAGTGTGTGTGTCAAAAAACTTATCTTGCCTAGCTTGAAACCGTTGTTGTTATTGTGTCGTGTAATAACCATGGTCGTTGTTATTGTGTCGGACATGTTGTCGTGTTTCTTTCATTGTCATCGATGCATTATTTTAAGTTTATGAATGCATTGCTCTAATGTTTGTCAACATATATATTTACATGATGTACTAATATGCTTTGTCAATAGAGATGCCGACGTACGTTGTGTACAAGGGTCGGGTTCCAGGTGTCTACAAGGGATACGCGACTAGAGAGGAGGCGGTGGCCAAGTGAAGGAGACATGTATGGAAGATCTTGATGTCGCTACTCCTCACTGGCATCGCGGTTACGGTGTACTATATATTATGTTCTAAGATAGTAGGTGGTGACAACATCACGCCGTTGTAATTAAGTTATGTGAGTGAGATGAACACTTGTGAAATGTACACTTGTACACTTATTCGGTTCTAATATGTGTCTAATATGTGATTGATGAACACTTGTGAACATTTGTGCTTGTTGATGTATTATATGTGAACTGGAATATTTGTACTGCTGTGTGCAGCTTTTCTGTGTATTTCTGTCAAATTTAGGTGTATTTCTTGTACTATACCTATATTTGTACTAAATTCTGAAAATTTCGAAATTCTGAAAAAAAATGATTATGTGGAGCATATGGCATATGCGCCACAGAATCTGGGACAGAATTCTGTGGCGCATATGCCATATGCACCACAGAATTTAAATTTTAGTGGCGAGGATTTAGTGGCAACACCCATATGCGCCACAGAATTCCAATTTGGTGTGCCACTGGTAGCATTTTTCCTAGTAGTGCTACTGGTTCGATAACCTTGGTTTCTTACTGAGAGAAACTTGCCTGCATAACTGCATCATACCTTCCGCTTGGGGTCTCCCAACGAAGTGCTGCTGCACTCATTAAGCCTTTTTTCTAGCGCTGTTGCCGGGGAGGCTAAGGACGTCTTCACAAGGGGAGTCCTCCACTTCCTTTCTCTTTAATTTGTTTTTAGTTTGCTTAGTTTCTTTTGCTTGGTTTTGTTTGCCTCTTTTCAAAAACTCCAAAAAATTAGTCTAGTTTGGCTTGCTTTCTTTATTCAAAAACACAAAAAAATAGTTTATGCTCTAGCTGCTGCTGCTGTTTTTGGCTTTCCCACCTTTGCCAAAATGAACTCCGCTGAGAACACCAAGTTGTGTGACTTCACTATCACAAACAACAATGATTTCCTTAGTAAACCTATTTCTCCACCTGCTCCTGATGGTACCTTTTATGAAATTAAGCCTGCTTTGTTGAATCTTGTGATGAGAGAGCAATTTTCTGGTGCTAGCTCTGATGATGATGCTGCCCATCTCAATAACTTTGTTGAACTTTGTGAGATGCAAAATTATAAGGATGTAGATGGAGATATTATTAAGCTCAAGTTGTTGCCTTTCTCTTTGAGAGGGAAAGCTAAAGAATGGTTGATATCCTTGCCTAGAAATAGTATTGATTCTTGGACTAAGTGCAAAGATGCTTTTATTGGAAAGTACTATCCTACTACTAAGATTATATATATGAGAAGTGATATTATGAAATTTAAACAACTTGATAATGAACATGTTGCTCAAGCTTGGGAAAGAATGAAATCTTTGGTTAAGAATTGTCCCACTCATGGACTCACTACTTGGATGATTATCCAGACTTTTTATGCAGGTTTAAACTTCTCTTCAAGAAACCTGTTGGATTCAGCTGCAGGAGGTACTTTTATGGGCCTCACTTTGGGTGCTGCAACAAAGCTCCTTGACAATATGATGGTTAATTACTCTGAATGGCACACTGAGAGAGCTCCACATGGTAAGAAGGTAAATTCTGTTGAAGAAACTGCCTCTTTGAGTGATAAGATTGATGTTATTATGGCTATGCTTGTTAATGGGAAAGCTCCTCTAGATCCTAATAGTGTTCCCTTAGCCTCTTTGGTTGCTCAATAAGAGCAAGTTGATATGAACTTCATTAGAAACAACAATTTCAACAACAATGCCTATAGGAATAATTTTGGTGGTAGCAACAATTATAGGCCTTATCCTCCTAATAATGGCAATACCTATGGAAACTCCTACAACAATTCTAGAAGTGTCCCCTCTGAACTTGAACTCATGCTCAAATACTTTATTAGTAAACAAACTGCTTTCAACAAGACTGTGGAGGAAAAGCTTTTAACTGTTGAGAAAAATATTTCCTCTTTGTCTAAAGCATAGTCCTCCTTGATTAATAAAATGGCTGCTAAACCTGAAACTATGGAAAACACTTTTTCTACTGCTCATGCCATACAAGTTACTATTGATGAAAATGTTAGACTGTTAGCTCAACTTCATGCTAAGTGGGAAAGGGAAGCTGAAATTGATAGAAACAATAGTGTGTGCACCATCACTAGAATGGATACCACTAAACCACAAGAAGTCCATATTCCTCCTCCTACAATGCCTAAGCCTAATGAGTCTACTACTAGTGATGCTAAGTTTTATTTTGATATAGATGGTTGCAATATTTCTGAAGTGATTCTGTTCTTGCAAAAGCTTGCTAGGAGTCCTGATGCTAGTGATATGCATGTTGCTTTCACCAAACACATTACAGATGCTCTTGATAAGATTAAGGAAGAGAAGCTAAAACACAAAGCTTCTATTCCTAGGAAAGTAGAATATAGTTGGGAACCCATTATTAATGTGCAAGTGAATTACTTTGATCTCAAGGCGTCATGTGATCTTGGTTCTAGTATCTCTATTATGCCTAGGAAGATTTATGAAATGCTTGATTTGCCACCTTTGGAAGATTGTTATTTGGATGTCCCACTCAATGATAATGCTAAAAAGAAACTAATGGGGAGTATTAATGATGTTCTCATCATGGTTAACAATGCTTATGTCCCTGTTGATTTCTATGTTTTGGATGTTGAATACAATGCTTCTTGTCCTATTACTTTGGGAAGACCTTTTCTTAGAACTGTTATGCCATCATTGATATGAAAGAAGGCACCATTAAATATCAATTTCCATTCAAGAAAGGTATTGAATACTTCCCTATGAGGAGAGAGAAGTTGCATGTTGCTCCTCCTTTGAAAGCAAGGTTTGATGTTAATGCTTCTTCATTTGAAAATACTTGATTCTTCTTGCTTCTTGTGCCTAACTTAAAGGCATTAAAGAAAAGTACTTATTGGGAGATAACCCATGAGTTTCCTTGATTGTTGGAAGTTATTACTTTAGTAATGACCTCTCTTTATCCTTTTTGTTTGCTTTTTGTGCCAAGAATGACCTCTAATGAGAGGAAAGTAAGATATGGGGAGTTGCTGTCCTGAAACAGATTTATGTCCTCCACCAAACAAATTCATGAGGAGTATCTGTAACTCGGACTGAGCTGAAAATTTACGAATAAATCCCCCAGTATGTTATCTAAATTTAGTTAGTTCAACACTTTTTTATTTGAGCAATAGAAGGTCTTCGAAAAAATCGGTTTCTACCTGTTGGTCTGTTTTGATAGATTTCTGCCATTATTTGCATTTGCTTCTTATTGATTCCTTTTTGAGTTCTCTTTAGGTGAATTGATCTTTTTTAAGGATTTTCTACAGTATCATGTGTTTTTAGTGAAAAGTCTTTATATTCCAAAGCTTTACCTAATGGTCTATTATCTTTTGAATACACTAATGTTGCTAATGAAGATTGTGTGTAGTTTTGTATGAAGGAAAAATTTCAGGTGTAGAGAGAGAATGATGTAATGAGATGAAGAATGGAAAAAATCTCAAGCTTGGGGATTCCATCCCGGTGTCACACCAAGAAATATCCAAGAGGTACAAGCGTCAAAGCTTGCGGATGCCCAAGGGATCCCCTTCTTCATCAATAAAAAGCTAAGGTTTGTCTAGACACTTAGTTTTTATTGTTTCATGCTCTGTTGTGTTGTTCTTGGAGCGTCTTAGTTTTATTTTGGTTTGCTTAGTTGTTTAGTTTGCTTGAATAAAGTAGTTTGGACCCCTGTTCTTGCTTTGTTGTTGCAAATAAGTTGCTTGGTGTTGGAAAGGAGTAGGAAGTTCTTGCTTGATAAGTGCAAGAGGAGCTTAAATTGACTGTGACTTAGACTTTAGCATGACATGCTAGATGTTGTTTTGACCTTATTCTTACTGATTATTCTTTTATCATGTCTTGTTCCAAACAATTGGGATTTATTAGTGTGCCTTGAAAAAATTATGCGTTGTTTTAGCATGCAAAAAGCATAGTATTACGATATTCTCCTTTGATACTTTGATTGGGTTGACTTGGCACATGCTCACACCATGTTATGACTATGTAAAAAAAAGCATAGCCTCTATGATCATTTAGTCCTTGACTTGTAGTACCACTCTATGCTTTTATTAGTAATGTTTTGTTGCTCTGCATGATTATGGCCATTATTACTCTCTTAGTTGGTTGCTCCCAGTCTTTTTCTAGCCTCCACTTGTATGAGTAAGCTCTACTCATGCTTCCAACTCCCAAGAAACCAAGTTATTCCAAAGTGTCCAATATAAGCTCCTATGCATGGTGTGTTACATCATTGCAAGTATAATCTTGTTTTCAACTATCTTCCAATTAAAAACTATTTTGTTATGTGAAAACTTAGTGATTAAAGCCCTCACAAACTTGATGGCACACTTTATATTTATTTGCCCCTAATAAGCTTGAACCATTGTGTCATCTATGTTGTATATTCTTGCACTTATACGTTGGAATTAGCAGAACCGTGCTATCACGGGGAAGGTTTTCAACATTGCACTTGTACTTTGTACTCAGTTGATATCATGCTCTTTTGTGTATGGATGTCACTGTTGTGAAATAAAGAGGGAACTTGTAAGTCCATGGAGTATGTATTTTGTGTTAGAGAAACGCCTAGGCCGCTAGCCTAAGCCATGCCTAATCATGGTGGAAACTTGCAGCATTACCATAGTGAGCTATCTATGAAGCATCCTCAATAAAAAGCTATGTATATAGTAAATAAAAAGATCACTGAGATGCTCATTGTCTGCTTGCCTTGTCATTTTGGTTATGGGATAGCTCCTGTACCATGTGCAAGGGGTACCCCATTGGCGGTTCTCTATGATATGCATGTACTTACAATGACAAGAACTTATAGGTGACTGAAGTTGAGTAGCATGAGGAGTGGCCCTCATATTCAAGGGACTTGAGATTGCCAACTTATATTTTGTCAAGCATATACTCCATCTTTGTTCACTTTAACCTTAACCACTTCAAGATGCCTATGATAGGGGCAATTAGGGCTAAAAGCTAACAAGTACCATAATTTTTGGAAGCTCTTTTTGAAACTTGAAATCCCTGCTTCCTTTATGAAAGGCCTTTCTTCCACCATTATTTGATTCTCCACCTTATACTTTAGTCACCATTAAGAGAGCATAGTTGTCATTTTGTGTGTAGTGTCCCAAAACTTATTGATTGATGCATATTGTGATATTACTTGTTCTTGTGCTACTTGTTTCTAGTCACCCTTGTGAACTTTGAAGGTGTCCTATGCATCTATTTTCTACTCCATGAGGGACAATCTGAATGCCACTATGCTATGTTTTCTATATGTGAAACAAACAAACGTTTTTTAATGCATGTTATTCATGATCTTTGTTTGTAGCCTTTCATGTTTCATGCATAGTTACTATGTCCTATTGTTAGAACTCTGTATTTCATGCACATGTTTAGAGTTCTTTGTTCCCAGCTTTCAATGCTTGCAAATGGTTTGATCTTGGTTTTGATGGTGCATGTCACCTCAAAAATTATTCTTTTATCACTTACCTACTCGAGGACGAGCAGGAGTTAAGCTTGGGTATGCTTGATAAGTCGCAAACATATCTATAATTTTTGATGCTCCATGCTTGTTTAGTATCTACTTTGGTTTGCTTTGTCTACACTTTGAGGTGTTTTTATATGTTTTCTGGAACTAACCTATTAACAAGTTGCCACAGTACCAGTTGCCTGTTTTCTTCTGTTTTTGGTTCCAGAAAGGCAGAAAATCAATATTCTCGGAATTGGATGGGACAAAAGCCGAAGTCAATATTTTATCGTGGGGGACACGAAGTCCAGAGGAGAGACAAAGATGCGAACTAGGGCGGCCATACCCCCTAGGTGCGGGTGGGCCCACCCCGCGCCTGGGTAGGATGTGGGGCCCCTGGCCGCCTCCCAGCCTCGCATCTTTGCCTATAAGAAGCCCCCAATGCAGAAACCCTAGGCACCCTATCAAAACTCCACGAAACCTTCTGTAGCCGCTGCCGCCGTTGTCCCTAGATCGGGGGGATCTGAAGTTCTTCCCGGCACCCTACCGGATGGGAGATCATCCCGGAGGCCTTCTTCTCCGGTATGATGCATGAGTAGTTCCACCTTGGACTGTGGGTCCATGTAGTATCTAGATGGTTGTATCTCCTCCTTGTGCTTTCATGTATAGATCTTGTGAGCTCTGTTCATGATCAAGATCTAATCTATTTGTAATGATGCATGTTGTGTTTGCGGGGATCCGATGGATATTGAGATTACTATGTTAGATTGATTAATGGTTTTGTCTATTTGATACTATCATGTCTGTTTTGTTTGTGATCTTGCATGTTCTCTGTTGTTAGTAGCTATCTTGGCCAAGTAGTTGCTAGTGACTCCAAGAGGGGGTATTTAAGCTCGATAGTGGGTCCATGCCTCTAGTTTCGAAGGGAAGTGACAGAAATCTATTCGGTTGTAGATGTGTTGTTTCTACTAGGGAGAAAACAACGGTGTCTTGTTCATGGAACAAGTGGATTGTTTACCTTACACACTTTGCTTAAAGCAGTTGTCTGTTGCTTTCAACTTAATACTGGAGGGGGTTCGGATGATAACCTGAAGGTGGACTTCTAGTCATAGATGCAGTTGGATGACGGTCTATGTATATTGTTGTATTGCCCAATCGAATCTCATAGGATCTTTTTGTCTGGTATTGCATTGTTATGCCTTGCTCAGTTCCTATCAATTGCCCTACTGTAATTTGTTTACCCTTCATGCCATGTTGTTTATCTAAGGAGAGCACCACTAGTGAACTATGGACCCCGGTCTAGTCTTTACCATTGATACATCTTCCACTGTTACTTGTTTACTTGTTGCAAACCATTACCTTCCACACCATACGTTTCATCCTTTGTTATAGCAACTGGTGAGACTGACATCCTCACTATTAGTTGGGGCAAAGTCTTGAGTTTGTGTCGTGAAGGTCTCCACGTTTCTTGCAGTACCTTTGGGGCGTTTCCTTCCTCCTACTGGTTCGATAACCTTGGTTTCTTACTACGGGAAACTTGCCTACTGAACTGCATCATACCTTCCGCTTGGGGTCTCCCAACAAAGTTCTGTTGCACTCATCAGCTCGCACAGACCGCGCCTCGCCTTAGCCGCCCGTGCCTGCGATCACCACCATCCTAGGAGACCACTAGACATGCCCGTTCGCCGCCGCGTGACTAGGAGCGCATGTGCATCGTCAAAAACATCGTCGGTGCCGCTCAGAGCACCAGCGCGTTCCGACCAAACCGCACCGCCCCTTGCCGCGCCATCAAGCCGTTGAGCACCACCAGGAGACCGCGCACGGTCCCCTAGCCTTAGTCATGCCCATAGCTCGTTGTAACCCCGACCCCGGCGAGCACTACCCATGCCGCTCGGCCTCTCTCGCTCTCCTATAAAAGGAGGCCTCCCCCGCTCATTTTCTTCACACCAGTTCACTCCCCACCTCTCACTCATTCTTCCCACTCATTCCCGGAGCAAGGCGAGCTCTCCCTCACCGGAATTTCGCCGGAGCCTGCCGCTGTTGGAGGAGAAGGGCGTCGTCGATTGGAGCCACCCCAGGAGGAGCCGCCAGTACCAGGAGAACCGTCATCGTCGACTTCGTCATTCGCCCCCATCGTCGACCATCGCCTGAGCCCCGGTGAGCCGCCCCAGACCCCCACTAGCCGTGCTAGGGTTAGCCCCCATCGTGTTCTGTTCGACGAGGACGATGGTCGTGAGCCGTTGATCCTTGATCTAATCATACGGTCGTAGTTAGCCCGTACCCCTTCGCCAACCCCCGTCTCACTGACGTGTGGGAACACCACTTAACCAGCCCACGCGCGCCGCTGTGCCCGGTGGGCCGGCCCAGTTATCTCTCCCGCACGACCCAGTAGTTTGAATTTATATTTATCTATTTAGTTTCAAACCTAGTTCTGGCAGTAGATTCAAAAATCAATTCAGAGAGTTTTACTAAACCAAATTGCATGAAACCAATTTTTTTAGAAATGTATGGACATTCTTAATCCAAGCCCGTTGGATTCAAACTATTTGGATTTATAGATCACCTAGAGTAAAAATAACAAGTCAGAGACTTTTTTGCATTCAAACATTTTTTAAAATTCAACCATAAATGCATTTGAGTTGATTCCAACTCTCAAAAATCACATTTTACAAGACCTTTCTGAATATATAAAAATATCTAGGTTTACTTGCTGTAATAGTGGACAAGTAACAAAAGAATGCCCCGTAGGCATTTATTTTCACTTTAATAATTAAAATAATAAGGTTAAACATTATTAAATTGTGACACCACTTTAAATCACATTCCCAAGTATTGAAATATGTGGTGATGGCATGTGTCAACATGATCCCATGTTTTAATTGGAGAATATTAAATCTTAAGTAGTTTTTCAATGAGTAGAAATTACTTTTCTAAAATAAAATAAATAAGACTATTGCCTTAATTCTTGTGATGATTGTGATGATGCTAGATCATATAGTGTGAACCTTTATGTGCTAAAAAGAAGTTAAGTATTATTTGGTGATTGTCTACTTCGTATTTATTTCTAGACGCTAGTACCGAGCAAGGATACGAAGAGGAAGGAAACTACTACGAGGAAGAAGCAGAGGAGAACTTCAACCACTGCACTTCTCACGGCAAGCTTCACAATACAAGTTAACTTAGCAAGCTACCTAAGCAAGCTAAGCTAAAACCATGAAAGTCTTACTTGCAAGCCTAAACCACTATTTAACATATGCAAGATGCATTAGGCATAATTGCTTATACCCTTTATTATACCAAATCCTAGTTTTACTTGCAGGCTTTACTCTTTTATTTATTTATCAAAGCTTCTTATTTATGTTATTTAGTGACTTGTAAATTTTGTAAAGATATTAGAGGTAGCATAAAGAGCAAAAAACTTGGTCTAAGATATATAGAAGTAGATGTCATCCTGAGGCATGAGATTGTACTTAGATGAGTCACACTTGATTATCATCACTCATTAGTGTTTACCCCCAACTTTAGTGGCTAGTGCTAAGCATAAAACTTGATTACTTTAGATGGGAATACTTGGTGAAAATGATTATGAAAACCTTAGAATGATGAGTCATTCTAATGAAATGTTTTGACATGTGTTGTGAACACCAAATGATTTTATGACGAAAATGTTGAGGCATGAGCCTTAGCCTGATGGTTGTGTTCGGATGCGATACCATTCCAATTTTATCGTACAACCACAATTCCCGAATTTTGGTAGGGCTTGACTAGAAGTTTATATATCTTAGTATGGGTTCCCTTGTGGCCGAGGTTTGAGCTGATGCTACCTCGTGATGATTGACCACCTTTGTAGTTCCCAAGATGACATATGGTCATGGTTGGGAGGCCAAACTCATAGGAGAGGTGCCTATAATAGGGTGTGTAATTGAAAGTTTAGGATTGATTATCTGCATACTGAGTATGGTGATTCAGGATTGTTCCTAATGGATGTATCGAATATTGTGGTAAAAGTGTATGACCTGTGCAGAGTGTCAAACTATTTGAATAGCCGCGTCCGCGGTTATGGACAGTTGGAGTGGCCATACTGTTCCATAGTCAGATGTTTTGAAAATGACTTATGAAATGAATCATGACTTTGACTTGACCACAACAGGGTGGTGAACATTAAAACTAAGTTCCCATATAGGTGTTATTAAATATTAAATTAGTTTTCTTTGCTTCTGAACTCAGTTAAGGTAAACCTGGCTTTTTGCAAAACAACCTAGATCTTAGGAGTCCTACTTGAAACTGGTTTACTTGTTAGTGATAGTTTGCGAGTACTTAAAAAGTACTCATGGATTTGTCCCTGGATATTCCCATGGCTAGACTATGAGGAGGACTATCAGGATGATGGACAATAGGAAGTCTATGACAACTAGGATCATCTCCTATCGTCAGCATTGCCTGTGACCATGAAGATGGAGCTTCGCCCATGCTACCGTTATTATTATGTTGCTGCTTGATTGTATTCAGACTGGATCATGAGATCCTTTATTTGTAAGACCTTTATTATGGTTTGTAATGGATGATGAACTATGGTACCAATCTGTTATGTCTCGCAAAAATGGTATTCCTGGGATTGCGATTTATGGCATAACAGGCATCTGGGATTAAAAACCGGGTGTTGACATACTCCATCTTGCTTTCCATATGAGCCACATTGATGAACTTCTGAGGAGCTACAACAAACTTGGACTTGGTGGCACAAATCTCTGCAAAAATCTGTTCTTGGCAACAATTGTGGAAGAGAGGATCCAAGCAAAGACGGTCACGCGGGACAAAATAGGGATCCACATGGCAAAAGGCTGAATAGGCCTTCTGAGGCCACTTGGAGATCTTGAGCTTGGAGGAATTAGGCCCAACAGCAGTGGCCTTTTGAGAAGAAAGATCAGGCCTCTTCCCCCGGCAGTAGCAGCACGGAGAGCAGCAGCAGACTTCTGACGTGCAGTCTAAGTGGAAGGTCACAGAACCTCATGATCTTCTTCATCAATCTCGGGAGGAGGATCGGAGCCAGAACGAATACTGGAGCGCTTGCCTCTACGGGAACCAACTTTCCCTAAGAAGAAAGCAGAGAATAGGGAGGGATGGTGGGTAAGTTCACAAGTTAGAAATAAGAAACAAAGATAGATTGAAAAAATAAAGGCAGTGAATCAAATATAGTGCACCGGAACTTCCGCCGAACCATCAAAACTTTCGGTGAAAAATCACCACCGAAATTTCCGTTCGTGACTCACCGGAAGTTCCGGTGAGTCCACGAACAGAACGGTTCAACAAGAAAATGGAAGGATCCAAGATCTAGGGTGCACATGTACGGATTCACACAAATGTATTGGTTCAATCTACCCTAGCAAGGTTTCCTAGGCCTACCAAGACCTCCCAACAAGTTCTAGCCAAAGAACTAGCCTAGACATGGTGAGCCCTAACTCAAGCAATGGAGAGAGCAAGATCTCCATTGATGGAGGGAGTTAAGGGCAAATACCAGAGTCCATGGCGGGAGATCGAGGTGGGGAAGGTTCCCACGGAGCAGATCTGAGAATTTTTAGCCAGAGACAGACGGGCCGGAGCACCTCCGTGGAGAGGATGTCGCCGGCGGCTGCTCCAAATAGAAGATGGGTCTTGCGGGAAACTGGGAGAAGACCCCATTTTTTCCAGGGTGCACCTTATATAGGTCGATGAGCCTCACCGGAAGTTTCGGTGAACCGGATCTTCTGGGCACATGCGGAAGTAGCCAGGTCAGCAAGAAGTTTTGGGGAACTCTGCACTGACCGGTACTTCCGGCAGCTGGCCGGAAGTTCCGGTGCTGCCAGAAACACTTTCCAGGATTGGAAGAAAACAAGGGAGAACTTGTGCAGGGAATAGAAGGGGCTTAAGGAAAGTAAAGGCTTGGGATAGAGAGCTCAAACTGTGAAGAACCAAAACAACAAAAGACACCAAGAAAACACAAGAACAACCAAGCACAAAAACACAAGGAAAAACACACAAGAAACACAAAAGGGTCGGTGGTCGAGGACACCTTATATAAGTGTAAATGGCTTTACACCGCGAAGATATATCTTGGTTTCATTACCAACACTCATCACGAAGCTTAAATGGTCTCCTTAAGAGACTATAGAGTATGAAAACTTTAATGTGCGCATAATAGGGATAGTGTCCGTTCATAAGAGGAACTACACTCCCACTAAATCCATGCCTACATCTAAACAAAGATAACATTGAGACATGGGTAGGTGTGCAAGGTACTCAAGCCACATTGCTCGAATCTATGATATTTAGCTCTTGCTTCATCTAGAGGCTTCATGAAAAGATCCAAAAGATTTTCCTTGGTGGGAACATACTCCAAAGAAATGTCTCCTCTTGCAACATGGTCCCGAATGAAATGATGATGAATCTCAATATGCTTAGTCCACTTGTGTTGCATGGGGTTGTTAGCAATGGCAATAGCACTCTCATTGTCACAAAGTAGAGGCACCTTGTCAAAAGATAGTCCAAGATTCTTCAAGGTTTGCTTCATCCATAGCAATTGAGCACAACAACTTCCGGTGGAGATGTACTCAGCTTCGGCAGTGGACATAGACACATAGTTTTGCTTCTTCGAGGACTAACATATCAAAGATCTTCCAAGAAATTGACAAGCTCCAGAGGTTGACTTCCTTCCCACTTTGTCTCCATCCCAATCCGAGTCTGTGTATCCAATGAGGTCAAAGTTGGCTCCCTTGGGGTACCACAGCCTAAAGTTTGGGGTAAGAACCAAATATCGAAAGATTCTCTTGACCGCTACCATGTGGCTTTATTTTTTTGCGGCTTGGAATCTTGCACACATACCCACACTCAACATAATATCTGGCCGGGATGCACAAATATAGAGCAAAGAACCAATCATAGAGCGATAGAGTTTTTGATCCACATCCTTACCCTTAGGATCGACATCAAGATTAACCTTAGTTGGCATGGGAGTCTTGGCACCTTTGACTTGATCAAACTTGAACTTCTTGAGCATGTCTTGAATGTATTTGGCTTGGTTGATGAAGGTCCCATTCCTCAATTGCTTGACTTCAAATCCAAGGAAGAACTCCAACTCTCCCATCATAGACATCTCGAAGCGGTCGATCATGAGCTTGGCAAAATCCTCATTAAAAGCTTTGTTAATTGACCCAAAGATAATGTCATCAACATAGATTTGGCAAATGAACAAGTGGAATCCTACTCTCTTAGTAAAAAGAGTGTTATCAATGAGGCCCACTTCAAAACCACGGTCTAACAAGAGCTCTCTAAGGCAATCATACCACGCACGGGGGGCTTGTTTGAGACCATAGAGTGCCTTATTGATCTTATAGACATGGTTTGCTAAAAGTGGATCCTCAAAGCCTGGAGGTTGCTTGACGTATACCAACTCTTTCAAAGGACCATTAAGGAAATCATTTTTAACATCCATTTGATGCAACTTGAAGTTATGATGAGTAGAAAAAGCAAGAAGCATACAAATGGATTCAAGGCAAGCAACGGGGGCATAAGTCTCACCGTAGTCGATGCCCTCAACTTGTGAGTATCTTTGGGCAACTAACCTTTCCTTGTTGCGTACTACTATCCCATTTGCATCACACTTGTTCTTGAATGCCCACTTGGTTCCGATGATGGTTTGACAATCTTTAGGCCGCTCAACCAAAGTCCATACTTTGTTCCTCTTGAAGTTGTGAAGTTCTTCATTCATAGCATCGAGCCAATCATCATCTTCAAGAGCCTCAAAGACTTTCTGTGGTTCCACATGAGAGAAAAAGCATGGTGAGAGCTAAAAGAGGCTAATTGCCTCCTAGTAGTGGAACCTCTATTGAAATCTCCATAAACATTATCAAGGATATGGACATCTGGGATGATCTTGGCAAGACGATAGGCTTGACGACGGGCTTGAGCATCAATGCGAGATTCTTGAGCAACCACTTGGTCATTTCCATCATTTGAGTCCCCGCCTTGACTATAAGAACGAACACGAGGATCATCTTCATCAATCTCCACCTCAGGAGAGTCATCATTTGGAGTAGAGACTTGATCAACATTAGCTTGCCCTTGTTCTTGACGAGCTTGACCTTGTTCATGACTAGCTTGACCTTGGGAGATGTCTTGAGAAGGATACCCATCTTGTTGAGGTAGATGTTGTTGATGAAGAGCTTGAGTATCAGGGCTAGAAGAGTCACGAGCATGAGGAGCTTCGGAAGAGCTTGAGGGAGCTTGTGCCAAAATAGTGGGTCCTTGAGGGCAAGATGATCTTGAGAAAGTGAGGGCTCCACTTGAGTAGTGCTTGGTCCTTATCCTTCAGCCACAAGGGGATCCTCAATGGGGAGGTGGAAACCCACACCCATTCTTCCTTGACCTTAGGAGGAATTTCATCACTTGGATCACAAACACCGTCTTGCCTAACAAGGGACTCATGGTCTTCATCAAACTTCACATTGCTCGTCTCTTCAACTCTTCCGTTGGCTTTGTTGTAAACTCTATAAGCATGGGACTGATTTGAGTACCCAACAAAAATTCCTTCTTGTGACTTGGATTCAAACTTGGACAAACGAACTCCTTTCTTGAGAATATAGCACTTGCAACCAAACACTCGAAAGTAGCTAACATTGGGATTTTTCCCAGTGAGCATCTCATAAGGGGTCTTGTTCTTTTTCTTCCGAAGGTAGAGCCGGTTGGTTGCATGACAAGCGGTGGAGATGGCCTCGTCCCAAAAGTTGTATGGAGACTTGAATTCAGCTAGCATAGATCAAGCTACATCCATCAAAGTGCTATTCTTCCTTTCAGCAACACCATTTTTTAGGGGTATAAGGAGTGGAGTATTTATGCTTGATGACTTCATCACTAAGAAACTCATCCAAGGTATAGTTCTTGAATTTGGTGCCATTGTCACTTCGTATGGAAATAATGGTTGCATTGTGTTTTCGTTGAACTTCATTTGCAATGTCGATGATGGTTTGTTGAGTCTCACTCTTGTACTTGAAGAAGAACACCCAAGTGTATTGTAAGGTTCCCAACCTTTAATAAGGTAGAGTCCCCTGTGTTTACAATGCTAGTCCCTGGATCAATAGCTAGCATCCACAGTTAAGATGTAATATCAAGAAACAAAGGTCATAATACCATGTTATAACCAGGAATAACATAATTTTATTACATCTTACATAGCTCATTTGGCTATTAGATTACATTGCAGCAGAATATCTATAAGCATGGGGTCCTTCATCTTCAAAGTGCCACAGGCAAACATGTTGGTTGTAGACTTTGTAATCCTAATCAACACACTTCACTAAATCAATCAAACCTGCAACATAACAAGTTACAGCCACAAGGGTCAATACATTTGAATTGTATTGGCAAGTGATACTATGGTAGTATAGTGGAGTCTATCATCTATATGCATTTGGCTAAGTGGAGCTCAGGCTTGCATTGCTCAAAATAGATTTTCCTTATCATTTGAAAACACTAAGTTTTTGCTTGACAAAATAATCTTTCCCAAGGCATCTCCCAATCAAAGATTGAAGATCCTTTAACCCTTGTTCAACCACAAGTTTTTAACTTAGAAATTTGGATGATGAGATTCTTGATAGCTTCCATGTCTTGATGCTCAAATTGTCCTTTACCAGGGACATGGCTAAGTACTTAGATTTTACACTCTGTAGAGGTGGTGCACTTTCCCCACAAGACTTGGTTTCACCAAGACAAGATCTTTCAGAAGCCTTCCCTTGGACCAAAATGGACGCACTCCAACCTATCAAACCCTACCACCAACTGTCCATATGGCTAAGTTCTTGCAACCTATATGATCCAGGCAGAGCCCATAATGCCAAGTGGTTGCACTTGAAGCTTCTCAACATTTGACATCTCAAATCTCTTTGTTCCTGGGTGGCAATCCACAAGTGTGATACACAAGGTAAACCATAGCCATGGTCCTTGTGTAACCACTCAACCAAAAACCACCAAGCAATTACCATTCCACCCAGGTGATTCATTAACTTAGTTGTTTTATTAAACAAAAACACAAGTCCTCAGACTTAGAAATTTTTCCATAGTGTGAATATATATTCCACCCTTGTTTTCTATTAGCTAAGCTAAGCATGATAGTAGTAGGAATCTTGACTTAGGAAATTTTACTAAGGTTTCATCTACTAGGTTTTCCCATAGCAAGGTTTATACTTAGCAAAATTCCATGCAGGTTTTACTTAAAAAAATCACTAATGCATAGTGAAAGTAATGGGACAAAAGTATGAAGCACCACTTGCCTTTTCTTTGGTAGAGTATAAGTTCACTCCTTGTCCTTGCAACAATCACACCCTTCAAGTCACTACAAATCAATCAAGCAAGGCACAATCTCAATCTACCAATCAAGCAAAACATCACATAAAATGATAAAGTCTAAGAAATGCATGCAAGCATGCCAAGCTTTGTTTTATTTGAAAAAGTGGTTCCTAATGGGTCATAAACATTTGAAAATACATAATGGTCATTTTATAAAGTGGCAAAGTCATTTGCAAAAGATTTCACTTCATAAACCATTTTTAAAACAAGGTATCATTTTATGTGGTGTAGAAATGTTTTTACTAAGGCATTAATCTATAGGGTTCACAAAATATGTTTTCAAACCATAAACTTTGTATTTAGGGTCAGAGAGTTTGAAACAAAACATCTCCCAAAGGTTTTCCAAAACCATTTTTAATGAATAAACCATATTTTTATTTGACTAGAATTGGTTTTAAATCAAAGAATCATTCTTTTGTTTCACCAAATACATTTTTGAATCCACAAAGTGTTTCCTATGGTCAGTAGGTTCAAATCAATCCATTTTCCAAAGATTTTATCCCCAAAATCATTTTAGAACAATTTTATAATCTAAACAAGCATACAAATGTTTCTGCAAAAACAAACAATTTAACAGAAACTTTCTACTAAACAAATGGCATGGTTGGCTAGGGCTTGTTTTTCTGAATCCATTGATATAAAATTTGCAAAATTTGGACGTGTGGAACAAAAGTTATGGAATTTACAAAATGGACATCTAATAGAAAGTTTTCTGGCTTTTAAATCAAACAGAGGCCACGTGGAATGTTTTGATTGGCCGAAAACGTTTCGCGAGGATTGAGCTCTGTGGAGCGTCAGATTAAAACAGATCGAGCGGCACAGAACGCTCCATACCGATTCGCTAGATGAAACTATCGCAGCGCTCGGATCAAGATCAGACGGTTCACAGCTTCCTGCCAAGAACTGGCAGCGCTGGCGGCGGCGTCTGGCGGCGGAGCGGCCAGATGGTGGCGGTGCTGGTGAAGCAGGAAGCGAGAGAGGCTGGGGATATTCTCACCGGGTTCGCAACGTCGTGGGGAAGCTCAAGGAGGTTGTCGTTGCTGAAGGGGCGCACGGAGGTGAGGGTAATGGCTCGCCGGAGTTGCTCCTGGCGTCGGGTTCGCTCGGGCGTCGTTGGAGGCGGGGCTACGGTTCACGAGGAGACAAACGGGAAGCTCAGTTAAACGCGCAAGGTCACGGCGATGATGTGTGCGTGAAGGAGAAGGAGAGGCGCGGCTAGAAACTACCTGTGGAGCTCGTCGGAGTTGGAGCGGACGGCGGCGTCGTTCAGTCGAAGACGAAGTCGACGCTGCAGAGCACGCGCGAGCGAGGGGAAGACACTGGCAGGTGCAGGAGATGATGGCGAGCAAGCTCGTGTGCTCTGGAAGCAGTGGGGCTGGCGGTGGTGGCCGGAATTTGAACGTGAGCTCGCCGGAGACAGTGGGGTTCGGGCTTGCGATTCGAGCAGCCTGGTGGTGATGAGGAGTTGGCGTTTGAGGGGAATAATAGAGGGAGGAGAGGCTCTTATGAGGGCGCGGTCGCAGGGCTGATTTAACTGCCGCGTTAACGCGAATTGACGCTGATAAATTCCGCCAGAAACGTTCGAGGAGGGAAGGCGCTGTCACCGTGGGTGAGAACGACGATGAGGTGGCAGTGGGGACTGGGTGTCAGTGAAAAGGAGAGAGGAAGAGTGGGTCCCGATTGTCATTCACTGCGCGGGTCATCTGGTGAGTGAGAGAAAAAACGCTTCGGGGGAGAGAGGGAAATGGGCTGCTGGGGCTAGTTGGGCCAGGCTTAGTTGGGTCGACCTTGCTCTTATTTTTTTCTGTTCTGAATCTTTTTCCTTTTTCCAATTCAATTTCTGTTTTGAAATTCAATTCACAATTCAAACAACCAATTCAAATAAACTTCCACTAAACTTTATAATGAGTTTAGCTCTGTTTAACAACACAAATCAAAGTCCAAAACAAAATAATATTTTTTTAATCTTTTTAGGATCCATTTATTAATTAAGTAAAATGGACCTTAGTTATTAAATCAAATAGGGTTTGTTTTATTTATTTTTAAATCTCTATTTGAAATCCAAAATAGTACCAAAACCATTGAGTAGGTTTTATTTGAAAATAATAAACACTTGGAAAACTTATTTAAAATAATTTAATAAGTTTTTAATGTTTAATTAAAATGGGAAAATCCTTTACTTTAATAAATTTGGTTTATTAATAAACACTCATTATTTTATTTAAATAAACCTTTACTCTTTTAATCAAGACAAAATATTTTATTTCAAAAGCTTGGCCAAGGTTTAATTTGGCTCTATAAAATAATCCTTATTTATAAATCTACCTTTTCCATTTGAAAACCAAATCTTTTTATTATAAGATCCAAAATAGTAAGTCCAAATATTTAATATTTTCTTTATTAATTGTGTATCTTTTCAAATCCCTTTAGGATTTGTTTGATCAAATAGGTTTGAAGGTTTCCAATTGGAATCAAAAAGTTTCTTCTCACCCTGAAAATCAACAAAGTTTTATTTTATTCATTTAATTTTTTACATTACAAGATTTGGAAAATCTTGGGATGTGACATGTATCTTGATAAATCATCCACAATAACCAAACAGTACTTCTTGCCTCCAAGACTATCATGAGAGGGAGGATCAAAGAGGTCCATGTGCAAGAGTTCCAAGCATCTTTTTGTGGTGATTTGATTGAGAGCTTTGTGAGGAGTTTCATGCATCTTCCCTTCAATACAAGCCCTACACACATGATCTTTGGCAAAAGAAACATCGTTAAGACCAAGGATGTGGCCCTTGGAGTGAAGTCTTTGCAAAGTTCTCATGTTAACATGGGCTAGGCGGCGATGCCACAACCAGCCCTTGTCGGCTTTAGCATAGAGACATAGAGCATGAGTAGTGGTGGTCCCCTAAAATTCCACCACATACAATTCATGCTCTATATACCCTATGAAAGCCACCTTGAAATACTTAATCCACATGAGGACCACTGAGTGCTCATTAAAGAAAGAAGAGAGACCCATAATGGCAAGATCACAAACTAAAAGTAAATTGTAATCGAGGGTTTTGACAAGCATGGCGTCAACCAAGGATACATCTGGGGTTACCACCACTTTGCCAAAACCCAATACCTGAGAACTTGTTTTATCACCGTAGGATACCATAGTGACCACCGTAGGGGACTTGCTTCCGGTCATATGACTTGTGGCGCCGCTATCAAGCACCCATTTTGCTCCACCGGAAGCATAGTCCTACAAGAAAATCAAGCTTTGGTTTTAGGTACCCATTTTGCAATGGGTCCCCTTTTGTTAGTAACAAGAATATTTGGCACCCAAATGGCCCAATGATAATCATGCGTGTAAGAAGTTCCAACATATTTAGCATAGACATGACCATCATAGGATTTGCAAAGTATATAAGAGGGATTGTTCTTTCCGGCAAAGTTGTCAGTTTGCAAGATGGAGGGACCATTAGAAGGTCCTTGAGATATGACCTTGTTATTTCTCTTCTTCTTCTTAGCCTTGGCAAGTTGATCCTTCAACACCTTGTTCTCCTCAATGAGAAGCTCATGCTTGCAACAAGGGTTAGAAGGACTAGACAAGTCTATAATTTGCATAGTGGAAGACTTATCAAGTTCACAAGTTAGTTGAATTTGAAGTTGTTCATGGGCTTAAAAAAGACTTGAGAATTTGCTCTCCAAGGCTTTGTGTTCCTCTTTGAGTTTCTCAAGGTCTTCTCGATTCCTATCATGACCAACACCAAACTCAACTTTCTCCTTCTTAAGCACCTTAACCAACGCTAGAGCATGATCACGTTCTTTAGTGAGAAAGCACATGGAGTTGTTATGGTCATCTACAATCTTAGACACATTGTCTTCAAGATTAATTCTCATATTTTGTTCATCCTCAAGACTTTGAGTGAGAGAGGCAATTTCATCGGCGGCATCCCTTTCATTTTTACTTAGCAAGTCAAGAAGTTCTTCCTTTTCATATAAGGAATCCATAGCACTATCAAGTTGTGCAAGCAAGGATTCAAAGAAAGTTTTAGTTTCTTCATCCAAGGTAGTAATAAACTACACACATGTATATCATCTGTTTATTTATCTTTAGAACTTCAAGGTCAAGAGAGGAAGGCTCACTAGAGATGGGTTGAGGATTGGGTTTAGATGTTACCTCTATGGCCTTGGCCATGAGACAATTTTGGTTGGAGGAGATGACGTTCTCGTTTGGTGAGTCGAAGAGAGACAATCGTGGAGTAGAGGTAGTGGCAATAGCAGCAACTCCCATAATCTCTCCGCCTTGGACTTCATCATCATATTCATCCGTGCCCGAAAGGTATTCTTCATGGACCATAATAGCCATTTCCTTGTTGGCAACATTCTTGACAGCGTAGTTCTTGTTCAAAGGATGAGGAGGCCTTGAATTGATCTTGCGAATGAGACAACCACCATTGTCTTCATGATTATCAAAGGGACACTTGGCCACAAAGTGACTCTTGTCATTGCAATTGTAGCATGATCACCCCTTGGGAGACTTGTTGGATGAGTTGAATCTTGTGTTGTCCCTTGATCTTGACTTGATGCTGGACTTGTTCCAAAAGGATCTTGAAGCAAGTTCAAGATGTTCGTTGAAGGCACACTTGAGGTCCTCTTGAGACCACTAACTTAATGTATCATCATCATCAACTTCAATAGCCTTGGACTTCAATGCAAGATTCACTTTTGTCGAACCTATAGCACTAGCACGGGCGGACTCCGCGTTCTTCTTGGAAATGGTCATGGCCATCACTTCACTCAAAACTTCTTGGGAGGTCATTAGGTGAAAGCTGGTTCTTCCCTTAATGGAGTTGAGCTTTTGTTCTTCAAATGGAAGGAGAGCTTGAATGAACTTCCTCTTCATGAACTTGTCATCAACATAGGTAGCACCAAGATCCCTCATAGTGCAACAAAGGACCTTGATCCTCCTATACATGTCTTCGGGAGTCTCATCATCTTGCATAGCAAAACCATCGCACTCATTGTTGACTTCATCAAACTTGGAGCTTTGAATGCTTGCATTCCCAACAAACAGTTTGGTGAGTTGATCCCATGCTTCCTTGGCGGTGTTGAATTGGCGAATGTGAGCAAAGTCATTGGGAGTCAATGCCTTTTGAATCATGCCCAAATCCATGGAGTTGAGTTGCTTGTCCACCACTTCACCTCGAGTCAACTTCTTTGGGTCATATGGAGAGAAACCATCCTCCACAATCCTCATTAACTCAATAGAAGAGCTGGAAATATGTGAGCGCATTAGATATTGCCAATTGGAAAAATTTGAAGTATCTAACATAGGTGGTGCTCCTTGAGGAATGATGTGTGGCATGGGAATGGGTGGATCTGGAGTATACTTCAGCGGTGGGGGCACCGCCGAGTAGTCCTTTCCTCCACTTTCCTCTTTGGAAGTTGAGTCTTCGAGCCCCTCGGTGTTCTCGCTTGGGCCCTTGGTATATGTTTGAGCAACAAAACCAAGTCCCAACTGAGTGGTGACGGCCGCGGGATTCACCCCGGGGGCGATCAAGGGAACGGTGGGAGGAAGCTCGGTGGTTTGGGGTGTGACAAGTGGAACCATGGGGTTTGGCTTGAGGGACTAAAAAAGAGTCATCATTTCCTCAAACTTAGACATCATGGATGACTCAAATAGCTTGAGGTCATCCATGGTGGCCAAGTTCTTGGAGTTGTCATTTTCACTACCCCCTTCGTCTCCCATCGTCTCTTAGGCGGTAAAGCCTGAAATAAGAGGCTTGGCTCTGATACCAATTTAAAGTACCGACTTTGAATCGACTAGAGGGGGTGAATAGGCGAATACCAATTTTTAACTTGTTACTCAATTTTAGGCTTGGCAACAAGATAAGTTCTCTAGATATGCAACTAGGTGAACAACCTATATGCTAGAGAACTAATAACAAGCACAAGAGCGGTAAAGAGCAAGTAGTAAAGGTAAGGAACAAGATAACCGGAGCAGGGACATAGAGATGTAATTCCCGTACTTCACTTCCAAAGAAGCTACGTCTATGTTGGAGAGGTGTCAGGGCCACACAAGGTCACCCGAGCGCCACAAAGGCCTCACCTTATTCTCCGGTGAGATCCCCCACAAAGGAGGCCTCACAAACCACTAACCGGTGACCTTGAAGGTGCTATCCGAAACCTTTACAACAAGGTTGAGGCATAAGCTCCACAACTCAATTTGAGGCCCTCAATGACACCATGGATCTTTACAACGCATGCCCTTAGCTCCGAGGATGCCCTACACCGTCTAGGGTTCCAAGAAACCCAGAGCAACAAGATCCACAAAGGATAGGTGGGGGAATCAAATCTTCTTTAGTGCAAGTGTAGATCTAGGTCACCTCTCCCACCTCTCAAAATATCAAGTGATTTCAGTGGCTAGGGAGAGAGATATAGTGAGGTGAATCTCTAGTATTAATGGAGGAGAGAGAAAATTGAAGAGTTAGGTAGGAGGAAGAAGGAGGGCGCCTTAAACAGGCCTCCTCCAAACTGAACCGTTGGACAGTTCGCGACATCACCGGAAGTTCCAGTGAGGGACCGGAAGTTCCACCCAGCGCTACTCCAACGGTACAAAGACCGTTGACACGCGCTCCAAAGCTTGACCGGAACTTCCGGTCAGAATGACCGGAATTTCCGGTGAAACGTCTAGAGCAAGTTCCGGGCCAAGTTCCGTCAAATAGAATACTTGCAAACAGAAGTAATCTGAGCCTGAGCGGAACTTGGAGCAGAACTTGGGGCGGAACAACTGGGTCGCAACAAATGCCTGACTGGAAGTTCTGATGCCTGGGCGAAAGTTCCGCTCAGGGTCTCAGCAGAAAAAAGCAAAGGAAGTTCCTGCGACGGAACTTCCGGTGCTACTTCCGGTGAAAGTTCCGTCAAATACAACACTACAATACAGTAGGTTCTGAACTCTATACAAAACTTCCATCGGAAGATGGACCGGAAATAATTCTAGATCCATCCCACAAATAACCCTGAGTGGAACTTCCGGCCCCTGACCGGAAGTTCCGATCAGACAAAAACTGCACCAATAGATCAGAAACTATCTCTCTCTCTCTCTCTCTCTCTCTCTCTCTCTCTCTCTCTCTCTCTCTCTCTCTCTCTCTCTCTCTCTCTCTCTCTCTCTCTCTCTCTCTCTCTCTCTCTCTCGCAGATGAATAGGATTATTGTGGAGGTGCAAATATGGTTTGTGCAAGAACAGATGATTCCCCACAGCCTTCTGAGGTGGACCCTCTCTTGATAGTACGGCGATCTAAAATAATAAAATGAGAGAAAGAGATAAACAAAAGACCGCCCTCTTCACGAGATCCCAAGAAAAGCATACAAACACTCCATAAGCTCCATCAATAAACAATTAACCTGAAACTCAAGCACATGGTTAGATCATAAGTGGGATTGTCATCATCACCAAAATAGCAAGGGAAAACATAGTCCTTTCAAATACTCATAGTAGAAATTTCCTTTACCAGTTCCACTCTTCAATAGCGCTTCACTCCCCGGCAACGGCGCCAGAAAATAGTCTTGATAACCCACAAGTATAGGGGTGTATCATATTACTTTCGATAAATAAGAATGTCGAACCCAACGAGGATCAGAAGGTGTTGATAAGTGGTTTGGATCAGGAATTCACTGTAAATACTAGCAAACGGATTTTTAGGGGGTTTTGATAATGCAGATAAATAAAGTGCGAGTAAATAAAAGACAATAATAATAATTGCAGCAAGAGGCCCAATCCTTTCTTCGGCAAAGGACAAGCCGGTTGTATTACTTATGAGGACCAAAAGTTCTCGAGGACACATGGGAATATTGTCAAGTGTTTTCGCTTCATATAGTTGATTAATCTTCTTTGGTTTGATAAGTGTTGTGTGGGTGAACCCATGCTAATTTACCGACCTTACTAGGACTAATACAAACTTGTGATTATACCCCTTGCAACCATCTGCAACTATAACAAAGTAATTAAGATAAAAACCTAACCAGAGCCTTAAACTTTGAGATCCTACACTCCCTTGTGCAAAGGTTTCCTAATGGGGGTTTAGATTTCTCTCACTCCGGTAACACCACAATTAGTAGCCAAATACACAATGCATTCCCCTAGGCCCTTAAAGGTAAAGTATCATGTAGTCGACGTTCACATGACATCACTAGAAGAATAGCACCACAACTTAAATATCAAACCATTAAATATTACTCAACACAATTCCACTATTAACAACATGACTTCTCACGTGTTCTCAAGAACTAAACGAACTACTCACGAGACATCATATGGATCAAGATCAGAGATGAAATAATGATAAGTAACAATCTGAACATGAACGATAATCCAATGGTTCCACTCAGTAGCATCAACTACAACAAGTAATCAACGCTGGGAAAGTTTCCTCTATGAACTATGCAAGATTCAAAACAATTGTTACAGCGGTACAGAGTGGTGGTGATGGTGCTGGTGGAGATGATGGTGAAGATGATGATGATGATACCGATGAAGTCTAGCTTGATGACGGTGTTGATGGCGACGATCTCCGCTCTCCAGGAAGGAATTTCCCTGAAAGATTTCTGCCTGCCGGAGATCTCTTTCTCTCTCTGTAGTTTCTGCCCCGCACAGGTGCTAGAATATTTCTGTGGTCTCTCTCCGAGTCTTAGGGTTTCGGGAGGATTAAATACGCCAAAGGGCGATGCCAGAGGTGGGCCAGGGTGGCCACACCACCTGGTGGCGCGGTCCAGGGGGCCGCGCCAGGGGGTGGTGTGGGGCCCTTGTGGCCCATCTCCACTCCTCCTTCTAGCCTCCTTTGTCTTCTGGGATCATGGCACTCGGGCCCTAGTGACAAGCATTAAGCACAACAAGTTGCAGCAGAGTCAAATAGCACTAACAGAGATACTAGGCACCATGCCCTAACAATCTTATTCGATTACATGATAGAACTCATCCAATCCCTACCATCCCCATAGCCTACAGCGGGGGATTACTCACTCATGGATGAGGGAAACATGGATGGTTAATGGAGAGCATTGTTTATGATGATGGCGATGATCCTCTCCAAATCCCCCGTCCTGGCAGGTTGCCAGAACGGAGTTTCTAGTTCCGAATCGCGGTTTCTGGTCGTGGCGGCGCATCGGAACACTTTCTGAAAAAACGTTGAACCCCCCTCGGTTTTTAGGCCAAGAAGCATCTTATAGGCGAAGAGGGAGGCCGAGGGGGTGCCTGGGGCAGCCACACCCCCTCCAGGCACGGGCTGGGCCCACCCGCGCGGCAGGGGGTGTGGCTCCCTCAGGCCTCGCCTCCGTCTCATACTCTGTCTTCGTGTGTCTTCTGGTGAAATAGGATTTTTGACATTTTTTTTGGGATTTTTCCTAATAGTTAATTTTCTGCACAAAAACTAGACACCAAGGTAATTCTGCTGAAAACAGCGTCAGTCTGTGTTAGTTGTATCCAAATCACACAAGTTTAGAGGAGAAACAATAGCAAAAGTGTTCGGGAAAGTAGATACGTTTTGGACATATCAACTCCCCCCAAGCTTAGCTTATTGCTTGTCCTCAAGCAATTCAGTTGAAAACTGAGTGCGATAAAAGAACTTTCACGAACACATTTGCTTCATATGATGTATATATTCTGAGCACGGGAGTAGATACTTAAACCATTCATAATAAGAAGTATGCAACCAAGTCTACTCAATAGTCATTGCAAGCTATGAAGAGAAACCAACTCAGTACTAATTAGCAAGAAACATAAACATAAGCAACATTGCAATGCTCATAAGAAGGTATGATAGAGTGGTATCTCGGGTGCCTTTGTTTGTAGATCACAATATAAATGCCAAGGCACCTCTGAATTTCAAGTGAAGACTAGAAGTAAATATACCAGAGGTACAAGCATCAAAGTCATGACATAATTAACCAAGTTTTGAGACAAACACAAGAATGACAACTATGCTCTCAAGAAGGTGCTCATAGAATAAGTGGTGACTTAACAAGGAGGTAAAATGTTTTGAAAGGTTCGAAAGGCTTCCAAATGCTAAAAGTAAGGTACTCATTAGCTTTGAGATCTCATTGCCCCTATCATAGGCATATTTATATGGTTAATGGTGAAAGTGAGGTCCAATATGAGTTATATGCTTGACAGACCATAAACTGGAAATCTCATGTCCCTTGAGTGCGAGGGCGCTCCTCATGCTACTCAACTTTAGTTACCTGTAAGTTCTTGTCATTGTAAATACATGCATATCATAGAGAATCGCCAACGGGGTTCCGCTTGCACATGATATAGGAGCTTTCCCATAATCAAAATGACAAGGCAAGCAGACAATGAGCATCTGTGCGATCTTTTTATTTGTTATTTGCATATCTTTTTTATTGAGGATGCTTCACAGATTGCTCATTATGGTTATGCTACAAGTTTCCACCATGATTAGGCATGGCTTAGGCTAGCGGCCCAGGCATTTCTCTAAGACATATATATATAACTCCATGAACTCACAAGATCCCCTTTTATTTCACATCGACGACATCCACAAAAGAAAGAGCATGATATCAACTGGATATGTATCCATAAGTGTTGAAAGCATTCCCCGTGACAGTACGATTCTGCTAACTCCTAGCCTATAATTTGCAAGCATATAACTTTCATGGATAGTCACAATGGTTCGGGCTTATTAAGTGCAAGGAATAAAGTGTGATGTCAAGTTCGTGAGAGCTTTACTAACTAACTTTCTGAAAACAAGCAAACATTTTATTTGGAAGAAAACAAGGCACAATGAATATCCACGGAATAGCAAATGATGCTAGTAGGTAGGTATGGTGGACACTGTTGGCAATATTGGTTTTGGGGAGTTGGATGCACAAGTAGAGCTCATACTTAGTGCAAGTGAAGGCTAGCAATAGATAGGGGGCAAAAAACGAGAGAGTAATAACTTTCATAATCATGCTTGCGACAAAACAGGACTAATTATGGCAAGAAAGTGATACAAGAACTCTGAGGCAAAATAAATCATTGAGACTTACTGACTATTTGTTTAGTCATACATGCATGAGCATGTGCCAAGTGGATTCACATGAAACATTCAGAGGAGGATACCACAATATCATACCAAGTTATGAATAAAACAATGCAAGCAAACATTCATATAACATGCTACAAACTAATAGCAAGCTGGGTGGTCATAAAAGAGCAAGAACTACTAGGCATTGATAAATAACATACACCTTACATGAACAGACTAAGCATGCTCACCATGATGAGTATATGAACAAAAATGAAAACAAATAGAGTTCGTTACCACCCTCTTACCACACCTCAAGTTGTCTTAATCTTCATTATTTCTCTTCACTTGTGTGGCCTGAATAATGACATGAAACCAAACTCCACTGAGGACGGCTGAACCCTGCAAAGAATTCACAAAACCAAGAAGAAAAACAAATATTTTTGGTGTTTTCATTTTCTGAAAACAGGCAAACAAAGCAAAAACAAACAAAGAAAAAACTTTTTGGATTTTCTTTAAGGCAAACCAGAGTTAGAAAACAAAGAAACAAAACAAGAGAAACAACGAAAATATTTTTGGTATTTTTGTGTTTTGAGAAAGCAGAAACAAAAACCAAAAAGAAAGTGAAACATGGATATACAAAGAACCGATGAAACATGATATATAGATGAGTGTGATGTCGGTATACATCCCCCCAAGCTTTGGATTTTGTCCTAAGTGGGGCTCAACTCCATGGTGACCAAGAAGGTGCACCTCTGTAATACAACGAGGAGGCCCCTTTGTTCTGGTACGAGCTCGAGGTCTCCCCTGTGTAGTGCACAGAGGGGTCGTATGAGGGCACGTCCCCCTGGTAGTGTCCATGGAAGCCAATAATGCACAACTTCTCGCCCATATCCTCCTTGGAGCGTGACAAAGGTCCCTAGGAAATACTGAACAAAGTGGTTCGGTGCAGAGGAATCTCCCTCTCTTCCCCGTTAGTAAACAACATTCTATAAACCAGACTCTCAAGGGTAGAGCCAGTAGTGACAAAGTGATGCGCTTTCATGGCAGCTAAGTCAAGCCTCTGAGGAGCCAAAACTGTATCATTTGGATCAATAGAAAGGTCTAAGGCAGCAACAACACGAGCAGCAATAATACCCCCATAAATGGGTCCCTTAGCAGCTAAGCGACGAGCAATGAGAGAACCTAGATTGTACCTGGTTTCATTGTTGAGCACAGTAGCTAGGAAGGCCAATTGATAGTTGGAAATATTGCTAGTGCTCCCTACCAAGAACACTAGTGGCAAGATAATAAGCAAAATACCTGATAGCTGGAAATTGAATATTTCTTATCTTTCCCCGTTGGGTTCTACAGTCATCATCATTAGTTATCTCGTGGTAGAGCTCAACAAATCAATGGGTTGAGCTGGAATCTTCTTCACCGTCCCAGCCATACCAATACCCAGGATCTCACAAAATTTCTTCAATGTCATGGAGTAAGGCCTATTATAGATTTTGAAATACACATCTGGTTTGAACGGGCTGTTAGAAAAAGAGAAACTCTCTACAATGGTTTTAGTGAGCGTAGCATACTGCACACTCTCATCCTGCATATAAATCGTTACTCCAACCCTCCGAACCAAGGTTAGGAAATCATTGACAATCCCATCAGCCCACAAAAAGGCAGGACAAGGAAAGGTAGAAGGGTGCGCATCCCCCTCATCTCCCTCGTCGCCAAATCACGGTGTAATGAGATCCTCATTATGAGGGCCTAGCTCGGGAGGATGATATTGAAGGCCTTGTCCTTCTAGGTGCATCACTCTCAAATATTTCACCATAGGTGTGGTTGTCCATGACCCCTTTTTTCTGAATTTTTTATACAAACATCAAACCAAGTGATTTCCAAGTTGATAATTGATGAGAAACTACTATAGGAACTTGCTAGAGGGCTACATATGCATCAAAATGAAATCTCTAAGCATAGAACAAGCATGCCACACAACCTGACACCTATAGAAGCAAAATATTCAAGATACAATCTACCAATCACAAATCTAATTGGACAAGCGGAGGAGGCACATACCAAGGAGCAATCCCTCCAAAAATCAGCAGTAGTGATCGGTGAGCAAGGAGATCGAAAATCGGGAGCAAGAACAGCAGGAACTCGAGCTTGAGAAATTGTTTGGTGTTTTTCGGGAGAGAGAAAGAAGTGGCTGGGAGGAGACAACTTGAAGGGCCACAGGTGGGTCCCACCCAGGCCAGGCGCGCCCCTAGGGCTGGTCGCGCCACCAGGGGGTGTGCTGGACTCGGGGCCCCCCTGGGCCACTCCAGGTGTCCCTCTACCCCTTTTTCGAGGAAAATTTTATTATGAATTTTCTGGGATTTTTCGGGAAACTTTATTTTTGGCCAATTTTTAGGGTATGAAAAATTATTTTCTCGCAGAAAAGATTTTTTTAGAAGAAGCAAACCAAAACCAAAACTACAATTGTTCTAATACACTCTAACAAGCAAACAACTAGCAAAACTAAAGCTAACAAGAGAAAAAGCAAAGACTAGGAAGGAGAAAAGTAAAAAGTGAGCAAGCATAACCACAGTGAAAACATTATTTTGTTCATTAAAATCCTTTTGTTAACAAGGTTGATCAGGTCTTGTTACCAAAACAATCTTATATGAAACAAACCTTTGCATTCCACAAAGTGATTGTGTTACCTCAAACTTGATAGCAATGGTCCCAATCATAATAGTTTTAAAACTTTCTTGTGGAATGGGACAATATATTTCTCCAACCTTGATGCTCTCAATATTTTCAATGGAGTTTAGACAATAGCTCTTAGCAACCTTCTTGGGGAAATAGACAATATGCTCTTTGTCATTAATATTAAAAGTTACTTTTCCTTGATTACAATTGATGATAGAACCTACAGTATTACGAAAAGGTCTCCTAAGAATAATAGACATATTATCATTTTCAGGCATTTCAAGAACAACAAAATCAGTTAAAACCAAGCAATTATGAGCCACCTAAACAGTATCATCCTCACATATACCAACAGGAATAGTACTTGACTTATCAGCCATTTGCAAAGATATATCAGTTGGTATCAAATTTTCTAGCTGGAGTCTCTTGTAGAGAGAAAAATCCATAACACTAACTCCAGCTCCCAAATCACATAAAGCAGTTCTAACATAATTGTTCTTAATAGATCAAGGAATAGTTGGTATACCTGGATCACCAAGTTCCTTTGGAACCTTAGCATTGAAGGAATAATTAGCAAGCAAGGTAGAAATTTCCTCATTAGGAATCTTCCTTTTATTAGAGACAATATCCTTCATATACTTTGAATAAGGAGGCAAATTAATAGCATCAGTCAAAGTAATTTGCAAAAATAAAGGTTTCATGCACTCACAAAACTTGTTGTAGTGTTCTTCCTCCTTTGACTTGTGTTTCTTATTTGGAAAAGGCATAGGTTTCTACACTCAAGGTTCTCTTTCTCTACCATGTTTATTAGCAATAAAAATTTCCTTAGTGTACCTAGTGTTCTTACTGTGCTTCGCAGGTTCTTCCTCAACTTCCTCCTTATCAGGAGCATCATTTTTATTATTACCACTCTCAGTTTCAGCATCAGAGACAGATATACTATTAGGATCTATAGCAGGTTCAAGTGATTCCTCGACTATTTTATGTTTTTTTTCTTTCTCTTATGAGTACTACCACTACTTTCACCTTGTTGAGAATCCAGCTCAATTCTTTTAGGGTGTCCTTCAGGATATAAAGGATCTTGAGTAGCTATACCACTCCTAGTTCTAATTCCATAAGCATGTTTATCTCCTGAGGTATTAACTAGCGTATCCTTTTGTACCTTAGAAAGTTGATCAATTTGGGTTTGAACTATTTGAAAGTGTTTACAAAGCATTTTAATATCATTAGCAGTTCTTTCCACAATATCTATTAACTCGTTAATAGCTCTAGAGTTTTCCAATAAATGATTCTGAACTTGTTTATTAAAATTACCTTGTTTAACAATAAATGTGTCAAGTTCATATAAGCATTGATCAGGAGGCTTACCATAGGGAATATCACCTGCACTAAAGTGGAGAGAGTGTACCTCAATAGTAGATGAGTGGGGAATTGGCTTACATAATTCTTCTATAGGAGGTAGATTCTTCACATCTTTAGCTCTAATACCTTTCTCCCTTAGACATTTCTTAACCTCTTTAATCACTTCATCATTTAATGCAATATTTCCCCTCTTCTTTGGTGTTGGTGTTGGAACTGGTTCAGGCACAACTGGTTTGGGAGTAATAGGCTCAGTTGTATTTAGCTCAGTTGAAGTCCAATCATCATAATTCTTGCTTATTTTAGCCATTAATTCTTCAGCATCTATAGGGTTCTTTTCGTGAAAACACAATCAGCAAAGCTATATAGGTATTTCCTAGAATCATCAGTTAGTCCATTATAATAAATATCAAGAAGCTCATTTTAGGTAATGGACATCCAACATGTGCATGAATCAAGGCACAGAACCTTGTCCATGACTCAGGTAATTTCTCTTCTTCTCCCTGTTTAAATTCAAAAAGTTTCTGCAAAGAAGCATTTCTAGCACTGGGAGGAAAATATTTCTGGAAGAAAGAAGCAATCAAACAATCAGGGCTATCAATGGAACCGGGAGGTAATCTATTAAACCAAGCTTTGGCTTCTTCTTTTAGTGAAAAAGGGAAGATCTTAGTAACAAAGTACTTGCGCATCTTAAAATCATCAGAGAATAAAGCACTCATAGTGGAGAGCTCATTCATGTGAGCTACAGCACTCTCGTTTTCAGTCCCACAAAAAGGTTCTTTCTCAACAATGTCTATATAGGATAAATCAAGAGACAAATCATAATCTTTATCTTTAATATATATGGGAGAGGTGGCAAACTTAGGATCAGAGGACAGTTTAGTAATAATGGTACGTCTCTCAGGGAGACTCTTAATAGCACTAGCACCATGTGTGTTTCGGCACTCCTTAATAAATTCATCAGTAAACTCAATGTAACCATTATTAATATCATATCTCTCTCTAGACTCACGTGAGCTAACAGGTGTAACAGTGTCTTCACTAGGAGTTTCAGTATTTCCTAGACTAGCCATAGTACCATCTAGGAAAGGACCTAATGAACCACTCGCATCAAGAATAGTAGAAGTAACATCATGAGTATCAGAAACAGTTTCAGATTAAGCAGTAGTAGCGGTGTGTGTGGCATGTGTATGTGGTGGTGTAACAAGCTTACTTATAATAGACGTTGAATCAAGAGCAACAGAGGTGTTTAGGATTGTACCTCTTCTTGTAGTGGATGGTAAAATAGGAAACTTTCCATCATGAGACTTACCCATGATGAAAGGAGTAGCAGTGAATAATAGTAGATCCAAGTGAACTTACAAAGAAAGTTGTGCTCCTCGGCAACGGCGCCAGAAAATAGTCTTGATGACCCACGAGTATAGGGGATCGCAACAGTCTTTGAGGGTAGTATTACCCAATTTATTGATTCGACACAAGGGGAGCCAAAGAATACTTGCAAGCCTTAACAACTGAGTTGTCAATTCAGCTGCACCTGGAAATAGTTCTTGCTCACAGAAGTTAATCAGTAGCAATAGTTTGGTAGTAGAAACAGCAAAGCAGCAGCAGCAAAACAAGAGCAATAGTAACAATAGCAGCAAATAGTAGGATATGAGTGCGGTAGGCATAGGGATGGACGGACGGGCGTTGCATGGACAAGTCTAAACATGTAACTTCAAGATCTAGGGCAATTACAGATAAATAATATAAAGCATCCAAGTACTAAACAATCATAGGCATGTGCTCCATATATAGTCATGCGTGCTCGCAATGAGAACTTGCACAACATCTTTTGTCCTGCCAGCCTGTTGCAGCGGGGCCTCGAGGGAACTACTGGAAATTAAGGTGCTCCTTTTAATAGAGAACCGAAGCAAAGCATTAACACTCCATGAACACATGTGATCCTCACATCACAGCCATCCCCTCAGGTTGTCCCAATTTCTGTCACTTCGGGGCCTTTGGATCCAGACAATGATATGTGTACACAACTTGCAGTTAAGATCACAAACAATACTATCATAATGATTCAATAACAAGTTCAGATCTGAGATCATGGCACTCGAGCCCTAGTGACAAGCATTAAGAATAACATGTTGCAACAAAGTCAAATAGCACTAATAGAGATACTAGGCACCATGCCCTAACAATCTTATTCGATTACATGATAGAACTCATAAAATCCCTACCATCCACATAGCCTATGGGGGGATTACTCACTCATGGATGAGGGAAAATTGGATGGTTGATGGAGAGGCGTTGGTGATGATAATGGCGATGATCCTCTCCAAATCCCCCATCCCGGCAGAGTGCCAGAACGGAGTTTTTTCTTCCGAATCACGGTTTCTGGTGGTGGTGGTGCAGCGGAACTCTTTCTGGAAAAACGTTGAACCCCCCTCGGTTTTTAGGTCAAGGGGCACCTTATAGGCGAAAAGGGAGGCCGAGGGGTTGCCTGGGGCAGCCACACCCCCTCCAG
Organism: Avena sativa; assembly: GCA_916181665.1. NCBI lineage: Eukaryota > Viridiplantae > Streptophyta > Magnoliopsida > Poales > Poaceae > Avena > Avena sativa. The sequence goes on along the minus strand of OV702283.1, from coordinate 130,701,384 downwards.
GCGCGGGCTGGGCCCACCCACACGGCAGGGGGTGTGGGTCCCTCAGGCCTCCCCTCTGTCTCGTACTCTGGCTCCGTGTGTCTTTTGGTGAAATAGGATTTTTGGCATATTTTCCGGGATTTTTCCTGATATTTGATTTTTTGCACAAAAACTAGACACCAAGGTAATTCTGTTGAAAACGGCATCAGTTCGTGTTAGTTGTATCCAAATCACACAAGTTTAGAGGAGAAACAATAGCAAAAGTGTTCGGGAAAGTAGATACGTTTTGGACGTACCAACTCCATGTCCCCACCATCAGGCGCAACCTCAAACTCCTCGAGAAGGGGAGACATCATATTCTCCACCTTAAGTTCCTACGGAACACCACGCAAGTCACAACAAAGTGTAGTGGACTCAAACGAAAGCACATTGAATGCAAGTAAAATATTCACCTGAGGAACTACGTTCTTCGCATTGAAGGGTGCAGTCGAAGACTCTGCTGGAAGCTCGTTATCGGCCTTGAAGCACAACAGAGGTCGAAGATCCCTGTCGAGATCGGATGAGGACAACTCCTCATCTGACACTCTCGTTGGGTTATTGGCACCAGCATACAGGAACATCGGGTACGCCCTCTCTTGTAGGGGCTACACCCAATGCTTGAGAAAGTTTTGAATGATGTCGACGCTGGAGACTTCCTTGCATTGCACCAGCTGGAGATCCTACACCTGCTTTTACAGCTTCTCTACCACTTCGGTTTCACCCGCAGGAATGTCATTTGACAACGAATGTTTTCGGGTGATCACGTTGCTAGAGTCGAAGGGTACAACCCGTAATGCTGGCCGTCCATATTGGAGTAGCGTATGTAGAACCACTTGTTCCTCCATCCTTGGACGGATTCGCAGAGGTGGAAGGAGAATTACTACTGGTTGGCGAGGATGGATATTCCGCACCCTCCCAGATCATACACCGCACCTCCATGGCCAGACTTCCTCTTCAAAGAATAAAGTTTCTTGTAAATGCCAAAGTGTGGCTCGATTCCGAGCCAACACTCGCATAACATGATGAAGCATGTGATGTGCAAAAGAGAATTGGGCGACAACTAATGAAGTTGAAGCCCATAAAGAAAAAGGATCCCATGAAGAAGTTCATGGGCAGGAAGCAAAAGCCCACAGATGAAAAAGGCGTAGAACATTACCCGAAAACCTTTGGGTGGATCCGGGATTAACTCCGACTTGGGGAGTTTGGTGTCGCCCTTCTCCTGCAGAATCAGATGCGCCTCGCGTAGGCGACGAAGATCCACCTCCCGCATCGTCAACCGCCGCCAACCACCATTGGTGACGCGACCGGTGGTGGAGGTCTTCTTGGTGGTGTCGGCGGCACTCGTCCCGGCGGCGGCAAAATTTTTCTTCGGCTTGCCCATCTTGCTGGCACGGCACGCTGCACGGTCAGCATTAAGGAAAGAGGAAGGAAAGATGCGAAGAACGTCTAGTGCATAAGAAAGCGCGAGCTTTGTAAATGGCAGAGGAAGAATTGGCAAAGGCAGTGCGAAGACAACAAATGGTGAAGTGGAGAATTAACGCATCCCCTGGCGGTATAAAAAGGGATGAAGACGACGATGCAGAATCATTGATTTTCTAAATCTAACACGTGTCATCCATCGCATTATACACATGGTGGTTACCGCCTCGAGCCATTATGAGCACGTCGTCCACTATGCACAGAAATCAAGGTGACGCGATAACTTTCACTAAATTATGCATGACTAGTCAAATCTTAGTCAAAAAGTGGGACCCATGATTATCCCGTCCCATCGTCTCTGTTGTCGCAGACGGTTGAGCTCACCAGGCGTCAGCAATGACATCAGCAACTTGCAAACGCAAAGGCCATTAATGGCTCTAATCTTTCGACTTAAGACAAAAGTACTTACTCGAGTCTGCGACTCAACCAACTACTTGGGGGATACCCCTATCAGGAGCGCTGGTCGCGCACCTGAAAATTTGGTAAGGTCCCCTGGTCAGTCAAATAAATTCACATAGCTTCAAGTTCTCTTTTGAGTTTGAGACTCCACGGACTCGGGGGCTACTCTCATTGGGAGTGCTGGCAGCACATTTGAAAACATTGGTCATCCGACGCAATTACGGATCATTGTATCACATGATTGATCACTATAAGTCTCTGCTTGAGTCTACGACTCGAACAGACACTCCAGGGCTACTCCCATAGGAATAAGTGGTAGTGCACCCTATGAATCAATTGATTGAGATCCTTCGGATCCTTCACTATTATAATAAAACATAACTTACAAAATAATCGGCAACACTGCCCAAAATATGCTAAGAGAGATAATGTCTCCTTAGTCACCCGAAATGCCTCCGTGGCGATAAATTTTTGGATGTCGTGTCTACGATGCAAAGATAAGACCTACAGATACAATCTGATAGCCTAGAAATGCACTCGACTGCGCTCTGCTAGTAGTTCTTAGTGAAACTCTAGTCAATGGTGCATTGTTCAACAGATGATCAAAGGTTTCCTGATCATGAAGGTGCCTCGGCCCCCTAATTGACAATGAGATCATTTCATTGGGGAATGAGATGGTGAACATACACTATCTAAAGTATTGTATCACGATCATGTCATGAATTTTAGGTTATGATGTATAGGAAACATAGTGACTCTTTCCTTAGACTGTGAGACCATATCAAATCACTGTCACCCGAGGATGCTATGATGACACATAACATCACTTAGTGAAATGGTGATCATAAAGGTGTCGTTGGGTATCCGGAAGAACATGTTGAGGAGACTGCATCAAGAGAGGGATTTGTCCATCCGCATGGCGGAAGATACTATGGGCCCACTCGGATAAGTTATATCCATAAGATGTGCAGCGTGTGACTAGGTCACGAGGATATCACTTATCTGATCGAGTAAAGAAGGTATTGTCGGTAATGAGGTTGAACACTAAGTGGATGTCACTTTGTAGAGGTCCCAACCTTTAATAAGGTAGAGATCCCTGTGTTTACAATGCTAGTCCCTGGATCAATAGCTAGCATTCACAGTTAAGATGTAATATCAAGAAACAAAGGTCATAATACAACTTTATAACCAGGAATAAAATAATTCATTACATCTTACATAGCTCATTTGGCTATCTCATTACAATGCAGCAGAATGACTTTAAAGCATGGGGTCCTTCATCTTCAAAGTGTCACAGGCAAACATGTTGGTTGTAGACTTGTAATCCTAATCAACACAATTAACATCAAACAAACCTGCAACATAATGAGTTGCAAAGTGTATGGTTGCAAAGTACTTGTTCTGCTGAATCCATTGATATAAAATTTGCAAAATTTGGACGTGTAGAATTAAAGTTATGCAATTTACAAATTCAATCAACAAATAGAAATGTTTCTGTCTATTTAAACAATTCAGTGCCACGCGTCATGTTCTTACTGGACGATACCGGTTCGCACGGATTGAGATCTGTGGACCGTAGGATTTAAGTGAGATCGTGTGGCACATATGGACGCATACCCTTTCGCTTATGATCTAATCTAATCCTTTGGATCTAGATCCTACGGACTACAACGCATTGACCAAAAGCGAGCGGCGCTAGCGGCGGCGACTGGCGGCGCACGCTCGGGCTATGGCAGAGCCGGCGGTACAGGACGCAAGAGAGGTAACGGGGGTGCTCACCGTGCTCGTAGAGAGTTGGCGAAGCTCGAGGTGGCGTTAGCTTGGCGAGGGGTGTGCTGGAGCGGCGTGGATTGCTCGCCGGAGTCGGTGACGGCGTCAGGCGGCTCTATTTGCTGTCGGAGGTGAGGCTGCAGGTCGCCCTAAGGCAAACGGATTGGGGCATTAGATGCATACGAGCACGGGGATGATGGGAGCATCAACAGGAGGTGCTGGGGCAAACAGATCTTACCGGGGAAACTCGACGGAGGCGGGACAAACGACGATGGCGAGTTGAGGTCGTCCTTGCCGACGCTTTGGGGCAAGCGCGGGAGAACGAGTGGCACGGGGAGATGCGCCAGGAGGTGGGGAGAAAGCTCGTGTGCAGTGGGAGGCGAGGGGCGGCTGGACGGCGCCGGAATTGCTCGGAGACGCTGTCGGAGATAGAGGTGGTCGAGCTCAAAATCGGAGCAGCCTAGGGGCAGAGGGGAGGCGCTGTTTGGGGGAAAAGAGAGAGGGGAGAGGGGCGCTTATACACGAGTGATCACGGCGAGGTATTACTCCAGCATTGAATCGAATTCATGGCTGCAATCAAGGCAGCAACGGCAGAGGACGTGGTCGAAGGGTTGAAGACGACTGCGTGGCAGTGGGGTCCGTCTGTCACCGAGAGTGAGGGAGAGATAGATGGGGCCACTTGTCTACCACTCAGCGGGTGCGTTTTTTAGTGAAAAACGGTTCACCGCGGGGAAGAAAGTGTGGGCTGGTGTTGGGCTTGCTGGGCTGGCCAGATGGGCTGGGTCTGTTTCACTTTTTTTTATACTGAAGCTTTTTCCTTTTTCTATTTGAATTTCTGTTTTGATTTTCAAACAAATAATTCAAACACCAATTCAAATCAAACCACCACCAAACTTTGTATTTATTTTAGTTCTATTTAATAACATAATACAAAGTCCAAAATGAAATAATTTTTATTCTTTTTAGGATCCATTAATATTTAAATAAATAGACCTTAGTCATTAATTCAAATAGGATTTAATTTATTTAAAAACTCTATTTGAAATCTAAATAATATCAAAATCATTTCAGTAGGTTTTACTTGAAAATATAAAACACTTGGAAAACTTATTTAAAATAAATTAACAAGTTTTAGTGTTTATTTAAAATGGAAAAGCCTTTACTTTAATAAAATTGGATATTAATAAATCCTCATTATTTTATTTAAAAAAAATAAACCTTTACTCTTTTGATCAAATGGAAATATTTTATTTCAAAAGCTTGGCCAAGATTTAATTTGGCTCTATAAAATAATCCTTATTTATAATTCTATCTTTTCTTTTGAAAATCAAATCTTTTTATTAAAAGATCTAAAAATAGTAATTCTAACTATTAAAACTTTCTTTATTAATTGTTTATCTTTTTAAATCCCTTTAGGATTTTATTTGATAAAAATAGGTTTTGATGTTCCAATTGGAATCAAAAAGTTTCTTCTCACCCTAAATTTCAACAAAAATTTATTTTGTTTATTTATTTTTCACATTTCAAAATTTGGAAAATTTTGGGATGTGACAGGCTACCACCCTTAAAATAAATCTCGTCCCGAGATTTGGGAAGGCTAGAGGTTACAAGTTGGCTTCAAGGCAACTAGGGTACTACCACCCTTAAAATAAAGTCTCATAGGGTTACATTGATGGTTCACTTGACTATGGGTTCAACACTTAATAACCAGACAAGGAATCCTTATTTGACTCTTTTGAGTTAACTAGTTTCTGACATCCACTTCTTCTATCTCTTCAAAGGTTTCATACATGTCAATGTGGTTCACATGTCCTTTCTGGGTTACATTGGAGTCATTTCCATTGGCTCTTCTAGCATCCTTTTTCTTTTTCTTCTCAGGACAGTCTGATGCATAGTGTCCAAGTTCCTTACAATTATAGCACTGCAACTGGCTAATATCTTTCTTCCTGAAAGTATCATGTTGGTTCTGACCAAGGTCATCTCCATTGTTAGTATCATTTCCATTATTATCACTTCCATTGTTGTTGTGGTGGTACTGATGTGGTTCAGAATCTTCATTGCTCTTTTTGAATGAATGCTTCTTTTTTAATGATCCTGAGTGATTCTTGAGTTTATGCTTCCTCTTTCTGTTCTCAACTTGATTCATCTTGTTTTCCAATATAGTGGCTTTGTCACAGAGTGATTGATAAGTTGGGACATAGGCAACAGCTAGCTGCAGGTTCAACTCATCCTTAAGTCCTTCAAGAAATTTCTCCTCTCTTAGCATCTGTTTCAACTTCATCCGGTGCATAGCGTGCCAGATTGTTGAATTCTTCAATATACTCATCCACACTGAGGTGACGTTGTTTCAGATTGTGAAACTCCTTTTTCTTCAAGTACATCACTCCAGGTGAGATGTGAGTTGTACGGAATCCATCCTCAAAAATAGCCCAAGTTACATCTTCAAGGGGAGTGGTGATCTGAAAGTTGTCCCACCATGTTGTTGCTGGTCCTTCAAGTAGAAATGCTGCAAACCTAACTTTTTCTTCATCGGTGCAGCCAACAGTCACTAAGTCTTTGTTTACTGAACGTAACCAATCATTGGCTTCCATTGGATCAGTTGTTCCAGAGAACCTTGCAGGCCTAAGTTTCAGAAACTTGGTGAGCATGCCAAGTGCTGGAGGATTATTCTGATTGTTGTTGTTGTTGTTTTGATTCTGTATGAATGTGGTCATCTCCTACATCAGTTGTGTCTGAGCTGTCATCATCTGCTGCATCTCAGGAGTGATGTTGTTGTTTTGGTTGGGGTTGGCACGACGGGGAGGCATCTGTTGGTTGATAGGGATGAGTAATGGCAGATAGACCTAAGGAAGTTCTAACACACAACTCAAAAGCAACCAAGTTCAATCAAACAATCAAGCAATCAACAAGCAACTATTTTCTTAACAACTTATGAGCTTAACTCATGAGTTGAAGGAAACAACAAGTTTTCTTGAAATAATCAACCTAGTATAGTCATACCTCATAGGTCAATATGATCTATACTCTAACTTGATATCAATGTCTGGTAGGCAATCTAATGTCTCTTGGTTTTTCACTTGTAGTCCTTAGTGATGTCTAAGTTGAAGTCTTTGGTGAAACTAAAGTTGAAATCACTTGAAGATGTTGAAGTCATTAGAGTTGATGAAATCCTTTGCACATGGTGAAGTCTTTGGCCATGGGGTAGGCTTTGTCCATCAAGTTTGAAATAGAAGAGATGTAGAATCAAAATCAAAATGTTTGAGGAAAGAGTTTACAAGATTGTTTGTAAATAAGTTTTGGAACAAATACAACTCCTATTTTTCTAAGGGTTTTTGTCCAATCCTAGGGTTACAATCCTACAAGCAACACAGTGCTCTGATACCATCTGTAGAGGTCCCAACCTTTAATAAGGTAGAGATCCCTGTGTTTACAATGCTAGTCCCTGGATCAATAGCTAGCATTCACAGTTAAGATGTAATATCAAGAAACAAAGGTCATAATACAACTTTATAACCAGGAATAAAATAATTCATTACATCTTACATAGCTCATTTGGCTATCTCATTACAATGCAGCAGAATGACTTTAAAGCATGGGGTCCTTCATCTTCAAAGTGCCACAGGCAAACATGTTGGTTGTAGACTTGTAATCCTAATCAACACACTTAACATCAAACAAACCTGCAACATAATGAGTTGCAGCCACAAGGTTCAATACATTTGAATTGTATTGGCAAGTTTCACTACTATGTACAAATAAGTGGATCCTATCATTACATGCATATTTGGCTAAGTGGAGTTCGGCTCATTTCCAGAAAGCAATATATTTTTATCCTATCTTTTCAAAATAGTTTTTGATCTTTGTCAAATCTTTCTGAACTTCTTGGAAAACTCCAAGTGCTTGAAATCCCTTGTTTTCACCATCAAGTTTTACTTTGAGAAATTGTAATGTCGAGATCTTCCATAGCTTCAGGCCTTAGTTGCTCAGTATTGTCCATAACCGGGGACACGGCTAAGTACTTAGAATCTTGATCTTCTGCAGAAGTTGTACACTTTACCCACATGACACAATCTCATCTTGATGCCACCAGTGGCCGCTGTATAAGTACTCACCAAGATGGAGTACTGGCAGATTGAGAATGTGACAAAGTCTTTCCATAGGAGTCCTCCCAATACACAATGCTAGCTTGTCATCCAGGCACAAATGTAGGGTTTCAAGTTCCCTTACACAATTCTAGTTAACCTGAAGATGCCAATGCATGGGTCTTCCACTATGTAGTTGACTAAGCCAGAGCCCATTTAGCATGTGGCTGTACACGGAAGCCACTGTACGAGAAACATGTTCAATCTCTAAGTCCCTGGCTGGTTTTCTTCTAGTGCACATACAAAAAGAGATGGCCATATAAACATGGTTCCTTTTGTTGCCACCTTGTCTAAAACTTGAGTATCCTTGTCCACCCAGGTGGTTCATTGAGTACTTGTTTTATTATATAAAACATATGTCTTTTTCAACTCTTCATATAATCATATCATGTATCCCATCCCAATATATAGCAGGGCTAAGCATACTACAACCACAATGTTTCCTCTAAGGAATATATAAGGGTATCCTATTAGGATTTAGCATAGCATAAAATATAGTAGTCCTTTCCATGCATGTTACAAAATCCACTAAGTGTAATGAAAATAGTAGGACATGGATGATAGTGTCACTTGCCTTTTTAGTAGAGAATGTTGGTTCACTTCTTGATCTTGCAAATATCACACTCCTCTAACTTCACTACAATTCAATCAAGCAAACACATATTCAACACAAAATTCACACAATTTGTCACACATAAAATAACAAAAACAAGGTCATGCATGCAAAAGATAGTTTTACTTGCAAAAGTGGTTTCTACTAGGCTCTAAACATTATCAAGTTCAAAGTGGTCATTTACTAAAGTGGTAAAACCATTTGCAAAAGGTTTTATCTATAAACCATTTTTAAATCAAATCAATATTTTATGTGGTTGAAAATGCTTTTAGCAAAAAAATATTCTTTAAAGAGTTCACCAAATATATTTTAATTCTCAAAACTTGGTGTTTAGGGTCAGAAGGTTTGAATCAAAACATTTCCCAAAGGTTTCACTCAAAAATCATTTCTAAATCATAATCATTATTATTATTTGACTAGAAATGAGCTAATTCAAATATTTACTCCTTAACTTCACAAAATACAGTTTTAAATCCATAATTTGGTTCCTATGGTTAGTAGGTTCACAACAATCCATTTTGCAAAGATTTCATACTAAAAATATATCTAGAACAATTTTTATATTCAAAATAAGCCTACACAAGTTTCTGCAATTTCAACCAATTTTCCAGAAGCAAATCATTAAACAAAGTGTATGGTTGCAAAGTACTTGTTCTGCTGAATCCATTGATATAAAATTTGCAAAATTTGGTCATGTAGAATTAAAGTTATGCAATTTACAAATTCAATCAACAAATAGAAATGTTTCTGTCTATTTAAACAATTCAATGCCATGCGTCATGTTCTTACTGGACGATACCGGTTCGCACGGATTGAGCTCTGTGGACTGTAGGATTTAAGTGAGATCGTGAGGCATAGACGCATACCCTTTCGCTTATGATCTAATCTGATCCTTTGGATCTAGATCCTACGGACTACAACGCATTGACCAAAAGCGAGCGGCGCTAGCGGCGGCGACTGGCGGCGCACGCTCGGGCTGCGGTGGAGCCGGCGGTACAGGACGCAAGAGAGGTAACGGGGGTGCTCACCATCCTCGTAGATAGTTGGCGAAGCTCGAGGTGGCGTTGGCTTGGCGACGGGTGTGCTGGAGCGGCGTGGATTGATCGCCGGAGTCGGTGACGGCGTCAGGCGGCTCTGTTGCTGTCGGAGGTGAGGCTGCAGGTCACCCTAAGGCAAACGGATTGGGGCATTAGATGCGTACGAGCATGGGGATGATGGGAGCATCAACAGGAGGTTCTGGGGCGAATGGAGCTTACCGGGGAAACTCGACGGAGGCGGGACAGACGGCGGTGGCAAGTTGAGGTCGTCCTTGCCGGCGCTCTGGGGCAAGCGCGGGCGAACGAGTGGCACTGGGAGATGCCCCAGGAGGTGGGGAGCAAGCTCGTGTGCAGTGGGAGGCGAGGGGCGGCTGGACCGCGCCGAAATTGCTCGGAGACGCTGTCGGAGACAGAGGTGGTCGAGCTCAAAATCGGAGCAGCCTAGGGGCAGAGGGAAGGCGCTGTTTGGGGGAAAAGAGAGAGTGGAGATGGGCGCTTATACACGCGTGATCACGGCGAGGAGTTACTCCGGCATTGAATCGAATTCATGGCTGCAATCAAGGCAGCAACGGCAGAGGACGTGGTCGTGGGGTTGAAGACGACTGCGTGGCAGTAGGGTCCGTCTGTCAGCGAGAGTGAGGGAGAGATAGATGGGGCCACTTGTCTGCGACTCAGCGGGTGCGTTGTTTAGTGAAAAATGGTTCACCGCGGGGAAGAAAGTGTGGCCTGGTGTTGGGCTTGCTGGGCTGGCCAGATAGGCTAGGTCTTTTTCACTTTTTTTTATACTGAAGCTTTTTCCTTTTTCTATTTGAATTTCTATTTTGATTTTCAAACAAATAATTCAAACACCAATTCAAATCAAACCACCACCAAACTTTGTATTTATTTTAGTTCTGTTTAATAACATAATCCAAAGTCCAAAATGAAATAATTTTTATTCTTTTTAGGATCCATTAATATTTAAATAAATAGACCTTAGTCATTAATTCAAATAGGATTTAATTTATTTAAAAACTCTATTTGAAATCTAAATAATATCAAAATCATTTCAGTAGGTTTTATTTGAAAATATAAAACACTTGGAAAACTTATTTAAAATAAATTAACAAGTTTTAGTGTTTATTTAAAATGGAAAAGCCTTTACTTTAATAAAATTGGATATTAATAAATCCTCATTATTTTATTTAAAAAAAATAAACCTTTACTCTTTTTATCAAATGGAAATATTTTATTTCAAAAGCTTGGCCAAGATTTAATTTGGCTCTATAAAATAATCCTTATTTATAATTCTATCTTTGCTTTTGAAAATCAAATCTTTTTATTAAAAGATCTAAAAATAGTAATTCTAACTATTAAAACTTTCTTTATTAATTGTTTATCTTTTTAAATCCCTTTAGGATTTTATTTGATAAAAATAGGTTTTGATGTTCCAATTGGAATCAAAAAGTTTCTTCTCACCCTAAATTTCAACAAAAATTTATTTTGTTTATTTATTTTTCACATTTCAAAATTTGGAAAATTTTGGGATGTGACAGGCTACCACCCTGAAAATAAATCTCGTCCCGAGATTTGGGAAGGCTAGAGGTTACAAGTTGGCTTCAAGGCAACTAGGGTACTACCACCCTTAAAATAAAGTCTCATAGGGTTACATTGATGGTTCACTTGACTATGGGTTCAACACTTAATAACCAGACAAGGAATCCTTATTTGACTCTTTTGAGTTAACTAGTTTCTGACATCCACTTCTTCTATCTCTTCAAAGGTTTCATACATGTCAATGTGGTTCACATGTCCTTTCTGGGTTACATTGGAGTCATTTCCATTGGCTCTTCTAGCATCCTTTTTCTTTTTCTTCTCAGGACAGTCTGATGCATAGTGTCCAAGTTCCTTACAATTATAGCACTGCAACTGGCTAATATCTTTCTTCCTGAAAGTATCATGTTGGTTCTGACCAAGGTCATCTCCATTGTTAGTATCATTTCCATTATTATCACTTCCATTGTTGTTGTGGTGGTACTGATGTGGTTCAGAATCTTCATTGCTCTTTTTGAATGAATGCTTCTTTTTTAATGATCCTGAGTGATTCTTGAGTTTATGCTTCCTCTTTCTATTCTCAACTTGATTCATCTTGTTTTCCAATATAGTGGCTTTGTCACAGAGTGATTGATAAGTTGGGACATAGGCAACAGCTAGCTGCAGGTCCAACTCATCCTTAAGTCCTTCAAGAAATTTCTCCTCTCTTAGCATCTGTTTCAACTTCATCCGGTGCATAGCGTGCCAGATTGTTGAATTCTTCAATATACTCATCCACACTGAGGTGACGTTGTTTCAGATTGTGAAACTCCTTTTTCTTCAAGTACATCACTCCAGGTGAGATGTGAGTTGTACGGAATCCATCCTCAAAAATAGCCCAAGTTACATCTTCAAGGGGAGTGGTGATCTGAAAGTTGTCCCACCATGTTGTTGCTGGTCCTTCAAGTAGAAATGCTGCAAACCTAACTTTTTCTTCATCGGTGCAGCCAACAGTCACTAAGTCTTTGTTTACTGAACGTAACCAATCATTGGCTTCCATTGGATCAGTTGTTCCAGAGAACCTTGCAGGCCTAAGTTTCAGAAACTTGGTGAGCATGCCAAGTGCTGGAGGATTATTCTGATTGTTGTTGTTGTTGTTTTGATTCTGTATGAATGTGGTCATCTCCTACATCAGTTGTGTCTGAGCTGTCATCATCTGCTGCATCTCAGGAGTGATGTTGTTGTTTTGGTTGGGGTTGGCACGACGGGGAGGCATCTGTTGGTTGATAGGGATGAGTAATGGCAGATAGACCTAAGGAAGTTCTAACACACAACTCAAAAGCAACCAAGTTCAATCAAACAATCAAGCAATCAACAAGCAACTATTTTCTTAACAACTTATGAGCTTAACTCATGAGTTGAAGGAAACAACAAGTTTTCTTGAAATAATCAACCTAGTATAGTCATACCTCATAGGTCAATATGATCTATACTCTAACTTGATATCAATGTCTGGTAGGCAATCTAATGTCTCTTGGTTTTTCACTTGTAGTCCTTAGTGATGTCTAAGTTGAAGTCTTTGGTGAAACTAAAGTTGAAATCACTTGAAGATGTTGAAGTCATTAGAGTTGATGAAATCCTTTGCACATGGTGAAGTCTTTGGCCATGGGGTAGGCTTTGTCCATCAAGTTTGAAATAGAAGAGATGTAGAATCAAAATCAAAATGTTTGAGGAAAGAGTTTACAAGATTGTTTGTAAATAAGTTTTGGAACAAATACAACTCCTATTTTTCTAAGGGTTTTTGTCCAATCCTAGGGTTACAATCCTACAAGCAACACAGTGCTCTGATACCATCTGTAGAGGTCCCAACCTTTAATAAGGTAGAGATCCCTGTGTTTACAATGCTAGTCCCTGGATCAATAGCTAGCATTCACAGTTAAGATGTAATATCAAGAAACAAAGGTCATAATACAACTTTATAACCAGGAATAAAATAATTCATTACATCTTACATAGCTCATTTGGCTATCTCATTACAATGCAGCAGAATGACTTTAAAGCATGGGGTCCTTCATCTTCAAAGTGCCACAGGCAAACATGTTGGTTGTAGACTTGTAATCCTAATCAACACACTTAACATCAAACAAACCTGCAACATAATGAGTTGCAGCCACAAGGTTCAATACATTTGAATTGTATTGGCAAGTTTCACTACTATGTACAAATAAGTGGATCCTATCATTACATGCATATTTGGCTAAGTGGAGTTCGGCTCATTTCCAGAAAGCAATATATTTTTATCCTATCTTTTCAAAATAGTTTTTGATCTTTGTCAAATCTTTCTGAACTTCTTGGAAAACTCCAAGTGCTTGAAATCCCTTGTTTTCACCATCAAGTTTTACTTTGAGAAATTGGAATGTCGAGATCTTCCATAGCTTCAGGCCTTAGTTGCTCAGTATTGTCCATAACCGGGGACACGGCTAAGTACTTAGAATCTTGATCTTCTGCAGAAGTTGTACACTTTACCCACATGACACAATCTCATCTTGATGCCACCAGTGGCCGCTGTATAAGTACTCACCAAGATGGAGTACTGGCAGATTGAGAATGTGACAAAGTCTTTCCATAGGAGTCCTCCCAATACACAATGCTAGCTTGTCATCCAGGCACAAATGTAGGGTTTCAAGTTCCCTTACACAATTCTAGTTAACCTGAAGATGCCAATGCATGGGTCTTCCACTATGTAGTTGACTAAGCCAGAGCCCATTTAGCATGTGGCTGTACACGGAAGCCACTGTACGAGAAACATGTTCAATCTCTAAGTCCCTGGCTGGTTTTCTTCTAGTGCACATACAAAAAGAGATGGCCATATAAACATGGTTCCTTTTGTTGCCACCTTGTCTAAAACTTGAGTATCCTTGTCCACCCAGGTGGTTCATTGAGTACTTGTTTTATTATATAAAACATATGTCTTTTTCAACTCTTCATATAATCATATCATGTATCCCATCCCAATATATAGCAGGGCTAAGCATACTACAACCACAATGTTTCCTCTAAGGAATATATAAGGGTATCCTATTAGGATTTAGCATAGCATAACATATAGTAGTCCTTTCCATGCATGTTACAAAATCCACTAAGTGTAATGAAAATAGTAGGACATGGATGATAGTGTCACTTGCCTTTTTAGTAGAGAATGTTGGTTCACTTCTTGATCTTGCAAATATCACACTCCTCTAACTTCACTACAATTCAATCAAGCAAACACATATTCAACACAAAATTCAAACAATTTGTCACACATAAAATAACAAAAACAAGGTCATGCATGCAAGCATGCAAAAGATAGTTTTACTTGCAAAAGTGGTTTCTACTAGGCTCTAAACATTATCAAGTTCAAAGTGGTCATTTACTAAAGTGGTAAAACCATTTGCAAAAGGTTTTATCTATAAACCATTTTTAAATCAAATCAATATTTTATGTGGTTGAAAATGCTTTTAGCAAAAAAATATTCTTTAAAGAGTTCACCAAATATATTTTAATTCTCAAAACTTGGTGTTTAGGGTCAGAAGGTTTGAATCAAAACATTTCCCAAAGGTTTCACTCAAAAATCATTTCTAAATCATAATCATTATTATTATTTGACTAGAAATGAGCTAATTCAAATATTTACTCCTTAACTTCACAAAATACAGTTTTAAATCCATAATTTGGTTCCTATGGTCACTAGGTTCACAACAATCCATTTTGCAAAGATTTCATACTAAAAATATATCTAGAACAATTTTTATATTCAAAATAAGCCTACACAAGTTTCTGCAATTTCAACCAATTTTCCAGAAGCAAATCATTAAACAAAGTGTATGGTTGCAAAGTACTTGTTCTGCTGAATCCATTGATATAAAATTTGCAAAATTTGGTCATGTAGAATTAAAGTTATGCAATTTACAAATTCAATCAACAAATAGAAATGTTTCTGTCTATTTAAACAATTCAATGCCATGCGTCATGTTCTTACTAGACGATACCGGTTCGCACGGATTGAGCTCTGTGGACTGTAGGATTTAAGTGAGATCGTGAGGCATAGACGCATACCCTTTCGCTTATGATCTAATCTGATCCTTTGGATCTAGATCCTACGGACTACAACGCATTGACCAAAAGCGAGCGGCGCTAGCGGCGGCGACTGGCGGCGCACGCTCGGGCTGCGGTGGAGCCGGCGGTACAGGACGCAAGAGAGGTAACGGGGGTGCTCACCATCCTCGTAGATAGTTGGCGAAGCTCGAGGTGGCGTTGGCTTGGCGACGGGTGTGCTGGAGCGGCGTGGATTGATCGCCGGAGTCGGTGACGGCGTCAGGCGGCTCTGTTGCTGTCGGAGGTGAGGCTGCAGGTCACCCTAAGGCAAACGGATTGGGGCATTAGATGCGTACGAGCATGGGGATGATGGGAGCATCAACAGGAGGTTCTGGGGCGAATGGAGCTTACCGGGGAAACTCGACGGAGGCGGGACAGACGGCGGTGGCAAGTTGAGGTCGTCCTTGCCGGCGCTCTGGGGCAAGCGCGGGCGAACGAGTGGCACTGGGAGATGCCCCAGGAGGTGGGGAGCAAGCTCGTGTGCAGTGGGAGGCGAGGGGCGGCTGGACCGCGCCGAAATTGCTCGGAGACGCTGTCGGAGACAGAGGTGGTCGAGCTCAAAATCGGAGCAGCCTAGGGGCAGAGGGGAGGCGCTGTTTGGGGGAAAAGAGAGAGTGGAGATGGGCGCTTATACACGCGTGATCACGGCGAGGAGTTACTCCGGCATTGAATCGAATTCATGGCTGCAATCAAGGCAGCAACGGCAGAGGACGTGGTCGCGGGGTTGAAGACGACTGCGTGGCAGTAGGGTCCGTCTGTCAGCGAGAGTGAGGGAGAGATAGATGGGGCCACTTGTCTGCGACTCAGCGGGTGCGTTGTTTAGTGAAAAATGGTTCACCGCGGGGAAGAAAGTGTGGCCTGGTGTTGGGCTTGCTGGGCTGGCCAGATAGGCTAGGTCTTTTTCACTTTTTTTTATACTGAAGCTTTTTCCTTTTTCTATTTGAATTTCTGTTTTGATTTTCAAACAAATAATTCAAACACCAATTCAAATCAAACCACCACCAAACTTTGTATTTATTTTAGTTCTGTTTAATAACATAATCCAAAGTCCAAAATGAAATAATTTTTATTCTTTTTAGGATCCATTAATATTTAAATAAATAGACCTTAGTCATTAATTCAAATAGGATTTAATTTATTTAAAAACTCTATTTGAAATCTAAATAATATCAAAATCATTTCAGTAGGTTTTATTTGAAAATATAAAACACTTGGAAAACTTATTTAAAATAAATTAACAAGTTTTAGTGTTTATTTAAAATGGAAAAGCCTTTACTTTAATAAAATTGGATATTAATAAATCCTCATTATTTTATTTAAAAAAAATAAACCTTTACTCTTTTTATCAAATAGAAATATTTTATTTCAAAAGCTTGGCCAAGATTTAATTTGGCTCTATAAAATAATCCTTATTTATAATTCACGTTTGCTTTTGAAAATCAAATCTTTTTATTAAAAGATCTAAAAATAGTAATTCCAACTATTAAAACTTTCTTTATTAATTGTTTATCTTTTTAAATCCCTTTAGGTTTTTATTTGATCAAAATAGGTTTTGATGTTTCCAATTGGAATCAAAAAGTTTCTTCTCACCCTAAATTTCAACAAAAATTTATTTTGTTTATTTATTTTTCACATTTCAAAATTTGGAAAATTTTGGGATGTGACACACTTGATCAAAACCTTGCATAATATAGTATCACAGAGACAAAAAGCAAAAAGACACAATGTTTATAGTTCAACAACAAATATTGTTGAGTACATAGGTGGTCATTATGGATATCCAGATCCCGATGTTGATCATTGGTCGTAGAGGAGTCTTGGCCATGTCTGTAGTACTGTTGGGTAGAATGCTTAATGGCTTGACGAAGCTTGGAGATCATTAATGGCTAGTTGAATCACTGAAGAAGTGAGAAGAGAGAAACCATAAAAGTTCTGGGGAGATCCGAAGGCGTTCAGAGAAAGAATAAGGAAAAGGACCAGAAAAGGGTTTTCGGATAAAAATGGTTATTTATATGATTCTTATATATTAATTATGAATTAATATATTTTCAAAGAATATTTAAATAAATATTTATAAAAGGTGTCCTAAAAGTTAGGCAAAATCCCGGAGGAATTTTACCTAAAAAGAAACAGACGTAAAAGGGCAAAGGTAAGTTGTTTTTGAAACAGCCCACGTGGGCGGCGAATAGTTCGTGCCACATGTGGGTAGCAAGCAATGCACGCCGCATGCTGCAGCAGTAGCCGCTGCTGGCAGGCCACACTGGGCCGGCCCATCCGGGTGACGCCGTCGCTAGCTGCCGCACGGGGCGGGAGCTGCACGCTCGGGCCACGCCAGGCCAGCCCACCAGGGTAGACACAAGTTGCTTCCTCCGCGGGATGTCACGCTGGATGGCCTAGCCGAGGCCCACCCAGGGTCCAGCAACCCCACCACCTTTGCCTGGCAGGCCACGCGCAGGTGGTATTTGTTGGATATATGCCCTAGAGGAAATAATAAAAGTAGTTATTATTATATCGTTGTGTTTATGATAAATGTTTACATTCATGAGATAATAGTATTAAACAGAAACATTAATACTTGTGTGATTTTTAAACTTGTTAGAGTCCCTAGTAAAGACTCTTTATAATACTAGCTTGTTGGTTGATAGATGATCATGGTTCCTGATCATAAACATTGATATGTTACTAACAACAAGATCATATCATTAGGAGAATGGTATGATGGGCGTACTGCTACAGATAAGCGTAGCATACATATCAAGTCATTTCAATAGTTTGTTTGCTATTAGATTTCTGATGCATAGTAACCTAATTCCTTCGACCATGAGATCATGCTAATCACCATCACCGGATGGATGCTTTGATGACATCAAACACCACTTCATAACTGGGTGGTTATAAAGGTGGAATTGAGTGTTCAGAAAGTATGTGTTGAGGCACATGGATCAAGAGTGGGATTTGTCCATCCATATGATGGATAGATATACTCTGGGCCCTCTTGGTGGAATGTCATCCAATTAGCTTGCAAGCATGTGACTAGCTCACAAGGGATCACATATCACAGGAACGAGTAAAGAGTACTTATCGATAACGAGGTTGAACTAGGTATGCAGAGATACCGACGATCAGACCTCGGATAAGTAAAATATTGCGATAAAAAGGGAAAATGGTATCGTCTGTAAATGGTTTTTTCGATCGCAAAGTAATCGTATAAATATGTGGGAGCCATATGAATTTCCAGATTCCTCTATTGGTTATTGATCGGAGATGAGTCTCGGTCATGTCTACATAATTCACAAACAGTAGGGAGACACACTTAAGGATTCGATATTTTTAGTAGATATGGAACGTAAGTAGGAAGAACGAATGTTGTTAGGAGTCTCGGAAGGGATCCTGGATATCACGAGGAGATCCAGAATGGTCCGGAGACTAAGATTCATATAAGGAAAGTCTAATTCCAGAGTTCGGGAATGATTTCGTTGTTTTCACCGGAATGATCTAGAAGGGTCTAGAAGGTTCACCGGACCGAAAGGGGAAGGGTACATGAATGTGTCATGACTAAGTGGAATGATTGCATCATGTCCTAGGTCACTTGGCTGGGAATTTGAAAGAAAGAAATTAAACTCCAAAATTGAAAGTCAAAAGGCAAGTTTGAAAAGTCAAATTGGGACAATGTTTCCTGGTGAAGGAAGGAGATGATCCTTATCTCCCTCCACCATGCGCCTAGTCGGAGAGGGAGTTGGTGTAGGATTCAAACTCTCCTCTCCCTAGATGCCCCTCCCTCTCATAAATAGAGGGGAGGGGTGCCCCCCAAATACCACAACAAGTCCCACCCTACCAAGTCGCCGCCGCCGTCGTCGCCCAAGTCGCTGTCAGCCACACCTCCTCCTCTCCGGCTTCTAAACCCTAGACGCCGGAAACCCTACTACTCCACCATAACCCGCTCCACCTTAAGGAGAAGCCCTGCGGGATTTCCCCTGTAACTCCGACACCACGACATCATGTTATGCCTGCTGGAACAAGGTAGAGGAAGGTCTTCATCGAGTACCGAACATGTGACCAACTGCGGGAGCGCTTCCAGAACGCGGCTCCAGAAGGATCTTCTTCGTGATCTTGAGATCGACAAGTGAACGACTACATCACCCACGAGAATCTGCTCTCGTTAACCACTTTGGAATCTTCAAGGGTGAGTACTCTAATCGATCGTTGCTACAATCTAGTAGATATATATTGGCTTGTGTGTGTTCATGCGGTAGAAATATTTTGTCTTCCCTGCTACAAACCCCTACAGTGGTATCAGATCCATGTCTATATGTAGATCTGTTGCACGAGTAGAACACAATGGTCATTGTGGGAGGTGGTTCTTTTATTATCAATTGATTTTTGTGTACTTTGCATCTTGCGGTATGGTGGGATGAAGCGGCCCGGGCTAACCTTACAGGACATCATTCATGAGACTTGATCCACCCTCAACATGCAACTTGTATTGCATAAGTGGATATGCGGGTGTTTGTCTCTCCCATCATAGTAAAGATTCAATTTACAACGGGCACTCGATATTTCAAGCATCAACGTTGTGGTTCTTGTTCTTAAGTTAGAATGGTACTTATTGAAAGCCCCAAACCACGAAAATATGCAAAGAAAATTAGAGGTGTCTAACTTTGTTTTGTAGGGGTGTGCTGTGATGTGATATGGCCATGATTATGATTATATATGATGTATGCAATGTTCCTTATTGTAAGTCGGCAACCAGCAGGAGCCTTATGGTTGTATTTTAATTTTGTTTAAACCTGTATGTCTATTATTCAAAGTAGTTGTAATAGTTGATGCTGGTGGACGACGACCATGGAGCGGTGCCATTGACCTTGACGCCACGCCGGTGATGATGGAGATCATGTTCGTGCTCTAAGATGGAGATCCGAATCAAAAGAAGAAAGGTCATATCATATCACATAATTTGAATTGCATGTGATGTTAATCCTTTTTATGCATCTTGTATTGCTTAGTTTACGACGTTGGCATTATAAGATGATCCCTCTCACAAAATATCAAGTTATAAAGTGTTCGTACTTAGTAGGCACCATTTCCAAGACTCGTTGTTTCCAAGAACCACATGATGATCGGGTGTGTTAGATTCTGCGGGTGTATACAACGGGAGAAAGACAGATTTGCTCATGCGGAAAATAATGTTTGATCTTGACGAGCCTAGCATGTATAGAAATGGTCTCGGAACAAGGATCACCGAAAGGTAAAGCATGAATCATATAGTAGATATGATGAACATGTTGATTGTTCGCCTTTGAAACTACACCATCTCTCGTGATGATCGGTTATGATGTAGTGGAATTGGTTCGTGTGATCACTAAAACAATGTGAGGGATGTTGATTTGAGTGGGAGTTCGCCTAGGTTAATTTGACTATTAATTAGAACTCAATTTGTCATTAAATTAGTCTAAACTATTGCAAATATGTTGTAGATCAATGGCAGCCCCTACCATCAATTTTAATGCGTTCCTAGAGAAACAAAAGTTGAAAAACAATGGCAGCAACTTCGCGGATTGCTTCTGCAATTTGAGGATTGTGCTCAATGCTGCTCAGTTAACCTATGTGCTGGATGCACTGCTGGGTGACCGACCTGCATAAGATGCTACCGATGATGAGAAAAATGTTTTCTGCACTCGGAAGAATCAGTACTCCATGGTTCAGCGTGCTATCTTGTATGGTTTGTAATCGGAGCTTCAAAAGAGGTTTGATAAATTTTACCCACATGATATTGTTCGTGAACTCAAATGATATTTAAGGCTCACGCGGCAGTTGAGAGTTATGAAGCTTCTGAAAAGTTCTTTAACTACAAGATGGAAGAGGGAAGCTCCGTCAGTGAGCATGTGCTTAAGATGTCTGGGCATGCTAATAAGCTCTAGATCTTGGGCATAATAATTCCTAATGCGTTGGGGATTCATCGTGTCCTCCAATCACTACCACCAAGTTACAAGAACTTTGTGATGAACTACAACATGCAGCGCATGGATAAGACGTTGCCAGAACTCTTCTCTATGTTGAAGTCTGCATAAGTGGAGATCAAGAAAGAGCACGAAGTTTTGATGGTCAATAAGACCACCAATTTCAAGAAGCAAAGAAAGCCTAAGAAAAAGGGAAACTTCAAGAAGGGCAGTAAGAAAGCTACCACGCCGGCAAAGAATACCAAGGCTGGGCCTAAGCCTGATACTGAGTGCTTTTACTGCAAGGGAGAAGGTCACTGGAAGAGGAATTGCCCTAAGTACTTGGCGGATCTGAAGAACGACAACATCAAGAAGAAATGTATATCTGATATACATGTTATTGATGAGTATCTTACTGGTAGTCGTAGTAGCGCCTGGATATTTGATACTGGTTTGGTTGCTCATATTTGTAACTCGAAACAGGTGCTGCAAAATAGACGGAAACTAGCGAAGAACAAGGTGATGATGCGCGTTGGAAATGGATCAAAGGTTGATGTGATCGCGGTCGGCATGCTACCTCTTCATCTACCATCGGGATTAGTTTTATACTTAAATAATTGTTATTTGGTGCCTGCGTTGAGCATGAACATTATATCCGGATCATGTTTATTGCGAGACGGTTACTTTTTTAAGTCCGAGAATAATGGTTGTTCAATTTATATAAGTAATATGTTTTATGCACATGCACCCTTGATAGATGGTATATTCTTGTTGAATCTCAATTGTAGTAATAAACATGTTAATAACATTGAAGATAAACGTTTGAAATTAAGCGATAACTCAACTTATATGTGGCACTGTCGTCTTGGTTATATCGGAATAAAGCGTATGAAGAAACTCCATTCTGATGGACTTCTTGAATCACTTGATTTCGAATCACTTGAAATATGTGAAGCATGTCTGATGGGTAAAATGACTAAGAATCCATTTTCTGGTATGATGGAGCGAGCTACAGACTTGTTGGAAATCATACATACCGATGTGTGTGTCCCTATGAGTGTAGCATCGCGCGGTGGTTATCGTTATGTTCTTACTTTCATGGATGACTTGAGAAGATGTGGTTATATCTATTTCATGAAACATAAGTCCGAAACTTTCGAGAAGTTTAAGGAATTTCAAAGTGAAGAGTCACATATAGGTTGCCTTGCTTCTTGAAGAAGTTTAAGGAATTTCAAAGTTTATGGGTATATCTATTTCATGTTGTTCGGAGTCTTGGATGGGATCCTGGATATCACGAGGAGATCCGGAATGGTTCAAAGAATAAGATTCATATAAGGAAAGTACAATTCCGGAGTTCAGCAATGATTCTGGTGTTTTCACCGAAATGATCTAGAAGGGTCTAGAAGGTTCACCGGACCGGAAGGGGAAGCGTACATGAATGTGTCATGACTAAGTGGAATTATTGCATCATTTCCAAGGTTACTTGGCTGGGAATTTGAAAGAAATAAATTAAACTCCAAAATTGAAAGTCTAATGGCAAGTTTGAAGTCAAACTGGGACAATGTTTCCTGGTGAAGGAAGGAGAGAATCCTTGTCTCCCTCCACCACGCTCCTATTAGGAGAGGGAGTTGGGGTAGGATTCAAACTCCCCTCTCCCTAGCTACCCCTCCCTCTCATAAATAGAGAGGAGGGGGTGCCCCCCAAAAACCACAACAAGTCCCACCCCACCAAGCAGCTGTCGCCGCCCAAGTCACCGCCGGCCACACCTCCTCCTCTCCGGATTCTAAACCCTAGACGCCGTAAAACCTACTACTCCGCCATAACCCGCTCCGGCGTAAGGCGAAACCCTACGGGATTTCCCCTCTAACTCTGACACCACGCCGTTGTGCTGTCGGAATCGCGAGGAGAGAACTACAACCTCCGCTGCCTACTAGAACAAGGGAGAGGGAGGTCTTCATCATGTATTGAACGTGTGAACGACTGCGGGAGCGCTGCCGGAACGTGGCGCCGGAAGGAACGTCTTCGCGATCTTGAGATCGGCAAGTGAACGACTACATCACCCACTAGAATCTGCTCTCATAAGCCATTTTGGAATCTTTGAGGGTGAGTACTCTAATCGACTCGTTCCTACAATCTAGTAGATAGATCTTGGCTTGTGTGTGTTCATGCGGTAGAAATTTTTTTGTTTTCCATGCTACGAACCTCTACAGGATTCGGCCCACCAGGACGACAGGTTTTTCCAGTCCCTTTTCTTATTGTTTTTAGTCCCACATTGGGACCTAAAAGTGGAGGGACCCTCTCCCTCCGTCTCTATAAAGAGGTGCCCATGGGAGGATTAAAACACACCAATTTTCACCTAGAAATCAATAAAAGGCATGTGTTGACTCTCTCCTCTCTCTCTCTTGTGATTTTGGCCCCCTTCTCAGGGTTGTGCGAGCTAGGAGTTCTTCACCGTGGAGCGATTTCGCTCTATGGGTTTCAGAGCCAGGAGATCTACTTCCGCAATCTTGGCTGCATCGGGGAGAAGAGTGAGTCGTCGTCAAGCACCGTACGTGTGCGACTCCCTCTGGCGGCACCATGCTTTTGGTGCTAGAAGTTGTCATGGATCCGCAAGGACATAGTGACCTGAAGGTCAGCGTCAGAGCGTCTTCTTCATCCATGTTCCTCACGGTACATTAACCGCGCTTGGTCTTCAAAGGTATGAATACTATATCCCCTCCCGTTATTGCATTACTAGTAGATAGATCTTGGGCTTCCGGGGTTTTCCACGTAATAATTTTTTTGATTTTCTGCACCGAACCCCAATAGTACCTAGTATTTTCCAAAGAGGAAAAGTGTGTGCTGCTATCGTTGTTTTCTGTGTTATGCCAATGATTAAAAAGTTACGTAGTGTTATTTTGCGAACGGTTGATCGAACCTACTTATGTGTACAAACCATTATGCTTATGCATGCAATTTGGTTCACTCGCACCGTTCCTGAATATGTTGTGTGTATATACAAGACAATGTAGTTATGGTTGGATGATCATGTTCTTCCTTTACCCTGCTAAGCATTTTTTCTATCTGTAGGCTTTGAAGATTGATGGCCTGTGTAGCACCCCAATAAATCAATACTAGAAAATCGCTTTCTGATTACTACTTTTTGCATCATCATGACATCATGCATACTTGTATCTAAAAATATTTTACTAAACCTATTTTGTTTTCTACAATATTCCTCTCCTACTAGTCCAAATTAAAACTCTAGACCGTCCGTCTATTTGTTTTGTCTAAATATTATTTACAAATGGTCTTTAAAATAAAACAAGTAAATATTAATACAAAAACTATTTTTATCCAGGGAAACTGCCAGCCTGCCAGGCCAAAAGCCCGACAAGCCGACGGTCTACTACCCGGCCCATCTATATAAAACCCCCAAACCCTAATTCCCTAGACTCAACCCACCCACATGGAAACCATATCCTAATCCCTACCCCCTGCCGCCGCCACACCCCTAGCTCACCACGCACGGCAGCAACTCTCTCGCGCGGGCCCTACAACTTGTCTGCGTTGCTCGCACGCAGCCGCCGTCAACGAGGTGCACGCCTTGCTCCCCGACAACCCGGCCCCACTCCCTCGTTCACTCAGGCATGCTCCCCCGTCCATCCCTGCAAATTCCTCTTCCTCCCGCAAATTCCACCGCCCCTCCTCTCGGCCTTGCTCCTCCCTCCCCCGTCCCGCAAGGCCGCCTCCGCCTCTCCCCTCGCAAGCTCCTAAGCCGTGCCACCCCTGTGGCCTCGCCTCCGAGCCGCCGCGAGCGTCGCACCCCTCGCAAGGTCCTCCTCGACCGCCAGCGCCGCCACCCCAGGCGCCCGCGTCGCGCCTCTCACCCCTCGTCGTGCGCCTCCCCATCCTCGAGCCGACCCTGCCTTGGCCCTGGTCCCGTGCGACCTCGCCGCTCAGCCCCATCGTGGTCCCGCGCGCGAGAACGTGCCCCCGTCGCATCCTGCATCGGTCGCGAGCCCTCCTCTCTGAGCTCCATCCCGGCATCTTCACGTCCTTCCCATCATCCTCGCTGGCCTCCATCGACCCGGCCTCTGCCCCTGCCAACACTAGATCCGCCAACCGTGGTGCCCCGGTGAGCCCCATCGGTGCAGGCCTCCATTGTCTTGAAGCTCTGTCAACCGGTAGCGTCCGTCCGTTACTGCCGCCTCATGTTAACCTCCGTGTTTGTGTCCGGAGTGTGCAATGATACAAGGGGCAACCGTGTACTGTTGGCGTGGATATATCTGTGTTGTTGATCAAGTTCTTGCTGTGAACAAGTACCAAGTTTGGTCAATGTTATCAGTGATGCTCGGATGTCCCCTCGGCCACTTTTGCTCCGGCGATTGAAGAAATACATGATCCCACTTGAATACCACCTGTGCCAAGCCGAATATCGACACCGGCAATCGAAGCCGCAAGACCTCGTGAACACGGACATCGAGTGACAAGATCTCCTTCATGGGTTGGATGGAACCGCCATGACCTTCTTCAAGGATCCAAAGACCAAACCCTAAAGCCCTATGCCGGCATCGAGACCGAACCCGAACCCCTCGGAACCCCAAGATCGTCGAACCTCGATGTGTGACCCCTACCTAACCCAGCCTATTTTATAAATTGCCATATATAAATTGTTTCATATTAAATTGTCATGCTTGCACTCATATCATGTGGTTTGGGGGATTTTGCCTATTCACCTAATAATTAATATGGAGACCTTATGCGGGCTTTTCTAGTCTAATATTGGTCTCATTTAAAATTGTGCATCGAACCGGTGACATATTTTGCCTTGATAAGACAACATTTAAATTGCGGGGTATCTAAATAACATGAACCTATTAATTAATTGTCAGGACCCCGGTTCCGCTTAATATTGCCTAATTGCATCGCACCTTTGTCATGTCATACATCATACATGCATCATGCTCGATCTTCTGCCGTAGTAATAAATAGTGCATCTGGTGTTTCTTCTAGTGCTTTGCTTCTTCATGGATTAGGCCAATGAGTTGATTGGAGTGTCGACCCGATCTCCGTTGAACCTTCAACAATATTTTCAGGCAAGCATTCTCCCTCTTTCTACCTATTTTACATTTCTAGTCTTTACTTCCTCCTGTTGATCTATTCCTATCTGTGTTGCGATGCTATAGATTCTGTACCCCGATATACTTCCCTACAGCCTTCATATTGCCATGGACACATCCTATTACCTGTTGTTTGGTAGATAGTCAGCCTTGCGAGTCGTAGTTGCTTGCGCAGGTGATGTGTCGCGCCGTAAATCTTCCACAGTTGTTGGAGTAATGCTGCATGTTTAATGTTGGAGATGATGATGGCTTTAATTACCGTTTAATAACTAAAATTGAAGTAGGTAAATAATGCAAAGGCACAGGTGGCCAATAGATGTTATTTGGTTCTTAACCGTCCACTTGTGTCTCGTAGGACCCCGAGTACTTGATACATGTTCTTTGAATATTCGCACTATCCGCATGTGGGCCCATGAATCCCCTTAGCATGAGCTTGAGTCATATCTTATTTCTTGGGGACACAAAGTAGTTTGGGGCTTTATTACTATCTTGTACTTATGCCATGTTTTACTGCTTTATTTACTATTGCACGTGGAGTGCCTGTACTATTTAGATAAGCAGAGCGTTTTTGCGGTATGGACAAGCCCAATCACACTTTTGGGTTCCTAGTCGTTTATAGCCATTGACGCAAACCTTTGGGTCCGTTCTGGAGCCGGCCAACTTCGTCGCGGGTAGCTTGGTAGGGTGGCCCCTGAAATATTATATGAATCTTGTGATTTCTTTGTCGTGATGCCTCGTTGGGTTTTAATTTGGTTTTTCCGAGGTTGATCGTGCGTGTGT
This sequence comes from Avena sativa, assembly GCA_916181665.1. Taxonomy (NCBI): domain Eukaryota; kingdom Viridiplantae; phylum Streptophyta; class Magnoliopsida; order Poales; family Poaceae; genus Avena; species Avena sativa. The sequence goes on along the minus strand of OV702283.1, from coordinate 130,674,459 downwards.
TGCTATTTGTGCCCCCTGTAGGGTAAAACTTTCTGAAAGCCGTGTCCGCGGTTATGGACGACTTGGAGCACAGTATCTTGATCATAGACAAGTATAACTAAAGTAGTGCCACTAGTAATCATCTTCACCATAATAGAATGCAAATAAAAGTGCCAACAACTGTTGGGTTCTTGAATGTCTCATGTTATATGTATCTGACTAGTAAGTATCGCAACTACAACAAAATGGTTCATTAAAAGTGCCCATTGCTTATTATATCAGGATGACTCATACTATCTATATATGACTAGTAAGTGCTGCAACTATAATGGAATGGATAAAACTGCCAACTGTGTGAGTTTCCTCGGTACGACTTCCTTGTTTGGTCTCGAGGGGGAAACAACAGGATGGGTATGATTGGTGTTAGTATCAGGTTGGATCCAAATAGGTCTTTCTATCTCTCTATGATAGCCGACAATTGTATCGAGTCTCTATAGGTTGTTTAGTGCATGTTGTGCTGCCGCTTCAGTCCACCATACCTATATAGGCGAGGACCGCCGAATTCTAAGACTCGTCGTGTACTGGCCTCAATACTGACCGCTCTGTTTTTTCTTTGCCCTTTGCCGGCACCCCTTTTGTTTAAGCAGGTTTTGAGATCGACGTCGTTAGCGGGGTTACCCTTCCGGCTTGGCCTGGGCAGGGTTATGGACGCCATTGGTCATTCTTCAGGGCTCTTAGCCCCATTTGCATCTTGTCTGTAGTCGGACATTGTATCGTTTTCAAGGTTATCTGGATCTTTGTATTGTATATCTGTATTCTTGACTCATGTAGTCGTTGTTGTATATATCTGCTCTATGGGTTCCATCATGGACTATTGTGTTATCATATTACTTCGTTTTCCACCCGCACGCAAGTTCCTGGTGGGCACCTCCGAATCGTTTCTATGCGGGTTTGGCGGGAATCGCTAAAACTTGCATAGGGTCGATCTAAGGGTGTTACATAGTGGTATCAGAGCTCAGCAGTTACGATACCCCACTAGTCCAGCCTATAGGATAACCCAGCTAACGGATGTTGTAGAGTGTCAAAACTATTTTGCAAAATCGGTTGGATAGATCTGATTAGGTCTGTTTTTACTCCTTATCCCTTTGCTATTCTCCTCTCACTCCTGCGTGATTTGACTCTGCTCTCTTATATTTTCTTCGAGTCTAGGAATTCTCGTGGTTGGGTTTCTGTCGTACCTTCAGGATTTCGCTTCCGACCTCTTGTAATGGTACTTCTACATCCAGTGTTCATACTATCTCAGGAACCTTCCTCTGTTGTATCTTACGGTGGACCAAAAATTCACTAAAAATGTTCTTTGTATCTTCCGATGCTCTCCTTCGTGATGACCTCTTCTACATCAGATCTAATGAATATCTTACATCACCCCTTTGTTTTCTGAACATCACTTGTTGAGATCTTCAATTCGAATTTTGAAAGTTGGTTGCATAATTCTCCTATTCAAGTGCAGAGTAATGATTTGGGTGTGCGATGGACTGATCACCATCTGACTACTCTTATCATTCGATTTTGTACATTGAATGGTGGATTGATGCAATTTTACTCCTTCCACTGAAGTTAGAGGAGGTCTTACCTTTCGAGACCTCTGCCTTCGTCTGTGTTTCACCGGAGTGTTCTCTTGACGAACCTTGACCAACAACCCTTGTTGGTGTTGTCGCCGATTTCAAGATAAAGAAATAATCATTGTTAGTGGTGTCGTGAGGATCTACATGAAGCGAGAAGATTCAGATCATCGGCCTTCTTCCCCGTACCATGAGGCGGATCTTGAGGGCGAGATTTATTGTTAGTGGTGTCGAATTGTAGCACCCCAATAAATCACTACTAGAAAACCGCTTTCTAATTACTACTTTGTGCATCATCATGACATCATGCATACTTGTATCTAAAAATATTTTACTAAACCTATTTTGTTTTCTACAATATTCCTCTCCTACTATTCCAAATTAAAACTCTAGACCGTCCAGCTATTTATTTTGTCTAAATATTATTTACAAATGGTATTTAAAATAAAACAAGTAAATATTAATACAAAAACTATTTTTATCCGGGGAGACCGCCAGCCTGCCAGGCCAAAAGCTCGACAAGTCGACAGTCTACTACCCGGTCCATCTATACAAAACCCCCAAACCGTAATTCCCTAGACACAACCCACCCACATGGAAACCCTAGCCTAATCCCTACCCCCTGCCGCCGCCACTCCCCTAGCTCACCATGCGCGGCAGCAACTCTCTCGCACAGGCCCTACCACACGTCTGCGTCCCTCGAACGCAGTCGCCCGTCAACAAGGTGCACGCCTTGCTCCCCGAAAACCTGGCCCTACACCCTTGTTTCCTTACGCACGCTCCCCCGTACATCCCCGCAAATTCCTCTTCCACCCGCAAATGCTGCCGCCCCTCCTCTCGGCCTCGCTCCTTCCTCCCCTATCCTGCAAGGCCGCCTCCGCCTCTCCCCTCGCAAGCTCCCAACCCTCGCCGCCCCTGTGTCCTCACCTCCGAGACGCCGTGAGCGCTGCACCCCCTCACAAGGTCCTTCTCGGCCGCCAGCGTCGCACCCCCTCGCAAGGTCCTCCTTGACCGCCAGCGCCGCCACCCTAGGCACCCGCGTCGCCTCTCTCACCCCTCGCCGTGCACCTGCCCATCCTCGAGCCGACCCCGCCTCATCCCTCGTCCCATGCTACCTCGCTGCTCGGCCCCATCGTGGTCCCACGCGCGAGAACGTGCCCCTGTCGCTTCCTGCATCAGCCGCGCGACCTCGGCCTCGTCTACGCGGCTGCAAGCCCTCCTCTCTGAGCTCCATCCCGACGCCGTCAGGTCCTTCCCATCTTCCGCACTGGCGTCCATCGACCCGGCCTCTGCCCCTTCCAACCCTAGCTCCGCCAACCGTGGCCGTGCCGGTGCAGGCCCCGCTGAACTCCAGTTCTCTGCGACTTTCGCGGCAAGCCTGCTGTCTTGAAGCTCTTACAATCGGTGGCGTCCGTCTGTTACTGCTGCCTCCTGTTGACCTATGTCTTTGAGTCTGGATTGTGCAATGATACAAGGGGCAACCGTGTACTGTTGGCGTGGATATATCTGTGTTGCTGATCAAGTTCTTGCTATGAACAAGTAGCAAGTTTGGTCAATGTTATCAGTGATGCTCAGATGTCCCCTCGACCACTTCCGCTCCGGCGATTGAAGAAATACATGATCCCACATGAAGACCACCAGTGCCAAGCCCAAGATCTACACCGGCAATCTAAGCCGCAAGACCTCGTGAACACGAACATCGAGCGACAAGATCTCCTTCATGGGTTAGATGGAACCGCCATGACCTTCTTCAAGGATCCGAAGACCAAACCCCAAAGCCCCATCCCGGCGTTGAGACCGAAACCGAACCCCTCGGAACCCCAAGATCGTCGAACCTTGATGTGTGACCCCTCCCTAACCTGGCCTATTTTATAAATTCCCATATATAAATTGTTGCATATTAAATTGTCATGCTTGTACTCATATCATGTGTTTTGGGGGCTTTTGCCGATTCACCTAATAATTAATATGGAGACCATATGCGAGCTTTTCTAGTCTAATATTGGTATCATTTAAAATTGTGCATCGAACCGGTGACATATTTTGCCTTGATAAGACAACATTTAAATTGCGAGGTATCTAAATAACATGAACCTATTAATTAATTGCAGGGACCCCGGTTTCGCTTAATTTTTTCCTAATTGCATCGCACCTTTGTCATGTCATACATCATACATGCATCATGCTCGATCTTCTGCCGTAGTAATTAATAGTGCATCCGGTGTTTTCTGGTGCTTTGCTTCTTCATGGATTAGGCCGATGATTTGATGCGACTGTCGACCCGATCTCCGTTGAACCTTCGACAATGTTTTCAGGCGAGCATTCTCCCTCTTTCTACCTATTTTACATTTCTAGTATTTACTTCCTCATTTTGATCTATTCCTATCTGTGTTGTGATGCTCTAGATTCCGTATCCCGTTATACTTCCCTGCAGCCCTTATATTGCCATTGACACATCCTATTACCTGTTGTTTGGTAGATAGTCGGCCTTGCAATTTGTCGTTGCTTGCGCAGGTGATGCGTCGCGTCGTCGATCTTCCACAGTTGTTGGAGTATGCTGCATGTTTAATGTTGGAGATGATCATGGATTTAATTACTGTTTAATAACTAAAATTGAAGTAGGTAAATAATGCAGAGGCACAGGTGGGCAATAGATGTTATTTGGTTTTTAACCGTTCACTTGTGTCCCGTAGGACACCGAGTACTTGATACCTGTTCTTTGAATATTCGCACTATCCGCATGTGGGCCCATGAATCCCTTTAGCATGATCTTGAGTCATATCTTATTTCTTGGGGCCACAAACTAGTTTGGGGCTTTATTACTATCATATAATTATGCCATGTTTTACTGCTTTATTTACTATTGCGCATGGAGCGCCTGTACTATTTAGGTAAGCGGAGTGTTTTCACGCTATCGACAAGCCCAATCACACTTTCGGGTTCTCAATCGTTTACAGCCATTGACGCAAACCTTTGGGTCTGTTCCGGAGCCGGCCAACTTCATCGCGGGTAGCTTGGTGGGGTGGCCCCTAAAATATTATATGAATCTTGCGATTTCTTTGTCGTGATGCCTCGTTGGGTTTTCATTTGGTTTTTCCAAGGTTGATCGTGCGTGTGTTGCTATTTGTGCCCCTGCAGGGTAAAACTTTCTGAAAGTTGTGTCCGCAGTTATGGAAGACTTGGAGCACACTATCTCGATCATAGACAACTATAACTAAAGTAGTGCTATATTGACTATGTGATGACTAGTAATCAGCTTCACCATAATGGAATGCAAATAAAAGTGCCAACAATTGCTGGGTTCTTGAATGTCTCATGTTATATGTATCTGACTAGTAAGTATTGCAACTACAATGGAATGGTTAATTAAAATTACCCACTTCTTATTATATCAGGATGACTCATATTATCTATATATGACTAGTAAGTGCTTCAACTATAATGGAATGGATAAAACTGCCAACTATGTGAGTTTCCTCGGTAAGACTTCCTTGTTTGGTATCGAGGGGAAACACCAGGATGGGTATGATTGGTGTTAGTATCAGGTTGGATCCGAAGAGGTCTTTATTATCCCTCTCTAATAGCCGACAATTGTATCGAGTCTCTATAGTTTTTTAGTGCATGTTGTGTTGCCGCTTCAGCCAACCATACCGAGGACCGCCCAATTCTAAGACTCTTCGTGTACTGGCCTCAGTACTGACCGCTCTCTTTTTCCTTTGCCCTTTGCCAGCACCCCTTATGTTTAAGCAGGTTTTGAGATCGACATCGTTAGCGGGGTTACCCTTCCGGCTTGGCCTGGGTTGGGTTATGGACGCCATTGGTTATTCTTTAGGGCTCTTATCCCCATTTGCATCTTGTCTGTAGTCAGACATTGTATCGTTTTCAAGGTGATTTGGATCTTTGTATTGTATATCTGTATTCTTGACTCATCGAGTCGTTGTTGTATATATCTGTTCTGTCGGATTCATCGTGGACTATTGTGTAATGATATTACTTTGTTTTCCACCCGCACGCAAGTGCCTGGTGGGCACATCTAAATCGTTTCTATGTGGGTTTGGCGGGAATCGCTAAAACTTTCATAGGGCCGATCTAAGGGTGTTACCGCCTGTGCGGGTGAGGGTGGAGACAAGGGCTCTTATTTTAGGGTGACACAGTGGGAGTGAATCCCACTACAATTTTTCATTAATAAATATAAGACTAATTACAGGCTATGTATAAGTTTAAAAACATGGAAACAATAAATGTACTAAACTACACTTGAGATTGAATCCATTCTTTGAAAGTCTCTGCACGTTTCTTCTTCATCTTCAAATTGACCATTTTTAATTCTTGTTTCTATACTTCTTTCGATGCTTCAAAATTGGACCTCTATTGATGGAAAATTCTATTGTTTCTTATTATCCAGATGCTCCATGAGGCAAGAATTATGACCTCCATTGCAAAAGGAACTTGTAACTTGTCCTTAGTATCAACAATTGTGTCCAAAGCTGCAAGGTTTTGTGTTATCTGTGGGCAGATGAAGTCCCAGCATTTCACAGAGAAAGGGAAGGCAAAGAATAAGTGGTACCAGTGTCTCTTCACGTGGACATTCTATTGTAATGCAAGAGTAAGGCTGTAACTGGATATTTTTTTCTCCCCGGCAAGTTTCTTATATTCAGTCTGTCTAGTAGTAGAGGCCAAAAAAAGAATTTATGTTTTGGTTGACATGAAGATTCCCATGTCCAGGAAAAATGTGGAGCAGGGTTATGTCCAACCATCACCTTGTAGGCTTTTTGAGAACTGAAAATATTGGAGCCCCAAATATAACTCCAAGAATCCTGGTTACCCTCCTGTATTTTCATAACAGCATGTTCACACATGTCTTCTAACTGTAGAAACTCTTCATATGCTTTATGAGAGATTGGAAGGTGGAAAAGGTCTTGTATAAATTCAGTGTTGACTAACTCGTGTATGCTTATGTCTGCCTTCTTAGCAAAATTCAGTAGATGAGGTAATTTATGATGCATATAGGATTATTGCCAAAGATCAGTCTAGAAAAGTATGGTTCTGCCATCACCTAGATTTCCTCTTGCCATTCCCTTATAAAGATCCAATAACTTTAGATGAGCCCTCCACCAAAAGGATCCCTCTATGTGGTTGCCAGGAAGAATACTGTCATTGTAGTAAGAATTCTTCACCAATTTTACCCAAGAAATTTCATGGTTATTATAGAATTTGTCCAGATTTTTTAAGAGCAGTGCATTATTTTGAATGTTTAATTTCAAGACACCTAATCCTCATTGTTCTTTTGGTCTGCAAATTTTTGACCAGGCCACTAGGGCAGTACTTCTAGCTTGAACCTCGGTGTTCTTTTTTCTCCAAAGACAATGCCTCATAAACTTTATAACTTGGTTCTTTATGGTTTGAGATATGTCTAGACAGCACATGAAGAAGATAGGTAGAGAAGACAATATAGATTTAACCATTTCAAGCTTGCTACCAAAATTAAGAAAGTTTGCAATTCCATAGAGCCTCTTTTCTACTCTTGTTAGCAAAGGTAAGAAATGTTCCAAACTTGGTTTGGTTATGCCAAGGGGTAATCCCAAGTAAGTGAAAGGGAGTTTTCCTTTATGAAAATTCAGTGTAAGAGCAAAATGTGCCAACCTGTCTTCATCCATATTGATAGGAATCAAGTTTGATTCATGATAATGAACCTTTAGACATGTGGAGCTTACAAAAGAGTTTAGGATTGCTTTTAGAGCATGAAGTTGGGAAACCTCTGCATTTAGAACCAGCAAGGTATCGTCTGCATACTGTATAGCAGGAAAATCAAGACAGACAGGGCAGTTTATAGGTGCAGTCAGCAATCCCTGATTCATTGCCTTGTTTAGGATTGATTGCAGAAGGTCAACAGCTAAAACAAATATCAAGGGTGAGAGAGGGTCCCCTTGCCTGACTCCCCTTCTACAGTAAAATTTCTTCCCTTGGATCCCATTTAGAAGAACTGATGAGGTACCAGATGTGAGGATTAACTCAATCCATTTGATCCGTCTTTCACCAAACCCTTTGGCTTTAAGGATTTGTAAAATGGTGTTATGTTCCATCTTGTCAAAAGCTTTTTCAAAGTATAGCTTAAGGATGAGGGTTTCCTTTTTTTGGAATGGTGGCATTGAAAAAGATATTAAAAAGCCCACCCTAAGCAATCTTGTATGGACCTTTGTTTGAGGAAACCATATTGATTTTTGTGTACCAGTTTTAAAATGATACCTACTAATATGTTTGCTAGGAATTTTGTCACAATTTTTAGCACACTATTGAGCAGAGAAATGGGCCTGAAGTATCTAGGTTTAGTTGGGCAGTCCACTTTAGGAATAAGGGTGATCAGGGAAGAATTGGTACTTTCCAGAGCGAAGTTACCATTATAGAAGTCATTAATAAGTGAGATGATGTCATCTTTGATAATTGACCAGAAATTCTTAATAAACTCATTGTGAAATCCATCTGGTCCAGGGGACTTGTCATTTGGAAAATCTCTAATTACATTCTCAATTTCCTTAATGGTGAATGGGACTTCTAATGTATCACTGGTTTCTTTGTCCATACCATCTCCATAAAAATCTTGCAGGTTGAAATGCATAGATGGCTTGTCAGTATTTCCCATTCTTTCTTTGAATGCAATCCACAGAATTTCTGCCTTTCCCTCATGATCAGTTACGTCAGCATTATTATTGTCTTTAAGCATAAAGATAAAATTGTGTCTGTAATTAATGGTGGCCTTTGTGTGAAAAAATATTGTGTTTACATCTCCTAATTTCACCCATTTTATTTTACCTCTTTGTTTCTCGTAAGTGTTCTGGTTTTGCAGAAGAGTGATCACATGAGCTTGCAGAAGAGTGATCACATGGGACAAGGACTTTAACAAGAGGTTGAAAAAAACATGAATGCTAAGAATTTTGGCCACTAGGATGAGGGAGTGACCCCAACTCGGTTTTGCAACGCGGTGATATCACCTGCTCTGGGAATGTTTCCAACCCTGGATGCTTTTAGGCCATATTTAGACAGCGTCCCTAATAAGGTCACACTGAAGACGACGACTAGCTGCCAATGGGACAAACCGACCACATATTTTAATGGAAAATCCTGCTTTGGTCAAGTGTGGGCAGGTTTTGTAATATCTCATGACCTAAAGACTGGGTACATGCTCACCTTCAAGATCTTCCCAAAGTTGTTCAAGGTAGTGATCTACGACTACAGTTAGAGAGAGATTGTCAAGAGGTGCACAGAGCACCCAGAAGCCTTCAGGAGGATCATCGCAGAGCAATGAGTTCTATCTCTTGGCATGTTTGATGTTAAGCAATGTGGTTTTTTAGTAAGATGTGTTGTGCTACCCATTATGATATACACATAACTAGGTTCTACATGTTAATGTTAAGCAATCTGATATGTCTTGTTTTATGATCATGTTGATAACCTTACCTCTCTTGCAAAAAGGTTACCATAGCAACAATGGTTTAGGCAACCAAAGACAATGTTGCATTGCAGAGTCTTGTTTTTATACATGTATCCAGACAACCCTTAGCATCAATCCACTATAAGCTAGATGCAAAAGGAAAATCTACAAGCTATCAAACAGGCTGCAGAACACTACCCTCTACCCGAATGACCGTGAAAGTGGAATACCCAGCGCGTCCAATGGGATCGCCGATAGGAGTACCAGTAGTAGCACGAACCACATCGTGAGAACCAGTTTGTAACGGCCTGCCGTGTGAGCCTGAGGCTGGTTCTAGTGAAAGTATCATAGCTAGGATCTTGCATGCCATGTTGGCAAAAATCTGATGTGGCACAACAATTAATGGAAAAAGAGATGTTTAAAGTATCATAGGTAGATATTGTATCATAGCACGTAAAACTAGAAAATCTTCATACAAATAAATCTTGTACACAAATTTATATTGAGATTCTACAAATCATTAAATATAGTACTATTATGATACTATCATATAATACCATTCACTATGGAGATAGTATCATACCCTAGTATCATATGCATGATACTAGTAGTATGATACTACCATTATGACCAGCCTGAGCACCATACCAAACTACGAACATGAGTTTCTAAATTGGACATAAATTCCCTAAATTGGACCGGTGAAAATTCCAACATGTGATTTGTTTGGTGTCGCACGCATTGTGAGTGTAGAACGTGCCAGCTCATCAATGCCTCATCTTTCTTTTGTTCTTTTCAAATAAAAGAACTTCATCTTAGTATTCCTTCCTTACCACTTAGGACAAGCAAGAATGTAGATAAAGAGAAAGAATGGTGAAGATTTGCTCTTTTATTGAGAAATCACGAGGCCACCTCGCACCTCGTGCCAATCATCCATCACAATCATATATCCATTCTAAGGGATATCCCAGCGGGGACGCAAAACAGACACCGATTAGGTCCGATTATATCGATTAAATTACATATTCTTTAAAGAGTTCACCAAATATATTTTAATTCTCAAAACTTGGTGTTTAGATTCAGAAGGTTTGAATCAAATCATTTCCCAAAGGTTTCACTCAAAAATCATTTCTAAATGATAATTATTATTATTATTTGACTAGACATGAGCTAATTCAAATATTTACTCCTTAACTTCACAAAATACATTTTTAAATCCATAAGTTGGTTCCTATGGTCAGTAGGTTCACAATAATCCATTTTGCAAAGATTTCATACTAAAAATATATCTAGAACAATTTTTATATTCAAAATAAGCCTACACAAGTTTCTGCAATTTCAACCAATTTTCCAGAAGCAAATCATTAAACAAAGTGTATGGTTGCAAAGTACTTGTTCTGCTGAATCCATTGATAAAAAATTTGCAAAATTTGGACGTGTAGAATTAAAGTTATGCAATTTACAAATTCAATCAACAAATAGAAATGTTTCTGTCTATTTAAACAATTCAGTGCCACGCGTCATGTTCTTACTGGACGATACCGGTTCGCACGGATTGAGCTCTGTGGACCATAGGATTTAAGTGAGATCGTGAGGCACAGATGGATGCATACCCTTTCGCTTATGATCTAATTTGATCCTTTGGATCTAGATCCTACGGACTACAACGCATTTACCAAAAGCGAGCCGCGCTAGCGGCGGCGACTGGCGGCGCACACTCGGGCTGCGGCGGAGCCAGCGGTACAGGACGCAAGAGAGGTAACGGGGGTGCTCACCGTGCTCGTAGAGAGTTGGCGAAGCTCGAGGTGGCGTTGGCTTGGCGAGGGGTGTGCTGGAGCGGCGTGGATTGATCGCCGGAGTCGGTGACGGCGTCAGGCGGCTCTGTTTGCTGTCGGAGGTGAGGCTGCAGGTCGCCCTAAGGCAAACGGATTGGGGCATTAGATGTGTACGAGCATGGGGATGATGGGAGCATCAACAGGAGGTGCTGGGGCGAATGGAGCTTACCGGGGAAACTCGACGGAGGCGGGACAGACGGCGGTGGCGAGTTGAGGTCGTCCTTGCCGACACTCTGGGGCAAGCGTGGGTGAACGAGTGGCACGGGGAGATGCGCCAGGAGGTGGGGAGCAAGCTCGTGTGCAGTGGGAGGCGAGGGGCGGCTGGACGGCGCCGAAATTGCTCGGAGACGCTGTCGGAGACAGAGGTGGTCGAGCTCCAAATCGGAGCAGCCTAGGGGCAGAGGGGAGGCACTGTTTTGGGGAAAAGAGAGAGGGGAGATGGGCGCTTATACACGCGTGATCACGGCGAGGAATTACTCCGGCATTGAATCGAATTCAGGGCTGCAATCAAGGCAACAACGGCAGAGGACGTGGTCGCGGGGTTGTAGACGACTGCGTGGCAGTGGGGTCCTTCTGTCAGCGAGAGTGAGGGAGAGATAGATGGGGCCACTTGTCTGCGACTCAGCGGGTGCGTTGTTTAGTGAAAAATGGTTCACCGCGGGGAAGAAAGTGTGGGCTGGTGTTGGGCTTGCTGGGCTGGCCAGATAGGCTAGGTTTGTTTCACTTTTTTTTATACTGAAGCTTTTTCCTTTTTCTATTTGAATTTCTGTTTTGATTTTCAAATACCAATTCAAATCAAACCACCACCAAACTTTATATTTATTTTAGTTTTGTTTAATAACATAATCCAAAGTCCAAAATGAAATAATTTTTATTCTTTTTAGGATCCATTAATATTTAAATAAATAGACCTTAGTCATTAATTCAAATAGGATTTAATTTATTTAAAAACTCTATTTGAAATCTAAATAATATCAAAATCATTTGAGTAGGTTTTATTTGAAAATATAAAACACTTGGAAAACTTATTTAAAATAAATTAACAAGTTTTAGTGTTTATTTAAAATGGAAAAGCCTTTACTTTAATAAAATTGGATATTAATAAATCCTCATTATTTTATTTAAAAAAATAAACCTTTACTCTTTTTATCAAATAGAAATATTTTATTTCAAAAGCTTGGCCAAGATTTAATTTGGCTCTATAAAATAATCCTTATTTATAATTCTACCTTTGCTTTTGAAAATCAAATCTTTTTATTCAAAGATCTAAAAATAGTAATTCCAACTATTAAAACTTTCTTTATTAATTATTTATCTTTTTAAATCCCTCTAGGATTTTATTTGATCAAAATAGGTTTTGATGTTTCCAATTGGAATCAAAAAGTTTCTTCTCACCCTAAATTTCAACAAAAATTTATTTTGTTTATTTATTTTTCACATTTCAAAATTTGGAAAATTTTGGGATGTGACACACTTGATCAAAACCTCGCATAATATAGTATCACAGAGACAAAAAGTAAAAGGACACAATGTTTATAGTTCAACAACAAATATTGTTGAGTACACAGGTGGTCATTATGGATATCCAGATCCCGATGTTGATCATTGGTCGTAGAGGAGTCTTGGCCATGTCTGTAGTATTTTCGAACTGTTGGGTAGAATGCTTAAGGCCTTGACGAAGCTTGGAGATCATTAATGGCTAGTTGAATCACTAAAGAAGTGAGAAGAGAGAAACCATAAAAGTTCTGGGAGATCCGAAGGCATTCAGAGAAAGGATAAGGAAAAGGACCGGAAAAGGGTTTTCAGATAAAAATGGTTATTTATATGATTCTTATATATTAATTATGAATTAATATATTTTAAAAGAATATTTAAATAAATATTTATAAAAGGTGTCCTAAAAGTTAGGCAAAATCCCGGAGGAATTTTACCTAAAAAGAAACAGACGTAAAAGGGCAAAGGTAAGTTGTTTTTGAAACAACCCACGTGGGCGGCGAATAGTTCGTGCCACATGTGGGTGGCAAGCAATGCACGTTGCATGCTGCAGCAGTAGCCGCTGCTGGCAGGCCACACTGGGCCGGCCCATCCGGGCGACGCCGTCGCTAGCTGCCGCACGGGGCGGGAGCTGCACGCTCGGGCCACGCCAGGCCAGCCCACCAGGGTAGACACGAGTTGCTTCCTCCGCGGGATGGCACGCTGGATGGCCTAGCCGAGGCCCACCCAGGGTCCAGCAACCCCACCGCCTTTGCCTGGCAAGCCACGCGCAGGTGGTATTTGTTGGATATATGCCCTAGAGGAAATAATAAATGTAGTTATTATTATATCGTTGTGTTTATGATAAATGTTTACATTCATGAGATAATAGTATTAAACAGAAACATTAATACTTGTGTAATTTTTAAACTTTTTAGAGTCCCTAGTAAAGCCTCTTTATAATACTAGCTTGTTGGTTGATAGATGATCATGGTTCCTGATCATAAACATTGATATATTACTAACAACAAGATCATATCATTAAGAGAATGGTATGATGGGCATACTGCTACAGATAAGCGTAGCATACATATCAAGTCATTTCAATAGTTCGTTTGCTATTAGATTTCTGATGCATAGTAACCTAATTCCTTCGACCATGAGATCATGCTAATCACCATCACCGGATGGATGCTTTGATGACATCAAACACCACTTCATAACTGGGTGGTTATAAAGGTGGAATTGAGTGTTCAGAAAGTATGTGTTGAGGCACATGGATCAAGAGTGGGATTTGTCCATCCATATGATGGATAGATATACTCTGGGCCCTCTTGGTGGAATGTCATCCAATTAGCTTGCAAGCATGTGACTAGCTCACAAGGGATCACATATCACAGGAACTAGTAAAGAATACTTATCGGTAACGAGGTTGAACTAGGTATGCAGAGATACCGACGATCAGACCTCGGATAAGTAAAATATTGCGAGAAAAAGGGAAAATGGTATCGTCTGTAAATGGTTCATTCGATCGCAAAGTAATCGTATAAATATGTGGGAGCCATATGAATTTCCAGATTCCTCTATTGGTTATTGATCAGAGATGAGTCTCGCTCATGTCTACATAATTCACAAACAGTAGGGAGACACACTTAAGGATTCGATATTTTTAGTAGATATGGAATGTAAGTAGGAAGAACGAATGTTGTTAGGAGTCTCGGAAGGGATCCTGGATATCACGAGGAGATCCAGAATGGTCCGGAGACTAAGATTCATATAAGGAAAGTCTAATTCCAGAGTTCGGAAATGATTTCGTTGTTTTCACCGGAATGATCTAGAAGGGTCTAGAAGGTTCACCGGACCGAAAGGGGAAGGGTACATGAATGTGTCATGACTAAGTGGAATGATTGCATCATGTCCTAGGTCACTTGGCTGGGAATTTGAAAGAAAGAAATTAAACTCCAAAATTGAAAGTCAAAAGGCAAGTTTGAAAAGTCAAATTGGGACAATGTTTCCTGGTGAAGGAAGGAGATAATCCTTATCTCCCTCCACCATGCGCCTAGTCGGAGAGGGAGTTGGTGTAGGATTCAAACTCTCCTCTCCCTAGATGCCCCTCCCTCTCATAAATAGAGGGGAGGGGTGCCCCCCAAATACCACAACAAGTCCCACCCTACCAAGTCGCCGCCGCCGTCGTCGCCCAAGTCGCTGTCGGCCACACCTCCTCCTCTCCGGATTCTAAACCCTAGACGCCGGAAACCCTACTACTCCACCATAAACCGCTCCACCTTAAGGAGAAGCCCTGCGGGATTTCCCCTGTAACTCCGACACCACGCCATCGTGCTATGCCTGCTGGAACAAGGTAGAGGAAGGTCTTCATCGAGTACCGAACATGTGACCGACTGCGGGAGCGCTTCCAGAACGCGGCTCCAGAAGGATCTTCTTCGTGATCTTGAGATCGACAAGTGAATGACTACATCACCCACGATAATCAGCTCTCGTTAACCACTTTGGAATCTTCAAGGGTGAGTACTCTAATCGACTCGTTGCTACAATCTAGTAGATAGATATTGGCTTGTGTGTGTTCATGCGGTAGAAATTTTTTGTCTTCCCTGCTACAAACCCCTACAGTGGTATCAGATCCATGTCTATATGTAGATCTGTTGCACGAGTAGAACACAATGGTCATTGTGGGAGGTGGTTCTTTTATTATCAATTGATTTTTGTGTACTTTGCATCTTGCGGTATGGTGGGATGAAGCGGCCCGGGCTAACCTTACATGAAATCATTCATGAGACTTGATCCACCCTCAACATGCAACTTGTATTGCATAAGTGGATATGCGGGTGTTTGTCTCTCCCATCATAGTAAAGATTCAATTTACAACGGGCACTCGATATTTCAAGCATCAACGTTGTGGTTCTTGTTCGTAAGTTAGAATGGTACTTATTGAAAGACCCAAACCACGAAAATATGCAAAGAAAATTAGAGGTGTCTAACTTTGTTTTGTAGGGGTGTGCTGTGATGTGATATAGCCATGATTGTGATTATATATGATGTATGCAATGTTCCTTATTGTAAGTCGGCAACCAGCAGGAGCCTTATGGTTGTATTTTAATTTTGTTTAAACCTGGATGTCTATTATTAAAAGTAGTTGTAATAGTTGATGCTGGTGGACGAAAACCATGGAGCGGTGCCATTGACCTTGACGCCACGCCGGTGATGATGGAGATCATGTTCGTGCTCTAAGATGGAGATCCGAATCAAAAGAAGAAAGGCCATATCATATCACATAATTTGAATTGCATGTGATCTTAATCCTTTTTATGCATCTTGTATTGCTTAGTTTACGACGTTGGCATTATAAGATGATCCCTCTCACAAAATATCAAGTTATAAAGTGTTCATACTTAGTAGGCACCATTGCCAAGACTCGTTGTTTCAAAGCACCACATGATGATCGGGTGTGTTAGATTCTGCGGGTGTATACAACGGGAGAAAGAATGATTTGCTCATGCGGAAAATAATGTTTGATCTTGACGAGCCTAGCATGTATAGAAATGGTCTCGGAACAAGGATCACCGAAAGGTAAAGCATGAATCATATAGTAGATTTGATGAACATGTTGATTGTTCGCCTTTGAAACTACACCATCTCTCGTGATGATCGGTTATGATGTAGTGGAATTGGTTCGTGTGATCAGTAAAACAATGTGAGGGATGTTGATTTGAGTGGGAGTTCGCCTAGGTTAATTTGACTATTAATTAGAACTCAATTTGTCATAAAATTAGTCTAAACTATTGCAAATATGTTGTAGATCAATGGCAACCCCTACCATCAATTTTAATGCGTTCCTAGAGAAAGAAAAGTTGAAAAACAATGGCAGCAACTTCGCGGATTTCTTCCGTAATTTGAGGATTGTGCTCAATGATGCTCAGTTAACCTATGTGTTGGATGCACTGCTGGGTGACCGACCTGCAGAAGATGCTACCGATGATGAGAAAAATGTTTTCTGTACTCGGAAGAATCAGTACTCCATGGTTCAGCGTGCTATGTTGTATGGTTTGTAATCGGAGCTTCAAAAGAGGTTTGATAAATTTTACCCACATGATATTGTTCGTGAACTCAAATGATATTTAAGGCTCACGCGGCAGTTGAGAGTTATGAAGCTTCTAAAAAGTTCTTTAACTACAAGATGGAAGAGGGAAGCTCCGTCAGTGAGCATGTGTTTAAGATGTCTGGGCATGCTAATAAGCTCTAGAGCTTGGGCATAATAATTCCTAATGCGTTGGGGATTCATCGTGTCCTCCAATCACTACCACCAAGTTACAAGAACTTTGTGATGAACTACAACATGCAGCGCATGGATAAGACGTTGCCAGAACTCTTCTCTATGTTGAAGTCTGCATAAGTGGAGATCAAGAAAGAGCACGAAGTTTTGATGGTCAATAAGACCACCAGTTTCAAGAAGCAAAGAAAGCCTAAGAAAAAGGGAAACTTCAAGAAGGGCAGTAAGAAAGCTACCACGCCGGCGAAGAAGACCAAGGCTGGGCCTAAGCCTGATACTGAGTGCTTTTACTGCAAGGGAGAAGGTCACTGGAAGAGGAATTGCCCTAAGTACTTGGCGGATCTGAAGAACGACAACATCAAGAAGAAAGGTATATCTGATATACATTTTATTGATGTGTATCTTACTGGTAGTCGTAGTAGCGCCTGGGTATTTGATACTTGTTTGGTTGCTCATATTTGTAACTCGAAACAGGTGCTGCAGAATAGACGGAAACTAGCGAAGAACAAGGTGATGATGCGCGTTGGAAATGGATCAAAGGTTGATGTGATCGCGGTCGGCACGCTACCTCTTCATCTACCATCGGGATTAGTTTTATACTTAAATAATTGTTATTTGGTGCCTGCGTTGAGCATGAACATTATATCCGGATCATGTTTATTGCGAGACGGTTACTTTTTTAAGTCCGAGAATAATGGTTGTTCAATTTATATAAGTAATATGTTTTATGCACATGCACCCTTGATAGATGGTATATTCTTGTTGAATCTCAATTGTAGTAATAAACATGTTAATAACATTGAAGATAAACGTTTGAAATTAAGCGATAACTCAACTTATATGTGGCACTGTCGTCTTGGTTATATCGGAATAAAGCGTATGAAGAAACTCCATTCTGATGGACTTCTTGAATCACTTGATTTCGAATCACTTGAAATATGTGAAGCATGTCTGATGGGTAAAATGACTAAGAATCCATTTTCTGGTATGATGGAGCGAGCTACGGACTTGTTGGAACTCATACATACCGATGTGTGTGTCCCTATGAGTGTAGCATCGCGCGGTGGTTATCGTTATGTTCTTACTTTCATGGATGACTTGAGAAGATGTGGTTATATCTATTTCATGAAACATAAGTCCAAAACTTTCGAGAAGTTTAAGGAATTTCAAAGTGAAGAGTCACATATAGGTTGCCTTGCTTCTTGAAGAAGTTTAAGGAATTTCAAAGTTTATGGGTATATCTATTTCATGTTGGTCGGAGTCTTGGATGGGATCCTGGATATCACGAGGAGATCCGGAATGGTTCAAAGAATAAGATTCATATAAGGAAAGTACAATTCCGGAGTTCAGCAATGATTCTGGTGTTTTCACCGAAATGATCTAGAAGGGTCTAGAAGGTTCACCGGACCGGAAGGGGAGGCGTACATGAATGTGTCATGACTAAGTGGAATTATTGCATCATTTCCAAGGTTACTTGGCTGGGCATTTGAAATAAATAAATTAAACTCCAAAATTGAAAGTCTAATGGCAAGTTTGAAGTCAAACTGGGACAATGTTTCCTGGTGAAGGAAGGAGAGAATCCTTGTCTCCCTCCACCACGCTCCTAGTAGGATAGGGAGTTGGGGTAGGATTCAAACTCCCCTATCCCTAGCTACCTCTCCCTCTCATAAATAGAGAGGATGGGGTGCCCCCCAAAGACCACAACAAGTCCCACCCCACCAAGCAGCTGCCGCCGCCCAAGTCACCGCCGGCCACACCTCCTCCTCTCCGGATTCTAAACCCTAGACGCCGGAAAACCTACTACTCCGCCATAACCCGCACCGGCTTAAGGCGAAACCCTACGGGATTTCCCCTCTAACTCCGACACCATGCCGTTGTGTTGTCGGAATCGCGAGGAGAGAACTACAACCTCCGCTGCCTACTAGAACAAGGGAGAGGGAGGTCTTCATCATGTATTGAACGTGTGACCGACTGCGGGAGCGCTGCCGGAACATGGCGCCGTAAAGAATGTCTTCGCGATCTTGAGATCGGCAAGTGAATGACTACATCACCCACTAGAATCTGCTCTCATAAGCCATTTTGGAATCTTTGAGGGTGAGTACTCTAATCGACTCGTTCCTACAATCTAGTAGATAGATCTTGGCTTGTGTGTGTTCATGCGGTAGAATTTTTTTTGTTTTCCATGCTACGAACCTCTACAGGATTTGGCCCACCAGGACGACAGGTTTTTTCTGTCCCTTTTCTTATTGTTTTTAGTCCCACATTGGGACCTAAAAGTGGAGGGACCCTCTCCCTCCGTCTCTATAAAGAGGTGCCCATGGGAGGATTAAAACACACCAATTTTCACCTAGAAATCAATAAAAGGCATGTGTTGCCTCTCTCCTCTCTCTCTCTTGTGATTGTGGCCCCCTTCTCAGGGATGTGCGAGCTAGGAGTTCTTCACCGTGGAGCGATTTCGCTCTGTGGGTTTCGAAGCCAGGAGATTTACTTCCGCAATCTTGGCTGCATCGGGGAGAAGAGTGAGTCGCCGTCAAGCACCGTACGTGTGCGACTCCCTCTGGCAGCACCATGCTTTTGGTGCTAGAAGTTGTCATGGATCCGCAAGGACATAGTGACCTGAAGGTCAGCGTCAGAGCGTCTTCTTCATCCATGTTCCTCGCGGTACATTAACCGCGCTTGGTCTTCAAAGGTATGAATACTATATCCCCTCCCGTTATTGCATTACTAGTAGATAGATCTTGGGCTTCCGGGGTTTTCCACGTAGTGATTTTTTTGATTTTCTGCACCGAACCCCAACAGTACCTAGTATTTTCCAAAGAGGAAAAGTGTGTGCTGCTATCGTTGTTTTCTGTGTTATGCCAATGATTAAAAAGTTACGTAGTGTTATTTTGCGAACGATTGATCGAACCTACTTATGTGTACAAACCATTATGCTTATGCATGCAATTTGGTTCACTCGCACTGTTCCTGAATATGTTGTGTGTATATACGAGACAATATAGTTATGGTTGGATGATCATGTTCTTCCTTTACCCTGCTAAGCATTTTTTTCTATCTGTAGGCTTTGAAGATTGATGGCCTGTGTAGCACCCCAATAAATCAATACTAGAAAATCGCTTTCTAATTACTACTTTGTGCATCATCATGACATCATGCATACTTGTATCTAAAAATATTTTACTAAACCTATTTTGTTTTCTACAATATTCCTCTCCTACTAGTCCAAATTAAAACTCTAGACCGTCCGCCTATTTGTTTTGTCTAAATATTATTTACAAATGGTCTTTAAAATAAAACAAGTAAATATTAATACAAAAACTATTTTTATCCAGGGAAACTGCCAGCCTACCAGGCCAAAAGCCCGACAAGCCGACGGTCTACTACCCGGCCCATCTATTTAAAACCCCCAAACCCTAATTCCCTAGACTCAACCCACCCACATGGAAACCATAGCCTAATCCCCACCCCCTGCCGCCGCCACACCCCTAGCTCACCACACGCGGCAGCAACTCTCTTGTGCGGGCCCTACCACGTGTCTGCGTTGCTCGCACGTAGCCGCCCGTCAACGAGGTGCACGCCTTGCTCCCCGACAACCCGGCCCCAGTCCCTCGTTCACTCACGCATGCTCCCTCGTCCATCCCCGCAAATTCCTCTTCCTCCCGCAAATTCCACCGCCCCTCCTCTTGGCCTTGCTCCTCCCTCCCCCATCCCACAAGGCCGCTTCCGCCTCTCCCCTCGCAAGCTCCTAAGTCGTGCCACCCCTATGGCCTCGCCTCCGAGCCGCCGCGAGCGTCGCACCCCTCGCAAGGTCCTCCTCGACCGCCAGCGCCGCCACCCCAGGCGCCCGCGTCGCGCCTCTCACCCCTCGTCGTGCGCCTCCCCATCCTCGAGCCGACCCTGCCTCGTCCCTGGTCCCGTGCGACCTCGCCGCTCGGCCCCATCGTGGTCCCGCGCGCGAGAACGTGCCCCCGTTGCCTCCTGCATCGGTCGCGAGCCCTCCTCTCTGAGCTCCATCCTGGCATCTTCACGTCCTACCCATCATCCTCGCCGGCCTCCATGGACCCGGCCTCTGCCCCTGCCAACACTAGATCCGCCAACCGTGGTGCCCCAGTGAGCCCCATCGGTGCAGG
The DNA here is from genome assembly GCA_916181665.1 of Avena sativa. Taxonomy (NCBI): domain Eukaryota; kingdom Viridiplantae; phylum Streptophyta; class Magnoliopsida; order Poales; family Poaceae; genus Avena; species Avena sativa. Next base: position 130,653,706 of record OV702283.1, on the reverse strand, counting down.
CCCCGTCGAACTCCAGTTCTCGGTGATTTCCACGTCAAGCCTGTTGTCTTGAAGCTCTGTCAACCGGTGGCGTCCGTCCGTTACTGCCGCCTCATGTTAACCTCCGTATTTGAGTCCGGTGTGTGCAATGATACAAGGGGCAACCGTGTACTGTTGGCGTGGATATATATGTGTTGTTGATCAAGTTCTTGCTGTGAACAAGTACCAAGTTTGGTCAATGTTATCAGTGATGCTCGGATGTCCCCTCGGCCACTTTCGCTCCGGTGATTGAAGAAATACATGATCCCACTTGAATACCACCGGTGCCAAGCCGAAGATCGACACCGGCAATCGAAGCCGCAAGACCTCGTGAACACGGACATCGAGTGACAAGATCTCCTTCATGGGTTGGATGGAACCGCCATGACCTTCTTCAAGGATCCAAAGACCAAACCCTAAAGCCCGATCCCGGCATCGAGACCGAACCCGAACCCCTCGGAACCCCAAGATCGTCGAACCTCGATGTGTGACCCCTACCTAACCCAGCCTATTTTATAAATTGCCATATATAAATTGTTTCATATTAAATTGTCATGCTTGCACTCATATCATGTGGTTTGGGGGCTTTTGCCGATTGACCTAATAATTAATATGGAGACGTTATGCGGGCTTTTCTAGTCTAATATTGGTCTCATTTAAAATTGTGCATCGAACCGGTGACATATTTTGCCTTGATAAGACAACATTTAAATTGCGGGGTATCTAAATAACATGAACCTATTAATTAATTTTCGGGACCCCGGTTCCACTTAATATTGCCTAATTGCATCGCACCTTTGTCATGTCATACATCATACATGCATCATGCTCGATCTTCTGCCGTAGTAATAAATAGTGCATCTGGTGTTTCTTCTAGTGCTTTGCTTCTTCATGGATTAGGCCAATGAGTTGATGGGAGTGTCGACCCGATCTCCGTTGAACCTTCAACAATATTTTCAGGCAAGCATTCTCCCTATTTCTACCTATTTTACATTTCTAGTCTTTACTTCCTCCTGTTGATCTATTCCTATCTGTGTTGCGATGCTATAGATTCTGTACCCCGTTATACTTCCCTACAGCCCTCATATTGCCATGGACACATCCTATTACCTGTTGTTTGGTAGATAGTCGGCCTTGCGAGTCGTAGTTGCTTGCGCAGGTGATGTGTCGCGCCGTCAATCTTTCACAGTTGTTGGAGTAATGCCGCATGTTTAATGTTGGAGATGATCATGGCTTTAATTACCGTTTAATAACTAAAATTGAAGTAGGTAAATAATGCAAAGGCACAGGTGGCCAATAGATGTTATTTGGTTCTTAACCGTCCACTTGTGTCCCGTAGGACCCCGAGTACTTGATACATGTTCTTTGAATATTCGCACTATCCGCATGTGGGCCCATGAATCCCCTTAGCATGAGCTTGAGTCATATCTTATTTCTTGGGGACACAAAGTAGTTTGGGGCTTTATTACTATCTTGTACTTATGCCATGTTTTACTACTTTATTTACTATTGCACGTGGAGTGCCTGTACTGTTTAGATAAGCGGAGCGATTTTGCGGTATGGACAAGCCCAATCACACTTTTGGGTTCCTAGTCGTTCATAGCCATTGACGCAAACCTTTGGGTACGTTCTGGAGCCGGCCAACTTCGTCGCGGGTAGCTTGTTCCCTGAAATATTATATGAATCTTGCGATTTCTTTGTCGTGATGCCTCGTTGGGTTTTCATTTGGTTTTTCCGAGGTTGATCGTTCGTGTGTTGCTATTTGTGCCCCCCTGTAGGATAAAACTTTCTGAAAGCCGTGTTCGCGGTTATGGACGACTTAGAGCACAGTATCTCAATCATAGACAACTATAACTAAAGTAGTGCCACTAGTAATCATCTTCACCATAATAGAATGCAAATAAAAGTGCCAACAACTGTTGGGTTCTTGAATGTCTCATGTTATATGTATCTGACTATTAAGTATCGCAACTACAACGAAATGGTTCATTAGAAGTGCCCACTGCTTATTATATCAGGATGACTCATACTATCTATATATGACTAGTAAGTGCTGCAACTATAATGGAATGGATAAAACTGCCAACTGTGTGAGTTTCCTCGGTACGACTTCCTTGTTTGGTCTCGAGGGGGAAACAACAGGATGGGTATGATTGGTGTTAGTATCAGGTTGGATCCAAATAGGTCTTTCTATCTCTCTCTGATAGCCGACAATTGTATCAAGTCTCTATAGGTTGTTTAGTGCATGTTGTGCTGCCGCTTCAGTCCACCATACCTATATAGGCGAGGACCGCCGAATTCTAAGACTCGCCGTGTACTGGCCTCAGTACTGACCGCTCTGTTTTTTCTTTGCCCTTTGCCGGCACCCCTTTTGTTTAAGCAGGTTTTGAGATCGACATCGTTAGCGGGGTTACCCTTCCGGCTTGGCCTGGGCAGGGTTATGAACGCCATTGGTCATTCTTCAGGGCTCTTAGCCCCATTTGCATCTTGTCTGTAGTCGGACGTTGTATCGTTTTCAAGGTTATCTGGATCTTTGTATTGTATATCTGTATTCTTGACTCATGTAGTCGTTGTTGTATATATATGTTCTATGGGTTCCATCATGGACTATTGTGTTATGATATTACTTCGTTTTCCACCCGCACGCAAGTTCCTGGTGGGCACCTCCGAATCGTTTCTATGTGGGTTTGGCGGGAATCGCTAAAACTTGCATAGGGCCGATCTGAGGGTGTTAAATAGTGGTATCAGAGCTCAGCAGTTACGATACCCCACTAATCCAGCCTGTAGGATAACCCAGCTAACGGATGTTGTAGAGTGTCAAAACTATTTTGCAAAATCGTTTGGATATATCTAATTAGGTCTGTTTTTACTCCTTATCCCTTTGCTATTCTCCTCTCACTCCTGCGTGATTTGAATCTGCTCTCTTATATTTTCTTCGAGTCTAGGAATTCTCGTGGTTAGGTTTCTGTCGTACCTTCAGGATTTCGCTTCCGACCTCTTGTAATGGTACTTCTACATCCGGTGTTCATACTATCTCAGGAACCTTCCTCTGTTGTATCTTACGGTGGACCAAAAATTCACTAAAAAATTTCTTTGTATCTTCCGATGTTCTCCTTCATGATGACCTCTTCTACATCAGATCTAATGAAGATCTTACATCACCCCTTTGTTTTCTGAACATCACTTGTCGAGATCTTCAATTCGAATTTTGAAAGTTGGTTGCATAATTCTCCTATTCAAGTGCAGAGTAATGATTTGGGTGCGCGATGGACTGATCACCATCTGACTACTCTTATCATTCGATGTTGTACATTGAATGGTGGATTGATGCAATTTTACTCCTTCCACTGAAGTTAGAGGAGGTCTTACCTTTCGAGACCTCTGCCTTCGTCTGTGTTTCACCGGAGTGTTCTCTCGACGAACCTTGACCAACAACCCTTGTTGGTGGTGTCGCCGATTTCAAGATAAAGAAATAATCATTGTTAGTGGTTTCGTGAGGATCTACATGAAGCGAGAAGATTCAGATCATCGGCCTTCTTCCCCATACCATGAGGCGGATCTCGAGGGCGAGATTTATTGTTAGTGGTGTCAAATTGTCGCACCCCAATAAATCACTACTAGAAAATCGCTTTCTAATTACTACTTTGTGCATCATCATGACATCATGCATACTTGTATCTAAAAATATTTTCTAAACCTATTTTGTTTTCTACAATATTCCTCTCCTACTATTCCAAATTAAAACTCTAGACCGTCCAGCTATTTATTTTGTCTAAATATTATTTACAAATGGTATTTAAAATAAAACAAGTAAATATTAATACAAAAACTATTTTTATCCGGGGAGACCGCCAGACTGCCAGGCCAAAAGCTCGACAAGTCGACAGTCTACTACCCGGTCCATCTATACAAAACCCCAAACCCTAATTCCCTAGACTCAACCCACCCACATGGAAACCCTAGCCTAATCCCTACCCCCTGCCGCCGCCACTCCCCTAGCTCACCATGCGCGGCAGCAACTCTCTCGCGCAGGCCCTACCACGTGTCTGCGTCCCTCGAACGCAGTCGCCCGTCAACAAGGTGCACGCCTTGCTCCCCGACAACCTGGCCCCACTCCCTTGTTTCCTTACGCACGCTCCCCCGTACATCCCCACAAATTCCTCTTCCTCCCGCAAATGCTGCCGCCCCTCCTCTCGGCCTCGCTCCTCCCTCCCCTATCCCGCAAGGCCGCCTCCGCCTCTCCCCTCGCAAGCTCCCAACCCTCGACGCCCCTGTGGCCTCACCTCCGAGACGCCGTGAGCGCCGCACCCCCTCACAAGGTCCTCCTCGACCGCCAGCGTCGCACCCCCTCGCAAGGTCCTCCTTGACCGCCAGCGCCGCCACCCCAGGCACCCGCGTCGCCTCTCTCACCCCTCGCCGTGCGCCTGCCCATCCTCGAGCCGACCCCGCCTCATCCCTCGTCCCATGCTACCTCGCTGCTCGGCCCATCGTGGTCCCGCGCGCGAGAACGTGCCCCTGTCGCCTCCTGCATCAGCCGCGCGACCTCAGCCTCGTCTACGCGGCCGCAAGCCCTCCTCTCTGAGCTCCATCCCGACGCCGTCAGGTCCTTCCCATCTTCCGCGCTAGCGTCCATCGACCCAGCCTCTGCCCCTGCCAACCCTAGCTCCGCCAACCGTGGCCGTTCCGGTGCAGGCCCCGTTGAACTCCAGTTCTCTGCGACTTTCGCGGCAAGCCTGCTGTCTTGAAGCTCTTACAACCGGTGGCGTCTGTCTGTTACTGCCGCCTCCTGTTGACCTATGTCTTTGAGTCTAGATTGTGCAATGATACAAGGGGCAACCGTGTACTGTTGGCGTGGATATATCTGTGTTGCTGATCAAGTTCTTGCTATGAACAAGTAGCAAGTTTGGTCAATGTTATCAGTGATGCTCGGATGTCCCCTCGACCACTTCTGCTCCGGCGATTGAAGAAATACATGATCCCACATGAAGACCACCGGTGCCAAGCCCAAGATCTACACTGGCAATCTAAGCCGCAAGACCTCGTGAACACGAACATCGAGCGACAAGATCTCCTTCATGGGTTAGATGGAACCGCCATGACCTTCTACAAGGATCCGAAGACCAAACCCCAAAGCCCCATCCCGGCGTTGAGACCGAAACCGAACCCCTCGGAACCCCAAGATCGTCGAACCTTGATGTGTGACCCCTCCCTAACCCGGCCTATTTTATAAATTCCCATATATAAATTGTTGCATATTAAATTGTCATGCTTGTACTCATATCATGTGTTTTGGGGGCTTTTGACGATTCACCTAATAATTAATATGGAGACCATATGCGAGCTTTTCTATTCTAATATTGGTCTCATTTAAAATTGTGCATCGAACCGGTGACATATTTTGCCTTGATAAGACAACATTTAAATTGCGGGGTATCTAAATAACATGAACCTATTAATTAATTGTAGGGACCCCGGTTCCGCTTAATTTTTTCCTAATTGCATCGCACCTTTGTCATGTCATACATCATACATGCATCATGCTCGATCTTCTGCCGTAGTAATAAATAGTGCATCCGGTGTTTCTTCTGGTGCTTTGCTTCTTCACGGATTAGGCCGATGATTTCATGCGAGTGTCGACCCGATCTCCGTTGAACCTTCGACAATGTTTTCAGGCGAGCATTCTCCCTCTTTCTACCTATTTTACATTTCTAGTATTTACTTCCTCATGTTGATCTATTCCTATCTGTGTTGTGATGCTCTAGATTCCGTACCCCGTTAGACTTCCCTGCAGCCCTTATATTGCCATTGACATATCCTATTACCTGTTGTTTGGTAGATAGTCGGCCTTGCGATTCGTAGTTGCTTGCGCAGGTGATGCGTCGCGTCGTCGATCTTCCACAGTTGTTGGAGTATGCTGCATGTTTAATGTTGGAGATGATCATGGCTTTAATTACCGTTTAATAACTAAAATTGAAGTAGGTAAATAATGCAGAGGCACAGGTGGGCAATAGATGTTATTTGGTTTTTAACCGTCCACTTGTGTTTCGTAGGACCCCGAGTACTTGATACTTGTTCTTTGAATATTCGCACTATCCGCATGTGGGCCCATGAATCCCCTTAGCATGATCTTGAGTCATATCTTATTTCTTGGGGCCACAAACTAGTTTGGGGTTTTATTACTATCATATAATTATGCCATGTTTTACTTCTTTATTTACTATTGCGCGTGGAGCGCCTGTACTATTTAGGTAAGCGGAGTGTTTTCACGCTATCGACAAGCCCAATCACACTTTCGGGTTCTCAATCGTTTACAGCCATTGACGCAAACCTCTGGGTCTGTTCCGGAGCCGGCCAACTTCGTCGCGGGTAGCTTGGTGGGGTGGCCCCTAAAATATTATATGAATCTTGCGATTTCTTTGTCGTGATGGCTCATTGGGTTTTCATTTGGTTTTTCCAAGGTTGATCGTGCGTGTGTTGCTATTTGTGCCCCTGCAGGGTAAAACTTTCTGAAAGTCGTGTCCGCAGTTATGGAATACTTGGAGCACACTATCTCGATCATAGACAACTATAACTAAAGTAGTGCTATATTGACTATGTGATGACTAGTAATCAGCTTCACCATAATGGAATGCAAATAAAAGTGCCAACAATTGCTGGGTTCTTGAATGTCTCATGTTATATGTATCGGACTAGTAAGTATTGCAACTACAATGGAATGGTTAATTAAAAGTACCCACTTCTTATTATATCAGGATGACTCATATTATCTATATATGACTAGTAATTGCTTCAACTATAATGGAATGGATAAAACTGCCAACTATGTGAGTTTCCTCGGTACGACTTCCTTGTTTGGTATCGAGGGGAAACACCAGGATGGGTATGATTGGTGTTAGTATCAGGTTGGATCCGAATAGGTCTTTATTATCCCTCTCTAATAGCCGACAATTGTATCGAGTCTCTACAGTTTTTTAGTGCATGTTGTGTTGCCGCTTCAGTCAACCATACCGAGGACGGCCCAATTCTAAGACTCGCCGTGTACTGGCCTCGGTACTGACCGCTCTCTTTTTCCTTTGCCCTTTGCCAGCACCCCTTATGTTTAAGCAGGTTTTGAGATCGACATCGTTAGCGGGGTTACCCTTCCGGCTTGGCCTGGGCTGGGTTATGGACGCCATTGGTTATTCTTTAGGGCTCTTATCCCCATTTGCATCTTGTCTGTAGTCAGACGTTGTATCGTTTTCAAGGTGATTTGGATCTTTGTATTGTATATCTGTATTCTTGACTCATCGAGTCGTTGTTGTATATATCTGTTTTGTGGGATCCATCGTGGACTATTTTGTAATGATATTACTTTGTTTTCCACCCGCACGCAAGTGCCTGGTGGGCACATCTAAATCGTTTCTATGTGGGTTTGGCGGGAATCGCTAAAACTTGCATAGGGCCGATCTAAGGGTGTTACAGCCTGTGTGGGTGAGGGTGGGGACAAGGGTTCTTATTTTAGGGTGACACAGTGGGAGCGAATCCCACTACAATTTTTCATTAATAAATATAAGACTAATTACAGGCTATGTATAAGTTTCAAAACATGGAAACAATAAATGTACTAAACTACACTTGAGATTGAATCCATTCTTTGAAAGTCTCTACACGTTTCTTCTTCATCTTGAAATTGACCATTTTTAATTCTTGTTTCTATACTTCTTTCCATGCTTCAAAATTGGACCTCTATTGATGGAAAATTCTATTGTTTCTTATTATCCATATGCTCCATGAGGCAAGAATTATGACCTCCATTGCAAAAGGAACTTGTAACTTGTCCTTAGTATCAACAATTGTGTCCAAAGCTGCAAGGTTTTGTGTTATCTGTGGGCAGATGAAGTCCCAGCATTTCACAGAGAAAGGGCAGGCAAAGAATAAGTGGTACTAGTGTCTCTTCACGTGGACATTCTATTATAATGCAAGAGTAAGGCTGTAACTGGATATTTTTTTCTCCCCAGCAAGTTTCTTGTATTCAGTCTGTCTAGTAGTAGAGGCCAAAAAAAGAATTTATGTTTTGGTTGACATGAAGATTCCCATGTCCAGGAAAAATGTGGAGGAGCAGGGTTATGTCCAACCATCACCTTGTAGGCTTTTTGAGAACTGAAAATATTGGAGCCCCAAATATAACTCCAAGAATCCTGGTTACCCTCCTGTATTTTCATAACAGCATGTTCACACATGTCTTCTAACTGTAGAAACTCTTCATATGCTTTATGAGAGATTGGAAGGTGGAAAAGGTCTTGTATAAATTCAGTGTTGACTAACTTGTGTATGCTTATGTCTGCCTTCTTAGCAAAATTCAGTAGATGAGGTAATTTATGATACATATAGGATTATTGCCAAAGATCAGTCTAGAAAAGTATGGTTCTGCCATCACCTAGATTTCCTCTCGCCATTCCCTTATAAAGATCCAATAACTTTAGATGGGCCCTCCACCAAAAGGATCCCTCTATGTGGTTGCCAGGAAGAATACCGTCATTGTAGTAAGAATTCTTCACCAATTTTACCCAAGGAATTTCATGGTTATTATAGAATTTGTCCAGATTTTTTAAGAGCAGTGCATTATTTTGAATGTTTAAATTCAAGACACCTAATCCTCATTGTTCTTTTGGTCTGCAAATTTTTGACCAGGCCACTAGGGCAGTACTTCTAGCTTGAACCTCGGTGTTCTTTTTTCTCCAAAGACAATGCCTCATAAACTTTATAACTTGGTTCTTTATGGTTTGAGATATGTCCAGATAGCACATGAAGAAGATAGGTAGAGAAGACAATATAGATTTAACCATTTCAAGCTTGCTACAAAAATTAAGAAAGTTTGCAATTCCATAGAGCCTCTTTTCTACTCTTATTAGCAAAGGTAAGAAATGTTCCAAACTTGGCTTGGTGATTCCAAGGGGTAATCCCAAGTAAGTGAAAGGGAGTTTTCCTTTATGAAAATTCAGTGTAAGAGCAAAATGTGCCAACCTGTCTTCATCCATATTGATAGGAATCAAGTTTGATTCATGATAATGAACCTTTAGACATGTGGAGCCTACAAAAGAGTTTAGGATTGCTTTTAGAGCATGAAGTTGGGAAACCTCTGCATTTAGAACCAGCAAGGTATCGTCTGCATACTGTATAGCAGGAAAATCAAGACAGGCAGGGCAGTTTATAGGTGCAGTCAGCAATCCCTGATTCATTGCCTTGTTTAGGATTAATTGCAGAAGGTCAACAGCTAAAACAAATATCAAGGGTGAGAGAGGGTCCCCTTGCCTGACTCCCCTTCTACAGTAAAATTTCTTCCCTTGGATCCCATTTAGAAGAACTGATGAGGTACCAGATGTGAGGATTAACTCAATCCATTTGATCCGTCTTTCACCAAACCCTTTGGCTTTAAGGATTTGTAAGATGGTGTTATGTTCCATCTTGTCAAAAGCTTTTTCAAAGTATAGCTTAAGGATGAGGATTTCCTTTTTTGGAATGATGGCATTGAAAAAGATATTAAAAAGCCCACCCTAAGCAATCTTGTATGGACCTTTGTTTGAGGAAACCATATTGATTTTTGTGTACCAGTTTTAAAATGATACCTACTAATATGTTTGCCAGGAATTTTGTCACAATTTTTAGCACACTATTGAGCAGAGAAATGGGCCTGAAGTATCTAGGTTTAGTTGGGCAGTCCACTTTAGGAATAAGGGTCATCAAGGAAGAATTGGTACTTTCCAGAGCGAAGTTACCATTATAGAAGTCATTAATAAGTGAGATGATGTCATCTTTGATAATTGACCAGCAATTCTTAATAAACTCATTGTGAAATCCATCTGGTCCAGGGGACTTGTCATTTGGAAAATCTCTAATTACATTCTCAATTTCCTTAATGGTGAATGGGACTTCTAATGTATCACTGGTTTCTTTGTCCATACCATCTCCATAAAAATCTTGCAGGTTGAAATGCATAGATGGCTTGTCAGTATTTCCCATTCTTTCTTTGAATGCAATCCACAGAATTTCTGCCTTTCCCTCATGATGAGTTACGTCAGCATTATTATTGTCTTTAAGCATAAAGATAAAATTGTGTCTGTAATTAATGGTGGCCTTTGTGTGAAAAAATATTGTGTTTACATCTCCTAATTTCACCCATTTTATTTTACCTCTTTGTTTCTGGTAAGTGTTCTGGTTTTGCAGAAGAGTGATCACATGAGCTTGCGGAAGAGTGATCACATGGGACAAGGACTTTAACAAGAGGTTGAAAAAAAAACATGAATGCTAAGAATTTTGGCCACTAGGATGAGGGAGTGACGCCAACTCGGTTTTGCAACGTGGTGATATCACCTGCTCTGGGAATGTTTCCAACCCTGGATGCTTTTAGGCCATATTTAGACAGCGTCCCTAATAAGGTCACACTGAAGACGACGACTAGCTGCCAATGGGACATACCGACCACATATTTTAATGGAAAATCCTGCTTTGGTCAAGTGGGGGCAGGTTTTGTAATATCTCATGACCTAAAGACTGGGTACATTCTCACCTTCAAGATCTTCCCAAAGTTGTTCAAGGTAGTGATCTACGACTACAGTTAGAGAGAGATTGTCAAGAGGTGCACAGAGCACCCAGAAGCCTTCAGGAGGATCGTCGCAGAGCAATGAGTTCTATCTCTTGGCATGTTTGATGTTAAGCAATGTGGTTTTTTAGTAAGATGTGTTGTGCTACCCATTATGATATACACATAACTAGGTTCTACATGTTAATGTTAAGCAATCTGATATGTCTTGTTTTATGATCATGTTGATAACCTTACCTCTCTTGCAAAAAGGTTACCATAGCAACAATGGTTTAGGCAACCAAAGACAATGTTGCATTGCAGAGTCTTGTTTTTATACATGTATCCAGACAACCCTTAGCATCAATCCACTATAAGCTAGATGCAAAAGGAAAATCTACAAGCTATCAAACAGGCTGCAGAACACTACCCGAATGACCGTGAAAGTGGAATACCCAGCGCGTCCAATGGGATCGCCGATAGGAGTACCAGTAGTAGCACGAACCACATCGTGAGAACCAGTTTGTAACGGCCTGCCGTGTGAGCCTGAGGCTAGTTCTAGTGAAAGTATCATAGCTAGGATCTTGCATGCCATGTTGGCAAAAATCTGATGTGGCACAACAATTAATGAAAAAAAAGATGTTTAAAGTATCATAGGTAGATATTGTATCATAGCACGTAAAACTAGAAAATCTTCATACAAATAAATCTTGTACACAAATTTATATTGAGATTCTACAAATCACTAAATATAGTACTATTATGATACTATCATATAATACCATTCACTATGGAGATAGTATCATACCCTAGTATCATATGCATGATACTAGTAGTATGATACTACCACTATGACCAGCCTGAGCACCATACCAAATTACGAACATGAGTTTCTAAATTGGACAGAAATTCCCTAAATTGGACTGGTGAAAATTCCAACATGTGATTTGTTTGGTGTCGCACGCATTGTGAGTGTAGAACGTGCCAGCTCATCAACGCCTCATCTTTCTTTTATTCTTTTCAAATAAAAGAACTGCATCTTAGTATTCCTTCCTTACCACTTAGGACAAGCAAGAATGTAGAGAAAGAGAAAGAATGGTGAAGATTTTCTCTTTTACTGAGAAATCACGAGGCCACCTCGCACCTCGTGCCAATCATCCATCACAATCATATATCCATTCTAAGGGATATCCCAGCGGGGACGCAAAACAGACACCGATTCGGTCCGATTATATCGATTAAATTACATATTCTTTAAAGAGTTCACCAAATATATTTTAATTCTCAAAACTTGGTGTTTAGGGTCAGAAGGTTTGAATCAAATCATTTCCCAAAGGTTTCACTCAAAAATCATTTCTAAATCATAATCATTATTATTATTTGACTAGAAATGAGCTAATTCAAATATTTACTCCTTAACTTTACAAAATACATTTTTAAATCCATAAGTTGGTTCCTATGGTCAGTAGGTTCACAACAATCCATTTTGCAAAGATTTCATACTAAAAATATATCTAGAACAATTTTTATATTCAAAATAAGCCTACACAAGTTTCTGCAATTTCAACCAATTTCCAGAAGCAAATCATTAAACAAAGTGTATGGTTGCGAAGTACTTATTCTGCTGAATCCATTGATATAAAATTTGCAAAATTTGGACGTGTATAATTAAAGTTATGCAATTTACTAATTCAATCAACAAATAGAAATGTTTCTGTCTATTTAAACAATTCAGTGCCACGCGTCATGTTCTTACTGGACGATACCGGTTCGCACGGATTGAGCTCTGTGGACCGTAGGATTTAAGTGAGATCGTGAGGCACAGATGGACGCATACCCTTTCTCTTATGATCTAATCTGATCCTTTGGATCTAGATCCTACGGACTACAACGCATTGACCAAAAGCGAGCGGCGCTAGCGGCGGCGACTGGCGGCGCACGCTCGGGCTGCGGTGGAGCCAGCGGTACAGGACGCAAGAGAGGTAACGGGGGTGCTCACCGTGCTCGTAGAGAGTTGGCGAAGCTCGACGTGGCATTGGCTTGGCGACGGGTGTGCTGGAGCGGCGTGGATTGATCGTCGGAGTCGGTGACGGCGTCAGGCGGTTCTGTTTGCTGTCGGAGGTGAGGCTGCAGGTCGCCCTAAGGCAAACGGATTGGGGCATTAGATGCGTACGAGCATGGGGATGATGGGAGCATCAACAGGAGGTGCTGGGGCGAATGGAGCTTACCGGGGAAACTCGACGGAGGCGGGACAGACGGCGGTGGCGAGTTGAGGTCGTCCTTGCCGACGCTCTGGGGCAAGCGTGGGCAAACGAGTGGCATGGGGAGATGCGCCAGGAGGTGGGGAGCAAGCTCGTGTGCAGTGGGAGGCGAGGGGCGGCTAGACAGCGCCGAAATTGCTCGGAGACGCTGTCGGAGACAGAGGTGGTCGAGCTCAAAATCGGAGCAGCCTAGGGGCAGAGGGGAGGTGCTGTTTGGGGTAAAAGAGAGAGGGGAGATGGGCGCTTATACACGCGTGATCACGGCGAGGAATTACTCCGGCATTGAATCGAATTCATGGCTGCAATCAAGGCAGCAACGGAAGAGGACGTGGTCGCGGGGTTGAAGACGACTGCGTGGCAGTGGGGTCCGTCTGTCAGCGAGAGTGAGGGAGAGATAGATGGGGCCACTTGTCTGCGACTCAGCGGGTGCGTTGTTTAGTGAAAAATGGTTCACCGCGGGGAAGAAAGTGTGGGCTGGTGTTGGGCTTGTTGGGCTGGCCAGATAGGCTAGGTCTGTTTCACTTTTTTATATACTGAAGCTTTTTCCTTTTTCTATTTGAATTTCTGTTTTGATTTTCAAAAAAATAATTCAAACACCAATTCAAATCAAACCACCACCAAACTTTATATTTATTTTAGTTCTGTTTAATAACATAATCCAAAGTCCAAAATGAAATAATTTTTATTCTTTTTAGGATCCATTAATATTTAAATAAATAGACCTTAGTCATTAATTCAAATAGGACTTAATTTATTTAAAAACTCTATTTCAAATCTAAATAATATCAAAATCATTTCAGTAGGTTTTATTTGAAAATATAAAACACTTGGAAAACTTATTTAAAATAAATTAACAAGTTTTAGTGTTTATTTAAAATGGAAAAGCCTTTACTTTAATAAAATTGGATATTAATAAATCCTCATTATTTTATTTAAAAAAATAAACCTTTACTCTTTTTATCAAATAGAAATATTTTATTTCAAAAGCTTGGCCAAGATTTAATTTGGCTCTATAAAATATTCCTTATTTATAATTCTACCTTTGCTTTTGAAAATCAAATCTTTTTATTAAAAGATCTAAAAATAGTAATTCCAACTATTAAAACTTTCTTTATTAATTGTTTATCTTTTTAAATCCCTTTAGGATTTTATTTGATCAAAATAGGTTTTGATGTTTCCAATTGGAATCAAAAAGTTTCTTCTCACCCTAAATTTCAACAAAAAATTATTTTGTTTATTTATTTTTCACATTTCAAAATTTGGAAAATTTTGGGATGTGACACACTTGATGAAAACCTCGCATAATATAGTATCACAGAGACAAAAAGCAAAAAGACACAATGTTTATAGTTCAACAACAAATATTGTTGAGTACACAGGTGGTCATTATGGATATCCAGATCCCGATGTTGATCATTGGTCGTAGAGGAGTCTTGGCCATGTTTGTAGTATTCTCGAACTGTTGGGTAGAATGCTTAAGGGCTTGACGAAGCTTGGAGATCATTAATGGCTAGTTGAATCACTGAAGAAGTGATAAGAGAGAAACCATAAAAGTTCTGGGGAGATCCGAAGGCGTTCAGAGAAAGAATAAGGAAAAGGACCGGAAAAGGGTTTTCGGATAAAAATGGTTATTTATATGATTCTTATATATTAATTATGAATTAATATATTTTAAAAGAATATTTAAATAAATATTTATAAAAGGTGTCCTAAAAGTTAGGCAAAATCCCGGAGGAATTTTACCTAAAAAGAAAGAGACGTAAAAGGGGAAAGGTAAGTTGTTTTTGAAACAGCCCACGTGGGCGGCGAATAGTTCGTGCCACATGTGGGTAGCAAGCAATGCACGCCGCATGCTGCAGCAGTAGCCGCTGCTGGCAGGCCACACTGGGCCGACCCATCCGGGCGACGCCGTCGCTGGCTGCCGCACGGGGCGGGAGCTGCACGCGCGGGCCACGCCAGGACAGCCCACCAGGGTAGACACAAGTTGCTTCCTCCGCGGGATGTCATGCTGGATGGCCTAGCCGAGGCCCACCCAGGGTCCAGCAACCCCACCGCCTTTGCCTGGCAGGCCACGCGCAGGTGGTATTTGTTAGATATATGCCCTACAGGAAATAATAAAAGTAGTTATTATTATATCGTTGTGTTTATGATAAATGTTTACATTCATGAGATAATAGTATTAAACAGAAACATTAATACTTGTGTGATTTTTAAACTTGTTAGAGTCCCTAGTAAAGCCTCTTTATAATACTAGCTTGTTGGTTGATAGATGATCATGGTTCCTGATCATAAACATTGATATGTTACTAACAACAAGATCATATCATTAGGAGAATGGTATGATGGGCATACTGCTACAGATAAGTGTAGCATACATATCAAGTCATTTCAATAGTTCGCTTGCTATTTGATTTCTGATGCATAGTAACCTAATTCCTTCGACCATGAGATCATGCTAATCACCATCACCGGATGGATGCTTTGATGACATCAAACACCACTTCATAACTGGGTGGTTATAAAGGTGGAATTGAGTGTTCAGAAAGTATGTGTTGAGGCACATGGATCAAGAGTGGGATTTGTCCATCCATATGATGGATAGATATACTCTGGGCCCTCTTGTGGAATGTCATCCAATTAGCTTGCAAGCATGTGACTAGCTCACAAGGGATCACATATCACAGGAACGAGTAAAGAGTACTTATCGGTAACGAGGTTGAACTAGGTATGCAGAGATACCGACGATTAGACCTCGGATAAGTAAAATATCGCGAGAAAAAGGGAAAATGGTATCGTATGTAAATGGTTCATTCGATCGCAAAGTAATCGTATAAATATGTGGGAGCCATATGAATTTCCAGATTCCTCTATTGGTTATTGATCGGAGATGAGTCTCGGTCATGTCTACATAATTCACAAACAGTAGGGAGACACACTTAAGGATTCGATATTTTTAGTAGATATGGAATGTAAGTAGGAAGAACAAATGTTGTTAGGAGTCTCGGATGGGATCCTGGATATCACGAGGAGATCCAGAATGGTCCGGAGAATAAGATTCATATAAGGAAAGTCCAATTCCAGAGTTCGGGAATGATTCCGTTGTTTTCACCGGAATGATCTAGAAGGGTCTAGAAGGTTCACCGGACCGAAAGGGGAAGGGTACATGAATGTGTCATGACTAAGTGGAATGATTGCATCATGTCCTAGGTCACTTGGCTGGGAATTTGAAATAAAGAAATTAAACTCCAAAATTGAAAGTCAAAAGGCAAGTTTGAAAAGTCAAATTGGGACAATGTTTCCTGGTGAAGGAAGGAGATAATCCTTATCTCCCTCCACCATGCGCCTAGTCGGAGAGGGAGTTGGTGTAGGATTCAAACTCTCCTCTCCCTAGATGCCCCTCCCTCTCATAAATAGAGGGGAGGGGTGCCCCCCAAATACCACAACAAGTCCCACCCTACCAAGTCGCCGCTACCGTTGTCGCCCAAGTCGCTGTCGGCCACACCTCCTCCTCTCCGGCTTCTAAACCCTAGACGCCGGAAACCCTACTACTCCACCATAACCCGCTCCACCTTAAGGAGAAGCCCTGCGGGATTTCCCCTGTAACTCCGACACCACGCCATCGTGCTATGCCTGCTGGAACAAGGTAGAGGAAGGTCTTCATCGAGTACCAAACATGTGACCGACTGTGGGAGCGCTTCCAGAACGCGGCTCCAGAAGGATCGTCTTCGTGATCTTGAGATCGACAAGTGAACGACTACATCACCCACGAGAATCTGCTCTCGTTAACCACTTTGGAATCTTCAAGGGTGAGTACTCTAATCGACTCGTTGCTACAATCTAGTAGATAGATATTGGCTTGTGTGTGTTCATGCGGTAGAAATTTTTTGTCTTCCCTGCTACAAACCCCTATAGTGGTATCAGATCCATGTCTATATGTAGATCTGTTGCACGAGTAGAACACAATGGTCATTGTGGGAGGTGGTTCTTTTATTATCAATTGATTTTTGTGTACTTTGCATCTTGCGGTATGGTGGGATGAAGCGACCCGGGCTAACCTTACAGGACATCATTCATGAGACTTGATCCACCCTCAACATGCAACTTGTATTGCATAAGTGGATATGTGGGTGTTTGTCTCTCCCATCATAGTAAAGATTCAATTTACAACGGGCACTCGATATTTCAAGCATCAATGTTGTGGTTCTTGTTCGTAAGTTAGAACGGTACTTATTGAAAGACCCAAACCACGAAAATATGCAAAGAAAATTAGAGGTGTCTAACTTTGTTTTGTAGGGGTGTGCTGTGATGTGATATGGCCATGATTGTGATTATATATGATGTATGCAATGTTCCTTATTGTAAGTCGGCAACCAGCAGGAGCCTTATGGTTGTATTTTAATTTTGTTTAAACCTGGATGTCTATTATTCAAAGTAGTTGTAATAGTTGATGCTGGTGGACGACAACCATGGAGCGGTGCCATTGACCTTGACGCCACGCCGGTGATGATGGATATCATGTTCGTGCTCTAAGATGGAGATCCGAATCAAAAGAAGCAAGGCCATATCATATCACATAATTTGAATTGCATGTGATGTTAATCCTTTTTATGCATCTTGTATTGCTTAGTTTACGACGTTGGCATTATAAGATGATCCCTCTCACAAAATATCAAGTTATAAAGTGTTCGTACTTAGTAGGCACCATTTCCAAGACTCGTTGTTTCCAAGCACCACATGATGATCGGGTGTGTTAGATTCTGCGGGTGTATACAACGGGAGAAAGACAGATTTGCTCATGCGGAAGATAATGTTTGATCTTGACGAGCCTAGCATGTATAGAAATGGTCTCGGAACAAGGATCACCGAAAGGTAAAGCATGAATCATATAGTAGATATGATGAACATGTTGATTGTTCGCCTTTGAAACTACACCATCTCTCGTGATGATCGGTTATGATGTAGTGGAATCGGTTCGTGTGATCACTAAAACAATGTGAGGGATGTTGATTTGAGTGGGAGTTCGCCTAAGTTAATTTGACTATTAATTAGAACTCAATTTGTCATAAAATTAGTCTAAACTATTGCAAATATGTTGTAGATCAATGGCAGCCCATACCATCAATTTTAATGCGTTCCTAGAGAAAGAAAAGTTGAAAAACAATGGCAGCAACTTCGCGGATTGCTTCCGCAATTTGAGGATTGTGCTCAATGCTGCTCAGTTAACCTATGTGCTGGATGCACTGCTGGGTGACCGACCTGCAGAAGATGCTACCGATGATGAGAAAAATGTTTTCTGTACTCGGAAGAATCAGTACTCCATGGTTCAGCGTGCTATATTTTATGGTTTGTAATCGGAGCTTCAAAAGAGGTTTGATAAATTTTACCCACATGATATTGTTCGTGAACTCAAATGATATTTAAGGCTCACGCGGCAGTTGAGAGTTATGAAGCTTCTGAAAAGTTCTTTAACTACAAGATGGAAGAGGGAAGCTCCGTCAGTGAGCATGTGTTTAAGATGTCTGGGCATGCTAATAAGCTCTAGAGCTTGGGCATAATAATTCCTAATGCATTGGGGATTCATCGTGTCCTCCAATCACTACCACCAAGTTACAAGAACTTTGTGATGAACTACAACATGCAGCGCATGGATAAGACGTTGCCAGAACTCTTCTCTATGTTGAAGTCTGCATAAGTGGAGATCAAGAAAGAGCACGAAGTTTTGATGGTCAATAAGACCACCAATTTCAAGAAGCAAAGAAAGCCTAAGAAAAAGGGAAACTTCAAGAAGGGCAGTAAGAAAGCTACCACGCCGGCGAAGAAGACCAAGGCTGGGCCTAAGCCTGATACTGAGTGCTTTTACTGCAAGGGAGAAGGTCACTGGAAGAGGAATTGCCCTAAGTACTTGGCGGATCTGAAGAACGACAACATCAAGAAGAAAGGTATATCTGATATACATTTTATTGATGTGTATCTTACTGGTAGTCGTAGTAGCGCCTGGGTATTTGATACTGGTTTGGTTGCTCATATTTGTAACTCGAAACAGGTGCTGCAGAATAGACGGAAACTAGCGAAGAACAAGGTGACGATGCGCGTTGGAAATGGATCAAAGGTTGATGTGATCGCGGTCGGCACGCTACCTCTTCATCTACCATCGGGATTAGTTTTATACTTAAATAATTGTTATTTGGTGCCTGCGTTGAGCATGAACATTATATCCGGATCATGTTTATTGCGAGACGGTTACTTTTTTAAGTCCGAGAATAATGGTTGTTCAATTTATATAAGTAATATGTTTTATGCACATGCACCCTTGATAGATGGTATATTCTTGTTGAATCTCAATTGTAGTAATAAACATGTTAATAACATTGAAGATAAACGTTTGAAATTAAGCGATAACTCAACTTATATGTGGCACTGTCGTCTTGGTCATATCGGAATGAAGCGTATGAAGAAACTCCATTCTGATGGACTTCTTGAATCACTTGATTTCGAATCACTTGAAAGATGTGAAGCATGTCTGATGGGTAAAATGACTAAGACCCCATTTTCTGGTATGATGGAGCGAGCTACGGACTTGTTGGAAATCATACATACCGATGTGTGTGTCCCTATGAGTGTAGCATCGCGCGGTGGTTATCGTTATGTTCTTACTTTCACGGATGACTTGAGAAGATGTGGTTATATCTATTTCATGAAACATAAGTCCGAAACTTTCGAGAAGTTTAAGGAATTTCAAAGTGAAGAGTCACATATAGGTTGCCTTGCTTCTTGAAGAAGTTTAAGGAATTTAAAAGTTTATGGGTATATCTATTTCATGTTGTTCGGAGTCGTGGATGGGATCCTGGATAGCACGAGGAGATCCGGAATGGTTCAAAGAATAAGATTCATATAAGGAAAGTACAATTCCGGAGTTCAGCAATGATTCTGGTGTTTTCACCGAAATGATCTAGAAGGGTCTAGAAGGTTCACCGGACCGGAAGGGGAAGCGTACATGAATGTGTCATGACTAAGTGGAATTATTGCATCATTTCCTAGGTTACTTGGCTGGGCATTTGAAAGAAATAAATTAAACTCCAAAATTGAAAGTCTAATGGCAAGTTTGAAGTCAAACTGGGACAATGTTTCCTGCTGAAGGAAGGAGAGAATCCTTGTCTCCCTCCACCACGCTCCTAGTAGGATAGGGAGTTGGGGTAGGATTCAAACTCCCCTATCCCTAGCTACCCCTCCCTCTCATAAATAGAGAGGATGGGGTGCCCCCCAAAGACCACAACAAGTCCCACCCCACCAAGCAGCTGCCGCCGCCCAAGTCACCGCCGGCCACACCTCCTCCTCTCCGGATTCTAAACCCTAGACGCCGGAAAACCTACTACTCCGCCATAACCCGCACCGTCTTAAGGCGAAACCCTACGGTATTTCCCCTCTAACTCCGACACCACGCCGTTGTTCTGCCGGAATCGCGAGGAGAGAACTACAACCTCCGTTGCCTACTAGAACAAGGGAGAGAGAGGTCTTCATCATGTACTGAACGTGTGACAGACTGCGGGAGCGCTGCCGGAACATGGCGCCGGAAGGAACGTCTTCGCGATCTTGAGATCGGCAAGTGAACGACTACATCACCCACTAGAATCTGCTCTCATAAGCCATTTTGGAATCTTTGAGGGTGAGTACTCTAATCGACTCGTTCCTACAATCTAGTAGATAGATCTTGGCTTGTGTGTGTTCATGCGGTAGAAATTTTTTTGTTTTCCATGCTACAAACCTCTACAGGATTTGGCCCACCAGGACGACAGATTTTTTCTGTCCCTTTTCTTATTGTTTTTAGTCCCACATTGGGACCTAAAAGTGGAGGGACCCTCTCCCTCCATCTCTATAAAAAGGTGCCCATGGGAAGATTAAAACACACCAATTTTCACCTAGAAATCAATAAAAGGCATGTGTTGCCTCTCTCCTCTCTCTGTCTTGTGATTGTGGCCCCCTTCTCAGGGTTGTGCGAGCTAGGAGTTCTTCACCGTGGAGCGATTTCGCTCTATGGGTTTCGGAGCCAGGAGATCTACTTCCGCAATCTTGGCTGCATCGGGGAGAAGAGTGAGTCGTCGTCAAGCACCGTACATGTGCGACTCCCTCTGGCGGCACCATGCTTTTGGTGCTAGAAGTTGTCATGGATCCGCAAGGACATAGTGACCTGAAGGTCAGCGTCAGAGCGTCTTCTTCATCCATGTTCCTCGCGGTACATTAACCGCGCTTGGTCTTCAAAGGTATGAATACTATATCCCCTCCCGTTATTGCATTACTAGTAGATAGATCTTGGGCTTTCGGGGTTTTCCACGTAGTAATTTTTTTGATTTTCTGCACCGAACCCCAACAGTACCTAGTATTTTCCAAAGAGGAAAAGTGTGTGCTGCTATCGTTGTTTTCTGTGTTATGCCAATGATTAAAAACTTACGTAGTGTTATTTTGCGAACGGTTGATCGAACCTACTTATGTGTACAAACCATTATGCTTATGCATGCAATTTGGTTCACTCGCACCGTTTCTGAATATGTTGTGTGTATATACGAGACAATGTAGTTATGGTTGGATGATCATGTACTTCCTTTACCCTGCTAAGCATTTTTTTCTATCTGTAGGCTTTGCAGATTGATGGCCTGTGTAGCACCCCAATAAATCAATACTAGAAAATCGCTTTCTGATTACTACTTTGTGCATCATCATGACATCATGCATACTTGTATCTAAAAATATTTTACTAAACCTATTTTGTTTTCTACAATATTCCTCTCCTACTAGTCCAAATTAAAACTCTAGACCGTCCGTCTATTTGTTTTGTCTAAATATTATTTACAAATGGTCTTTAAAATAAAACAAGTAAATATTAATACAAAAACTATTTTTATCCGGGGAAACTGCCAGCCTGCCAGGCCAAAAGCCCGACAAGCCGACGGTCTACTACCCGGCCCATCTATATAAAACCCCCAAACCCTAATTCCCTAGACTCAACCCACCCACATGGAAACCATAGCCTAATCCCTACCCCTTGCTGCCGCCACACCCCTAGCTCACCACGCGCGGCAGCAACTCTCTCACGCGCGCCCTACCACGTGTCTGCGTTGCTCGCACGCAGTCGCCCGTCAACGAGGTGCACGCCTTGCTCCTCGACAACCCGACCCCACTCCCTCGTTCACTCACGCATGCTCCCCCGTCCATCCCCGCAAATTCCTCTTCCTCCCGCAAATTCCACTGCCTCTCCTCTCGGCCTTGCTCCTCCCTCCCCCGTCCCACAAGGCCGCCTCCGCCTCTCCCCTCGCAAGCTCCTAAGCCGTGCCACCCCTGTGGCCTCGCCTCCGAGCCGCCGCGAGCGTCGCACCCCTCGCAAGGTCCTCCTCGACCGCCAGCGCCGCCACCCCAGGCGCCCGCGTCGCGCCTCTCACCCCTCGTCGTGCGCCTCCCCATCCTCGAGCCGACCCTGCCTCGTCCCTAGTCCCGTGCGACCTCGCCGCTCGGCCCCATCGTGGTCCCGCGCGCGAGAACGTGCCCCCGTTGCCTCCTGCATCGGTCGCGAGCCCTCCTCTCTGAGCTCCATCCCGGCGTCTTCACGTCCTTCCCATCATCCTCGCCGGCCTCCATTGACCCGGCCTCTGCCCCTGCCAACACTAGATCCGCCACCGTGGTGCCCCAGTGAGCCTCATCGGTGCAGGCCCCATCGAACTCCAGTTCTCGGTGATTTCCGCGTCAAGCCTGTTGTCTTGAAGCTCTGTCAACCGGTGGCGTCCGTCCGTTACTGCCGCCTCATGTTAACCTCTGTGTTTGAGTCTGGAGTGTGCAATGATACAAGGGGCAACCGTGTACTGTTGGCGTGGATATATCTGTGTTGTTGATCAAGTTCTTGCTGTGAACAAGTACCAAGTTTGGTCAATGTTATCAGTGATGCTCGGATGTCCCCTCAGCCACTTTCGCTCTGGCGATTGAAGAAATACATGATCCCACTTGAATACCACCGGTGCCAGGCCGAAGATCGACACCGGCAATTGAAGCCGCAAGACCTCGTGAACACGGACATCGAGTGACAAGATCTCCTTCATGGGTTGGATGGAACCGCCATGACCTTCTTCAAGGATCCAAAGACCAAACCCTAAAGCCCGATCCCGGCATCGAGACCGAACCCGAACCCCTCGGAACCCCAAGATCGTCGAACCTCGACGTGTGACCCCTACCTAACCCAGCCTATTATATAAATTTCCATATATAAATTGTTTCATATTAAATTGTCATGCTTGCACTCATATCATGTGGTTTGGGGGCTTTTGCCGATTCACCTAATAATTAATATGAAGACCTTATGCGGGCTTTTCTAGTCTAATATTGGTCTCATTTAAAATTGTGCATCGAACCGGTGACATATTTTGCCTTGATAAGACAACATTTAAATTGCGGGGTATCTAAATAACATGAACCTATTAATTAATTGTCGGGACCCCGGTTCCGCTTAATATTGCCTAATTGCATCGCACCTTTGTCATGTCGTACATCATACATGCATCATGCTCGATCTTCTGCCGTAGTAATAAATAGTGCATCTGGTGTTTCTTCTAGTGCTTTGTTTCTTCATGGATTAGGCCAATGAGTTGATGGGAGTGTCGACCCGATCTCCGTTGAACCTTCAACAATATTTTCAGGAAAGCATTCTCCCTCTTTCTACCTATTTTACATTTCTAGTCTTTACTTCCTCCTGTTGATCTATTCCTATCTGTGTTGCGATGCTATAGATTCTGTACCCCGTTATACTTCCCTACAGCCCTCATATTGCCATGGACACATCCTATTACCTGTTGTTTGGTAGATAGTCGGCCTTGCGATTTGTAGTTGCTTGCGCAGGTGATGTGTCGCGCCGTCAATCTTCCACAGTTGTTGGAGTAATGCCGCATGTTTAATGTTGGAGATGATCATGGCTTTAATTACCGTTTAATAACTAAAATTGAAGTAGGTAAATAATGCAAAGGCACAGGTGGCCAATAGATGTTATTTGGTTCTTAACCGTCCACTTGTGTCCCGTAGGACCCCGAGTACTTGATACATGTTCTTTGAATATTCGCACTATCCGCATGTGGGCCCATGAATCCCCTTAGCATGAGCTTGAGTCATATCTTATTTCTTGGGGACACAAAGTAGTTTGGGGCTTTATTACTATCTTGTACTTATGCCATGTTTTACTGCTTTATTTACTATTGCACGTGGAGTGCCTGTACTGTTTAGATAAGCGGAGCGATTTTGCGGTATGGACAAGCCCAATCACACATTTGGGTTCCTAGTCGTTTATAGCCATTGACGCAAACCTTTGGGTACGTTCTGGAGCCGGCCAACTTCGTCGCGGGTAGCTTGGTGGGGTGGCCCCTGAAATATTATATGAATCTTGCGATTTCTTTGTCGTGATGCCTCGTTGGGTTTTCATTTAGTTTTTCCGAGGTTGATCGTGCGTGTGTTGCTATTTGTGCTCCCCTGTAGGGTAAAACTTTCTGAAAGCCGTGTCCGCGGTTATGGACGACTTGGAGCACAGTATCGCGATCATAGACAACTATAACTAAAGTAGTGCCACTAGTAATCATCTTCACCATAATAGAATGCAAATAAAAGTGCCAACAACTGCTGGGTTCTTGAATGTCTCATGTTATATGTATCTGACTAGTAAGTATCGCAACTACAACGAAATGGTTCATTAAAAGTGCCCACTGCTTATTATATTAGGATGACTCATACTATCTATATATGACTAGTAAGTGCTGCAACTATAATGGAATGGATAAAACTGCCAACTGTGTGAGTTTCCTCGGTACGACTTCCTTGTTTGGTCTCGAGGGGGAAACAACAGGATGGGTATGATTGGTGTTAGTATCAGGTTGGATCCAAATAGGTCTTTCTATATCTCTCTGATAGTCGACAATTGTATCGAGTCTCTATAGGTTGTTTAGTGCATGTTGTGCTGCCGCTTCAGTCCACCATACCTATATAGGCGAGGACCGCCGAATTCTAAGACTCGCCGTGTACTGGCCTCAGTACTGACCGCTCTGTTTTTTATTTGCCCTTTGCCGGCACCCCTTTTGTTTCAGCAGGTTTTGAGATCGACGTCGTTAGCGGGGTTACCCTTCCGGCTTGGCCTAGGCAGGGTTATGGACGCCATTGGTCATTCTTCAGGGCTCTTAGCCCCATTTGCATCTTGTCTGTAGTCGGACGTTGTATCGTTTTCAAGGTTATCTGGATCTTTGTATTGTATATCTGTATTCTTGACTCATGTAGTCGTTGTTGTATATATCTGTTCTATGGGTTCCATCATGGACTATTGTGTTATGATATTACTTCGTTTTCCACCCGCACGCAAGTTCCTGGTGGGCACCTCTGAATCGTTTCTATGCGGGTTTGGCGGGAATCGCTAAAACTTGCATTGGGCCGATCTGAGGGTGTTACATAGTGGTATCAGAGCTCAGCAGTTATGATACCCCACTAGTCCAGCCTGTAGGATAACCCAGCTAACGGATGTTGTAGAGTGTCAAAACTATTTTGCAAAATCGGTTGGATAGATCTGATTAGGTCTGTTTTTACTCCTTATCCCTCTGCTATTCTCCTCTCACTCCTGCGTGATTTGAATCTGCTCTCTTATATTTTCTTCGAGTCTAGGAATTCTCGTGATTGGGTTTCTGTCGTACCTTCAGGATTTCGCTTCCGACCTCTTGTAATGGTACTTCTACATCCGGTGTTCATACTATCTCAGGAACTTTCCTCTGTTGTATCTTACGGTGGACCAAAAATTCACTAAAAATTTTCTTTGTATCTTCCGATGTTCTCCTTCGTGATGACCTCTTCTACATCAGATCTAATGAAGATCTTACATCACCCCTTTGTTTTCTGAACATCACTTGTCGAGATCTTCAATTCGAATTTTGAAAGTTGGTTGCATAATTCTCCTATTCAAGTGCAGAGTAATGATTTGGGTGCGCGATGGACTGATCACCATCTGACTACTCTTATCATTCGATGTTGTACATTGAATGGTGGATTGATGCAATTTTACTCCTTCCACTGAAGTTAGAGGAGGCCTTACCTTTCGATACCTCTGCCTTCGTCTGTGTTTCACCGGAGTGTTCTCTCGACGAACCTTGACCAACAACCCTTGTTGGTGGTGTCGCGATTTCAAGATAAAGAAATAATCATTGTTAGTGGAGTCGTGAGGATCTACATGAAGCGAGAAGATTCAGATCATCGGCCTTCTTCCCCGTACCATGAGGCGGATCTCG
Source organism: Avena sativa (assembly GCA_916181665.1). Taxonomy (NCBI): domain Eukaryota; kingdom Viridiplantae; phylum Streptophyta; class Magnoliopsida; order Poales; family Poaceae; genus Avena; species Avena sativa. The sequence continues at coordinate 130,627,583 of OV702283.1, read as the reverse complement.
AGGGCGAGATTTATTGTTAGTGGTGTCGAATTGTAGCACCCCAATAAATCACTACTAGAAAATCGCTTTCTAATTACTACTTCGTGCATCATCATGACAGCATGCATACTTGTATCTAAAAATATTTTACAAACCTATTTTGTTTTCTACAATATTCCTCTCCTACTATTCGAAATTAAAACTCTAGACCGTCCAGCTATTTATTTTGTCTAAATATTATTTACAAATGGTATTTAAAATAAAAAAAAGTAAATATTAATACAAAAACTATTTTTATCCGGGGAGACCGCCAGCCTGCCAGGCCAAAAGCTCGACAAGTCGACAGTCTACTACCCGGTCCATCTATACAAAACCCCCAAACCCTAATTCCCTAGACTCAACCCACCCACATGGAAACCCTAGCCTAATCCCTACCCCCTGCCGCCGCCACTCCCCTAGCTCACCATGCGCGGCAGCCCTACCACGCGTCTGCGTACCTCGAACGCAGTCGCTCGTCAACAAGGTGCACGCCTTGCTCCCCGACAACCTGGCCCCACTCCCTTGTTTCCTTACGCACGCTCCCCCGTACATCCCCGCAAATTCCTCTTCCTCCCGCAAATGCTGTCGTCCCTCCTCTCGGCCTCGCTCCTCCCTCCCTTATCCCGCAAGGCCGCCTCCGCCTCTCCCCTCGCAAGCTCCCAACCCTCGACGCCCCTGTGGCCTCGCCTCCGAGACGCCGTGAGCGCCGCACCCCCTCACAAGGTCCTCCTCGACCGCCAGCGTCGCACCCCCTCGCAAGGTCCTCCTTGACCGCCAGTGCCGCCACCCCAGGCACCCGTGTCGCCTCTCTCACCCCTCGCCGTGCGCCTGCCCATCCTCGAGCCGACCCCGCCTCATCCCTCGTCCCATGCTACCTCGCTGCTCGGCCCCATCGTGGTCCCGCGCGCGAGAACGTGCCCCTTTCGCCTCCTTCATCAGTCGCGCGACCTCGGCCTCGTCTACGCGGCCGCAAGCCCTCCTCTCTGAGCTCCATCCCGATGTCGTCAGGTCCTTCCCATCTTCCGCGCTGGCGTCCATCGACCCGGCCTCTGCTCCTGCCAACCCTAGCTCCGCCAACCGTGGCCCTGCCGGTGCAGGCCCCGCTGAACTCCAGTTCTCTGCGACTTTCGCGGCAAGCCTGCTGTCTTGAATCTCTTACAACCGGTGGCGTCCGTCTGTTACTGCCGCCTCCTGTTGACCTATGACTTTGAGTCTGGATTGTGCAATTATACAAGGGACAACCGTGTACTGTTGGCGTGGATATATCTGTGTTGCTGATCAAGTTCTTGCTATGAACAAGTAGCAAGTTTGGTCAATGTTATCAGTGATGCTCGGATGTCCCCTCGACCACTTCCGCTCCGGCGATTGAAGAAATACATGATCCCACATGAAGACCACCGGTGCCAAGCCCAAGATCTACACCGGCAATCTAAGCCGCAAGACCTCGTGAACACGAAGATCGAGCGACAAGATCTCCTTCATGGGTTAGATGGAACTGCCATGACCTTCTTCAAGGATCCGAAGACCAAACCCCAAAGCCCCATCCCGGCGTTGAGACCGAAACCGAACCCCTCGGAACCCCAATATCGTCGAACCTTGATGTGTGACCCCTCCCTAACCCGGCCTATTTTATAAATTCCCATATATAAATTGTTGCATATTAAATTGTCATGATTGTACTCATATCATGTGTTTTGGGGGCTTTTGCCGATTCACCTAATAATTAATATGGAGACCATATGCGAGCTTTTCTAGTCTAATATTGGTCTCATTTAAAATTGTGCATCGAACCGGTGACATATTTTGCCTTGATAAGACAACATTTAAATTGCGGGGTATCTAAATAACATGAACCTATTAATTAATTGCAGGGACCCCGGTTCCGCTTAATTTTTTCCTAATTGCATCGCACCTTTGTCATGTCATACATCATACATGCATCATGCTCGATCTTCTGCCGTAGTAATAAATAGTGCATCCGGTGTTTCTTCTGGTGCTTTGCTTCTTCACGGATTAGGCCGATGATTGATGCGAGTGTCGACCCGATCTCCGTTGAACCTTCGACAAAGTTTTCAGGCGAGCATTATCCCTCTTTCTACCTATTTTATATTTCTAGTATTTACTTCCTCATGTTGATCTATTCCTATCTGTGTTGTGATGCTCTAGATTCCGTACCTCGTTAGACTTCCCTGCAGCCCTTATATTGCCATTGACACATCCTATTACCTGTTGTTTGGTAGATAGTCGGCCTTGCAATTCGTAGTTGCTTGCGCAGGTGATGCGTCGCGTCGTCGATCTTCCACAGTTGTTGGAGTATGCTGCATGTTTAATGTTGGAGATGATCATGGCTTTAATTACCGTTTAATAACTAAAATTGAAGTAGGTAAATAATGCAGAGGCACAGGTGGGCAATAGATGTTATTTGGTTTTTAACCGTCCACTTGTGTCCCGTAGGACCCCGAGTACTTGATACCTGTTCTTTGAATATTCGCACTATCCGCATGTGGGCCCATGAATCCCCTTAGCATGATCTTGAGTCATATCTTATTTGTTGGGGCCACAAACTAGTTTGGGAATTTATTACTATCATATAATTATGCCATGTTTTACTGCTTTATTTACTATTGCGCGTGGAGCGCCTGTACTATTTAGGTAAGCGGAGTGTTTTCACGCTATCGACAAGCCCAATCACACTTTCGGGTTCTCAATCGTTTACAGCCATTGACGCAAACCTCTGGGTCTGTTCCGGAGCCGGCCAACTTCGTCGCGGGTAGCTTGGTGGGGTGGCCCCTAAAATATTATATGAATCTTGCGATTTCTTTGTCGTGATGCCTCGTTGGGTTTTCATTTGGTTTTTCCAAGGTTGATCGTGCGTGTGTTGCTATTTGTGCCCCTGCAGGGTAAAACTTTCTGAAAGTCGTGTCCGCGGTTATGGAAGACTTGGAGCACACTATCTCGATCATAGACAACTATAACTAAAGTAGTGCTATATTGACTATGTGATGACTAGTAATCAGCTTCACCATAATGGAATGCAAATAAAAGTGCCAACAATTGCTGGGTTCTTGAATGTCTCATGTTATATGTATCTGACTAGTAAGTATCGCAACTACAATGGAATGGTTAATTAAAAGTACCCACTTTGTATTATATCAGGATGACTCATATTATATATATATGACTAGTAAGTGCTTCAACTATAATGGAATGGATAAAACTGCCAACTATGTGAGTTTCCTCGGTACGACTTCCTTGTCTGGTATCGAGGGGAAACACCAGGATGGGTATGATTGGTGTTAGTATCATGTTGGATCCGAACATGTCTTTATTATCCCTCTCTAATAGCCGACAATTGTATCGAGTCTCTATAGTTTTTTAGTGCATGTTTTGTTGTCGCTTCAGTCAACCATACCGAGGACCGCCCAATTCTAAGACTCACCGTGTACTGGCCTCAGTACTGACCGCTCTCTTTTTCCTTTGCCCTTTGCCAGCACCCCTTATGTTTAAGCAGGTTTTGAGATCGACATCGTTAGCGGGGTTACCCTTCCGGCTTGGCCTGGGCTGGGTTATGGACGCCATTGGTTATTCTTTAGGGCTCTTATCTCCATTTGCATCTTGTCTGTAGTCAGACGTTGTATCGTTTTCAAGGTGATTTGGATCTTTGTATTGTATATCTGTATTCTTGACTCATCGAGTCGTTGTTGTATATATCTGTTTTGTGGGATCCATCGTGGACTATTTTGTAATGATATTACTTTGTTTTCCACCCGCACGCAAGTGCCTGGTGGGCACATCTAAATCGTTTCTATGTGGGTTTGGCGGGAATCGCTAAAACTTGCATATGACCGATCTAAGGGTGTTACAGCCTGTGTGGGTGAGGGTGGGGACAAGGGCTCTTATTTTAAGGTGACACAGTGGGAGCGAATCCCACTACAATTTTTCATTAATAAATATAAGACTGATTACAGGCTATGTATAATATTCAAAACATGGAAACAATAAATGTACTAAACTACACTTGAGATTGAAGCCATTCTTTGAAAGTCTCTGCACGTTTCTTCTTCATCTTGAAATTGACCATTTTTAATTCTTGTTTCTATACTTCTTTCCATGCTTCAAAATTGGACCTCTATTGATGGAAAATTCTATTGTTTCTTATTATCCAGATGCTCCATGAGGCAAGAATTATGACCTCCATTGCAAAAGGAACTTGTAACTTGTCCTTAGTATCAACAATTGTGTCCAAAGCTGCAAGGTTTTGTGTTATCTGTGGGCATATGAAGTCCCAGCATTTCACAGAGAAAGGGCAGGCAAAGAATAAGTGGTACCAGTGTCTCTTCACGTGGACATTCTATTGTAATGCAAGAGTAAGGCTGTAACTGGATATTTTTTTCTCCCCAGCAAGTTTCTTGTATTCAGTGTGTCTAGTAGTAGAGGCCAAAAAAAGAATTTATGTTTTGGTTGACATGAAGATTCCCATGTCCAGGAAAAATATGGAGGAGCAGGGTTATGTCCAACCATCACCTTGTAGGCTTTTTGAGAACTGAAAATATTGGAGCCCCAAATATAACTCCAAGAATCCTGGTTACCCTCCTGTATTTTCATAACAGCATGTTCACACATGTCTTCTAACTTTAGAAACTCTTCATATGCTTTATGAGAGATTGGAAGGTGGAAAAGGTCTTGTATAAATTCAGTGTATGCTTATGTCTGCCTTCTTAGAAAAATTCAGTAGATGAGGTAATTTATGATACATATAGGATTATTGCCAAAGATCAGTCTAGAAAAGTATGGTTCTGCCATCACCTAGATTTCCTCTTGCCATTCCCTTATAAAGATCCAATAACTTTAGATGGGCCCTCCACCAAAAGGATCCCTCTATGTGGTTGCCAGGAAGAATACCGTCATTGTAGTAAGAATTCTTCACCAATTTTACCCAAGGAATTTCATGGTTATTATAGAATTTGTCCAGATTTTTTAAGAGCAGTGCATTATTTTGAATGTTTAAATTCAAGACACCTAATCCTCATTGTTCTTTTGGTCTGCAAATTTTTGACCAGGCCACTAGGGCAGTACTTCTAGCTTGAACCTCGGTGTTCTTTTTTCTCCAAAGACAATGCCTCATAAACTTTATAACTTGGTTCTTTATGGTTTGAGATATGTCCAGATAGCACATGAAGAAGATAGGTAGAGAAGACAATATAGATTTAACCATTTCAAGCTTGCTACAAAAATTAAGAAAGTTTGCAATTCCATAGAGCCTCTTTTCTACTCTTATTAGCAAAGGTAAGAAATGTTCCAAACTTGGCTTGGTGATTCCAAGGGGTAATCCCAAGTAAGTGAAAGGGAGTTTTCCTTTATGAAAATTCAGTGTAAGAGCAAAATGTGCCAACCTGTCTTCATCCATATTGATTGGAATCAAGTTTGATTCATGATAATGAACCTTTAGACATGTGGAGCCTACAAAAGAGTTTAGGATTGCTTTTAGAGCATGAAGTTGGGAAACCTCTGCATTTAGAACCAGCAAGGTATCGTCTGCATACTGTATAGCAGGAAAATCAAGACAGATAGGGCAGTTTATAGGTGCAGTCAGCAATCCCTGATTCATTGCCTTGTTTAGGATTGATTGCAGAAGGTCAACAGCTAAAACAAATATCAAGGGTGAGAGAGGGTCCCCTTGCCTGACTCCCCTTCTACAGTAAAATTTCTTCCCTTGGATCCCATTTAGAAGAACTGATGAGGTACCATATGTGAGGATTAACTCAATCCATTTGATCCGTCTTTCACCAAACCCTTTGGCTTTAAGGATTTGTAAAATGGTGTTATGTTCCATCTTGTCAAAAGCTTTTTCAAAGTATAGCTTAAGGATGAGGATTTCCTTTTTTGGAATGGTGGCATTGAAAAAGATATTAAAAAGCCCACCCTAAGCAATCTTGTATGGACCTTTGTTTGAGGAAACCATATTGATTTTTGTGTACCAGTTTTAAAATGATACCTACTAATATGTTTGCCAGGAATTTTGTCACAATTTTTAGCACACTATTGAGCAGAGAAATGGGCCTGAAGTATCTAGGTTTAGTTGGGCAGTCCACTTTAGGAATAAGGGTCATCAAGGAAGAATTGGTACTTTCCAGAGCGAAGTTACCATTATAGAAGTCATTAATAAGTGAGATGATGTCATCTTTGATAATTGACCAGCAATTCTTAATAAACTCATTGTGAAATCCATCTGGTCCAGGGGACTTGTCATTTGGAAAATCTCTAATTACATTCTCAATTTCCTTAATGGTGAATGGGACTTCTAATGTATCACTGGTTTCTTTGTCCATACCATCTCCATAAAAATCTTGCAGGTTGAAATGCATAGATGGCTTGTCAGTATTTCCCATTCTTTCTTTGAATGCAATCCACAGAATTTCTACCTTTCCCTCATGATGAGTTACGTCAGCATTATTATTGTCTTTAAGCATAAAGATAAAATTGTGTCTGTAATTAATGGTGGCCTTTGTGTGAAAAAATATTGTGTTTACATCTCCTAATTTCACCCATTTTATTTTACCTCTTTGTTTCTGGTAAGTGTTCTGGTTTTGCAGAAGAGTGATCACATGAGCTTGCGGAAGAGTGATCACATGGGACAAGGACTTTAACAAGAGGTTGAAAAAAAAACATGAATGCTAAGAATTTTGGCCACTAGGATGAGGGAGTGACCCCAACTCGGTTTTGCAACGTGGTGATATCACCTGCTCTGGGAATGTTTCCAACCCTGGATGCTTTTAGGCCATATTTAGACAGCGTCCCTAATAAGGTCACACTGAAGACGACGACTAGCTGCCAATGGGACATACCGACCACATATTTTAATGGAAAATCCTGCTTTGGTCAAGTGTGGGCAGGTTTTGTAATATCTCATGACCTAAAGACTGGGTACATGCTCACCTTCAAGATCTTCCCAAAGTTGTTCAAGGTAGTGATCTACGACTACAGTTAGAGAGAGACTGTCAAGAGGTGCACAGAGCACCCAGAAGCCTTCAGGAGGATCGTCGCAGAGCAATGATTTCTATCTCTTGGCATGTTTGATGTTTAGCAATGTGGTTTTTTAGTAAGATGTGTTGTGCTACCCATTATGATATACACATAACTAGGTTCTACATGTTAATGTTAAGCAATCTGATATGTCTTGTTTTATGATCATGTTGATAACCTTACCTCTCTTGCAAAAAGGTTACCATAGCAACAATGGTTTAGGCAACCAAAGACAATGTTGCATTGCAGAGTCTTGTTTTTATACATGTATCCAGACAACCCTTAGCATCAATCCACTATAAGCTAGATGCAAAAGGAAAATCTACAAGCTATCAAACAGGCTGCAGAACACTACCCGAATGACCGTGAAAGTGGAATACCCAGCGCGTCCAATGGGATCGCCGATAGGAGTACCAGTAGTAGCACGAACCACATCGTGAGAACCAGTTTGTAACGGCCTGCCGTGTGAGCCTGAGGCTGGTTCTAGTGAAAGTATCATAGCTAGGATCTTGCATGCCATGTTGGCAAAAATCTGATGTGGCACAACAATTAATGAAAAAAGAGATGTTTAAAGTATCATAGATAGATATTATATCATAGCACGTAAAACTAGAAAATCTTCATACAAATAAATCTTGTACACAAATTTATATTGAGATTCTACAAATCATTAAATATAGTACTATTATGATACTATCATATAATACCATTCACTATGGAGATAGTATCATACCCTAGTATTATATGCATGATACTAGTAGTATGATACTACCACTATGACCAGCCTGAGCACCATACCAAACTACGAACATGAGTTTCTAAATTGGACAGAAATTCCCTAAATTGGACCGGTGAAAATTCCAACATGTGATTTGTTTGGTGTCGCACGCATTGTGAGTGTAGAACGTGCCAGCTCATCAACGCATCATCTTTCTTTTGTTCTTTTCAAATAAAAGAACTGCATCTTAGTATTCCTTCCTTACCACTTAGGACAAGCAAGAATGTAGAGAAAGAGAAAGAACGGTGAAGATTTGCTCTTTTACTGAGAAATCACGAGGCCACCTCGCACCTCATGCCAATCATCCATCACAATCATATATCCATTCTAAGGGATATCCCAGCGGGGACGCAAAACAGACACCGATTCGGTCCGATTATATCGATTAAATTATATATTGGTACCACTATTGGGGCCCAGAGTTAACAAGTTAGTACCTTTTTGCAAAATTTTGCTAATTCATACCAGTTTTGAGGCAATAAACAACAGATAGCACAAATCCAGGTCTGAACATGTTTTGACACCAAACCTGACAGCCAGGGCCCACTATACACGCTAACGTGGCCGCTTGCCCATCAGGAACATTCGTTTCGGGGCTGGTTCGCTCGCCTCTATAGTACATCGATACATCAAGATTGGTTAATTTTTTCAGACGAGAGCGGGCAACCAGCGAGCGATGGCGGGGCGCACAATCCCGGCGGGGATGACTCTGGCGGAGCTCTAGTTGGAGGGATCAGCGGCGGAACGTCTGGCAGTGGAGATGGAGGTGGAGGCCTCGACTACCTGGACGATTTGTGGCCCTCTCGGCCATCGTCGGTGGCGGCGTTTCTTACTCGGGTCAGGGCGGATCCTCCACCGAGCAGCGAGCACTGGACATGCAGTTTCAGAGGATTCGGGTAAGTTCCAACAATGCCATTATTTGTATGTTGTAGTAATTTAGGATTTAGGGTGTCGTGGTATTTTCAATGAGTACTCCATGGAGAGGTCCTCTCAGCGTGTTTAGATACGTGGGGTAAGGCGGAAGGTTGGCGGGTACGAGGTGAAACAGCTTACCTAAGTTTAGATCCCACGACGGTGGCGGAATCCAACTCCTGCTATAAATCACTATAACGGTAATACGTCAGGTTACAGGGATCGGTTCACTGTAAGCGATATGAGTTGCGTTGTCTGACTGTTGCCCTAAAGGCTCCTCTAGGTCTGGCTTATATAGTCGCCAGATCCTAGGGTTACAGGGAAAGTCCTAGCCGGATAGGTTACATAGTCCTACACGGTATACAACTAGTCTAACGTTTCTTGCATTCCAAGACTCCGGGTACGCCAATGACTTCACCGTAGTCTTTCTTTATCTGGCATGGGCCTCCCTTCTTGATCAATCTAACTGGACCGCCCAGATGGCCATGGACCTTGCTACCAACTGTGGGCCACCCGGGTTATCCGGATTAGAGACATGTGTAACATACCACCTTTTGTGTAATATTAATAAGGACATGGTTGAGCATTGCATGCATGCATTACACTTGCACCTTGATTTAATCAAATAAAAACAAATAAAATCCTAAAATTTCTCCCTCTGAAAACCATTCAAATGGTTTTTGTATTTTGAAAAACTACCGAAATAAGTGGATCCCAAATTAAATAAAAGGGTCCCACAATATCTTTATAGTTTATAAAAGTCTCTGGTAATTTTTAAAATATTCAAAACAGATTACAAATGAAAAATACAAAAAGAAAAAGAGAAAAACAGAAAAGAAAAAGGTTTTAACATGAAAAAATAGAACCCTAGCTACTGGGCCGTAGCCCATCTCTCCCTCTCCCTCTAACTACCGCCAGTGCAGCGCGCAGCAGCCAGCGCGGCCTATTTCCCTGTCGCCCACGCGCGGCGCACCTCATCCCAGCTTGGCCTGGTACGCCTTCGAGCCCCACCGTCATCTTTGTCCCTGACACATCCAACTAGTGTTGGTTTCTAACTCAACTGAAATATGCACTTGGTGGAGAAGAAGGGGAGTTTGGCAGATATACCATCATGTCTGACAGGCACAAGGTGAGTGAAATATTTTATGCACTTAATTTTGAGTACTTACTTCAACTTAGTATTATATGCACTGAATAATATAGTCATTTCCATTGAATGTATCTTGACCTAAAATGAAATGCAAAAAACAGGGACTTCTAAAAGGAGTAAATCAAGTTTTTCCTAACTGTCCACAAAGATATTGTCTTCGGCATACCTATGCAAATTTTCAAATTTCTAGGTTTAGGGGTAAAGATCTTAAAAAATGCATGGATGCTGCCAGTTATGCTTTCACTAAAAACTTATTTGACGTTACAATGGAAAATTTGAGATTATAGTGAGGAAGCTTGGAAGTGGTTGTTAGCAATTCCTGCGGAAACATGGGCTAGACATGCATTTGACACCAATTGCAAGACAGATTTGGTTGTAAACAACCCTAGTGAGGTATTTAATAGATACATCCTAGATGTGAGAAAGAAACCAATAAAAACAATGATTGATGGGATTAGGACCAAGTTAATGCCTAGATTTCATGTGAAACGAGAAGGCGCGGCTGCTGCTAGTTGGGAGATCACTCCAACAATTTCAGAGAAGCTATAGATGGAGAATAAATACTCGAGATACTGCACACCAAAAATAGCAGGCAATGGCTTGTGGGAAGTAACTAACAAGAAAGGCGATAAAACTCATACTGTCAACTTTGAGGCCAGATCCTGTGGATGTAGGAAATGGAATGTGACAGGGATTCCCTGCGACCATGCGTGTGCTGCTATAATCAAATCCAAGCAGAAACCAGAGGCATATGTTAGCCATTTCTTCAAAAATCGATGTACTTGCAAGCATACAATCCTATGATCTATCCTATGCCTGGGAAACATGTTTGGACTAAAACCAATACTCCCGACATAGTACCACCAATATTCAACATTAACGGAGGCAGAAAACAAGACAAGAGAAGAAAGGGAAAATTCAAAGCGCCAAAGCCCAAAGACACTTCTAGGATGGGAATAATTACATTCTCCAACTGCAAGCTTCGGGGCCACAAATATACCAGCTGCACAAAAGAGTTGAGGCCAGATCTGCAGATGAGGAAAAACAAACATGTGGTATGTGCATCTGACTTGTCTTGTATTCCATTTACTATAATTTCTTTCCTGAATTGTCTTTTATTCTATTTACCATCATTAGTTTTATGTCTTGTCTTGTATAAATAGCCAAACAATGTGGAAGATGGACCATCTGCTGCTACAACACAACCCCCACCCAGTGCACCACCAGCTGCAAGACAAGCTCCACATGCAGCTACGACACCACCACCTTCACGAGTTGCACCTTCAGCTGCAAGACAAGTTCCACCAGCAAGGACTGCCTATGTTGCCCCAAGATCAAATTATCCAGATGGTGAACCTTCATACAAAAGAATTAGGACATGGGGTTATTTCAACTGTGGTTATAGGGCAGAAGAAGGATCTGGACAAGCAGATGGTCCCTCTAATACCTAAAAATGCATATGAAATGTGATGAGATATTTTGGTGATGTATTTGTGTTGTAATAGACATGATACTTAGCCTTACCACAAACTACTTGTTCTTTTGGGGGTCTTTTGGTGTATCAGGTCCAAACTTGCTAGATTCTATGTAATGCAAGTGTACCAGATGTCGTTGATCATGAAATGATCATGCGTAGATGTGACACCCCTAGGATCAGGGCTAAACAAATCCCAGAAGTCCGTATGACATAAGATTAACCTAGAGCTCGAGAATTGTAGAGGTCCCAACCTTTAATAAGGTAGATATCCTTGTGTTTACAATGCTAGTCCCTGGATCAATAGCTAGCATCCACATTTAAGATGTAATATCAAGAAACAAAGGTCATAATACAACTTTATAACCAGGAATAAAATAATTCATTACATCTTACATAGCTCATTTGGCTATCTCATTACAATGCAAGAGAAATAAATATAGCATGGGGTCCTTCATCTTCAAAGTGCCACAGGCAAACATGTTGGTTGTAGACTTGTAATCCTAATCAACACACTTCACTAACATCAAACAAACCTGCAACATAATAAGTTATAGCCACAAGGGTCAATACATTTGAATTGTATTGGCAAGTTATACTATGATAGTATAGTGGAGTCTATCATCTATATGCAATTGGCTAAGTGGAGCTTAGGCTTGCTTTGCTCAAAATAGTTTTTTTCCTTATCATTTGAAAACACTAAGTTTTTGTTTGTCAAAATCACGCAAGGAACTACCAATAGAAATTGGTGAACCTTCAACCCTTGTTCAACCACAAGTTTTAACTTAGAAAATTAGGATGAGGAGATTCTTGATAGCTTCCATGTCTTGATGCTCAAGTTGTCCAATACCAGGGACATGGCTAAGTACTTAGATTCTTCCATCTGCAGAGGTTGTGCACTTTCTCCACAAGACTTGATTTTCACCAAGACAGGACCTTTCAGAAGCCTTCCCTTAGACCAAATGGACGCGTTCCAACCTATCATCCCACTACCACCAAATGTCCAAATGTCTAAGTTATTGCAACCTATATGATCCAGGCAGAGCCCATATTGCCATGTGGCTGCACTAGAAGCTTCTTAACATTTGGCATCTCAAATCCCTTTGTTCCTGGGTGGCCATCCACAAGTGAGATACACAAGGTAAACCATAGAAATGGGCCTTGTGTAACCACTCAACACAAACCATTCCTTCCATTCCACCCAGGTGATTCATTCACTTAGTTGTTTTATTAAACAAAACACAAGTCCTTGACTTAGAAATATTCCATAGTATGAATATATTCCACCCTTGTTTTCTACTAGCTAAGCTAAGCATGATAGTAGTAGGAATCTTAACTTAGGAAATTTTCTACTAAGATTTCATCTACTAGGATTTCCCATGGCATAGTTTATACTTAGCAAAAATTCCATGCAAGTCCTACTTAGAAATATCACTAATGCATAGTGAAAATATTGGGACAAAAGTATGAAGCATCACTTGCCTTTTTGGTAGAGAATATAAGTTCACTCCTTGATCTTGCAATGGTCACACTCTTCAAATTCCACTACAGTTCAATCAAGCAAGCAAGAATTCAATCTACCATTCAAGCAAACAACACATAAAATAATAGAAACAAAGCAATGCATGCAAGCATGCAAAAGATTGTTTTATGTGGAAAAGTGGTTTCTAATAGGTTATAAACATTCTAAAACACCTATTGGTCATTTTATAAAGGTGGCAAAGCTATTTGTAAAAGATTTTACCTATAAACCATTTTTAAACCAAATCAATATTTTATGTGGTTGAAAATGCCTTTAGCAAAGAAACAATATTTATAGGGTTCACCAAATACATTTTTAATTCTAAAACTTGGTGTTTGGGGTCAAAGAGTTTAAATCAAAACATTTCCCAAAGGTTTTTCTCCAAAAGGTATTTTCAACATATGACTAGAAATGTTCTAAATCAAAGATTTATTCTTTTGCCTCACAAAATATGTTTTTGAAACCACAAGTTGGTTTATATGGTCAGTAGGTTCAAAAAAATCCATTTGCCAAAGATTTTATCACAAAAATAATTTTAGAATGAATTTTATATATGCCTACACAAGTTTCTAAAAAAACAACCATTTTACCAGAATCAATTCACTAAACAAAGTGCATAGTTGGGTAGGGTTTGTTTTTCTTATTCCATTGATACAAAATTTATAAAATTTGGACGTGTGTATTGAAAGTTATGAATTTTACAAAATCAACATCTAATAGAACCTTTTCTGTTTTTAAAACAAAACTCAAGCCACGTGGAAGGTTCTGATTGGCTGGTACCGGTTCGTGAGTATCGTGCAGTGTGGAGCATTAGATCTAACTGAAAATGTGCGGCACAGATCAAAATATACCTCTTCGTTCAAGTTCTATCGTATCCACTGGATCACCATCCTACGGTTCACAGCACACCAGCCACTAACTGGCGGCGCTGGTGACGAACGCGTGGCGGCGGCGCTCTATCAGCGGCGTTCCGGCGCAACCAGGAAGCAAGGGAGAAAGGGAAGGGGATCACCAGGTTCGCCTTGTCGTGCTGAAGCTCAAGGTGGTCGTCGTAGCTGAAGGGGCGCACAGAGCTGCTGGCGATTCCTCGCCGTAGTTGCAGTCGGCGTCTGGCGCCTCTGTTCATCGTCGGGGGCGAGGCTATAGATGACGGAAAAACCAGAGGAGCGTGGTGTTAGACGTGCAAAGAAGAGGCAAAGGTGCGAGCATCAAAGAGAGGAAGGGGCGCGGTCAGAAACTACCCGTAGGGTTCGCCGGAGTTGGAGCAGGAGGCGGTGGTGTTCTGGTGTTGACGTTGTCGACGCTAGGGGCACGAGCAAGCGAGGGGAAGGAACTGGCAGGTGCAGGAGATGCTGGCGAGCAAGCTCGTGTGCTCTGGAGCCAGTGGGGCTGACGGTGGTGGTCGGAATTTGAACATGAGCTCGTCGGAGACAGTGGGATTCGGGCTTGCGATTCGAGCAGCCTGGTGGCGGTGAGGATTTGGCATCCGAGGGGAAAAGTAGAGGGAAGAGAGGTGCTTATGAGGGCGAGGTCGCGGGGCTGTTTAATCGCGGCGTTTATTGCGAATTTACGCCGGCAATCAATCAGCAGCAAACGGCCAGGGAGGGCGTGGTCAGCGGCGGGTGAGGACGATGCTTGCTGGCGTGGGCCTGCGTCGTCAGCGAAGGAGAGAGGGTGCGTGTGGGGTCAGGCGGTCAGTGGGTGTGTGGGTTTAATCAGTGGTGCGAAACGTTTTCCTGCGGGAGGGGGAGATGGGCTAACTGGGCTTAGTGGGATGGGGTTAGCTGGGCCGGGTTCGTTTCATTTTTTTGTACAAATTGTTTTTCCTTTTCTTTTTCTATTTATCTGTTTTGATTTAGTTCAAATAATTTCAAACTTTTTTCTTTTCAAATCTTTTCAAACTTTTCAGTATGCTTTAATATTGTTTTAAACCTGTATTTTAAATACCATTTTGGTATAATTCTTTTATTCTTTTATGGTTTATATTTTATTTAAAAAGGGCACTTGCCTTTATTCAAATAAGATTTTAAATAAAATTTCAACTCTTATTTGAATTAAATTTTCACCAAACCTTTTTCAATAGGTTTTATTTACTTATTAGGGTGTCAAATAATTCACCTTGAATTATTTGGAATATTTTTATTATGATTCATTAATCATTTTAAATTGGGTATTTGTCTTTATTCCAATGTAATCAATTATAGTTTTAATTCCATCAATTTTATTTAGGTGATTTCCTTGATTCCATTTAAGTTAATTAAATAACTTTTATTCCACTTGGGTAAATTCCAAATACTATTTTCACATGATTTAATTAATCATTCTTATTAGGGAATTTGTCTTAATCCAATGGAATAGAATTTGGTTAAGGCCATATTATTTTATTTCAATATTATTTATTCATTTAATTCATTTGAACTTGAATTATGTTTATTCCATTTACTTATGGTCTTGGCCAGGTTTTAATTTGGCCTTTAAATATTCCTCATTTAACATTTCTTTCTTTATCATATAAAATCCATATCTTTTTATTTATAGATCCAAACTTGGTGATTCCAATTTGTATATTTTTATTTAGTATTTGTTTATCCTTTTAATTATCTTTAGGATTATTTACTCACCATTTGGTATGGATTTTTAGATAGGTGCTTTATTAGCTTTGGAAATTCAATTTCCTTATCTTATTAAATTCATATGATTTTATCTATGGTTCCAATTTAAGTGAAACCAATTCATATGGTTTTATAATATTTCTATTTGTTATTCTTGATCATTTTGAAATGTTTGTTTGACCAATTTTTATATGGATCAAATCCATAGGCTTAGATATAACTTGGAAATGTTTTCCTTCCATTAGGGTTTTAGAGTTTTGGTTTATTTTCCAAGTGTTTAAATTTCAAGATGCATTTGAGAAGAATGCATTTCACTTGATTTGAATTTGGTTGGATTCAACCAATACTCAAGTTTGTTCAAGTTGGGATTTTAAATTTCCATTTAGAAATAAACAGTTTCTTTTCACCCTAAATTTCAACAATTATTTATTTTGTTTATTTATTTTTCACATTTCAAAATTTGGAAAATTTTGGGATGTGACAGGCTACCACCCTTAAAAGAAATCTCGTCCCGAGATTTGGGAAGGCTAGGGTTACAAGTTGGCTTCAAGGCAACTAGGGTACTACCACCCTTAAAAATTTCCAACTAGATTACATCTTGGTTTACTTGGGATCTTGATGTATCTTCTCTGGGCACTTGTTTGCATAATGGCCTAGTTCTTTGCATTTGAAACACATCACTTGGCTGATATATTTCTTTTCCTTTGGTATCATTGCCTCTTGTTTGTTTCCTTTGTTCTTCTTCTTTTCTGGACAATCACTGGCATAGTGTCCCATCTCTTTGCAATTGTAACATTGCAACTGGCTTATGTCCTTCTTCTTCTTTTTGGGTCTCTCCAAAGCTAGGAGTTCTTATAGTTCATGCTCTTCATATTTCACCACAAAGGTGGGAAATCTTTCTCTCTTCCTGGGGCAGTTACTAGAGATATGACCTTCTTCTTCACAAGAGTAGCAACACTTTGTGGTCACTTTGGATTTGGCCTTATGATGCATGGTTTTGACTTTGCCTTCATCCTTCTTGGCAGAAGTTGTTCCCTCATGGGGGTTTACAATCTGTTGATGCACACCACCTTGTTTCCTTTGTTGAACTATGGAATAGATGGGGCATTAGATAGGGACATAATTATTTCCTTCACATAGGAAACAAGTATCTTGAGATGTGGGGCATTGAGTAGTTGGATGTTTCTCTTCACAATTGGGGCATTGATCTTCATGCTCTATGGAAGTGTGATCCTTGTCTCCACAAACATTGCAAGCTTGGGTTCCTTCTAGAATATCATCCTTGACATCCTTGTTGTCACAAATTCTTTGGGAAGGGTTGTCTCCCATGTTGATCATTTGACTTGTCATCCTATGCAACAATTGGGTTTGGGTTTCCAAAAACCTTTGCATGGTTGGGTCTAAATCATTGTTGTTGGCCCAAAATTGAGTTGTCACTTGGTTCAACTGGGTTTGGGTTACTATGAGTTCTCTCATGTGCATCTCTTGGTTGTTGTTGTCACCATTCTTGATGTTGGAGTTTCTTGGAGTAGTCATCTGTTTGGGTTGGATTGGGATTAGAATAGGCAAAAGATTTATAAGGAATTAATTCTAATCACACACATCACAATTCACACAAGCAATGCGCAAGCAATCACAAACAAACATTCCACTCAAACAACAAGTTTCAAGCACATTTTTAAGCAACAAAATATTTTTGCTACACCACATAAGTTGGTGGGTTTAATTTAAACTAAATATGGTGGTCCAACTATATGTTTCACTTGAGATCATTCCATCCTTCTTAGGTGTTTCTTTTTTAACAAGATCTTTGTATCCTTGGAGAATTCTTGTGTCTTGGTCACAAACCTTCAAAGGTGATGATGGTTCCTTCTAAGTTGCCTTTCCTTAGTCTTCAAGTCTTGATCAATATTTCTTGTCTCACTTATAGTCCTTAGTGATATCCAAAGTTGAAGTCCTTGGTTAAAATAAAGTTGAAGTCTTTGATCATGGAGGAGGCTTTGTCCATCAAGTTTGGAATAGAAGAGATGTAGAATCAAAACCAAAAGATTGAGGAAAGAGTTTACAAGATTGTTTGTAAATAAGTTTTGGAACAAATACAACTCCTATTTTTCTAAGGGGTTTTGTCCAATCCTAGGATTACAATCCTACAGGAAACACAATGCTATGATACCATCTGTAGAGGTCCCAACCTTTAATAAGGTAGAGATCCCTGTGTTTACAATGCTAGTCCCTGGATCAATAGCTAGCATCCACAGTTAAGATGTAATATCAAGAAACAAAGGTCATAATACAACTTTATAACCAGGAATAAAATAATTCATTACATCTTACATAGCTCATTTGGCTATCTCATTACAATGCAGCAGAAATAACTATAGCATGGGGTCCTTCATCTTCAAAGTGCCACAGGCAAACATGTTGGTTGTAGACTTGTAATCCTAATCAACACACTTCACTAACATCAAACAAACATGCAACATAATAAGTTACAGCCACAAGGGTCAATACATTTGAATTGTATTGGCAAGTGATACTATGATAGTATAGTGGAGTCTATCATCTATATGCAATTGGCTAAGTGGAGATTAGGCTTGCTTTGCTCAAAATAGTTTTTTTCCTTATCATTTGAAAACACTAAGTTTTTGTTTGTCAAAATCACCCAAGGAACTACCAATAGAAATTGGTGAACCTTCAACCCTTGTTCAACCACAAGTTTTAACTTAGAAAATTGGGATGAGGAGATTCTTGATAGCTTCCATGTCTTGATGCTCAAGTTGTCCAATACCAGGGACATGGCTAAGTACTTAGATTCTTCCATCTGCAGAGGTTATGCACTTTCCCCACAAGACTTGATTTTCACCAAGACAGGACCTTTCAGAAGCCTTCCCTTAGACCAAATGGACGTGTTCCAACCTATTATCCCACTACCACAAGCATCACTTGCCTTTTTGGTAGAGAATATAAGTTCACTCCTTGATCTTGCAATGATCACACTCTTCAAATTCCACTACAATTCAATCAAGCAAGCAAGAATTCAATCTACCATTCAAGCAAACAACACATAAAATAATAGAAACAAAGCAATGCATGCAAGCATGCAAAAGATTGTTTTATGTGGAAAAGTGGTTTCTAATAGGTTATAAACATTATAAAACACCTATTGCTCATTTTATAAAGGTGGAAAAACTATTTGTAAAATATTTTACCTATAAACCATTTTTAAACCAAATCAATATTTTATGTGGTTGAAAATGCCTTTAGCAAAGCAACAATCTTTATAGGGTTCACCAAATACATTTTTAATTCTAAAACTTGGTGTTTGGGGTCACAGAGTTTAAATCAAAACATTTCCCAAAGGTTTTTCTCCAAAAGGTATTTTCAACATATGAACAACATTTTTATTTGACTAGAAATGTTCTAAATCAAAGATTTATTCTTTTGCCTCACAAAATATTTTTTTGAAACCACAAGTTGGTTTATATGGTCAGTAGGTTCAAAAAAATCTATTTTCCAAAGATTTTATCACAAAAATAATTTTAGAATGAATTTTATATTCAAAATATGCCTACACAAGTTTCTGCAAAAACAACCATTTTACCAGAAGCAATTCACGAAACAAAGTGCATAGTTGGGTAGGGTTTGTTTTTTTGATTTCATTGATATAAAATTTGAAAAATTTGGACGTGTGGATTGAAAGTTATGAATTTTACAAAATCAACATCTAATAGAACCTTTTCTGTTTTTAAAACAAAACTCAAGCCACGTGGAAGGTTCTGATTGGCTGGTACCGGTTCGTGCAGATCGTGCAGTGTGGAGCGTTAGATCTAACTGAAAACGTGCGGCACAGATCAAAAGATACCTCTTCGTTCAAGTTCTATCGTATCCACTGGAGCACCATCCTACGGTTCACAGCACACCAGCCACTAACTGGCGGCGCAGGTGACGAATGCGCGGCGGCAGCGCTCTGTCAGCGGCGTTCCGGCGCAACCAGGAAGCAAGGGATAAACGGAAGGGGCTCAACAGGTTCGCCTTATCGTGCTAAAGCTCGAGGTGGTCGTCGTAGCTGAAGGGGCGCACAGAGCTGCTGGTGATTCCTCGCCGTAGTTGCAGTCGGCGTATGGCGCCTCTGTTCATCGTCGGGGGCGAGGCTATAGATGACGTAAAAACCAGAGGAGGGTGGTGTTAGACGTGCAAAGAAGAGTCAAAGGTGCGAGCATCAAAGAGAGGAAGGGGTGCGGTCAGAAACTACCCGTAGGGTTCGCCGGAGTTGGAGCAGGAGGCGGTGGTGTTCTGGTGTTGACGTTGTCGACGCTAGGGGCACGCGCGAGCGAGGGGAAGGCACTAGCAGGTGCAGGAGATGCTGGCGAGCAAGCTCGTGTGCTCTGGAGGCAGTGGGGCTGACGGTGGTGGTTGGAATTTGAACGTGAGCTCGCCGGAGACAGTAGGATTCGGGCATGCGATTCGAGCAACCTGGTGGCGGTGAGGAGTTGGCGTCCGAGGGGAAAAGTAGAGGGAAGAGAGGCGCTTATGAGGGCGAGTTTGCGGGGCTATTTAATCGCGGCGTTTAATGCGAATTTACGCCGGCAATCAATCGGCAGCAAATGGCCGGGGAGGGCGTGGTCAGCGGCGGGTGAGGACGATACTTGCGTGGCGTGGGCCTGCGTCGTCAGCGAAGGAGAGAGGGTGCGCGTGGGGTCAGGCGGTCAGTGGGTGTGTGGGTTTAATCAGTGGTGTGAAATGTTTTCCTGTGGGAGGGGGAGATGGGCTAACTGGGCTTAGCGGGCTGGGGTTAGCTGGGCCGGGTTCGTTTCATTTTTTTTGTACAAATTGTTTTTCCTTTTCTTTTTCTATTTATCTATTTTGATTTTGTTCAAATAGTTTCAAACTTTTTTTCTTTTCAAATCTTTTCAAACTTTTCAGTATGCTTTAATATTGTTTTAAACCTGTATTTTAAATACCATTTTGGTATAATTCTTTCATTCTTTTATGGTTTATATTTTATTTAAAAAGGGCACTTGCCTTTATTCAAATAAGATTTTAAATAAAATTCCAAATCTTATTTGAATTCAGTTTTCACCAAACTTTTTTTAGTAGGTTTTATTTACTTATTAGGGTGTCAAATAATTCACCTTGAATTATTTGGAATATTTTTATTATGATTCATTAATCATTTTAAATTGGGTATTTGTCTTTATTCCAATGAAATCAATTATAGTTTTAATTCCATCAATTTTATTTAGGTGATTTCCTTGATTCCATTTAAGTTAATTTAATAACTTTTATTCCACTTGGGTAAATTCCAAATACTATTTTCCCATGATTTAATTAATCATTCTTATTAGGGAATTTGTCTTAATCCAATGGAATAGAATTTGGTTAAGGCCATATTATTTTATTTCAATATTATTTATTCATTTAATTCATTTGAACTTGAATTATGTTTATTCCATTTACTTATGGTCTTGGCCAGGTTTTAATTTGGCCTTTAAATACTCCTCATTTAACATTTCTTTCTTTATCTTATAAAATCCATATCTTTTTATTTATAGATCCAAACTTGGTGATTCCAATTTGTATATTTTTATTTAGTATTTGTTTATCCTTTTAATTCTCTTTAGGATTATTTACTCACCATTTGGTATGGATTTTTATATAGGTGCTTTATTAGCTTTGGAAATTCAATTTCCTTATCTTGTTAAATTCATAAGATTTTATATATGGTTCCAATTTAAGTGAAACCAATTCATATGGTTTTATAATATTTCCATTTTTTATTCTTGATCATTTTGAAATGTTTGTTTGACCAATTTTTATATGGATCAAATCCATAGGCTTAGATATAACTTGGAAATGTTTGTAGGGTTCGCAGCATAGAAAACAAAAAAATTCCTACGATGGGAACAACTATGTACCAAGATCTATCTACTAGATACAAACAACGGGCGGATGTATATCCGTAGAGAACATACCCTTGAAGACCGACAAAGCTTAATGAGTCCAAAATCGTGGTTGATGTAGACGATCTCTTTCCGATCTCAAGATCGAGAGGAAGTCCTAGCGCAGCAAAACAGCAGCGCATCCGTGCTCGCACACGTGTTCGGGGCACCGGGCAACCTCCGCCTCCTCGCTCCAGCGATGCAGCGGAAGCACAACTATTTTTTGCCGAATAGCCACCGGGAACATGTATCTCGCTAGTCCGAGCCCATGGGGGATAAATTCTAGAGGGGGAGAGAGATCCTTCACGAGGAGGTGTGTGTGAGAGAGAGGGAGGGGGCTCCTTTTATAGGAAGAGGGCGGCACCCAAGGGGCCATGCGCCCAGCCATGGGGCTGCCCCCACCTCTTCCACATTCATGTGGGTGGACACTCCACTCAATTAAATGCCTTTCAGTTCCCTCCACTCAAAAAAACCACTCGAATTCCCATTAAATTTCCACCAAATTTAATGCAAACTCTCATTAAATAAAACTCCTTTTATTTATTCATAATCTTGTTAATTACTTTAATGACAAACATTCACATATAACCCCTTGCTAGTATTTCATTTCACATGCAGAAACACTTTCTGTAATTTCACCCGAAAACCTGTTTCGGTATCTAGTGAAATAAATTCTTGCGCTTGTTATTCTTTTCGGCATGAAACTTTTGCTCCAAATGGATGTCGGTGTCTCTTAAGTGTGTCACCTTACGGTTCACGAATAATGTGGACATGATCGAGACCACTCTCGGATCAATAATCAGAAGCGGGATCTGGAGACCCATACTGACTCTCACACATTCAACGATGACTTTCTTATGATCGTGGGAACCTTTTACGCTAGTATCTTAATCCTTTTGTTTTGTGATATATTACATGTCCGAGATTCGATCATCGGTATCTCCATACCTAGTTTGATCTCGTTACTAACATGTACTCTTTTCTCGTTCCCGTGATATAACATTCTAGTGATCAAATCACTTGCTTGCAAGCTAATCAATGTGATATCACCGAGAGGGCCCAGAGCATATCTATCCGTCATCGGGATGAACAAATTCCACTCTCAATCCATGGGCCTCAACATAACGCTTTAGTAGTTCTGAACCCATCTTTATAATCACCCTGTTACGGTGTGACGTTTGATGTTATCAAGGAACTCTTCCGGTGTTAGTGATTGACATGATCTCATGGTCTAAGGATTAGAATCACTTCGTAAGTTTGTATAGCAATATAAACTCAATGACTTTGATTGTAATTCTATACTTCAGATGAATGTTCATCACACCATTACAACTAAGTCAATGAATCACCTGGGTGGAATGGGACTTGAATGGTGGTTTTTGGTTGAGTGGTTACACAAGGCCCATGGATATGGTTTACCTTGTGTATCTCACTTGTGGTATGCCACCCAGGCACAAAGGGATTTTGGAGGCCAAGTGTTGAGAAGATTATAGTGCGGCCACTTGGCAATATGGGCTCTGCCTTGATCACATAGGTTGCTAGAACTTAGTCATTTAGACAGTTGGTGGTAGTGGGATGATAGGTTGGAACGCGTCCATTTGGCTAAGGGAAGGCTTCTGAAAGGTCCTGTCTTGGGAAACCAAGTCTGGTGGGGAAAGTGCACAACCTCTGCAGATGGAAAAATCTAAGTACTTAGCCAAGTCCATGGCAATGGACAACTTGAGCATCAAGACATGGAAGCTATCAAGAATCTCATCACTCCAACTTCTAAGTAAAACTTGTGGGTGAACAAGGGTGAAGGACCTCAATGTCTATTGATGGTTTCTTGGGAAATGTTTTGACAAAGAAAAACTTAGTGATTTCAACTAATAGGAAAAACCTATTTTGAGCAAAGCAAGCCAAGCTACACTTAGCCAAAATGCATATAGTAATATAGTCCACTTAAAATTTACTAAGGTATCACTTGCCAATACTATTCCAAAGTATTGACCCACTGTGGCTGTAACTTGTGATGTTGCAGGTTACTCCGATGATGATTAGGTGTCATGAGTCTACACTCAACATGCTTGCCTGTGGCACATGAAGATGAAGACTTATGTTTATTTACTTATTCCAAACTGTTGTATTAGGCCTGTGGCCTTGAGTTGTAAAAGACTATGTTTTATCTCTAGAATGGATGTAATAAATGATCTTTGTATCTGTGTACTTCATCTTAAACTGTGGATGCTAGCAATGATCCAGGGACTAGCATTGCAATCACAGGGATCCTTTTCCTTTACAAAGGAGGGATCTTACAACGCTAGTATCTTAATCCTTTTGTTTCGCGATATATTACATGTCCGAGATTCGATCATCGGTATCTCCATACCTAGTTTGATCTCGTTACTAACATGTACTATTTTCTCGTTCCCGTGATATAACATTCTAGTGATCAAATCACTTGCTTGCAAGCTAATCAATGTGATATCACCGAGAGGGCCCAGAGCATATCTATCCGTCATCGGGATGAACAAATTCCACTCTCGATCCATGGGCCTCAACATAACACTTTAGTAGTTCTGAAGCCATCTTTATAATCACCCTGTTACGGTGTGACGTTTGATGTTATCAAGGAACTCTTCCGGTGTTAGTGATTGACATGATCTCATGGTCTAAGGATTAGGATCACTCCATAAGTTGTTATAGCAATATAAACTCAATGACTTTGATCGTAATGCTATACTTCGGATGAATGTTCATCACACCATTACACTAATGTTGTGACCTCATTATTAACAACATCCAATGTCCATGATCAGGAAACCTATAATCATCTTGCTAATCAATGAGCTAGTTTATAAGAGAGGCATAACTAGGAACTTCCGTTTGTTTATTAAACACACATGTATTAACGTTTCCGTATTAATACAATTATAGCATGCAAAATAAACATTTATCATAATTAAGGAATATGATAATAACCACTTTATTATTGCCTCTCGGGCATATTCCCTTCGGTCTCCCACTTGCACTAGAGACAATAATCTAGTTTGAAAACTTTGCGTATTGAACACCTATGGCTTTCTGGTGTTCCATATATGCAATTGCAAGTGGTTAACATAATCTATGGATCTGACGCTTCAGGTCCATGTGTATTTGCATGTCTTTGCGTCTTCACGCATCACTCATTCTCCAATGAGATGGCATTGTATAAATTTGGTCTTTTGGTGAGACCTTTAGTTCCTTGGGGTTAAATCATGTCGATACTATTGTCATACAATATATCTTTACTGTTAGCCCATTGCGAACCACACCTTAGTTTGATAACAAACTTCTTGACACAAATTCCCTCCTTTGCTGCTACTATAGCAGTCATATACTTAGCCTTTTTGTTGTAGTATTCGTCACAATGTCTTAACTATGGATTTCATCCAAATCCATCATGGAATCTCCTTTCCGTTACATTGTGCCACCCATAGTTTAAATTGAGATAAACTTAATTTGTATCTTATGACAAAACTAGTACCAACGTAACGCTTTATAATGAACTATTTGTAATTGTTTGTCACCTCTACACAAATATATTCTTAGTTCTTCCAAAAGATCATAAGAATTTCCTTACTATTGTCCAATGATCATTTTATGATTCATTCTGGTATATGCTCATAACACTTAGAGCATAGGACATATCTGGATGTGTACATATCATGGTATGATTGATCAAATCATTCTTGTGATTTTACTCATCAAGTGTCAAAGCACTTGAATCTTGTTTCACTTATCAAGTGTCGATACACTTGAATCTTGATTCAATTCCTTTCCATGCGACAAGAACTATTTCTTGTCATTTCTATATTGTACTCCTTCAATATCTCATATATGTACGTTTGGCATAACCATATTAGCATCACCGTCTATGCACTATAGACATTCATGCTAAATATTCGGGTTTTGCCTAAGTCTTTCATCGAAATGAAATTCTTAACCATTGTCAATAAAATATACATCATTTATAATCAACAAGATGTCCTCCACATAATGTATTAGAAATATGTCTCAGCGCTCCCACTTAATTTCTTGCAAATGCAAGCATCTTCATCGTCTCCAGATGAAAACTCCTTTTTCATCACGGTGAAGATTCCAACTCCGCGATGCTTACTTCAACCATTGAAGTTTGCATGCCCTTTTAGCATCCTTTGAATTTAACAAAACCCTTTGGACCGTGTCTTGTACCCGTCCTAGGTAACCATTCTATTAGAATAATTTTTTTTGTTTATTCATTTACCATATACCAAATTATATGTAGTGGTTGCTACTTTAATCCGTACAGACTAAATATCGCTATGAAAGATCAAATCTTGTCATAGTCAACTCCTTGAACATTATCATAAAATACTTTACGACATGTCGACTATTTCATAGATGTGAAACATCCATGTCTATTTCTTTATAGATCCAAATACGACTAATAGGTTTTTACACCTTTCTGGAGGGTCTTCCAAGTTCAAAACTTGATTTCTCGTGTATGGAACTATCACGGATTTTATGGCTTTAAGCATTTGACAGAGTCAGGGCCCATCATCGCTTCTTTACATGTAGTCGGTTCATCATTGTCAAACAATAATGATTTACTCTCAAATCTTAGCATTTGATTGTTTATCCGACCTACTTGGTTCAATAGGAACTTTAGATCTCCGTGACCACAACCTTTGAGGCACATAAGCTATTAGCGTTATGGAAGCCTCCGGAACGTTTTCCGGTGCTACGCAACTCAGCACATTTAGCTAAGGTTTGTTAACCTTATCAAAGTTCTATTGTCCTCCCACCGAAAAATTCCTTTTTCAAGAAACTTCACATTTCAAGTGACAAAACCTTTTGTCCTCGGTGTTATGGAGGAATAACCAATTGTTATTCGAAATAACCTACAAAGACATGCTCATCCGACTTTGGTTGTAAACATCTTACTTATGTTTAGCATACCAAAATTTAAGAAATGACAATTTAGGTTTTACCCCAAACCATAACTTCCATGGTGTCATTTCAACGGGTCTAGATGGAGCTCTTTTCAGTGAAAAAGCGGTAGTCTCTAAAGCTTTTAATCTTTTAAAACATAATGGCAGTTTTATAAATAACACCTTTGATCCAACCATGTTAAACAAGGTTTCATTACAAATCTCAAACACTCCATACTCCAATGGTGTTTTGGGAGATGTAAATCTAGGTGTTTTGTTAAACTTGCAACTCAAATAAATCCATTTATGATAAAATCATAATTCATTTATTTTTCTTGTTACACTTGTAACTCAAATAAATCCCTTATGATCAAATCATAAACCATTTATATTCTTGTCACAATGATTTTCACTTCATCTTGAAAGTCTTTGAACATTTTCAAATATTTCACACTTCTTTCTCATTAAGTGAATATTCACTCAAATTTCCGGAGAAAGTATATGAAGTTGAAACCCATCGCTTACGACTACACATAATGGACTACATACATTGATATGTATAAATTCCAATATTTTAGTCGTTTGTTCTTCTTTGGCCTTTGAACGAAGTTTTAATTATCCCGAGGAAAGTCTCAAAAGCGTCACTTGATCAAATCAAAGACTCTAAAAATCCATGAAAATGGAGTTTCTTGATGTTTTATTTCCAATATAATTTAAACAGCGATGTCACTACATAAGTGATTTTCAATCATTTGTCTTGCGACATTTTAGCATTAGGCTTTATGGATGTGATTTCTCCAACTAGATTTGTAAATCATCCATCTTATATGGAATATGGTAATTATTTGAACAACCTTTGTTCTCATAATACCTGATTTAAATAACAATTATTAAAACAAATCTTAAAGTCAAGCTTTGATGTCAACGAGAAATACAAACAACAATTTGTTTGTTTTCGATGAACATCATCACATATTCTATTGCTAGTTACTTAGGCCATTGTGGTTCATGAATTGCGTTATTCCGTATCAAATTTCATACCAACCAATTCGGTATCCAATACCCAAGAACCACATTGTTTAACAAGCAAAGAAGACAACCATAACATGTATATCATCCATATACCTAAATTAGATATTTCCATTCTTTTCTTTTCTGCCAAATATATTTTATAGATTCTCTTTCAGCATTTCCTTTTCCTTTTAAAAGAATCTATCAACATCAAAAGTGGTGCCATATGCATGACACATAGTCCAAAGCGTGTATATTCAAATAATAATACCTTTGGACTTGCACTTTAAAGTAGATCACCATCATCAAAATGATTGGTATTCTTTCAAAATCCATTCTTTAGTAATCTTTTAGTGTAGTAAACACTTTACATACATATTCTATTCATCCTTATCATGACGACTTTCATGATCAAGCTACTATAGCTTATAAAGGCGAATCGTGAGTATAACATTACTATCCAAAACCCTTTTGGATGATTAGGATGTCTAGCATCTCCAACCTTCATAAATTCTCATCCAATATGAGAACATATATTATACTCTATCATATTGCAACCAAAACATTGTTTTAGATATCGTTATATCTGCCACACATGATGGTTTCTGAAACAATTCTTTCAGCTCCTAGATAAACTTGATATTAAAACAATCAAGAATCATGGAGGCAAACATGATACTTAAGATACTAACACTGGAATTGTTACTCTTGATTTAATACCAACTATTAAATTTCACGGAGTAAATAGAGTTTGCTAAAAGTTTGCAATAGGACTTTAAACTTTGATTGACACTCAACACAATTCGATACTAGTTCATAAAGTAAATATCCAGAATTCTATAGTTCTATTATCTCAATTACAACTATGCATAAGGTGGTGAACGAATGCCAATGACTACAACAAATTATGCAAATTCACTTTGATTTAATTTATGATAAATTGAGTTCTACTAATCCAAATTTGTAACATCCCTAAAATCATGATTTCAAAGTTTGCATATCATTCATGCATGCATATAGAATTGAGATCAAATTCAAACTTATTTCAGAAAAACAGAGGCACATAGTGCTATCATTTTATGTGAGCAAACTTAAATCAAATGGCCATCCCCATTTGAGAGTTTGAATGTTTTAAACCTAGATTGTTTATCTCCCTTGTTAAATGGATTGAGTGTGGATTTTGAACCAAGCTTTACAAAATGGAAATGGTTTCAAAAACCATTTTTCAAACATTTGCCAATCAAGTGCAAAGTCCCTGTTATTTTGCTTCTCCCAAAATGACCAAGCCTTTACAAATTAACCACATGGTTTTATGCCTAGATTTGAGACTGTTGCACACTACAAAAACCCCAGAAAGATTTGAATTCAAAAAGAGTTTGAATTCATTTGAAAACCATTCCTAAAAATCAAAACAGAAAAAGAAAAGGAATAAAGAAAGGAAAAGGGCCAGGCGCTCCTATTCTAGCCCAGCAGCAGAACCGGCCCAGCTAGCCCACCCGGCCTCTCTCTCGCTCGCTCGCACGCGCAGACGCACCCACCCGGTCGCTGACACCCAGACCCCACCCCCTCTCTGCTTATTTCGCTGACACGCGGGCCCCGTCCACGTCATCGTCTTCTTCCCCAAATCCCGCGCACGAACTCCGCCGCTGCCCGTTGCTGCCTTGATTCCGCGAGGTAAATGGCATTGATTCCCTGGGCGTTTCTTGTCAAGCCTCTGGCTATATAATCCCCACTCTCTCGCGACCATTTCCCCTCAACCAATTCATCCTTCACGCCACCAGGCTGCCCACAACTCGCTCGACGCCGCCGCTGTTCCGACGACCGCGCCGACGAATTCCGGTGAGCTCCATGTTCCCCTCTGCCCCTGACTCATGCAATCATGCTCAACAACTTCTTGCGCATCCACTGACACGCCTTGTTTGCTCTCGCATGATCTGTAGCCTCGACAGCGACTTCAACTGAGCGTCGCTGCTCTCTGCACGAACTCCGGCGACCTCTCCCCGTAAGTACCAGCCGCCCCTTGCCCTCCGTCTAATACGATTAGGATCCCCATCATCTTGCGCATCTGACCATACCTTCCTTTTGACTTAGCGCGACGCAGAACCTCGCCAACATCGACGACAGCCGCACCCTACGCGTCCGCGAACTCCGGCGAGGAATCTCCGACGACCTCGTGCGCCCCTTCCCAAGCCATCACCACCTTGAGCTTAAGCACACCGCTGCGGTTCTGGTAAGCTTCTTCCCCCACTCCCGCGCGACCTAGAACGCCAGCGCCGCCGCTGACAGACGCGCCGCCGCCAGTCGCCTCCGCTAGCGCCGCTCGGTTTTGGTTAGATGAATTGTAGCCGTCAGATCCAGATCCAGCGCGTAGGATTAGTCCACTTATCGAACCGTTATGTTTCGATCTGAACCGTGCATCGCCACTTAGATCCTACGGCTCGCGTGCGTGATCCGGTGCGAAGCGGTACGCGCCAGTAAAATTAAGACACGTGGCTAGGGTTAGAGTTTAAAACAGGATTTAAAACAGATTTGGATTCAAATTTGATTAGGCTATAACTTTTGAATCCCACGTTAGATTTTTGCAAATTTTATACCATTGGAATCAGGGAGACAAGCCCTTTATGTTTATGCAATGTGTTTAAAATTTAGGTTCTGTTAAAATGACTTTTTATGCAGAAACTTGTTTAAGGCTATTTTGAGTATAGGAATTGTTTAGGAATTTGTTTTAGGATAAAATAAACTTGGATTGGCAAGTTTTTGACTTGTTTATGGTTCAGTACTATGCACTTGCTTCGTGGAGTTTTAAAAATCATCACTTAGCATTCTTGCATGCATGCATACATATTTTTGTTTGTATATGACTTGTATGTGATTGTGGTTATAATCTTTGTGTAGATTTTGGTGCTAGTGATTGTGATTGTGAAGAGTGCTACTCTCCCCATTACCAAGGCAAGTGGTACTTCATGAATATTTCCATCCCTATATTTCATACAAGCATTAGAAATATTTTGCTAAGTCTTGCATGTGATACTATTTTGCCAAATGCCATGTTGGGAAATCCTAAGTAGATATAGAATTGCTAGGAAATTCCTAAGTTAAGTTACTATGCCATGCTTAGCCTAGCTAGTAGCAAACAAGGGTTGGTAATGTATATACATGCTATGATGAAAATATTTCTAAGTCTTTTGACTTATGTTTTGCTTAATAAAACAACTAAGTCAATGAATCACCTGGGTGGAATGGGACTTGAATGGTGGTTTTTGGTTGAGTGGTTACACAAGGCCCATGGATATGGTTTACCTTGTGTATCTCACTTGTGGTATGCCACCCAGGCACAAAGGGATTTTGGAGGCCAAGTGTTGAGAAGATTATAGTGCGGCCACTTGGCAATATGGGCTCTGCCTTGATCACATAGGTTGCTAGAACTTAGTCATTTAGACAGTTGGTGGTAGTGGGATGATAGGTTGGAACGCGTCCATTTGGCTAAGGGAAGGCTTCTGAAAGGTCCTGTCTTGGGAAACCAAGTCTGGTGGGGAAAGTGCACAACCTCTGCAGATGGAAAAATCTAAGTACTTAGCCAAGTCCATGGCAATGGACAACTTGAGCATCAAGACATGGAAGCTATCAAGAATCTCATCACTCCAACTTCTAAGTAAAACTTGTGGGTGAACAAGGGTGAAGGACCTCAATGTCTATTGATGGTTTCTTGGGAAATGTTTTGACAAAGAAAAACTTAGTGATTTCAACTAATAGGAAAAACCTATTTTGAGTAAAGCAAGCCAAGCTACACTTAGCCAAAATGCATATAGTAATATAGTCCACTTAAAATTTACTAAGGTATCACTTGCCAATACTATTCCAAAGTATTGACCCACTGTGGCTGTAACTTGTGATGTTGCAGGTTACTCCGATGATGATTAGGTGTCATGAGTCTACACTCAACATGCTTGCCTGTGGCACATGAAGATGAAGACTTATGTTTATTTACTTATTCCAAACTGTTGTATTAGGCCTGTGGCCTTGAGTTGTAAAAGACTATGTTTTATCTCTAGAATGGATGTAATAAATGATCTTTGTATCTGTGTACTTCATCTTAAACTGTGGATGCTAGCAATGATCCAGGGACTAGCATTGCAATCACAGGGATCCCTTTCCTTTACAAAGGAGGGATCTTACAACGCTAGTATCTTAATCCTTTTGTTTCGCGATATATTACATGTCCGAGATTCGATCATCGGTATCTCCATACCTAGTTTGATCTCGTTACTAACATGTACTATTTTCTCGTTCCCGTGATATAACATTCTAGTGATCAAATCACTTGCTTGCAAGCTAATCAATGTGATATCACCGAGAGGGCCCAGAGCATATCTATCCGTCATCGGGATGAACAAATTCCACTCTCGATCCATGGGCCTCAACATAACACTTTAGTAGTTCTGAAGCCATCTTTATAATCACCCTGTTACGGTGTGACGTTTGATGTTATCAAGGAACTCTTCCGGTGTTAGTGATTGACATGATCTCATGGTCTAAGGATTAGGATCACTCCATAAGTTGTTATAGCAATATAAACTCAATGAATTTGATCGTAATGCTATACTTCGGATGAATGTTCATCACACCATTACACTAATGTTGTGACCTCGTTATTAACAACATCTAATGTCCATGATCAGGAAACCTATGATCATCTTGTTAATCAATGAGCTAGTTTATAAGAGAGGCAAAACTAGGAACTTCCTTTTGTTTATTAAACACACATGTATTAACGTTTCCATATTAATACAATTATAGCATGCAAAATAAACATTTATCATAAATAAGTAATACGATAATAACCACTTTATTATTGCCTCTCGGCCATATTCCCTTCAATGTTTTCCTTCCATTAGGGTTTTAGAGTTTTGGTTTATTTTCCAAGTGTTTAAATTTCAAGATGCATTTAAGAAGAATGCATTTCACTTGATTTGAATTTGGTTGGATTCAACCAATACTCAAGTTTGTTCAAGTTGGGATTTTAAATTTCCATTTAGAAATAAAAATTTTCTTTTCATCCTAAATTTCAACAATTTTTTTTTTTCACATTTCAAAATTTGGAAAATTTTGGGATGTGACAAGAATATCCAGTGTAGAATCGGTAACACAACAGTGACCCTACGACACAAAAAATTATTACAGCAAGCTCATAACTGAGCAGAGAACCAAGTTATTACAAGCAGAGATCACTGACCACAAACATCAAACAACTTAAGGAAAATTATGCCATTAAGTATAACACACTTAACAAATGGCCTAATAGGCCTGAAGCATAACGATGATGTCTCAGCCCATAGATTCCAGGCTGCCGGTCGGGAACCCCAAGCTACTCGTCAATGTCGATGTAGTACCAAACTGATCTTCAGGGAACACTAACTCTGCCAAAAGTATCAACAAAGCAAGGGTGAGTACCGGGTGTACTCCACAAGACTTATGGCTGGTGAGTTGTTTTGCATAAAGCCAATTTTATTTATAAAACAAGAGGGAGAAGCTGTCTAGTCAGAGTATTTTAAAAGGGGATAAGAGAGCGACATCTCCGAAATATTGATCATGTCTTTTTATATCCACCAAGTCATCATCATTTGAACCCTATCTAGGATCACCCCCTCGTACCCATGAGGAAGCATCCTTAAGCACATGTTGATCTGCGAAGTTTTACGATTAGGTTCATGTTCTCTATAATCTTAGAATCTGGTCACCAAGCGTTCATAACCGTGACACGGCTTTTCGAAAATATTTAACCCTGCAGGGGTGTACAACCTTACCCACATGTACCAACAGACTCTTAATCCCAACGTTTTAGCCATGTTCCTTCGAAGGCCAGCAGAGGGTGGTTGGCCACGACCTTTACCTTACTTTCGCCGAGACCATGAGTCACGCAGTAAGGCTGGTTCTGCCGTAATGGGTCAAATCCCAAAGCCGGTCCTTAAAGATGTGAGGCAAGATTGGTTTACCAGGGGCGCTATCCAACCCAAGCAACTGCGGCCACGCTTCCCTACCTGTTATGATGCACCTTTCACCCGCCAAATCTTTCAAAAGGTTTTCAATGCGTATGTCAAATGGAACGCCCAAACTATGTGACTCATGGAATCTACTAGGCAAGTTAATCAGGCGAGGGGTTCCCAAGCCCCGTGTGGCTGTACGCTCGTCTCGGTTCCAAAGGCAAGAACTTAGGTCCTAGTGGTGGCGAGCATGGGACTAGAAAAACTACATCCCACCGTGGCCTCCCATACAAGCCTTAGGATGTTTAATCTCATATCACCTCTGATCTCATCTCATCATGTTCTCCTATCATACTAGATTCTCTGCATCTGATACATCATCTGGATGAACCGGCACTGACAGCTATGCATGGCTAAGCAGACACAGATATAAGCTCTAGCAGTGCACACAAGCCAAACCTAGTTATGCTAGGAGCAGTGGATCCGGTAATATAAGCTCAAAGGGAGTAATTCAATAGATAGGATACTCTATCTATCGATAAAAGACCACAGTAAAATCGTATGCGTCATGGCAGGAATTGAAATACTTTCTAAATCATAGGATTATATCATGGTGGGACTATGCTTGCCTTTGCCTGTTGGTATCCAATAAGCAGAGCTTCAGAAATCTGGTACTTGACTTGGTTACAGTTGGTCAAGTATTGTTCATCGATCTTCGATCTTTGATCTTCGATTGTGTTGATCTCTGGCTTCGATATCGATCTCAATCTTGTATTCTACCGGGAAGAACCAAACACCGGAAAGTGAGGGGGAAAAATCAACACATGGCATCGATGCAATGCTCAAGCAAGGATGATGATATGACAAGTTAAATTGTATCGAAATGTAACCCTAAGGCATGCTTGGTAGTTTAAACGGGGTTCCGAGGGGTGAAAACCCTAACTCGGGGAAACTCTGGATGTATATGAGAGGGGTTGGTTTGTTCTTCTAATTAAACTTGTTATGAAAGTTGTTGATCAATGCATGAATATAGCTTAGATAGATAGTTCTCATTTTTCTGAACATTTTGATATATTATTCATATTTTTCTGATTTAAAAGGAATTAGTTATTGAATTTCTAGGATTAAATGAATTTCTGAAAATTATAAACCACTTTCTGGAAATAGAAACAAAACTGGGATACTTTTTACACCGGGGAAACCCCTAGCCATAGTGGCTGACAAATGGGCCCCCTGGCCACCTCAGCTTCCATGCGGCAGGGTGGGACCTGTGCTGGGTTTGACTGGGCTGACCCGTGGGCTGGCATCAAGGATGGTCATGGGGAAGCGTGCTGAGAGAGAAAGCGGGCATGCTAGACGCGTGAGGCTGCGGGGAGCCATAAGGTGGCGGCGCCACTAGCTATGGGTCACCGGAGATGATCGACGGCGAGCTTATGCGGTGGCAGGGATAGAGCTACTACACGTGGCCGAACCAAAGTGAGAGGGAGACAGTGGGGTGGTCTAGGAGGGCCAGTTGCTCACCACGAAGAGAACAGTAGGCTCGGTGAGGCCAAAGCTTGTCTGAGACGGTGGGGAGAGGCGATGGCCGGAGTTGGAGAAGATGGCCCGATGCGGTCGATTCGTAGCACCCCGGCTTGATTCCTTCTGCGAGGTGATAGAGGAGATCATGGCGGTGCTCCAGGGCTTCTCAGCGAGGCTCGGTGTGGCCGGAAGCGATGGCGACGAGCGGCGCCTGGCCGGCTAGGGTTCGGCCAAAGAGGGGAAAACGTGAGAGAGAGCAAGAGAGGGTAAGACTGGTACGGGGATAGAGAGGAGAATACGTCCGTTCTTATCCCTATCTCCTGGACCGGCGGCGGGCATCACGACGCGCGCGGCGACGGACGGCATCGGCGCAGACACGCAGCTGCTTGTCGGCGGGAGGAAGACAACGAGGAAAGGGCGAATGGGTATTGGGCCTGGGTGGGCCGTGCGGGTGGCTGTGCGGGTGAGCGGCAGGGAGAGAAGAGGGAAGGTGGGCCGGTCTGGATAGGTTAGCTGCTTCCAGTTTTTTTATATTTAGAAACATTTTTCCTTTTCTAAAATCTGTTTCTTTTTTTTGTAAATTTCATTTTCAAATCTGTTTTGAACCATTCAAAATTACCAGAGTTTTTGTAAAATATATAAAATAATCAGGGGCCCTTGTAAACCATTTGGGTTCCATTATTTTGGTAGTTTTCCAAAATATTCAAAACCACTTTGATGGGATTTCAAAGAGAGAGGTAAAACTAGGGTTTAGGGTTTGCATTATTTTCTTTAGTGCACAATTTAAATTATGATGCTAATGATGTACAAACAAACCCTAATTATTATTTAACTAAAACTAGGGTGTTACAGCTCTATCCCCCTTACGAGAATCTCGACCCGAGATTCCAAAGGTAGGAAGAGAGACAGAGAGAGAGAAAGAATCAGGGCCACTCTAAAGATAAGAGGGAAACACACTAAACAACGCACAGAGTATCTCATGGTCAACTCATGGATGGAGTGTTCAAAAACAACTTTGAGATGACAAACACGAAACACGTCAAGGTAACGGAGGAAACAAGAGAAGAAGGTTTCAAATTGTTAGATAGATGGTCTTCATAAGGATTGAGACCATGGAGTTTTAGAAGAGTTTTGAAGCTTCTGAAATAGAAAGCTTCCAAAGAAATAAGATAACATAGACTTCGATGAGGAACCTCTACTAAATGTCTTAAGTAGGGATTTTAGGTTGCAGGAATATGTATCAACAAAACCAAGCTGTTGGACTACTTTTTACATAGAAGGGTCACTTTTCATTCAACAGAGGCCAAGACAGAGAGGTGTTTTGGTGGAGAGAACTCATAAGAGTCACAAGGAACATGTGTCAAGAGAAACTACAGATTACCAAAATCATAGTCACTCTTAAAACATGATCAAGAAACGAAGGAAACTCTTTATTCACCTAGGTATACCGAAATCTTGGCCAAAGATCGTGATATCACTTTACACCACTAGATGAGTAGGTAAGAAGATTCCTGATGACACGAGAAGAAAGAAACTTCATTCTCAGACTTCAATTATTTGGCACAACAAAGTGTTTGTCAACATAAAAGGGTCTGGAGGATTGACCGAGAGACATTTAGCAACACTACTTTAAATGTTCTCCTTGATGTTTGTAACTACCTCGGTGAATTACGCTCCTAGTTACAAGCCTGGATGAGCGGAAATGGTTGAAATAGTACGGTGGGGCCCAAATGCCACTCACAGGTAGACCTTTCGGCCGTCCCAACCATTTCCAAACATCGGGGCAAGAACGGGCGGCGTAATCGGCAGGCGAAGGGATCAACTACATACACAAATGAGTATGTATGCAAGCCACCATACAACAGTACATCAGAGCCATTCCATCTAAAAGAAATAGAAATATTGCAACGCCATACGGCAAGATCCAAATATCCTAGATAGATATAATAGTTTAGGATATCTCCCCATACATCAAACATCAGAGTATCAGGCGGAAGCGGCAAACAAGATCCGAGTACGGATAAGAAGCAAATCGGCATAAGATGCCCCATAAATAAACACATCCCGCCCACAGATCTCATGGATCCCCGTTCCCGGAATCTCTACACCGAATGATCGTTGCCCACATCGTCCGTCTCCTCCACCCAGTATCCTTCTTGTGAGTGTACCTGTTCATCTGAATCAAATAATTTATCGTGTGAGACCCTAGGGGTACTCAGCAAGTCTTTATGCCTCTAAAGGGGACACAACCTGGGGTGACGCAACTGCAGCAAAAGATAAACCCTAACAATTCTATAGATACTCGCTAACCATCCGCCTAACCAAAGATAGACGGATGTCCGTGAATTAATAACAACAGTTATAACGGCAATATTAACAGATCCATCCTCCTCCTCGCTTACCAACGAGGAAGCGGACGAACAACCCCCCATCCGTTGGCAGTTTTATTATCCATTCCATGAGTGTTGCACTATTTACTAGTCAGTTACTTAGTCAAATTAAAAGCGGTACTTTAGTTATACTTGTCTATGATCGAGAAACTGTGCTCCAAGTCGTCCATAACCGTGGACACGGCTTTCAGAAAGTTTTACCCTGCAGGGGTGCACAAATAGCAACACACACTCGATCAACCTCGGAAAAACCAAATCAAAACCCAACGAGGCTTTCACGACAAAGCAATCACAAGATTCAGAAATATTTCAGGGGGCCACCCCATTAAGTATACCCGCAACGAAGTTAGCTGACTTCGAGACGGACTCAAGGTTTGTGGGGACGGCTGTAAACGACTGGGAACCCTAAAATGTGACTGGGCTTGTCGATACAGCGAAAACGTGTCACGATCCTAAACAGTACAGGTGCTCCTCGCACAATCGTAAATAAAGCAGTAAAACATGGCATAAGTACAGGATAGTAAATAAAACCTCAAACTAGTTTGTGGCCCCAAGAAATAAGAATGAATCAAGCTCTGGCTCAGGGGGGTCCCATAAGCCTCCCGGATGTGGATAGCGCGAATATTCAAGGAACAGGAATCAAGTACTCGGGGTCCTACGGGACACAAGTGAGCATGAAAAACCAAATAGCAGATATTGCTCACCGGTGCCTCTTTCATTAGTTATCCCATACTACTCAGGTTAAGTTGTTTAGGTACCTCGTTATCCATCAGACACTCACATACCCTACACATGCTGTTCTACGACTCGCATGGCTCAAACAACTCCTGTAGTAATGGCTCATGGGATGGAGGAACAAGCTTCGGTGGGGTTTAAAAGTAAAGGCTATGCAATACTTGGGATTCAGTTTAATGCAATCGCGACTCCATGATGCAAGAATAAGATAGAGGCAATAGGTACTATATGTATGCAAGCATGTGGTAGTGCTTGCCTGGCAGCTCAGTTGAAGCGAGAGAAGGATCTGGGTAGTGCTCCTGGTTTTCTTGATATATCCCCTGCTCAGCGTCTATTCGAAGGAGAACCAAACAAACAAGGGACAACATAAATAAAGCGCACAAGCATAAGAATAAAATGCGACAAACAAACAATAATGCCATGATGAATGATGGACAATTTGCATGGCAATAAAGTAGCATGGCATGGGTGAGGTGTAGAATACAAGAAATAAACATTTTATTGAGTTTTGGTCACATTTTAACCTCAAATAAGTTGCTGTACTCTTTATATTTATATGATGCATGCTGCAAAACAGAACATGGAATGCATAAACAGAAAGGTCTCGTCGAGCTGATCATTTTAGACATATCATTTGTTAAATTTGGAGTTATAAAACAAAAGTTATTAATTTATTAAGAAAAGGGCATTTTATTGTAATTTTAATCAACTTGGAAAATAAAGTGTTCAAAATATATTTTGGATGGCATATTTGAAATCCTCACATTTTTCTGATTTGAAAACGTATATTATTTGTATTATTTGGAATTATGAATTTAAATTTATTTTAAAGTCAAAATTAGTCAAATGGAGTCAAAGTCAAAGGTTTGACTAGTTAGAATTAGTTCTGAAAATATTTGACTAAAGATTTGAATTAACATTCAAAAACAAAACATATTTCATATAGGGTTTGAATTCAAATTCCAAACCATTTGAAAGTTATGGATTAGTTTATATTTAAACAGATTTGAAATTTGAATTTGAATTAATTTGGAAAAGTTTGAATTTGAAACAGACTTACAGAAATTCTTTTCTCACTCACTCAGAACCAGCCCTAGACACTGACGTGTGGGGCCAACTGCTGACTCAGCAGCAGCTGACACGGCGGGGTCTGGGCCGGCTTTTCTCACTAGGGTCCTCCTTAACCCAAGTCAATGACAAGTGGGCCAGGACGCTGGGAGGCCCACTGCGCGCGCGAACGATTCCGGCGGTGACACGTGGTCGGTCCAAGGAGTGCGGGTTGAGGGTCAAAGAATCCTAGGGGCCTATTTAGAAAAGTTTCTCGGAGGTGCAGATGTTAACTGACGAAACTGAACTTTGCAAAAAAAATGGCTAGCTGATCCAATGTTTGAATGACGATGGCGAGCAATATACTACGAATTTCGCCATGATGCAAAAATGAAAGATGAAGAGGGTTGATAGGGCTACAACATTCGTTCAGGGAGAAACTACGGGGGTGGGCTGTGCTGGCCGGGCTTCGACGAGGAACAGAGGGCCAGGGGGAAAACTGGGGCTGCGGCTGCCCGCCTGCGCACGGTGCGCGGCGCGTGCAGAGCGCTCGACGGAAGGCGGCGGAGCTACGGCGCAGGAGGAAGAAAGGGAACGTGTCTAGGGGGTTAAGAGGCTCACCAGGAGCTCGCCGGCGTGGTCGTCGACGCTGAGGTGGAGGGGATCTGGCGGCGGGCTCGCGACCGTGGAGCTCGGATCCTTCCGGCCATGGCGACGGCGACGGCTTCCTGGGGCTTCCCAGACGCTCCCTCTGGTGCTGGTCGACGAAGGGAATGCAGGGGAGCCTCCTGGACATCTGGGCTCTACCTTGCACAGCTCTAGACGCCTCCTCTTGCTGCTGGCCGAAGTTAGGGTTTAGGAGGAGGAGATGGCCATGGTGGCTTGGGAGGAAGAAGGGAAAGGGGTGAGGGGCTTGAGCGCCTCCTGGATGGGATCTGGGAGGAGTTCTGGGTGGTTGGGGTTGGAGATAAGAGAGAGGGAGGATCACATGGGGTGGTGGTGGCTTTTGCAAAAGGTGAGGAGGGGGGGTGATCGGGTGGTCTCTCTTTCCCTCTCTTTTCTGTCTTGTAGCCGAGAGAGGGCTGGGGAGGGGAGCTAGGGTTAGCTTAGATGAGGTGCTCGGGTTAGGGTTTGGCTAGGAGGAGGGGTAGATCATGTGGGGTCGAGCTAGGTAGAGAGAGGGGGTGAGAGAGGTGTAGATATAGGATTTGATCAAAAAGTTGAACCAACAAGCAAGTGCAAAAGAATTTGAATAAAAGGGAGGTCACTAGTGGCAATGATATCACATGTGAATAGGGCTAATATTACATGTAGAACTAGATTTGATTAAAAGATATGCCACATGCACATATGAATATTTGAGAGAGGCAACTAGAGTTAGGGTTTAGATGAGGTGTTAGGTTTTTAGAGAGAGGATGATGTGGTGGTAGGGTTTTTAGCAAGATCAAACAAGATCAAGCAATAGGAGTAGAGAGAGAGAGATGGTGGTGAGGGATGGAGATGACCCCAAAAAGAGAAAAACCAACTTAAACCAAGAGTAAGACAAATGGCTAAAGGTGATGGTACTCTTGCATGGCCCATGCAAATTAATAAATGCCATGTATTATCCTTGTGAAAACAATAATGATGCTATGGCATTATTCTTATGCATTCCCAAGAAGTGGAATCAAGGCCAAGCAAAAGAATTTAGAATTGGATCCACCCAACCCACATGAGCTAGAAATAAAATCCAAAGAAAAGAATTACAAGCTCATGTGTTATTGGAATGGTGGAAGTATAAGGTGGTGTCAAAGAAAGGTGGTGGAGTGGAATAAAAGATATGCCCCCAACTCAACTTGGGCATTCAAACAATATATCAAGAACCAAATACAATATCAAGAGGCAAATACAATTTACAATGCATATGAGAGAATAACCACACAAAAAGGGTTTTATATGATGCTCAAATGCAAGGTGGCATGATGACATGAGCATGATATAATGATGATGCAACAATTATATATAGGAAGTAGCATTTATATAGACTAGGCTAGTAGCATTGCAATTGTTAGACAATTGGGATGCTACAATGTTCAAGAAATCAAACATCAAGAAAAGGTCGGACTTCGTATACAAAAGAAACCATATGAGCAACTCCTATAATAAATCATAGAAGATGCCTCATGAAGATTGGTGGTTACTGCTTAACCAGGGGAATATGACAAAGGGTCTTTTCGACTAAGCATGTCAACCATTACATCAATCTTGTCGGATTTACAAAGAGACCTATGTTAAAACCTTGAGTGACACCAACCATCATTGCTGCTTGAGATTCTGATCTGGTTAGGTGAAATGATACTTCAGACTCAGCATGTTCGAATAGAAAGTGTGCAACATTTACCACCAAGGTAACGTTACTAGATTCTCAAGATAGGGACTATAGTGTTAAGCTCCAAAAGATGAGCTAGATTGCTAGACCCATGTATTTATCATATTGTCGAAAGACAGCTTCACACACATAAGGTACTAACAATAGAACAAACATGTATCCTTGAGGAATGGGGATAAGTCTACTCGAATCCACGGCGACATCTTTCAACATTTGCACATGAATTAGAGAAGGTTACTTCTAACATCCAGAACACATACTTCAAGATGACTCGAGAATGGTTCTCAAAACTTTCCAACAATAATGCCAATTGTTCCATATGAATCTAATCTAGCATGGAGGAGATAAGGGTGTCATCGATGGGCTTAACAACAAACTTACCAAAACACTCCAAGAAGATAGACTCATATTTTGCTTGAACGAGGCAAACGTATTGGTCAGACCAAAGGGCATGAAGATGTACTCAAGTGAAACATCACATGAAGAAACATCATCAAGATAATCCTTGGAACTGAGTTTGATTTGACGATAACCCAAATCAAATCAAAGGTGGGGAAGATAACATATCCAGAGAGGAGATACTATCTTTCTTCAGCATGAACAAAAATATACATCCCTTTAAAAAGGAACAAAGTCGGATAAAACTTTTGTCTTACAACTCCAATTTGTTGTTTAAACTCAACCAACTAGTTCATGGGTATCCAGAACGGATCCTTGGAGAAAGGTGCAGTTTTAGAGAACTAGCTTGCTCAAGAAGTTGACAAGACGGTCATGTGGCAACATGGAGATACTTCTAGTAGACATCTAGAATATCACAAACCACTGATATGTCACTTCGTTCGAGAGGAAACTTGCTTGGTAAGGCAAGAAGACACAGTCTTAGAGTTTTGACACAAGACTAACTCTTTGACCCAAGAGATGGTACCAGAGTAACGGACCTGGTAGCACAGTCGAACTTTGCTTATTGATAGGTTAACTGACCATGCTAAGAATGACTCAATTTTCCTTTGGGATCGAAGCAATCAGAATTGCTAAGAATATCAGATGGCCACATCATTACACACACGCATCACTCACGATCATGAAA
Organism: Avena sativa; assembly: GCA_916181665.1. Taxonomy (NCBI): domain Eukaryota; kingdom Viridiplantae; phylum Streptophyta; class Magnoliopsida; order Poales; family Poaceae; genus Avena; species Avena sativa. The sequence continues at coordinate 130,585,084 of OV702283.1, read as the reverse complement.
GCTTGAGGAAGGGTGGTTAACGATGTGTAAAAGCATCACTTCATTAAGGGGTCATGAAACTCGGCATGACCTCTTAGTATTAAAGAGTGTGATACTTTAAGATGGAATAGATAGAAACAATCAATGCCTCTTAATCTGTCGACTACAACACTTTGACCCGGTCCTGGATATGACGAGGTACTAGAGTTTCTCCTAACATCCCAAAATGGTTTATCATGACGGACGACAAGAGTATCTTGCATCGGAAGACACCGATGTTCATTTACTACTTGGCTACCAACGGGTAAGAAAGGGTAGGAAACAACAAGGGAGAAATAACATACTCAGGTTAGAGTCCCGAGATTTGGATGCATAGATTAACAATCTTCCGAAAACCAATCCAGAGAAGGGGTAAGGTGTGGCAGAGTCACGACTATAGATGTGAGACTCTCGAGAAGTACTCTTGTCGTGATCTGTTTGGTTCCATTGAAGAACATCTGCCATAACTAGTGGTAGGGGAAGTCCTTAGTTGTCACAACTCAATCGCAACAAATACCACAAGCTTGAAGGCTAGAATTGTAGTACCAGCCATCCTGAGGTAATGTGTGAACATTACCAACAAGGGTCAAAGGAGTGGATCTTAGAATAAAGATCAGCTTCATGTACAAGATTCACAACACCAGAATCTAGCACAATCGGGGATCTTCGATTCAAGTCCAAAGGTTAAAACCCGAGAAAAAGAGTAACTACTACTTGAGTGACACGGCATGCACTAAAAGGTAATAAGCACAAGGTAGCTTCCAGGAGAAGAAATGACTTCTGAAGTACCCAACAAACAAAAAGGAGGCACACGAGGCGAAAGGAAACCTCAAAGCCTGGAACAGAACACTGTGAAACCAACAATTTAATATCGTGGATCCAAAAATAGAGGGATCATGATAGAAAGGAATCTCTCATACGAAGAAGAGTAAAGGGAACAAGGAATTCAAAACACACGCAACTCTGAACTCAACACTAGGTCAACTGGTTGAGAAACGGCATGCCAAGAAGGCACCTACGTTCTGAAAGACTAGAAGAGATATCAAAACTTTTCCAAAATCAATAGCAGATAAGATGACCCAGAGTTAGAGCAAAAATGGTTAAGGAGTAAAGGGAGCATACTAGAGTTTTCGCAAATACTTATCAGCTTTTAAAATAGTTTTCACAAACACTAGACTCAACATCGACCAATAGCAAGGTTTTCCTATGGTCGGTACTGCTCTGATACCAAAACCTATGACACCCCCGGGATCAGGGCTAAACAAATCCCAGACCTCCGTCTGACATAAGCTTAACCTTGAGCTCGAGAATATCCAGTTAAGAATCGGTAACACAATAGTGACCCTACGACACAAAAATTTATTACACCAAGCTCATAACTGAGCAGAGAACCAAATTATTACAAGCAGAGGTCACTGACCACAGACATCAAACAACGGAAGGCAAATTATGCAATTAAGTATAACAAACTTAACAAATGGCCTAATAGACCTGAAGCATAACGATGACGTCCTAGCCCATAGATTCCAGGCTGTCGGTCGGGAACCCCAAGCTAATCGTCGATGTCGATGTAGTACCAAACTGATCTTCAGGGAACACTTACTCTGCCAAAAGTATCAACAAAGCAAGGGTGAGTACATGGTGTACTCCACAAGACTTATGGCTGGTGGAGTTATTTTGCATAAAGCCACTTTTGTTTATAAAACAAGAGGGAGAAGCTCGTCTAGTCAGAGTATTTTAAAAGGGGATAAGAGAGCGACATCTCCGAAATATTGATCTCCACCAAGTCATCATCATCTGAACCCTATCTAGGATCACCCCCTCGTACCCATGAGGAAGCATCCTTAAGCACATGTTGATCTGCCAAGTTTTACGATTATGTTCATGTTCTCTATGATCTTAGAATCTGGTCACCAAGCGTTCATAATCGTGAACACGGTTTTTCGAAAAGATTTAACCCTGCAGGGGTGTACAACTTTACCCACACGTACCAACCGACCCTTAATGCCAACATTTTAGCCCTCTTCCTTGGAAGGCCAGTAGAGGGTGGTTGGCTACGACCTTTACCTTGCTTTCGCCGAGACCATGAGTCACGCAATAAGGATGGTTCCGCCATAACTGGTCAAATCACGAAGCTGGTTTTTAAAGATGTGAGGCGAGGTTGGTTTACCAGGGGCGCTATCAACCCCAAGCAACCGCGTCCACGCTTCCCTACCTGTTATGATGCACCTTTCACCCGCCAAATCTTTCAAAAGATTTTCAATGCGTATGTCAAATGGAACGCCCGAACTATGTGACTCATGGAATCTACTAGGCAAGTTAATCAGGCGAGGGGTTCCCAAGCCCCGTGTGGCTATACGCTCGTCTCGGTTCCAAACGCAAGAACTCAGGTCCTAGTGGTGGCGAGCATGGGACTAGAAAAACCACATCCCACCGTGGCCTCCCATACAAGCCTTAGCATCTTTAATCTCATATCACCTCTGATCTCATATCATCATGTTCTAATGTCATACTAGATTCTCTGCATCTAATACATCATCTGGATGAACTAGCACTGACAGGTATGCATGGCTAAGCAGACACAGATATAAGCTCTAGCAGTGCACACAAGCCAAACCTAGTTATGCTAGGAGAAGTGGATAAGGTAATATAAGCTCAAAGGGAGTAATGCAATAGATAGGATACTCTATCTATCGATAAAAGACCACAGTAGAATCGTATGCATCATGGCAGGAATTGAAATACTTTCGAAATCATAGGATTATATCACGGTGGGGCTATGCTTGCCTTTGCCTGTTGGTATCCAATAAGCAGAGCTTCGGACATCTGGTACTTGACTTGGTTACAATTGGTCAAGTATTGTTCATCGATCTTCGATTGTGTTGATCTCTGGCTTCGATATCGATCTCGATCTTGTATTCTACCGGGAAGAACCAAACACCGGAAAGAGAGGGGAAACAATCAACACATGGCATCGATGCAATTCTCAAGCAAGGATGATGATATGATAAGTTAAATTGTATCGAAATGTAACCCTAAGGCATGCTTGGTAGTTTAAACGGGGTTCCGAGGGGTGAAAACCCTAACTCGAGGAAACTCCGGATGTATATGAGAGGGGTTGGTTTGTTCTTCTAATTAAACTTGTTATGAAAGTTTTTGATCAATGCATGAATATAGCTTAGATAGATAGTTCTTATTTTTCTGAACATTTTGATAGATTATTCATATTTTTCTGATTTAAAATGAATTAGTTATTAAATTTCAAGGATTAAATCAATTTCTGAAAATAATAAACCACTTTCTGGAAATAGAAACAAAACTGGGATACTTTTTTACCGGGGAAACCCCTAGCCACAGTGGCTGACAAAGGGGCCCCCTGGCCGCCTCAGCTTCCATGCGACAGGGTGGGACCTGGGCTGGGTTTGACTGGGCTGACCCGCGGGCTGGCGTCACGGTGACGTCAGCCTGACGTCACCCGACGGTGATCCCCCCAGGTCGAGCACGGGATGGTCGCGGGGGAGCACGTTGAGTGAGAGCGGACGTGCTAGACGCGCGAGGCTGTGGGGAGCCATAAGGTGGTGACGCCACTGGCTATGGGTCACCAGAGACGACCGACGGCGAGCTTATGCGGCGGCAGTGACAGAGCTACTACGTGTGGCTGAACCAAAGCGAGAGGGAGACAGTGGGGTGGTCTAGGAGGACCAGAAGCTCACCACGAAGAGAACAGTAGGCTCGGTGAGGCCGGAGCTTGTCTGAGACGACGGGGAGAGGCGATGGCCGGAGTTGGATAAGATGGCCCGATGCGGTTGATTCATAGCGCCCCGGCTTGATTCCTTCTGCGAGGTGATAGAGGAGATCATGGCGGTGCTCCAGGGCTTCTCAGCGAGGCTCGGTGTGGCCGGAAGCGACGGCGACGAGCGGTGCCTGGCCGGCTAGGGTTCGGCCAAAGAGGGGAAAACACGCGCGCGCGCGCGAGTGAGAGAGAGAGAGAGAGAGAGAGAGAGAGAGAGAGAGAGAGAGAGAGAGAGAGAGAGAGAGAGAGAGAGAGAGAGAGAGAGAGAGAGAGAGAGAGAGAGAGAGAGAGAGAGAGAGAGAGAGAGAGAGAGAGAGGGGAGAGAATATGGTCATTCTTATCCCCATCTCCTGGAGCAGCGGCGGGCATCACGGCACGCGCGGCGACGGACGGCATCGGCGCACACACGCAGCTGCTTGCCGGCGGGAGGAAGATGACGAGGAAATGGCGAAGGGGTATTGGGCCTGGGTGGGATGCACGGGTGGCTGTGCGGGTGAGCGGCAGGGAGAGAAGAGGGAAGGTGGGCCAGTCTAGATAGGTTAGCTGCTGCCTGTTTTATTTTTATTCATAAACTTTTTCCTTTTCTAAAATCTGTTTCTTTTTTTGTAAATTTCATTTTCAAATCTGTTTTGAACCATTCAAAATTACCATAGTTTTTGTAAAATATATAAAATAATCAGGGTCCCTTGTAAACCATTTGGGTTCCATTATTTTGATAGCTTTCAAAAATATTCAAAACCACTTTGATGGGATTTCAAAGAGAGAGGTAAAACTAGGGTTTAGGGTTTGCATTATTTTCTTTAGTGCACAATTTAAATTATGATGCTAATGATGCACAAATAAACCCTAATTATTATTTAACTAAAACTAGGGTGTTATAATAGATGATCAGGACCATTTAAGTGTGGATGGTCATGGTTGAATCCAGTGATGTGCTTAGTGTAATTTGTCTATTTTATCTCCAATTAAGTATACTTGATCATTGTTATTTGTCTATTTTATCTCCAATTAAGTGTATTTGCTCGCTGTTATTTGTCTATTTTAACTCCAATTATGTGTACTTGCTCATTGTTATTTGTCAATTTTGTCTCCAATTAAGTGTACTTGCTCAATTTACACACCAACACAGAGAGATGGGGACATGACTGAACCGGTCTGGTTAGATTGAGTCCTAGTCAGCACTCAGGGTGGGCCTGGGCTGTCAAGTGTGGTGTCAAAACATGTTTAGACTTGGATTTGTGCTATCTGTTGTTCATTGCCTCAAAACTGGTTTGAATTAGAAAATTTTGCGTGGTACTGACTTGTTAACTAAGCTCCAATTGTGGTACCAATATGTAATTTACTCGTTCGGGACGCGTTGTCTGGCATGTCAACACACGCACCCAGCAGGGTTTTACTTTTTTTTTACTTTCATCTACCCCCAGCTCCTACAATGGAAGGCGACCGTCGCGTCGACGGTCATGCTTCCCGCCCCCCGCGATTGTAGAGTTTCCCGTGCGGCGGACAGTTTCCCGCGCCGGCCCCTTGCTGTTTCCCGCGCGCACTGATCTTTCTCACCATTCGCCGGGGCTCCAAATAGGGGTTGCGCCGGTGGTAATGGCCACACCATTTCTACCCACCGGCCAAAATGCATCATCGCCTGCCTACCACCTAGGCAATGTTGTCCTCTGCTGTCCGTGCTCGCTACCAGAGCTTGTTGCCGAGGGCGGGTGCCGAGGAGGAGACGTCGATGGAGAACCCGCTGCAAGAGGAGGTCACCAAGGAGCTCTACTTCCTCGACGATGCGGATGGTGAGGTGGAGTAGCGGGCGTAGGAGGCCACAAAGGATATAGACTTCCTCGATGACGCCGAGGAGCCCGTGGACTAGGGGCTATCTTCGCCTCCTTCCAGACGGTGTGGGATGAGCGTACCAGCAGGATGAGCGCACCAGCAGGCCGAGCGGGCGGTGGAGGTGAAGGATCTCACACGGCGAGCTACTATGGAGGCATAGGAGCTCGCGTGGGAGGCTTCTGCCGCCGTGCGAGAGAGCAGCACGCAGGGCACCGATGAGGTCGACCACTACAATGACCTCCTCCTATAGGCCGCGCTCGTAGGCGGGGCAACAGTGGTTGGGAACCGCCAATGCCACGCCCCAACCACTCTGGCGGCGGAGCGGCATCGCACAGCCTGTGTCGAGATGTTGGAGATATGCCCTAGAGACAATAATAAAAGTGGTTATTATTATATCTTTGTGCTATGATAAATGTTTACATTCATGCTATAATAGTATTAACAGGAAACATTAATGCTTGTGCGATTTGTAAAATAAATTAAAGTCCCTGGTAAAGACTCATTGTAATACTAGCTTGTTGGTTAATAAGATGATCGTGGTTTCCCGATCATGAACATTGATATGTTATTAACAACAAGATCATACCATTAGGAGAATGGTATGATGGACATACTCCTATAGATAACTGTAGCATAAAGATCAAGTCATTTCAATAGTTCGTTTGCTATAAGCTTTCTGATACATCGTAACATAATTCCTTCGACCATGAGATCATGCTGATCACCATCACCGGAAGGATACTTTGATGACATCAAACACCACCCCGTAACTGGGTGGCCATAAAGGTGGCATTGAGTGTTCGAAAAGTATGTGTTAAGGCACATGGATCAAGAGTGGGATTTGTCCATCCATATGACGGATAGATATACTCTGGGCCCTCTCGGTGGAATGTCATCCAATTAGCTTGCAATCATGTGACTGGCTCACACGGGATCACATATCACGGTAATGAGAAAAGAGTACTTATCGGTAACAAGGTTGAACTAGGTATGCAGAGATACCGACGATCAAACCTTGTATAAGTAAACTATCGCGAGACAAAGGGAAATTGGTATCGTATGTAAGTGGTTCATTCGATCGCAAAGTAATCGTATAAGTATGTGGGAGCCATATGAATTTCCAGATTCCTCTATTGGTTATTGATCGGAGAAGTGTCTCGGTCATGTCCGCATTATTCACGAACCATAGGGAGACACACTTAAGGATTCGATGTTGTTTAGTAGATATGGAATGTAAGTAGGGAGACCGAATGTTGTTCAGAATCTCAGATGGGATCCAGGATATCACGAGGAGATCCTAAATGATCCGGAGAATAAGATTCATATAAGGAAAGTCCGATTCCGGAGTTCAGGAATGATTTCAATGTTTTCATCGGAGAGGTTCTAGAAGGATCTGGAAGGTTCACCAGACCGGAAGGGGAATGGTTCATGAATGTGTCATGGTTAAGTGGAATGATTGGATAATGTCCTAGGTCACTTGCTGGAACAATGTAACATCCCAAAAATATCAAACTTAGATCATCAAAACACTAATCATCAAGTTTAGGGTTAACAAAAACTTTTCTAAATGAATTCATGAATGTATGTATATGTGTATGCATGGATTTTGAATTTCTTTAAAAACCACCTTGTTTGTGTGAACCATTGCTTGTAAAATGTTTCTTAGGTGAAAAGAACATCATCTAAAACATTTCCCACACTTTTCCTTAAGACAAGTAAATCAAAACAAATATATTAAGTGAATGGTCATTTTGACCAATTTAACTCCCATGCCTACTTTGGCTGTCTCAAACTTTCAAAACCTAACAGAAACTTTTCTAGATCTTTGCACCCCTTGAATGTACTCATAACAGAGTATCAAGGCCCACTTTGTGATCATCCAGAAACTTTCAAATGCATAGTTTAAATGACAATTCAAAATTGAATCTTCTTCATATGGGAAGATCCCACTTTTTCAAAACCCACTCAAACAAGCTCAACTTTCAAAACCCAAGCATCTGCAGACTCACCAGAACCAATCTAGCAAACCCACCAAAATTCATTTCAAAATTCAAAACTTGATTTCATGCGGCCATTTCATCAAACAGGTTGCAGACACAAATCAAACAAAACATCAAACACTATAGTGTGCAGTGTTTTGAGCCTAACTTGTTCCCTAGTTAGCTCACACACAACCCAGTAGATCATCTAGAAAGATTAGCCCAACACTAGAACCCCTGTGAGCTTGCCATTGTCACTAATGGTGAACGGCCGAGCACCCCCATGTCACCCCATTGTGGACAGCAGGCTAGAGGAAGAACTAGCCGTGCCAACCTTGTCTGGGAAGCATCCCACCGTCCACCGCCACTGCCTGTCCCAGCCGCGAGCGTTGCCAAGCCCTGGACCATGCGCACGAGACACGCCCAGACCATGTCGAGCGTGCGCCAGAGCTCCACCCTCGACCATCACCCACAGACCGCGCGCCGCCCTCACCGCGTGCATACACGATCACCACCGACCCAGGAGACCGCCAGACACCCCCGTTTGCCGCCCTGTGCCATACAGCCACCGCCCGCCGTCGAAGACGCCACCTCTGCCGCGCAGAGCGCCGCCCGTTCCAGACCAAACCGCACCGCCCCATGCCTCGCGATCATGTCGTTGAGCATCGCCAGGAGACACAGCACCGTCCCCTACCCTTGCCCATGCCTATAGCCGCCTGTAACGTCGCCCCCGACGAGCTCACCGTGCGCCCCGACGGTCCCCTCGCTCGACTATAAATAGAGGCCACCCCCGCACGATTTCTTCACACCATCTCACTCCCCTCTCCCCACTGACCGTGCCACACCATCCTCAGAGCAAGCCGAGCACCACCTCGCCGGAATTTCACTGGAGCCTGCCGCTGCCGGAGAAGAAGGGAGCCAGCGATTGGAGCCGCCCCAGGAGAAGTCACCGGTACCACGAGGTTCACCGTCGTCAACTTCGTCGTTTGCCCGCCTCGCCGACCCTCGCCCGTACCCTGGTGAGCCCCCAGCACCCCTCACTGTCCGTGCTAGGTTTCGTTCTCGCCGGAGCTGTCTCGCATCGATGATGACCCTCAGCCGTTGGATTAGAACTAGATCGAACGATCCACGTTGCCCCATACCGCTTCGCCCAGCCCCATGTCACTGACGAGTGGGGACACCCACTTAAGCAGCCCACGGGAGCACTGCGCTTAGCAGGCCGGCCCGTTAGAATTTCCCGCGCAGCCCAGCAATTCAAATTAAACCTTTTTCTTTTTAAATTCAAACACACTTTTGTACCCAACTTAAAAAATCAACCCAGATCGATTCAGTACACCAAATTGAATGAAACCAATTTTGTTGGAAAGTTCTGCGAATGCTTAATCCAAGCCCGTTGGATTCAAGTCATTTGGATCTGTAAATCACCCATAGTAAAAATAACAAGGCAGAAGCTTTTCTGCATTCAAACATTTTTCAAATTCAAACCATAAAAGCTTTTGAGTTGATTCCAACTCTAAAAAATCACATTTAACCATACCTTTCAGAATATATAAAAATATATAGGTTTACTTGCATAAATAATGTTCAAGTAATAAAAGAATGCTTCATAAGCATTTCTAGCCACTTTAATTAATTAAAATAAAAGGGTAAAACCTTATTAAATTGTGACACCACTTTAAATCACATTCCCATGGACTACAATATATGGTGATGACATGTGTCAAAATGATCCCATGTTTAGTTTGGAGAATATTAAATCTTAAGTAGTTTTTCAATGAGTAGAAATTACTTTTCTAAAAATAAGAAGTTTTAAACCAAGCTTTAACCTTGTAATGTTAGAGATGATGCTAGATCATCTATAGGACCCTTGTGTGTGATGATTGCAAGTAGTTAAGTATTGTTTGGTGATTGTGTACCTCGTATTTATTCATAGACGCTAGTACCGACCAAGGATACTACGAGGAGGAAGGAGGATACTACGAAGAGGAAGCCGAGGAGAACTTCAACCACTTCTCTGCACAAGGCAAGCTAACACTTGCAAGATACTATACCTATGCAAGCTAATTACTATGCAAGCCTAATACTACTAGCGAATGTGCAAGCTAACACTTGCAAGATACCTTACTGATGCCACAAACCCATACTTGTGAGATGACTACTTTATGCCTTAAGCATATGTGATCATACCCACTTGCTAAACCAATCCTAGTTTTATGGCAAGCTTCTTACTTTATTTCTTTATCAAAGCTTACTTAGAGTCTACCTAAGAGTTTGGTAGATACTAGACAGTTGTGCTGAAGGTTGCTTAAAGAGCATAAAATTTGGCCTAAGCTAGAAACCTTGATATCAGCCTAAGATATAAGGTTGGACTTAGTGAAACTCCACCAGTTACCACCCCTCATTATTACTACCCCCACTTGTAGATGCTAGTGCTAAGCATAAAACTTGATCAAATTTTAGATGGGAATACTTGGTGGAAAAATGGTTACGAAAACCTTGGAATGATGGATCATTCTATTGAAATGTTTTGGACATGTGTTTCCAAACACTTGATGATTTTGGTGATGAAAATGTTGAGGCATGAGCCTTAGCCCTTTATAAAACTGATGGTTGTCTGGATGCGATACCATTCCAATTTTAGCATACAACCACAATACCCGAATATTGGGTAGGGCTTGACTGGAAACTTATATACCTTAGTATTAGTTCCCTCACGGCCAAGGTCTGAGCTAAGGCTACCTTGTGAAGATTGTCCACCTGTGCAGTACCCAAGATGACAGTGGTCATGGTTGGGAGGCCAAACTCACAGGAGAGGTGCTTATACTAGGGCGTGTAATTGAAAGGTTAGGATTGATTATCCGCATACTGAGTATGGTGAGTTCAGGATTTGTTCCTGACGGATGTATCGAATGTTGTGGTGAAAGTGTACAATCTCTGCAGAGTGTCAAACTATTCGAATAGCCGCGTCCGCGGTTATGGACAGTTGGAGTGGCCATATTGTTCCCCCGTCAGACTTTTAAAATGACTTGTGAAATGAATTGAGACTTTGACTTGAACACAACAGAGTTGTGACCTGAATTACAAGATCCCACTTAGGAGTTATAAAATTGTGACTAGCTTTGGAACTTAGTAAAGATAAACCTGGCTTTTTGCAAAACAACCCTAGAGCCTAGTGTCCTATTATCCAAAAACCCCTTACCTATTAGTATTAGTTTGCGAGTACTTAAAGAGTACTCATGGCTTTGTCCCTGGCTATTCCCATGGCCAGACTATGAAGAGGAGTACCTGGAGGATGGACCCCGGGAAGGTTACTACAACTAGGATCATCTCCCATCGTCAGCATTGCCTGTGACCCCGAAGATGGAGCTTCGCCTACGCTACCGTTATTATTACGTATTCCGCTGCTTGATGTTGTATTAAGAACTGGATCATGAGATTCCCATCTGTGTAAGAACTTATGTATCGTTTGTAATGGATGAAGTACTATGGTATCCAATTCTGTTATGTCTCGCAAAAATGGTAATCCTGGGATTGCGATGTATGGCATAACAGGCATCTAGGATTGAAAAATCCGGGTGTTGACAAGTTGGTATCAGAGCCATCCTGACCCTAGGAGACCCTAGTTAGGTTGGACGTTGAACCAAAAACTTAGTTTCAAAACCACAGAACAAAAATTTTATGAAAACTTATTCTCATTCTTACCTCTTTAATTCTTTAATAAAACTTCATGTTCCCCAAAAACTCTTGCAAAATAGATAAAATTTTGACACACTTGATCACTCTGCTAATCTACTCATCCTCTATTTTTATAGATGGACGTGAAGTACAGCAAGTTTTATCAACTCGGAAATGGAGGAGACCTTATCTTTGAGAGGGATCTGGATCAGCTTTCGGAACTTCTGGAGCGTCCGCATCCCGAGTTCTTCGGAGCTCATCTCAATGATCAAGGAGGAGAAGATCTGCAGTGGCTAATTGTTGCAAGTCTCCGAGGAAAGATTGAACCTCCCACTGCGGAGGGAATTCAGTTTACCTTGAGGGAAAACAACTGGCTCGATGGACTTGCCAGAGCAATGCAGGAAGCTCTTTCCCATCTGTGTGGGCAGAGCATCAATCAGATCAAGGGTACTCGCTTTGAGTTTTGCCCAAGGCGTGATGCAAATGGACAACCACTGGAAGCCCCATACCACCCCAAGCTGAAGACTCAATTGGACCACCTTAGCTTCATGATGTATGATCGTCAACAAGAGTTGGACAACTACCATGACTATTGCAACCACAAGTCTGCCATCATCAAGACGAAGGATCAGACCATCGCCATGCTAGCAAAGGATCGCAAGTCTCGCCGCCGTCAGCTCGACAAGAAGGAGCGCATTATTGCCCGTCTTCGCCATCGCATCTCATCTCTGGAAGAGACCATCCACGAGAGAGACATGCAGTTAGAGGAAAGGGAGAATGCCGGAGAGGATCTTCGTGGAGATCCTTACTCCTATCTTAGCGATGACGATGATTTTCTGGAGGATCAGGCCATGGACTTCTTCACCGATGAGGATGATTTCGCCTTCATCGATGATGCGAAAGATGATGAAGCCACAGACTCCGAGCAGTAGTAGCACTGAGCACTAGCGTAGTGAGTAGTAGTCGGTCCCACTGTATCATAGATTCCAGAATGGTTCTTAAAACCATCTGTTTTTCCTTGTTGTGGTGTGTGTTGTACTGTGTGCTATGAGTGAATGAATGAAAAAGCAAGTTGCTAGAAAACTTGAGTCAAACTCCAAAAACTTTTCAAAAACCCAAAACCTTAGCAATTTCCCTCTTTTCTCATGATCTATATCAATCTTCAGATGCCACGTGGAGGAAGTGGTTCAGCCCCGGACCCGATGTTGCAGATCCTGCAAATGTTGACTTCTGACCGCGAAGCTGAAAGAACCGAACGTCAAGCCAACCTAGCCACTCTGCAACAGATAGCCCAGCTAGCCCACAACAATCAAGGCCATGGAAATCAGGACAACCACGGATCTAAGCTCAAGAATTTCCAGAATACCAACCCACCCGTTTTCACCAAGTCGGAAGAACCCCTAGACGCCGATGATTGGCTGCAGATGATGGAAAATAACTTAGAAGTAGCCGGAGTGGAAGCCAACGAGAAAGTCTTGTTCGCCACCCATTATCTAGCCGGAGATGCCAGGGCATGGTGGAACAGTGTTCGTGCAATGACCGGAGGCCAGATGATGACCTGGGAGGAATTCAAGGTCAAGTTTAGCAGAACCCATGTGCCACCAGGTTTAATCAAGAGAATGAGAGACGATTTCAGAGAGTTGAAGCAAGGAAGGATGAGTGTAGTGGAATACCGTGACAAATTTCTGTCATTAGCTAGGTATGCCCCGGACGAAATAGACACCGAAGCCAAGAAGAAAGAAAGATTCCTGAATGGTCTGCATGACGAGATGTAGACGGTGTTAGTCAATATCCCCTTTGTTGATATTGAAGCCCTTGTAGACTCTGCTATCCAGATGGAAGGAAAGATCAACCAGGCCAATGAAAACCGCAAGCGTCGCATGATGCATCAACCAGGAACCCATCAGACCCCAAAGTATCGCCCCAACCCATCTCCAGGATTTGCCCCAAGAACCAACAGACCCCCTATGACCCGTCCGACCTATCCCAACTGTGGAAACTCTAGACCCGGAGGAAATCACAACAATCCCGGCAACTCTAGCAATTTCACCCGTGCCCCACCCAAATTCAACACCAACAATACTACCACCAACCCCAACACGGCCCCGAGGACTGGAAGCAATGTTGTGCCTGTCGCAGCCAAGGACAAGTCACAAGTGACCTGTTATGACTGTGGAAATAAAGACCACTATTCCAATGAGTGCCCCAACAAGAAGAATGCTACAGCCCCCAACGCCAATGTCCCAGCTCAGCAGCAGCGTCGTGTCCAGCCAGGGAGAAGATTTGCCCCAGGGAATTCACTCAACTGCAATGGCCGTCTTTTTCTCATGCATGCTGAAGAAGCTCAGGAAGCGCCAAACGTCGTGCTGGGTATGTTTTCTGTTAATTCAGTACTTGCAAGAGTGTTGTTTGATTCTGGTGCATCGCATTCATTTGTCACCGAAGAATTTGACTGCACTAGTAAAATTCAACCAACCAAATTGAAGCATGTGATGATTGTACAAATTCCCGGATCAACCACCAAGGCTAGGCAAATTTACAAGGTCGTCCCTATCCGAATCCATGGCATAGATTTTTATGCTAATCTAATAGTACTCGGAACTAAAGGTTTGGAAGTAGTACTAGGAATGGATTGGATGTCCAAACATAAAGGATTGATTGACTGTGCCAAGAAAGCCATCACCATGACCAGTACCGCCGGAATATCAGTCGAGCATATATCTAAAACCTTACCTCGCCAATTCAAGTGTAACAAGAGTATAGCCCAAACTACCATTGACCAAGTTCGGATAGTCTGCGAATACCCCGATGTATTTCCAGATGTTTTGCCCGGTATGCCCCCAGATCGGGATATCGAGTTTATCATCGAACTAATCCCCGGAACAGGACCCATAGCCCAGAGACCCTATAGTATGAACCCGTCAGAACTAGAAGAACTGAAGAAGCAACTGGATTCCATGCTAGAAATCGGATTGATTCAACCAAGTGCGTCCCCATGCAGATCACCTGTCTTGTTTGTGGACAAGAAGGATGGAGGTAACCGTTTATGTATGGATTATCGGAAGTTGAATGATGTCACCATCAAGAACAAGTACCCCTTGCCTAAGATAGAAGATTTGTTTGATCAGTTGACCGGTGCCCAGGTGTTTTCTAAGATTGATCTTAGAACTGGCTATCATCAACTCAAAATTCGTGCAGCGGATATTCCAAAGACTGCCTTTACCACCAGATATGGATTGTATGAGTATACAGTCATGTCTTTTGGATTAACCAACGCCCCCGCTTATTTCATGAACCTCATGAATAAGATTTTTATGGACTTCCTGGATAAGTTTGTCGTTGTTTTCATCGATGACATTCTGATTTATTCCAAATCAGAAGAAGAACGTGAGCTACACCTAAGGACCATTCTTGGAACCCTTAGAGAGCATCAGTTGTATGCAAAATTTAGCAAATGTGAATTCTGGTTACAGGAAGTAGGATTCCTCGGTCACATTGTATCAGCCGGAGGAATTGCCGTTGACCCTGCCAAAGTGAAAGATATAGAAGATTGGCAAGCCCCAACCACTCAAACCCAAGTTCGTGCTTTTCTCGGATTGGCGGGATATTACCGCAAATTCGTAGAAGGATTCTCGAGTATCACCCGACCCATGACCCAATTGCTGAAGAAGGACAAGAAGTTTGAATGGACCGACAAATGTGAAGCGAGTTTTCAAGAACTCAAGAGGAGATTGATTTCAGCCCCAATCTTGATCATGCCGGATATCACGAAGCCCTTCGATATGTATTGTGACGCATCCAAGATTGGTCTCGGATGTGTGCTAATGTAAGAAGGCAAAGTTATATCTTATCTATCGCGACAATTGAAGCAACATGAACAAAATTACCCAACCCATGACCTCGAACTCGCAGCCGTAGTTCTAGCCCTAAAGACATGGAGACATTACCTGATAGGAAACCGTTGTGAGATTTATTCGGATCACAAGAGCCTAAAGTATATATTCACTCAGAAGGAGCTGAATATGAGACAGAGAAGATGGATTGAGCTAATCAAGGATTACGACCTGGACATTCACTATCACCCTGGAAAAGCCAATGTGGTAGCCGATGCCCTTAGCAGATTGCCGTGCCGCTTGAACTCCATGATTTTGAAGGAGCAACCAAGTTTGCACAAAGAGATGGAAGATTTTTGAGTGGAATTAGTAAGTGAAGGATTTTTGGCTAGCATAGAACTTCAGCCCACTTTGATCAGTCAGATTAAAGAGGCGCAGAAGGGAAATGCCAGTATCGACGGAATCAAGTGTCGTATCGGTACAGGCAAAGTATCCGGATTCACCGAGGACGAAGAAGGAGTTCTGTGGTACAAAGGACGCCTTTGTGTACCAGCAAATTCGGAGTTGAAAGAAGTTATCTTGAAGGAGGCTCACGATACTCTTTATTCTATCCATCCCGGAGGAACTAAGATGTATCAAGATTTGAAAGAGCAATTTTGGTGGCATAAGATGAAGAGAGAAATTGGAAGCTATATCGCCAAGTGTGATATATGTCAGCGAGTCAAGGCAGGACATCAAAGACCCGCTGGATTGTTGCAACCTTTGCAAATTCCGGAATGGAAATGGGATTCTGTAGGAATGGACTTTATCACTGGACTACCTACTTCTAGTAGGGGAAATGACTCTATTTGGGTCATAGTGGACAGATTGTCCAAAGTCGCCCATTTCTTGCCCGTTAAAACTACCTATCAGAGTTCGAAGCTAGCGGAGTTGTACATTGCTAGGATCGTTAGTTTGCATGGAGTCCCCAAGAATATAGTATCGGATCGAGGAACTCAGCTTACCTCGAGATTCTGGAAGAAAGTCCAAGAAGGTTTAGGAACCCGCCTAGATTTTAGTACCGCGTATCACCCTCAGACCGATGGACAAACGGAGCGAGTAAACCAAAT
The DNA here is from genome assembly GCA_916181665.1 of Avena sativa. Taxonomy (NCBI): domain Eukaryota; kingdom Viridiplantae; phylum Streptophyta; class Magnoliopsida; order Poales; family Poaceae; genus Avena; species Avena sativa. The sequence goes on along the minus strand of OV702283.1, from coordinate 130,568,847 downwards.
ACTCGAAGATATGCTTAGAGCATGTGTGTTAGAATATGGATCCAAGTGGGAAGACTGTCTGCCGTTTGCAGAATTTTCATACAACAATAGTTACCAAGCCAGTTTGCAAATGGCCCCATTTGAATTTATGTACGGAAGAAAGTGCCGCACCCCTTTGAACTGGTCGGAAGTAGGAGAGAGTCAGATTTTCGGACCCGACATCCTACGAGAAGCAGAAGAGAAGGTTCACAAGATTCGTGAACACCTCAAGACAGCCCAATCCCGACAAAAGAGTTACGCCGACAAGAGACGTCGAGACCTCGCCTTCAACATCGGAGATTTTGTTTATCTGAAAGTGTCGCCATTGAAGGGAATGCAATGTTTCCAACTCAAAGGAAAGTTAGCCCCCAGATATATCGAACCTTTCAAAATTCTGAACCGTCGAGGAGAAGTATCGTATCAACTGGAACTACCTGAAGAGATGTCAGCGGTGCATAATGTGTTCCATATCTCATTACTTCACAAATGTCTCGAAGTACCCGAGAAGACCGAAGTGTTCAAGAATATCGATCACTGGACCATAGAGATCAACGATGATCTGACCTATCCTGAAGTACCCATCCGTATATGGAAGAAGCCTTTCGAACTACCAGAACCCGAAGCATCAAGTTTCTCAAGATTCAGTGGAGCAACCACACAGAAGAGGAGGCTACCTGGGAACGCGAAGATCACATCAGAACGGAGTTTCCAGATCTCTTCAAATCCTAGGTAATCTTTTCGTCCTTTTTCAAATCTCGGGACGAGATTTTGTTTAAGGGGGGAAGGTTTGTAACATCCCAAAAATATCAAACTTAGATCATCAAAACACTAATCATCAAGTTTAGGGTTAACAAAAACTTTTCTAAATGAATTCATGAATGCATGTATATGTGTATGCATGGATTTTGAATTTCTTTAAAAACCACCTTGTTTCTGTGAACCATTGCTTGTAAAATGTTTCTTAGGTGAAAATAACATCATCTAAAACATTTCCCACACTTTTCCTTAAGACAAGTAAATCAAAACAAATATATTAAGTGAATGGTCATTTTGACCAATTTAACTCCCATGCCTACTTTGGCTGTCTCAAACTTTCAAAACCTAACAGAAACTTTTCTGGATCTTTGCACCCCTTGAATGTACTCATAACAGAGTATCAAGACCCACTTTGTGATCATCCAGAAACTTTCAAATGCTAGTTTAAATGACAATTCAAAATTGAATCTTCTTCATATGGGAAGATCCCACTTTTTCAAAACCCACTCAAACAAGCTCAACTTTCAAAACCCAAGCATCTGCAGACTCACCAGAACCAATCTAGCAAACCCACCAAAATTCATTTCAAAATTCAAAACTTGATTTCATGCAGCCATTTCATCAAACAGGTTGCAGACACAAATCAAACAAAACATCAAACACTATAGTGTGCAGTGTTTTGAGCCTAACTTGTTCCCTAGTTATCTCACACACAACCCAGTAGATCATCTAGAAATATTAGCCCAACACTAGCACCCCTGTGAGCTTGCCATTGTCATTAATGGTGAACAGCCGAGCACCCCCATGTCACCCCATTGTGGACAGCAGGCTAGAGGAAGAACTAGCCGTGCCAACCTTGTCTGGGAGGCAGCCCACCGTCCACCGCCACTGCCTGTCCCAGCCGCGAGCGTTGCCAAGCCCTGGACCATGCGCACGAGACACGCCCAGACCATGCCGAGCGTGCGCCAGAGCGCCACCCTCGACCATCACCCACAGACCGCGCGCCGCCCTCACCGCGTGCATACACGATCACCACCGACCCAGGAGACCGCCAGACACCCCCGTTTGCCGCCCCGTGCCATACAGCCACCGCCCACCATCGAAGAAGCCACCTCTGCCGCGCAGAGCGCCGCCCGTTCCAGACCAAACCGCACCGCCCCATGCCTCGCGATCATGTCGTTGAGCATCGCCAGGAGACACAGCACCGTCCCCTACCCTTGCCCATGCCTATAGCTCACCGTGCGCCCCGACGGTCCCCTCGCTCGACTATAAATAGAGGCCACCCCCGCACGATTTCTTCACACCATCTCACTCCCCTCTCCCCACTGACCGTGCCACACCATCCTCAGAGCAAGCCGAGCACCACCTCGCCGGAATTTCACTGGAGCCTGCCGCTGCCGGAGAAGAAGGGAGCCAGCGATTGGAGCCGCCCCAGGAGAAGTCACCGGTACCAGGAGGTTCACCGTCGTCAACTTCGTCGTTTTCCCGCCTCGCCGACCCTCGCCCGTACCCTGGTGAGCCCCCAGCACCCCTCACTGGCCGCGCTAGGTTTCGTTCTTGCCGGAGCTGTCTGGCGTCGACGATGACCCTCAGCCGTTGGATTAGAACTAGATCGAACGATCCACGTTGCCCCATACCGCTTCGCCCAGCCCCATGTCACTGACGAGTGGGGACACCCACTTAAGCAGCCCGCGGGAGCACTGCGCTTAGCAGGCCGGCCCGTTAGAATTTCCCGCGCAGCCCAGCAATTCAAATTAAACCTTTTTCTTTTTAAATTCAAACACACTTTTGTACCCAACTTCAAAAATCAACCCAGATCGATTCAGTACACCAAATTGAATGAAACCAATTTTGTTGGAAAGTTCTGCGAATGCTTAATCCAAGCCCGTTGGATTCAAGTCATTTGGATCTGTAAATCACCCATAGTAAAAATAACAAGGCAGAAGCTTTTCTGCATTCAAACATTTTTCAAATTCAAACCATAAAAGCTTTTGAGTTGATTCCAACTCTAAAAAATCACATTTAACCATACCTTTCAGAATATATAAAAATATATAGGTTTACTTGCATAAATAATGTTCAAGTAATAAAAGAATGCTTCATAAGCATTTCTAGCCACTTTAATTAATTAAAATAAAAGGGTAAAACCTTATTAAATTGTGACACCACTTTAAATCACATTCCCATGGACTACAATATATGGTGATGACATGTGTCAAAATGATCCCATGTTTAGTTTGGAGAATATTAAATCTTAAGTAGTTTTTCAATGAGTAGAAATTACTTTTCTAAAAATAAGAAGTTTTAAACCAAGCTTTAACCTTGTAATGTTAGAGATGATGCTAGATCATCTATAGGACCCTTGTGTGTGATGATTGCAAGTAGTTAAGTATTGTTTGGTGATTGTGTACCTCGTATTTATTCATAGACGCTAGTACCGACCAAGGATACTACGAGGAGGAAGGAGGATACTACGAAGAGGAAGCCGAGGAGAACTTCAACCACTTCTCTGCACAAGGCAAGCTAACACTTGCAAGATACTATACCTATGCAAGCTAATTACTATGCAAGCCTAATACTACTAGCGAATGTGCAAGCTAACACTTGCAAGATACCTTACTGATGCCACAAACCCATACTTGTGAGATGACTACTTTATGCCTTAAGCATATGTGATCATACCCACTTGCTAAACCAATCCTAGTTTTATGGCAAGCTTCTTACTTTATTTCTTTATCAAAGCTTACTTAGAGTCTACCTAAGAGTTTGGTAGATACTAGACAGTTGTGCTGAAGGTTGCTTAAAGAGCATAAAATTTGGCCTAAGCTAGAAACCTTGATATCAGCCTAAGATATAAGGTTGGACTTAGTGAAACTCCACCAGTTACCACCCCTCATTATTACTACCCCCACTTGTAGATGCTAGTGCTAAGCATAAAACTTGATCAAATTTTAGATGGGAATACTTGGTGGAAAAATGGTTACGAAAACCTTGGAATGATGGATCATTCTATTGAAATGTTTTGGACATGTGTTTCCAAACACTTGATGATTTTGGTGATGAAAATGTTGAGGCATGAGCCTTAGCCCTTTATAAAACTGATGGTTGTCTGGATGCGATACCATTCCAATTTTAGCATACAACCACAATACCCGAATATTGGGTAGGGCTTGACTGGAAACTTATATACCTTAGTATTAGTTCCCTCACGGCCAAGGTCTGAGCTAAGGCTACCTTGTGAAGATTGTCCACCTGTGCAGTACCCAAGATGACAGTGGTCATGGTTGGGAGGCCAAACTCACAGGAGAGGTGCTTATACTAGGGCGTGTAATTGAAAGGTTAGGATTGATTATCCGCATACTGAGTATGGTGAGTTCAGGATTTGTTCCTGACGGATGTATCGAATGTTGTGGTGAAAGTGTACAATCTCTGCAGAGTGTCAAACTATTCGAATAGCCGCGTCCGCGGTTATGGACAGTTGGAGTGGCCATACTGTTCCCCCGTCAGACTTTTAAAATGACTTGTGAAATGAATTGAGACTTTGACTTGAACACAACAGAGTTGTGACCTGAATTACAAGATCCCACTTAGGAGTTATAAAATTGTGACTAGCTTTGGAACTTAGTAAAGATAAACCTGGCTTTTTGCAAAACAACCCTAGAGCCTAGTGTCCTATTATCCAAAAACCCCTTACCTATTAGTATTAGTTTGCGAGTACTTAAAGAGTACTCATGGCTTTGTCCCTGGCTATTCCCATGGCCAGACTATGAAGAGGAGTACCTGGAGGATGGACCCCGGGAAGGTTACTACAACTAGGATCATCTCCCATCGTCAGCATTGCCTGTGACCCCGAAGATGGAGCTTCGCCTACGCTACCGTTATTATTACGTATTCCGCTGCTTGATGTTGTATTAAGAACTGGATCATGAGATTCCCATTTGTGTAAGAACTTATGTATCGTTTGTAATGGATGAAGTACTATGGTATCCAATTCTGTTATGTCTCGCAAAAATGGTAATCCTGGGATTGCGATGTATGGCATAACAGGCATCTAGGATTGAAAAATCCGGGTGTTGACAAACAATGGTTTCCTGGTGGAAGAAGGAAAGAATCCTTCTTTATCTCCAACTTGATTTTGGGGAAGGATTAAAACTCCCCTCTCCCAAGCTGCCCTCCCTCTCATAAATAGAGCGGAAGGGCTGCCCCAAAGCACCACAACCAGCCCTCCCCACCTTGCGCCTTTGCCGCATGTCGCCAGCCGCCGCCTAGCGCCGCCGCCAGCCCGTCGCCGTCGCCCTAGACTCCGCTGACACCTCCTCCTCCTCCTCTTCGGCCTTCTAAACCTAGATCGTCGGAAACCCTAGATCCACCATGACCCACACCGGCTTAGGCGAAGCCCTGCGGGATCTTACCTCTACTTCTGACACCACGCCGTCGTGCTGCCGAAATCCCGAGGGGAGAACTACAACCTCTCTTGCCTGCTGGAACAAGGGAGAGGAAGTTTTTCATCGAGTACCGAACGTGTGACCGATTATGGAAGCGCTGCCGGAACACAACGCCGGAAGGATCGTCTACGCGGTCTTGAGATCGGCAAGTGTACGACTACATATTCCACGAGAATCTGCTCTCGTTAACCCCTTTGGAATCTTCGAGGGTGAGTACTCTAATCGACTCGTTTCTACAAGATCTAGTAGATAGATCTTGGCTTGTATGTGTGCATGCGGTAGAAATTTTTTGGTTTCCATGATACGAACCCCTACGTTGGTATCAGAGTTGTGTCTATATGTAGATCTGTTGCACGAGTAGAACACAATGGTCATTGTGGGCGGTGGTGCTTTTATTATCAATTGCTTTTTGTGTACTTTGCATCTTGCGGTATGATGGGATGAAGCGGCCCGGGCTAACCTTACATGACATCGTTCATGAGACTTGCTCCACACTTAACATGCAACTTGTGTTGCATAAGTGGCTTTGCGGCTGTCTGTCTCTCCCATCATAGTATAGATTCAATTTACAACGGGCACTTGACAGTTCAAGCATCAACATTGTGGTTCTTGTTCGTAAGTTAGAACGACGCTTATTTAAAGCCCCAAACCACGTAAAATATGCAAAGAAAATTAGAGGCATCTAACTTTGTTTTGCAAGGGTGTGCTGTGATATGATATGGCCATGATTGTGATTATATATGATGTATGCAATGTTCCTTATTGTAAGTCGTCAACTGGCACGAGCCATATGGTTTTTTTAATTCCGTTAAGACCTGCGTGTCTATTATTCAAAGTAGTTGTAATAGTTGATGCTGGTGGATGACAACCATGGAGCGGCGCCATTGACCTTGACGCAATGCCGGTGATGATGGATGTAGAGGTCTCAACCTAATAAGGTATGGTCCCTCCTGTGTTTTACAATGCTAGTCCCTGGATCAATAGCTAGCATCCACAGTTAAGATGTAATATCAAGATACAAAGGTCATAATATAAATTTATAACCAGGAATAACATAAGTTTATTACATCAAACATAGCTCATTTGGCTATTACATTACATTTGCAGCGGAATAACTATAAGTATGGGTCCATCATCTTCAAAGTGCCATAGGCAGATGTTGGTTGTAGATTTTGTAGTCCTAGTCAATCAAACAATCTTCATTTTTAAAACAATCAACCTGCAACATTACAAGTTACAGCCACAAGGGTCAATACATTTTGAATTGTATTGGCAAGCTTCACTTTTATGTATAATAAGAGTGGATCCTATCATTATATGCATATTTGGCTAAGTAGAGTTTAAGGCTTATTTGCATAAAGCAATATTTTATCCTATCTTTCCAAAAGGGTTTTAAAGTCTTTTGTCAAAGTTCTTTTCCAAGTTCCTTGAACTCCTTGGTAGAAACTCAAGTGTTCAAATCCTTGTCAAAATCTCTTGAGCACCTTGGTAATCCCCAAGTGCAACAAGTTTTAGCAAAACTCATGAGTTCCTTGGTAAAACCCCAAGTACATCATGTTCTTGAGCACCTTGGTAACCCCAAGTGCAACAAGCTTTAAAATCTCTTTGAATTCCTTGGTAGACACACAAGGGCATCAAGTTTTTATATTAGAAGTTGGAATGTCGAGATCTCCCATAGTTCAAACTTTAGTTGCTCAGTATTGTCCATAACCGGGGACACGGCTAAGTACTTAGATTTTATTATCTTCTGCAGAAGGAGTACACTTTACCCACATGACACAATCCCATCTTGTTGCCACCAGTGGCCTACTGGATTAGTGCTCACCAAGATGGAGTACTGGCAGACTGAGAATGTGACGAAGTCTTTCCATAAGGTCCCCCCATACATCATTGCTAGCTTTGTCTTCAGCCCCCATGAAGCATTCCAGATCCCCATGTCCAGTAACTAAAGACAATGCATGGGTCTTCCTAATGTAATTGACTAAGCCAGAGCCATAATAGCATGTGGTTGTACACGAAAGCCACAATTGGAGAAACATGTTTGATCTCTAAGTTTCCTAGGTGGTTTTCTTTTGGAGCACAACACAAAGTGATTGCCATAGACATGGTTCTCTTTTGTTGCCACCTTCTCCAAAACTTAAAGCATCCTCCACCTAGGTGGTTCATTGAGTCCTTGTTTTATTATGTAAAATACAAGTTCTTTTCTCAATCTTTGTAAAATCTCAACATGTATCTCTTTTCAAAACATAGCATATAGCATGGCTAAGCATGTACAACTTCAATATTTTCACTAAGGTGTGTATAGGGAATCCTATTAGGATTTAGCATAGCATAAGTACAGAATTATCTTTTCATGCATATTTTCAAAATCCACTAAGTATAATGAAAATAGTAGGACTTTTGTATGATAGTGCAACTTGCCTTTTTGGTAGGGAACGAGGGTTCACTTCCTTGATCTTGCTAGTTTCACACTTTGCTAATTTCACTACAAGTCAATCAAGCAAATCACCAAATCAACTAACATTCCAAACCAGGGTTAAACAAACAATTTCACACATATAGCAATGGAGTCTAAGTCATGCAAAGGTGGTTTCTTTTTGCAAGGTTGGTCTCTACTAGGTTTATAACTTTGTAAGGTTCTAAATTGGTCATTTACCAAAATGGCAAAGTCATTTGCAAATGGGTTTTATCTCAAGACCATTTTAAAATTCATTCATCATTTTATGTGGTGAAAATTATTCTTATCAAAGCAAAACTTTAGGTTTTTCACCAAGTGAGTTGCCCTTGGCAAGGCTTGGTGTTTTGGGTCAGTAAGTTTGGTCCAAAACATTTTCCCAAGGTTTTCCTTGCAAAAACATTTCCATAACAAAATCAATGAGTTTATTTGGTTAGAAAATGGCTAAGTTAAATAATTCAACCTATATTTTACCAAAATCATTTTTAACACTATGGGTTGGTTCCTAGGGTCAGTAAGGTCACACAAATCTATTTTGCAAAAGATTTAATCCTAAAATCAATTTTAAACAATTTTTATACTCTAAATAAGTACACAAATGTTTCTGCAAATTCAAACAAGCTAACAGATACTATTTTCAAAACTAAGGCCATGGTTGTTTAGGGCTTGTTCTCCTGATTTCATTGGTATAAAATTTATAATTTTTGGACGTGTGGTTTGAAAGTTATAGGGGTTTGAAGTTTGCAAATAATTCTGATTTCAAAACTGTTTTTAGATCTATTACAGGCCACGCGTCGCGTCGTGATTGGTCGATACCGATTCGTCTGGATCGCGTGCTGCGGCGCGTTGGATCAAGTCAGATCGTGCGGCACAGGATCATCACTTACCCCTTCGTTAACGTTCTATCGTACCCGTCAGATCCAGATCCTACGGTTACTAACACGCTTGCCAAAGTCTGGCGGCGCTCGTCGGCTGCGCGCGGCGGCGACGGTCGGTCGGTGGCGGCGCTGGTGAAATAGGAGGCGAGAGAGGAAGGGAGTAGGCTCACCGAGGTCGCAGTTGGTTGGGGAAGCTCAACGTGTGGTCGACGAGGTAGGGGGCGCACGGGAACGGTGGCGATTGCTCGCCGGAGACTTCGTCGGCGTCGGGTGGTTCTGTCCGCGGTCGAGGGCGACGCTGTGGATCATCCCGAAGCAAAACGAGGGCATGGTTAGAATCGTAAGATCAAGGCAGGGCTGTGTGCGTGAACGAGAGGGCGCGGGGCGGTCGAGGCTTACCGGGGAAGGTCGTCGGATAGGTTGCAGACGCGGCGGCGTTCGGAAGCTCGTTGTAGCCGACGCGCTGGGGCGCCCGCGGTTGAACGGAGGGCACGGGCAAAAGCGCCAGAGGATGGGGAGTGTGCGTGTTTGGTCGAGGAAGCAAGGGAAGGCAGTGTGTGGCCGGAATTGAGGGCTAAGCTCGTCGGAGACGGTGGCGGTGTAGGAGTGATTGGCGACAGCCTAGGGGCGAAGAGAGGGAGCGGTCTGGGGAAAAAGGAGGGGGAGACGCTGGGGTTTAATAGCATGCCGTCACGGCGAGGTTTAAGACACGCCATCAATGCGTATTCAAGCCGAGACATCAACGGCAGAAACGGCCGGCGCAGTCGTCGCGAGGAAGAAGGAGGAGTGGGAAAGTGGGGTCTGCAGGTCAGTGGGAAAAGAGTGAGGAAAGGGTCCACCGGTCAGTCTCTTTGCGGGTCTGTTAATAGGTGTGAACCGTTTTCTTCGGGTGAGGGGGAGTTGGGCTGCTGGGCTTAGTTGGGCCGGCTGGGCTAGATGGTTGGGCTGCTCTATTTTTTCTGTTTGGATCCTTTTTCTTTTTCTATTTCTGATTTCTGTTTTGAATTTCCAATCAAACAAACATCAACCAAATCAACTCAAACAACACTCAAATTTGTAATATTGTAATTAGTTCTGTTTAGTAATATGGTCAAAAGTCCAAAATAAAATAATAATAACTTTATTAATCCATTCTTTAATTAAATAAAATGGAGTTTTATTTATTTAACATGGTTTGATTTATTAATAATAATTCTCATTTGAAATTACTTTCAAATCTAAAACAGTAGGTTTATTTGAAAATAAAGAATATTTGAAAGATTTGTTTTAAAATAAAATAACCTTTTATTTATGGTCCATTTACAATTAAATAAGTGGTCTCAGTTATTAAATCAAATAGGTTTTGTTTTATTGAGATAATTATTTTAAAATCTAAAATAAAGTTAAAACACTTTAGTAGGTTTTATTTGTGAATATCAAATATTTAGGAAAACTTATTTAATTTAAACCAATAAGTTTTTGTTGGTTTATAAATGATAGAACCTTTATTAATAAAACTTGGATATTAAATCCTTATTAATTTATTTTAAATAAACCTTAGCTAATTTTATTTAGAATAAAATATTTTTAATTCCAAAGCTTGGCCAAGGTTTAATTTGGCTTTATAAAATAATCTTTTATCTAAATCCATCTTTTCTTCTGAATACCAAATTTTAAAAGCTCCAAAATAGTAAATCCAAAACATTTTTTTAATTTCCTTTATTAAATGTTTATCTTTATAAATCTTTTTAGGATTTTATTTGATCAAATGGTTTAAGGTTCCTTTTAAATTCAAAAAGTTTCTTCTGGCTCTAAAAATCAAACAAAGTTTTAATTTTATTTTCACATTACAAGATTTGGAAAATCTTGGGATGTGACAGGCTACCACCCTTAAAATAAATCTCGTCCCGAGATTTGGGAAGGCTGGGGTTTACAAGCAAGTTCAAACAACTAGGGTACTACCACCCTTAAAAATTTTCAAACAAAAATTACATATTGGCCTTCTTGGGTCCTGGAAAAATTCTCTAAGCAAACTTTTGCTTTATTTCTACACTTGACTCATGGGCCAAGGTTGAGTTTCTCCATAGGCTTGTTCAACTTGTTTTTCATCCTTTCTGGACAGTTGCTTGCATAGTGTCCTGGATTCTTGCAGTTGAAACAATTAATGTCCTTGAGTTCTTTGCGTTGCTCTTGTGGGCAAGTTGCTACATAGTGGCCTGGTTCCTTGCAGTTGTTGCACCACACTTGGTCAATCTCTTTATTCTTCTTGTTCTCTGGGCATCCACTGGAGTAGTGTCCCATTTCTTTACACTTACGACATTGCACAAGGCTCATGTCTTGCTTGGGCTTCTTGATTTTCCTTGATCCTTTGAATTGGGTTGTCTTGTTTAGATGTAGGGGTGGTCCTTTTCCTTTGGTAGACTTGGATCCTTCCTGTTTCCTTTGTTCCACCATGGCATAGATAGGACATAGACCTGGAGTATGGTCACTTCCTTCACAAAGGTAGCAAGTAGCTTGAGAGGTAGGACATTGTCCAACAGGATGATCTTCTTCACAATTGGGGCATTGTCCTTCATGCTCCTTGGAAGTATGATCCTTGTCTCCACAAATAATGCAAGCTGGGGCTCCATCTAGAACAATATTCTTTTCATCCTTGTTATCATAAATTCTCTTTGGATAGCTTTCTTCTATGCTAATCATTTGATTAGTCACCTTAAGCATCAGTTGAGACTGTTCTTCCAAAAATCTTTGGAGTGCTGGATCCTTATCACTATTGTTGACTAGGAACTGAGCGGTCAGTTGGTTCAACTGGTGTTGGGTTGCTATGAGCTCTTTCATGCTATCAGCTTGGTTGGTGTTGGTGTCATCAACCTTGGAGTCCCTTGGAGTAGTCATCTGTTTGGGTTTGAAGGGAGTTTAGAACAGGCAAGATATTTCTAAGGAATATTTCTAATCACACACATCAAAATTTTACACAAACAATGTGCATGCAATCACAAACAACTTTTCACTCAAACAACAAAGTTCAAGCACATTTTATGCAACAAAATATTTTTGATACACCACATAAGTTGGTGTGTTTTTGACTTAACTAAATCTGGTGGTCCATCTATATGGTTCACTTGTGATCTTTCCTTCCTTCATGATTCTTCTTGTATGAGATCTTGGTTCCCTTGAGAAAACTCTTGGTCACAATACTTCAAAGTTGTTGATGGCTTCTTCCTATTTTGCATTCCCTCAGTCTCTAAATCTTTAAGCAAGATTTCCTTGTTTCACTTGTGGTCTTTAGTAGTTTCCAAGTTGGAAGTCCTTGGTGAATATGCTGAAGATGTTGAAGTCATTAGAGTTGAAGATGTTGAAGTCATTAGAGTTGAAGATGTTGAAGGAGTCCTTTGCATATGATGAAGTCTTTGGTCTTGGGTAGGTTTTTCCATCAGGTTGAGGTAGAAGAGGTGTAGAGTTAAAAACCAAAATGGTTGAGGAAAGAGTTTACAAGTGTTTTTGGTAAATAAGTTTTTGGAACAAAAACAACTCCTAATTTTCTAAGGGTTTTTGTCCAAACCTAGGTTTACAAATCCTACAGGCAACACAATGCTCTGATACCATCTGTAGAGGTCTCAACCTAATAAGGTATGGTCCCTCCTGTGTTTTACAATGCTAGTCCCTGGATCAATAGCTAGCATCCACAGTTAAGATGTAATATCAAGATACAAAGGTCATAATATAAATTTATAACCAGGAATAACATAAGTTTATTACATCAAACATAGCTCATTTGGCTATTACATTACATTTGCAGCGGAATAACTATAAGTATGGGTCCATCATCTTCAAAGTGCCACAGGCAGATGTTGGTTGTAGATTTTGTAGTCCTAGTCAATCAAACAATCTTCATTTTTAAAACAATCAACCTGCAACATTACAAGTTACAGCCACAAGGGTCAATACATTTTGAATTGTATTGGCAAGCTTCACTTTTATGTATAATAAGAGTGGATCCTATCATTATATGCATATTTGGCTAAGTAGAGTTTAAGGCTTATTTGCATAAAGCAATATTTTATCCTATCTTTCCAAAAGGGTTTTAAAGTCTTTTGTCAAAGTTCTTTTCCAAGTTCCTTGAACTCCTTGGTAGAAACTCAAGTGTTCAAATCCTTGTCAAAATCTCTTGAGCACCTTGGTAATCCCCAAGTGCAACAAGTTTTAGCAAAACTCATGAGTTCCTTGGTAAAACCCCAAGTACATCATGTTCTTGAGCACCTTGGTAACCCCAAGTGCAACAAGCTTTAAAATCTCTTTGAATTCCTTGGTAGACACACAAGGGCATCAAGTTTTTATATTAGAAGTTGGAATGTCGAGATCTCCCATAGTTCAAACTTTAGTTGCTCAGTATTGTCCATAACCGGGGACACGGCTAAGTACTTAGATTTTATTATCTTCTGCAGAAGGAGTACACTTTACCCACATGACACAATCCCATCTTGTTGCCACCAGTGGCCTACTGGATTAGTGCTCACCAAGATGGAGTACTGGCAGACTGAGAATGTGACGAAGTCTTTCCATAAGGTCCCCCCATACATCATTGCTAGCTTTGTCTTCAGCCCCCATGAAGCATTCCAGATCCCCATGTCCAGTAACTAAAGACAATGCATGGGTCTTCCTAATGTAATTGACTAAGCCAGAGCCATAATAGCATGTGGTTGTACACGAAAGCCACAATTGGAGAAACATGTTTGATCTCTAAGTTTCCTAGGTGGTTTTCTTTTGGAGCACAACACAAAGTGATTGCCATAGACATGGTTCTCTTTTGTTGCCACCTTCTCCAAAACTTAAAGCATCCTCCACCTAGGTGGTTCATTGAGTCCTTGTTTTATTATGTAAAATACAAGTTCTTTTCTCAATCTTTGTAAAATCTCAACATGTATCTCTTTTCAAAACATAGCATATAGCATGGCTAAGCATGTACAACTTCAATATTTTCACTAAGGTGTGTATAGGGAATCCTATTAGGATTTAGCATAGCATAAGTACAGAATTATCTTTTCATGCATATTTTCAAAATCCACTAAGTATAATGAAAATAGTAGGACTTTTGTATGATAGTGCAACTTGCCTTTTTGGTAGGGAATGAGGGTTCACTTCCTTGATCTTGCTAGTTTCACACTTTGCTAATTTCACTACAAGTCAATCAAGCAAATCACCAAATCAACTAACATTCCAAACCAGGGTTAAACAAACAATTTCACACATATAGCAATGGAGTCTAAGTCATGCAAAGGTGGTTTCTTTTTGCAAGGTTGGTCTCTACTAGGTTTATAACTTTGTAAGGTTCTAAATTGGTCATTTACCAAAATGGCAAAGTCATTTGCAAATGGGTTTTATCTCAAGACCATTTTAAAATTCATTCATCATTTTATGTGGTGAAAATTATTCTTATCAAAGCAAAACTTTAGGTTTTTCACCAAGTGAGTTGCCCTTGGCAAGGCTTGGTGTTTTGGGTCAGTAAGTTTGGTCCAAAACATTTTCCCAAGGTTTTCCTTGCAAAAACATTTCCATAACAAAATCAATGAGTTTATTTGGTTAGAAAATGGCTAAGTTAAATAATTCAACCTATATTTTACCAAAATCATTTTTAACACTATGGGTTGGTTCCTAGGGTCAGTAAGGTCACACAAATCTATTTTGCAAAAGATTTAATCCTAAAATCAATTTTAAACAATTTTTATACTCTAAATAAGTACACAAATGTTTCTGCAAATTCAAACAAGCTAACAGATACTATTTTCAAAACTAAGGCCATGGTTGTTTAGGGCTTGTTCTCCTGATTTCATTGGTATAAAATTTATAATTTTTGGACGTGTGGTTTGAAAGTTATAGGGGTTTGAAGTTTGCAAATAATTCTGATTTCAAAACTGTTTTTAGATCTATTACAGGCCACGCGTCGCGTCGTGATTGGTCGATACCGATTCGTCTGGATCGCGTGCTGCGGCGCGTTGGATCAAGTCAGATCGTGCGGCACAGGATCATCACTTACCCCTTTGTTAACGTTCTATCGTACCCGTCAGATCCAGATCCTACGGTTACTAACACGCTTGCCAAAGTCTGGCGGCGCTCGTCGGCTGCGCGCGGCGGCGACGGTCGGTCGGTGGCGGCGCTGGTGAAATAGGAGGCGAGAGAGGAAGGGAGTAGGCTCACCGAGGTCGCAGTTGGTTGGGGAAGCTCAACGTGTGGTCGACGAGGTAGGGGGCGCACGGGAACGGTGGCAATTGCTCGCCGGAGACTTCGTCGGCGTCGGGTGGTTCTGTCCGCGGTCGAGGGCGACGCTGTGGATCATCCCGAAGCAAAACGAGGGCACGGTTAGAATCGTAAGATCAAGGCAGGGCTGTGTGCGTGAACGAGAGGGCGCGGGGCGGTCGAGGCTTACCGGGGAAGGTCGTCGGATAGGTTGCAGACGCGGCGGCGTTCGGAAGCTCGTTGTAGCCGACGCGCTGGGGCGCCTGCGGTTGAACGGAGGGCACGGGCAAAAGCGCCAGAGGATGGGGAGTGTGCGTGTTTGGTCGAGGAAGCAAGGGAAGGCAGTGTGTGGCCGGAATTGAGGGCTAAGCTCGTCGGAGACGGTGGCGGTGTAGGAGTGATTGGCGACAGCCTAGGGGCGAAGAGAGGGAGCGGTCTGGGGAAAAAGGAGGGGGAGACGCTGGGGTTTAATAGCATGCCGTCACGGCGAGGTTTAATACACGACATCAATGCGTATTCAAGCCGAGACATCAACGGCAGAAACGGCCGGCGCAGTCGTCGCGAGGAAGAAGGAGGAGTGGGAAAGTGGGGTCTGCAGGTCAGTGGGAAAAGAGTGAGGAAAGGGTCCACCAGTCAGTCTCTTTGCGGGTCTGTTAATAGGTGTGAACCGTTTTCTTCGGGTGAGGGGGAGCTGGGCTGCTGGGCTTAGTTGGGCCGGCTGGGCTAGATGGTTGGGCTGCTCTATTTTTTTCTGTTTGGATCCTTTTTCTTTTTCTATTTCTTATTTCTGTTTTGAATTTCCAATCAAACAAACATCAACCAAATCAACTCAAACAACACTCAAATTTGTAATATTGTAATTAGTTCTGTTTAGTAATATGGTCAAAAGTCCAAAATAAAATAATAATAACTTTATTAATCCATTCTTTAATTAAATAAAATGGAGTTTTATTTATTTAACATGGTTTGATTTATTAATAATAATTCTCATTTGAAATTACTTTCAAATCTAAAACAGTAGGTTTATTTGAAAATAAAGAATATTTGAAAGATTTGTTTTAAAATAAAATAACCTTTTATTTATGGTCCATTTACAATTAAATAAGTGGTCTCAGTTATTAAATCAAATAGGTTTTGTTTTATTGAGATAATTATTTTAAAATCTAAAATAAAGTCAAAACACTTTAGTAGGTTTTATTTGTGAATATCAAATATTTAGGAAAACTTATTTAATTTAAACCAATAAGTTTTTGTTGGTTTATAAATGATAGAACCTTTATTAATAAAACTTGGATATTAAATCCTTATTAATTTATTTTAAATAAACCTTAGCTAATTTTATTTAGAATAAAATGTTTTTAATTCCAAAGCTTGGCCAAGGTTTAATTTGGCTTTATAAAATAATCTTTTATCTAAATCCATCTTTTCTTCTGAATACCAAATTTTAAAAGCTCCAAAATAGTAAATCCAAAACATTTTTTTAATTTCCTTTATTAAATGTTTATCTTTATAAATCTTTTTAGGATTTTATTTGATCAAATGGTTTAAGGTTCCTTTTAAATTCAAAAAGTTTCTTCTGGCTCTGAAAATCAAACAAAGTTTTAATTTTATTTTCATATTACAAGATTTGGAAAATCTTGGGATGTGACAATGGAGATCATGTTCGTGCTTGAAGATGGAGATCCGAAGCATAAAAAGAAAGGCCATATCATATCACATATTATGAATTGCATGTGATTTTAATCCTTTTATGCATCTTGTATTGCTTAGTTCACGACGGTAGCATTATAAGATGATCCCTCTCACAAAATATCAAGTTATAAAGTGTTCATCCTTAGTAAGCACGGTTGCTAAAGCTCGTTATTTTGAAGCACCACGTGATGATCAGGTGTGTTAGATTCTGCGAGTGTATACAACGGGAGCAAGCCATATTTGCTCATGCGGAAGCTAAGGTTTGATCTTGATGAGCCTAGCATGTACAGACATGGTCTCGGAACACGAATCACCAAAAGGTAAAGCATGAGTCATATAGTAGATATGATGAACATGTTGATTGTTCGCCATTGAAGCTACATCATCTCTCGTGATGATCGGTTTTGATGTGGTGGATTTTGTTCGTGTGATCACTAAAACAATGTGAGGGATATTGTTTTGAGTGGGAGTTCACCTAGATTAATTTAACTATTAATTAGAACTCGGTTTGTCATAAACTTAGTCTAAACTATTGCAAATATGTTGTAGATCAATGGTGGCCCCTACCATCAATTTTAATGCGTTCCTACAGAAAGAAAAGTTGAAAAATAATGGAAGCAACTTCGCGGATTGGCTCCACAACTTGAGGATTGTTCTCAATGCTGGTAATTTGACCTATGTGCTGGATGCACCGCTGGGTGACCCACCTGCAACTGATGCTACCGATGAGGTGAAGAATGTTTTCCTCACTCAGAAGAATCAGTACTCCATAGTTCAGTGTGCTATCTTGTATGGTTTGGAATCGGATCTTTAAAAAAGGTTTGAGAACCATGACCCACATGATATTGTCCGTGAACTCAAAATGATATTTGAGACTCACGTGGCAGTTGAGAGTTATGAGGCTTCTGAAAAGTTCTTTAATTGTAAGATAGAAGAGGGAAGCTCCGTCAGTGAGAACGTGCTTAAGATGTCTGGGCACGCAATCAAGCTTCAAAGCTTGGGTATAGTGATTCCTAACGCTTTGGGGATTCACCGTGTCCTCCAATCACTACCACCAAGTTACAAGAACTTTGTGATGAACTACAATATGCAAAACATGGACAAGTCATTGCCCGAACTCTTCTCCATGTTAAAGTCTACGGAAGTGGAGATCAAGAAAGAGCACCAAGTGTTGATGGTCAATAAGACCACCAAATTTAAGAAGCAAGGTAAGTCTAAGAAAAGGGAAACTTCAAGAAGGGCGGTAAGAAAGTTACCACACCGGCAAAGAAGACCAAGGCTGGGCCTAAGCCTGATACTGAGTGCTTTTACTGCAAGGGAGAAGGTCACTGGAAGCGGAATTGCCCAAAAGTACTTGACGGATTTGAAGAATGGCAACATCAAGAAGAAAGGTATATCCGATATACATGTTATTGATGTGTATCTCACTAGTAGTTGTAGTAGTGCCTGGGTATTTGATACTGGTTCGGTTGCTCATATTTGTAACTCGAAACAGGTGCTGCATAATAGACGGAAACTAGCGAAGAACGAGGTGACGATGCGCATTGGAAATGGATCAAAGGTTGATGTGATCGCGGTCGGCACACTACCTCTTCATCTACCATCGGGATTAGTTTTATACTTAAATAATTGTTATTTGGTGCTTGTGTTGAGCATGAACATTATATTCGGATTATGTTTATTCTGAGACGGTTACTTATTTAAGTCCGAGAATAATGGTTGTTCGATTTATATGAGTAATATGTTTTATGCACATGCACCTTTAATAGATGGTCTATTCTTGTTGAATATCAATTGTAGTAATACACATATTAATAGCATTGAAGCTAAACGTTTGAAATTGAGCGATAACTCAACCTATATGTGGCACAGTCATCTTGGTCACATTGGAGTGAAGCGTATGAAGAAACTCCATTCTGATGGACTTCTTGAATCACTTGATTTTGAATCACTTGAAAGATGCGAAGCATGTCTGATGGGTAAAATGACTAAGACTCCATTTTCTGGTATGATGGAGCGAGCTACGGACTTATTGGAAATCATGCATACTGATGTTTGTGGTCCAATGAGTGTAGCATCGCGTGGTGGTTATCGTTATGTTCTTATCTTCATGGATGACTTGAGTAGATATGGGTATATCTGTTTCATGAAACATAAGTCCGAAACTTTCGAGAAGTTTAAGGAATTTCAAAGTGAAGTAGAGAATCAACGTAACAAGAAGATTAAGTTTCTACGGTCTGATCGTGGAGGTGAATATCTAAGTTACGAGTTTGGCGAGCATTTGAAGAAATGCGGAATACTTTCACAATCGACACCGCCGGGAACACCACAATGTAATGGTGTGTCCGAACGTCGTAATCGAACTCTCTTAGATATGGTTCGTTCTATGTTGTCACTTACAGATTTACCGCTATCGTTTTGGGGTTATGCATTAGAAACAGCCGCATTCACTTTAAATAGGGCACCATCTAAATCCGTTGAAACGACACCGTATAAATTATAGTTTGGGAAGAAACCTAAATTGTCATTCCTTAAAGTTTGGGGTTGCGAAGCTTATGTAAAGAAGTTACAGCCCGACAAGCTTGAACCCAAAGCGGAAAAATGCGTCTTCATAGGATACCCGAAGGAAACTATTGGGTATACATTCTATCATAGATCCGAGGGCAAAATCTCCATTGCCAAGAATGGATCCTTTCTAGAGAAGGAGTTTCTCTCGAAAGAAGTGACTAGAAGAAAAGTAGAACTCGACGAGGTTGTCGAACCTTCTCTCGGACTTGAGAGTAGCGCAGCACTGGAAGTGGTTCCTGTGGTGCCTACACCAATAAGAGAGGAAGCTAATGATGTTGATCATGAAACTTCGGTTGAAGTTACTATGGAACCTCGCACTTCAACGAGAACTCGTACCACTCCTGATTGGTATGATCCCGTTATGAGTGCCATGTTGGTGGACAACGCCGATGACCCTGTGACATATGAAGAAGCAATGATGAGCCTAGATTCCAATAAATGGCAAGAAGCCATGAAATCCGAGATTGGATCCATGTACGAAAACCAAGTATGGACTTTGGTGGACTTACCAGATGGCCGGAAGGCTCTTGAGAACAAATGGATTTTCAAGAAGAAAACAAATGTTGATGGTAATGTTACTGTCTATAAAGCTCGACTTGTCGCAAAAGGGTTTCGACAAATTCAAGGAGTTGACTACTATGAGACTTCCTCACCGGTAGCGAAGCTAAAGCCTGTGAGGATTTTGTTAGAAATCGCTGCATATTATGATTATGAGATATGGCAGATGGATGTCAAAACGGCGTTCCTCAATGGAGACATTGATGAAGAGTTGTATATGGTACAACCCAAAGGTTTTGTTGATCTGAAAGATGCCAACGAGGTATGCAAACTTCAACACTCCATTTATGGATTGAAGCGAGCATCCCGAAGTTGAAATCAACGTTTTGATAAGGTAATCAAAAGCTTTGGTTTTATACAAACTTATGGAGAAGCTTGTATTTACAAGTGAGTGGGATATCTGTAGCATTCCTAATACTATATGTAGATGACATATTATTGATTGGGAATGATGTAGACCTTCTTAATAGTGTCAAGGATTATTTGAATAATAGTTTTTCAATGAAAGATCTTGACGAAGCAGCTTACATATTAGGCATAAAGATTTATAGAGATAGATCAAGATGCCTAATATCATTGTCACAGAGTACTTATTTGGACAAAGTTCTAAAGAGGTTTGGAATGGAAGATAGCAAGAAAGGGTTCTTGCCCATGTTGCCCAATATGACCTTGAGTAAAACTCAAAGTCCTGCAATGGCAGAAGATAGAGAAATGATGAGTAAGACTCCCTATGCCTCAGCCATAGGATCTCTCATGTATGACATGCTATGTACTAGACCCGACATTGCATATGTTGTTAGTTTGACTAGCAGATATCAAAGTGATCCAGGAGTGGATCATTGGACAGCGGTCAAAAACATCCTTAAGTACTTGAGAAGGACTAAGGATATGGTTCTTTCTTATGGAGGTGATGAACAATGCGTTGTTAATGGTTACACCGATGCTAGTTGGAACACCGATCCGGATGATTCTAAATCTCAATCTGGATACGTATTTATTTTGAATGGTGCAGCAGTTAGCTGGAGGAGTGCAAAGCAAAGCATTAAGGTGAGATCTTCAACTGAATCGGAATACATAGCTGCTTCGGAGGCTTCATAAGAGGCGATATGGATGAAGGAGTTCATTGCAGATCTCGGTGTGATTTCAAGTGCGCTAGACCCAATGTCTATCTACTGTGATAACATGGGCGCCATAGCCAATGCACAAAACCAAGGTCACACAAGAAGATGAAGCATATCAAGCTGCGTTTTCATGCTATTCGAGAGCATGTCCAAGATGGTGACATAAAGATTTGCAAATTACACACAGATCTGAATGTGGCGGATCCGTTGACTAAACCTCTCCCAAGGGCAAAACATGACCAGCACCAAACCGCCATGGGTGTTCGGTATATTACCATGTAATCTAGATTAGTTGACTCTAGTGCAAGTGGGAGACTGTTGGAGATATGCCCTAGAGGCAATAATAAAAGTGGTTATTATTATATGTTTGTGTTTATGATAAATGTTTACATTCATGCTATAATAGTATTAACAGGAAACATTAATACTTGTGTGATTTGTAAAATAAATTAGAGTCCCTGGTAAAGCTTCTTTGTAATACTAACTTGTTGGTTAATAAGATGATCGTGGTTTCTCGACCATGAACATTGATATGCTATTAACAACAAGATCGTATCATTAGGAGAATGGTATGATGGACATACTCCTATAGATAAGTGTATCATAAAGATCAAGTCATTTCAATAGTTCGTTTGCTATAAGCTTCTGATACATAGTAACCTAATTCCTTTGACCATGAGATCATGTTGATCACCATCACCGGAAGGATACTTTGATGACATCGAACACCACACCGTAACTGGGTGGCCATAAAGGTGGCATTGAGTGTTCGAAAAGTATGTGTTGAGGCACATGGATCAAGAGTGGGATTTGTCCATCCATATGACGGATAGATATACTCTAGGCCCTCTCAGTGGAATGTCATCCAATTAGCTTGCAAGCATGTGACTGGCTCACAAGGGATCACATATCACGGGAATGAGAAAAGAGTACTTATCGGTAACGAGGTTGAACTAGGTATGCAGAGATACTGACTATCAAACCTCGTATAAGTAAACTATCGCGAGACAAAGGGAAATTGGTATCATATGTAAGTGGTTCATTCGATCGCAAAGTAATCGTATAAGTATGTGGGAGCCATATGAATTTCCAGATTCCTCTATTGGTTATTGATCGGAGAAGTGTCTCGGTCATGTCCGCATAATTCACGAACCGTAGGGAGACACACTTAAGGATTCGATGTTGTTTAGTAGATATGGAATGTAAGTAGGGAGACCAAATGTTGTTCGGAGTCTCGGATGGGATCCGGGATATCACGAGGAGATCCTAAATGATCCGGAGAATAAGATTCATATAAGGAAAGTCCGATTCCGGAGTTCGGGAATGATTTCGATGTTTTCATCGGAGAGATTCTAGAAGGGTCTAGAAGGTTCACCAGACCGGAAGGGGAATGGTTCATGAATGTGTCATGGTTAAGTGGAATGATTGGATCATGTCCTAGGTCACTTGGTTGGGCATTTGCAAGAGAGAAATAAAGCTCTAAATTGAAATTCAAAAGGGAAGTTTGAAAAGTCAAACTGGAAGAATGGTTTCCTGGTGGAAGAAGGAAAGAGTCATTCTTTCTCTCCAACTTGAATTTGGGAAAGGATTCAAACTCCCCTCTCCCAAGCTGCCCTCCCTCTCATAAATAGAGGGGAGGGGCTGCCCCAAAGCACCACAACCAGCCCTCTCCACCTTGCGCCGCCGCCGCGCCGCCGCCGTCGGCCCGTCGCCGTCGCCCTAGCCACCGCCGACACCTCCTCCTCATCTCCGGCCTTCTAAACCTAGATCGTCGGAAACCCTAGATCCACCATAACCCGCATCGGCTTAGGCGAAGCCCTGTGGGATCTTCCCTCTACTTTCGACACCATGCCGTCTTGCTGTCGGACTCGCGAGGGGAGAACTACAACCTCCGCTGCCTGCTGGAACAAGCGAAAGGAAGGTCTTCATCGAGTATCGAACGTGTGACCGACTGCGGAAGCGCTGCCGAAACGCAACGCCGGAAGGATCGTCTACGCGATCTTGAGATCGGCAAGTGTACGACTACATCATCCACGAGAATGTGCTCTCGTTAACTGCTTTGGAATCTTCAAGGGTGAGTACTCTAATCGACTCGTTGCTACAAGATCTAGTAGATAGATCTTGGCTTGTTTGTGTGCATGCGGTAGAAATTTTTTGTTTTCCGTGCTACGAACCACTACACGAGAGGCATGTGAGGAGGGAGCGCGCGAAGGAAGCCGCGTCGAGGGCGGCGACTGCGAGTAGCCCGCAGTCGCTAGTGGAGAGCGTGGGGAGATGCCCACACGGCACAACAGGCCGAGACTCGGGCACCCTGTAGGGTATTAGGGTAGGGTAGCATCACAGACATTCCTCGCCGCCCCGAACTCTAGCAATAGTATTAGGTGATCTGGCGGCACCATGTACCATGTTTTAATTTTAATGAAGATTATATCTTATCTCAATGACATGTGGGCCTGGGCGGACGAATGGAGAATGCGTGGGCGGTCTGCGCGGACAGAGCGAGCGCAAACGCGTCCTAGATATGGGCCGCGAATGCGCCGGTCCGAAACCGGCGGATCGTATGCCCCTCACTCCTTGGGAGCTTGCTTTTGGTATGCCCCTCCCTCCTTTGGGAGCTCTTTTTGGGCTGCCTTGTTCACGAATAGCAAAACAGACATAAACAATGCATATGCGGCCCGCCGCTGGCTGGGATGCTTTTACCTTCGCCGGTTATAATCTCCATTCCGTTTTATCAGGCCTATTTGTATTTTAAAAAAATTTAACTGCTAATTTGATCAACAAATTATGATTTGTACACCCCAAAAGTTATGCCATTAGAATCTTGTTTTCCCTATGAATTGAATGATATATATTTTGTTGCATATTGCTCATATTTTGTTGATCGAGTTGATGGTCAAATTTTGCTTTTCCAATTTATTCGTAGAAAAAAAAGTTCTCACTAGTGAAGAAAAGAAGTGACTCTACCACACAAGCTACTACTAGTACTACTAGCCAGTAGCCTTTCTTACCAGTAGTGCTGCCCAGCTTGCTCTCTGCTCTTCTTTCTCACTCTCACACACAACATTGCACAAACCCCACACATCATCACCTTTCCGTCTGATTCTGCCATGGCTCGCTTCCTCCCTCTCCTCCTTCTGGTCCTCCTCGCCGCCCCCACCGCCTACTCCCAGTCCCCGGCGGCCGCGCCCTCCTCCTCCTCCCGCTCCGGCACCGTCGCCCACTCCCCCACCGCTGCCTCACCGACCGCCTCAGCCACCCCAGGTCCTTCTTCCTCCAAAAACCCCATCTCCATCTCACCCGCATCACCTCCCTCCCACTCCAGCACCAAGCTCACATCCCCTGCCGCCGCCCCTCTGCAGGCCACAGCTCCACCGACACTGCCTCCCCCCACGCCCTCACCCGCCAGCTCCCCGCCGCCACCATTGCCGGCCCCGGCCACCGCGCCGGCATCGTCTCCCCCGGCGCCAACGCCCGTCGTGACCGCTCCGACGTTTCCCTCACCGGTGGCCGCGCCGGCTCTCTCTCCTCCAGCGCTCGCGCCCGCGCCGGCATTGTCGACGTCCCCTCCTGCCCTCGCGCCGGCGCCCGTCGTCGTCCTCGCCGCGCCGGCCCCCGCGCCGAGCAAGAAGCCCAGGACCAAGAAGCACGCGTCCCCCGCCGGGGCCCCGACCTCCGCCCTTTCGTCGCCGGCCACTGGCGGCCTCGCCCCAGGGCCCGGCCCCTCCGCCGCCGACATGTCGGTACGTATCCCTACACCCATTTACTACACGCTCCATGTACATGCGCTCGACGAACCCGTGCCTCCGGATTCCAAACCGGGCGTGCTGAACCGGATTTGATATCCTCCGCCTCGCGCCCGCTCACGGGGGCCCCAGGGTCAGCGAGCGGACGTTCGGTCAACAAGACCACGCGTACCCACGCACGGGTCCACGTGGCCGATTTAATGTGTTTTTATTGGTTGCTCCCTGTGTAACTGCGAGACCTGGGCCCACCTTGCAGAGCGACGCGGCGAGAGGCTATATGGGTACGGGAGGCGCGGCGCTGCTGATGGTCCTTGTCTCGCTGGTGTTGGTCTGAGCCGTCTGAGAATGGAGGGTGGGGTCGCCTGTCAGGCCGTCCGTCCAGCCACTGTTATTACCACTACTACTATTGCCGCTGTTCCTGCTACTGCGCTAATTTTTGCTTGGGCCCTGTTGTAAGCTGCATCTGATCTGCAGCACGCTACTGTTGCTACTTCCTTGCCATGATTATTACTATCTTGTTACCATGGTCACTAGATCATTATTACGTACTAGTATTGCTTTGGAATGGATACTATCGCCCTGCATTATATTGATCTGGAAGATTACGAGTCATTTGCAATGGATACGATCGCCGTGCATTGTCGCCGCCCACCGAATCGCCCTTACCAGCAATTTCTCCTTTGTTCTTGCAGTCTGATTGATATTTAGTTGTGAATCATGTGATGAATGTTGGGTCTGAATCTGGTACTATATGGATCCACATTTGGCCATACAGATGTAGCTTTGATACGTACTTGAATTCACAGGTTGTTTACTGTCGTTGTTTCTAGTCACAGTTTCCCTTGTTCTAAGAAAGAACAAGAGCAATCAGCCACCTGCTAGATTCAAAATCCTAATCAAATGTGGTTACACTTGGCAACGACTTTAATTTGCTTCCTGCTAGATCCTTGAAAACTGTCCATACACCTGGCAACTGTCGTAATTTGCTTGGGAAGTTTGGAAAAATTACCTAGATATAAACATTCAATGGAAATACTACTACATTCGTACAGGAATAAGTGACTTGAATTTGTCGAAATTCTCATATAATGTCCACTAGGAAGCTTCCATTACCATTGTTCGTCTTAAATTGGTCAAGTCAGATTTCACACAAACTGCAATACTCCGAAGCAACCGTCGGAGAGCATGGGACTTCACGCAGAGATTACAATAGTATCAGCAGCACTCTAGTCTAGCAGCCCATGGTACAACAAGGAGAAGACACCAATGCCTGCCAAAGAAAAAGGCACAAAAGCTGGGGAAGCTCTTCTTTCGGGGCAGCTGACAACACTAGGCTGCCCATGCCGCAATGCTAGTACTAGCGCACACACGAATCTAAGCAACCTTGTTGTTATTTTACCTGGAACCCTGGGCCCACGTCTCAGACCAAATCACAATGACGAACAAAGCTTCAGGATCAAACAGTTCCTAGTAGCTTGTGATGCATGCAAAGAATCTTGGGAACAATCTCTAGATTTGCACTTCCTTTCTTTTTTGGGGGAATCTAATCTTTCATGATTGATAACTAAAGTACTGCTTGGTAGTATGTCAAAATGCAATGAGATTCATGTCTTGGAACATCAACACCTAGAGATGTGAAATTTGCTGGGAATTGGATTTGATTATATCCACACCATATGTACAAAAAGAAAGCAAAACATTATACCTGGGAATGGCATCCAACATTTGGTTCTCTTTTCTAAAAGAAGTGTTTGTCTCACTCAATCTATGTGACTGAAAATAAAATTTCATCTACTTTGACCATTTTCTTTTCATTATCAACTATTCCCCCCTCTGAAAGACACGACGCTAGCTCACAGCAGCGTTGGTTGTAGGTTCAGCCTGTGGTGGTGGTGTTGAGGCTCATCCGAGTCGCCGGAGAAGATGTCCACCGGCACATTCGTGAACCTGAAGCTGTTCAGATTACTCAACTTTGGTTGCTCGCCGTGTTTGTGCTTGTCGAGGTAGACCACGACGACCGTGATGTCATCATGGAACTGCCGCTTCTTCCCTCTCTCAATGCGTTGCATCTCTGTGTATCTCATATCTCTCCTCCTCGCGGCTTCGGATAACGCCGCCCTCACCAGTCGCTTCGCTATTCCCTGAGCACATTTTCCACACAAAAATGCATCAGGCTCCGCATATAACGAAGCAATGTATAGTCGCTCGAGAGGATACGAGGTTAAGTAAAACTTGAATTACCGCTCTTGGATTCTTGAAGACGATATCCACCGCCGCTTTGTCGGTTAGCAGCTCCCACAGACCATCCGATGCGAATATTACGAAAAGGTCCTGCTGTTGTATCTGGCGTACTTTGATCGATGGCTCGGCAGATATGACAGCCCGCTTCAATGTAACAGAGCATACATGTTGCCGGAATAAAGGGTCTCTGCCAAAATCAGGCTTCTTCAGATAGACATCCCCAATTGATCTGGAAACCTGAAAGCACCAGAGACTGTCACTAAATAAAAAAACAGGTTTGTTGTGTTGAGCTGCTTTTAAAGTTTTTAAGGAACATTATAAAGCAACATAGCGATGATTATTAATGCGGGCAAGTAATGGGTAGCATCTTTTCTTAAATCATGTATTGTTCACCTATACTATTGACTAACTACAGGCTTTAGAAAAAACAAAGAGGAGACAACAGTTTTAGCATATGGGTTTGCCGTACTGCACAAGTAATACTAGTTGCTGACTTTTTCGAGCAGAATATATTCCTATGTTCGTATTAGATCGAGGAGTGCTTTGCAAAAGAACACTAGAATCTGTATTATGATATCGAGAACAATGAGACCAAAGCGACATCCGATCAAGGCAGGATTATAGCCTTTATCCGAGTAACAAATTCAGGGCCTCATGACATAAAGCTAGCACATGGGACATATCAGCATGTAACTTCGCTAAAACCTTTGATTGCTCACCAATTTCAGGATGGATTCTAAAGCATCCATCATGCATGGTGAATGAAGAGTCGTGACATCCCCTTAAACACTAAAATATGCCATTTGTCCTGTCTTGCGAAAATGCTATCCTTGTTCCTCACATGTTAATTAGTTCCTAACAAATATTGGAGACCATAGTCTCTGAATTGAAGCTTTATACTACTAGCAGACATGTGCCACTTAATGTTTATAAAATGTGAATGAAAATAGAATGGCATGTACCATATGGATAAAAACTATCATGATTCAGTGATAGGTACCTGAATAATGCCCTTCACCCGCCAAGCTCCCTTGGCGAAGACGACTATACGCGGATCATCAGGATGCTGCTCAGTGAGTTCCTGCCTTACCGCCTCGTCGGAAACATTGTGGTCATTGGACAGCCTCTCGGCCACTACCCCCCGGCCATTAGGTCCTCTATGGCCAAGGACAGCTCTCGAGTCGCCTAAATTGGCGACATATAGAGCATTGTCGGCGATTACTCCAACGAGGCAGCACGAGCCGACCGAGGCAATCTTTGGGTGTTTTATCCATGACTCCTTGACTATGTGCAAGAACTCCTTTTCTGTAGCACGGAATGCCTCCTTGATCGCGTCTGTCGACATGCCGCCTTGCTCGGATGAGAACTCTGTCATGATTCAGAGCACTACATTGTTTAGCTATCCAAATGTGCGGATTCAGTTTAATTAGAAAACGCATTCACACAAAATGTGTAAACCACATAATGGTATGATAAATATAGATAACATCCTCCATCAATTGGGACAATAAAATGGGAAAGAAAAGGAAAATCAAGCATGACATTTGGATGACTGGATCAAAAGTCACTGACCTGGTTACTTTGACAAACATGTGTAGAAACTACATAAACAATATAGTTAAATAATCGAAATCGGCAAATTACACCAAGTGTAATCTAAGTCTAGACAGAAAAATGGTTGATAACATTGAACAATTAAGCAGCTTGATCATGGTTATACTCAGGCGAGTTAAATGGAGTTAATTTTAGCAGCGCACTTACTGTGAATGTGCGGGAAGAGGCGAGAGGAGAGGAAGCGCGAGGCGTCGGGCCCGCCGTGGCCGTCGTACACCCCGACGAATGTGGCCGCCGGCGAGGTCACCACCTGGCCCTGGTCCTCCAGCTTCTCGTTGGCCTGCGCCACGGCGATGGAGTACTCCCCGGAGGCGTGCGGCTTCAGCTCCGCGTGCCACAGCAGCCCGTCCCCTCCCCCGCCGCCATCGCTACCGCCACCGCCGCAGCCGCAGGCGCTGCGCCCCAGGCACCGCTCCGCCGGCCGCGCCAGCCACCGCAGCATCGCGGACCTCTTCTCCTTCCGTCCTTTTCCAGCCCCAAATTCGACGCCAAGATCGTCGTGTCCACCTCCCCCCTCCGCAACAGCTCCAAAAATCTCGCCAACAAGATGGCAGCTTTCTCCTCCTCCACCAAAATCTGACGAAATCTCTCGGCAGGATCGAAGTTTTTCACCTTGCCACCATACACACGGCGCGGATTTGCTTCCTTATTGTCACCAAATAACCCAAAACGATCGATCAATCCAGTTTCTTGCCCCCTCCGTTTCCTTGCTATTTTTAGGATGCTCCACAGCGAAGGCTTTTCCTTGACAGTTGGCAGTTGGGGGCAATTCCATTAAAAGACAGTGGCGACGGCACACCGTCGGATCTAGGGCCAGGGGCACGTGGACGGCTCCCCTTCCCACCGGACGACCGGGGAATTACTAGTTAACGCGCCCGTATCTCGTGGGGCCAGCCTGGTAGTGATGGTCGCGCGTCGACCAGCCAGGTAAAGGGTCAAGTCATAAAGACCTATATCAAGCCAGGTCAAAGTATGTTTAGGGCAAACCTGGGCATGGGCAGCCGAGTCGACCTGGCCCCAAAATAGCCCATGGACCCGGCCTGGGTTAGGCCTGGTATTTACGGCCTGATGTTATCTTGGGTTGGGCTTGGGCTCGCGACATGATTGTTTTTAGGAAGGCCCGGCTTGATGGCTTGACGGCCCGGTGATTTTTCCTGCTCGAGTCAGACCTGGACCTTAAATTTAGTTCTTCCATCCGTACCACGGGAGGCTTGCTCTATATCCAAGTCTTCGGCGACAAGTCTCGTTCCATTTGTCTAGCCTTCTTAATAATTTGGATCTAACTTTAACTAAGGCTTGACATGATGACATCATACCACTAGGACAACATGAGAGAGACATGTCTGGTGACAATTTTACTTGGTCCAATAACCAAGTTGTCCCCACCCTTAAAAAGTTGGACAGATTCGTGATGAGTAGGGAATGGGAACTTCTCTTTCCTCTCACTACAGTTTATAAAGTGACTAGAGACATTCTGATCACAATCCTATTATACTTGATATCAGGAAAGGTAGAGAGAGAACATACAAAGAATTCAGATTTGACAAAAGATGGCCTAAGATGACACCTTCCTTTTAAGGGTGTCCAAGATTTGGCTTCAAAGTGTAAAATCCAAGAACTGTTTGGATTGGTGTAATAGAAATTGAAGAAACATAAAAAAGATCTCAAAGGCTAGGGTGGAGATTTGGGAGGTGGTAGGATCAAGAAGAAAAAAAGATCTCTTTAGAAAACTAACTGATCTGGAAGGTCTTGAAGAGAATTGTTACCTGACTACTGAACATATTCTAAGGAAGAGCTTCATTCAGGGAGAATTAATGCAACTTTATGCACAGGAAGAATCCTATTGGCAACAAAGATCGAGTGAAGGCTGGTTACTGGAAAGAGATATCAACACTGAGTTTTTTCATAGAATTTCCAATGGTAGGAAAAGGAAGAAAATAATGTTCTCCCTAAAAAGTGACTTGGGGATTATTCAAGGGACCCTAGAACTGGTTCAACATGCTACTCTTTTTTATAAGGAGTTGTTTGGTTATGCTCATAATGTAGATGACACACTTTTTGATACTATTTGGTCTGATGAAGAAAAAATTCTCACTCTGGTAGACAGGAAATGGACATAGAATTTACTAAAGAAGAGATCAAACATGTAATTCGCTGAATGGAGAAAAACAAAGACCTAGTACCGATGGTATTCCAATTGAGTTCTTTCAATGCTATTGGGAAAAGACTAATGTTATGTTAATGTTTTCTGATTTCTACCATTATAAGATTGACTTGGCCAGTGTTAATTATGGTATCATTACCTTAATTCCAAAAAGTGATGATGCTGACATCATTCAGAAGTTTAGACCCATCTATCTGTTACAAGTTTTGTTCAATATTTTTACCAAATTTATGACTATAAAGGTAGAACCTGTCATGCAGAAATTGACTGATAAATGTGTTGGAGATATGCCCTAGAGGCAATAATAAATGTAGTTATTATTATATCTTTGTGTTTATGATAAATGTTTACATTCATGCTATAATAGTATTAACAAGGAAACATTAATACTTGTGTGATTTGTAAACTTAATTTGAAGTCCCTAGTAAAGCCTCTATGCATCTCCTTCCATAAAGTAAGAACATAACTTATAAAAATCAGGTGCAATGATATCCCAACAAGTTTTCAGAAAACAGCCATTAAAACCATCTGGACCAGGACTTTTATCTATTGGAATTTTCTGCACTGCCTTGTCAATTTCATCTTTAGTAAAAGGAGCTGAGATGATTTCCAAACCTGCAGTTTGAGAGAATGGAAGGTGTTATGTTGGAATATTAGAGGATTAAATTCTGAGGATAAGCATAATGCTTTGAGATCACACATTGATTCCTGTGGTTGTGATATTATTTGTCTTCAAGAGACAAAAAGGGAGAGTTTTGACCATTCCTACATCAGAAAGTTTTGCCCTCGTAGATTTGATAAATTTGTTTTCTTTCCTTCAGAAGGAAACTCAGGAGGCCTAATAGTAATTTGGAATAGTGCCATTTTTGAAGGACGGCTAATTGAGAATGTTTCTTGGGCCATTAGCATGCAATTCTCTTCAACCCATTGCAATTGTACTTGGTTTCTGTCAAATATTTATGGTCCCTGTAATGGAGTAGAGAGACAAGAATTTGTACAATGGATGTATAATCTGAATATTGATGATGAGGATAATTGGTTGTTAGTTGGGGATTTCAATTTTTATAGATCCCAGGAGGATAGGAATAGAGATGGGGGTAATGTTGAAGATATGCTCTTATTTAATGATCTCATTAGAGCTCAAAATTTAGTGGAATTACCTCTTCAAGGCTCTTCTTTCACTTGGAGTAATATGCAATCTGAACCTTTATGGGAAAGGTTAGACTGGTTTTTCACATCCAATAACTGGACATCTGCTTTCCCAAACACTACTGTTCAGACTCTGTCTAGGCCTGTTTTAGATCATTTGCCTTGCTTGATTTCTATTCAGTCTTCTATCCCAAGAACTAAATTATTTAGGTTTGAAAATTTCTGGATAAATCATCCTGGTTTTAAGGAAGTTGTGTCTGCAGCTTGGCAAATCCCAGTAGGCAACAGAAACCCTGCTGCAGCCCTTAATTACAAATTGAAAAATACCAGAAGAGCTCTGAAAAGATGGAGTAAGTCTATCTCCAAGTTATCCTTATTAATTGAAAACTGCCAGCATGTGTTGAAGCAAGTGGAAATTTTAGAGCAACTTAGGTTATTATCTTTGCCTGAATGGAATTTTAGGAAAATTTTAAAGAATCATATTTCCAGATTACTATCTTATAAACAGCAATATTGGAAGAAGAGATGTACTGAGAGATGGATTAAATATGGAGATGAGAATACAAAATTCTTCCATCGTGTGGCTACAGAAAGACATAGGAAAAATGCAATTGCTTCCTTGACCAACCAACAAGGGAATGTTGTTCAGGATCATGATGGAAAGGCCCAGCTTCTTTTTGAAAGTTTCAGACAAAGACTAGGGGTTTCGGAGGGACATTGCATGAGATATAATATGCAGAATTTATTCTCTCGAACTGCAGGTTTGGAAATCATCTCAGCTCCTTTTACTAAAGATGAAATTGACAAGGCAGTGCAGAAAATTCCAATAGATAAAAGTCCTGGTCCAGATGGTTTTAATGGCCGTTTTCTGAAAACTTGTTGGGATATCATTGCACCTGATTTTTATAAGTTATGTTCTTACTTTATGGAAGGAAATGCCATTCTAGACAGTGTAAACAACTCTCTTATTACACTAATCCCCAAAAAGCCTGCACCTTCTTCTGTTCATGATTTTCTTCCAATTTCTTTGCTGAATAATAATCTTAAGCTCCTCACCAAATTACTGGCAGACAGATTGCAACTATGGATGCTACACTTGGTCAGTGAAAATCAATATGGGTTTATTAAAGGAAGATCTATTCAGGACTGTTTAGCTTGGTCTTTTGAGTTTTTATTCCAATGTCAACAGTCAAAAAAGGAAATTATTGTTTTGAAGTTGGACTTTGAGAAGGCATTTGACTTGATTGAACATGATACAATTATTGAAATTCTTAGACATATGGGTTTTACTGAGCTATGGCTAAAGTGGATTAAGTGTCTTCTATCTTCTGGACATTCTTCTATCCTCCTAAATGGAATTCCTGGGAAATCTTTCCTTTGTAGAAGAGGGGTAAGACAGGGAGACCCTTTATCCCCTTTATTATTTGTGTTGGCATCTGAACTTCTACAGGTAGTTGTGAACAAGGAATTAAATGAGAATAGACTACATTTACCCATTCCTTGTGGGGGCAAATTCCCAATTATACAATATGCAGATGATACAATCATGGTGCTTCAAGCAAAAAATGAGGAAGTAACCCATCTCAAAAGTATCTTGCTTGATTATGCTGTTTCAACAGGGCTAAAAATAAACTTTCAAAAATCTAGTCTTATTCCCATAAACATTTCCAATGATAGGGCTCAAGAGCTGGCAGATATTTTTGGATGTTCAGTTGCAAAAATGCCATTTACTTATCTGGGATTGCCTATGGGCACAACCAAACCGTCAATAACTGAACTTATGCCCTTAGTAGATAGAATTGAAAGAAAGGTGACTAGTGCTACTCTGCTTCTATCACATGCTGGAAAACTAGCTTATATTAATGCTATTTTAACCTCCATTGCTACTTATACAATGTGTACCATTGAGATTCATCCTAAAATAAGGGACTATATTGACAAGATCAGGAGAAGATGTTTATGGAGCAAAAAGTATGAAAATGGAGACATTAAGTGCCTATCCTTAGCTGCTTGGGACATGGTATGCAAACCAAAGAATAAAGGAGGTTTAGGTATTTTGAATATAAAGATTCAGAATCAAGGTTTACTGCTAAAATTTCTGGACAAATTCTATAACAGAAAGAATATTCCTTGGGTTCAGATGATTTGGAACACTTATTATCAGCAATCTGTGCCACATGCCACTAGTAATGTGGGTTTTTTTTGGTGGAAATCTATTATGAACTTGTCTCCTATTTTCAGAGGAATAGCTACTTGCATTATTGGAAAAGGGGATACAGCCTTGTTCTGGAAGGATAAATGGCAAGATTCCATTCATGAAGAACAGTTTCCAAGATTATTTTCCTATGTTCTAAATGAAGACATTCAGGTTAGGAATTTTGTATCTACAGGAACTCTACAAGATTTATTTCATTGTCCTTTATCAGTGGAAGCAATGATAGAATATCAACAGCTACAAGAACAGCTCAGCTCAGTTCAACTTCAGGAAGAAGGAAATGACAGATGGATTTATCAATGGGGAGATAAATTTACTTCCAGAAATTATTACAAGCTCTGTTTTCAACTGATTGACCCTCCAGAGCAGTTTCAGTGGATATGGGCATCTAAGCTCTGGCCAAAATTAAAGGTTTTCTCCTGGTTTTTATTGTCAGATAGATTGAATACTATGAATATGTTAAAGCGTAGGCACTTTAACGTGGGACAAGGGCAACACTATGATTGTTCTCTCTGTAGTTTGGGAGTGGAAGAAACTCTTGAGCATTTATTTTTCTTCTGCCCTTTCAGTCAAGTATGTTGGCATAGACTTAACATATCATGGGATAATTCAACATGCAGATTTACTTTACTGGGACAGGAAAAGGAGGAATTCCAACACCCACATTTCTTTGAAATTTTTATCATTGCTTCTTGGGGGATCTGGAAGGAAAGGAATAATCTAATATTTCAAGGAACAAGACATTCTGTAAACTTTTGGAGATCTAGAGTTAAGGCTGATTTAGATTTGCTTAGGTTCAGGGTTAACCAAAACCTAGAAAATACCATAAACTTGTATATAGCTAGAATCTAGTGTGGTGTTGTGTGCCCTTGTAACTTGATGCTCTCTGCATCCCTATGTAACTCTATTTTATATTAATATAGTACCACAGTAGGAGCCTCTCCTACTGTTTATGGTCAAAAAAAAAGCCTCTATGCATCACTAGCTTGTTGGTTAATGAATGATTGTGGTTTCCCTGTCATGAACATTGAGATGTTATTAACAACAAGATCATATCGTTAGGAGAATGATATGGTGGACATACTCCTATAGATAAGCGTAGCATAAAGATCAAGTCATTTTAATAGTTCAATTGCTATATGCTTTCCGATACATAGTAACCTAATTCCTTCGACCATGAGATCATGCATATCACCTTTACCGGATGGATGCTTTGATGACATCAAACACCACACCGTAACTGGGTGGCTATAAAGGTGGCATTGAGTGTTCGGAAAGTATTGGTTGAAACACATGGATCAAGAGTGGGATTTGTCCATCCATATGACGGATAGATATACTCTGGGCCCTCTCGGTGGAATGTCATCCAATTAGCTTGCAAGCATGTGACTGGCTCACAAGGGATCACATATCACGGGAACGAGAAAACAGTACTTATCGGTAACGAGGTTGAACTAGGTATGCAGAAATACCGACGATCATAACCTCGGATGAGTAAACTATCGTGAGACAAAGGGAAATTGGTATCGTATGTAAGTGGTTCATTCGATCGCAAAGTAATTGTAGAAATATGTGGGAGCCATATGAATTTCCAGATTCCTCTATTGGTTATTGTTCGGAGAAGTGTCTCGATCATGTCCGCATAATTCACGAACCGTAGGGAGACACACTTAAGGATTCGACGTGTTTGAGTAGTTATGGAATGATGAGAAAGAGTCTGAATGTTGTTCGGAGTCTTGAATGGGATTCGGGATATCACGAGGAGATCCAGAATGGTCCGGAGAATAAGATTCATATAAGGAAAGTACCGTTTCGGAGTTGGAGAATGGTTCCGGTGTTTTCATCGGGAATGTTCTAGAAGGTTCCGGAATGTTCGGCACTCCGGAGGGGAAGGGTACATGAATGTGTTATATCAAGTTGGTATGATTGCATCATGTACTCGGTGTCATCGCTGAACAAAATAGAGGGTTTATTCAAATCCTAGTTTGAAAAGTCAAACGCTAAGGTTGAAAGTCAAACGGCTATTTTTGGGAAGTGGAGAGGGAGGTGGAAACCGACTTGGGGGAGGAGTTCCTCCTCCCACCGCCGGCGCACCTCCAATCCGAGTTGGGGAGGGACTCCCCTCCCCTTGGCCGGCCGGCCCCTCCACCTATATAAGGAGGGGCAGGGCTCCCCTCCTAGACACACAAGTTCCTACACCTCTAAACCCTAGCCCCAAGCCGCCGCCGGCCCTAGGGCACTCGCCGCCGCCGCGTAGGTGAAACCCTAGACACCGGCCTAGCCCCCTCCTCGGCGTGTCTAAACCCTAGATCGTCGAGGAACTCTCTCATACTCCACCATACTCGCTCCGGCTTAAGGCGAAGCCCTGCGAGATCTCCCCTCTACTTCTGGTACCACGCCGTTGTGCTGCCGGAATCGCGAGGAGAGTGCTACAATCTCCGCTGCCTGCTGGAACAAGGGAGAGGAAGGTCTTCATCGAGTACCGAACGTGTGACCGACTGCGGGAGCGCTGCCGGAACGCAGCGCCGGAAGGATCGTCTACGCGATCTTGAGATCGGGAAGAGTACGACTACATCACCCACGAGAATCCGCTCTCGTCAAACACTTTGGAATCTTCGAGGGTGAGTTATTCCATCGACTTGTTGCTACAATCTAGTAGATATATCTTGGCTTGTTTGTTTGTATGCGATAGAAATTTTTTGTTTTCCATGCTATGAATCACTACAGTGGTATCAGAGCCGTGTCTATATGTAGATCTATTGCACGAGTAGAACACAATGGTCATTGTGGGCGCTGATGCTTTTATTGTCGATTGCTTCTTGTGTACTTTGCATCTTGCGGGATGTTGGGATGAAGCGGCCCGGGCTAACCTTACATGACATCGTTCATGAGACTTGCTCCACGCTTGACATGCAACTTGTATTGCATAAGTGGCTTTGCGGGTGCCTGTTTCTCCTAGCATAGTTAAGATTCAATTTACAACGGGTGATTAACAATACTAGTATCAATGTTGTGGTTCATGTTCGTAAGTTAGGACGACACTTACTGAAAGCCCCAAACCACGTAAAACATGCAAAGAAAGTAGAGGCGTCTAACTTTGTTTTGCAGGGGTGTGCTGTGATGTGATATGGCCATGATTGTGATTATATTTGATCTATGCAATGTTCCTTATTGTAAGTTGGCAACCGGCAGGAGCCATATGGTTGTCTTTAATTTATGTTAAGACCCGCGTGTCTATTCAAAGTAGTTGTAATAGTTGAAGCCGGTGGACGACAACCATGAAGAAGCGTCATTGACCTTGATGCAATGCCGGTGATGATGGAGATCATGTTCGTGCTTGAAGATGGAGATCGGAAGCACAAAGAAGAAAAGGCCATATCATATCACATATTATGAATTGCATGTGATGTTAATCCTTTATGCATCTTGTATTGCTTAGTAGACGACGGTAGCATTATAAGATGATCCCTCATGCACATGAATTTCAAGTCATAAAGTGTTCACCCTTAGTTAGCACCGTTGCTAAAGCTTGTTGTTTCAAAGCACCACGTGATGATCGGTGTGTTAGATTCCGCAAGTGTATACAACGTGAGCAAGCCAGATTTGCTCATGCGGAAACTAAGGTTTGATCTTGACGAGCCTAGCATGTACAGACATGGTCTCGGAACACGGATCACCGAAAGGTAAAGCATGAATCATATAGTAGATATGATGAGCATGTCGATTGTTCGCCATTGAAACTATATCAGCTCTCGTGATGATCGGTGTTGATGTGGTGGATTTGGTTCGTGTGGTCACTAAAACAATGTGAGGGATATTGTTTTGAGTGGGAGTTCACCTAGATTAATTTTATTATTAATTTGAACTCAATTTGTCATAAACTTAGTCTAAACTATTGCAAATATATTGTAGATCAATGGCAGCCCCTACCATCAATTTTAATGCGTTCCTAGAGAAAGAAAAGTTGAAAAACAATGGAAGCAACTTCGCGGATTGGTTCCGCAATTTGAGGATTGTCCTCACAGCTGGTAATTTGACCTATGTGCTGGATGCACCGCTGGGTGACCCACCTGCAGCTGATGCTGCCGATGAAGTAAAGAATGTTTACCTCACTCGGAAGACTCATTACTCCACAGTTCAGTGTGCTATCTTGTATGGTTTAGAATCGGAGCTTCAGAAAAGGTTTGAGAATTCAGACCCATATGATATTGTCGAGGATCTCAAATTGATCTTTGAGACTCATGCGGCAATTGAAAGCTATGAGGCTTCTGAAAAGTTCTTTAACTGCAAGATGGAAGAGGGCAGCTCCGTTAGTGAGCATGTGCTTAAGATGTCTGGGCACACAAACAAACTTCAAAGCTTGGCTATAGTGATTCCTAATGCTTTGGGGATTTACCGCGTCCTCCAATCACTACCACCAAGTTACAAGAACTTTGTGATGAACTACAACATGCAAAACATGAACAAGACGTTGCCAGAACTCTTTGCCATGTTGAAATCTGCAGAAGTGGAGATCAAGAAAGAG
Organism: Avena sativa; assembly: GCA_916181665.1. Lineage (NCBI taxonomy): Eukaryota > Viridiplantae > Streptophyta > Magnoliopsida > Poales > Poaceae > Avena > Avena sativa. Next base: position 130,530,492 of record OV702283.1, on the reverse strand, counting down.
CACCAAGTGTTGTTGGTCAATAAGACCACCAAATTCAAGAAAGGCAAGTCTAAGCAGAAGGGACACTTCAAGAAGGGTGGTAAGAAAGTTACCACGCCGACGAAGAAGACCAAGGATGGACCTAAGCCTGATACTGAGTGCTTTTACTGCAAGGGAGAAGGTCACTGGAAGCGGAATTGCCCAAAGTACTTGGCGGATTTGAAGAACGGCAACATCAAGAAGAAAGGTATATCCGATATACATGTTATTGATGTGTATCTCACTAGTACTTGTAGTAGTGCCTGGGTATTTGATACTGGTTCGGTTGCTCATATTTGTAACTCGAAACAGGTGCTGCAGAATAAACAGAAGCTAGCGAAGAACGAGGTGACGATGCGCGTGGGAAACTGATCAATGGTTGATGTGATCGCGGTCGGCACGCTACCCCTTCATCTACCATCGGGATTAGTTTTATACTTAAATAATTGTTATTTGGTGCCTGCGTTAAGCATGAACATTATATCGGGATCTTGTTTATTGCGAGACGGTTACTTGTTTAAGTCCGAGAATAATGGTTGTTCGATTTATATGAGTAATATGTTTTATGCACATGCACCTTTGATAGATGGTCTATTCTTATTGAATCTCGATAGTGGAAATACACATATTAATAACATTGAGGCTAAACGTTTGAAATTGAGCGATTACTCGACCTATATGTGGCACTGTCGTCTTGGTCACATTAGAGTGAAGCGTATAAAGAAACTCCATTCCGATGGACTTCTTGAATCACTTGATTTCGAATCACTTGAAAGATGCGAAGCATGTATGATGGGTAAAATGACTAAGACTCCATTCTCTGGTATGATGGAGCGAGCTACGGACTTATTGGAAATCATACATACCGATGTGTGTGGTCCAATGAGTGTAGCATCGCGCGGTGGTTATCGTTATATTCTAACCTTCACGGATGATTTGAGTAGATATGGGTATATCTATTTCATGAAACATAAGTCCCAAACTTTCGAGAAGTTTAAGGAATTTCAAAGTGAGGTAGAGAATCAACGTAACAAGAAGATTAAATTTCTACGTTCTGATCGTGGAGGTGAATATCTAAGTTACGAGTTTGGCGAGCATTTGAAGAAATGCGGAATACTTTCACAATTGACACCGCCGGGAACACCACAGCGTAATGGTGTGTCCGAACGTCGTAATCGAACTCTCTTAGATATGGTTCGTTCTATGATGTCACTTACAGATTTACCGCTATCATTTTGGGGTTATGCATTAGAAACAGCCGCATTCACTTTAAATAGGTCACCATCTAAATCCGTTGAAACGACACCGTATGAATTATGGTTTGGTAAGAAACCTAGATTGTCGTTCCTTAAAGTTTGGGGTTGCGAAGCCTATGTAAAGAAGTTACAGCCGGACAAGCTTGAACCCAAAGCGGAAAAATGCGTCTTCATTGGATACCCGAAGGAAACTATTGGGTATACCTTCTATCATAGATCCGAAGGCAAAATCTTCGTTGCCAAGAATGGATCCTTTCTAGAGAAGGAATTTCTCTCGAAAGAAGTGACTGGAAGGAAAGTAGAACTCGACGAGGTTGTCGAACCTTCTCTCGAAATTGCGAGTAGCGCAGCACCGGAATAAGTTCCTGTGGTGCCTGCACCAGTTAGAGAGGAAGGTAATGATGATTATCATGAAACTTCGGTTGAAGTTGCTACAGAGCCTCGCAGGTCAACGAGAACTCGTACCACCCCAGATTGATATGATCCCGTTATGAGTGTCATGTTGGTGGACAACACCGATGACCCTGAGACATATGAGGAAGCAATGATGAGCCCAGATTCCAATAAATGGCAAGAAGCCATGAAATCCGAGATTGGATCCATGTACGAAAACCAAGTATGGACTTTGGTGGACTTACCGGATGGCCGGAAGGCTGTCGAGAACAAATGGATTTTCAAGAAGAAAACAGATGCTGATGGTAATGTTACTGTCTATAAAGCTCAACTTGTCGCAAAGGGGTTTCGACAAATTCAAGGAGTTGACTACGATGAGACTTTCTCACCAGTAGCGAAGCTAAAGTCTGTGAGGATTATGTTAGCAATCACTGCATATTATGATTATGAGATATGGCAGATGGATGTCAAAACAGCATTCCTCAATGGAGACATTGATGAAGAGTTGTATATGATGCAACCGAAAGGTTTTGTCGATCCTAAAGATGCTAACAAGGTATGCAAACTTCAATGGTCCATTTATGGATTGAAGCAAGCATCCCGAAGTTGGAATCAACATTTTGATAAGGTGATCAAAAGTTTTGGTTTTGTACAAACTTATGGAGAAGTTTGTATTTACAAGAAAAGTGAGTGGGAGCTCTGTAGCATTCTTAATACTATATGTAGATGACATATTGTTGATTGGGAATGATGTAGACCTTCTTAATAGTGTCAAGGAATATTTGAATAATAGTTTTTCAATGAAGGACCTTGGCGAAGCAGCTTACATATTAGGCATAAAGATTTATAGAGATAGATCGAGACGCCAAATATCATTGTCACAAAGTACATATTTGGACAAAGTTGTAAAGAGGTTTGGAATGGAAGATAGCAAGAAAGGGTTCTTGCCCATGTTGCCCAATACGACCTTGAGTAAAACTCAAAGTCTGACATCGGCAGAAGATAGAGAAAGGATGAGTAAGACTCCCTATGCCTCAGCCATAGGATCTCTAATGTATGCCATGCTATGTATTAGACCCGACATTGCATCTGCTGTTAGTTTAACTAGCAGATATCAAAGTGATCCAGGAGTGGATCATTGGACAGCGGTCAAAAACATCCTTAAGTACTTAAGAAGAACTAAGGATATGATTCTTTCTTATGGAGGTGATGAACAACTCATTGTAAATGGTTACACCGATGCTAGTTGGAACACCGATCCGGATGATTCTAAATCACAATCTGGATACGTATTTATTTTGAATGGTGCAGCAGTTAGCTGGAGGAGTGCAAAGCAAAGCGTTGTGGCGAGATCTTCAATTGAATCGGAATACATGGCTGCTTCGGAGGCTTCACAAGAAGCGATATGGATGAAAGAGTTCATTACAAAGCTGGGTGTGGTTCCTAGTGCGCTGGACCCAATGTCTATCTACTGTGATAACATGGGCGCCATAGCCAATGCGCAAGAACCAAGGTCACACAAGAAGCTGAAGCACATCAAGCTACGTTTTCACGCTATTCGAGAACATATCCAAGATGGGGATATAAAGATTTGCAAAGTACAAACAGATCTGAATGTGGCGGATCCGTTGACTAAACCTCTCCCGAGGGCAAAACATGACCAGCACCAAACTGCCATGGGTGTTCGGTATATTACCATGTAATCTAGATTAGATGACTCTAGTGCAAGTGGGAGACTGTTGGAGATATGCCCTAGAGGCAATAATAAATGTAGTTATTATTATATCTTTGTGTTTATGATAAATGTTTACATTCATGCTATAATAGTATTAACAAGGAAACATTAATACTTGTGTGATTTGTAAACTTAATTTGAAGTCCCTAGTAAAGCCTCTATGCATCACTAGCTTGTTGGTTAATGAATGATTGTGGTTTCCCTGTCATGAACAGTGAGATGTTATTAACAACAAGATCATATCGTTAGGAGAATGATATGGTGGACATACTCCTATAGATAAGCGTAGCATAAAGATCAAGTCATTTTAATAGTTCAATTGCTATATGCTTTCTGATACATAGTAACCTAATTCCTTCGACCATGAGATCATGCATATCACCTTTACCAGATGGATGCTTTGATGACATCAAACACCACACCGTAAATGGGTGGCTATAAAGGTGGCATTGAGTGTTCGGAAAGTATTGGTTGAAACACATGGATCAAGAGTGGGATTTGTCCATCCATATGACGGATAGATATACTCTGGGCCCTCTCGGTGGAATGTCATCCAATTAGCTTGCAAGCATGTGACTGGCTCACAAGGGATCACATATCACGGGAACGAGAAAAGAGTACTTATCGGTAACGAGGTTGAACTAGGTATGCAGAGATACCGACGATCATAACCTCGGATGAGTAAACTATCGTGAGACAAAGGGAAATTGGTATCGTATGTAAGTGGTTCATTCGATCGCAAAGTAATCGTAGAAATATGTGGGAGCCATATGAATTTTCAGATTCCTCTATTGGTTATTGTTCGGAGAAGTGTCTCGATCATGTCAGCATAATTCACGTAGGAAGACACACTTAAGGATTCGACGTTGTTTGAGTAGTTATGGAATGATGAGAAAGAGTCCGAATGTTGTTCGGAGTCTCTAATGGGATTCGGGATATCACGAGGAGATCCGGAATGGTCCGGAGAATAAGATACATATAAGGAAAGTCCTGTTTCGGAGTTGGAGAATGGTTCCGGTGTTTTCATCGGGAATGTTCTAGAAGGTTCCAGAATGTCCGGCACTCCGGAGGGGAAGGGTACATGAATGTGTTATATCAAGTTGGTATGATTGCATCATGTACTCGGTGTCATCGCTGAACAAAATAGAGGGTTTATTCAAATCCTAATTTGAAAAGTCAAACGCCAAGTTTGAAAGTCAAACGGCTATTTTTGGAAAGTGGAGAGGGAGGTGGAAACCGACTTGGGGGAGGAGTTCCTCCTCCCACCGCCGGCGCACCTCCAAGCCGAGTTGGGAAGGGACTCCCCTCCCCTTGGCCGGCCGGCCCCTCCACCTATATAAGGAGGGGCAGGGCTCCCCTGCTAGACACACAAGTTCCTACACCTCTAAACCCTAGCCCCAAGCTGCCGCCACCTCCATAGCCGCCGCCGGCCCTAAGGCACTCGCCGCCGGCCTAGGCCCTCCTCGGCGTGTCTAAACCCTAGATTGTCGAGGAACTCTCTCATACTCCACCATACTCGCTCCGGCTTAAGGCGAAGCCCTGCGAGATCTCCCCTCTACTTCCGGTACCACGCCGTTGTGCTGCCGGAATCGCGAGGAGAGTGCTACAACCTCCGCTGCCTGCTGGAACAAGGGAGAGGAAGGTCTTCTTCGAGTACGGAACGTGTGACCGACTGCGGGAGCGCTGCCGGAACGCAGCGCCGGAAGGATCGTCTACGCGATCTTGAGATCGGGAAGAGTACGACTACATCACCCACGAGAATCCGCTCTCGTCAAACACTTTGAAATCTTCGAGGGTGAGTTATTCCATCGACTCGTTGCTACAATCTAGTAGATAGATCTTGGCTTGTTTGTTTGTATGCGATAGAAATTTTTTGTTTTCCATGCTACGAATCCCTACAAAATGTCAGAATGCCTTTATCAAAAATAGGTATATAGCTGATGGGGTGAATTTATTGCATCAAGTTTTGAGAGAGAAAAAATTTACAAACAACATGAGGTTGTCTTGAAACTGGATTTTGAGAAATCATATGACAAGTCAACTGGGATTTCCTTTTTAACTGTTCTAGGCAGAAAGACTTGAGCAACATGCGGTTGGTTTGGATTAAGAAAGTTGCGACGTAGCGAACTCTGAGTGTCAGAGTCAATGATAAGGTGGGCCCACATTTTGGTAGCTACAAAGGTGTCAGACATGGTGATCCCTTTGCCCCTTTATGTTTAACATGGTTGCAAATAGTTTATCAAAGATGGTCAGTACTGCCCAAGGAAATGGCCTTTTCACTAGTTTAGTTGATCACTTGATACCAAGAGGGATCTCAATTCTTCAGTATGCTAATGATACTATTATGATGATTAAAGATGATTTGAGGGTGCTAGAAATATCAAAATTCTCCTATATGTTTTTGAATCCATGTCTGGTCTTAAGATAAACTTTATGAAAAGTGACGTGATTCTAGTTGCTGTTGATGATGAAAAGCTCCAAACCTATGCTGGTCTTTTTAACTGCCAACAAGGGAAATGGCCAATTAAATATCTTGGCACCCCAGTGTCTTCTAGAAGAAATACAATGGCTGGAATGGATCTCCTGGAGGAAAAACTTAGGAAAAACATGGTAGGATGGATGGGTGGTTCTATGTCCATTCATGGAAGAGTTATTAAGACTAATGCTTGTTTGAAAAGTGTTGTTGTTTACCCTATGTCTATGAGGATCTTGGACAATACCAACATTGAGAAATTGACTAAACCAACTAGGTCATTTTTCTAGGCTGGGAGTGCAGACAAGATAAAATATCACATGGTGAAGTGGAGAACTATCTGAAAACCAAAAAACAAAGGTGGCTTGGGGATCAGAGATTTGACAAAAGTTCAACATGAGTCTTATGTGTAAGTGGTGGTGGAAGATGGAAAATGATGAAGGTCCTTGGTAAGATTTTATGAGGAAGAAGTATCTGGGTGAGGGTGGCATCCATTATGTTAAACACGGGAATAGTGACTCGACTTTCTGGGCAGATATGCTCCATGTAAAAAGTCTGTGTCTTTGTGGTAGAAGGATGCAAGTGGGGAATGGGAAGAGAACAAGCTTCTGCAAAAATGTTTGGTGTGTACACGGACCTCTAAAAGATAAATTTCCTGAACTGTTGGACCTTTGCAATGAACAAGATATTTCTATTGTTGGGGCTACTGCTCTTGGTTGGAGATTCACTTTTAGGAGATAGTTGTCTTGTGGGTTACATGAACAAATGAATGGGGTAATCAATCTGCTGCTCAATATCACTCTTTCCCCTAATGATGACAAACCTTTCTAGAAATGGTAAAAAAATGGGCAGTTCTCTATCAAATCTATGTATAAGCATCCTTGTAATAATGGTTTGGACATGTCCTTTAAACATCTATGGAAATCTATAATTCCACTGAAGATTAAGATCTGGTTGTGGATGACTTTGCACAATGCAATTGCTACTAAGGAAAACATGCTAAAAAGTAAAAATACAATGGAAGTGGAATTCTAAATGTCAGTTTTGTGATGAAGAGGAAACAATCCATCATTTGTTCTTCCAATGCTCTACGGCCAAATATGTCTGGAGTACAGTTGCAAGAACAATTGGAGTTGTTGACAGACCAACATATTTTCACCAATTTTTCTAGTGGTTTCCTAGATATGTCCCTGCTAGTAGAAATGCACAGATTGTTGGGGTTGCTGCTATCAGCTGGGCTATTTATAAACTACGAAATATGGCTTGTTTTGATGGAAAGCTAATTAAATCTCCTAATGAGCTAATCTGTTACTCTGTTGTCTTTATGAATTACTAGGCATGTTCTCACATCATCGCTGACCAGGAGATGATCTGGGCTAGGGCAAGTGCTTTACTTAGTACAACCGTAGGATTTACTTCGGACATTGGGAGGAGTGATGCTACAATACCCACTTGTCGTATCTGTGATGGATATGGGGACAAGGAACATGGAGATGATGATGCGATGGAGGAAGCCTGATATGCTATGCTATGCTCTTTTTAGGTGGTCTCTGTGTTTGTTCCTGTTATCAAAGTGTTGCTGTTGTTACCTTTATCTGCCAAAGACTGGCCCTTGGTTCTGGGTCGGTTGTCAGATTTCTGTTGATGCTACTCAGTCCTTAAGTCGTTTTAGGTATCGCGTTAGCAGTAGGCGGCGCTCTTTCCTTTATGTTGTTATGAACATTTTTCTTGTTTTGTCTTTGCACCTGGATGTTGTGTGTGTGAACTCGGATGTATTCCTTTTTCTCCTGAGTAATGGAATTCGATCGGTCGCTTGGAAAAAAATCATACCGCTAGGATGAAGGTAGTAAGACTGAAAGAGGGCATCAGAAGAAGAGGATGACACCGGTTAACCTACAGAAAGGCTAAGGTATGAGTACCGACAAGAGAGGTGAAAGGTAAGAACGAGCAATGTAGCTAGCATTTTGGTTTGCAGGCATATTTGAAACTTCCGTGGCATTATATGTATGTGTTTTGCAGTCTCAATCGACCAAGATATCTTTTAAGTCTTAATTAATTTAGAAAATTACAAATAGAGTTTAGTGAAAAGTATAATTTGCGCCTTTTTTAGTAACATGCACCTAGGTAAAAAAAATGGAAGCTGCACTTTTCAATAAATTAGAGTTGCATCTTTCTAAATCGATTGAGACTTCAGAAAATCTCAGTCAATTGAGACCTTAGAGCGACCCTGTAGATATACATTATGCTAACATAGGATTTTTTTTAAGGTTTTTTCTTGACTCCTAAAACTCTAACCACGCATTGGAAGTACAGTAGCATCTAAAGAGGTGGTAGCATCTTACATTTTCAAAGGCACCGGGCAAAACTTCTACGGCTGCAAGATGAAACCCAAAGAGAAACTTGCCATGCTTATCCATAGGACAACAAGGAAATCTTGCTCAGGCTTTTCAAACATGGATAGATCTTAGCTTTAGTTTAGAATTTTATATATTTTTGTTTCAGGTTAAGTATAGTCTCCTTAAATCCATTCTTAGCTCCGAGGACCTGATGGGTTGATGGATAAGAATAACATTCTCGCCGTCTCTACTAGGTCACCTGCATAGTCAGAAACATAGGAGTAGTACACTGACACTAGGTGATGTTGGATTCGAATAAATTCCCATCTTTCCAAAGATACACACACTTGCAATGTTCAGTTAATCTGAAGTTCAGGTAGCACACGTCTAGAACATCATCGTCACACACACTGAAGATCTGTGAATAATACTAAGAGCAAAAGTTCAGTAGATAGTAGTTCAGCTATCTTACTGAATGTCCTCACACGGTCTGTAGTTTCACACAGATCAAACAGACAGTTGCAGCAAGTAACCACTGAAACCGCATACAGTGACAGACCCCGCAAGGTATCATCGCCACACTAGGAAAACTAAAAAAGGTCCTTGCTGAAAAGGTTAAGCAGTAACATATTTTAGGTGTCATCCTCAGTTTTTTCATTCATCCGAGGTTCGGAGCACGCTGGCCCTGCAGTAGGGGCAGTCCCCATGTGACCGAAGCCACCGCTCCAGGCACGCCGAGTGGAACAAGTGCTTGCAGCGCAGCTGGATGAGTCCGTCCGCGTCACCACACCTCTCCAGGCATATTGAGCACTCTGGCGAAGGCAACATGGTTTCACCTTCTCCTGCATCCTCGCAGGCTGTTTCTTGTATCACAGGGACCAGTTCGGTGCACGACGGGACAGGCATACACTTGTCCACGACGCCGAAACGCTCTGCCGAGATTTCTTGGGATTTGCAGGCGATGGGTACACTTGACTGGAAGTAACTGGTTAGGCTACCAAGTCCGCTATCCGCAGAGGTGGAGACACCGATGTCAGCAGGATGAGGTAGTGCTCCAGCCCAAATGGTTTCTGAGGATGCAGTGTTTTGCTGCCTGAAACAATGGAGCAACATGTGTAAATATAGACTGAATACAGCTCCAATTTTGCATTTGGAAAAACGACGTGATAAAGATTTGTTGCGGACCTTCTTCCAGACAAGTCCACACTATTAAGCCTCTGAAGAAGCCTTTCTCTAGCCTGTTGAACAGCGTCAGGGAGCCGTCCATGATCTGATAAACTATGGTTTAGCCTCGAGCTGGAGAGCGTAGCCCCTAGATGCTCTATTTTGTTTCCAGAACATCCCACAAGCTTAGCACCATCTCTTTGATTCCCTGGAACAAGTTCCTCACCCTGATTTAAAAAATAAAAGATCTTATAAACAATGCGTGGTTACTGAAGAACGTTTCATGACTACATAACAGAAAACATGGAAAATAAGATTCTGCAGTTCTCTGCCTTGAAAGCTGTTTGTTGCATGCCTGTAAATAGTTTAAGTACACATAATAAATAGTGGCCAAGACGTGACATTAATAGGAGACCATGAGCGGACAAGTGTTCCAAATATAGGAGCATATTCAACTGTTTTTCCTTAGGATGCACAAGCCAAATATAGGGGCCAAAAATCCATCTCATAATAACCGAGATATGTTCAAAATAGTGTGTGCTCCATGATGGGAAATCTACTCCCTCCGTCCTAAAAAGGATGTCTCAAGTTTGTTTGAATTTGAATGTATCTATATACTAAATAGTGTCTAGATACATTCAAGTTTAAACAAACTTGAGACATCTTTTTTAGGACGGAGGGAGTAGTAAGTATGTTGGTAGAAATTGATCAAACAACAGAGAGGAAGGAATTACCAAATACCGAATGTTTGACCTAATTATATTCTCAAATGGATGCTTCTTTTCTAAATTAACATGCAGACAATTAACAATCACAGAAATTTATTTAGACGGGGCAATCTTAGAGATTAGTACCTGATGGGGCAATCTTAGAGACTAGTACCTTTAACTTAAAGATTTCATGTGATCATTTATCCTAAAGCTTCCAACTCATCCATGTCACGGAATAGCTTTTCAAAAGAATTAGTAGAACCTCATTCTCCCGGAAAGAATATTCCAGTATATGCTGGCTCCATCATAACAGTATGGTTCTCAGTAAATTACACTGTACCGCAAACATTACACACTTTGGAAAAGACTGAAATAATTTCTGGTACCAGCTGAGATTTTCCCAAAACACCTGCAACTTTTGTGGATGTTTACAAGGAAACACAAGACTAACTTCGTTGCAGAAAAAACACTCATGAAGAAATTAACAACAAACTATTATGCAACACAAACATTCCAACTCACTGCACGACTGTGGGTGGGCCGAATATGTTGGCAATCATATATTGATCAAAGGGCACATACATATTTTGAAGTGAACTTGGGTCACTGTTTTACACCTTGGTTCATCTCAATTCACTCCAATCCTTACACTGTGATTGCACAATTCTATGTGGCCTTCATGGTAGTCCCATAAAAGTAATAGTAGCTCTTCCCTAATCCGAAACAAAAAACTAGCAGCAGGCGTGATTGATCATGCTGGACCGGCCAGTCGATCATATCGATCAGTGGCCAACAACGACGAGGTCGTCGCCGTCGTTGTCTTCGTCAGGATCTTTGGGCTTGTCAGGGTCACTGTAGTCATCATTGCTGTCCCCGGGGCTGCTCGGCGCTCTTGCCTTCACATTAAGCATCCCCTCCTCCTCCTGGTTCTCCGGGTCGTGCAACAACGCGCCCACGCGGCATGGCGTCGCCTGTCCAGGCACGCACTTGGGCTTCTGTGCTGGCGACGAGGACACCGGAGCATCCTTTGCCTGCGCATCTGCCGAGCGCAGCATCAGTGTTAGCGCGCACGCCAGGGCCGCCACCACAAGCCATGTGCGCACGGACGCCGCCATCAGTGCGCCTGGACGATGATACGAGAACTCTGCTTAGTTTCTTCGAGAAGATACGAGGATTCTCGTGCGAGGCGATCAATGGAAAGGGAACTTAATCAAGGTGGTGTCTACAGTGACGAGGGATTTAAGGAGAGGTTTGCCTGTAGCTCTGCATGTTCTGTGGCTTGCATACATGGTGGAGCTCGAGCGAGCTAGCCGTCCCCTAACTCTGAGGAGACACCACAAAGCGAGTTCTTTTCTTGCCATTTCTTCTGGGTGGTCACCCTGCTTCTTCTAAGGAGGGATAAACGAGTGGTCACCCTGCTTCTTCTCAAGGAGGGATAAAGGAGGGGGAGGGATAAACGAGTGGTCACCCTGCTATCAGTCCTTACTTTGGCCAGGACAATTAAACCCATAACAATCCTCCACGGCTTGGTCCAGAAGTAAAACTCAATCTAGTTGCACGCGCAAAACAGTTCACCAAAACAGTACCTACAGAGAGATGGCGTCGGGCGTTGGCCATCACGCTGAGCTGCAGTATATTTGTGGAGTGGAGGAGGATGGTGTCCAGTCACTGAACAAATGGGCGGTTCTTTTCAAAATAAACATTCAGAAAATTGGCAGTCACAGAGATTTTCCTTGGTGGGAGCAATCGAGGAATTGAGTACTTTTCGACACATTTGGTAGCCTGCAGGAGGCCCAGCCAGCCCCTGTGGAGATGAAACCAGGCCGTTTAGATGCCCGCATGTGAGTGCGGGCTGCGTCAGCGCGAACTTTAAAGTATCCCGCAGCCATGCCCAATGACAACACTCATTTTGGGCTTTTCCAGCGAGCCAGTCACGTCGTGCGCTCAGTTGATGCAAAAGCGGGGCTCCCCTTGACCGAAACGATGGAGATGGTCAGCAGAAAAGGTGGCAGGAGACATCCGCTCACCTCCCGCCGAAACCCTCACTATTTTTACCCTCCCCGTTCACCGCCGAAACCCAACCCACCATTCAGCCCCCCAACCAGCTAGCTAGGGTTCTTAGATCTGCTATGTTGCTAGGGTTCGTAGATTGTAGATTGATTCATAGCCTTGATCTGTAAATTGTAGGTTGATTCATAGCCTTGATCTGTAGATTGTAGCTTGATTCATGGACTTGAAACTGTCATGGACTTCGAAACTGTCATGCAATCTAGGTAAGGTAGAATTTTGTGTCTTCGGCTAGATAGCATTTTTTTTGCGAAATTCCACCGATCTATTAAAAATCTAAAAATCATCAACAGCAGTACAGAGGTATAAAAGTAAAAAAAATACAAATAGGTCTTTGGACCACCTAGCAACGACTACAAACAATAGCGTGAGCCAAAGGCGCGCCGCTGTTCTCGCCCCTCCATCACCGGAGTCGGGCAAAGCTTGTCATAGTAGAGCTTGTTTGATGCAGCCCGTCCTACGGCCGCTACTACATCTACTCCCACGAGCTCCCCAAGTGGACCCATGACTCGCGCCCGAGCCAAACTCCTTCAAGCTAAGGTGAACTCGCTCCTCTCCTTGTGTGACTTCGACACACCCTTGGATGGCTTGCTACTTCATACGCATACACTGTGCATCATCAGGTACGAAGAGAAGGACCCAAGGAAGGGAGGGGAAGCAACCAGCCGCTGCCAGACGCCAGCGGTACTACCGGTTGAGCCGACCGGTACTACCGCTCCAAGCGGTCCTACCGGCCCCAGCTACCGGACGCTCCAGGAAGCACCACTCCACGCCCCAGACGCAAGCGGTACTACCGGCCCAGCAACCGGTACTACCGGACAGCGGTACTACCGCCCCCTCCTACCGCTCACCACAGGCGCCTCCGACGGAAGCTCCAGGCCCTCAAGCGGTACTACCGCTCCCGGAGCGGTACTACCGGTTGCGACCGGTACTACCGGTTGCCGGACCGGTACTACCGGCCCTGACTGATCCTGAACGCCTGAGTTCGGCCCTGTGCCTTGTAACCCTTCCTATAATTTACCTTTTCGTTCCGAAACTATCCCTGTTTTATGGCTGGACTATATATAGCCCCCACCCTCCATTGTAAACGGCAGACTTGGATAATAATAGATATTAAGAAAACCCTTTGAGGACTTATATCTATTGGTCTCATGCTCCTACCAAGGAGCACCGGATTATCCACCCCCTCTTGGATCTTGCCTAGTGCGTTCAAGTTGTACAAGGCCTTGGGTTCTCGGTTTCTCGCCCCCAAGTCGTCAAGATCTCACCAAGCACCTCATCCCCCGTTGTTGGCGTGGAGAGCGAGCTTCGCCCAACACCGATCCTAGGGATTATGTTGGACCGGTTGCCACCGGCGTGAGGGATAGGCGTGTATCGTGTTTTGGTTTGCGTGTGTTCGTGGTTTTCATCTCCTTTCTCGATTTCATCCCCCGACCACCGCTTTCCCCCTCGTTTCTCGTGGAATTCGTGAAAGATCGGGCCAACCTAAGGGTTACCCCATAACATATTGGTATCAAGAGCACGGTTGATCACGAATTTCTCCCCAATTTTTCTTTTATTTCCCTTAAAAATCGAAAATCCCACCAAAAAGAGCCCCAATTTGCCTTCGGATCGATCTCTAGATTTGGTGAGTTTTTCGTGGTTTTGGTCCATAGATCTGTTGCTTTTGGAGTCGATCTATAGCCCTTGTTGTTCCTAGCCCAGCCTTTCGGTCAGATCTCCACGAATTTGAGGATTTGGGTCAAGTTGAGTTCGTCCTGTCCCGCAACTGGCGGTACTACCGGCCGTGCAAGCGGTACTACCGCAAGTAACCGGTACTACCGGTAGTACAAGCGGTACTACCGCTCACCGGTACTACCGGTCGTTGCAAGCGGTACTACCGCTCGTCTCTGACCGTGCTTTCTTGCCCTTTTACGCCTCAATTTCGTTTGCTGACTTTTCCACTTCGCTTGTTCGTGTTTCGCGTGTTTGTCGCCATTTTCACAACAGCTTCCGCATCAAAGTCACCACGCGCTCAACGACACCGCGACACTCGAACATCATCCCCCAACAACGGTTGCAAGTCGTCAACAATACCAAAGGTATAACTTGCACCACCTTGACAGCCCCATATCTTCCTTTGTGTGTATCTATCCTATGAGAGCAACTCATTTTGTGTTTGTCTAAGCATTGTGCACTTGCCTTCGGAAAGTGAGAGTGTGAGGCCAAATACAAAAGCTAACATAGTAGTATAGAAAGGGAGAAAAAGAATCAAAAAAAAAAAAGGAAAAGAAAACGAAAAATAGAAAAAGATACATAGTCTCCCAATACAAAGAGCATACCAAGCTTGTAAGCCAAGAAAGAGAGAAGAAAGAGCGCACCGAGGCAAGTGCACAAATCTATTGCTTATCCTCTTTTGGCAAACGAGTTGTGGTCTATCCTTGTGTTGGCACGACAACCGAGCGTAGTCTTCGTTAGGACCTTTTGTGCTCATTTTCATAGTCGTGCTAACCCCGTTTTTCTCCACGTGTGTGTTTCCCGTGTTTTTGTAGAACGTATCCTTTTTGCTTTTGATCTTTGGTTCTTTACCACGTCGAACAATAACCTTTTGCTTTGATCGTTTCGTTTGGTTTTCCACAATCCTAACCTTCCACCAAAAAGCTTTTGAGAGTTGTAGCATATTTGTGTGTGAGTTTCTTGCCATTTCACTTTGCACGCTTTTCGCTCATTTGTGTGGCAATTGGTTTAATATAATCTCCAAGGTGAGGTACAAGGCTAACTCTCCGCACCCTTATTCTCCATATACAACCCTTGTTGGCTTTGCATCATGGACAGGCATGGAGAGCCATCCCAACCACCACAACCTCCGGAGGATGACACACAATTCATGACAAGATGGGACCATTGGAAGGTCCGAGGAGAATTCAACTATCGTTGTGAAGCTCTCGAGAGGCGCCAAGATGAACAATTTAGCGAGGCCCGTGTGGAATTCAAGAACATCGACAACCGCTTCGAAGAAGTCCGTGGCCAAATGCATGCCATGCAACACAACCTCGGTCACCAAAATGAAGCTCTTGGTCGTGCACTCGCCTCAACGGATGAGAAGCTTCAACGCCTCATTGATGGACTCGCAAGGCCACGCTCGCGCGAATCAAGCTCATCTCGGCACTCCTCAAGTGAATCAAGTGCACCTCGCCGTCACGCTTCAAGGCACCAGGATGGACCCGTTCTTCAATCCATGAGTTCTTCGCAAGCGGTACCATCTTCGCGTCACGCCGCAACGTCATGCTATGATGGTGACCTCTCCGCAAGACCTCCAAGACGCGAAGCGAACCGGGCACTTGTGATTCAACAAGAGCAACCTCACATGGACCACCAAGGCCATCGCCGTCGACATGTACCTTCAACAACAAGTGAAGCATCCGAAGAGGACGAACAAGATCACCGTCGACGAGAAGCACTCGAAGATCCTCCAAGGCGTCATCATCGACATGATCGTCCACGTCGGCAACATGATGGTCATGACGAGCCTCCCCTACACCAAGAAGAAGAAGAGCATCCCATTGCGCATGCGGCTCGACGTCCTCCTCGCCACATGGCGCAAGCTAATGCGCCTCGGCATCAACCACGACAAGAACAAGAGCAAGCTCCCCAAGCTTGTCATGAGGACCATCAACCTCCCCCTCGTCCTCAACCGTGTCAACAAAACGAGCAAGCTCCCCAAGCTCGTCGTCAACAACAAGTTCCACCACCAAACGCGGCACCTCAACAACCGCAACAGCAACGCAACAATCACCAAGCAAGACATGAGAGCTCGGATGATGATGATGACCGCCCAAATCATGGCAACCGACGCAACCGGAACCGCAATGGAGAAGAAACTTTTGGCAAGCTCAAATTCACCATGCCCAAGTTCACCGGTTCCAATGAGCCCGAGGAATATCTCTCTTGGGAACTCAAGGTCGACAAGATCTTCCGCATGCACAACTATAGCAATGAGAAGATGATGGCCATGGCATCCCTCGAGTTTGATGAGTATGCCAACCTTTGGTGGGAACAAGTCCAACTCGCTCGCGAAGCAAAAGAAGAGCCTCCAATCGCAACTTGGCAAGATATGAAGGCTCATATGAGATCCCGCTTTGTTCCTTCACACTACACGCGTGACCTTTTCAACAAGCTTCAAACGCTTAGTCAAGGGACAAAACCGTGGAAGAGTACTTCAAGCAAATGGAGCTCAACATGATCCGTGCCAACATTGAAGAGCGAGATGAGCAAACAATGGCACGTTTCCTCAATGGCTTGAACCATCCCATCAAGCGCATCACCGAGTTCCAAAAGTACAACAACATGGTTGAGCTTGTGCACATTGCATCGAAAGCCGAGCGTCAAGTGCAAGAGGACATCAAGTACAACAAGCCAAAGACGTACTTCACCTTCAAGCAAGCACCAACCACTACTCCAACAACACCAAGTGGAAGCTCCTCAAGTACCACCAAGCTTCCCTTCAAGCCAACTCTCCCTCAAGGAAAACAGCCCCCAAGTGGCAAACACACAAGGGATGATCAACCATTCAATGGTGAATGCTACAAGTGTGGAGGCAAAGACACAAGTCGAATGCATGTGGAAACAAGAAAGTTTTGTTCATCCATGACAACGGCGATGAAGAATACTTGAGTGAAGAAGAGTTTGATGCAAGGGTCAAGGAAGCCATGGCAAGGCAACATTTGGAAGAGGACCAAGAACTTCTTGTGTGTGAGCATGACGCAAGTCCATCGCTTGTGGTCACAAGGGTCTTGACCACCCAAATCAATGAAAATGAAGACCAACGCTCGAACATCTTCCAAACTCGTGCCGGCATCAATGGGAAGTCCATCAAAGTTGTCATCGATGGAGGGAGTTGCCACAACCTTGCAAGCACGGAATTGTGTGAGAAACTCAACCTCACCCTCCATCCACATAAACACCCCTACCATATCCAATGGCTGAGTGACCAAGGATCCGTCAAGATCAAGCACACCGTCTCGGTGACGTTCTCTATTGGGCACTACAAGGACACGGTGGAATCTGACGTGGTCCCAATGACGGTTTGCCATATGCTGCTCGGAAGGCCGTGGCAATATGACAAACGTGCTTTGCATAATGGTCACTCAAACACTTACACCTTCAAATGGCTTGATAAAACTTGTGTGTTGCAACCAATGACTCCTAGCCAAATAATTGCGGACAATGCAAAGGCTTTAGCGAGGGCGCAATACACAAAAACACCTTGTGAGAAGAGTGGTGAGCGAGAGAACCACACCATAGTGAGTGAGAGCTACAAGCCAAACTCGAGTGGAAAAACTAAGAGTGTTCTTCTTGCCACCAAAAGTGAGATGAGAGAAGTGTGGAACAACCCATCCATCTTGCACTATGTCCTTATATGCAAGGGACTAGCGCAAGGAACTAACGACTTGACAAATGTTCCTCCTTCTTTGATGACTATTTTGCAGGAATTCCAAGATGTTTTTCCCGAAGAGCTTCCTCATGGCCTTCCTCCTCTTCGTGGAATCGAGCACCGCATCGACCTCATACCCGGCGCACCACTCCCAAACCGCGCCGCGTATCGCACGAACCCGGAAGAGACGAAGGAGATCGAACGTCAAATCAACCAACTCGTCTCCAAAGGTTTGATCCAAGTAAGCACTAGCCGAAGCGCGGTCCCCGTGATTCTAGTCCCAAAAACGGATGATACGTTGCGGTTATGCATGGACTGTCGTCCAATCAATGCTATCACCGTGCGTTATCGACATCCTATACCGCGTCTTGATGACATGCTTGATGAGTTATGCGGAGCCACTATATTTTCGAAAATTGATCTTCGTAGTGGTTACCATCAAATTCGCATGGCTGAAGGTGATGAGTGGAAAACCGCCTTCAAGACCAAGCTTGGTCTCTATGAATGGTTGGTTATGCCTTTTGGCTTATCTAATGCCCCATCTACCTTCATGCGTCTCATGAACCATATTTTGAGATCTCTCATTGGGAAGAGTGTAGTTGTTTACTTTGATGACATCCTTGTCTATAGCAAGTCACTAGAGGAGCATGTTACTCATGTTAAGGAGGTCCTTCAAATCCTTCGTCATGAAAAGCTTTATGCTAATCTCCCAAAGTGCACTTTTGCAAGAGACAAGCTGATTTTCCTTGGTTTTGTCGTGTCTTCTAATGGCATTGAAGTTGATGTCTCAAAAGTCAAGGACATACGAGATTGGCCCATCCCTACAAATGTTAGTGAACTTCGTAGTTTTCATGGGTTGGCTGGCTTTTACCGTCGTTTTGTCAAAGATTTTTCTACAATTGCTTGCCCCCTCAACGAATTGACCAAGAAAAATGTCACGTTCGTTTGGGGAAAAGCACAACAAAAGGCTTTTGATGAGCTCAAAAAGAGGCTCACCGAAGCACCACTTCTTGCTTTGCCGGATTTCACAAAAACCTTTGAGATTGAATGTGACGCTAGTGGTATTGGCATTGGTGGCGTCCTTATGCAAAATGGGCGTCCTATTGCTTACCATAGTGAGAAACTTGATGGTGCACGCCTCAATTATCCCATTTATGACAAAGAACTTTTTGCCTTGGTTCGAGTTCTTCAAGTGTGGCAACACTATCTTTGGCCCAAAGAATTTATCATCCATTCCGACCATGAGTCGTTGAAGTATCTTAAGGGCCAAGCCAACTGAGTAAAAGGCACG
The DNA here is from genome assembly GCA_916181665.1 of Avena sativa. Taxonomy (NCBI): domain Eukaryota; kingdom Viridiplantae; phylum Streptophyta; class Magnoliopsida; order Poales; family Poaceae; genus Avena; species Avena sativa. The sequence continues at coordinate 130,511,636 of OV702283.1, read as the reverse complement.
CAAAATGGGTTGAGTTCATGGAGTCTTTTCCTTACATTGTCAAATACAAGAAGGGCAAAGAAAATGTGGTAGCGGACGCCTTGTCTCGCAAAAACACAAGCCTTCTTACACGACTCGAAGTCAATGTCTTGGGTCTTGATGACATCAAATCTTTGTACGCGTCCGACTCTTTCTTTGGACCAATATTTGCACAATGTTCAATAGACAAAGGGATTGATGATTTCTATTTGCATAAGGGTTTTCTTTTCAAACAAAACAAGCTTTGCATTCCGAAATCGTCTCTCCAACTTTTGCTTCTTCAAGAGTCCCATGGTGGAGGCCTTATGGGTCACTTTGGCCGTGACAAGACATATGACATGCTCTCCACTCACTACTTTTGGCCAAAGATGAAGCGCGACGTGGAGCGCCACGTCCAACGATGCACTACATGTATCCAAGCTAAGTCTAAGTCCAACCCCTTTGGTCTTTATATGCCTTTGCCTATTCCTCATGCACCTTGGTCGGACATTAGCATGGACTTTGTGTTAGGCTTGCCTAGATCTAAACATGGACATGATTCCATATTTGTAGTCGTGGATCGCTTTTCTAAAATGGCACATTTCATTCCGTGCCATAAGACCGATGATGCTTCACATGTAGCCAATTTGTTTTTCAGGGAAATAATTCGGCTACACGGTGTGCCTAGAACAATCGTCTCCGACCGCGACGTAAAATTCATGAGCTACTTCTGGAAGACTCTCATGGCCAAGCTCGGCATCAAGCTCCTTTTCTCGTCCACATCGCATCTTCAAACCGATGGACAAACCGAGGTCGTCAATCGAAGTCTTGGCACACTCCTCCGGGTGTTGATAAAGAAGAACCTTAAAGACTGGGAGGAATGTATTCCACACACCGAGTTCGCCTACAACCGCGCCAAGCACTCCACCACCATGAGGAGCCCGTTCATGATCGTCTATGGCTTCGAGCCTCTCACCGCGCTCGATATCCTTCCACTTCCACTTCATGAACGTGCCAATATGGATATTGTCAAGCGTGCCCAAACAATGAAGAAACTCCATGAAGACACACGAGCTACTATCGAGCAACAAGTCCTTCGCCAAGCATCAAGGCTAAACAAGACCAAGAAAGAGATGATCTTTGATGAGGGCGACCTTGTGTGGATACACTTGAGTAAAGACCGCTTCCCCAAGGAACGCGACTCCAAGCTAAAGCCAAGAGGCGATGGACCATTCAAGGTGCTAAAGAGGATCAACAACAACGCCTATGTCATCGATATACCAACATCGAAGTATCTTGTGAGCTCGACATTCAATGTCAAGGACCTCTCACCCTACCATGGCGAAGAGGAAGTTGTGACGGTTGAAGAGTCGAGGACGACTCTTTCCCAAGGGGGGGAGCTGATGCAGCCCGTCCTACGACCGCTACTACATCTACTCCCACGAGCTCCCCAAGTGGACCCATGACTCGCGCCCGAGCCAAACTCCTTCAAGCTAAGGTGAACTCGCTCCTCTCCTTGTGTGACTTCGACACACCCTTGGATGGCTTGCTACTTCATACGCATACACTGTGCATCATCAGGTACGAAGAGAAGGACCCAAGGAAGGGAGGGGAAGCAACCAGCCGCTGCCAGACGCCAGCGGTACTACCGGTTGAGCCGACCGGTACTACCGCTCCAAGCGGTCCTACCGGCCCCAGCTACCGGACGCTCCAGGAAGCACCACTCCACGCCCCAGACGCAAGCGGTACTACCGGCCCAGCAACCGGTACTACCGGACAGCGGTACTACCGCCCCCTCCTACCGCTCACCACAGGCGCCTCCGACGGAAGCTCCAGGCCCTCAAGCGGTACTACCGCTCCCGGAGCGGTATACCGGTTGCGACCGGTACTACCGGTTGCCGGACCGGTACTACCGGCCCTGACTGATCCTGAACGCCTGAGTTCGGCCCTGTGCCTTGTAACCCTTCCTATAATTTACCTTTTCGTTCCGAAACTACCCCTGTTTTATGGCTGGACTATATATAGCCCCCACCCTCCATTGTAAACGACAGACTTGGATAATAATAGATATTAAGAAAACCCTTTGAAGACTTATATCTATTGGTCTCATGCTCCTACCAAGGAGCACCGGATTATCCACCCCCTCTTGGATCTTGCCTAGTGCGTTCAAGTTGTACAAGGCCTTGGGTTCTCGGTTTCTCGCCCCCAAGTCGTCAAGATCTCACCAAGCACCTCATCCCCCGTTGTTGGCGTGGAGAGCGAGCTTCGCCCAACACCGATCCTAGGGATTATGTTGGACCGGTTGCCACCGACGTGAGGGATAGGCGTGTATCGTGTTTTGGTTTGCGTGTGTTCGTGGTTTTCATCTCCTTCCTTGATTTCATCCCCCAACCACCGCTTTCCCCCTCGTTTCTCGTGGAATTCGTGAAAGATCGGGCCAACCCAAGGGTTACCCCATAACATTGTTGTAACAGACAGACATGAAGTCGTCGAGCTAAGGCCGCGAAGGACTAGCGCACCAGAGTAGCAACCATCGCCATTGATGGCATATGTAGATCGGAAGAGACTGACCTAAAGTCACATAAACAAACACAAAAACCGACAGTATCCCAGGAGATCCGGCGGACACACGACTCCACGCGCCCTCCGCCAGCGCTAGATGCACCACCGGAGCGAGGATGTAGCCGCCGCCTCAACGTTCCGAAGAGGACATTGAAAAATAGGCTAAACAATGAACGAAAAACCTCCCGCCGGCTAGAGGCCATGGTCCACCACACCTCCAACGACCAAAGGCCACCGGAGGCGGAGCGGACCGGCGGCTTCGACGGTGAGAGGGATGGAACCCTAGATGGCTTTTTTTGTCGCCTCACGATCGCCTCTCTTGACCTTGACGTACCGGTTGTGGTAATTCTTTGAGACCACATGTTTCGAGATCATATTTGTGTTGCTAGGTATCTTTACATGCATATGTCTTGCGTGATGAATGTAGGACTCGTTCTGCGACGATTTTAGCTAGGCTATGATCCCTATTGGGGACTCCCATATCCCTTCATATGTGGATGATAGTCAGCCCTTGACGCCGAATGCAGTTGGCGGACCCTGTGAGTGCAGTTCTTTATTTGGACTCGACTATGCAAAGCATTTTCACCTCTGTCGTTGCAAAAGTGGCAGCAAAACTTGCAAACATGTAGAAGAAGGCGCAGATGAAGGGGACCATGAAATGGCTCCCCAGATGTCCACTTTCATTCTTGACAAGATGTGTGAGATCGTGCATAGCAGCGTTAGAACTGAAAAGGGATTCAAGGAGATCCATCTGAATGCATGCGCCAAAGCTCTGTTCGAGCACTGCGGCACTGAGCTTTTAAGAACTCAGGTGTACAACCACCTGAGGAAGTGGAGGGTGCATTGGATCTAGATAAGCAAGCTGAGAGACCTCAGCGGAGCGCAATGGTGTGAGGGCACCTACACAATTCTTCTGTCAGCGGAGCACTTCCAGGGGCATGTTAAGGTTAGCACACATGATCACTGCCTTCACCAATTGTCATGCACCAGATGTTTCCCCAAAACATCTGCAACAGATGTTTACGAGATACGAGACTGCCCCTTTATTGCCAAGAAAAAACCACTCATATATACAAACTAATATGTTGTGAATGTACCCAATGTGTGTTGGTGGTCAGTTTTTTTTTTAAACTGTTGGTAGTCAGATTTGGATCAAAGGGTATGAGTGACATAAAAGTAATGGCAGCTCTTCCCTAGTTCATCTGAATTTCCACCAATCCGCACACTATTCTACTTGGCCTTCATTCATGTTCGTCCCATAAAAGTAACGGCAGCTCTTCCCTAATCTGGAAAAGAAATCTACTCCAGCAGAGTAGTTTCTCTGAATTAATTGGGGAGCGCCCTGGCCCCATGTGTTCCCATCCTAGACAGTACTGAATCGTTGCACTACAATCCAGTTCAGTTTCTCCAAGTAATTGGCAGTATTTTCAGGAGCACGCGCGCGTCCACTATGCTATAGACTCCCAGATCAGATCACGGCCTAAAATTCTCTAGTATTCCGGTGGTGAAATCCGTATGTTCCGGGCTCACAGAAACACGCGGCAGCAGTTGATTCGTGCCAACGAAAACTGTAGTAAAAAGGAAACTAAACCATGCTCACCGGAGAAAAAAAGTAACGGAGCTTAGGCAATTCCAGGCAGGAAACCGCAGTGAGGGAAGTAGGGGGCCGAAGGAGATGAAACGGCGGGAACTCACCTGCTTGTGGTGGTGGTGGTGGGAGATGGCGGAGCTGCGGTGGCGGCGGGGGGCGGAGGCGCCTGTCCTGCGGCAGGGCCGGCGTCGTGGGTCCGGGGGCTCCGGGTCCGGGTCCGGCGGCGCCGGCGAGGGGCGGCGCTGGAAGTAGAGGAGCTTGGAGGCGATCGGCATGCACGGGAGATGGATGTGTAGATGTGGCGAACTGTTGCAGCTCCACCTGCTTCTCTCACTTCTCTTTCTCGCGCAGCGGCAGCAGCGGCAGCAGTGGCTTTATTTATTGCAGCGGTTCCTTTTTCGTGTGGCGCGTTTTTTCTTCCCTTCTTTCTTTCTCATTGTCGGGTTAGTTGGATCTTTTTGTGCGCGCTTTCTTGGGAATTTTTTGTTGCACCGTCTGATCGGGAACTCTGGACGGTTGGATGAACAGCTGACGAAAAGGACGTGACTTTGCGGGAACAGTAGAAGCGTGACGACATCCTGGTGGTACTTGGAACAGTCGTCTTCTCTGGTCTAACTAACGGCGGCTACTAAAATCCGAGTGAAGTGAGCGTGATTTATTTGTTGCTATCTGAACAAGACGAATTACTATATCTCGTAGTAGTACAAAACTATCTACTCCATTTATTATTGCCGAGAGAGGATGGCATATCCCTTTTAGTACATAGCTCCTCGGAAAATGTCAATATCAAGCACGATCGATTACTTTGGAGTAAGTCTTGGTCCTAATTGAAAGCTGCGGTTAATTCGTAGCACTTTCACGGCAGGTGAGCTTTGCCAGTGCGCCTTTTCGCAACCTGCACGGCCACTATCTATACTATTAAAAAGATTGGAACCGTTCGTCACCTCTAAATTTCCGTCTGCCAGTAAAAGACGGTTTTGCCCCTAGTAGTTCTGGGATATTGCAGGCACTGCCACCGCCAAGTGAGGAAGTCAACAAACGGTTGCTCCACTCCACCTCGTCACAATCTCGCATCCTTGCCGATGCGTGCGTCCAGCCGCCCTGCCCTCTTCCCCAACACGCCCCTGGTCGAAGCCTCCTCTCGCCACCAATGGCCCTCTGACGGCCGGTGTCCGTCGGCGAGAGCCGGAAGGCGCTCCTGCAGCAGCTCCCCTTCTTATTCCCACCTACCACTACTCGCTCGCTTCTCCCGTTCCCCTGCAACGCTCCGTCGCCCGCATCCCCATCGTCCTACGCCGCCAACCCCCGCCGCCTCGCAGAGGAGAGCGTATTCGCGAGCTCGGAGTGGAGCGGTTGCGCAGGGAGCTCGGGATCGAGATGGCTTGCGGCTCCTGGCGGCAGGTTCCCGTGAAGCAGAGGTGGTGGAGGAATAAAGATCCTCCACAAGCCCCTAGCGGCTGGATTCCTCATCTCCCCCGTCCCCACCTCCGCCACGCCTGGGAAGATTGGATCCAGGACCTCTCCCGAGATCGAATCCCCGTCCCCGCCTTCGCCGCGCCAGGAGAGATTGGATCTAGGCCCTCCAGGGGTCGATTCCCCTTCCCTGCCTCCGCCACGTCTGCGGGAGATTGGAGGGGCGGCCATCATTGTGAAGAGGAGGACCTATTTTTGCGATTGCCTCTACCAAGTTCCCTCCGCCTAACTGCCTCTCCCTGCTTGTAAGCCTGGGCCGGTGGCAGCCCTGTAACATCTATCTCGTGACCAGTACGTACACTCCGACCCACCCTGTTGCCGACAGCCTCCCAGCAGGCCTTCGCCTCTGCCGTCCGACGCAAACTAGCGCGGCCTCTCAATCTTCCCGGCAACGGCGAGCGTGGTTCATCCCTGCCCGCCTCCTTCCTTTTGCACATGCTATACTGCTATGGCCATCGGTTCATGATTTCTCTACATAGCTCGATTTCTACTAGGTCTGATTCTACAAATTGCCTGAAGAACCATGTTGCCGGCCCACTTGTGGTGCCCCTCCACTACTATCTGTTCGGAGTTAAACTTTTGAACGCCGAAGGAGTTCATCGTCAGTAGCTGTGCTATTTTATATTTTTGACAGCAGAAATAGCGGTTCAGAGTTAAACTTCTGAATGGTATTTGTTCTCCTGTAGCTCAGTGATTATTGCTCGTATTATCTAGGTATATATTATTCTAAAAAAAACTAGGTACAGATTAAGTCTTGCTATCTTGCAACTATTTGACAAACTCAGTCTTGCTATTTTGAAAATATTTGATGTCTAACACGGTATGCTGCAATTCTTGATCAGTGTGCGTTAGCACTTCAAATTTAATCTCTGGAACATTCACTCGAGCAGTTGGTAAATTTGTCTAATGCATGATGCACCGTTGTTTACAGGATGGGAGAATACACATGGTGGTCCTATGCATGCATTATTATGGCTGACTGTTGCTCAAGTATTTCTATAAGTTTTTATTAGCTATAAATTGTTAATTTAGTTACATCTCTGTAAGAAATGGGTGACTTAGTTATATTAATGGAGGTAGTACTCATTATCCAGCATCTTCAATCTCTGGTAAGTACATTATAGTGTGTGCGTTAATCATCAAATTGTATCAAGTACTAGACATTTTAGATCGTCCATGGCCATAATGCTCTAAATATGAATATTTGTCTTCACTTTTTTTGCATATTATTATTTTTCAATGCAAACCAACTTAATTTTATTGATGCATAATTCTTTTGGTGGGGGATTTTCTGTTGTTCAGAACGAATGTAGATGGAAGAAAGCATCGTATAGAATAACATATTCACAAATTGAGACTACTAAGGTGAATAGCATAATTTTTTAAAAATCCAAGCTCTACTACCTGAATAGCACAAGCATTTGCTTGACCATCATGTCATAATGTGTGAAGGAATGGGATTATAATATTTCTACAAGTGGATTAAGGCTTGCTATTTTTTTTTGGCAAACTATGCCTTTTATTTATAACCAAAATCTCTTTAGGGATATTTTACTAGAGTGGAAGGTTGTTTTCTAAAGAGAAAGACAAGTTATTCATAGCACGCCAAAGTTGAGCAATCCATCTATATAAATCATACTTATTTGACAAATTTTGTGTCAGCTTTTTATAAGTCCGTAGCAACGCACGGGCATTTAGCTAGTTACAATTTACACAAGTTGGTAGCCGTCGTAATCCGAAACGGAGACTCGATCAGCAGGGCTATTTGGCGCCAATTGTTTTAGCTGCTTGTTAGAAATAATGGGCTAATCTATTTAGGCTAATGTGTATTTCAGATTTTCTCTAAATCTTAAAGCCTAGATTTATAACAGCTTATATGTATTTGGGCCCATGTTTGTGGCAGCTCACATGACAGTGGAGTGAGAGCTAAAGTTTAGTCCCACATGGTAAGTTGAAAGAGAGTTGCACCACCTTATAAGGTGGAGTGTTGCACCACTTTGTAAATGAGTGGCAATAAAAGAGATACACGCGTGCGCTCCTCCTCCGACATCGCTCGCACACACGTCTCGACCCGAACATGCGCAACATAGACTCGGCCCACGTTCGCTTCCGTTAGGGTTTCCTGAGCCGCTCTATATAAAGTTCTGCGCGGCTACTCCCACAATACCATCGAAAACCAATCTAGGGTTTTGCCATCCTCTCTACTTGCGCCGTCATCGTAGTCTACTCCATCCCGTTTGTCGGCGGCCGGGAGAGCAGGTCTTCGGAACCACTCGCCTTTGTGATCCTATACGAGAGAGGGCGAATAAGATTTTTGAAAAGCGCTCCGCGCGACTGCTCGATTTCTCCATCACGGGCCGTCTTTCATCCAAGTCAGGCGGTGTTGCCTATCGCCGTTTGCTTCGACCAGTCTTCTCCGAAGTTTCTACTACGACAACCGAATGATACGTGCTACGTGCTCCTGTTTGATTATTTATCATGTTATGCGAGTACATTGTTATGCGAGTACATGTTTAACTGCTGTTTGTTTCCGTTCATCTTGTTGTTCAGTATATCTAGTATGTTCGAGTTACATGAGCTAGTAACTGATTTTGTCATGCTTAATATTCTAAAATTAATCATAAAAATTATGTCTAATATTTCAACACTGCTTCCGGTATAAAATTTTCACCGCGAGATCCGTGTGAGAGAGTACTTCCGACCATCTCCAAGGGGAGCACAACGAGCGTGCTAGCTGCGCTAACCGAAGATGCTGAATGCTTGCACTTTTAAGGAAAGCGGCAGGCAGCGGGCAGGTGTCACCACCGTGGTCCGGCTGTCAGTGGCGTGGGGCGCACACGTGGTGGCTGGTGGCAGCACCATGGGCCCACCGCTCCCAAAGTCAACCTTCCTGGCTCGGACCTACAGATCCTAACTAGCTCTCGGTCTACTATCTCGCTGTGTGCGCGATACGTACACGAGTACGCAATTCTTCCGACACCAAATTTCTCGTGGAATCGAACGGTTGTTACGAGTCCCTCTCGCGTGACGAGACGCCGTCCTAGAGAATGCTGTGTTACCGGCAGCCATTCGATTAAGCGGGCAGTGTGAGATAGTGGGACGGCTGAAAGAACGGGAGATTCGACATCACCTTTTTTTAGAGGATTCGACATCACTCTAAGAGGCTACCAACCGTATTGCGACGCTTTCAGCTACTCCCTTCCGCCCATATTAATTGACTTGGATTTGTCAAATTTTGGATGAACCTATATACTAAATAGTGTCTAGATTTATTCAAATTTTAACAAATCTAAGTCAATTAATATAGATCGGAGGGAGTAAAAAAAAACCCTCTGTCTAAAAATAAGTAACCTGTATTTGTCTCAATTTACATGTCTCAATTTACATGTCTCAATTTATGCATGTTATGATTTTTTTTTGATAAATGGTGTTGTATTATTATTATTTTTAAACATTACACCCGCTTCTGCATAATTAGGATGCATAACACATACCTGCAATATGTCAAGGCCAAACAACGTAAAAAAAAGCAAAATATAGGTAATCATCAAGAAACTCCATACTCCTTCCATCCCAAAAGAAGTGACAACCCTTGTTTTGTCTGTTTTTATTTTGGACAACAATTTGACGTATAATGCATGCATTACTTGTTAGAAAAATTATATCATTACAAACTATATCAAAATTTGTATTCAATGATATAACTTTTGTGACATATAATACATGTTTTCCTAGTCAAATGGATGGTCAAATATAGACATTGAATAACATGTGCACCATATCCCTTGGACAGAGGGAGTATAACATCTAATGTGATGGAGGACCAATCCGTAGATAAACTTATCATCGATGAAATTGTTTCTCATCATGTCCTCCAACCGTGAACACACCTCTATAAACAACAGCGGCCCACAGATCTCTACACGCTCTAGAGATGGCCATAAACGGATATCCGGGCAATGAATATATGGAACTTATATTTATTTTTAACATTGGTAGGTTCCGAAGGATATCAAAGCTTTCATTCATCCTCGGCGGTGGAGATAAATTGTACATAAGGACCAAAAAGAAAACATAAATTACACAAGTCCTTACATTATGCATGGCACGGTTAGGAAAGTGTTGGGAACATTTCGTCTATATGGTTACTTTACGCGTGACCCGGTTATGTAATATAGTACTTTAGGTGAGATCGGTTAGGTAATTAATTTAGTTTTGATGACCGCTAGTAAATTTGGTCTTAGTGCTACTTGACATGGCATGTTTTGTTGGAGTTTGTAGAAGAATGATATGTTAGATGAAATCTATGTACGAAACGCTTGTTCATGTCATCTATGCATCAAGAAATGATGTCTTGATCACCATGATGACATAACTAATTAAGCACATGTTTTCGTGGGATGCAAGTTCGACTGTGCATCTTGTTCTATTATTGAGTTTGAATCAAGCACACACCAACCCTAAAGTGTTATTAACACAATGGATAATGGACATGGGGTATTCCTTTGAAATTGAAAAATTATATATTTGTTGGAGAAGTAACCTTGTATATTGGTATTTGTGGCCATGCCGTGTTTTGCTTGAAAATAAGAAGATCCACATTGTAGGTTATATACTCATGTACGCACTGGGTTAGCACTTGGTCCAATCTCGGATATCGGAGCAAATGGGGCTTTATTATGGCGGCGTGTACCAAGCGGAGCGGGAAGCCAAGAAGGTGCTTACTCAACATGAATGTCACTGCAATCTACGGATCACTCTCCTTCACCTTAGACGTTTTTCTTCTTTGTCACTAGAGTTTTTATACGAAATGTCCAGTACTCGTTGGTACGGTTATGTACAATGGTGGATCCAACTTAATATGCGAGGGTGGTCCAACAATGAAATAGTTTATATAAATACAATTTTTTTAGTTTTTATATTATGGAATATAATCTAAAAGGAAATCATTGAGTGGTCCATGGAACACTCTGATCTTTCGTCGGTTATTGATAAGTGGATTTTATAGTGTTATGCGCATATTTTATTTTTGTAAAACCACTCACATTATACTCCTTCTAGCAATTACTACTAATTCATTTTCATGTGAGTGTTGCACAACTTTAGTTTTCATTAGGGTTTATTACATTTACTTTATTTGATGTGAGTGTAGGTGTATTGGGGATTTATGAACAAAGCAAGGTGAAAGGAGCCAAGATGATGCAATATGGAGGATTTAACGGGCAGCAGACTTAGCCATATAAAGTGTGAAAAAGTGATATTTTTCACCATCGCAAAATAAAGATCCAACACCAATGTGTTATATCCTTTGTTCATACGAATCCAAGAAGTCCAAAAGCACCTCAATCAGAGTCTGTATGAGAAAATGGCACGCAAAACCGAAAAGCAGCATAAATTTTAATGAGCACTCAAACAGACGTGATGATTATACCATGCCACCGTACCACCCTATAGAAGGTTTAGAACGTCAAACTAAACCTTCTCTATGAAGGTCTCATGGGCCTATTTGGCACAGATCGTTTCTAGAAACATTGAACTGACCTAAATATGCCTATTTAAAGATGGTAACCCTAACCGTCGAGCGCTCCTCGTCACCATTGTCCACCGCGGAGCCTAGCCACTGCCACACCTCCATCATCAAATATACATTTCTATCAACACCTTCACACCATCTAGGAAAGAGGATAAGAAGACTTGGAACAAGGATGCCACGATACCAATCTCCATCAACATCAACATCTATCATCTATGCGCTCGTCATCGAACCCTCCATCCATCGCGTTGTAATCCCAAACTATTGTGGATCCCTACGTATATCGATTCATTGAAATGATGTCTTCTGCCCCTATTCATGAGTAGTTTAGTTGGGTGTATGGATGAACCCTAGTAACACAATGAATTGAGATTAACATCGATTGCATAGTATTTTCCCTACTGAGACTTGCAAGGAGGTTGTCGTAGGTGTATGGTGGATGTTGGTGGCATGTAGTGAGATTTAACGCTCCCCTCCCAAGCCATGGTTCAACATGAGATAAAGGAGATCCAATAGTGGATATCCATAACCATGGAGAAACACTTAAATACTAGTGAAATCAAGCGAATTGTTGTTGATGACTAGTTATGGTTATGAGGGGTGAGTTGATCGAGCTTACTAGGCTCACCTTTATGTGGGGCTCTTCCCATGCATACAAATATATAACTAAGGCTTATACCATCATAATCATTTTCTGTAGATGCTAATGATGATTCTAGATTCAGATCGCCCATAACGTCTCTCGTTTGCTTTAAATTTTGTTTATTTTGTTCTACGTTTGTTCTTAGGTATTAGTTACTTTAAACCTCTCTTTCTATATAATAGGCTATTTCTAAACTACAACTTAGGTGCAAACGCAATTGCGTTGACAATGTAGTTGCAGGGTTGTATGATTTCCATTCTGCAAAGCTCCCAATGGACGATATTCTTAATAAATATTTGTCACTATAAGTACTCCAATAACCTTATATTGATGCAGGAAACCTAGACATCGGTTATGTATGAACCTCTTTTTCTAATTTCGTAGTCGACGTAGAAAATCACTAATGTACTAACCCCTTAATTAATCCTCTTGGAACCTCCATATTACAGAGGTTTTATGGGACATTATTGCATCCTTTTTCTTGCTTTACTTTCACATGATTCGTTTTGAAAAGGGGAACATCACCCCAGCCACTGTATCGGGAGATGCACACTTCCTTATTATTCGTAAAGCAAAATTTAGCACTCAAACATGTTTTACCTAGAAAAGAACAACTCGATGTAGTAAGTCTCGCAACAATAACTCTACCAGATAACCACTAACCCTATAGTAAAGGAAAGAAACAAATAAAAAATATACAACTCCTAAGCTAAGACTTCAAGAAGGAAACACCGCAGATGGACCGATGGTGACGATTCCAACCATAGGTCGATATATTGTGTTCCCACTAGAGTGTGCCTATTCGTCGATGTATCTACCATCGTATCTTGTTCGAGTCCCGATAGCTCAAAAGCCAGATATCGCTAGAGGAGATAATGAAAGACGAAGACGTCCCATAGAGTCATGTCTCCCGTCACTATCACACCACCTTTGATCCAGCAACAACAATGCATGACTTGGCGCATCCGTAGGAGTCGTGGCACGTAGCACCTGATGAATCAAACCGAACTAGGTCTGTGTTAAAAATATGCCTTAGAGGCAATACTAAATTTTCATTTGGCAGGGAAGGGGTGACACCGTTTGAATCATAATATTTGTAGAGGAAATCGCCTACGTACTATTAATTATTGCCCAGATCTAGTACTTTCAAAACAAATCATCCAAAACATCATATTATCTGAAATACTACTCAAATTATGTGTGCACACGCTGTGCCCGTGGACGCTGTCGTGCCCAGAGCACTGGTAGGACAGCGCGAAAACGTACACACTACAATGTAATCTAAATCATAGTTTTAATTCCAAACAAAGGCTCACTCTTCAGGGTTGGCCAGCATAGTAACACAACCCGAACTACAGAGGCGGGCTAGTGAAGGACAATATCTCGTGAAGTCAGTGTTCATCGTGAGATTGGCACCGACAGGACAATGCGATTATCCGCGTCGAGACGACTGCGGGTGGATAAAAAAAATTGAGATCAATAATCCTACACCAAAGAAAACAAACTTACGGAATAGACTTACGGGCTGACGTGATGGCTACTGTTTGGTTCTATTTTATTTTGCTTCCCCAAATTGTGGAGTTTGAGATTGTACCCCGTCCACTCCTGGCGGCTTCCTCTTCCTGCGTCCTTCCTCACCGACATCGCCAAAAAGCATCTCGTCCTCCTAAAGAGAGAAACCCCCATTCCCTGTATCTACCGCCATGGCCTGCAAAACCTACACAGGGAGCAAATCGAGTGAACCCGACGGCGTCTCCTTCAGCTGGGACGTCTCGTTCGCAACCGAGAGCCTGCTAGAAGAGTAGGTCAGTGCCGAGCTACTGCCAGAGAAAGCAATCGTTTAGTGGAGGGCGTCGGCGAAGGAGAGGCGGCCAGAGCCAAGAGACGGAAAATCTGTATTCTTCACATCCTTTCTCGAGCGTGGCTTCACATCGCCGGGATCAACATTCCTGCGTGACCTTCTCATGTTTTATAGACTCCGTCCCCACGATATCTGACACAACTCACTCCTTCATGTGTCCATGTACATGTACATGTCGATCGATGTGTGACATCTATCTTGGCATCACGCCGTCTCTCCCTCTCTGTATATATATCTCTATTCGGCATCTAGCAGCGAGGAGCTAGAGATCTCCAATGGAAGACTCGTCACCTGCGGCGCAATCACGTTCCAGCCCACGCCCAAATCTTCATACTAGTAATATGGATGGCTGACACCTTGGTTTGTTTTATTTCAGGGCTACCTAGCTCGCCCGAAGGGAGGCCCCTACACACCCGAGCTGTCCAGGCCAAGCTCCAACATCTCAGCCAGACCAAGCAAAGCCAACATGACGGCCCTGGAGCCGCTAAAGTCCAAGATCCGTGTCCTGGTGAGACGAGGCCTCGAGCAAACGAAGCTAGTCGCGTCCTGGCTTGAATGTCAAATCCAACTACTACGCCCAAGGTCAAAGCTCCTGTGTGAGTACCTTGGCACAGCCGTTGACGAAGACTGTTGCACGAATAATCCATGGAATGTTAGCGATTTCATATATGTTTGATTATTTTCTAGATCCATATGTTCATCACACTTTTGTTTGATCCATGGAATATTATATGTGTGATTATTTTCTAGATCCATATGGTCATCACACTTTTGTTTGATCTTGCAAACTGTGGTGTGTTGCAGCCGGCTGTGTGCTCTATTTTAGTGCGTATGAAAGAACTATTATAGACTTATTGGAAAACTGCAGTCGGCAGCGGCGCACTAAAACTACCAATTTGGTGCCAAAAACCAAAAAGTAGTGCATTTTTTAGCGTATCTGTTGGAGATGTTACACGATGTTTTTTTGTGCAATTTAATCTAAAGAGAGATTTGACATCACTCGGAGAGCCTGCCAAGGTACCACCGGGATTTCAAGCAGCTAGCTACACCCATGTCCATGGCGTGTCGCTTTTTCTTGGCTAACTCTGGAGGGCATTTCACTTAAATGATTGCCATGGAAAGCAAGATATTTTACCCGCAAAAAAAAGATATTTTATAGCCATTCAACTAAAAGGATTTCAGTAGAAAACAAAGAACTATATTTTTTGTTTGATTTTCTTATATAGAATTTAGGCGCGTCAGTTCCAAACGATTGATATATGGAACCTAAATTATATCATAGTATATGTAATTATATACTTCACTTTCGGTTTCATACGACTATCTTTTTGCATCATGATTAAACGCGTGGACGCAACGACCAATAGGTTCACTAGCAACGATGGACCGATGATTTAAATATTGTGTATTCAAAATTTCAAAGACTATACTATATTTTGTTGACAACGTCAAGCCTTGTTTTATTTTGGATGTGCCCTGGGATTTCAGATTCGGGATAGTGAGCTAGGAGAATAAAGATAATATGTATGGGAGTAGGGAGAACCATGGGGTGGGTTAGTTCTTATTTTAGAATGAATACTTAGATAGCATTGCCATTTTCTATTATTTTCATTGTTTTGCATATTATACATAGTATATAATATATATTCTTAATTATTTGGAAATAATGGGTATTCAACCGAATAAGGTAAATACCCATGAAACCTGAGTTGGGGCCGCCCATGTTCGCTAGATGTAGTCGCATATTTTAGATGGGGCCCATGTATTAAAACCCATCCCAAAGCAATTACAACTTGGCACAAGAGGAAAAATGATTTGGGCTTCGCTTGTCAACCTAGCCCGCATTGATGTGAGGAAAGCCTTAGCATAAAAGCCCAATAGTGTCATGCGGTGAAGGATGGGTAGATAATATAAGAGGGGTGCAAGGAGTTAGGGTTCCTACTTCACATCGCCGCACTCCTCTTCCTTCTCTATTCCTTTCATATGTCCTACCTTCAACTTACCTAGGAATTCTACTTACCATGTTAACCATGTATTAGTCCTCATTGAAGAAAAACATCCTTCAAGGAGGTTGGTCGCATCAAAGGTATATCATTATTATTACCTTTTGCCATGTTTTATAGACTCCGTCCGGGCCCAACTCCCTCTGTCGGCTTTGTTCGGTTCATCCACTCCCCTGGTGGATTGGAGTGGTTTTAAAGGGATTAGAAGGGATTTTGGCTTAGATGGGATATTAATCTCTCAATCCCTGCCAATCCCGGTCAATTCTAATGAAACCGAACAAGGCTTCATGTGTCCATGTACATGTTGATGTGTGAGACCTATCTTGGCATCGCGCCGTCTCTCCTTCTCTGGATATATCTCTATTCCGAAGCGAGCAGCTAGAGAGCTCCAATGGAAGACTCATCACCTGTGGCGCAATCACGTTCCAGCCCGCCCCCCATGTCGAGTACCCGCGACCTAATCTTCATACGGATACAGATGGATGACACCTTGGTTTCTTTTATTTCAAGGCTACCTCGCCCAAAGGGGAGGCCGACTTGTGTTTGATCTTGCAAACTGTGGTGTGTTGCAGCCGGTTATATGCTCTATTTTAGTGCGTATGAAAGAAATATTACAGACCGTGTGCCGTATTGGAAAACTGCAGCCGGCAGCGGCGCACTAAAACTACTAATTTGATGCCCAAAACCAAAATGTAGTGCCTTTTTAGTGCATCTGTTGGAGATGTTGTGAGTACACGATGTTTTGTTTTGTGCAATTTAATCTAGAGAGAGATTTGACATCACTCGGAGAGCCTGCCAAGGTACCATTGAGACTTCAAGCAGCTATCCGCACCCATGTCCACGACGTCTCGCCTTTTGTTGGCTAACTCTTGAGGGCATTTTACTTAAATGATTGACGTGGAAAGCAAGATATTTTACCCGGAAAAAAAAGAAAGATAGTTTATAGACATTTGACCAAAAGGATTTCAGTAGAAAACAAAGAACTCTATTTTTTGTCTGTGTTTCTTATGTAGAATTTTGCATGTCAGTTCCAAACGGACATATGGAACCTAAATTATATCATGGTACATGTAATTATATACTTCACTTTCAATTTAATATGACTATCTTTTGGATCATGATTAAACGTGTGGATGCAATGACCAATAGGTTCACCAGCAACAACGACGGACCCATGATTTAAATATTGTGTATTCAAAATTTCAAATTAAATACTATATTTTGTTGACAACATCAAGCCTTATTTTAGTTTTTATTCTTGTGATGCTCATGGATGTGCCCTTGGATTTCAGATTCAGTCTAGTGAGCTAGGAGAAGAAGAGATGGGATGTATGGGAGTAGAGAGAACCACGAGGTGGGTTAGTTCTTGTTTTAGAATGAATACTTAGATAGCATTCCATTTTCTATTATTTGCATTGTTTTGCATACTATATATATTATATATACTGTATATGCTTAATTGTTTGGAAATAATGGGTCTTCAACCGAATAAGGTGAATACCCATGAAACCTGAGTTGGGAGCGCCCATGTTCGCTAGGTGTAGTTGCATATTTTAGATGGGGCCCATGTGTTAAAAATCATTCCAAAGAAATTACAGCTTGGCACACGAGAAAATGGTTGATTTGGGCTTCGCTTGTCAACCTAGCCCGCATTGATGTGAGGAAAGCCCTAGCATAAAAGCCCAATAGGTTCATGCGGTGAAGGATGGGTAGATAATATAAGGGGCGTGCAAGGAGTTAGGGTTCCTACTTCACGCCGCCGCACTCCTCTTCCTTCTCTATTCCTCTCATATGTCCTACCTTCAACTTACCTAGGAATTCTACTTACCATGTTAACCATGTATTAGTCCTTATTGAAGAAAAACATCCTTCAAGGAGGTTGGTCGCATCAAAGGTATATCATTACTATTCCCTTTTGCCATGTTTTCCTACTTTGTTTATGAAGTGACTCCTTGGGGTGATTATATTGTTTGACATTTATCTTTGAACATTCCTCGTTATGTTTGCCTCCATGCTAATTTTAGACAACCCTCGTTCTACACATTCAGACAGTAAACTTGTGAGATAAGGAATTTTGTTGGTATCTATAGGCTTGTACATGCATAAATTTATTGTCTGTCTCACATGTTTATAGATATATAGGTTTGTGAAATACACATACAAAAGTAGATCTACATATATGATGCTACTTCCTTCATGGTCCCTTCCTATTTTTGTATTCATACTTCTTGTAGCCGTGTTGGGATTCATTTTCTTAGATCTATTCTTACGTTTACGTTTATAGATCTATTGATACTTGCTTAGTAAATTTGACCGATTATCTTAATTATTCATGCACATCTTCTAAATACTACAAATAGGTTCACAAGATATTTTGTGGATCTCAATTCTGATTTAAATTTTTACATACTGAACCTGAATTTGTAAAAGACACACAATGGTGTTATAATATTTTTTGAGATATATTACATGATCGGTAGTGTTACGATGGCATGATGACATATTAAACACCCTAACACTAGTCATAGGTGGTGGATTTACGAGTTCATAATGTAAAACGTAATGTTTGGGGCAGCTGCTCAACACCCAATACGGGTGTGGCTATCTCATATATATAAGGGGTACATGTAGTGTACAAGTACAAATACAACTCATATACAAAGCTACATACAATACAATCTAACACATAATTGTATAACAAAGAATGCACGGAGAAGCTTAAACATGTGTAATTGTAAACTGCAAAATTTTACTATTTATAGTAGCATAGAGTTGGGTTAAAATTCCCCGCTTTTTATCTAAAGTTGACTATAGTGGTTTCTCTCTGGCCACATGGAGAAATTTCATGGTAGCATTAGATAGATGCTAATACATACGCCAGATTATAAAAAGTGATTAATGGTATCAACTATTTCTAAATACTTAGAATTTAACCCCTCCCCCTTTTGGAGCTTTAAACAAATTAGAGTACCTTAACTCTTGTATGAAGGAACTTTATGAAACTAAAATACAAAATCAGCTCACACGATTTTTCAACTTGTTTATTTTGGCAAAAACCACAACATGTATAAAGCATTTAAAAGAAGATTATGTGTGAGCCATTTCATTCTAATTTATGGGATTTGTACAAGCTCTCTCGTTTATTGACAAAAACCATAGCATGTAGAAAGCATTGAAAAAAGGATTATGTGTGAGATATTTTATTCTAGTTTATGGGATTTGTTGAAGCTTTCTCATTTATTCTAGGGAATCATCCCAGATCTCCCATATTGGATAGGGATTTACACATGAATCATGTCACTAGTGAAGATGAATTGGTGGTCAATCATAAACTATATTACCCACGCATGTGGCAGACTTTAAGAAGGGGGATTTATACTTTAGTTAATTATATAAAGAGGATTTTGCACAGCTTAAATATAGATTTTTGTAGCCAAGCTATTTTTCAATCTACGGGAGACTTCTTACCTGGGACCAAAAACATGCAAAAATACGAACATACTAGTTTTACATTTAAAATACCGTGAGCACACATGTCTCTATAATGGCGCCCAAAACTAGCTTCCACTAGTAAATGGAAGCATAATACATGATCACTTTTTTCATCATAACATGTGCAAACCTAATTTATCTAACAAGTTATACTTATACTACAATTAGAAAAAAATTGTCCTTGTATTTGTCATTCGAGTGGCATAGCCTTTTCCAACATTTTCAAGTAACCAATGAATCTTTATCTACAGATGTGATGATATTTTATATTAATATCATGGTGTACTCTTGTTAGTATTTTGTTTCATAAACTGCTTGCTTTATTCTCCCTCATTAGTATCACCTCGTACAAATTTGGCAGAACGGATCATAGCAAGAAAAACAAGAATTTGGCAATAGAAAGTTCTGATTTCGACATCTCAAACCTCCCGAATGACATACTTGAGCACATAGTATCATTCTTGTCCTCGCGCGAGGCTGTGAGGGTGTCTTTCTTTCTAAACCCTGGAAGCACCTATGGAAATATGTGCATGTCCTATCTCTGAGACCGTCGAAGAATGTAACATGTTCTTGGGTAATTTCTTGCTTAAACGCAACAACAATCCAATTAATGTGTGTGATATAGAAATGACTAATCTTGAGACAATAGAATGCATGATGTCATGGATATGTGGATATTTCATGCCATCACATATTGTCATTTACAGGAGCTCAGAGTCATTGTGCGCATAGAGGGTGATTTCGTATGGTTAAAGGATAAGACTCTCATATCCAATAACCTGAAGAGAGTGGAGCTTGACAAGGTTAACTTAGAAGCTAAACAATTGATTTATCAAGTTGTCCTGCATTGGAAGAAATAGTCCTATTATATTACACTATTCAAGCAAAGAATTTTAAATCCATGTCTTTAAAGCGTCTAATTGCGGAAGCCTGTGATTTCGCTGGTGCAGATACGCGCACTCACATTTCTGTCCCGAGTATGGTGTTTCTAAAGTTAATTGATATTTGGAATTGTACTCCTGTGCTTGAAGACATGCCTTCGCTTGAAGTTGCATATGTCAGATTGGGAAATGATTGTACTGATTATTGTCAATATAATAAATTTTGGGGGTGTGATAATGAGTATTGTGGTTTCGGTTGCACCGACAGTGAGAAGTATGATAGCATTCTTCTCAAAGGTTTGTCAAATGCTACTCACTTGGAGTTGCTAAATGAACCTGCCATGGTATGTTTGTGCCTCACTCTTGTTAAAGTTCCTAACATTGCTTCATTTTTTGTTTAGTCTATGTACATTTATCCATCAGTGTAATCACTTATAATTTTGTGTACCCATTTTGATAAAAATAATGAACAAACAAAATGTTTTACCAATTCATATCAAACTATTTAATCACCTATAATATCATGTAACTTCAAACTATATGTAAGAAGTATTGTGCTTTGTTAACCTTGATTTTTTGGGACTTTATTCCATTTTGACATGGTGTTATATTTAAGTACCCACTAGAATCTACAAAATGTATTATTTTCATTGGCTACCCTCGTAGGTAGACTAAGATTAACTTTGGCTATTACAAGTTAGCATTCCGCACCATGTGGATTTGTCATGCTTTTACTTGATACAATTATAAAAACACTATTTTTTGTTTTTATTTCTCTAGTTCATTTTTCAGAGGGATTTGAGGAAATGCCCTAAGTTCAGAAATCTGAGGACATTGATACTTAATGGGTTTTTTGGTACCTAATCCTGATGGACTTGTATGTATTATTAAAAATTCACCTTTACTAGAGGAACTCAATCTTCTACTTTTAGATGTATGTCCATTATTGGTATCTTATGTTATTAAATAGATTGAAGGTTGATCTTTATATATTCTTTTGTCGACTTAGGATCCCAAACAGGTGGTTGAATCTAATGGAGACCATAATGAAAAGGAAAATATCCTCTTAATGGAGAACCTTAAGGAAGTCAAAGTCACATGTCAAAGAAAATATTTGTGGATCGAGAATATAATAAGCACCTTGATTGCTTTTGGAATATCTCTGGAGAAAATTATGGTCAAAGAGAAATTAATGTATTCAGATGTCATTTAACTATTGGTATGTACCCTACATTATCGATTTGTAAAATTTACCATATGTGCAAATGACATTATGTCATGAAAGGAATATAACATTTATCTTCACTATCAGTAATAATTTAATGAATGGAGTGTAGAACACACACACGCACGCAAGCACGCATGCACACACACGCGTGCGTGCGTGCACACACACACACACGCACACGCATGCACGCACGATTGCTCCATACTTAGTAGATTTCACAATAAATAAGCCATGTCCCTACGCTTCACAAACTTCTTGACTCATATACATGTAGAAGGCTTCGAATCGATCATAGCCATCTTTGAGGATCACACCATCCCACAATAACAAACCATGCACATGTCAATTGGAATAAACCTTTGAAAAGTTCTACAAATTAAAAGAGGGAGAGGGGAAGGGATAGGGATGGAGGAGGAGAGTTCCTCGAAGAAGTCTCATCCTCTCAAGTGTTTGGGTGCCTAAAATAGACATGTCCAAATCTGACCTTCAAATGAAATAGCCAGTACTCACAGTTTACCAAGCATCGAGCCTAGAAGTTCCATAAGCATTTAAATTTAAATTGTTTGGTGGATAAAATATTTAAGGAAGTTCAAAAAAAACACGGAAATAATGATCCGTCTAGAGAAACCTCAAGAACCGCACATATTTTGGAGGAGAGAGAATTAACACTCATATGGTTCCGACAAAAAAGTATTAGTCTTCTGTCCAAATATAACATGCAACCATCAGGAGAGAATCCTTTGAAAATGTACTTACATAACTAAGGACCATCTTGTAGATTCCTGCTAACACCAATCCGAAGATTCAAACCTAGTCTACAACTAGCAGACTAATATGGCAAAAAACACTAACACGCTGAGAAGTTTAATAGACACGCTCCACTCGAAGGTTATGAACTCAACGAAGGACCCTCTTAAACATAATGGTGTTGAGTAGTTTCATAAAATAAGCTTCACGGTTCTGTAACGACACTTAATTAGATAATAATCACTAACTAAAAAAGGGACTCAGAAGTACCAATAGAATGATCTAGATGTTACATACATGAATAAAAGTGGGTATTTCGGTGATTCTGAGTGGAAGGTTAAGTGAAATATTAAGAGTATGGTAATATGGTATACCCTTGATTAAGTCCAAGTGACAACTTGATAGAATGGTTGTACTTAAGACTCAATGTAGATATAACTACACTAAAAGCTTCTAAAAGTTATAACTAAATCTTGTTATTCTTCTGTTACTTTCCAACCAGCATTAGGGACCGAAACATGAAAAATAATTGATAAAATTGCCATTCCTTTAATGGTCTTATCATTAATAAAAAAACCATAATGGATCCTAGATGAACTTTCCCAATTGTATTGTAGTGTCATGGTTATAAAGTTACCCTGATCTTTGTTCGTACTTTGATCATAAAGTCAATATATATTACTCACACTCAAATCCTCTATTTCTTATTGGTTTTAAGTTGCTTGTGTTACTATAACCCGCTATAATAGATATTCTAAGAGAAATCCATGGACAATGAAAATCAAGTAGCATGTCAGTCGCAAGAGGCATATAAGCAAACACATACATGCATATAAATATCTAAATATCAACATTTGACATAAGTGCAAGCATGTGTTATTTAGTATGCATATTTCTAGAGATTTCTTTCAGAAAGATAGTTTTAGTTTCATAATGATCTAAGAAATCTAGGGATGTTAAAAAATCTTTAAAAATTTGGCAATCCCATTTGAATTCACTTGCTAAGATAGCGACGACTTTTCTATAGCATTACTAAATCAAACGATAATAATGTCTTCAGTCATAAATTGGTGTTGAGAATCGTCCACTAGCTCGTAGCGACTATGTTCTCAATGAGAGCACTACCATAGATATAACGCACAAGATTTGTAAAGCACATGAAAGTTAGTGATGTAAAAACTCACTACACGTGTCACTTTGACTGACCATGATAAGTGAACATTATAGGTGGTTGAAACTGGAAATGTAGGCGAGTTTGTATGCATGATAGAAAATTAGATCTTGGAGTTCACCATAATTGTTGCCTTGCTCTAATGTTTTTACTCATCTTTGAATCCAACAGTAGTCAACCCTCATATATGATATTCATCATAGACAAAGTCCACCACACAAGTAAATTTGCAATAAGCTAGATGTTAGAACCTCAATGAACATAGAACATTCATCACATAATGGTTTCGAATGTGAACACTAAGAGATCCGTACATAAAATGGTGTCTCTGTTCACAATACATATACAACCCTCCAGATTATGAGACGAGCTTCACTTAAAGAACCCTTTGAAAATGTGAGGATAGAAAATGGATAAGTAGAAGATCAGATGGTCTACACCAACTCCAAACAGATGTTTAGAATCAATATTGGAATAACTCATGTGTAAAAATCCTAATAAACTCTGAGGACTAGGCACTATCTGCTCTAAGATACTGGGCTCCATATGCTGGAAGGTACCGGCTTAACCAGAACACCTTCTGAAGCAAAAAGGAGCCCAGTAGTATGAGAAATGTAGCTCAACAGTTTTTGAAGCTAAGTTAGGTTACCTCACTATTTTTCTGAATTATCAAAAAGATCAAAAGTACCAACCGATGGGTACGGTAGCTTCAAGGATGTATAAGAAGTGGAGAGTTGAAAAGTTTTCTTCAGAAAGCTTGAGGGAAATGATTGAAGATATGCAATGTTCACCCCTAGGTAAAGTGCATCCGTTCTTGATAGTACCATTTTCCTTAGGACTCAGATAAGGAAGTTACTTCAGCTAAAGGCCTAGGAAAATTTAAATTTTCTTTTCTCGTTTAGGGGTCACCATTGATGTTCTCCAACAAAATAAATCATTAGTACTTCAAATTTTGTCATTAATCAACAAGATTTCAACAAGGAAACCTAGATGCACTTTCAGATAAATTCATAGATCAAACTACATTCTTATTGTTGCACACTATACCTAAGAAATTTTCTATATATGCTTGCATTTTTAGGTTTGCTCATTGTTATAAAGTTTCACCTTGACCACAAATGGACATCATGTAACTTATGTTGCTTTCATGTAAATTGTGCAGATCTCCATCTTTGTTTAGAGGAATAAAGATATTAGGTTGCCCATGGATCACCTTCAGCGTCGTATGCACAAGGAAAATTTAAATTATGTTTACCAATGATTATTTTTCATTTATTTATTTGATTCCCATTTGATTTGCTACCTTATTCGTCTGGAAATCGTTGGGTTGCTTAAGTTTTTTCATGAAGTATACTGGACAAAATCATAAATTTCTAATTTTCTTGATATATAAGCATTCGGAAGTGTGGGGAAGTTACTTTTTAGGGCAATGGTTAAGTTTCCACCTTTGATTATATGTACCCCTATCCATTCTGTGGCAAACCGAGAAATTAGAGACGAGAGGAAACCCTTGCATGAGATCAAAGCCTCACCTCTCCTCTCCTCTCTTGGTCCTAACTCGTACTTTTCCACTTACTCCCTCTGTTTGGGATTACTAGCCGGAGAGCCAATTTAACAATACCAAGACGCCTGCTTGCAAAACCGAACGTTATAGATTCCTATTAATTACACCTTAAATCTCTCCACATAATCACTCTAGCCGATCTCCTCTTCCTTCCTTCCTTTTGGATCGCACGGTTGAAACCGGAGGTGATCCACGGGAGCATTAACTCACCAATCCAATCGCCAAAAAAAGGACATATGCATTGGGCAGTTCTTCTTGCCACGGATCGCCATGTCCTTCCTCTGCATGCTCCACCTAATTAGCTTGGGAATTAAGGAAAATTAACTCTAGATAGGAATTAACTCTCATGGATATTAAGGAGAATCAATGCCCCGGCCTATAATCTCGAAATATCTGGAAACCCTCTTCGGACTAGTAATCCCAAACAGAGGGAGTAAATCCTTTTAGTTCATGGTGCTTTGAGAGACTAGCTTTAAAAAAAAATTATGACGCGTCTCAAGATCCAAGTGCTAGCCAAATGTTGTTAAAAACATTTATGGTGTGTTGTGAATGGACCAAGAGTTTGGGATGACTGAAATAGCCTACTATGTGTGAGGATCTACCTCTTAGTGGTTAGGCATGGACTTGGTGTCCTACCTCATATGTTTTCTTGGTGACCAAGAACGTTGCGTCATGACCTTCTCCAATGAGGACGTAAGACAATGCCAACTATCCAAGCCTCGGATATATCTTCTTGTTAGCGATCCCTCTCCCTTACTCTTGTACTTCCTTGCATTCTACTTTTTTCATAAATATTAATTTTGTAGAATTATTTTATGTGTAGAGTATTGTAGGCAATAGATAAAAAACAATATGCTAGAAGTTATAAAACTTATGCTATGATGTGATCATTGCCAATTTACCCATGTATTTGACTATAGTGATCTTTGGCTGGATTCTGAACTAGCCGGCCGAGCTCAGGAGCGCGCACAACAAGGAGCCATGATGTGTACGTTTTTTCACTAGAAAAATGTGTGACATGTTAGCCTGCCATGATGTGTACGTATGTGCGTGCACATACGAATGCACTAGTGGGTGCGTAGTGTCACATTCTTGCAATACAATCATCGATCTCACTGTTGTAAACCATATATTAATAATGTGTCCACGTCTACCAGATCGGCTAGGCGGTGGTAGGAAATTTAACATCCACAGGTCATGTGGGAGAAGTAGGGAGAGAGATCTGTTATAGATGATGTTTAGGGAAGACTGACCTAAAGGTATGGAGGAAAATTGATCAATGAAGATGTTGAAGTTAATGCAGGATGAGATAACGATGGTTGATGTTGTTTAGGCGATCGCCCAACCAAGGATCTTGACATCGAGGAAGTAGGGGTTTGGCAACCAGATTTTCATGCCCTTCTCCTACTTGTCATGTGTGTGGATAGAGTTTCATGTTGATATCGTATTGAGGCGTTGGGGAACACATATAAAGTAAACAAAAAATAGACATAAGATGTGGGTTATAGTTTATTATTATTATTATTATTATTATTATTTATTTCTTTGGAAAGAACAAATGTGTATAGTTTTGTTGTCCCACTATTTATATAGTAGGCATCCATGACCTGTTCGAGTAGGAGTCCAACCACGCATCCCTCTGAGAAGGGGGAAGTCCCCCAATAGGGGTAGGTATCCTAAAAAGTTGGGTCTAGAATTGTTAGAGCACCTCCACTAGCATTTCCAGCGGGTCGCCCTATGTCGTTTTTTCACCAGGACAGCGAAATTTCGCCCACTAGTGTTCCCAGGACACTTTTTTTCGCTGAATTTGGCCCAACGCTCATCAGGCGTTCCTAGGATGAACCCCACGCGTCGGGTGTCGCCTGGAAACACCAGATGGAAGGAAAAACGGGTGGGTCAGCCCTGTCGGCGATACATCCCATTTCCCCATCGAGATTCGTCTCTCCCATGACACAGATCCCTTGTATCCACCCACCCTCGCCGCCATGTCGTCACTGGCGATGTCCTATGCTACCCCGCCAAACCCACACCGATAGAAAGGTCCACCGCTGCAACAGCATCCCCTCCCCTTATTGTTGGCCTTGTTTTGCCTTCTCTTGGCGTTGACGGCAGCTCGGCTCCATTCCGAGCTCGTGTCCACCGCGCCCGCGAAGTGTTCGGCATTTTGCCTACTCAGCCATGGACTCCAACGACAAGGAGACGTCCACCATGTTGTTGGAGGAAGAAACCGCCATAGCCGCTGAAGATGAAGAGCATATGCAGATCCTCGACTGCCTAGCCAGACTGTACATGCATAATGTAGAGCCAAAACATGGAGACTCGATGTTGTATGCCGATTATTTCACCGAAAACCCGTTGCACGAAGAGGCTGTGTTTTGTCGTTGTTTCAGGATGAGTCAGAAACTCTTCATCGATATCGTGTATGCTATCCGGGAGTACGAATCCTACTTCATATGCAAGAAGGAATGCACCAATATGGTAAGGTTTTCCTCACTGCAGAAGTGCACAGTGGCGATGAGGTTGCTTGCATACTGAGCTCCGGGTGACAGTGCCGATGACTATCTACAGATGGACGAGCCCACCACGCTTGATTGTTTATACATATTCTATAAAGAAGTGTTGGTAGTGTTTGAGTCACTATACTTGAGATCACCCAGTGTTGAAGACACTGCTTGGATCCTTGCAATCAATGAAAGAAGAGCATTTTATAGGATGCTTGGAAGCATCGACTACATGCATTGGCAATGGAAAAACTGTCCATTTGCTTGGCACAGAGTGTACATAGGCCACAAAGGAGGTTGCAGTGTGATACTGAAACAGTTGTTACACATGATCTCTGGATTTGACACTCCTTTGGCATGGCAGGATAGAACAATGACATTTATGTCCTCCAGTCCTCTATTTCTTTGTCAAGCTTGTTGAGGGTCATGCTCTCCCGGTGTACTTTGAGATCAATGGGTATGACTACAGCAAGGAATACTGTATTGCAGATGGCATTTATCCAAGATGGTCAACATTTGTGAAGACTATCTCAAGATCCATGCCCCCAAATATTTTACAATTTGCCAGGAAACAAGAAGTTTGCAGGAAGGACACAAGCAAGTATTGGGTATGCTCTAACAGAGATTTGCATCCACCCGGTGTTATTTAGAGCCGGATTTCGGCGTTGAAACGTTCAACGATGAAGGTATTGTTAGCAGATTGAGGATGAAGGGGTATTGAGCACGTGTCGTTAGCAGATTGAGGACGAAGGGGTGAGCACGTATCTATGACGGGAAATCCATATCCAAGCACAACACGTGTTTCAAAAGGTATCGCTACCAGGCGGGTTACCCGCATGCGCCCATCCATGAGCAAAATTAGTGTCAAACAATAGATATTCACTGGTACGGGAATCTACGGATACTAGTGCAATTCCTGTTAGTTGGCTTTTGATTACGTCATCTTCGTCTTTCACAGCACATTCATGTCATTCAGAGAAGATGCTGCAAATCAGTACAAGTTTTTGGATCCTATATCCACAGCCAAGAGCTTAAATACATAAACCGGCAGGATAGGTAGCAACCCTTGCCGTGTACTGCCTGAGGAAGCTTGAGATCGGAAATGTTGAACTCACGATCATGCCTATTTGCTTGGCGATCAGATCAGATGTGTGCTCCTCTACTCTCCGCTGCTCGATTTAGTACGGAGCTGCTGCTTGCCTGCCTGAATTGTACCTCTGCGGCCCACGGATAGGTCCGCTTCGTGGAAGACTCATTTCAGGATATGTGAACCACTCATGAATGCCTCTTCCACCTAGTTTTGAACCTACTTCAGGGGTACACAGCAGCGAAACTAATCCATCCCGATCGGCGGGCTTATAAGAGTAGATTACATCTCTAGCATGTCTAAATGCACTGGCAATACGCTCAAGCCCTGGCACATCAACTGTTCTGGCTGCATCATCACATCTTTCAAATGGGTCTTCAACCTAAACCCAAAAAAGAACAGTGTGTAGATGGGCATTCCGCACCATGTGGATTTGTCATGCTTTTACTTGATACAATTATAAAAACACTATTTTTTGTTTTTATTTCTCTAGTTCATTTTTCAGAGGGATTTGAGGAAATGCCCTAAGTTCAGAAATCTGAGGACATTGATACTTAATGGGTTTTTTGGTACCTAATCCTGATGGACTTGTATGTATTATTAAAAATTCACCTTTACTAGAGGAACTCAATCTTCTACTTTTAGATGTATGTCCATTATTGGTATCTTATGTTATTAAATAGATTGAAGGTTGATCTTTATATATTCTTTTGTCGACTTAGGATCCCAAACAGGTGGTTGAATCTAATGGAGACCATAATGAAAAGGAAAATATCCTCTTAATGGAGAACCTTAAGGAAGTCAAAGTCACATGTCAAAAAAAATATTTGTGGATCGAGAATATAATAAGCACCTTGATTGCTTTTGGAATATCTCTGGAGAAAATTATGGTCAAAGAGAAATTAATGTATTCAGATGTCATTTAACTATTGGTATGTACCCTACATTATCGATTTGTAAAATTTACCATATGTGCAAATGACATTATGTCATGAAAGGAATATAACATTTATCTTCACTATCAGTAATAATTTAATGAATGGAGTGTAGAACACACACACGCACGCAAGCACGCATGCACACACACGCACACGCACACGCACACGCACACGCATGCACGCACGATTGCTCCATACTTAGTAGATTTCACAATAAATAAGCCATGTCCCTACGTTCACAAACTTCTTGACTCATATACATGTAGAAGGCTTCGAATCGATCATAGCCATCTTTGAGGATCACACCATCCCACAATAACAAACCATGCACATGTCAATTGGAATAAACCTTTGAAAAGTTCTACAAATTAAAAGAGGGAGAGGGGAAGGGATAGGGATGGAGGAGGAGAGTTCCTCGAAGAAGTCTCATCCTCTCAAGTGTTTGGGTGCCTAAAATAGACATGTCCAAATCTGACCTTCAAATGAAATAGCCAGTACTCACAGTTTACCAAGCATCGAGCCTAGAAGTTCCATAAGCATTTAAATTTAAATTGTTTGGTGGATAAAATATTTAAGGAAGTTCAAAAAAAACACGGAAATAATGATCCGTCTAGAGAAACCTCAAGAACCGCACATATTTTGGAGGAGAGAGAATTAACACTCATATGGTTCCGACAAAAAAGTATTAGTCTTCTGTCCAAATATAACATGCAACCATCGGGAGAGAATCCTTTGAAAATGTACTTACATAACTAAGGACCATCTTGTAGATTCCTGCTAACACCAATCCGAAGATTCAAACCTAGTCTACAACTAGCAGACTAATATGGCAAAAAACACTAACACGCTGAGAAGTTTAATAGACACGCTCCACTCGAAGGTTATGAACTCAACAAAGGACCCTCTTAAACATAATGGTGTTGAGTAGTTTCATAAAATAAGCTTCACGGTTCTGTAACGACACTTAATTAGATAATAATCACTAACTAAAAAAGGGACTCAGAAGTACCAATAGAATGATCTAGATGTTACATACATGAATAAAAGTGGGTGTTTCGGTGATTCTGAGTGGAAGGTTAAGTGAAATATTAAGAGTATGGTAATATGGTATACCCTTGATTAAGTCCAAGTGACAACTTGATAGAATGGTTGTACTTAAGACTCAATGTAGATATAACTACACTAAAAGCTTCTAAAAGTTATAACTAAATCTTGTTATTCTTCTGTTACTTTCCAACCAGCATTAGGGACCGAAACATGAAAAATAATTGATAAAATTGCCATTCCTTTAATGGTCTTATCATTAATAAAAAAAACATAATGGATCCTAGATGAACTTTCCCAATTGTATTGTAGTGTCATGGTTATAAAGTTACCCTGATCTTTGTTCGTACTTTGATCATAAAGTCAATATATATTACTCACACTCAAATCCTCTATTTCTTATTGGTTTTAAGTTGCTTGTGTTACTATAACCCGCTATAATAGATATTCTAAGAGAAATCCATGGACAATGAAAATCAAGTAGCATGTCAGTCGCAAGAGGCATATAAGCAAACACATACATGCATATAAATATCTAAATATCAACATTTGACATAAGTGCAAGCATGTGTTATTTAGTATGCATATTTCTAGAGATTTCTTTCAGAAAGATAGTTTTAGTTTCATAATGATCTAAGAAATCTAGGGATGTTAAAAAATCTTTAAAAATTTGGCAATCCCATTTGAATTCACTTGCTAAGATAGCGACGACTTTTCTATAGCATTACTAAATCAAACGATAATAATGTCTTCAGTCATAAATTGGTGTTGAGAATCGTCCACTAGCTCGTAGCGACTATGTTCTCAATGAGAGCACTACCATAGATATAACGCACAAGATTTGTAAAGCACATGAAAGTTAGTGATGTAAAAACTCACTACACGTGTCACTTTGACTGACCATGATAAGTGAACATCATAGGTGGTTGAAACTGGAAATGTAGGCGAGTTTGTATGCATGATAGAAAATTAGATCTTGGAGTTTACCATAATTGTTGCCTTGCTCTAATGTTTTTACTCATCTTTGAATCCAACAGTAGTCAACCCTCATATATGATATTCATCATAGACAAAGTCCACCACACAAGTAAATTTGCAATAAGCTAGATGTTAGAACCTCAATGAACATAGAACATTCATCACATAATGGTTTCGAATGTGAACACTAAGAGATCCGTACATAAAATGGTGTCTCTGTTCACAATACATATACAACCCTCCAGATTATGAGACGAGCTTCACTTAAAGAACCCTTTGAAAATGTGAGGATAGAAAATGGATAAGTAGAAGATCAGATGGTCTACACCAACTCCAAACAGATGTTTAGAATCAATATTGGAATAACTCATGTGTAAAAATCCTAATAAACTCTGAGGACTAGGCACTATCTGCTCTAAGATACTGGGCTCCATATGCTGGAAGGTACCGGCTTAACCAGAACACCTTCTGAAGCAAAAAGGAGCCCAGTAGTATGAGAAATGTAGCTCAACAGTTTTTGAAGCTAAGTTAGGTTACCTCACTATTTTTCTGAATTATCAAAAAGATCAAAAGTACCAACCGATGGGTACGGTAGCTTCAAGGATGTATAAGAAGTGGAGAGTTGAAAAGTTTTCTTCAGAAAGCTTGAGGGAAATGATTGAAGATATGCAATGTTCACCCCTAGGTAAAGTGCATCCGTTCTTGATAGTACCATTTTCCTTAGGACTCAGATAAGGAAGTTACTTCAGCTAAAGGCCTAGGAAAATTTAAATTTTCTTTTCTCGTTTAGGGGTCACCATTGATGTTCTCCAACAAAATAAATCATTAGTACTTCAAATTTTGTCATTAATCAACAAGATTTCAACAAGGAAACCTAGATGCACTTTCAGATAAATTCATAGATCAAACTACATTCTTATTGTTGCACACTATACCTAAGAAATTTTCTATATATGCTTGCATTTTTAGGTTTGCTCATTGTTATAAAGTTTCACCTTGACCACAAATGGACATCATGTAACTTATGTTGCTTTCATGTAAATTGTGCAGATCTCCATCTTTGTTTAGAGGAATAAAGATATTAGGTTGCCCATGGATCACCTTCAGCGTCGTATGCACAAGGAAAATTTAAATTATGTTTACCAATGATTATTTTTCATTTATTTATTTGATTCCCATTTGATTTGCTACCTTATTCGTCTGGAAATCGTTGGGTTGCTTAAGTTTTTTCATGAAGTATACTGGACAAAATCATAAATTTCTAATTTTCTTGATATATAAGCATTCGGAAGTGTGGGGAAGTTACTTTTTAGGGCAATGGT
The DNA here is from genome assembly GCA_916181665.1 of Avena sativa. NCBI lineage: Eukaryota > Viridiplantae > Streptophyta > Magnoliopsida > Poales > Poaceae > Avena > Avena sativa. Next base: position 130,479,020 of record OV702283.1, on the reverse strand, counting down.
TAAGTTTCCACCTTTGATTATATGTACCCCTATCCATTCTGTGGCAAACCGAGAAATTAGAGACGAGAGGAAACCCTTGCATGAGATCAAAGCCTCACCTCTCCTCTCCTCTCTTGGTCCTAACTCGTACTTTTCCACTTACTCCCTCTGTTTGGGATTACTAGCCGGAGAGCCAATTTAACAATACCAAGACGCCTGCTTGCAAAACCGAACGTTATAGATTCCTATTAATTACACCTTAAATCTCTCCACATAATTACTCTAGCCGATCTCCTCTTCCTTCCTTCCTTTTGGATCGCACGGTTGAAACCGGAGGTGATCCACGGGAGCATTAACTCACCAATCCAATCGCCAAAAAAAGGACATATGCATTGGGCAGTTCTTCTTGCCACGGATCGCCATGTCCTTCCTCTGCATGCTCCACCTAATTAGCTTGGGAATTAAGGAAAATTAACTCTAGATAGGAATTAACTCTCATGGATATTAAGGAGAATCAATGCCCCGGCCTATAATCTCGAAATATCTGGAAACCCTCTTCGGACTAGTAATCCCAAACAGAGGGAGTAAATCCTTTTAGTTCATGGTGCTTTGAGAGACTAGCTTTAAAAAAAAATTATGACGCGTCTCAAGATCCAAGTGCTAGCCAAATGTTGTTAAAAACATTTATGGTGTGTTGTGAATGGACCAAGAGTTTGGGATGACTGAAATAGCCTACTATGTGTGAGGATCTACCTCTTAGTGGTTAGGCATGGACTTGGTGTCCTACCTCATATGTTTTCTTGGTGACCAAGAACGTTGCGTCATGACCTTCTCCAATGAGGACGTAAGACAATGCCAACTATCCAAGCCTCGGATATATCTTCTTGTTAGCGATCCCTCTCCCTTACTCTTGTACTTCCTTGCATTCTACTTTTTTCATAAATATTAATTTTGTAGAATTATTTTATGTGTAGAGTATTGTAGGCAATAGATAAAAAACAATATGCTAGAAGTTATAAAACTTATGCTATGATGTGATCATTGCCAATTTACCCATGTATTTGACTATAGTGATCTTTGGCTGGATTCCGAACTAGCCGGCCGAGCTCAGGAGCGCGCACAACAAGGAGCCATGATGTGTACGTTTTTTCACTAGAAAAATGTGTGACATGTTAGCCTGCCATGATGTGTACGTATGTGCGTGCACATACGAATGCACTAGTGGGTGCGTAGTGTCACATTCTTGCAATACAATCATCGATCTCACTGTTGTAAACCATATATTAATAATGTGTCCACGTCTACCAGATCGGCTAGGCGGTGGTAGGAAATTTAACATCCACAGGTCATGTGGGAGAAGTAGGGAGAGAGATCTGTTATAGATGATGTTTAGGGAAGACTGACCTAAAGGTATGGAGGAAAATTGATCAATGAAGATGTTGAAGTTAATGCAGGATGAGATAACGATGGTTGATGTTGTTTAGGCGATCGCCCAACCAAGGATCTTGACATCGAGGAAGTAGGGGTTTGGCAACCAGATTTTCATGCCCTTCTCCTACTTGTCATGTGTGTGGATAGAGTTTCATGTTGATATCGTATTGAGGCGTTGGGGAACACATATAAAGTAAACAAAAAATAGACATAAGATGTGGGTTATAGTTTATTATTATTATTATTATTATTATTATTATTTATTTCTTTGGAAAGAACAAATGTGTATAGTTTTGTTGTCCCACTATTTATATAGTAGGCATCCATGACCTGTTCGAGTAGGAGTCCAACCACGCATCCCTCTGAGAAGGGGGAAGTCCCCCAATAGGGGTAGGTATCCTAAAAAGTTGGGTCTAGAATTGTTAGAGCACCTCCACTAGCATTTCCAGCGGGTCGCCCTATGTCGTTTTTTCACCAGGACAGCGAAATTTCGCCCACTAGTGTTCCCAGGACACTTTTTTTCGCTGAATTTGGCCCAACGCTCATCAGGCGTTCCTAGGATGAACCCCACGCGTCGGGTGTCGCCTGGAAACACCAGATGGAAGGAAAAACGGGTGGGTCAGCCCTGTCGGCGATACATCCCATTTCCCCATCGAGATTCGTCTCTCCCATGACACAGATCCCTTGTATCCACCCACCCTCGCCGCCATGTCGTCACTGGCGGTGTCCTATGCTACCCCGCCAAACCCACACCGATAGAAAGGTCCACCGCTGCAACAGCATCCCCTCCCCTTATTGTTGGCCTTGTTTTGCCTTCTCTTGGCGTTGACGGCAGCTCGGCTCCATTCCGAGCTCGTGTCCACCGCGCCCGCGAAGTGTTCGGCATTTTGCCTACTCAGCCATGGACTCCAACGACAAGGAGACGTCCACCATGTTGTTGGAGGAAGAAACCGCCATAGCCGCTGAAGATGAAGAGCATATGCAGATCCTCGACTGCCTAGCCAGACTGTACATGCATAATGTAGAGCCAAAACATGGAGACTCGATGTTGTATGCCGATTATTTCACCGAAAACCCGTTGCACGAAGAGGCTGTGTTTTGTCGTTGTTTCAGGATGAGTCAGAAACTCTTCATCGATATCGTGTATGCTATCCGGGAGTACGAATCCTACTTCATATGCAAGAAGGAATGCACCAATATGGTAAGGTTTTCCTCACTGCAGAAGTGCACAGTGGCGATGAGGTTGCTTGCATACTGAGCTCCGGGTGACAGTGCCGATGACTATCTACAGATGGACGAGCCCACCACGCTTGATTGTTTATACATATTCTATAAAGAAGTGTTGGTAGTGTTTGAGTCACTATACTTGAGATCACCCAGTGTTGAAGACACTGCTCGGATCCTTGCAATCAATGAAAGAAGAGCATTTTATAGGATGCTTGGAAGCATCGACTACATGCATTGGCAATGGAAAAACTGTCCATTTGCTTGGCACAGAGTGTACATAGGCCACAAAGGAGGTTGCAGTGTGATACTGAAACAGTTGTTACACATGATCTCTGGATTTGACACTCCTTTGGCATGGCAGGATAGAACAATGACATTTATGTCCTCCAGTCCTCTATTTCTTTGTCAAGCTTGTTGAGGGTCATGCTCTCCCGGTGTACTTTGAGATCAATGGGTATGACTACAGCAAGGAATACTGTATTGCAGATGGCATTTATCCAAGATGGTCAACATTTGTGAAGACTATCTCAAGATCCATGCCCCCAAGTATTTTACAATTTGCCAGGAAACAAGAAGTTTGCAGGAAGGACACAAGCAAGTATTGGGTATGCTCTAACAGAGATTTGCATCCACCCGGTGTTATTTAGAGCCGGATTTCGGCGTTGAAACGTTCAACGATGAAGGTATTGTTAGCAGATTGAGGATGAAGGGGTATTGAGCACGTGTCGTTAGCAGATTGAGGACGAAGGGGTGAGCACGTATCTATGACGGGAAATCCATATCCAAGCACAACACGTGTTTCAAAAGGTATCGCTACCAGGCGGGTTACCCGCATGCGCCCATCCATGAGCAAAATTAGTGTCAAACAATAGATATTCACTGGTACGGGAATCTACGGATACTAGTGCAATTCCTGTTAGTTGGCTTTTGATTACGTCATCTTCGTCTTTCACAGCACATTCATGTCATTCAGAGAAGATGCTGCAAATCAGTACAAGTTTTTGGATCCTATATCCACAGCCAAGAGCTTAAATACATAAACCGGCAGGATAGGTAGCAACCCTTGCCGTGTACTGCCTGAGGAAGCTTGAGATCGGAAATGTTGAACTCACGATCATGCCTATTTGCTTGGCGATCAGATCAGATGTGTGCTCCTCTACTCTCCGCTGCTCGATTTAGTACGGAGCTGCTGCTTGCCTGCCTGAATTGTACCTCTGCGGCCCACGGATAGGTCCGCTTCGTGGAAGACTCATTTCAGGATATGTGAACCACTCATGAATGCCTCTTCCACCTAGTTTTGAACCTACTTCAGGGGTACACAGCAGCGAAACTAATCCATCCCGATCGGCGGGCTTATAAGAGTAGATTACATCTCTAGCATGTCTAAATGCACTGGCAATACGCTCAAGCCCTGGCACATCAACTGTTCTGGCTGCATCATCACATCTTTCAAATGGGTCTTCAACCTAAACCCAAAAAAGAACAGTGTGTAGATGGGCATTCCGCACCATGTGGATTTGTCATGCTTTTACTTGATACAATTATAAAAACACTATTTTTTGTTTTTATTTCTCTAGTTCATTTTTCAGAGGGATTTGAGGAAATGCCCTAAGTTCAGAAATCTGAGGACATTGATACTTAATGGGTTTTTTGGTACCTAATCCTGATGGACTTGTATGTATTATTAAAAATTCACCTTTACTAGAGGAACTCAATCTTCTACTTTTAGATGTATGTCCATTATTGGTATCTTATGTTATTAAATAGATTGAAGGTTGATCTTTATATATTCTTTTGTCGACTTAGGATCCCAAACAGGTGGTTGAATCTAATGGAGACCATAATGAAAAGGAAAATATCCTCTTAATGGAGAACCTTAAGGAAGTCAAAGTCACATGTCAAAGAAAATATTTGTGGATCGAGAATATAATAAGCACCTTGATTGCTTTTGGAATATCTCTGGAGAAAATTATGGTCAAAGAGAAATTAATGTATTCAGATGTCATTTAACTATTGGTATGTACCCTACATTATCGATTTGTAAAATTTACCATATGTGCAAATGACATTATGTCATGAAAGGAATATAACATTTATCTTCACTATCAGTAATAATTTAATGAATGGAGTGTAGAACACACACACGCACGCAAGCACGCATGCACACACACGCGTGCGTGCGTGCACACACGCACACGCACACGCACACGCACACGCATGCACGCACGATTGCTCCATACTTAGTAGATTTCACAATAAATAAGCCATGTCCCTACGTTCACAAACTTCTTGACTCATATACATGTAGAAGGCTTCGAATCGATCATAGCCATCTTTGAGGATCACACCATCCCACAATAACAAACCATGCACATGTCAATTGGAATAAACCTTTGAAAAGTTCTACAAATTAAAAGAGGGAGAGGGGAAGGGATAGGGATGGAGGAGGAGAGTTCCTCGAAGAAGTCTCATCCTCTCAAGTGTTTGGGTGCCTAAAATAGACATGTCCAAATCTGACCTTCAAATGAAATAGCCAGTACTCACAGTTTACCAAGCATCGAGCCTAGAAGTTCCATAAGCATTTAAATTTAAATTGTTTGGTGGATAAAATATTTAAGGAAGTTCAAAAAAAACACGGAAATAATGATCCGTCTAGAGAAACCTCAAGAACCGCACATATTTTGGAGGAGAGAGAATTAACACTCATATGGTTCCGACAAAAAAGTATTAGTCTTCTGTCCAAATATAACATGCAACCATCGGGAGAGAATCCTTTGAAAATGTACTTACATAACTAAGGACCATCTTGTAGATTCCTGCTAACACCAATCCGAAGATTCAAACCTAGTCTACAACTAGCAGACTAATATGGCAAAAAACACTAACACGCTGAGAAGTTTAATAGACACGCTCCACTTGAAGGTTATGAACTCAACAAAGGACCCTCTTAAACATAATGGTGTTGAGTAGTTTCATAAAATAAGCTTCACGGTTCTGTAACGACACTTAATTAGATAATAATCACTAACTAAAAAAGGGACTCAGAAGTACCAATAGAATGATCTAGATGTTACATACATGAATAAAAGTGGGTGTTTCGGTGATTCTGAGTGGAAGGTTAAGTGAAATATTAAGAGTATGGTAATATGGTATACCCTTGATTAAGTCCAAGTGACAACTTGATAGAATGGTTGTACTTAAGACTCAATGTAGATATAACTACACTAAAAGCTTCTAAAAGTTATAACTAAATCTTGTTATTCTTCTGTTACTTTCCAACCAGCATTAGGGACCGAAACATGAAAAATAATTGATAAAATTGCCATTCCTTTAATGGTCTTATCATTAATAAAAAAACCATAATGGATCCTAGATGAACTTTCCCAATTGTATTGTAGTGTCATGGTTATAAAGTTACCCTGATCTTTGTTCGTACTTTGATCATAAAGTCAATATATATTACTCACACTCAAATCCTCTATTTCTTATTGGTTTTAAGTTGCTTGTGTTACTATAACCCGCTATAATAGATATTCTAAGAGAAATCCATGGACAATGAAAATCAAGTAGCATGTCAGTCGCAAGAGGCATATAAGCAAACACATACATGCATATAAATATCTAAATATCAACATTTGACATAAGTGCAAGCATGTGTTATTTAGTATGCATATTTCTAGAGATTTCTTTCAGAAAGATAGTTTTAGTTTCATAATGATCTAAGAAATCTAGGGATGTTAAAAAATCTTTAAAAATTTGGCAATCCCATTTGAATTCACTTGCTAAGATAGCGACGACTTTTCTATAGCATTACTAAATCAAACGATAATAATGTCTTCAGTCATAAATTGGTGTTGAGAATCGTCCACTAGCTCGTAGCGACTATGTTCTCAATGAGAGCACTACCATAGATATAACGCACAAGATTTGTAAAGCACATGAAAGTTAGTGATGTAAAAACTCACTACACGTGTCACTTTGACTGACCATGATAAGTGAACATCATAGGTGGTTGAAACTGGAAATGTAGGCGAGTTTGTATGCATGATAGAAAATTAGATCTTGGAGTTTACCATAATTGTTGCCTTGCTCTAATGTTTTTACTCATCTTTGAATCCAACAGTAGTCAACCCTCATATATGATATTCATCATAGACAAAGTCCACCACACAAGTAAATTTGCAATAAGCTAGATGTTAGAACCTCAATGAACATAGAACATTCATCACATAATGGTTTCGAATGTGAACACTAAGAGATCCGTACATAAAATGGTGTCTCTGTTCACAATACATATACAACCCTCCAGATTATGAGACGAGCTTCACTTAAAGAACCCTTTGAAAATGTGAGGATAGAAAATGGATAAGTAGAAGATCAGATGGTCTACACCAACTCCAAATAGATGTTTAGAATCAATATTGGAATAACTCATGTGTAAAAATCCTAATAAACTCTGAGGACTAGGCACTATCTGCTCTAAGATACTGGGCTCCATATGCTGGAAGGTACCGGCTTAACCAGAACACCTTCTGAAGCAAAAAGGAGCCCAGTAGTATGAGAAATGTAGCTCAACAGTTTTTGAAGCTAAGTTAGGTTACCTCACTATTTTTCTGAATTATCAAAAAGATCAAAAGTACCAACCGATGGGTACGGTAGCTTCAAGGATGTATAAGAAGTGGAGAGTTGAAAAGTTTTCTTCAGAAAGCTTGAGGGAAATGATTGAAGATATGCAATGTTCACCCCTAGGTAAAGTGCATCCGTTCTTGATAGTACCATTTTCCTTAGGACTCAGATAAGGAAGTTACTTCAGCTAAAGGCCTAGGAAAATTTAAATTTTCTTTTCTCGTTTAGGGGTCACCATTGATGTTCTCCAACAAAATAAATCATTAGTACTTCAAATTTTGTCATTAATCAACAAGATTTCAACAAGGAAACCTAGATGCACTTTCAGATAAATTCATAGATCAAACTACATTCTTATTGTTGCACACTATACCTAAGAAATTTTCTATATATGCTTGCATTTTTAGGTTTGCTCATTGTTATAAAGTTTCACCTTGACCACAAATGGACATCATGTAACTTATGTTGCTTTCATGTAAATTGTGCAGATCTCCATCTTTGTTTAGAGGAATAAAGATATTAGGTTGCCCATGGATCACCTTCAGCGTCGTATGCACAAGGAAAATTTAAATTATGTTTACCAATGATTATTTTTCATTTATTTATTTGATTCCCATTTGATTTGCTACCTTATTCGTCTGGAAATCGTTGGGTTGCTTAAGTTTTTTCATGAAGTATACTGGACAAAATCATAAATTTCTAATTTTCTTGATATATAAGCATTCGGAAGTGTGGGGAAGTTACTTTTTAGGGCAATGGTTAAGTTTCCACCTTTGATTATATGTACCCCTATCCATTCTGTGGCAAACCGAGAAATTAGAGACGAGAGGAAACCCTTGCATGAGATCAAAGCCTCACCTCTCCTCTCCTCTCTTGGTCCTAACTCGTACTTTTCCACTTACTCCCTCTGTTTGGGATTACTAGCCGGAGAGCCAATTTAACAATACCAAGACGCCTGCTTGCAAAACCGAACGTTATAGATTCCTATTAATTACACCTTAAATCTCTCCACATAATTACTCTAGCCGATCTCCTCTTCCTTCCTTCCTTTTGGATCGCACGGTTGAAACCGGAGGTGATCCACGGGAGCATTAACTCACCAATCCAATCGCCAAAAAAAGGACATATGCATTGGGCAGTTCTTCTTGCCACGGATCGCCATGTCCTTCCTCTGCATGCTCCACCTAATTAGCTTGGGAATTAAGGAAAATTAACTCTAGATAGGAATTAACTCTCATGGATATTAAGGAGAATCAATGCCCCGGCCTATAATCTCGAAATATCTGGAAACCCTCTTCGGACTAGTAATCCCAAACAGAGGGAGTAAATCCTTTTAGTTCATGGTGCTTTGAGAGACTAGCTTTAAAAAAAAATTATGACGCGTCTCAAGATCCAAGTGCTAGCCAAATGTTGTTAAAAACATTTATGGTGTGTTGTGAATGGACCAAGAGTTTGGGATGACTGAAATAGCCTACTATGTGTGAGGATCTACCTCTTAGTGGTTAGGCATGGACTTGGTGTCCTACCTCATATGTTTTCTTGGTGACCAAGAACGTTGCGTCATGACCTTCTCCAATGAGGACGTAAGACAATGCCAACTATCCAAGCCTCGGATATATCTTCTTGTTAGCGATCCCTCTCCCTTACTCTTGTACTTCCTTGCATTCTACTTTTTTCATAAATATTAATTTTGTAGAATTATTTTATGTGTAGAGTATTGTAGGCAATAGATAAAAAACAATATGCTAGAAGTTATAAAACTTATGCTATGATGTGATCATTGCCAATTTACCCATGTATTTGACTATAGTGATCTTTGGCTGGATTCCGAACTAGCCGGCCGAGCTCAGGAGCGCGCACAACAAGGAGCCATGATGTGTACGTTTTTTCACTAGAAAAATGTGTGACATGTTAGCCTGCCATGATGTGTACGTATGTGCGTGCACATACGAATGCACTAGTGGGTGCGTAGTGTCACATTCTTGCAATACAATCATCGATCTCACTGTTGTAAACCATATATTAATAATGTGTCCACGTCTACCAGATCGGCTAGGCGGTGGTAGGAAATTTAACATCCACAGGTCATGTGGGAGAAGTAGGGAGAGAGATCTGTTATAGATGATGTTTAGGGAAGACTGACCTAAAGGTATGGAGGAAAATTGATCAATGAAGATGTTGAAGTTAATGCAGGATGAGATAACGATGGTTGATGTTGTTTAGGCGATCGCCCAACCAAGGATCTTGACATCGAGGAAGTAGGGGTTTGGCAACCAGATTTTCATGCCCTTCTCCTACTTGTCATGTGTGTGGATAGAGTTTCATGTTGATATCGTATTGAGGCGTTGGGGAACACATATAAAGTAAACAAAAAATAGACATAAGATGTGGGTTATAGTTTATTATTATTATTATTATTATTATTATTATTATTATTTATTTCTTTGGAAAGAACAAATGTGTATAGTTTTGTTGTCCCACTATTTATATAGTAGGCATCCATGACCTGTTCGAGTAGGAGTCCAACCACGCATCCCTCTGAGAAGGGGGAAGTCCCCCAATAGGGGTAGGTATCCTAAAAAGTTGGGTCTAGAATTGTTAGAGCACCTCCACTAGCATTTCCAGCGGGTCGCCCTATGTCGTTTTTTCACCAGGACAGCGAAATTTCGCCCACTAGTGTTCCCAGGACACTTTTTTTCGCTGAATTTGGCCCAACGCTCATCAGGCGTTCCTAGGATGAACCCCACGCGTCGGGTGTCGCCTGGAAACACCAGATGGAAGGAAAAACGGGTGGGTCAGCCCTGTCGGCGATACATCCCATTTCCCCATCGAGATTCGTCTCTCCCATGACACAGATCCCTTGTATCCACCCACCCTCGCCGCCATGTCGTCACTGGCGGTGTCCTATGCTACCCCGCCAAACCCACACCGATAGAAAGGTCCACCGCTGCAACAGCATCCCCTCCCCTTATTGTTGGCCTTGTTTTGCCTTCTCTTGGCGTTGACGGCAGCTCGGCTCCATTCCGAGCTCGTGTCCACCGCGCCCGCGAAGTGTTCGGCATTTTGCCTACTCAGCCATGGACTCCAACGACAAGGAGACGTCCACCATGTTGTTGGAGGAAGAAACCGCCATAGCCGCTGAAGATGAAGAGCATATGCAGATCCTCGACTGCCTAGCCAGACTGTACATGCATAATGTAGAGCCAAAACATGGAGACTCGATGTTGTATGCCGATTATTTCACCGAAAACCCGTTGCACGAAGAGGCTGTGTTTTGTCGTTGTTTCAGGATGAGTCAGAAACTCTTCATCGATATCGTGTATGCTATCCGGGAGTACGAATCCTACTTCATATGCAAGAAGGAATGCACCAATATGGTAAGGTTTTCCTCACTGCAGAAGTGCACAGTGGCGATGAGGTTGCTTGCATACTGAGCTCCGGGTGACAGTGCCGATGACTATCTACAGATGGACGAGCCCACCACGCTTGATTGTTTATACATATTCTATAAAGAAGTGTTGGTAGTGTTTGAGTCACTATACTTGAGATCACCCAGTGTTGAAGACACTGCTCGGATCCTTGCAATCAATGAAAGAAGAGCATTTTATAGGATGCTTGGAAGCATCGACTACATGCATTGGCAATGGAAAAACTGTCCATTTGCTTGGCACAGAGTGTACATAGGCCACAAAGGAGGTTGCAGTGTGATACTGAAACAGTTGTTACACATGATCTCTGGATTTGACACTCCTTTGGCATGGCAGGATAGAACAATGACATTTATGTCCTCCAGTCCTCTATTTCTTTGTCAAGCTTGTTGAGGGTCATGCTCTCCCGGTGTACTTTGAGATCAATGGGTATGACTACAGCAAGGAATACTGTATTGCAGATGGCATTTATCCAAGATGGTCAACATTTGTGAAGACTATCTCAAGATCCATGCCCCCAAGTATTTTACAATTTGCCAGGAAACAAGAAGTTTGCAGGAAGGACACAAGCAAGTATTGGGTATGCTCTAACAGAGATTTGCATCCACCCGGTGTTATTTAGAGCCGGATTTCGGCGTTGAAACGTTCAACGATGAAGGTATTGTTAGCAGATTGAGGATGAAGGGGTATTGAGCACGTGTCGTTAGCAGATTGAGGACGAAGGGGTGAGCACGTATCTATGACGGGAAATCCATATCCAAGCACAACACGTGTTTCAAAAGGTATCGCTACCAGGCGGGTTACCCGCATGCGCCCATCCATGAGCAAAATTAGTGTCAAACAATAGATATTCACTGGTACGGGAATCTACGGATACTAGTGCAATTCCTGTTAGTTGTCTTTTGATTACGTCATCTTCGTCTTTCACAGCACATTCATGTCATTCAGAGAAGATGCTGCAAATCAGTACAAGTTTTTGGATCCTATATCCACAGCCAAGAGCTTAAATACATAAACCGGCAGGATAGGTAGCAACCCTTGCCGTGTACTGCCTGAGGAAGCTTGAGATCGGAAATGTTGAACTCACGATCATGCCTATTTGCTTGGCGATCAGATCAGATGTGTGCTCCTCTACTCTCCGCTGCTCGATTTAGTACGGAGCTGCTGCTTGCCTGCCTGAATTGTACCTCTGCGGCCCACGGATAGGTCCGCTTCGTGGAAGACTCATTTCAGGATATGTGAACCACTCATGAATGCCTCTTCCACCTAGTTTTGAACCTACTTCAGGGGTACACAGCAGCGAAACTAATCCATCCCGATCGGCGGGCTTATAAGAGTAGATTACATCTCTAGCATGTCTAAATGCACTGGCAATACGCTCAAGCCCTGGCACATCAACTGTTCTGGCTGCATCATCACATCTTTCAAATGGGTCTTCAACCTAAACCCAAAAAAGAACAGTGTGTAGATGGGCATCAACCCGGTGCGATAGTTTTGAACGTTATATGAACATAGCCACCAAATGCATTATATATGAAGGAAATACTTACAAACAAGGAGGAAGATTGGGTCGTCCGATATAGCCGGTCGTCTTGAGTTTGCTTTAGCTGAGCAGTGAAAGTGTCGTAATGGGCACCCGTATCGATATCACAGAACTGCAAACAGTATAACATCATTTGTTAAGTTTTTTTTTATCTTAGCTTACGATAATGCTAGTACTACGATTCCTTTTGACATAGCTAGTCAGGGCAAGCATGACGTATTCAATACACTGGACAATACTACGTTCAATTACCTTGTCGAAAAACTTTGCCAGGAGAGAGGACAGAGGCTGACAGTTCTGATATCTTTGCCCTGTTTCCCGGCGTCGAAATTTTGCTATATTTTCCATACAGATCTTGTCAAGACGTTCTTCATTAAAACCTCCACTTCCTGCAGGTGAACGCAATAGGTAAATTACTAGCACTGATATATGGGTACCCAGATAATCATTAGTCTCGCAAACAAGCCAAGTTCTTTTCACCTTCTGCATTGTTCACATCATAAATCTCCTTCATAGGTGGGAAAATTGCAGGCTTACATGTCTGCAGAATGCAAGGTAAGGAGTGTAAGAAATAATAAGATGTTAACTTTGATAAAAGGTATAAATAAGAAATATGTGACTTCTGAAGCTAATAAAGAGATGACCTGAAAATGGAAGATGACAAGTAAGCAAAGTGAATAAGAGTTCAGGGTTCCATTCCTTGGATCATTAATGTTTTGAGCTTTTGCCCATTCCTTGACCTGCAAGAAAATATGGTGCTAAGCCATGGGATTACCTAACAAATTGGTGAACCAATCAACTATCTGTCCAAGGATACTTACCAACAATACCATATCACCAAAGCGGCCATCTAAAGTGTTGAGCCAGTACAGCACTCTGGATTTAGTTCGACCAGTGTAGTTATTAATGGATACATCACAGGAAATGTCAAAGCAGTTGCTCACATACTTAAGAACTGGAACTCTTGCAGTAGGAGTAAACTGCACATCTCTAGAAACACCTGAATAGAGTATGAAAACAGAAATTGAACGAGAGATTTAGGCAAAATTTATCTCATGAAATCTCAATGAGCACAGCCACACAACACCAGAGCGTATTGCATTTAATCAAGCAACCCCAGAACATGAAGCAACCAAGAAAGAAACACAATACTCCTGAATAGACATATCAGACATATGCATTGGTGTATTAGATCTTTCATTCTGGTCGCAGCTGCCTGGAACTAAAAAGAAGTTACCTTTGATTTGTAAAGCTTTCCGTAGTTCTTTCAAGGCATTGTTCTTCCTTTTATTCGTAATACAAAGGCTTGATCCATTTGACAGCTCAACTGACACATCCAAATCACCTGATTTTGCGTACATATTTGATACGAAGGATCCAAAAGGTTTGACAGCAGCATCTGTTAAGCAAAACCCAACAATCAGAAACTGCAGCTAATAACCTCTCATCAGCACCTAGCTCTCTATAGAAACTTATAAGTAACATATGCATCAACTCACTAGGCATAGAATAAAGGAATAATAACAAACGAAAAAGTATATGGCATCTAGCAGCTTCCGTAGTTGAAATCATTGAGTAGTCAATGCCTTTCACCTACAATACTCGCAATATGAACAAACCAAACTTGCCCGTAGGATTACAAGATTGTCCCTTGTCGAGTTTTGATAAAATGAAACTAACCCAGAGCCCATAATGTATATGCCATTGAAGGGGAAAAGCTTCTGGAGGTAACGATAAACTGTTGGGAAGGGAAAACATTTTCTTTTTACAGTAAAGGACTACCCAGGCCAAGCTTGATGTGAAACAATCACATAACTGTGCCCTCAATAAGCATCGGGGTCACAAGTAGTGGTTGTTTCCAGATGATGGGAAATTACCCCGTGGTAGAACCAAATAATGGGAAGTTACCTTTCAAGGCATCAACTGAACGGATGGAGTTCACAATCTCCTTAATTGCACCAAGTCGTTTGTTTTTATCTACCTCCGTCGGCTTGATTACAGAGAGAATATCTTCTGTGCACTTGTAAACCAATGATAGTTTCGCACGATTTCAATCATGCTGAAACCCTGCAGGAATAATTACATATATAATGAGCAGATTTAAGCAAGTATGAAATAGGTTTTTTTTTTCGAACCATGTAGGAGAACTGCATGTAGATTCATTAAGAAAGAAGATAGTACAACTCCCAAGACGGCACAACCCATAGAGGCACGACTCCTACATCCAAATCTTGTCAGCATTCACTATCACCTTCCATCAACATGCAGTACTGAGTACTGACTATGTACGGTAGCAGATCAAATACAAGCCCTTAGTTTTTTATTCCTTTTCCGGAGGAGCTATTTCTCATTAATAGAATAAATCCCAGCGTATCGTGTCACACAGAGTAAATTAAATCTATCCAGAATTTTGGCAATGCACCACACGCACATATATGGTACCACGAGCGTGTCAAAGTTCCAAGCAAGCGGGACACCACATCGCGGGGTGGTCGGCAACAACCAAACCAGCCCGACGGTTGAACTACGGCACGGAGAACGGCGGCGAATAGAACCCTGAATCGGCGATCAACGAAAGTAGGAAACCCACAACCGGACTAACAGAAGAACCCTATGTACGAAACTAACCAGGGAGGCCAGGGGTTTACCCAGAGGAATTTGCAGATGGAAGGGAGTCTTGCAAGGCGACGAACCGGCGGCGACTACGAGGAGGCGCGCGGCAGGGCGTGCGCTTGCGGCGGGCTAGGGTCTCGTCGGGATGGACTGGGTCTAGGGGAGGGCCGAGACCACGGCGTATTGGCGTCAAAGTGGTTTCGTTGTGGGAAGCCGACTGCCGAAGTGAGCCTCGTAGGTCTGCGGGACCGTGCCGGAGCTGCACAATGAACTTTCCGGCTCCGCAGAGAATCATTTTTGAGTAAAATCCACCGATAATACCTGCACTTGGCAACTTTTTTCAATATATGATATGATCATCGATCTTAGAAATACACGATTTACGTTCATTAAATATGGCCTCATTATTAGAGTATTATACGTATACGATTGTTATGATAGTTTAGAATAGTTAGAACTCTAGCCTAACTTGACTTATACTCCAAGATAAGCCCTGTACGTCAATATATACTCGCTCATGAGGCTCAATAATACATCCAACATATTACGCCAATCTCACAATCTTACATGGCATCAGCCTAAACCGATCCAAAACCTAGCCGCCGCCGGCACGCTTTCGCTGCGCCGCCCCGGGAAGGTCGATCTCCATGATCTTCGCCGGGGGCCGCGCA
Source organism: Avena sativa (assembly GCA_916181665.1). Taxonomy (NCBI): domain Eukaryota; kingdom Viridiplantae; phylum Streptophyta; class Magnoliopsida; order Poales; family Poaceae; genus Avena; species Avena sativa. The sequence continues at coordinate 130,463,502 of OV702283.1, read as the reverse complement.
ACCCGTACGCAGGGTTCGTCCGTCGATCCATGAGCGGCCGCCCTGTAAGTTTTTTTTCCGATCTCTTGATCGTTTTTTTTGGTTTACCGGTCTTAGATCGGATTGCGTCGCCCTCCACCGCCGTCATCATCGCCGCGCCTCTACTCCGACCATTGGCACCGACGATCTACACCACGCTTGTACGCATGCCCTCTCCGCTGTCGCGCCTGCCTCGGCAGGATGTTGCGGCCTCACGACAGGCTGTCGCGCACCGCGGACGGCTGCTATGCCTTCCTTGGAAGGCTGCCGTGGCTGTCCCCTTTGGATCGTCTTCGTCTTCATCGTCCGGGACATCACCGACAACGCCACCATCGACTCCGATCTACGCCTCGTCCACGCCATGGCGCATACGGCGCACTGTCGGTCTGATCAACCGATCCCGCGCCTGTCTACGCCAAGCACGTCCTCAAGCACGCGCCTACCACCGATCGAGCTACGGGCTGTCGCTGTGCCGCCCGAGGTTCGGTCCATGCTACCGGATTCCAACGCGCCTTTATTGGCGTGTACGTCGCTGGTGGTCTCCTAGCCACTGCACCGACTTGCACCCTGCAGCTATGCCGCCCCCTCGGGTCATAGCGTCGCTGCACGCAGTCTACTTCGTCGTCCCAGTGCATCGACGTCCTCGGCTTTTACCGCGCCTACTCCTACAGGCGCGGATCGCCACCGTCTGCACGTGGTCTTCGTCATGTCGCCGGGTTCTTCTTCGCCTACTTCGAGTACCGCCGCCACGCCTCTCTAGGCGTCCAGCATGACCACTTTAGGTCGCCGTTGGTTTCGCCGCCTTCTATGTCTTCTCCACATCGACCTCGTCGGCATCGTCACGATACTGGCGCACAGGTTCATGATGGCAACTACCCCTGCATGCCTGGTACTGGCAACACCGGTGCGTGCCTTCGTCCCCGACGCGTGCCCGAGTCTGGCAAACTCGCGTCGGACGCCTCGTCTTTGTTGGCATGATAACGTCTTCTTCGGCATCGATACCTTCCTCTACGACTACCTCGACCGCATCAGCGACGCATTCTTCTTGGCATACTAGGTTCTGGCAGAACCAAGATGTGCCTTCGTCCCCGACGTGTGCCTAGTTCTGGCAAAACTTTGGCGCCGATCGTACCCGACGGCTCGGACTGCATCGACTCCGGCATTGATCGACACCTTCGACCTGCCTCGACGCGTCTCCGTCATCCTCTTCGCGTACTATGCGCTTGCGGCTTCATGTGCGGCTACATCGACACCGGCAACCCTGACCACGATATCGACCACGGCGACCCTTCGCACGGCTACATCGACCTTGGCACCGCTCCACGCTCTCCGCTCCCTCGACATCGGCACAAGGGATTCCACCTTGCTTGAGCATCATCAGCCTCCTCTACAGTCCAAGCATCCGCGCCGCGACATCGTCTACGACACTCCCGCTGCGACTGCGGGGGGATGTCAGCCTACTGGTCTACTTCGGCACTCCAGTCTGACCGTTTGCGACGTTCTTGTTGTTCACGACGCTACCGCTACGACTGTGGGGGAGTGTTAGAGTATTGTACATATACGATTGTTATGGTAGTTTATGATAGTTAGGACTCTAGCCTAACTTGACTTGTACTCCAAGTTGATCCCTGTACGTCTATATATACTCGCCCATTAGGCTTAATAATTCATCCAACATATTACGCCAATCTCACAATCTTACACTCATTACTATCACTGAACTTCTGTAAAACGATGTACATGCAGAAGTGGCACTGTGTGGACCTATCAGTCAGCCCTTAAGCACTCAATAGAGACTACATTTTAATAACAAAAATCTTAGGAACAAATTGAAAAAACGTCAAGGCCAAACTGACCTGGGTCCCACCTGAAAGCCCCTTGCCATCCCAGTCCACCCCATCCCCTACCCCCGGCCTGATGCCCTGGCCAAATCAACCCAACGATGCTGCGACACTGGAGTTGATATGAGACTGGGGAGTGGGACCAATGACGGAGCTCCATTGATGGTGACAGTGGAGTGCCGGAGAAAGCACTAAAGGGACGGGGAGATTCGAGACGGAGGCGGTTGGGAGGTGGATCCTGGGCAGCAGCGGCATTCAGCCGGTGGCAGACCGGAGGTAGCGCGGTGGTCCAAAGAAAGAGTGAAGAAGCAGGGGGACGAAGGCGGTTGGGAGGTGGATATTGGGCGGCGGTGGCGTTTAGACGGTGGCAGACCGGAGGTAGTGGGGTGGTCTAGAGCAAGCAATGAAGAGGCGGGAGGGGTTCAGGAGGCTAGGGGTGGTCCTAGGCGGCAGCGGCGTTCACGCCGATGGCAGACCGGAGGTAGCGCGGTGGCCCACAGGGGCAGAGGAAGGTCATTCGGGAGGCGGGAGGTCACGTTGGTAGTGGGATCCCGGGGCCGGCGGCGCCAATCCAGGTCGGCGGCGGCCGGATCCATGCCAACGACCGGAGGCCTGGCCTGTGGTAGGATCCAGGCAGGAGGTCGTAGTTTCGTGGCATGCATGGAGAAGACGAGGAAGGTTGTATCTAACACTGACATGTGGGCCTTATCTGCCAATCTGACAAGTGGACCTTGCATGTTAGTATCTGGTCTATGAATAAGAAAGCAAGATTTAGGGAGGGCCTTTTGCAAAAAAGAACGCAACTAAGACTGGTCAACGCTCTGCCACATCATCGAATACTCCGAGAAGGCTAGTGAACGTAATGACACGATTGACGTATCCGCACCCTGACAAAAATGGACCACATGTTTCTGCGTCGTTGCGCGGTCAACTTTTCCCCACCACATGCTCCCACGTGATCCACCGATCCCCCACCACGCGGTCTTGGACGAGCCCTGGAGTACGACATGCCGCGGAGTGAAGGGGAAACGTGGATTGGAACAATTTATGCCACGTGGTTGGTTTTCTGCATGACACTGTTAGGAAAACCGGTAGAAATACAATTTTGATGTTTGGTTATTTACTTTTAGTCTTTGAAGATAAAGTTTAATTGTTTGATTGCGATACATAAGGATGATTTCTCACTCTAATATATGTGGTAACTAAGAAGGAAGTTGCTACGTAGTTGACGCCCTACAAAAAATTATTTTAGGCGGGTGTTTCCACAACAGACGGTCGGGCAGGCCCACCATGTTCTCCCGTGCGTGTGTGGGCTGGCCAAAAGTCAACTAGAGTCTGTTTATAATCCCTAAACGCAAACAGACAAAAGGTTAGTGTCATCAAAACTAAATTCAAAAATTTGAAAACTCAAAATATTTTTTAATTGGACCGTTTATCCTATTTAGGTTTTGTTATTTTATCGTTAGATTAGTCGCCCTAGCAACGAGATCTTTAAAACTAGATACTATGTTGATAAATTTCTAGAACTCTTTTTGGAACCAAAGTTTACCCACCCATAATACCTGAGTTATCAAATATAAGTTACCCACCATGTAAACACTTGCAAAACATAAGATACCCATTCTACGAACGGGTTGTGTTTATGCTCTTTTGCGTTCATGTAGAAAATAAAAAAATATTCATATCATCCATATTAAATGGAAAATTTGAAATATTAAAAGGTTTCGTAGCTCAATCTGTTTTCCTTTTAACTTTTGGACTAGTCACAAGTATATCATCAAAATTATATCCTCTCTTGATATATATTTTGATAATTTTTTTAAACAAAAGTTACCCACATGCAACATGTGAGGTATATTCAGAAGCAATGATATTTGTAATGAACAGTCTGTGGCAGTGGCGGATATGACAGCTGTGAGGTGGAACTTTACTTTTAAAAGATGGCTAGATGAACAGTTGAAACATTAGTATAGAGAACTCAGGGATAGGATGGTGTTAGTGGTTCTAAATCCAAATACAGACAGGCTTCAGTGGAAGTGGACAAAATATGTAAATTTACTGTAGAATCCATGTATTCTCACCTCTCCGATAGTGGTGCTGACAGGAGCTTCAAACATCTTTGGAAAGAAAAAATCTCCCTAAAGATCGAAGTGTGGCTCTGGCTGATTTGGCATAAAGCAATACCTACCAAATACAATATGTTGAGAAGAAAATGGGTTGGAAATTTTAAATTCCTTAAGGGTTTGTTTTCTTCCAGTTTCTTCCTTTTAGACTCCTAGTATAACTCTAGTGAACTTTTATGCTATTGTTCCAGCATCTATCTGATAGTGGAAGTCGTCCCTGATTTTGGGGGCGTATGTAAGAAAAAAATCAAACCTTGACCATTCAATGTTTGTTGTTTTAATAATACTAAATAGATAGATAGGCAATATAACCTGGAAGAACCTTATTTGTTTTCTCCCAAAAGGGTAGTGAACCACATGGCATATGTGGTAAGCAGCCTAAATAAAATAATATCAACAACAAGATAGTGAACATTTCTGTTTGTGGTGATCCCTGGAACAAACTATAATAGCTATCTAGCAAAACCTGAAGTTCAAAATTTTGGTAATCATAAACAAAAATACAAAAGACCTTCATTGTTTTTACTTTCCTTGCCTAGTCATAGATTGTTTTATTTTATTTATTTACAAGTTTGTTTCAAGTTTACTAATACGAAACCTTATGATTGACAACCACACGGTGGAGTTGATGACACAAGTTAAAGAATTGTTTTGTAGGTTGCTTGAAGAGGAGGAGAAAAAGATAAATCAAAGTTAATTCCCCGAGAGTTCGATATAAACTCCCGAGTCAACCTTGTGGGGAAAAGATACTTGCTAGAACAGTCTGCACTTGGAGTCCCAACGATTTGGTACACACGGAGTTGTTGCCACAACATGTATAAGTAAAATGGATCGTATGGGCACCTAGAGGGGGTGAATAGGTGTTACTCCAAATTTATATCTTTTTTAATTTAGGCTTGACATAAAGGTAAATTCTCTAGATATGCAACTATAGTGAATTTACTTATATGACAACCTAGCTACTAGAACCACACAAGTAAAGGAACAGTAAAAGGATAGAGGTAACTGAGAGTGAAGCAGGTGGGACACGGGATTTGATTCACCACAGTTCTTTCCTTTTTAGGGGAAGTACGTATGCATTGGAGGGGTGGGCCGTTCTAAGACCACCACGCCACAAAGGCCTCACCCTATTCTCCGGTGAACTTCCGCCACAAATGGCCTAGTCCACTTTTCCACTATCGGTACCCTTCGAGGCAGGAACCGACGCCGTTACAACAAGGTTGGAGAAACTTCCACAATGGGAACGGAGGCTTCCAAGTACAAGGCTAGATGCCACAATGACAACAAGCAAGTTAGAACTGAAAACACTATCTAGGGTTTCCTAAGAAACACTAGAACAAGGGGGCCTCAAGTGAATGAGGGGGAAATGTAAATTGCTTTGGTGAAGATGTAGATCGGTGTCTTCTCCTTTGATTCTCCAAAGATCAAGAGTTTTGGGTGGTTGAGGGAGGAGATCTTGAAGATTTGGTGGCTCATCTTCTAGGGTTCTTTAGGTTGTGGACAAGCAACTTTACAAGGTAGAAGAAGGGACCTTTATATAGGGGGCCAGAAAAACTAGCTATTACATCCGCTTAAACCGGAGTGTTCAGCTGAAATACATTGGACATTCCGGCATGGGACAGACACTCCGACCTCACATCACCGGACATTCCGGCCTGGCATAGAATCTTCAAATAATCCGGCTAGAGTCTGGGTAGACTCCGATATGGCCTACTGAAAGGAAACCACCTCCTGAAAAAATCTAAGGAAATCCAAGGCTGGACATTCCGGCCTGCATCAACCGAACATTCCGGCTTGGCTGGATACTCCGACCAGCAACTGTCGGATAGTCCGGTAAAACTCAGTATTGCACACATAAAAACCTGGAATCCTCTTGAATCAATTCAACTAGAACCCTCTTTTCCTTTTTAAGGGAGCAACAATATAACAATATGCTGACAAGATAATTATTCCCTAAAACACTTAGCACACGATTAAACTTTCCTAGTGTTGTCTACAAACATCAAATCATTAAAAGAGGCAAAATGCCCTTTCAATCTTCCCCTTTTTGGTGTTTGATGACAACCAAGGATTTGCATAAAGGATAAGCAATAAGCATAGTAACAAAATATTTACAAATTATAGAGAGGATCCCCTAGATGTGTGACCATTTTAAGTTTGCATTTGAATACAAGATCACACAACATAGGATCAACACCCTCTCTACAATTTGTAAATAACATGGTAAGACAAGGTACCAAAATGAAGACTAGACAAATATACTAGGCATAACATAGTCTTTAACGAAATAATGAAACCAGGCACGCATGTCTTACCACACAACATAACCACATAGTTCTCATATGGATAAAATGAAGACACAAGCTTCAAAGAGGCAAATCGAATGAACGCGAACCTTGTGTACCCATACCCATGCAAATTCTGGTAGAAACCTAATATAGGCCTACCTCTCCCCCTTTGGAAACAAGACGCCTGATACGTCGGAAACGTATCTATAATTTTTATGCTCCGTGCTTGTTTTATATCCACTTTGCTTTGCTTAGTCTACACTTTGAGGTATTTTTATATGTTTTTTGGACTAACCTATTAACAAGATGCCACAGTGCCAGTTGCCTGTTTTCTTCTGTTTTTGGTTCCAGAAAAGGCAGAAAATCAATATTGTCGGAATTGGACGGGACAAAAGCCAAAGTCATTATTTTTCCGGAGCAACACAGAACCACGAAGAAGAGTCGGAGGGGCGCCACAGGGTGGCCACACCCCCTAGGCGCGGCCTAGGGTGGGCCTGCGACTGGGCAGGGTGTGGGCCTCCTAGACCTCCACCGACCTTGCCTCCTGCGCCTATAAAAATCCCCCGGGGATAAAACCCTAAATAATCCATCATACTTCCAGAAAAAGTTCCACTGCGTCGCCGCCACCGAAGGGGAGATTCGGGGGACATAAAGTCTCTGTTCCGGCACCCTGCCGGGATGGGGAAGTGCCCCCGGATCCATCACCATCGATCTTCACCACCATCTTCATCACCGTTGCTGATTCCCATGATGAGGAGGGAGTAGTTCTTCCTTGAGGCTAAGGGCTTTACCGGTAGCTATGTGTTCATCTCTCTCTCTATGCATGCTCTTGTTGTGGTCATGAGCTTTGTAATCAAGTAGATCTACCTTGCTACTCAAGTGCTTCAATAGATCTCTGCTCTCCCCATGTGTGTGAAAGTGGTAGCGTGCACGCCATGGTAGCACTTAGGCTTGAGTCTACATAAATACTCATTGTGCTTTAATAGATCTATGCTTTTCCCCACGTGTGTGAAAGTGACAGCGTGCACACCGTGTGTGGCACTTAAGCTAGGTTACATATATATTTGTCATGATTTATATTTGGAGTTGGATGTCTCTATGAAACTGTGGTGTTTATTGGAACCATCTAGCGCTCAAGGTGACAGTGTGGGGTTATCTAGATTGGGGGAAGGCCCTACCGTGGATTAAAGTGTCCAACCAGAGAGTAGTTAAGAGTAGTATCATGAAGAGAATATATTTATATGAGAGAGTTCACTAGTGAAAGTATGATCCCTAGGCCTTGTTTTTAAACATTGAAACACCGTTTGCATCTAGATCTTTTGCATGTTTGCTTGCTTACATCTTTATTTCAGTTTGCCTTTAGTCTCTCCCACGTCAACAACAAGTCAGAAGCTATTTTCTAGCACCGTTACCGCTTGTATTTAACTATCTCTTCGCCGAACTAGTGCACCTATACACCTGACAAGTGTATTGGGTGTGTTGGGGACACAAGAGACTTCTTGTATCTTGATTGCAGGGTTGCTTGAGAGGGAATACCTTTGACCACTTCCTCCCTAAGTTCGATAAACCTTGGGTAATCCACTTAAGGGAAACTTGCTACTGTTCTACAAACCTCTGCACTTGGAGGCCCAACAACTGTCTACAAGAATAGAAGTGCGTAGACATCAATGCCAAAAAGTGAAAAGATCAAGACTAAAGCGTCCCAAACTGACTCTAGCCACTGTAGTCCTCGTCATCCACATCCTCATAGCCATCCTCATCCTCATTGTCGTCCTCATCCTCATCATCTCCTTGATCAGTCTCCTTGTCGTGAGGGCGAGAAGAGGAGGATACATCCTCAAACAAAGACCGATCCACACGTCCCTGGCTCCAGTGACCAGAAGAGAGCATCCCATCCGAAGCCTGCTAGGAGGAGTCAATGTCCATGGGCTGGTTGATCTTCTTGAGCTCCTTCATGACATTCCTGTTAGCCTTGTAGGTATCATACTGACCATGGAGGATATTTATGTTCTGACATAGGAGAAGCCTCTTCCACCAGCAATCTTTCTTCACCTTTTGATGCAATTCCGTTAGAGTGGTGTCAAAATGGTAAGCATTGCTAGCATGCTTCATGCAAGGGCCACGATACATGGTCGCATGCACTTCTTGCACATATTCAGATGCATCACCACTATGTTCATCCTCATAATCACTAGGTTCAAAAACACTGTGAGACTGGGAATATCCACGGGGTTCCTGGGAGGAAGGGGCACTCTTTCTCTAAAGCTTGGTAGGCTTGTGCTTAACAAGGTCGGAGTAGAGCAAAGGGGTCGCTGGAGTGTGGGTAGCAATTAGTTTCATCACATATGGGGCATAGAGAGGACACTTCTTGTCCATAATGCACTTGTACAAATCTTGATAGTTGAAGTCCATGACATCAATAGCACCACCTTCATGGTCAGGACCAAGAATAAACACAGAATGAGCATGAGCAATGAGGTTGATTTCAGCAGCTCGCATTTCATCTTTGTTACCTGCCTTGGGAGTGAGAGTATGGCGGAACATGCGAAGCAGAATGTTGTAGAGAAGGTTGATGTTGATGGTTTGTCCAAACACTCCACCCCAAGAATAGTTGGGAGATAACCTTGATTTGTTATAAGCTTGAACATGAACATGCATCCTTTCACCACTAGGACCATTGGGGTTGAAAGGTAAACCAAGAATACTTGCAAACTTCACCATGTTGGAATGACACCTTGTGTTGCCAGACATCCACTCAAGAGGAATGTACACGGAATCACCAAAAACAAATTTGGCATTGAATTGATGGGACAAGTCAATGTTGTAGTCTTATTTTGTTTTAAAGATGGTGTGCAGCCCAATCTTCTCGGTCACCCATAGAGCATCCCGAAAATACTCAAAAGCACGCAACTTCTCAACCTCCAACCACTACATAGGACAAACAGGAGTCCTGAAAGAACAAAACACCTTGGAATAGAGAAGCAATTGCTCATTCCTCCAGAACGATCATCATGGGAGGTGAGGGGCAGAGCATAGAACTATTGAATCCTCATCTCCACAAAATCCTCGATGCTCAAATCAGCCAAGGTGGTCAAAGACTCAAACTTCATCTGCTTGGCTTCATACCTTTTTAGTTTCTTGATCTTCTCTTTCTTCGCTACAACACGCTCACATGTCGACTGCCTGACCATAGCTGGATCAACATGGATATCACGCTCTTCATCATATTGGAACCTACGAGGATGATGAAGAGTCTTTTAACCGGCCCGAGACCGGCGAGGACGAGAACTACCTATGATAATAGAGAAGGGAGGCAGCATGGGGGTAAGCACATTTGTACAGAAATTTCCAACAGGATAGCAACTCCCAAAGAAAAATGGAATTGAATCGACTGAGCTTCGCCGGACTATCCGAGAAAAACACCACGGAGTCTCCGCTAGCACCGGACATTCCAGTGCGCATGCACCGGATACTCCTGCTAGACCAGAATGTCCGATGCGTATGCGCCTGATACTCCGGTTGGAAGACTTGGTGTTTTTCGGGGAAGTGAGGGGAAGATGAATCAGAGCAGATAAGTGTCTCTAAGATAGCTGCTAGGGGATACACTGCACGCTAGGAAGATGAGGCATGGATTCTAGTATTTACAAGCCCTCAAAAATTCATCTAGGGTTGGCCTAGAGAGGGAGAGAGGGGCAAATAGTCCATGGCGAGCTCCACCGGTGGGGAAGGGGTCCTAGCGGCAGAGGGGAGGTGTTGGCCAGCGGCAGCGGTAAGATCCTGGGCGGAGGAGCCCCTCGGCGGAGTTCCTACAAGAGAGGCAACAGGTTGAGAGAAAGAGGGAGTCGGGGGAAGAAGAAGGACCGAACCGTTCACTTCACCCCGGATCCCTAAATCCCGAGTTTGAAACCTCCTCGGCTGGACTGTCCGTGTGAAACACACCAGAGTGTCCAGGCCGGCTGGAAATTCCGGGTGGTACATAGCGGAGTGTCCAGGCCAGCCGAATACTCCGGTGAGTACACACCAGACAGTCCGGCCCCTTCGACCAATAACTCCAAAGACAAGTTGTTTGGACAAATGTGTGGCAAGATGCGCAGTGTTTGGGGTAAGAACAGGTCTAGGATGGAGACATCACACTGGAGATAACTAAGAATCGGAAAAATCCAGATAAATGTCAAATAAACTTCGACTCAAACATACTAAAAACCAACTCTTCACAAAGAAGAGGGCGGTGGTCGAGGTCACCATGTAAGAGTGTGTGGCATGACACCTCGAAGATATATCTTGGGTTCATAGCCACTACTCATCAATGAAGCTCACATATCACAAAATGATATTAAGTGAATTGATTTTCTTAATGTTGGCATTATGGGGGAGGGATAGCCCAATAGATTAGGACCACACTCCCCCTATCTCCATGCCCACGCCTAAACCGAGATAGAGTATCAAGACATATTGTGAGTATGCAAAGTATTCAAGTAAAGCTACTTGAATCTATGATATTTAGCTCATTCCTCAAATAGTAAAATCTTGCTTCATCAAGAGGTTTCGTGAAAATATCCATGAGTTGATCCTTGGTGAATACATATAGCAGCTCAATATATCCACGAGCAACATGATCTCTCATGAAATGATTCTGAATCTCAATATGCTTGGTTCGTGTATGTTGCACCGGGTCATAAGAAATCTTGATAACACTTTCATTATCGCACAAAAGAGGCACTTTGTCACAAATGACATTGTGTTCCTTTAAAGTTTACCTCATCCATAATAATTGAGTGCATCCACTTGTGGAAGCCACATACTCAGCTTCGGCGGTGGAGAGAGATACACAGTTTTTCTTCCTAGAAGACCAACACACCAAGGACCTACCAAGGAATTGGCATGCCCCGGAGGTTGATTTCCTATCATCCTTATCACCAGCCCAATCCGATTCCGTGTACCCACAAAGAGAGAAACTTGAGCCTTTTTGGATACCCCAAGCCATAGTTTGGGGTATGAACTAAATATCGAAAGATTCTCTTGACCGCCACCAAGTGGGTTTATTTAGGAGCTGCTTGATATCTTGCACACACTCCTACACTCTACACAATATCGGGTCTAGATGCACAAAGGTAAAGCAAAGAACCAATCATGGACCAGTATACTTTTTGATCCACATCTTTACCATTCAGATTTAGCTCAAGATGACATTTGGTTTGCATAGGTGTAGATACCCCATTGAGATCCTTCATCTTGAACCTTTTGAGCATATCTTGGATATATTTAGCTTAATTGATGAAAGTTCCTCCAATTAATTGCTTGATCTCAAAACCAATAAAGAACCACATCTCTCCCATCATAGTCATCTCAAACCTATTGGTCATAAGTTTTGAAAATTCATCATTAAAAACTTTGTTAGCATTCCCAAAGATAATGTCATCCATATAAAGTTGGCAAACAAAAAGCTCCCCATTAACCTTCTTAGTAAAAAGAGTGGGATCTATTTGCCCAACTTCAAACCCACAGTCTAACCACAACTCACTAAGGTGCTCATACCATGCACGAGGGGCTTGTTTAAGTCCATAGAGCATCTTATCGAGTTTGTAGACATCCCTACTACAGAAAATGCTATCAATGGCGCACAGGCTATGCGCCACTGTCGTCATACCACTGATATTACTGATATATTTTTATCAATGGTGCATGTTTATATGCGCCATAGATAGTACAAAACTCAGTGGCGCATTCCTGCTAGTGTGCCACGGATATCCACTGCCCACGGATATAGGTCCTTTATACGTGGCACACATTTTTGCTGTGCGCCACTGAGGGCTTATTTCGGGCGCCACTGATATGATTTTGATTTATTTTTTAATACACTGCTCATGTATTTGTACAGGTGTTATACAGGTATATGTATAGGTATATGTACACACAATGATAGTGATATAATACTTCATCACACTAATTAGAATCCAAGACCGATCGAGTAGCGAGTTGGTCATCACATTACGTATATATCAAGTTTTCACAAGTTGAGTTCCCGACACAGATCAAGTAGCAAGTTGGTCATCACATTACATATCAAGTGTTCACCTAAACTACGATCAAATACAGTAGAACCACAACGATGGTGAGCGGGACGGGGACCATGACCAAGGCCTTCATCAGGTTCTTCCACCTTGCTTCCTCTCGCAAATGGTTCCTCCACCTAGCTTCCGCCATCTCTCTAGCCTTGTATCCTTTGTAGTTGTTCCCACTGAACTTGGTCACTTGTTTTTGCACGTCCTCCCACTCGATGTAGACTCCAGTAACCAAATCCTTGTACAACATGTACTACTTTTCCATTTGTGTACACAAGGCAAATAGAATATCATGCAATGGAATGATGCATGTTCACAAAAACTACAAAACAAAAAATGAACATCATGCAGATCGAGCCATTGCAACAAATAAGAACCAGGGCCTCATCATACTTAGAGTGGACATAGAAAATCAGAGGGATGGCGTGAGCGAGCCATGTAGGATGCACGCAAGATATGTATGTTCATATCACAAATCTCACTCGTGCCACCCCTAGTATCACATCCGAAATCAAGGCACACCTGTAGTGGCACCCTAGCATTTTTATCATTGGCCGTTGCAACAAAAATAAGAACCAAAACTATGAAGATCAAGTACTATAGGTCCTCACACTTATGTTGGACACAAAAATCATAGGGATAGAGTGAGTGAGCCATGTAGGATGCACAACATATGTGTTTGTGCATATCACAAGGCTCACTCACACTACGCCCCATGATCACATCATCCGAAATCAAGGAACACCTATAGTGGCGCCCTAGCATTTTAATCATCGGCCATTGCAACAAAATAAGAACCAAAACTATGAATATCAAGTACTATAGGGACTCATACTTATGTTGGACACAAAAATCACAGGGACAGAGTGAGCGAGCCAAGTAGGATGCCCAATATATGTTCTTGTGCATATCACAAGGCTCTCTCACACCGCCCCTAGGATCACATACGAAATGAAGGCACACCTATATAGTGGAGCCCTAACATTTTAATCACCGGCCGTTGCAACAAGCAAGAACCAAAAACATGAAAATCAAGTACTAAGGGCCTCATACTTATGTTGGACACAATAATCTTAGGGATGGGGTTAGCGAGCCAAGTAGGATGCATAAGATTTGTATTTGTGCATATCACAAGGCTCGCTAACACCATCCTAGGATCACATCCAAAATGAAGGCACACTTGTATAGTGGCGCCCTAGCATTTTAATCATCTGTCGTTGCAACAAGCAAGAACCAAAAACATGAACATCAAGTAGGACTAGAATAATTAAAAGCAACACAAATAAATACCATCGATCATGATTATATAAGTAAGTCTAATGATCGTCGAAACAATATATATAGAGAGCTAGGCGCATCATCGATCATAATAATTAAGTTCATCGCATATGTCCAGTTTCGAGGTAGGCAAGTTATTGAAAACTACAACGATCATTCAAAACTACAATTGGTAAATGCAAATATCAAAATATCAAGACTTCTGACTCGGCGCAGGTAACGGTAGTACACGGTATTTTGTCATGAACTACCTTTCGTCACCCTGAATTTTGAGGTGTTCTTCTATCTCGCGATTTCGCAAGTTAATATCGGCGTAATGCAAGACACCCCCCCACGTGTGCAGACATTGTGATTGATGATTTTTGACAACTAAGTCTGGATGCGAAAGAATAGTTATCTGAGATCGTCATCCGCGATGGTTGCCAAATTTTGGGCCCACTTCCGGAGTTGTGATGGCAGCTTAAGCAGCTATTAATCCCGGACGAACCCGCTCATGTGATAGAGGACGTAGAAGGCCTCCTTTTTACTATTTGTCGGCTGCTTGATGCAAGGGAATTCCATTACATGGGCAAACACGTGTTTTCCCTCCCTAAAATCCCCCCTTGCCGAAGTAGCCTCCATCTAAGGCGTAGGCGTTGAGAGCATCATCCAGAACACTCTTTATGTTGTCGTAGTCTTTCTTTTTTATCAAACTTCTCGAGTCGAAATACGTGGCTTGCGAAAGCTTCGGGAAAATATTGATGAGTGTGCAGTATTTATCTCTATGTAAAACAATTCAAATGGAAATGTATTGGAAATGAATGATGCAAATCTACGAAAACATGTTACGGGTGGGCCAGCGAATAAGTAATGTACTTACTCGGGAAATAAAGGAACCAGAAGGTAATCCTTCTTTCTGTTCTTCAGCATGAATTCTTTGAGGTAATTATGCATGAGTGACCGATCCCTGGGGTTCAACAAGATCTTTTCACGCATGTAGTAGGGGTCTGCTATTGTGATGCCCTAGGTTCTCTCTCTCTCTCTCGAACTTCATCGCCATGTTGAGCGAGTATAGGCGGACTAGGGTATACTTCATCCGTCTGGAGTGAAACAAATTGAATATGTCATCGAACCATAGGAAGAACAGATCTGCGTGGGGGTGTATCAACAAAGCCCTTGCCCTGTGGCATATTCACCACGAAAATTGGGCGTGATGGATTTTTTTCTTTCAGAAGGAGACCCTATTGATAAAGAATACCATAATGTAGACTCTGCATAGATGGACTTGCCGCTTCGACCATCCTCGGTTCCAGCATTGTCTTACCCGCTATATGAATTCTCCACAAGACATCCTTGGGTTCATATGGCACGCCGTCCTAAGCCGTATAGTCTTCACCACCTTCGGAGCCGACTGGCTTGCAGCATTCGGCTTCTTATTTCTTTTCCGACCCTTCTTCTATTGATCAGGGACCGCTAAGTGTGTACTTTCCACTTGGTGTAGTGTGGTAGGGTTGAAAACAACTCCACGATTGGCTTGTGGAGCATCGGAGATAGCTAGAGGCATGTGATCTTGAGAACTTCCAAAGACCGGACACTACATGCACGTACTAGGACTAGCATCTAGATCGTCGCGAGCATGGCCAAAGGGTTCAATAGAAGGCACGTACATTCCATCATCGGCTCCAGTGTTAAGGAATGCATCAATATTGTCATCATCGTTGTCATCGTGTGGCATATCCACTTTTGGTGGTGGTGGCAGCGATGGAAGTGCAACGGCCTTGCCTGGCTTATGCTGGTGGTGATGACTGGTGGTGGCGGTGGATTTGTCCTTTGGGTGGTGCCTCTCCCCAATACGAATATGGGTCTTCAGCCATACCAACTGCTAGCCGTGGCATCCTCCGAGGTTGAAGTGTTCGTCGGGGTTTAACAGGGGTGGGGGGAGGGTGGGGTCGACATCGTTGTAGCCCGGAAACACCCAAGCCATGGCAACCCTGAACATGCCATCAGGCATGGGATTGTTGTGGAACATGTGGTTCTTCGGTTGAATGATAGTACCCTTGGAAACATCCTTCAACTCTCCATCGACATATTGCAGGAGGGTGCAAGCAGCATCAAGCGAATAAACATGCATGTTGGGCATCAGAGATATGACTGTCATCAAATGCAAAGGAGATGAAGCCATCGGCTGAGCATCTAAGACGCTTAGTTACCTTGATGATGGCGTCAAGCTCGTCTAGTGTCAACACGCCGCTGATGGCAACGGGCGTGCAAGAGGCGGAGGGGATGATTGCATCCGCGGTGCCGGCTGGTGTGTGCTCTGATGCATTAGGACGAGACACTAGCTGCGCCGTGATGTTGTTGGGCGGCATCATGTGGCATCCCGCAAAAAACCACTACTAGAAAATCGCGTTGTTTTTGTGCATTGCATCGTCATGACCGCATGCTCATGTCATCATGCCACATTGCATTTGAGCATCGTCATCATCTTGCATTTGCTTGTATAAAACTATCTACAAAAAAACCTAATTTGTTTTCCAAACGCCCCGTCTTAATTCAAACGTAAAACCCGGGTCTCCGGATTATTTTGTTTTGTTGCTATCGGTTTGCAAACGGTCCAATTAAAGTAAATAAAATATTAAGTTATTTTAGTGGGGGCAGTCGAACGGGCCGACCCGACCCGAACGACCACTCCCATGTTCAAATCGGTCCACCAGACAAATCCTACAGCTACCAACTAACCTACCCAGCCCTCCTCTCCACATCACCCCATCCTATCAGTGTTCGCCACGTCACCTTGCCCCCAACCCCACCCAACCAGAGGCAGCCACCTCACCTCACCCCTCTCTCTCCTCTCTCACCCACCCACACAACACACGACGCACACACGCACACAGGGCCACACAACCACCCACCCCGGCCGATCCCACCCCACAGCAAACCACCCACGCACGCACCCCGCGGGTCCCACCCCGTCCCCGTCGCGCGCGCCTACCCCTCTTCTTCCTCTGCGCCGGCCCCCTCCCCGCTTTCCCCTGGCGCCCTGCAGTACCCCCGCCCTTCCTCCGGCGCTTAGCCGCCGCTCCTCCTCCCTTTCCTCCCTGCTCCCCCCGCATCCGCCCATCCCCCGCCGCCTCTGGCCGGTCTCGTCGCGAGCCGTCCTCCCCTTCGTCCCCGACGCAAGCCACCGCCCGCGCCTCCGGCCCACGCCACCGTCCCGCCTCTCCCCAGGCTCCACCGCCGCCGCCCTTCTCCCACCCTCGCCAGCGCCCATCTCCGCCGCCTCGCGCCCACCTCCCGCTTCCCCTCGCCCCGCTGCGCCCGGCGCGCCCTCGGCGAGCCGCGCCACCCTGCTCCGCCTCCGCCCCGAGCCGAGCTTCCCTCCTCCTTCCCGCCTGAGCGCCGCCGACGTCGCCCGCGTCCCCGCGCGCCCCCCCGGCCCCGTCCCGTGCGCCTCCCGTCGCTCAAGCTCGCCGCGGCGCCGCCCTGCACCGCCTTCCCTCCGGCCGTCGCTGCCGGGCCCCTCCTCGCGTCGCCTCTGCAAGGTCGCCCCGACCCCACCTTGTTCGCCGCCACGCTTGGTGGTCTGTCCTCGTCGGCCTCCTCCCGCCCGCGAGCCAGTGCACCGACGGTCCCCTCCGCCGCTGCAGCCGCCGTGCACGCGTCTCCGGCCGTCGCTGCCAACCGTCGCCGCCTCCAACCGTCCACCGACGTCGCCCTGCAGCCCCTTTCTCGCTGCGTGCAGCCCATCTGCGACCCGAACCACTCGTGGAACCAAGCAGCTTCCGTGAGGGGCCCCCTGTAGCGTCGCCATCGAGTCCTGTCATGTACAGCTGGAGACCAAGAACTAGGGGTATCGACAAGATCTCCCTGTTAGCAAGGCCGGTTTGATGCCGGTGGTCCTGAGGAACGCACATGGTGCCACTCAAGCCCTCCTTCATGGAGGCAGTGACAAGACTCGTTTCCCTCCGAACCCCAAGATCGACAATCCGAGATGAGGGCCCGAGGATCAAGGCAAGACAACCGTCGGTACCGAACTCCGGGGACTCCGTCACGGAGCATCAAGTACTTCCACTCGGACGCCCCACGGACTCGGAGAAACCCTCGGACGCCAAGACCGAACCCTGGAGTGTCAAGTTCTTCGACCCGAAGGCCACCGATGCGACAAGTACTTCTTTCCGGACGCCAAGGTCGCCGATGCGATACGACAAGTACTTCATCCTGAATGCCAAGACCGACCCCGTGGGACCCGACAAGACCTTCGCGACGACAAGAACGGCATCGACCCGGAAGAATCCGACGCGCCCGACACCGAACCAAGTCCTGCTTCTCGAACGCGACAAGAACTACCCCGATATCCGAGAACGACCCCGGAGTCCGAGAACGCTTCCGTCGAACCCTGGACCCTGAGACCGACCCCGAACCCCGGAACCCAAGACCGTCGAGACCCCTAATGTGTGACCCTTTTCCCGAGCCCTATTTTATAAATGCTATATATAAACTTGTTGCATACTAAATTGATCATGCATGCATAATTGTCATGTGGTTGGGGGCCTTCTGCCGATTCACCTAATAATTAAATATGGGGCCATATGCGGGCAAATCTAGTCTCATATCGGCCTCATTTAAACTTGTGTAGCGAACCGGTATCTTATCTTGCCTTGTTATAACAACATTTAATTGCGGGGTATCTAAACAACTTGAACCGTTTAATTAATTGTCGGGACCCCGGTTCCACTTGATATGACCTAATTGCATCGCACCTTTGCCATGTCATACATCATACATGCATCATGCCGAGCTTTGCCGTAGTATTAAATATTGCATCCGGTGCTTCTTCTAGTGTTTTGCTTCTTCGCGGATTGGGCCGTTGAGTTGATGTGAGCTTCGCCCCGACCTTCGGATGAACCTTCGGCAATGTTTTCAGGCGAGCATCTCCCCCTTTCTACCTATCTTACTTTTATAGTATTTATTCCCTCCTGTTGATCTATTGCTATCTGTGTTGCGATGCTCTAGTTTCCGTACCCTTGATATCCCTTGCAGCCATATATTGCCTTGGACACATCCTATTACTTGTTGTTTGGTAGATAGTTGGACTTGCGCGTCGTAGTCGCTTGCTCAAGTGCTGTTGCGTGTCGTCAAGTGCCACAGTTGTTGACGTATTGCCGCATGTTGATGTTGGAGATGATCATAGTTTTACTTATCGCTCACTTTAATTCCTGTTTAACAACTAAAATTGAAATAAGCAGAGGCATCGGTGGGTGATAGAAAATATTTGGTTTCCGAACGCCCACTTGTGTCCCGTAGGACCCCGAGTACTTGATACCTGTTCCTTGATTTATCGCGCTATCCACATACGGGGAGTATGGGCCCCCCTTAGCCAGAGCTTGATTCATTCTTATTTCTTGGGGCCACAAACTAGTTTGAGGTTTTATTTACGATCCTGTACTTATGCCATGCTTTACTGCTTTATTTAAATTGTGCGATGGATAGCACACTGTACTGTTTAGGATCGGGACACGATTCCGCGGTGTCGACAAGCCCAGTTTTGGGTTCCCAGTCGTTCACAGCCGTCTACTCAAACCTTGAGTCCGCCTCGGAGCTTGCTTACTTCGTTGCGGGTCTACTCAATGGGGTGGCCCCCTGAAATATTTCTGAATCCTGTGATTGCTTTGTCGTGAAGGCCTCGTTGGGTTTTGATTTGGTTTTTCCGAGGTTGATCGAGTGTGTGTTGCTATTGGTGCACCCCGGCCGGGTTAAAACTTTCTGAAAGCCGTGTCCGCGGTTATGGACGACTTGGAGCACAGTATCTCGACCATAGACAAGCATAACTAAAGTTTATTGCTATAAATTTGACTTTATAATGACTAGTAATCAGCTTCACTATAATGGAATGGCTAATTAATACTGCCCACAATTGCTTGTTTGGGTGTCGCTTGCGACCTTTGTACCTGACTAGTAAGTATTGCAACTACAACGGAATGGCTAAATAAAAGTACCAACAACTGCTGGGTTTTGGGTCATCTCATGCTATTTGTATCTGATTAGTAAGTGTTGCAACTACAACGGAATGGTTAACTAAAAGTGCCCACTGCTTACTTTATCAGGATGATTATCTATACCTGACTAGTAATTCCTGCAACGATAACTGAATAAATAAAACTGCCAACTGTGTGAGTTCCTCGGTTGACTTCCTCGTTTGGTATCGAGGGGGAAACGCCAGGATGGGTTTGTTTGGTGTTAGCTTCAGGTTGGATCCGGATAGGTCATTCTTACCCCCTCTGATAACCGCCAGTTGTATCGAGTCTCTATAGGTTGTTTAGTGCACTCTGACGCTGCCGCTCAGTCCACCATACCTATGTAGGCGAGGACCGCCGAATTCTAGTCTCGCCGTGTACTGGCCTCAGTACTGACGCTCCTCTTTTTCCTTTGCCCTTTGTCAGCACCCCTTTTGTTTAAGCAGGTTTTGAGATCGACGTCGTTAGCAGGGTTACCCTTCCGGCTTGGCCTGGGCAGGGTTATGGACGCCATTGGTTATTCTTCAGGGCTCTTAGCCCCATTTGCATCTTGTCCGTAGTCGGACGCTCTATCATTTTCAAGGTGATTTGGATCTTTGTATATTATATCTGTATTCTTGACTCTTGGAGTCGCTGTTGTATATATCTGTTCTGTGGGTCCCATCGAGGACTGTTGTGTAATGTTATTACTTCGTTTTCCACCCGCACGAAAGTGCCTGGTGGGCACCTTTGAATCGTTTCTATGCGGGTTTGGCGGGAATCGCTGAAACTTGCATAGGTCCGATCCGGAGGGTGTTACAGAGTGGTATCAGAGCTCAGCAGTTGCGATACCCCACAAGTCCAGCCTGTAGGATAACCTAGCTAACGGCCGAAGTAGAGTGTCAAAACTATTTTTAAAAATCGGTTGGATAGTTCTGATTAGGTCTGATTTTACTCCTTACCCCTCTGCTATTCTCCTCTTATCCCTACGTGTTTTGAATCCGCTCTCTTCTTTTTCTTCGAGTCCAGGAATTCTCGTGGTTGGGTTTCCGTCGTACCTTCAGGGTTTCGCTTCCCCCTCTGATAACGGTGTTCTACCGTCCGGTGTTCAAGCTACCTGATGAATCCGTCTATGGTGTTACCATTCTTTATTCCTTGTTTGTGCCTTCCGGTGTTTTCCGATGCGACGACATCATCTACGCCAGATCCGATGCAGAGTCTGCATCACTCCTTGGTTTCCGAACCTCGCTTGTCGAGATCTTCAGTCTAATTCCGAGAATGGTTGCACGTTTTTCCACCGATTGTGCAGAGTAATAGTTTGGGTGCGTGATGGATTGGCCCCCATGCCGACTACCCCTTCTATTCGCTTTTGTACATTGAAGTGGATGAGAATGCATCGGTTCCCTCTTCCTATCGAAGCTAGAGGTGGCTTTATTTGTGATACCTCTACCTTCGCCCTTTTGTTCCGGAGTGTTCTCTCGACGATCATGGACAACGACCTCTTGTTAGTGGTGTCGCGAGGATCTACACGAAGCGCGAAGGATCCGACCGCCGATCTTCTTTCCGGTACCATGAGGCGGATCTCGAGGGCGAGATCCATTGTTAGTGGTGTCGAATTGTGGCATCCCGCAAAAAACCACTACTAGAAAATCGCGTTGTTTTTGTGCATTGCATCGTCATGACCGCATGCTCATGTCATCATGCCACATTGCATTTGAGCATCGTCATCATCTTGCATTTGCTTGTATAAAACTATCTACAAAAAAAACCTAATTTGTTTTCCAAACGCCCCGTCTTAATTCAAACGTAAAACCCGGGTCTCCGGATTATTTTGTTTTGTTGCTATCGGTTTGCAAACGGTCCAATTAAAGTAAATAAAATATTAAGTTATTTTAGTGGGGGCAGTCGAACGGGCCGACCCGACCCGAACGACCACCCCCATGTTCAAATCGGTCCACCAGACAAATCCTACAGCTACCAACTAACCTACCCAGCCCTCCTCTCCACATCACCCCATCCTATCAGTGTTCGCCACGTCACCTTGCCCCCAACCCCACCCAACCAGAGGCAGCCACCTCACCTCACCCCTCTCTCTCCTCTCTCACCCACCCACACAACACACGACGCACACACGCACACAGGGCCACACAACCACCCACCCCGGCCGATCCCACCCCACAGCAAACCACCCACGCACGCACCCCGCGGGTCCCACCCCGTCCCCGTCGCGCGCGCCTACCCCTCTTCTTCCTCTGCGCCGGCCCCCTCCCCGCTTTCCCCTGGTGCCCTGCAGTACCCCCGCCCTTCCTCCGGCGCTTAGCCGCCGCTCCTCCTCCCTTTCCTCCCTGCTCCGCCCGCATCCGCCCATCCCCCGCCGCCTCTGGCCGGTCCCGTCGCGAGCCGTCCTCCCCTTCGTCCCCGACGCAAGCCACCGCCCGCGCCTCCGGCCCACGCCACCGTCCCGCCTCTCCCCAGGCTCCACCGCCGCCGCCCTTCTCCCACCCTCGCCAGCGCCCATCTCCTCCGCCTCGCGCCCACCTCCCGCTTCCCCTCGCCCCGCTGCGCCCGGCGCGCCCTCGGCGAGCCGCGCCACCCTGCTCCGCCTCCGCCCCGAGCCGAGCTTCCCTCCTCCTCCCCGCCTGAGCGCCGCCGCTCCCGCCGTCCTCCTGCCGCCGACGTCGCCCGCGTCCCCGCGCGCCCCCCCGGCCCCGTCCCGTGCGCCTCCCGTCGCTCAAGCTCGCCGCGGCGCCGCCCTGCACCGCCTTCCCTCCGGCCGTCGCTGCCGGGCCCCTCCTCGCGTCGCCTCTGCAAGGTCGCCCCGACCCCACCTTGTTCGCCGCCGCGCTTGGTGGTCTGTCCTCGTCGGCCTCCTCCCGCCCGCGAGCCAGCGCACCGACGGTCCCCTCCGCCGCTGCAGCCGCCGTGCGCGCGTCTCCGGCCGTCGCTGCCAACCGTCGCCGCCTCCAACCGTCCACCGACGTCGCCCTGCAGCCCCTTTCTCGCTGCGTGCAGCCCATCTGCGACCCGAACCACTCGTGGAACCAAGAAGCTTCCGTGAGGGGCCCCCTGTAGCGTCGCCATCGAGTCCTGTCATGTACAGCTGGAGACCAAGAACTAGGGGTATCGACAAGATCTCCCTGTTAGCAAGGCCGGTTTGATGCCGGTGGTCCTGAGGAACGCACATGGTGCCACTCAAGCCCTCCTTCATGGAGGCAGTGACAAGACTCGTTTCCCTCCGAACCCCAAGATCGACAATCCGAGATGAGGGCCCGAGGATCAAGGCAAGACGACCGTCGGTACCGAACTCCGGGGACTCCGTCACGGAGCATCAAGTACTTCCACTCGGACGCCCCACGGACTCGGAGAAACCCTCGGACGCCAAGACCGAACCCTGGAGTGTCAAGTTCTTCGACCCGAAGGCCACCGATGCGACAAGTACTTCTTTCCGGACGCCAAGGTCGCCGATGCGATACGACAAGTACTTCATCCTGAATGCCAAGACCGACCCCGTGGGACCCGACAAGACCTTCGCGACGACAAGAACGGCATCGACCCGGAAGAATCCGACGCGCCCGACACCGAACCAAGTCCTGCTTCTCGAACGCGACAAGAACTACCCCGATATCCGAGAACGACCCCGGAGTCCGAGAACGCTTCCGTCGAACCCTGGACCCTGAGACCGACCCCGAACCCCAGAACCCCAAGACCGTCGAGACCCCTAATGTGTGACCCTTTTACCGAGCCCTATTTTATAAATGCTATATATAAACTTGTTGCATACTAAATTGATCATGCATGCATAATTGTCATGTGGTTGGGGGCCTTCTGCCGATTCACCTAATAATTAAATATGGGGCCATATGCGGGCAAATCTAGTCTCATATCGGCCTCATTTAAACTTGTGTAGCGAACCGGTATCTTATCTTGCCTTGTTATAACAACATTTAATTGCGGGGTATCTAAACAACTTGAACCGTTTAATTAATTGTCGGGACCCCGGTTCCACTTGATATGACCTAATTGCATCGCACCTTTGCCATGTCATACATCATACATGCATCATGCCGAGCTTTGCCGTAGTATTAAATATTGCATCCGGTGCTTCTTCTAGTGTTTTGCTTCTTCGCGGATTGGGCCGTTGAGTTGATGTGAGCTTCGCCCCGACCTTCGGATGAACCTTCGGCAATGTTTTCAGGCGAGCATCTCCCCCTTTCTACCTATCTTACTTTTATAGTATTTATTCCCTCCTGTTGATCTATTGCTATCTGTGTTGCGATGCTCTAGTTTCCGTACCCTTGATATCCCTTGCAGCCATATATTGCCTTGGACACATCCTATTACTTGTTGTTTGGTAGATAGTTGGACTTGCGCGTCGTAGTCGCTTGCTCAAGTGCTGTTGCGTGTCGTCAAGTGCCACAGTTGTTGACGTATTGCCGCATGTTGATGTTGGAGATGATCATAGTTTTACTTATCGCTCACTTTAATTCCTGTTTAACAACTAAAATTGAAATAAGCAGAGGCATCGGTGGGTGATAGAAAATATTTGGTTTCCGAACGCCCACTTGTGTCCCGTAGGACCCCGAGTACTTGATACCTGTTCCTTGATTTATCGCGCTATCCACATACGGGGAGTATGGGCCCCCCTTAGCCAGAGCTTGATTCATTCTTATTTCTTGGGGCCACAAACTAGTTTGAGGTTTTATTTACGATCCTGTACTTATGCCATGCTTTACTGCTTTATTTAAATTGTGCGATGGATAGCACACTGTACTGTTTAGGATCGGGACACGATTCCGCGGTGTCGACAAGCCCAGTTTTGGGTTCCCAGTCGTTCACAGCCGTCTACTCAAACCTTGAGTCCGCCTCGGAGCTTGCTTACTTTGTTGCGGGTCTACTCAATGGGGTGGCCCCCTGAAATATTTCTGAATCCTGTGATTGCTTTGTCGTGAAGGCCTCGTTGGGTTTTGATTTGGTTTTTCCGAGGTTGATCGAGTGTGTGTTGCTATTGGTGCACCCCGGCCGGGTTAAAACTTTCTGAAAGCCGTGTCCGCGGTTATGGACGACTTGGAGCACAGTATCTCGACCATAGACAAGCATAACTAAAGTTTATTGCTATAAATTTGACTTTATAATGACTAGTAATCAGCTTCACTATAATGGAATGGCTAATTAATACTGCCCACAATTGCTTGTTTGGGTGTCGCTTGCGACCTTTGTACTTGACTAGTAAGTATTGCAACTACAACGGAATGGCTAAATAAAAGTACCAACAACTGCTGGGTTTTGGGTCATCTCATGCTATTTGTATCTGATTAGTAAGTGTTGCAACTACAACGGAATGGTTAACTAAAAGTGCCCACTGCTTACTTTATCAGGATGATTATCTATACCTGACTAGTAATTCCTGCAACGATAACTGAATAAATAAAACTGCCAACTGTGTGAGTTGCTCGGTTGACTTTCTCGTTTGGTATCGAGGGGGAAACGCCAGGATGGGTTTGTTTGGTGTTAGCTTCAGGTTGGATCCGGATAGGTCATTCTTACCCCCTCTGATAACCGCCAGTTGTATCGAGTCTCTATAGGTTGTTTAGTGCACTCTGACGCTGCCGCTCAGTCCACCATACCTATGTAGGCGAGGACCGCCGAATTCTAGTCTCGCCGTGTACTGGCCTCAGTACTGACGCTCCTCTTTTTCCTTTGCCCTTTGTCGGCACCCCTTTTGTTTAAGCAGGTTTTGAGATCGACGTCGTTAGCAGGGTTACCCTTCCGGCTTGGCCTGGGCAGGGTTATGGACGCCATTGGTTATTCTTCAGGGCTCTTAGCCCCATTTTCATCTTGTCCGTAGTCGGACGCTCTATCATTTTCAAGGTGATTTGGATCTTTGTATATTATATCTGTATTCTTGACTCTTGGAGTCGCTGTTGTATATATCTGTTCTATGGGTCCCATCGAGGACTGTTGTGTAATGTTATTACTTTGTTTTCCACCCGCACGAAAGTGCCTGGTGGGCACCTTTGAATCGTTTCTATGCGGGTTTGGCGGGAATCGCTGAAACTTGCATAGGTCCGATCCGGAGGGTGTTACACATCATCACTGGTGTGACCAGTTTCTCCGCGCTGTTGTTGGGCGGCGGCGTCACCGGTTCCACCAGTTGCGCCGCGCTGTTGGCGGCCAAGGTCAACATCCCCGGGAAGGCCGGCTACCCCGTGGCATCTGCAGGCAGGGTTACCAGTGTGAATTGCATTGGTATCTGGCTGGTCACGTTGCTGCTAGTCAAGTTTGGTGCCGGTATCTGCCAGGTTCCAAGCATCAAGACCATCCAACAAGGAAGAAATGATCTCTACTGTAACAGCCCATGTTTGTAATATATGTACTCAGTATTTAAGCATGGCATGCATCTATTTAAATCCTCCAAGTAATGCATGTGATCAAGTGTGTTGAAATAAATCAAACCCTAAACCCTAGATTTCTCCCCTTTACAAAATACATTCAAATGGTTTTGAAAATGTTTGAAAAGTACAACATGTGAGGAGCCCAATCTAAATAAAAGGGTCCCCTCAATATTTTATATATTTCACAAATCTTATGGTGTTTTAAAAGAATTCAAAACAATATACAAAATTGAATTATACCAAGAGAATAACAAAACTTAAAAAGGAAAAGGTTTTGGTTAAAAAAATGAGCAGCAGCCGAACCAGGCCACGGCCCAGCTTCTCTCTCTCTCCCTCTGCAACCTTTCCTGCAGCCCAACATCGGCCCAGGTCAGCCCACCCGGGGCCCAGGAGCAGACCCGTACCCCTTCGTTCTTTTTTCCCCTTTCTTCTTCGTTGACAGAAGGACGCCGGCGAGGAGAGATGCTCGCTGTTGCTGCCGTCGCCGTTCGACCGCGCCGCGATGCCCGCCTGGGACAAGATGAACGCTACCGACGCCGACAACGTCTATAAAATCCCCTGTCGCCGCTGGATGAACCCTATCCCCTCCCTCTTTCCCCAATTTCCTCTGGCCAAACCCTAGCTCGCGGGAGCTCCGGCTCGCCGTCGATCCTCGCCCCTTCTCATCGTTTCGAGCTCACTGGTGTGACCGCCTCGCTTGTCTCCATCGATTGCCCCAGCTAGCGCAAGAAGGCGAGGTCCCAGGCGCCGCAAACGGACCCTCGTCCCCGACGACGGCCACCGCTGCTCCCCATCGATTTCGGCCTCCCCGTGCCCTCTTGACCACTCCATCACGCTCAGGGTGAGTCACCGGTCCCTCCGAACCTCTCCTCTACCTCTCTCGCACCCCGTAGACACCACTTGTTGTCGACCCGCAACCTCCGCCGCCATGCTCCATCGGGCTCGCCGCTCCGGTGACCATCTAGTAGCGGCGCCGCTGCTAATAGGTAGGCCGCGATGCACTTGTTCTAGCACGCCTAGTTTCGCAAGCACGCGCGTTCCCTGTCGCCGTTGCCCGCCACCGTCTGGCCGTTCCCCCGGCGAGTCCCTCGTGGCGCTAAGGTGGAGACCGACGTGGCCCCGGCCCACCCGTCAGTCTCTGGGGCTAGGGTTTGCCCTGGTAAGAAAATCCACCCACCCTAGCGCCGACCCCACCTGTCCAACATGGCTTCACATGTGTCCTTGGGCCCAGCAGTCAGTGGCTGGGTCTGGCCTCTGCCTTGGTGAGAAACGTTTAGGGTTAGGGCCCTGACGTCATATGATGTAATATTTCGATTTAAATTGTTTTAAATAATTTCAGAAAAGGATTAAATATTGTAAATTCAATAACTAATTCAATATAAGTTAGAAAAATACAAATAATATATCAAAATGTTCAGAAAAATGGAAACTATATAATAGAGCTATGATCATGCATTGTTAAGCAACTTACATGACAAGTTTAATTAGGGAACTAAATCAACCCCTCTCATGTGTTTCTGGAGTTTCCCGAGTTAGGGTTTTCAACCCTCGGAACCCCGTTTAAATTGCCGAGCATGTTTTAGGGTTTCATTTCAATGAAATTCAACTTGTCATATCATCATCCTTGATTGAGCATTGCATCGATGCCATGTCTTGAATGTCGCCTTTCTTTCCGGTATTGGCTCTTCGCGATAGGATCCGAACCCGAAGCTGAAGTCAACAATACCGAAGATCCGTACCTGTCTACTGACGGACAAGGCAAGCGGAGCCTCTCATTCTGAACCTATGTTTTATAAAGTATATTACTTTCTCGCTATGATGCACACGATTCCAATGTGGTCTTTGGTCAGTAGCTAGTGTTACCTATCTGCTGCACTGTTTCCCTTTTGTAGCCTTATACTCCTGAACCACTGCTCCTAGCATACCTAGGTTTGGCATGTGAGCGTTGTAGAGCTTCTGCTACCGACAGCTTAGCCAAGCATAGAAACAACATTTGATCTATTCAATGATGAATCAGAGGTGCCAAGGAAGGTAGTGAGGTAGGAGATGGTGACATCCTCAAAGGAGTTAATTAATCATGCTAAGGATTGTACGGGAGGCCACGTTGGGTGTGGTATTTGTAGTCCCATGCTCGCCACCACTAGGAACTGAGTTCTTGCCTTTGGAACCGAGACGAGCGTACAGCCACACGGGGCCTGGACAACCCTCGACTGACTAACTTGCCTAGTAGATTCCATGAGTCACATAGTTTGGTCTTTCCATTTGGTATACGCATTGAAAATGTTTTCGAAAGAGGAGGTGATGGAGGTGCATCATAACAGGTAGGGAAGCGTGGACCGGGTTGCTTGGGGTCGATGGAGCCCCTGGTGAACCAACCTCGCCTCACATATTTAAGTACCGGCTTCGGGATTTGACCCGTTACGACGGAATCATACTTATTGCGTGACTCATGGTCTCGGCGAAAGCAAGGTAAAGGTCGTGGTCAACCACCCTCTGCCGGCCTTCCAAGGAAGAGGGCTATAATATTTGGCATTAAGAGTCGGTTGGTACGTGTGGGTAAAGTTGTACACCCCTGCAGGGTATTAATCTTTTCAAAAAGCCGTGTTCACGGTTATGAACTCTTGGTGACCAGATTCTAAGATCATAGATAACTTTAACCATTATTAAACTTGTTGATCCACGTGTGTTTAAGGATGCTTCCTCCGGGTCGAGGGGGTGATCCTAGATAGGAGGTTCTGATGAAGCTGGTGGTTACCGATAAGTGATGAACAGAGGAAGAAGTCGTTATCTTATCTTTTTTTTAAAAGATTCTGAGTAGACGAGCCTCTTCTCTCTGTTGTTTACAAATAAAGATTGATTTTTGCAAAAGAAAATCCAGAGAAATACTTTCTAGCCAGAGCATATAGATACTAGGTTATCTAAGTCTTGCGGAGTACATTCTCATACTCAGCCTTGCACCATTGTTGTTTTTCTACAGAGGATCTGGTTGCAACTGAAGGTGGCTTCTACGTTGACATCGACGAGTAGTTGGGGGTCCCAGGTAGTAGCCTGAGGACTATGGGATGGACGTCGCTTTTGTTTATGGCCTCTTAGGCCTTTTGCTAAGTTGTTATGTAGAACAACATAATTTGCTTTCGCTGTGTGATGTAATGTTGGGTCTATGACCTCTGGTTTGTAATACCTCTAATATCTTACTCTGTTAAGAGTTTAAACTTATGCTATTGAATCTCTGTGTTCTGTAATGTTACCAAACCATACTGTGATCTTCCGAGTTTGGGGAGTTGAGCTTATCTTAGATGGTGATCTGAGGTTAGTTTAACCCTAACCCCGGGGGGTGCTACAGGTTTTGGTATCAGAGCAGGACTGCCTGTAGGAAACCCTTTTATTGGTCGATGTTGAGTCTAGAAGTTGACAAAACTATTTGAAAGTTAAAAACTATTTGCAGAAACTCTGACTAGGATTCTTTTTACTCCTTCTCCGGTGTGATTCTGATGCTGGAGTTTCTCTTATCCTATTTGGTTTGAAAAGGTTTTCATTCCTCACCTTATATCTCAAAACTTTTAGGATCGTGGTTTTGGGGTTGTTTCTCTAAAGTACACTGTACTTCGTTGCTATTCTCAGAGTTCTAAGATATCTCAGTTTTGCTTGGTGTGTAACATCTTAGCATTCCATTGTTATGGTTTGTAAGTTAGCTGGTTAGTGTATACATTAGTATGCCTTGATACTACCATGCTTGATAAGATGATACGTTTATATCAAGTACTCTTTGTTCATCTTTCCGTCTTGTTCCTTCGGATTCCTTGTCTAACCTTCCTCTTGTTCTTTCAGGATGGGTGACACTTCTCATGCTCGTACCCGTGCTCATGCTCGGGGTGCCGCAAATGAGGGTGAATCTTACAATCTTCCTCCACCGCCGTCCATGGTTCAGCTCATGGCCATGTACGAAACCAACCGTGCTCACAACATGAGGCTCCTTGAAAGGATTGAGCGCAACACTGCTCAACGCCCGAACAATCAAGTCGTTATCAAGGACTTCACACGTCTCACTCCGCCAGTTTTCAGCTATTCCACTGAGCCACTTGATGCGGACTACTAGCTTCGCACCATGGAGCGCAAATTCCAGGTTGGTCATGTTGCTCAAGCTGATTGGGTGACTTTTGCTGCCTACCATCTGGAGGGAGCAGCTAATTCGTGGTGGGAAAATTTCTTGGCTATGCAAGAAGCTCAACATGTTGTTACATGGCAAGAGTTCACTGAAGCCTTCCGAGCTTATCATATTCCGGAGGGTCTGATGGATCAAAAGAGAGAGGAGTTCCTCAAGCTTAAGCAGGGTACTGGTTCCGTGTGTGATTACCAGCGCAACTTCAATCGTCTCGCCTGCTATGCTACTGAAGAGGTCTCCACTGATGCTAAGAAGCAAGCTCCGTTCCGCAAGGGACTGGATCCTGAGGTTCGCCGTGATATCCACCTCATGGACTTTGGTAACTTCCAAGGTCTTGTTAACAAGGCTATGAAAGCCGAGAGTGGAAAGGTGGAGTATGAAGAAACTCGTAAGAGTCCTCAGGAGGGGTACAACAAGGCAAGTTCTGGTAATAAGAAGCGTCGTGTATTCGTGCCTTACAGTGCTGTGCCACGTGCTCCTTATACTCCAAGGACTTCTGGATATGCTCCTTGTCCGAATGCTAACTCAAGCAATGCTGGTGGATCAAACTATCCTTCTGCTGGCAATACATCAGGTTTTATATGTTTCAATTGTCGCCAGCCTGGCCACTATGCAAAGGAGTGTCCTCAAAAGAGTGCCACTGAGAAGGCACCACCCCCAAAGAAGAATGATAAGTATCCAGGTGCTGGAAAAGGATGCCTGAACCATATCTCTGCTGAGGAGGCTCGGGAAGATCCAAGCGTCATAATGGGTACGCTTCATATCAATCAAATTCCAGCTAAAGTTTTGTTTGATTTTGGAGCATCGCATTCATTCCTATCAAAAGATTTTGCTCAAATGCATGGGATAAGTTTTGAGGGGTTATCTATTCCTCTGCTAGTTCAGTCTCCAGGTTCTAGGTGGTCTTCCACCATGGTTAGTCATGGGAATCTAATCGAAGTTGCATTTCAATTTTTTCCCACTTCTTTGATCGCCCTCAAGTCAACTGATATTGATATCATTTTGGGCATGGACTGGTTGACCCGTTATCAAGCTATTCTCGATTGTACAACCAAGTCTGTGACTCTGACTAGTCCTGCTGGCATAACAGTCAAGTACTGGACCGTAGGGTCACTATCTCCCTCAGCTGTTTCTATTCCTGAAGCAGAGTTGTATGCTCTTGAATATTTACCTCCGTTAGAGGTCCAAGATGTTTCCGTGGTCTGTGAGTTTCCGGATGTCTTTCCCGAGGAGTTGCATGGCATGCCACCTGATCGAAGTGTGGAGTTTGTCATAGAGTTAGTTCCTGGAACTGCTCCTGTTTCTAAAAGACCCTATCGTATGCCTCCTCATGAGCTTGTGGAGTTGAAGAAGCAATTAGAGGAGTTAGAAGGAAAAGGATACATTCAGCCCAGCACATCTTCTTGGGGATGTCCTACCATCTTTGTCAAGAAGCGGGATACCAACATACCGCGTCTGGTTGTGGATTATCGCCCACTCAATGCTGTGACTATCAAGAACAAGTATCCTCTCCCTAGGATCAACGATCTATTTGATCAGATAAGTGGTGCTACTGTATTTTCCAAGATGGATTTAAGGTCAGGGTATCACCAGATAAAGATCCGTAAGGAAGATATTCCAAAAACTGCTTTCACCACTCGTTATGGTCTTTACGAGTATACGGTCATGTCCTTTGGTCTTACCAATGATCCAGCCACTTTTATGCGGCTTATGAACTCTGTCTTCATGGAGTACCTTGACAAGTTCGTTGTGGTCTACATCGATGATATTCTGGTCTATTCCAAGACTGAAGAAGAGCACGCTGAACATCTTCGTTTGGTGTTAACAAAACTTCGAGAACATCGTCTCTATGCCAAGTTTTCTAAATGTGAGTTCTGGTTACAAGAGATCGTATTCCTTGGTCATGTTGTTTCCGCCAAAGGGGTTGCTGTTATCCCCGATAAGGTTCAAACTATCCTCGACTGGGAGTCTCCTAAATCCGTCAAGGATGTCAGAAGTTTTCTCGGGATGGCTGGTTATTACCGTCGATTCATCGAGAACTTCTCCAGGATTGCAAAGCCAATGACTGATCTTATTAAGAAGGAGAAGAAGTTTGAATGGTCTGATAAGGCTGAAGAAAGCTTCCAGATGTTGAAAACCAAGCTAACAACTGCTCCGGTGTTGGTTCTCCCAGACACTAGCAAAGACTTTGTTGTCTTCTGTGATGCTTCTCACCAAGGTCTCGGATGTGTGTTAATGCAAGATGGACATGTGGTGGCTTATGCCTCCCATTAGCTAAAACCACATGATAACAACTACCCAACTCATGATCTTGAGCTTGCAGTTGTTGTTCATGCTCTTAAGCAATGGCGACATTACCTTCTCGGTAGTCATTGCGAGTTATACTCGGATCATCAGAGTCTGAAGTATCTTTTCACACAACCTGATCTGAATCTCAGGCAAAGAAGATGGTTGGAACTCATCAAGGACTATGATTTGGGTCTCGACTATCAACCTGGCAAAGCCAATGTCGTTGCTGATGCGCTGAGCCGTAAATCTTATTGCAACACCCTGTTGATCAAACAAGCACAACCTTCCCTTCATGAGGAATTCGCTCGAATGAATCTTGAAGTAGTTCCTCGTGGATTCCTTTCTACCCTTGAAGTGAAGTCTTCTATAGAGGATGAAATCAAGCATGCTCAGAAATATGATTCCGAAATTGCTGAGATCAAAGGGAACATTGCTAGCGGAGTTTCTAAATGTTTCTCTATCGATAAGCAAGGTACTGTTTACTTTGGAGACCGTCTGGTAGTGCCAAAGAGAACAAAATTGAGCGATCTAATTCTCCAAGAGGCTCATGAATCACTTCTTTCTATCCACCCTGGAGGTACCAAGATGTATCGGGATCTTCGTCAAAGATTCTGGTGGTATGGTATGAAGAAGGATATCGCTCGTTTTGTTGCTGAATGTGACGTTTGCCGTCACGTCAAGGCTGAGCACCAAAGACCCGCTGGTCTCCTGCAACGACATAAAATCCTGGAGTGGAAATGGGATGAAGTTGGTATGGATTTCATTACTGGTATTCCCAAGACTCAGAAAAGAAATGATGCCATCTGGGTAATCGTTGACTACTTGTCCAAGGTTGCTCACTTCCTACCTGTTCGCGAGAGCATTACTGCTAATCAGTTGGCCGATCTGTATATCTCCCGAATAGTTGTTCGTCATGGGGTACCGAAGAAAATCGTCTCTGATCGAGGGAGTTTGTTCACCTCAAGGTTCTGGGCAAGTTTCCAACAAGCTATGGGAACTCGTTTGTCCTTCAGTACAGCCTATCATCCTGGTACCGGTGGCCAGACCGAAAGAGTGAATCAAATTCTTAAAGACATGCTTAGAGCGTGTGTCATATCTTTTGGCAAGAACTGGGAGAAATGCCTTCCATTTGCTGAATTCTCCTACAACAACAGTTTTCAGTCCAGTATTGGTATGGCACCTTTCCAATTCTTATATGGAAGAACCCGTCGTACTCCTTTGAACTGGTCAGAAACCGGCGAAAGAATGTTCTTTGGTTCGGATATGATCCAGGAACGAGAAGATCAAGTTCGTATCATTCGAGATTGTTTGAAAATTGCTCAGTCTCTCCAGAAAAGCTATCATGATCGTCACCATCAACATGTGGAATATGAAGTTGGTGATCAAGCTTATCTTCGGGTCACTCCTTTGAAGGGTGTCCATCGTTTCGGTATCAAAGGCAAACTAGCTCCTCGCTATGTTGGTCCTTTTCGTGTTCTATCCAGGCAAGGTAACCTCGCATACAAGTTGGAGTTGCCTGCAAATTTCCCTGAGGTGCATGACGTCTTTCATGTGTAGCAACTCAAGCGTTGCTTCAAAGATCCTGTCCGTGGTGTTGATCACCAAACTCTTGATCTCCAAAAGGATCTGACTTATCATGAGTATCCTATTCGTATCCTTGATGAAACCGAGCGCAAGACTCGTCGTCAAAACATCAAGTTCCTGAAAGTTCAGTGGTCTCATCACTCTAAGGATGAAGCAACCTGGGAACGAGAAGATCGTCTCTGATCTGAGTACCCTGCCTTCTTTTCTAAAACTTAGGAATCTCGGGTCGAGATTCTTGTAAGGGGGGTAGAGCTATAACAGCCCATGTTTGTAATATATGTACTCAGTATTTAAGCATGGCATGCATCTATTTAAATCCTCCAAGTAATGCATGTGATCAAGTGTGTTGAACTAAATCAAACCCTAAACCCTAGATTTCTCCCCTTTACAAAATACATGGTTTTGAAAATGTTTGAAAAGTACAACATGTGAGGATCCCAATCTGAATAAAAGGGTCCCCTCAATATTTTATATATTTCACAAATCTTCTGTTGTTTTAAAAGAATTCAAAACAGTATACAAAATTGAATTATACCAAGAGAATAACAAAACTTAAAAAGGAAATGGTTTTGGTTAAAAAAATGAGGAGCAGCCGAACCAGGCCACGGCCCAGCTTCTCCCTCTCCCTCTACAACATTTCCTGCAGCCCAGCAGCGGCCCAGGTTAGCCCACCCGGGGCCCAGGAGCAGGCCCGTACCCCTTCGTTCTTTTTCCCCTTTCTTCTTCATTGACAAAAGGACGCTGGCGAGGAGATCTGCTCGCTGTCGCTGCCGTCACCGTCCGTCCGCGCCGCGATGCCCGCCTGGGACAAGATGAACGCTACCGACGCCGGCAACGTCTACAAAATCCCCTGTCGCCGCCGGATGAACCCTATCCCCTCCCTCTTTCCCCAATTTCCTATGGCAAAACCCTAGCTCGCAGGAGCTCTGGCTCACCGTCGATCCTCGCCCCTTCTCGTTGTTCCGAGCTCACTGGTGTGACCGCCTCGCTCGTCTCCATCGATTTCCCTAGCTAGCGCAAGAAGGCGAGGTCCCAGGCGCCGCAAATGGACCCTAGTCCCAACGACGGCCACCGCTGCTCGCCATTGATTCCGGCCTCCCCGTGCCCTCTTGACCACTCCATCATGCTCAGGGTGAGTCATCGGTCCCTCCGAACCTCTCCTCTACCTCTCTCGCACCCCGTAGACACCACTCGTTGTCGACCCGCAACCTCCGCCGCCGTGCTCCATCGGGTTCGCCGCTCCGGTGACCATTTAGCAGCGGCGCCGCCGCTAATAGGTAGGCCGCGATGCACTGGTTCTAGCACACCTAGTTTCACAAGCACGCGTGTTCCCTGTCACCGTCGCCTGCCGCCGTCTGGTCGTTCCCCCGGCGAGTCCCTCGTGGCTCTAAGGTGGAGACCGACGTGGCCCCGGCCCACCCGTCAGTCTCTGGGGCTCGGGTTTGCCCTGCTAAGAAAATCCACCCACCCTAGCGCCGACCCCACCTGTCCAACATGGCTTCACATGTGTCCTTGGGCCCAGCAGTCAGTGGCTGGGTCTGGCCTCTGCCTTGGTGAGAAACGTTTAGGGTTAGGGCCCTAACGTCATATGATGTAATATTTCGATTTAAATTGTTTTAAATAATTTCAGAAAAGGATTAAATATTGTAAATTCAATAACTAATTCAATATAAGTTAGAAAAATACAAATAATATATCAAAATGTTCAGAAAAATGGAAACTATATAATAGAGCTATGATCATGCATTGTTAAGCAACTTACATGACAAGTTTAATTAGGGAACTAAATCAACCCCTCTCATGTGTTTCTAGAGTTTCCCGAGTTAGGGTTTTCAACCCTCGGAACCCCGTTTAAATTGCCGAGCATGTTTTAGGGTTTCATTTCAATGAAATTCAACTTGTCATATCATCATCCTTGATTGAGCATTGCATCGATGCCATGTCTTGAATGTCGCCTTTCTTTCCGTTATTGGCTCTTTGCGATAGGATCCGAACCCGAAGCTGAAGTCAACAATACCGAAGATCCGTACCTGTCTACTGACGGACAAGGCAAGCGTAGCCTCTCATTCTGAACCTATGTTTTATAAAGTATATTACTTTCTCTCTATGATGCACACGATTCCAATGTGGTCTTTGGTCAGTAGCTAGTGTTACCTATCTGCTGCACTGTTTCCCTTTTGTAGCCTTATACTCCTGAACCACTGCTCCTAGCATACCTAGGTTTTGCATGTGAGCATTGTAGAGCTTCTGCTACCGACAGCTTAGCCAAGCATAGAAACAACGTTTGATCTATTCAATGATGAATCAGAGGTGCCAAGGAAGGAAGTGAGGTAGGAGATGGTGACATCCTCAAAGGAGTTAATTAATCATGCTAAGGCTTGTATGGGAGGCCACGTTGGGTGTGGTATTTGTAGTCCCATGCTCGCCACCACTAGGAACTGAGTTCTTGCCTCTGGAACCGAGACGAGCGTACAGCCACACGGGGCCTGGACAACCCCTCGACTGACTAACTTGCCTAGTAGATTCCATGAGTCACATAGTTCGGTCTTTCCATTTGGTATACGCATTGAAAATGTTTTCGAAAGAGTAGGTGATGGAGGTGCATCATAACAGGTAGGGAAGCATGGACCGGGTTGCTTGGGGTCGATGGAGCCCCTGGTGAACCAACCTCGCCTCAC
Organism: Avena sativa; assembly: GCA_916181665.1. NCBI lineage: Eukaryota > Viridiplantae > Streptophyta > Magnoliopsida > Poales > Poaceae > Avena > Avena sativa. The sequence continues at coordinate 130,426,815 of OV702283.1, read as the reverse complement.
ATATTTAAGTACCGGCTTCGGGATTTGACCCGTTACGACAGAATCATACTTATTGCGTGACTCATGGTCTCGGCGAAAGCAAGGTAAAGGTCATGGTCAACCACCCTCTGCCGGCCTTCCAAGGAAGAGGGATAATAATATTTGGCATTAAGAGTCGGTTGGTACGTGTGGGTAAAGTTGTACACCCCTGCAGGGTATTAATCTTTTCGAAAAGCCGTGTTCACGGTTATGAACTCTTGGTGACCAGATTCTAAGATCATAGATAACTTTAACCATTATTAAACTTGTTGATCCACGTGTGTTTAAGGATGCTTCCTACGGGTCAAGGGGGTGATCCTAGATAGGAGGTTCTGATGAAACTGGTGGTTACCGATAAGTGATGAACAGAGGAAGAAGTCGTTATCTTATCTTTTTTTTAAAAGATTCTGAGTAGACGAGCCTCTTCTCTCTGTTGTTTACAAATAAAGATTGATTTTTGCAAAAGAAAATCCAGAGAAAGACTTTCTAGCCAGAGCATGTAGATACTAGGTTATCTAAGTCTTGCGGAGTACATTCTCGTACTCAGCCTTGCACCATTGTTGTTTTTCTACAGAGGATATGGTTGCAACTGAAGGTGGCTTCTACGTTGACATCGACGAGTAGTTGGGGGTCCCAGGTAGTAGCCTGAGGACTATGGGATGGACGTCGCTTTTGTTTATGGCCTCTTAGGCCTTTTGCTAAGTTGTTATGTAGAACAACATAATTTGCTTTCGCTGTGTGATGTAATGTTGGGTCTATGACCTCTGGTTTGTAATACCTCTAATATCTTACTCTGTTAAGAGTTTAAACTTATGCTATTGAATCTCTGTGTTCTTTAATGTTACCGAATCATACTGTGATCTTCCGAGTTTGGGGAGTTGAGCTTATCTTAGATGGTGATCTGAGGTTAGTTTAACCCTAACCCCGGGGGGTGCTACAGGTTTTGGTATCAGAGCAGGACTGCCTGTAGGAAACCCTTTTATTGGTCGATGTTGAGTCTAGAAGTTGACAAAACTATTTGAAAGTTAAAAACTATTTGCAGAAACTCTGACTAGGATTCTTTTTACTCCTTCTCCGGTGTGATTCTGATGCTGGAGTTTCTCTTATCCTATTTGGTTTGAAAAGGTTTTCATTCCTCACCTTATATCTCAAAACTTTTAGGATCGTGGTTTTGGGGTTGTTTCTCTAAAGTACTCTGTACTTCGTTGCTATTCTCAGAGTTCTAAGATATCTCAGTTTTGCTTGGTGTGTAACATCTTAGCATTCCATTGTTATGGTTTTTAAGTTAGCTGGTTAGTGTATACATTAGTATGCCTTGATACTACCATGCTTGATAAGATGATACGTTTATATCAAGTACTCTTTGTTCATCTTTCCGTCTTGTTCCTTCGGATTCCTTGTCTAACCTTCCTCTTGTTATTTCAGGATGGGTGACACTTCTCATGCTCGTACCCGTGCTCATGCTCGGGGTGCCGCAAATGAGGGTGAATCTTACAATCTTCCTCCACCGCCGTCCATGGTTCAACTCATGGACATATACGAAACCAACCGTGCTCACAACATGAGGCTCCTTGAAACGATTGAGCGCAACACTTTTCAACGCCAGAACAATCAAGTCGTTATCAAGGACTTCACACGTCTCACGCCGCCAGTTTTCAGCTATTCCACTGAGCCACTTGATGCGGACTACTAGCTTCGCACCATGGAGCGCAAACTTCAGGTTGGTCATGTTGCTCAAGCTGATTGGGTGACTTTTGCTGCCTACCATCTGGAGGGAGCAGCTAATTCGTGGTGGGAAAATTTCTTGGCTATGCAAGAAGCTCAACATGTTGTTACATGGCAAGATTTCACCGAAGCCTTCCGAGCTTATCATATTCCGGAGGGTCTGATGGATCAAAAGAGAGAGGAGTACCTCAAGCTTAAGCAGGGTACTGGTTCCGTGTGTGATTACCAGCGCAACTTCAATCGTCTCGCCTGCTATGCTACTGAAGAGGTCTCCATTGATGCTAAGAAGCAAGCTCTGTTCCGCAAGGGACTGGATCCTGAGGTTCGCCGTGATATCCACCTCATGGACTTTGGTAACTTCCAAGGTCTTGTTAACAAGGCTATGAAAGCCGAGAGTGGAAAGGTGGAGTATGAAGAAACTCGTAAGCATCCCCAGGAGGGGTAGAACAAGGCAGGTTCTGGTAATAAGTAGCGTCGTGTCTTCGTGCCTTACAGTGCTGTGCCACGTGCTCCTTATACTCCAAGGACTTCTGGATATGCTCCTTGTCCGAATGCTAACTCAAGCAATGCTGGTGGATCAAACTATCCTTCTGCTGGCAATACATCAAGTTTTATATGTTTCAATTGTCGCCAGCCTGGCCACTATGCAAAGGAGTGTCCTCAAAAGAGTGCCGCTGAGAAGGCACCACCCCCAAAGAAGAATGATAAGTATCCAGGTGCTGGAAAAGGATGCCTGAACCATATCTATGCTGAGGAGGCTCAGGAAGATCCAAGCGTCATAATGGGTACGCTTCATATCAATCAAATTCCAGCTAAAGTTTTGTTTGATTCTGGAGCATCGCATTCATTCCTATCACAAGCTTTTGCTCAAATGCATGGGATAAGTTTTGAGGGGTTATCTATTCCTCTGCTAGTTTAGTCTCCAGGTTCTAGGTGGTCTTCCACCATGGTTAGTCATGGGAATCTAATCGAAGTTGCATTTCAACTTTTTCCCACTTCTTTGATCGCCCTCAAGTCAACTGATATTGATATCATTTTGGGCATGGACTGGTTGACCCGTTATCAAGCTATTCTCGATTGTACAACCAAGTCTGTGACTCTGACTAGTCCTGCTGGCATAACAGTCAAGTACTGGACCGTAGGGTCACTATCTCCCTCAGCTGTTTCTATTCCTGAAGCAGAGTTGTATGCTCTTGAATATTTACCTCCGTTAGAGGTCCAAGATGTTTCCGTGGTCTGTGAGTTTCCGGATGTCTTTCCCGAGGAGTTGCATGGCATGCCACCTGATCGAAGTGTGGAGTTTGTCATAGAGTTAGTTCCTGGAACTGCTCCTGTTTCTAAAAGACCCTATCGTATGCCTCCTCATGAGCTTGTGGAGTTGAAGAAGCAATTAGAGGAGTTAGAAGGAAAAGGATACATTCAGCCCAACACATCTTCTTGGGGATGTCCTAATACCAACATACCGCGTCTGGTTGTGGATTATCGCCCACTCAATGCTGTGACTATCAAGAACAAGTATCCTCTCCCTAGGATCAACGATCTATTTGATCAGATAAGTGGTGCTACTGTATTTTCCAAGATGGATTTAAGGTCAGGGTATCACCAGATAAAGATCCGTAAGGAAGATATTCCAAAAACTGCTTTCACCACTCGTTATGGTCTTTACGAGTATACGGTCATGTCCTTTGGTCTTACCAATGATCCAGCCACTTTTATGCGGCTTATGAACTCTGTCTTCATGGAGTACCTTGACAAGTTCGTTGTGGTCTACATCGATGATATTCTGGTCTATTCCAAGACTGAAGAAGAGCACGCTGAACATCTTCGTTTGGTGTTAACAAAACTTCGAGAACATCGTCTCTATGCCAAGTTTTCTAAATGTGAGTTCTGGTTACAAGAGATCGTATTCCTTGGTCATGTTGTTTCCGCCAAAGGGGTTGCTGTTATCCCCGATAAGGTTCAAACTATCCTCGACTGGGAGTCTCCTAAATCCGTCAAGGATGTCAGAAGTTTTCTCGGGATGGCTGGTTATTACCGTCGATTCATCGAGAACTTCTCCAGGATTGCAAAGCCAATGACTGATCTTATTAAGAAGGAGAAGAAGTTTGAATGGTCTGATAAGGCTGAAGAAAGCTTCCAGATGTTGAAAACCAAGCTAACAACTGCTCCGGTGTTGGTTCTCCCAGACACTAGCAAAGACTTTGTTGTCTTCTGTGATGCTTCTCACCAAGGTCTCGGATGTGTGTTAATGCAAGATGGACATGTGGTGGCTTATGCCTCCCGTTAGCTAAAACCACATGATAACAACTACCCAACTCATGATCTTGAGCTTGCAGCTGTTGTTCATGCTCTTAAGCAATGGCGACATTACCTTCTCGGTAGTCATTGCGAGTTATACTCGGATCATCAGAGTCTGAAGTATCTTTTCACACAACCTGATCTGAATCTCATGTAAAGAAGATGGTTGGAACTCATCAAGGACTATGATTTGGGTCTCAACTATCAACCTGGCAAAGCCAATGTCGTTGCTGATGCGCTGAGCCGTAAATCTTATTGCAACACCCTGTTGATCAAACAAGCACAACCTTCCCTTCATGAGGAATTCGCTCGAATGAATCTTGAAGTAGTTCCTCGTGGATTCCTTTCTACCCTTGAAGTGAAGTCTTCTATAGAGGATGAAATCAAGCATGCTCAGAAATATGATTCCGAAATTGCTGAGATCAAAGGGAACATTGCTAGCGGAGTTTCTAAATGTTTCTCTATCGATAAGCAAGGTACTGTTTACTTTGGAGACCGTCTGGTAGTGCCAAAGAGAACAAAATTGAGCGATCTAATTCTCCAAGAGGCTCATGAATCACTTCTTTCTATCCACCCTGGAGGTACCAAGATGTATCGGGATCTTCGTCAAAGATTCTGGTGGTCTGGTATGAAGAAGGATATCGCTCGTTTTGTTGCTGAATGTGACGTTTGCCGTCACGTCAAGGCTGAGCACCAAAGACCCGCTGGTCTCCTGCAACGACATAAAATCCCGGAGTGGAAATGGGATGAAGTTGGTATGGATTTCATTACTGGTATTCCCAAGACTTAGAAAGGAAATGATGCCATCTGGGTAATCGTTGACTACTTGTCCAAGGTTGCTCACTTCCTACCTGTTCGCGAGAGCATTACTGCTAATCAGTTGGCCGATCTGTATATCTCCCGAATAGTTGTTCGTCATGGGGTACCGAAGAAAATTGTCTCTTATCGAGGGAGTTTGTTCACCTCAAGGTTCTGGGCAAGTTTCCAACAAGCTATGGGAACTCGTCTGTCCTTCAGTACAGCCTATCATCCTAGTACCGGTGGCCAGACCGAAAGAGTGAATCAAATTCTTAAAGACATGCTTAGAGCGTGTGTCATATCTTTTGGCAAGAACTGGGAGAAATGCCTTCCATTTGCTGAATTCTCCTACAACAACAGTTTTCAGTCCAGTATTGGTATGGCACCTTTCCAATTCTTATATGGAAGAACCCGTCGTACTCCTTTGAACTGGTTAGAAACCGGCGAAAGAATGTTCTTTGGTTCGGATATGATCCAGGAACGAGAAGATCAAGTTCGTATCATTTGAGATTGTTTGAAAATTGCTCAGTCTCTCCAGAAAAGCTATCATGATCGTCACCATCAACATGTGGAATATGAAGTTGGTGATCAAGCTTATCTTCGGGTCACTCCTTTGAAGGGTGTCCATCGTTTCGGTATCAAAGGCAAACTAGCTCCTCGCTATGTTGGTCATTTTCGTGTTCTATCCAGGTAAGGTAACATCGCACAGAAGTTGGAGTTGCCTGCAAATTTCCCTGAGGTGCATGACGTCTTTCATGTGTCGCAACTCAAGCGTTGCTTCAAAGATCCTGTCCGTGGTGTTGATCACCAAACTCTTGATCTCCAAAAGGATCTGACTTATCGTGAGTATCCTATTCGTATCCTTGATGAAACTGAGCGCAAGACTCGTCATCAAAACATCAAGTCCCTGAAAGTTCAGTGGTCTCATCACTCTAAGGATGAAGCAACCTGGGAACGAGAAGATCGTCTCCGATCTGAGTACCCTGCCTTCTTTTCTAAAACTTAGGAATCTCGGGTCGAGATTCTTGTAAGGGGGGTAGAGCTATAACAACCCATGTTTGTAATATATGTACTCAGTATTTAAGCATGGCATGCATATATTTAAATCCTCCAAGTAATGCATGTGATCAAGTGTGTTGAACTAAATCAAACCCTAAACCCTAGATTTCTCCCCTTTACAAAATACATGGTTTTGAAAATGTTTGAAAAGTACAACATGTGAGGAGCCCAATCTGAATAAAAGGGTCCCCTCAATATTTTATATATTTCACAAATCTTCTATTGTTTTAAAAGAATTCAAAACAGTATACAAAATTGAATTATACCAAGAGAATAACAAAACTGAGAAAGGAAAAGGTTTTGGTTGAAAAAAATGAGCAGTAGCCGAACCAGGCCATGGCCCAGCTTCTCCCTCTCCCTCTACAACCTTTCCTGCAGCCCAGCAGCAGCCCAGGTTAGCCCACCCGGGGCCCAGGAGCAGGCCCGTACCCCTTCGTTCTTTTTCCCCTTTCTTCTTCATTGACAGAAGGACGCCGGCGAGGAGATCTGCTCGCTGTCGCTGCCGTCGCCGTCCGACCGTGCAGCTATGCCCACCTGCGTCAAGATGAACTCTACCGACGCCGTCAACGTCTATAAAACTCCCTGTCACCGTCGGATGAACCCTAACCCCTCCCTCTTTCCCCAATTTCCTCTGGCCGAACCTAGCTCGCGGGAGCTCCGGCTCGCCGTCGATCCTCACCCCTTCTCGTCATTCCGAGCTCACTGGTGTGACTGCCTCGCTCGTCTCCATCGATTGCCCCAGCTAGCGCAAGAAGGAGAGGTCCCAGGCGCCGCAATCGGACCCTCGTCCCCGACGCCGGCCACCGCTGCTCGCCATCGATTCCGGCCTCCCCGTGCCCTCTTGACCACTCCATCACGCTCAGGGTGAGTCACCGGTCCCTCCGGACCTATCCTCTACCGCTCTCGCACCCCGTAGATGCCGCTCATCGTCGACCTGCAACCTCCGCCGCCGTGCTCCATCGGGCTCGCCGCTCCGGTGACCATCTAGCAGCGGCGCTGCCGCTAATAGGTAGGCCGCGATGCACTGGTTCTAGCACGCCTAGTTTCACAAGCACGTGCATTCCCTGTCGCCGTCGCCCGCCGCCGTCTGGTCGTTCCCTCGGAGAGTCCCTCGTGGCTCAGAGGTGGAGACCGACGTGGCCCCGGCCCACCCGTCAGTCTCTGGGGCTAGGGTTTGCCCTGGTAAGAAAATCCACCCACCCTAGCGCCGACCCCACCTGTCCAACATGGCTTCACATGTGTCCTTGGGCCCAGCAGTCAGTGGCTGGGTCTAGCCTCTGCCTTGGTGAGAAACGTTTAGGGTTAGGGCCCTGATGTCATATGATGTAATATTTCAATTTAAATTGTTTTAAATAATTTTAGAAAAGGATTAAATATTGTAAATTCAATAACTAATTCAATATAAGTCAGAAAAATACAAATAATATATCAAAATGTTCAGAAAAATGGAAACTATATAATAGAGCTAGGATCATGCATTGTTAAGCAACTTACATGACAAGTTTAATTAGGGAACTAAATCAACCCCTCTCATGTGTTCCCGGAGTTTCCCGACTTTGGGTTTTCAACCCTCGGAACCCCGTTTAAATTGCCAAGCATGTTTTAGGGTTTCATTTCAATGCAATTCAACTTGTCATATCATCATCCTTGATTGAGCATTGCATTGATGCCATATCTTGAATGTCGCCTTTCTTTCCGGTATTGTCTCTTCGCGATAGGATCCGAACCCGAAGCTGAAGTCAACAATACCGAAGATCCGTACCTGTCTACTGACGGACAAGGCAAGCGTAGCCTCTCATTCTGAACCTATGTTTTATAAAGTATATGACTTTCTCGCTATGATGCACACGATTCCAATGTGGTCTTTGGTCAGTAGCTAGTGTTACCTATCTGATGCACTATTTCCCTTTTGTAGCCTTATACTCCTGAACCACTGCTCCTAGCATACCTAGGTTTGGCATGTGAGCATTGTAGAGCTTCTGCTACCGACAGCTTAGCCAAGCATAGAAATAACGTTTGATCTATTCAATGATGAATCAGAGGGGCCAAGGAAGGTAGTGAGGTAGGAGATGGTGACATCCTCAAAGGAGTTAATTAATCATGCTAAGGCTTGTATGGGAGGCCACGTTGGGTGTGGTATTTGTAGTCCCATGATCGCCACCACTAGGAACTGAGTTCTTGCCTTTGGAACCGAGACGAGCGTACAACCACACGGGGCCTGGACAACCCCTCGACTGACTAACTTGCCTAGTAGATTCCATGAGTCACATAGTTTGGGATTTCCATTTGGTATACGCATTGAAAATGTTTTCGAAAGAGGAGGTGATGGAGGTGCATCATAACAGGTAGGGAAACATGGACCGGGTTGCTTGGGGTCGATGGAGCCCCTGGTGAACCAAGCTCGCCTCACATCTTTAAGTACCGGCTTCGGGATTTGACCCGTTACGGCGGAATCATACTTATTGCGTGACTCATGGTCTCGGCTAAAGCAAGGTAAAGGTCGTGGTCAACCACCCTCTGCCGGCCTTCCAAGGAAGAGGGCTAATAATATTTGGCATTAAGAGTCGGTTGGTACGTGTGGGTAAAGTTGTACACCCCTGCAGGGTATTAATCTTTTCGAAAAGACGTATTCACGGTTATGAACGCTTGGTGACCAGATTCTAAGATCATAGATAAATTTAACCATTATAAAACTTGTTGATCCACGTGTGCTTAAGGATGCTTCCTCTAGGTCGAGGGGGTGATTCTAGATAGGAGGTTCTGATGAAGCTGGTGGTTACCGATAAGTGATGAACAGAGGAAGAAGTCATTATCTTATCTCTTTTTAAAAGATTCTGAGTAGACGAGCCTCTTCTCTCTCTTGTTTACAAATAAAGATTGATTTTCGCAAAAGAAAATCCAGAGAATCCTTTCTATCCAGAGCATGTAGATACTAGGTTATCTAAGTATTGCGGAGTACATTCTCGTACTCAGCCTTGCGCCATTGTTGTTTTTATACAGAGGATCTGGTTGCAACTGAAGGTGGCTTCTACGTTGACATCGACGAGTAGTTGGGGGTCCCAGGTAGCAGCCTGAGGACTATGGGATGGACGTCGCTTTTGTTTATGGCCTCTTAGGCCTTTTTCTAAGTTGTTGTGTAGAACAACATAATTTGCTTTCGCTGTGTGATGTAATGTTGGGTCTATGACCTCTGGTTTGTAATACCTCTAATATCTTACTCTGTTAAGAGTTTAAACTTATGATTTCGAAACTCTGTGTTCTGTAATGTTACCGAATCATACTGTGATCTTCCGAGTTTGGGGAGTTGAGCTTATCTTAGATGGTGATCTGAGGTTAGTTTAACCCTAACCCCGGGGGGTGCTACATCTACTATCCTCTGTCCCACTCGGTCATCAATCAGCTGCGGCACATCATCCATTCTTCTCTTGACCTCCTCAAGCACACGTCGTTCCTCGGCCTCCTTCTGCATCTTCTTCTCCCTTCTAGCCTTAGCATCATGTTTGTAGTAGTCCCTCATTTTTCATGGTAGTGCCAAGGCTAGACACACGTCCACCTGACATCGGAGGCTTCCACTTCTACCTCTTATTGATAAGGTTCGTCGCCTTGTTGAAAGGACCATCCTACAGATCCATCAACCCCTGGTGGGAGCCCACAACTTCTTGTAATTCATCATGCTGCAGAAGGAAGATGTGAACCTGTTTAGAAATTTGGCTTCATTCATAATTATAACTTGAGATCCACACAAGGTAAATTCCTTACCAGATGTTTCTCGAATTTCTTCACATCCTCATCATCGGTAACGAATTCCTTTGTTACTAGGTGCAGATGGTAGCAGGCCCGGAGAAAGTTCCTCGTCTTCTTGTCCATGAATTTTTGCCACGAGTTTTCTTTACCCAGACGTAGAAGCTTGGCGTCCTCCTTGTCCCAAATGGGATTCACTCCTATGTAATCGCCGCTTCCGCTATGATGGTTTCCTATGTTCTGTTCCTACATCTTCTTCCCCCATGCAGTCCACCATATGCCGGCGTCAGAAGCCACCTTATCCTTGAAAAGGTTAAAATCTTCTTCATCGACCCTCATCTCGTGCTTCTTGACCTCCTCATAACTTTCACCCTTATAAATACATGTCTTCACTCGGGTTCTCCAGCTTCTCAAGGCGGTGCTCATCTTTGTGAGGGCTACCTGGTTTGACTTATTCCCTTTGAGATTTACATTGTCAAAAGGATGAGGGAACTTGTATCATTGGTGAAGCTTCTAGATATGGAGATCGGCCAGATGCACTTGCTCAGGTTCCCTTAGGTTCCCCGTGTTGAGCGAGATGGTGTCCTAAACGATGCACCCGATATGTATGCCATACCCTTTGACAAGATCTTCAGGCGCCAAGGGTACGCCAGCAGTCACTTCGGTGAAATCCTCCCGGACGGTGTCGAACACTGGCGACTACCGATCCTTCCTTTTCTTACTGGCGCTATTAGGTTGGATACCGCCATCCGTGTGTTTGCCGGCAGTGGTCTCACCCTCGGCTGCGCCACTAGTGGTGGTGGCATCGTCCTGGACACCACCACTATCAGTGGTTTCGTCGCTGACATCCTCGTCTTTCTCCAGGTCATACATCTTGTCATCGCCCTTGCTGCCATGTCATGCTTCCCTGGCTACCTCCGCCCGCTTCGCGTCTAGGTTAAACTCCCAAAACGCTTTGTTACCCTCTTGGGCTTCTTCTAAGATGTTTCTAGGCTGAGATGTCCCGTCCCCGTCATTGTTGTGTCCGCTCAACATGTTAGTACTACATACAAACATGCAACTAGTTAGTACAAAAATCCACGGGAAAATCCGGCATGGCCTTTGCTAATTTATGGACCTATAGGAGTGCCCATTTGATGCATGTAAAATGCATACATGAACTTTGTAGTTTGTTGACATGATTTCCCACATATTTTCAACATATATGATGTTAGATCCATGTTTTACATTGATATTGGAGATTTCCTAAAAAATCCCCTCTCTTTTGGTTTTAACCTTTTCTGGCAGAAAAACCTTCTGTTAGTGTTTTCGACTTTCCAGGAGCTACGGAACTCGAAAAGGAGCTAGGTAACCGGGATCTGCTAATAACTGCCATACGAATCTAAAAAGCTAAAGTTGACCCCAAGGGGCCCAACGAGATGAAATTGGGAGCCCATTTACTGAAGGGAATGCCACATGTATGATGTCAGCCATCGAAACTCTGATACCATTGATTCAACTACCATTCGCTTAGTTTTGACCTAAAAATATCTATATATACCCCCTAGCAGCCTTTCTCGGGACGGGCGAAGGCAGAGATAGAAAACCAAGTAATAGAAAGCCAGCAAGCCGCCGCCCAGAGGAAGATAGGAGGGGAAACCGCTGCCGGAATCTCCTCCGATCGCGTCTCCTCCTTCACCAACGCCTCCTCATCACTCTCCATGATGATTGGGGAGTATTCCACCCCTTGTACTTTGGTTTATGGTGGTGTTGAAGTTCATATGATGTGTCTTGCATGAGTATGGACCTATCTATGTAATTCCTATGGTGGATAATGTGTTATGAGATAGTATTTGTTATTCATTTACAGTTGTGTTGGATCTTGTATGGTTTGTCATACTTTAGATATATTCTATGATTCATGTAATGGTTTAGATATATACATAATGCCTTATTTATCCATATCATGAGGTAATTGACACCACCAAGTGGGGGTAGATGAGAGAAATGTGATAATACCCTAAACATATCACAACATATGAATCATTTCACTAGTGTTTAGAATGTTTTCCATTAAGAAGTAGGATGTATGTAGGTAATGGGTGGACGATTTGTTGGAGATATGCCCAAGAGGCAATAATAAAGTGGTTATTATCATATCTTCATACTTATGACAAATGTTTACATACCATGCTATAATTGTATTAACCGGAAACATTAATACTTGTGTGATTTGTAAACATAAAAGAGTCCCTAGTAAAGCCTCTTGTTAAACTAGCTTGTTGGTTAATATATGATCATGGTTTCCTGATCATGAACATAGATATGTTATTAACAACAGGGTCATATCATTAGGAGAATGATGTGATGGACATACTCCTATAGTTAAGCGTAGCATAAAAGATCAAGTCATTTAATATAGTTCATTTGCTATAAGCTTTCTGATACATAGTAACCTAATTCCTTCGACCATGAGATCATGTTAATCACCATCACCGGAAGGATGCTTTGATGACATCAAACACCACACCGTAACTGGGTGGCTATAAAGGTGGCATTGAGTGTTCAGAAAGTATGTGTTGAGGCACATGGATCAAGAGTGGGATTTGTCCATCCATATGACGGATAGATATACTCTGGGCCCTCTCGGTGGAATGTCATCCAATTAGCTTGCAAGCATGTGACTGGCTCACAAGGGATCACATATCACGGGAACGAGAAAAGAGTACTTATCGGTAACGAGGTTGAACTAGGTATGCAGAGATACCGACGATCATAACCTCAGATAAGTAAACTATCGTGAGACAAAGGGAAATTGGTATCGTATGTAAGTGGTTCATTCGATCGCAAAGTAATCATAGAAATATGTGGGAGCCATATGAATTTCCAGATTCCTCTATTGGTTATTGATCGGAGAAGTGTCTCGATCATGTCCGCATAATTCACGAACCGTAGGGAGACACACTTAAGGATTCGATGTTGTTGAGTAGTTATGGAATGATGAGTAAGAGATCGAATGTTGTTCGGAGTCTTGGATGGCATCCGGGATATCACGAGGAGATCTAGAATGGTCTGGATAATAAGATTCATATAAGGAAAGTCCTGTTTCGGATTTGGGGAATAGTTTCGGTGTTTTCATCGGGAATGTTCTAGAAGGTTCCGGAATGTCCGGCACTCCGGAGGGGAAGGGTACATGAATGTGTTATATCAAGTTGGTATGATTGCATCATGTACTAAGTGTCATCGCTGATCAAAATAGAGGATTTAATCAAATCCTTGTTTGAAAAGTCAAACGCCAATTTGAAAGTCAAACGGCTATTTTTGGGAAGTGGAGAGGGAGGTGGAAACCGAGTTGGGGAGGAGTCCCTCCTCCACCGCCGGCCCACTTGGGATCCGAGTTGGGGTGGGATTCCCCTCCCCTTGGCCGGCGCCTCCCTCCTATAAGAGGAGGGGCAGGGCTCCCCTCCTAGCACACAAGTTTGCCCCCTCTAAACCTAACCCTAGCCGCCGCCGCCCACCATAGCCGCCGCCTAGGGTTTCTCCCATAGCCGCCGACTTGGGCACCTCCAAGCCCTAGCTGCCGGCCCTAGCACCCCCTCCTTGGTGTGTCTAAACTCTAGAACACCGAGGGCTCTCTCATAGTCCACCATACTCGCTCCGTCTTAAGGCGAAGCCCTGCAAGATCTCCCCTCTACTTTCGGTACCACGCCGTTGTGCTGCCGAAATCGCAAGGAGAGTGCTACAACCTCCGCTGCCTGCTGGAACAAGGGAGAGGAAGGTCTTCATCGAGTACCGAACGTGTGACCGACCACGGAAGCGCTGCCGGAACGCAGCGCCGGAAGGATCGTCTACGCGATCTTGAGATCGGCAAGTGTACGACTACATCACCCACGAGAATCTGCTCTCGTTAACCGCTTTGGAATCTTCGAGGGTGAGTTCCTCTATCGACTTGTTGCTACAATCTAGTAGATAGATCTTGGCTTGTTTGTTTGCATGCGGTAGAAATTTTTTGTTTTCCATGCTACGAACCCCTATAGTGGTATCAGAGCCGTGTCTATATGTAGATCTGTTGCACGAGTAGAACACAATGGTCATTGTGGGCGTTGATGCTTTTGTTGTCGATTGCTTCTTGTGTACTTTGCATCTTGCGGGATGGTGGGATGAAGCGGCCCGGGCTAACCTTACATGACATCGTTCATGAGACTTGCTCCACGCTTGACATGCAACTTGTATTGCATAAGTGGCTTTGCGGGTGCCTGTTTCTCCCAACATAGTTAAGATTCAATTTACAACGGGTGATTGACAATACTAGTATCAATGTTGTGGTTCTTGTTCGTAAGTTAGAGCGACACTTATCGAAAGCCCCAAACCACGTAAAATATGCAAAGAAAATTAGAGGCGTCTAACTTTGTTTTGCAGGGGTGTGCTGTGATGTGATATGGCCATGATTGTGATTATATTTGATGTATGCAATGTTCCTTATTGTAAGTTGGCAACCAGCAGGAGCCATATGGTTGTCTTTAAATTCTGTTAAGACCCGCGTGTCTATTCAAAGTAGTTGTAATAGTTGAATCTGGTGGACGACAACCATGGAGCGGCGTCATTGACCTTGATGCAATGCCGGTGATGATGGAGATCATGTTCGTGCTTGAAGATGGAGATCGGAAGCACAAGTAAAAAGGCCATATCATATCACATATTATGAATTGCATGTGATGTTAATCCTTTTATGCATCTTGTATTGCTTAGTTCACGACGGTAGCATTATAAGATGATCCCTCAAGCACACAATTTCAAGTTTTAAAGTGTTCATCCTTAGTAAGAACCGTTGCTAAAGCTCGTTGTTTCGAAGCACCACGTGATGATCGGGTGTGTTAGATTCTGCGAGTGTATACAACGTGAGCAAGCCAGATTTTCTCATGCGGAAGCTAAGGTTTGATCTTGACGAGCCTAGCATGTACAGACATGGTCTCGGAACACGGATCAACGAAAGGTAAAGCATGAGTCATGTAGTAGATATGATGAACATGTTGATTGTTCGCCATTAAAGCTACATCAAGTCTCGTGATGATCGGTTTTGATGTGGTGGATTTGGTTCGTGTGATCACTAAAACAATGTGAGGGATATTGTTTTGAGTGGGAGTTCAATGGTAATATGATTAAAAGTTGAACACTATTTATCATAAATTAAATCAAAGTGAATTTGCATAATTGTTGTAGTCATTGGCATTCGTTTACCACCTTGCGCTTAGTTTTAATTGAGATGATAGAACTATAGAATTCTGGTTAGTTACTTTACGAACTGGTATCGTATTGTTTTGAAGTGTTAATCTAAAGTTTAAAAGTCCCATTGCAAACTTTTAGTAAGTTACGGTTACTCCATGAAGCTTAATAGTATGTATTAAATCAAGAGTAACAATTCCAGTGTTAGTATATAAGTATCATGTTTATCTCCATGATTCTTGATATTCAAAGGAATGTCTTAATATTAAGGTTATCTAGGATCTGAAAGAGTTGTTTCAGAAACCAGGATGTGTGGAAGATATTGTGATATCTGAAACGAAGTTTTGGTTGCAACATGATAGAGTATAATATGGCAAAAGTCATGTTCTCATATTTGATGAGAATTTGCAAAAGGTTGGAGACACTAGTTGTCCTAATCCTCCAAAAGGTTTTGGAGAGCAACATTATACTCGCGATTCACCGCAATAAGCTAAAGTAGCTCAATCATGAATAATTCCATGGTAAGGGTGAATATTTGATGTAGGCAAAATATTTACTACACCAAGAGATTACTAAAGAATAGAATTTGAAAGCACACCAAACATTTGATGATGGTGATCTACTTCAAAGTGCAAGTCCAAATACATTGGTATTTAATTATACACGTTTTGGACTATGTGTCATATGTATGACTCCACTATTGATGTTGATAGATTCTTTCAAACAGAAAAGGAAATACTGAAAGAGAATCTCATAAATATATGGCAGAAAAGAAAAGACTAGAATTGTTCAGTTTAAGTATATAGATGATATACATGTTATGGCTATATTCTTTGCTTATTAAACAATGTGGTTCTTAAGTATTTGATACTGAATTTGTTGGTGTGAATCGTCATACGAAACAACACAATTCATGAACTACAATGGCCTAAGTAACTAGCAAAAGAATATGTGATGATGTTCATCGAGAACAAATAAAGGGTTATTGTGCTGCTTGTTAAACATCAAAGCTTGCCTTCAAGATTTGTTTTATCAGGTATTATGAGAACAAAAGGGTTGTTCAAATAATTGTCGTAATCCATAAAATATGGATGATTCACAAATCTAGTTGGAGAAATCACATCCATAAAACTAGTGCTAAAAATTTCGAAAGACAAATTGATTGAAAGATCACTTAGGAAGTGACATCGCCGTTTAAATTATATTGGAAAGAAAACATGAAGAAACTCCATGTGGATGGAATTTTGGAGTCTTTTGATTTTTGATCAAATGACTCTTGTGAAACTTTCCTAGAGATAATTAAAACTTCGTTCATAGGCCAAAAGGGAACGAATGACTAGCTTATTAGAACTTGTACATATTGTTGTACGAAGTCCATTATGTGTAGTCAAGAGCGATGGATTTCAACTTCATATGCTTTCTCCGAAAATTTGAGTGAATATATGAATATTTACTTAATAAGGATGAAGTATGAAACATTTGAAAAGTTCAAAGACTTTCAAGATGAAGTGCAAGATCATTGTAACAAGAATATAAATAGTTTATGATAAGATCATAAAGGAAGATATTTGAGTTACAAGTTTAGCATAATACCTAAGATTTAAGGAATCGTTCCGTGGATTTGCATGTCCCAAAACACCATAAGAGTATGGAGCGTTCGAGATATGTAATTAAACCTTGTTTGACATGGTAAGATCGAAGGTGTAATTCATAAAACTGCCATTATATTTTAAAGATTAAAAGCTTTAGAGATTACCGTTTTTCCACTAAAAAGAGCTCCATCATAATCCGTTGAAATGACACCATATAAAATTATGGTTTGGGATAAAACCCAAGTTGTCCTTTCTTAAACATTGGTATGCTATGCATAAGAAAGATGTTTGCAACCAAAGTCGGATGAACTTGTCTTTGTATAACTGTTAAGTATTCCTCCATAAAACACCGGAGACAAAAGTGTTTGTCGCTTAGAACGTCAAGTTTCTTTGAGAAGGAATTTTTCGTGAAAAGATAAGTGGGAGGACAATAGAACTTTGATAAGGTTAAAAGAACCTTAGCTATATGTGCAAAGTTGCGCAGCGCCGAAAAGTGTTCCGGAGGCAGCAACAATGCTCATGGCTCACGTGCCTCAAAGGTTGCGGTCACGGAGGTCTAAGTTCCTATTGAAACAAGTAGGTCGGGTAAACAATCAAATACCAAGATTTGAGAGTTAAATCATTATTTGACAATAATGATCCGACTACATGCAAAGAAGCGATGATGAGCCCTGACTCCGTCAAATGGCTTTAAGCCATAAAATCCGTGATAGTTCCATACACGAGAAATCAAGTTTTGAACTTGAAGGACCCTCGAGAAAGGTGTAATACCTTACAGTTGTGTTTGGATCTATAAAGAAATAGACATGGATGTTTCACATCTATGAAATAGTCGACATGTTGGGAAAGAGTTCACAACAATGTTCAAAGGTTGACTATGACAAGATTTGATCTTTCATAGCGATATTTAGTCTAGACGGATTAATGTAGCAGCCACTACATATAATTTTGTTATGTGGTAGTTGAATAAACAAAACAAGTTCTTCTAATAGAATTGTTACCTAGGACATGTGCATAACATGGTCCATAGGGTTTTGATTAATTCAAAGGATGCTAAAAGCATATGCAAACTTCAATGGTTGAAGTAAGCATCGCGGAGTTGGAATCTTCACTATGATGAAAATGTTAAAGGAGTTTAAATTCATCGGAGACGATGAAGATGCTTGCACTTGCAAGAAATTAAGTGGGAGCGCCAAGACATATTTCTAATACATTATGTAGAAGACATATTGTTGATTGGAAATAATGTATCTTTTTATTAACATAGGATAAGAATTTCATCCCGATGAAAGACTTAGGCAAAACCCAAATATTTGGCATCAATAGATGCTAATATGGTTGTGCCGAAAGTACATAGATGATGTATTGAATGAGTTCAATATAGAAACTACAAGAAAGGTTCTTGTCACACAGAAAGGATTGAATGAGTTCAATATTGATGATATATTAAAGTGTATTGACACTTGGTAAGTGAAACAAAGACTCAAGTATAGATTGATACTTGACGTATGAAATCACAAAGAGTATTTATATCAATCATGTTGTGATATGTACAAATCCAGATATGTCCTATGCTCTAAATGTTATGAGCATATACCAGAATGATTCATAAGATGATTATTGGACGATAGTAAAGATATTCTTATGATCTTGTAAAAGAACTAAGAATATATTATTTTGTAGAAGTGACAAATAGATGGTTAGTTCATTGTAAATGAATTACATTGATACTAGTTTTGTCACAAAGTACAAATTAAGTTTATCTCAATTTAAACTAAGAGTGACACAATGTGATGGAAAGTAAGTTCCATAATGGATTTGGATGGGTTCCAAAGTTAAGACATTGTGACAGATACTACAACAAAAGGCTAAGTATATGACTGCCATTATAGCAGCTAAAGAGGGCATTTGTGTCAAGTAGTTTGTTATCAAACTAGGTGTAGTTCACAGCGGGATAATACTGTGAAGATATATTGTACGACAATATTATCAACATGTTTTAACCCCAAAGAACTAAAGGTCTCACCAAAGGACCAAATTTATACAAAGCCATCTCATTAGAGAATGAGTGATGCGTAGAGACGCAAAGACATGCAATTACACACGGACCTGGAAGTGTCAGATCCGGAGATCAGTTGACCACTGGCAATCGTGTACATACAACACCGAAAAGCCATAGGTGTTGAACACACAAAGGTTTGAAACTAGATTACTGACTCTAGTGCAAGTGGGAGACTGTTGGAGATATGCCCAAGAGGCAATAATAAAGTGGTTATTATCATATCTTCATACTTATGAGAAATGTTTACATACCATGCTATAATTGTATTAACCGGAAACATTAATACTTGTGTGATTTGTAAACATAAAAGAGTCCCAAGTAAAGCCTCTTGTTAAACTAGCTTGTTGGTTAATATATGATCATGGTTTCCTGATCATGAACATAGATATGTTATTAACAACAGGGTCATATCATTAGGAGAATGATGTGATGGACATACTCCTATAGTTAAGCGTAGCATAAAAGATCAAGTCATTTAATATAGTTCATTTGCTATAAGCTTTCTGATACATAGTAACCTAATTCCTTCGACCATGAGATCATGTTAATCACCATCACCGGAAGGATGCTTTGATGACATCAAACACCACACCGTAACTGGGTGGCTATAAAGGTGGCATTGAGTGTTCAGAAAGTATGTGTTGAGGCACATGGATCAAGAGTGGGATTTGTCCATCCATATGACGGATAGATATACTCTGGGCCCTCTCGGTGGAATGTCATCCAATTAGCTTGCAAGCATGTGACTGGCTCACAAGGGATCACATATCACGGGAACGAGAAAAGAGTACTTATCGGTAACGAGGTTGAACTAGGTATGCAGAGATACCGACGATCATAACCTCAGATAAGTAAACTATCGTGAGACAAAGGGAAATTGGTATCGTATGTAAGTGGTTCATTCGATCGCAAAGTAATCATAGAAATATGTGGGAGCCATATGAATTTCCAGATTCCTCTATTGGTTATTGATCGGAGAAGTGTCTCGATCATGTCCGCATAATTCACGAACCGTAGGGAGACACACTTAAGGATTCGATGTTGTTGAGTAGTTATGGAATGATGAGTAAGAGATCAAATGTTGTTCGGAGTCTTGGATGGGATCCGGGATATCACGAGGAGATCCAGAATGGTCCGGAGAATAAGATTCATATAAGGAAAGTCCTGTTTCAGAGTTGGGGAATAGTTTCGGTGTTTTCATCGGGAATGTTCTAGAAGGTTCCGGAATGTCCGGCACTCCGGAGGGGAAGGGTACATGAATGTGTTATATCAAGTTGGTATGATTGCATCATGTACTAAGTGTCATCGCTGAACAAAATAGAGGATTTAATCAAATCCTTGTTTGAAAAGTCAAACGCCAATTTGAAAGTCAAACGGCTATTTTTGGGAAGTGGAGAGGGAGGTGGAAACCGAGTTGGGGAGGAGTCCCTCCTCCACCACCGGCCCACTTGGGATCCGAGTTGGGGTGGGATTACCCTCTCCTTGGCCGGCGCCTCCCTCCTATAAGAGGAGGGGCAGGGCTCCCCTCCTAGCACACAAGTTTGCCCCCTCTAAACCTAACCCTAGCCGCCGCCCACCATAGCCGCCGCCTAGGGTTTCTCCCATAGCCGCCGACTTGGGCACCTCCAAGCCCTAGCCGCTGGCCCTAGCACCCCCTCCTTGGTGTGTCTAAACTCTAGAACACCGAGGGCTCTCTCATAGTCCACCATACTCGCTCCGGCTTAAGGCGAAGCCCTGCGAGATCTCCCCTCTACTTCCGGTACCATGCCGTTGTGCTGCCGAAATCGCAAGGAGAGTGCTACAACCTCCGCTGCCTGCTGGAACAAGGGAGAGGAAGGTCTTCATCGAGTACCGAACGTGTGACCGACCGTGGAAGCGCTGCCGGAACGCAGCGCCGGAAGGATCGTCTACGCGATCTTGAGATCGGCAAGTGTACGACTACATCACCCACGAGAATCTGCTCTCGTTAACCGCTTTGGAATCTTCGAGGGTGAGTTCCTCTATCGACTCATTGCTACAATCTAGTAGATAGATCTTGGCTTGTTTGTTTGCATGCGGTAGAAATTTTTTGTTTTCCATGCTACGAACCCCTATACGATTGACTGCGGCATATGTATTGAGTGATAGCAATGCAACCCAACATCCTTTATCTAGGGGTAAAAAGGGAGAAGTATGATGTGTGGCGTGACACAAACCAAATTCTAGCCTTATTGCAAGGGTGACCTAGCAACACAAAGGAGTACTTCTTTCACCTAAGTGTTTTATGACATGTAGCCACCATAAAAGTACCATTAAAAAATTGCAATTTTGTGTACCTTTACCCTATATAACATGATAATCACCATAGATGGAGAAGAGAGTATTAAGTGAACCCATGAACCCATGTCCATTGTTCCTATAAAAGAAAACCCTTGTCTTGTCCTCTTGCATTGAAGAGGATTGGGACACTTTTATATTCTTGTTTTGTTACATTAAACTTACAACCATTAAAACAACCATCTTGTTCCTTAAAACTTGTTTAGTGCAGAATCAACTAAACTTGTGACACTTTAGTCATAGAGAATAGATAGCTTATCCTTCTTTCTCTTGTGGATCGATACCCTACTTCCACATTGAGAGGTACTACGGTGATCCCCTACACTTGGGGGTTATCAAGATACTTTTTTGGCACCGTTGCCGGGGAGAGTAGCACTTTAGTTTCTATTCTTGTGTGCACTAGACTTTAGATTTGTTTTAGTTTATTTTATATCTTGCAATCATCTAAGCTTGGGGAGGTTTCTTTAACTTGTTTGGTTGTGAGTTTCTCAGTAGATTTACTTTTAGTTCTTATTTTCCTTATATCAAAAACACATAAAATTTATTATAAATTTTACTATGGATGATATGGATGAACTTTCACCTGAGGACCTTATGGATTTAGATGAAGCTAATTATTTTTTTCTCCCAAGAAAGAGTGCATGTGAAAAAACTTATTGATTTCTCAAATGAGATTGCTAAACAACTATGTGAGTTATATAATGTGTCTAAATGATAAGCATCTCTACTCAACACAAATGTAGTAATCACTTTATAATTGCCTCACATCATGAAAATCATCATATTTACTTTGAAATGAGATTACTTGATCAATTTATTGCTTTCATTGGAGCTAGTGAGGTGGACTTTCTAATTAATAAAAAGTATGAAACTTGTGATGTAGCTCGTGATCTTAAAGAAGTAAGTTCTATGCTCCTTAAACATTGCAAAGAAAGCTTTTGTGATAATATTTATGTTATTGATTATGCAAAGAATATTCTTGCTGCCATGGAAATAACTAATATTTTGCAGGAAAAAGATGACAAAATCATAAACTTAGGGATGCCCATGCACACCAAAGAAGAGGAGGAGAATGAAGAAGAAGAATATATGGTCCAACCTAAGCTTGGGGATGTATGGGAACCTCTCAAAAATGATAGTAACACTCAAACTCAAAACTCATTTGTAATTGATGAGAACCCATGCTATGATAATCATGCAACTAAAAAGTATATGGTCATCTTTGATAACCCATGCTATTATGATGAAACTAATAACGCTCCTTCACTTGCTACTAATGCTACCGGTGATACTATTGATGATGAGGAGTGGTGCTTAGATATGCTATATGATAATACTTTAGATGATGGTCCTATACTTCTTGATAACCATCCATGTTTAATAAATGAAGATATAAATGGTGAACTTGTTGCCCATGATGATTCTCTTATTAGTAAGAGTCCTATATCATTCTTGAACTCTCCTATGTTAACCATAGAGGAGAAATATGAACTTGCTAGGAAATATATATGTGGTTTGCAAAATGTCGTTTGCAACCATGATCTTGATATTGAAAATATTACTAAAAACTATTTTGAAAGAGGACAGAATGCTAATGAATGCCATGATATGTATAATGATACTATTTACATGAATAACTCTATGAACTTGCATGCTTTGAAGGGTTACAATGATAGATTTCCTAACTCACCATTCAATGATTCATTAATCATTTTCCGAACTTGTTCTTTCAAATAAGAACATGGATCAAATTATGTTGAGCGTTTGTCATGATTTCAATTCAGAATCCTATGTCACAACATAGTATATGTCCGAACATCCTATTCTTTAAATCATGGACTTTCACATTTAATGATCTTTCCTAAACCCCTTTGAATTATTCAGGACTCTTACTAAATCAATTTATATCCTTAATATTTTAGGAATTCATTCCAACATAATCCCATAGGACATATCTCAATCTCTTAGATATCAATGTCGTATGTTCCCATAAATCATCATTTATTTATTGGCTTTTGATCTTTATTCATAATGTGTCATACACAAATGAATCCTGTTAAGATCCCACTCAAAAATATGTCAACTACATATGTGAGTTTAACTCAACAATACTTCCTTACAAGAATATGTCATCCACATATTAATCCGGGAAGACTCCCAGCTCCCACTCAGCTTTATGCATATTGCATATACTTTCTCGACATTTTGAACAATTCAAAATCTCTTGATCAATTATCAATTCGAGACTTTCTTTTACAAGATTCTAAATCCACCAGACATTTAGCACTATGAATCAAATTCATTCGAATTCTCTCAAGTCCCTTCTTGACGAATCAAACTTTGTCCTTTAAGACTCCCACTTATTTCTTATAACCTTGCAGTCCTTTAGAAATATCAAGTGACTCCTTTACTTGTCGAGATTCAGTCACAGTTTTACTTTCTAATCTCAAGTGAAGTTTTAATTTCAGGGTTTCTTGTAACTTTAGTTTAATATCACCTTCCTTGTAGTTCATAGGCATGTCTTGTTCCAGTAACGCGACAATCAATTCACATAAATCTTTACACCTTGTGCAGAGGATATTAGTGAATCCTGCTACTTTATGTAAAATAATAATTGAAAACTACAATGATCAAATCATTGACTCCTATTCATTATAACATGAAGAGTCGCATCCTGGAACATTTTTCCACTTGTGCTTCTCAATCATTCTGATGCATGGTCGTAGACCTTCATAATTCTCTTACTTTTATTTCATTAACTCCATTATCGAGAAACACACTTTCTCGAGAATGCACCAAACTTTTAGTAATACATTCTTTGCATTCTTTGGTTCTTTTCATGAAATTTGTCTTACAACTTTCCAAGGACTTATTCGTTAATACTTTGGTTTTATCATATAAAGCCAAAGGCTTCCACGAATTCTATACATTTTATTTTATTCTAGGTGAGTGTTTGCTATTTACATCGATGGTTTGTTACTAATGCCACAATGAACTATTTGGTTTGTTGCCAGATATCTTTTCCCACATTATGCCGACTGGGGAATTTTACAAATGTTCATGTATTATCAATTAGTTTCTTTAATTCGAATAATTCAAACATAATAAAAAATAACATATGAACACAAATATAAATCACTCATAAAAGAAGAACAACTGACTTGTTACAAAATTGTATGAATAACCGTCACGCAAAATGTAAGACACACTATAAAAGGTTCATATTCCACCGATTACAATAATTATTCAAAAAAATTAAACTATATGATAAATATAGAGGGAGAGTGTTGTCGGACATCATCATCATGCTTGCCATCAACACGCAACGTCACCTCCTCTCTCGCAACCAACTCTTATGCAGAAGGACACGTTTTCACAAAACAGAATAAGTATCAGATACTTTAACACTTCAACAAGTGTTTGCAAGATTATAACATTTCATATATACCTTCTTCATCGACGACTTCTCCAGCCATTTGTTCCACCTTAACGTTTCTCAAATGTTCCGCGAAATCATAGAAATCCATCCATTCTGTATCACCGCTTGTGACGCAGGTCCGGATGTGTCCTTTGAAGCTGGGAGGAAGTGACCTAAGCAATACTCCTATTGCAAAGGATTTCGTCATCCAATAGTCCACCAAGTGGACCAGTCTCATGTGCGCATTGATGGGCTTAGTCGACTGCAGAGCCTCGTTGGGAGACCCCAAGAGTAAGGTGTGATGAGCACATCAGCAACTTTTCCCTCAGTTATGAAACCAAGGTTATCGAACCAGTAGGAGCAAGGAACCAACTCCAAGGTGTTGCTAGCAACTTGGAATCCTGCACAACACAAACTCAAGACTTTGCCCCAACTAACAGTGAGGTTTTCAATCTCACTGGTATGCGGAAAACAAAGTATTAAACATGGTGTGGAAGGTAATGGTTGCTTGTAGAAAGTAAACAGTAACAGTAACAGTGGATGGAATATCAATGGTAAAGATTAGACCGGGGTCCACAGTTCACTAGAGGTGTTCTCCTTAAGATAGATAACATGCTGGATGAACAAATTACAGCGGCACAATTGACAGACTGAGGAAGCATAATAATGCCATACTAGACATCATGACTCCTATAAGATTTGATTGGGCATTACAACAATATACATAGACCATAATCCAACTGCATCTATGACTAATAATCCACCTTCAGGTTATTGTCCGAACCCCCTCCAGTATTAAGTTGCAAGCAACAGATTATTGCCTTAAGCAATGTGTGTAAAGTAAACAATACAATTGTTCCATGAACAAAAGATTGTTGTTTTCTCCCTAGTAGCAACATCACATCTACAATCTTAGAGATTTCTGTCACTTCCCTAGATTACTAGAGGCATGAACCCACTATCGAGCATAAATACTCCCTCTTGGAGTCACAAGCATCTACTTGGCCAAGATAGATGCTAGCAATGGAGAGCATGCAAGGTCACAAATAACACAGACATGATAGAATCAATAATCAATATGACATGATAGAATCAATAATCAAGCTGACATAGTATCTCAATATCCATAGGATCCCCGCAAACACAACATGTATGATTACAAATAGTTGATCTTGATCATGAAAGGAGCTCACAAGATCTAAACATGATAGCACAAAGGAGCAAAAACAACCATCTGGCTACTGTATGGACCCATAGTCCAAGGGTGAACTACTCACGCATCATACCGGAGGCTGGCATGATGATGAAGAAGGCCTCGGGGATGATCTCTCCCCTCCGACAGGGTGCCGGGAAGAGCTTCAGACCCCCTCGATCTTGGGACGATGGTAGCGGCGGCTATAGACTGTTTCGTGGTGATTTTATCAGGTTCTTAGGGTTTCTGCATCGGGGAGACTTTATAGGCGAAGAGGCAAGGCAGGAGGGCGGCCAGGGGGCCCACACCCTACCCTGGAGCGGCCTAGGGTCGGACCGTGCCTAGGGGGTGTGGCCACCCTATGGCGCCCCTCCGTCTCTCCTCTAGACTGTGTTCGTTCCAGTAAAATATTGACTTTGGATTTTGTCCCGTCCAATTCCGAGAATATTTCCTTTCTAGCTTTTCTGAAACCAAAACACAGCAAAAAAAGGCAACTGGCACTGTGGCATCTTTTTAATAGGTTAGTCCCAAAAATGTATAAAAATACCTCAAAGTGTAGACAAAGCATAGAAAATTTGATACTAAACAAGCATGGAACATAAACATTATAGATACGTTTCTGACGTATCAAGCATCCCCAAGCTTAACTCCTGCTCGTCCTCGAGTATGTAAGTGATAAAAAGAATAATTTTTTAGGTGACATGCACCATCACAATCTTTGATCAAACATTTGCAAAGCATTGAAAGCTGGGATCAAAGTACTCTAACATGAGCATGAAAGATGTAGTTCTAACAATAAGACATAGTAACTATGTTGTAAAAATAAAAAGATACAAGCAAAGATCATGAATAACAATGCATTGAAAGACGTTTGTTTGTTTCACATATAGAAAACATAGCATAGTGGCATTCATCTTGTCCCTCATGGAGTAGCAAAACATAGATGCATAGGACACCTTCAAAGTTCATAAGGGTGACTAGATACAAATAGTTCAAGAGCAAGCAATATAAACATTATGAATCAATCAATAAGTTTTGGGAAAATGCACATTGAATTAAGAATCAAAACTATGCTCTCTTAATTGGTGCCTAAAGATAGAAGGAGGAGACACAATAAACAGTAAGAAGAAAGGCCCTTCACAAAGGGAAGCAGGGATTTCAAGTTTCATAAAGAGCTTCCAAAAATTATGGTACTTGTTAGCTTTCAGCTCTCATTGACCCTATCATAAGCATCTTGAAGTGGTTAAGGTTAAAGTGAAACAAATATGGAGTATATGCTTGACAAATCATAAGTTGGTAATCTCATGTCTCTTGAGTACGAGGGCCATTCCACATGCTACTCAACTTTAGTCACCGGTAAGTTCTTGTCATAGTAAGTATATGTGTATCATAGAGAACCGCAAAAGGGGTAACCCTTGCCCCATTACATAAGATCTATCCCATATCAAAATGACAAGGCAACAGACAATGAGCATCTCAGAAATCTTCTTATTTACCATGGGTATGGTGCTATATTTTATCTCTCTCTTTTTTTCTATATTTTTTTCTGAAGATGCTTCATGGATTGCTCACTATGGTGATGATGCAAGTTTCCACCATGATTAGACATGACTTAGGCTAGACACCTAGGCGTTTCTCTAAAACATATACATAACTCCATGGACTTACAAGCTCCCCTTTTATTTCACACCGCCGACATCCTCAAACAAAAGATCATGATATCAACTGGTTGATATGTACATGTGTTGAAAGCGTTCCCCATGAAAGCATGGTTCTGCTAATTCCCAACTTATAACTGCAAGCATATACAACATAGATGACACAATGGTTCAAGTTATTAGGGGCAAGAAAAATAAAGTGTGCCATCAAGTTTGTGAGAGCTTTAATCACTAATTTTCTCATAACAAGTTTGATTTGGATGATATATAAAACAAGAATATACTTGGAATGGTGTAACACATCATGCATAGGAATTTATAGTGGACTCTTTGGAATAACTTGGTTTCTTGGGAGTTGTATGCATGAGTAGAGCTTATCAATACAAGTGGAGGCTAGCAAAAGACTGGGAGCGACCAACTAAGAGAGCAATAATGGCCATAATCATGTAGAGCGGTAAAACATTATTAATTAAAGCATAAAGTGGTATCACAAGTCAAAAACTAAATTATCATAGAGGCTAAGGTGACTGGTTCATAGTCATAACATGGTGTGAGCATGTGCCAAGTCAACCCAAACAAATCATCAAAGGAGAATACCACAATATTATGCTTTTGTATGCTAAAACAACACATGATTCTTGCAAGGCACATTAAGCAATCTCAATTGTTTAGAACAAGTCATGCTATAGAAATAATCACTAAGCATAAGGTCAAAGCAACATCTATCATAACATGGTAAAGTATAAGCCATAGTCAAAACAAGCTCCCTTTTGTACCACTTAAGCATGAAACATTTCTACTCTTTTCCAACACCAATCAACTTATTTGAAACAACATACGAGATAGCGGGGGTCCAACTACTTTATTCAAGAAAGATAAACAAACGAAAACCAAAAACGAAAACTAAGATGCTCCAAGAACAACACAACAATACATGAAACATTAAAAACGAAGTGTCTAGAAAGAGACCTGAGATTTTTATTGATGAAGAAGGGGATGCCTTGGGCATCCCCAAGATTTTACGCTTGTACCTCTTGAATATTTCTTGGGGTGGCACGGGGTGGAATACCCAAGCTTGAGCTTTTATACATTCTTCATCTCATTACATCATTCTTCCCCTACACTTGAAAATTTCCTCCATACAAAACTTCACATAATTCTTCATTAGCAACATTAGTGTATTCAAGATAATAGGCATTTGGTTTTGTTTTAAAACAAGGAAAACTTTCATTAGAACACATGCTACTGTATTAATTCCTTTAAAAAGCTCAAGTGATCAAGAACTCAAAAATAAACTGATTAAGAAGCAAATGAAAATAATGGCAGAAATCTGTCAAAACAGACCAGTAGGTAAAAATCGATTTTTTTCGAAGACCTTCTGTTGATCAAATCAAAAAGTGTTGAACTAACAAAAGTTATATAACAACCTGGGTCATTTACTAAAAAAAGTACAGCTCCATCCTACATATAGAGATTTTTCACGAATTTTTACAGTGAAGCACAAAAATCTGTTTCGGGACAACAACTTCCACAAATCATACTTCTCTCTCATTAGAGGTTATTCTTGGCACAAAAAAACACACAAAAAGGATAACGAGAGGTTATTATAGAAGTAATAAATTCCAAGACTCAATAAAACTATTGGGTTATCTCCCAAGAAGTACTTTTCTTTAACGCCTTTAAGTTAGACACAGGAAGCAAGAATCAAGTATTTTCAAATGAAAAATCATTAACATCAATACTAGAAATTTCTTCAACCAGGCAAGGTATCTCATCCAAATGAGTTCTAGAGGATCCTCTCTCAACACTCTTGGGTTCACTACTTTCATCAAAAGGGTTTTTAGGGACAATCCAATCAAAATTCTTTTCTAAGGCTTCATGCATTCCTACAGGTTTAAAAGGTATGAGTATTTTAATTTCCTCTTCATTGGATTTGGTCTTGTCCTTTTATAATGTACCCATGATGTCTACACATGAGCCTAGCATATTAGAACTCTCAAAGACCTTTTTATCTTCTTTAGCAACATCATTGAACTCCTTAAGTAAAGTTCCTAAAATAAAATCTCTCTTTTCAATATCCTCAATATATTTAAGTCTAAAAAACATTACTTGGATCATGGGGTTGAGGATAACAAACTTAGCCTCCAGCATGTGTACTAAAGATGATGCAGAAGTTTCATAATTAGGAGCAATTTCTGCTAAAGATCTATCCAGAATATCCTCATGCTTGCTAATATGATTAAAGAACTCTTCAATATTATCTTTCCCAATTATAGAACCACTACCTATTGAAAGGTCTTTTAGGGTGAACTTAGGGATCAACATGGTGAGCTAGAACAAGGTGACAACTATAGGAAGAACTTATTTTTTGTGTTTTTTATAAGATAAAGCAAACCCAACGAAACTAATATTTTTGTATTTTTGAAAGAAAGAAACAAGCAAAACAAAGCAAAAGAAACTAAGAAAAACAAAACAAAGTAAAGAGAGTGGTTGTGAGAGACTCCCCTTGTAAAGTTGTACTTAACTCCATGGCAACAGGGCCATAAAATCTTGATGGGCTCAGTCGACCGCAGAGCCTCGTTGGGAGAACCCAAGAGAAAGGTGTGATGAGCACAGCAGCAACTTTTCCCTTAGTTATGAAACCAAGGTTATCGAACCAGTAGGAGCAAGGAAAAACTCCAAGGTGTTGCTAGCAACTTGGAATCCTGCACAACACAAACTCAAGACTTTGCCCCAACTTACAGTGAGGTTGTCAATCTCACCGGTTTGCTGAAAACAAATGATTAAACATAGTTTGGAAGGTAATGGTTGCTTGTAGAAAGTAAACAATAACAGTAACATTGGATGTAATATCAATGGTAAAGATTGGACCGGGGTCCACAATTCACTAGAGGTGTTCTCCTTAAGATAGATAACATGCTGGGTGAACAAATTACAGCGGCGCAATTGACAGACTGAGTAAGCATAACAATGTAATACTAGACATCATGACTCCTATGAGATTTGATTGGGCAGTACAACAATATACATAGACCGTAATCCAACTACATCTATGACTAATAATCCACCTTCAGGTTATCGTCCGAACCCCCTCCAGTATTAAGTTGCAAGCAACAGATTATTGCCTTAAGCAATGTGTGTAAAGTAAACAATACAATTGTTCCATGAACAAAATATTGTTGTTTTCTCCCTAGTAGCAACAACACATCTACAATCTTAGATATTCCTGTCACTTACCCATATTACTAGAGGCATGAACCCACTATCGAGCATAAATACTCCCTCTTAGAGTCACAAGCATCTACTGGGCCAAGATAGCTACTAGCAACAGAGAGCAAGCAAGATCACAAATAACACAGACATGATAGAATCAATAATAAATATGAAATGATAGAATCAATAATCAATCTGACATAATATCTCAATATCCATCGGATCCCCGCAAACACAACATGTATGATTACAAATAGATGATCTTGATCATGAACGGATATCACAAGATCTAAACATGATAGCACAAAGGAGGAGAAACAACCATCTGGCTACTGTATGGACCCATAGTCCAAGGGTGAACTACTCACGCATCATACCGGAGGCTGGCATGGTGATGAAGAAGGCCTCCAAGATGATCTCTCTCCTCCGACAGGGTGCCAGAAAGAGCTTCAGATACCCCGATCTAGGTACGATGGTGGCGGCAGCTACGGATTGTTTCATGGAGATTTTATCGGGTTCTTTGGGTTTATGCATCTAGGAGACTTCATAGGCAAAGAGGCGAGGCAGGAGGGCGGCCAGGGGGCCCACACCCTGCCCTGGCGTGGCCTAGGGTGGGTTCGCGCCTGGGGGGTGTGGCCACCCTGTGGCACCCCTCCGTTTCTCCCCTGGACTATGTGTTCATTCTGGTAAAATATTGACTTTGGCTTTTGTCCCGTCCAATTCCGAGAATATTTCCTTTCTAGCTTTTCTGAAACCAAAAATAGCAGAAAACAGGCAAATAGC
Source organism: Avena sativa (assembly GCA_916181665.1). Lineage (NCBI taxonomy): Eukaryota > Viridiplantae > Streptophyta > Magnoliopsida > Poales > Poaceae > Avena > Avena sativa. Next base: position 130,395,740 of record OV702283.1, on the reverse strand, counting down.
ACTACGACATCCTGTTAATAGGTTATTCCCAGAAATGTATAAAAATACCTCACAGTGTAGATAAATCATAGCAAAGTTGATACGAAAAAAGCATGGAACATCAAAAATTATAGATACTTTTTCGACATATCACGCATCAAGCATGCGGTCCAAGTGACTATTCAGATAAGTGTTTTCCTCCATCTTTATGGACAAGAAGTTTTTGACTAGCTCGTACTTCCACATGTGCGCATGGGATATGAACTCCGCCCTCAGGTGTTCTATCATCACATATGGTTAAATATCACCTATGATCTCATGTAGTTCATCCACCATGCCTTTGCACATTAACTCTTGTATGAATGTGGATCTCTCCAGACGAAATATGTGGTCTTCCCACATTTGTGGGGTTTCTCGTTCTTCTACTTCTCGCTCATCCATCTCCATCATGGTGCGAATGTACAAGGTCACATCATTCTTAATAAGGAGGTCATTCAGACGTGTCAGCCAATCCGGGAGGTTGGATCCATCCAACTTGAGTTTCTCAGCGGCTAACCACTCAGTGATGTCAAAAGTGGCCTCCTGACGAACCATTTTTTGACATTTAAAGTTTGCAAAGGTTTCAGACTAATCTCACGAAATTATGAGTTCAAACAACTCCACTAAAAACATTATCCCTCACAAATGTCTTAGTGATTACGTGATCCTTATTCACTACATCACCCCCGATCGTCACGAACGGAAACATAGTTGCAAATGTGGATGATACACATCGATCACATCATCCATGTGACTCGTGCTTGATCTTTCGATCATACATGTTCTGTGGCCATGTCTGCACATGCTAGGCTCACCAACTCTAACTTGCGTGTATTGCAGTGTAACATTTCTTACACCCACTGTATTTAAATGTAGGTATGTCTGACACCCGATCGTCATTGACTGTCTCATAATGAAGAACTTTCTTGGTGGTGCACACACAAGGGGAACAATATCATGGAATTCATTTGTTTAGGTATCCTCTTATTAATGCTACCGAAAATTATCTAATACTAAGCACATAATAAGATACACACAACAATCATACATCAAATGTAAGTGCCATGCGATATGGTCTTCACGCTGTGATCTCCATCAAGGCACCTAAGATCTGGTGCTAGGGGGATGGTGCCCCGGGGTTCCGGTGCCTGGGATCCGGTGTCTCCGGGTCCTACTCCATGGCCCTGGTGCCTCCGACTTCATAGATGATGACCATTACTACCACTTAGCAATAGAAAATAAACTACTTTACCTTGAACATCACCATATCACATCACAACGCCCCCTGCAAAACAAAGTTAGACGCCTCTAGTTTATCTTTTTCAAGTTTTACGTGGCTATATGGGCTTTCGCATAAAAACCATTTCTTACCTATGAACTTCAAACACAACGTCGATTAAATGATTGCCTGTACTAATCCCTTCTCGGGGCTCTCCTTTTTAAATGTTATATCAACTATTGAAAGAGAGACAGACACCTGCGAGCCACTTATACGGCACCAGCCGTATGTTGAGCATGGAACTAGTCTCGCGTAAGAGTAGGCGTAAGGTCGGTCTAGGCCACTTCATCAATCAATACCGCGATATAAAAAAGTACACGTGGGACAGTACAAATTATAAAGTCGACACCCACATGTCACAACTCGTGTGTTCTACCTGTACTAGCATTACTACGCATAGATCGTCTCTGATACCACTGTTGGTGTTTGATACGTCGTAAACGTATCTATAATTTTTATGTTCCATGCTTGTTTAGTATCCACTTTGCTTTGCTTTGTCTTCACTTTGAGGTGTTTTTATATGTTTTCTGGGACTAACCTATTAACAAGATGCCACAGTGCCAGTTGCCTGTTTTCTGTTGTTTTTGGTTCTATAAAAGACAGAAAATGAATATTCTTGGAATTGGACGGGACAAAAGCCAAAGTCAATATTTTACCGTGGGGAACATGGAGCCAGAAGACGAGACAGAGGAAGGCCTCGAGGGGGCCACACCCCCTGGCCTGGCCCGCGCCTGGGGGGTGCAGCCGCCTCGGGCACCCCCTCGGCCTCCCTCTTCGCCTATAAGAAGTCCCCGATATCTAAACCCTAAGCACCCAATCAATCTTCCACGAAACAGTCTGTAGCTGCCACCACCATCGTCCCTAGATCGGGGGGATCTGAAGCTCTTTCCGGCACCCTGCTGGAGGGGAGAGATCATCCCGGAGGCCTTCTTCATCACCATGCCAGCCTCCGGTGTGATGCGTGAGTAGTTCCACCTTGGACTATGGGTCCATACAATATCTAGATGGTTGTTTCTCCTCCTTTGTGCTACCATGTTTAGATATTGTGATCTCCGTTCATGATCAAGATCATATTTGTAATCATGCATGTTGTGTTTGCAGGGATCTGATGGATATTGAGATTACTTTGTCAGATTGATTAATGATTCTACCTTATTGATTCTATCATGTATGTGTTGTTTGAGATATTGCATGCTCTCCATTTCTAGTAGCTATATTGGCCAAGTAGATGCTAGTGACTCCAAGAGGGAGTATTTATGCTCGATAGTGGGTTCATGCCTCTATTTAATCTGGGGAAGTGACAGAAATCTCTAAGGTTATAGATGTGTTGTTGCTACTAGGGAGAACTCAACGATCTCTTGTTCATGGAACAAGTGTATTGTTTACTTTACACACTTTGCTTAAAGCAGTTATCCGTTGCTTGCAAATTAATACTGGAGGGGGTTCGGATGATAACCTGAAGGTGGATTACTAGTCATAGATGCAGTTGGATGGCGGTCTATGTATCTTGTTGTAATGCCCAATCAAATCTCATAGGATCATGAATGCTTAGTATTGCATTATTATGCCTTGCTCTGTCCTGTCAATTGCCCCGCTGTAATTTGTTTACCCAGCATGTTATGTTGTTTATCTTAAGGAGAACACCACTAGTGAACTATGGACCCTGGTCCAATCTTTACCATTGATACATCTTCCACTGTTACTGTTTACTTTCTGCAAGCCACCATTACCTCACTGTTTGTTGGGGAAAAGTCTTGAGTTTGTGTTGTGCAGGTTTCCGAGTTGCTAGCAACACCTTTGAGTCGTTTCCTTCCTCCTACTGGTTTGATAACCTTGGTTTCTTACCGAGGGAAAAATTGCTGTTGTACTCATCATACCTTCCTCTTGGGGTCTCCCAACGAAGCTCTACAATGATCTGAGCTGCAATCAATAGGGTTCGATGCAGAAAATCAAAAACTTTACTACGTGGCAAACCCCGGAATCTCGAGGTCTATCTACTAGTAATCCAGTAACATGAGAGAGATACAATATTCGTACCCCCATGTGTGGTTTTGGTAATTAATGACAATCTTTATGTACTAATGTATGTATTAAGTTGCAATTGTATGAATAGTCCATTGGCATCGCTTGGAGCATCTGTTGGCTTCAAGGTCGATGAAATGAAGAAGAAGATGTGTTGTGCAAGCTCAAAATGCACCATCTCTAGAAGATCTCATGTTTGTTGCTTGCCATCCTCGTTGGTAATGGATCAATGAAGAGCAATCAAGAAAGGCGTTCCATCTTGAGAAGAGCAAGATCGTCTACATCGACCTCAAGTGGAATGCTCAAGGAAAAGGTATAATCTTGATAGGTTTTCCTCTTTTGCTGGTCTCATGTTGTTAGTTGGGAGACCGGGTTTAGGATATATAGCCGTACTATCAAGAGGGGCTCTTGAGTGAGTAACTCGACCATATCGTTCGGAGAGAGCTCAAACCTTTGCATACTTAGCATCATCGTTCTTGGTTGTTATTTGGATCTTATCCTTGTAAGGTTCTAGAGCTTGTGGTAATCTTCATAACAATCTCTAGTTCATCAAAGACAGATTTCCCCTTAATATCTTATTGCGGAATTGATCTTGGAGGTTTCCATATTCTCACCAAGGGAGGTATCTCACTTTAAAATACATGATGTATTCTTACTTGTGTATCTCTTGTCATCCTCTTTCAAACAAAATTGATTTAGGGTCGATCGGAGTTTCCTAGCTCAAGTTATTGTATTTGGAAGATTGCCTCTTATTTGTTTTATAAAGAAAAAGGGAAATGGTTTTTGTTGTTGGGCCAAGTGGTAGTGCCGCTGGGTACTATCGGCCGCCTCTTCGAGCTGCTCCACTTCTGCCCCGCACGGTACCAAGACATCCCAGCACCGGCAGCACCGGTACTACCGGGCAGACCCAGCTGCCCCGCCTGGCGCCCACCTTAGCCGCCGCCTCTCTCTAGGCCGCAGCGCCCCCGCTCGCTCGCCCCGCAGCACTCCGCCTCGCTCTCGCGCGCCCGATCCCCTCTCGCTCGTGTGCTGCCCCGCTTCTCCCTCGCGCGTTGTCGCTTCTCGTTTGTTGCTCGCTGTGCTGGCCGCCCGCCTCTTTGCTCCTCACGCTGGTGGGATGGGTGCTAGTACCGGCCCATTCCGGTACTACTATCCCAGTCAGCAATTTGTCCCCAACGGGCAGATATATCCATCCCCCTATTTAAAGCTTCCCCCTCTCTCTCCTTTTGATCTGCTTCTTCCTCCTTTTGTAAAAAGCTTTGCCCCATTTGTTCTACCATCTTAAAGCTTGGTTTCTCTCTTTTCCCCCCAATGATTCTTGCTCATATTTGAAGGGAAGATTGAGGAGATCTAGATCTACAATTTGACCAAACCATATCATCTCTTTGTGAGTGATTATTTGGGATTTAGATCTTGGGGGATTTTGTGTTACCCTTTGTGTTCTTCCTCTCTTATTCCCCCAATAGCTTTAGTAGCTTTGTTGGAACTTGAGAGTGAAGGATTGGAGCATCTTTGTGGTGTTCTTGCCTTTTGCATTTGGTGCATTGGTTTGAGTTCTCCTTGGCTGATTTGGTTGGTCAATTCATTGAAGCTTGTCCCTCTTGGGTTCTTGGAACCCTAGACGGTTGTGTGGCCTTTGTGGTGTGTTCTTGGGGTCTCCAATTAAGTTGTGGATCTATTCTCAAGTTTGTGGCTTTGGTGGCGTTTATTGGGAGCCTCCAATTAAGTTGTGGAGATTTCCCCAATCTTGTACAGGTTTGGTGACCTCCCTCAAGTGTCCCATAGTGGATCGGGTGCTTGCCGTGTGGCGGGTGCTCGGGATAATAGGGTGAGCCTCTTGTGGCGTTGGTGGTCTTAGTACTGCCCACCCCTCCAATGAGACATACTTCCATTGTGGAAGGAACTGAGTAAAATATCATCGTCCCCGCGTGCCTCGGTTATCTATATACCCGAGCTATTTACTTATGCACTTTACATTGTGATAGCCTTCATGCTTGAAGTAATCTATCTTGCTATCACTTTGTTGCTTGTCTTGCTTAGTATAATTTGTTGGTGCACATAGGTGAACCTTAGAATATATAGGCTTTATGCTTGACAAAATAAAACGCTAGTTTTATTCCTCCCTTGTCAAGCCCATCTCATAAAAGTTGTAAACCTCCTATTCACCCCCTCTAGGCGGCATCCGTGATCTTTCACCTTTGAAGATTGAACGCGGTTAACGTATCGCGAGGAATGTGGATGATGAAGATGCCCCGACGCTGACCTCGAGGTCACAATGTCCTTGCGGCTCGACGACAACTCCTAGTACCAAAAGCATGGTACTTCCAGAGGGAGTCACACACGTACGATGCTTGACAACGACCCCCGCTTCTCCCTGATCCAGCCGAGATTGCGAAAGTAGATCTCCCGGCTCCGAATCCCACAGAGTGACGGTGCTCCGCGGTGAAGAACTCCTCGCACAACCCAGACAAGGGGTCCACGGTCACGAGAGAGAGAGAGAGAGAGAGAGAGAGAGAGAGAGAGAGGCAACACGTGCCTTTTATTGATTTATAGGTGGAAATTGGTGTATATTAATCCTTCCATGGGCACCTCTTTGTATAGGTGGAGGGAGGGGGTCCCTCCATATTTAGGTCCCAATGTGGGACTAATAAATCAAAGAAAAAGGGAGGCAGAATAGTCGCTGACCGGGTGGGCCAATTCCCACCCGCGTGCAGCCTGGCAGGTGGAGGCGATTGGGCATTGGGCCCCAGATGGGCCTCCCGCGTGGTAGCCCACGGTGGCAGCAGCTAGCGCCTAGCCTAGGTGGGCCAGCCTAGCGGCCCATGTGCGCGGCGCCCGCGCCGTCTGGCGGATAGTGTTGGAGACACCTGGGTGGGCCGGTCTAGCATGGCCTGCCAGGAGCTGCTGCCGCAACATGCGGCGCGGACTATCCGGTGCGTGCGTGGGCTGTTTAAAAAATATCTCCTTTGCCTATTTTATGTCAGTTTCTTTTTAGGTAAAATCCCCCCAGGATTTTTCCCAACTTTTAGGATGCCTTTCATAAATCTTTATTTAAATATTCTTTTACAATATATTAATTCATAATTAATATATAATAAACATATTCAAATAACCATTTGTTCGAAAACCCTTTTCCGGTCCTTTTCCTTATTCTTTCTCCGAACACCTTCGCATCTTCCTAGAACTTTTTCTGGTCTCTCTCTCTTCTCATTTCTTAAGTGATTCAAACTAGCCATTAATGATCTCCAAGCTTCGTCAAGCCCTTAAGCGTGCTACCCAACAGTTCAATAATATACAGACATGGCCAGGACTTCTCTATGACCAATGATGAACATCGGGACCTGGATGTCCATAATGACCACATGTGTACAGAGCGATATTTGTCTTTGAACCGTAAACACTATGCCTTATTAAATTTGTCTCTGCGATCCTGTATTGTCCAAGGTTTTGATCAAGTGGCATCCCCATGTTAGTGTTCAACCATGTTATCGACAATACCTTCTTTACTCGATCCGATAAGTGATAGCCTCGTGACCTAGTCACACGCTGCGCAACTTATGGATATAACTTATTCGAGTGGGCCCAATAGTATCTTCTACCACGCGGATGGACAAATACCGCTCTTGACGCAGTCTCCTCAACCTGTTCCTCTGTATACCCAACGTCACCTTTATGATCACCATTTTACTGAGTGACGTTATGTGTCATCAAAGCATCCTCGAGTGACGGTGATTTGATATGGTCTCATGGTCTAAGGAAAGAGTCGCTATGTTTCCTAGACATCATAACTTGAACTTCGTGACATGATCAAGATACGATGCTATAGATAGGGTATTTTCACCATCTCATTCCCCAATGAAATGACCTTATTGTAAATTAGGATCCGAGGCACCTTCATGATCAGGAAACCTTTGATCATCTGTTGTCCAATGAACCAGTGACTAGAATTTCACCAGGAACTACTGTTGTTTGTATATCACACATGTATTGATGTTTCCCTATCAATATAGTTATAGCATGATATAAAACTTAATCATAAACTTTATGAAATATGCAATCTAATATTTAAATCTAGGGAATATTCCCTTCATGTACCTCCTCTTCAAGCACAACCATGGGGGAGGTTGTACGGCCACACAAACACAAGCCAGGTGCTGTGTGTGCTGCTCTGGTTGCCAAATGGATTTAATCCATCGGTGCGCATACCCAGTCTAACATTCCTTGGATCGTCCTAGAAAAATGGGAACACGATATCCATTGCATTCCACTGGCAAGAATCCGTAGGGTGTGTTAGCATCTTCTCCTTATCCGGATCATCTTCGGGCTTCTACCTTTCTGCATGCTAGTGATTGCTGTGAGATTCGACACATTTTTTATGGTCTCTATTGATGGTTGTCATTTGGATTCGATGGTTTTCTAACTTTACCTAATGCCAATACTTCGGTAGCAAAGAAACCTTGGTTTTTATGTGCGTTTCAGGTTCTGGACATCAAAGAGGGTTTTAACAGCAAAAACATAATATTCAGATGAAAACAAGCAGATCTCTTTTTGTAAGCAATCAGGAAGGCATATAGTAGCTTTAACGAGCAACTATACTGCGGGAATATTTTCTCCGGCCATATAGTTCCCGCTGTATAGTTTCCACCGCCTTTGTCTTGTCAAAAGGGACAACTTTTGTCAAGAGGCCGAGGACGAAAACATAACACGGCAGCCGCTGTTCCATCTAGAAGGGAGAAAGAAGATATTCAGAGAAGAAGGGGAAGACGTTCTTCATCTTCCTCCACGATCTTCGACCTCCTAGCCACCACACCCCATAGCCATTACTTGTACTTTAGAGAGATATATCTTCACCTTGCAAGATTAGGGTTTGAGATTGTTTCTTTCCATCTTGAATTGTGTTGGATTTATTTTATTCTTATTCTGGATATCCATGGTAATATCAAGAAGAACTCCTTTTATTTAATTATATCGATGATGCTTTCTTCTCTCATATGTGCATAAGTTCCCTTGGGCATGGGAGATCTAAGGTATTGGTGAGATGTGATGTGCCTATAAAATTTCCATTAGTTTATGGTTAACTTTAGTTACTATATTATGTGTGCTTAACTATCTTTGGGTTCTTAATGCTTGTTGTCCAATTAAGGGCCCAGACAACATGATACCTTGTTCTACATAGATAAGATCTTGTTTGCTAGCAGACTGGTGACCCCCGAGTGACACGGGGATATCATTGGAAAACTAGTTGAGCTCGAGGATCATGAGGATCCACTGTGCCTATTGCATTAGTGATCCAAGGAGCTTAATTGCTAAGCAACCTGAAGGATCTTAATCGTCAAGTGACTGACCACGGTTGTGGTAACAGGCTAGTAGGATTATTGAAGTTGGGATGAAATCTACCAAGAGGAGTTCTGGCTAATTATGGGTTTCTCACCTACACACATACTTATATGATTATAATTGTTACACTTATCACTCATCCACCTGGCACATTCACTATCACCATGAACTGTATCTCCCCGCGCCTATTTTGTCATCTGTAGAAAACAACAAACAATCAATCATTCTTTACTTTTATACTTTTTATTTCCAAATTTTACATTTTAGTTTTATTTAAATACATTCAGTTTAATCCAAAACTTTATTCTTATCTCAACACTTGCAGTCAATTCACTCGAAGACCTATGACAACTTTGAGTGTGACAGAGACTTCATTCATAAGAACTTACCTTTGGTCTCCCTATGGGATCAATATGTTAACTTTGAAACTAGCTACAAACGATCTATGCACTTGCAGTCATCAAGCTATTTTCTAGCGCCGTTGCTAGAGAGCTAAGCGCTAAGTGTTTTGTCTCTTGATATTTCAGGTGTTACTTGTTGGGAATATGCCCTAGAGGCAATCATGTATGATGATATTTCCCATTGTATTCATAAAGATATTAAGTAGTCCTTGTATAAACATCTAATGTGTATCATTGAATATGTGATTCGGTTGTGGAACTATGCATTCATGTTGTTTATACTAAATATCCTTGGTCATTGAGGTTGTGATGGACACACAATGACTCGGTTCCACTTGTCATGGGTATAGAGATGCTATTCCAACTTACACAGACTTGGTTAAAGAGTTTAGCGAGTCGGATTGACCCATATTGAGGTACAACGAACAAGTTGACATTTGTATATCTCAATCAATGTGATCCTTAGACCTGAGGTTATTGCATCGTCCGAGTTGAGGATCACTGACTTAGGTTATGTCAAACGCTGATCCGTAACTGGGCAGTTATAAAGGCAGAGTTCGGGTCGACTGAGAATCAAGCTGTGTGATGTGAATAACCAAGATGGGATTTTGCCCCTCCACTCGGAGAGATATTCTCTGGGCCCTCTCGTGAGATATGATTCGGAAAGCATGGCCATGGACGACTCGGCTAAGTGTTAACCGAGGCGGTCGACTAAGAGTTAGTCGGGTAAATCACTTATCTCGGATCGAGAAGAGAGTCGGACTATTTAAGGGACGACAAATATTCGCCTATAGTCTGACAAGGTATATCGTGAGGAAAAAGGGACTCGGATGCAAGTCGCATTGGAAAGGCAAGTCGTCATGACTCTTTGGTACTTGGGAGTCGGCATGTTCTGATAGGAGCCAGTACCGACTGATCGATTGAGAGTCGGACTCCAATCGTATCCAAGTAGCCATGAGCCTGCGGGGTCACACACTTAAGAGCAGGAGTGTTGGTATTGGATCTGAACCTGTAATCTGGTTGGGTTGGACCTAAACCGGATTAGGACTGAGTTAGTGAGTTGGACTCACGGTGACTAGTGTTATATGGGCTTTAGTGAATGGGTCGCGCGAGCAGAGCCCATGTTCACTCCCTATATATAGTGGAGCACCGTAACCCAGAAAGGTTAATCGTTGTTCGGTTAGGTCATTCCATGTGTTGGAAACCCTAGCTCCACAGCAGTCCTATCGTCGATACGAACCTAGCAGTTCGCCGTCGGCGCTCCTCCTTGTACGTGTGGATACCAGCAGAGGTGCTGTGGGATCAGCACCAGGACGATCGGATCGTGAGGACTGCACTGCATCAACTGACGCGCTTCATCAGTAATCCGCAACTGTGCGTCTAGTGGTAAAACTCGTGGACTTCTACCTCAGCTAGATCTTGGGATCACCACGTTAGAGGAAAAAGTTTTGTTTTATCTCTGCGTGGCCCAACAGTGGTATCAGAGCAATATCTTCTGGTTTTAGGCTCGAGATCTCGCATATGTGATATGTGGTTGGCTGTAGATGAGATCTATGTGCTGTTTGGTGGTCGATCTATGAGATAAATCGGTTTTGTACAAAGTTGATTGGATCAACTGTGCTTGGGGAATGGTAGATCTGATTTCTGTGATCATACTGCTGAGGTCGTGGAACGACATACCCCTACCGGTCCGCTTCCGCCATCGGGGTAGACTGTGACACGTAAATCCAGAAGCGGTGATCGAAGATCAAAAAGTTTGATCGAATCGGAACAATGGTCGGAATCCATGTCCGGATCGTAGATGAGATCTACGTTTTCGGAAAAACCATGTCCGGGACCGCCGGCTTCGCCCTGTCGTAGCGCCTTAGATGTCGTTGCGAGTTTCACAACGTCGGTAGATATTGTATCTATGCATAACTTGTTTTTGCAGGAAGTTGTGAATGGTATGGTTCATGTGCATGTGATGTATGTGTGTAATCCATACGTGATCTGCGAATCACGGTTTTTTGTCAGCCGACTGGAGCCTAGGTGCTGTAATTTTATTGTATATCGACCTGCGTGTCGGATTCTCTATGTAATTTACTTTACTAAGCTAGTGTAGCTGTTTGGAGAACCCGGAAGGCATGCAAGGTGTTGTACATGTCGGCGACATGGAGTAAGATGGCAAGTGACAAGAGTTGGCACGAGTCGGATTACAGGCTTTGTGGAGATGGAGATCTCCATGAAGAGAGCCATACCATTTCACATTATAATTGCTTTATTTTGTGTTATTGTTATGTCTCAGTTTTACCTCTATTAGATAGTCGGTAAAATTTAATCCCTCAAAGAAGGTTTAGTCGGTTTTCCCGCCAGTGTTTGCACCATCACAAGTCAGACATTTTTGGTAGTGGGCTCATAAAATTGAGGTGCTGCCAATTCTTTCCGACTAGGTGGGTTTGAGTCGGACTCTTACTGCGGAAACACTCGGTAAGCTAGACGGGTCTATCACAACGGTTGTGGGACTCGGGGAAAAGTCGGATGGGAGCTGGGGCATGTGATGCCACCCGTCCAACAGGAGTCGTATGAGATACGATTGACAAGGAGTTGTCTACCTAGATCACTTGGCGGCTAGCGGTGATGCTAAAGCTCACTATCCGACTTGCTTATTTAGGATCCTGAATCACTAAGCAACCATCGGAGGGGTGTTGGTTCTAGTGGGAGCATAAAATATTAAATTGTTTAATATGCTTGCTCTTTTATGAATACATGTCTTAAGTGTTTTCCATATTTTCTGTTGTAGATCATGGCACCAAGTAGCAGTCACTCTCAGATATCCGGTTTTGCGTTGAGAACCATTCTTGAGAAAGATAAACTGAACGACACTAATTTTACCAACTGGTATCGAAATCTGAGAATTGTTCTCAAACAAGAAAAGAAGGACCATGTCTTAGACAACCCACTTCCAGATGAGCCGAATGAGAATGCGACTGTCGCTACCACCAATGCCTACCGTCAGGCTAAGGATGAGTCCATGGATATTAGTTGTCTTATGCTTGCTCACATGGAACCGGACTTGCAAAAGCAGTTCGAGCATGTTGAGGCCTACGATATGATCGAAAGCCTCAAAAGTATGTTCCAGGCTCAAGCGAAGACTGAGAGGTATCAAGTCTCTCAGGCTTTGCTGAGTTGCAAGCTTAAGGATGGTGATCCACTGAGTCCGCATGTGATCAAAATGGTTGGTTACGTGTAGTCTCTAGAGAGGCTTGGCTACCCCATAAGCGAAGAGTTCGCTATGGATATAATTCTGAACTCTCTTCCTAGTGCATATGGGCAGTTCATTTCGAACTACCACATGCATGGTATGGATAAGAAGCTCACTGAATTACGTGGGATGCTCAAGCAGGCAGAGGCGGATCTCAAGAAGGGCGCCAGTCAAGTGTTGATGGTGTAGAATAAGGCTAAGTTCAAGAAGAGTTCTTGGACTAAGAAGAAGGCTAAGTCAGGAGGAAAGCAGGCTCAGGACCCGGTCCCAAGCGCTTCCTTAGGGACTAAGCCATCTCCTTCAGCCGGATCCACTTGCTTCTACTGCAAGGCGGATGGCCACTGGAAGAGGAACTGCAGCAAGTACTTGGCCGACAAAGCCAAGAGTGGAGGTATGACTTCCGACTCAGGTACACTTGTTTGCAATGTTATAGACATATATCTTGCTGATGCACCTAATAGTTCTTGGGTATATGATACCGGATCAGTTATTCACATCTGCAAATCGTTGCAGGGACTGGTAAGAACTAGGAGCATAGCAAGAGGCGAGGTTGATATTCGAGTCGGCAAAAAACCAAGAGTTGCTGCGTTGGAAGTCGGCACGATGCAACTTCATTTACCTTTCGGATTCATTATGGAACTAAATAATTGTTATTATGTTCTAGTGCTCAGTCGAAACATTATTTCTGCTTCATGTTTGATGAGGCAAGGCTATGAGTCAAATATCAATAATAATGGTTGTTCTTTGTATTTGAATGATATGTTTCACGGCTTTGCACCCGTCCAGGACGGGTTATTTATTTTGAATCTTGATGGTGAGTCGGTTTATAACATAAATGTTAAAAGGTTGAAACCAAATGATCTAAATATGACTTACTTTTGGCACTATCGGCTTGGTCATATAAGTTGGAAACGCATGAAGAAGCTCCACGATGATGGACTCCTAACTTCGTTCGACTTGGAGTCGTTCGAGACATGCGAATCTTGCCTACTCGGCAAAATGACCAAGAAACCTTTTGCAAAGAGTTGCGAAAGGGCATTCGACTTGTTGGGACTAGTACATAGTGATGTATGTGGACCAATGAGCACGACAGCCAGGGGTGGTTATGAGTACTTCATTACCTTCACTGATGATTTGAGTAGGTATGGATATATCTATTTGATGAAACATAAGTCGGAAGCCTTTGAAAAGTTCAAAGAATTCCAGAATGAAGCACAGAATCAACTCGACAAGAAAATAAAGTTTCTTCGGTCGGACCGAGGAGGCGAGTACATGAGCCATGAGTTTGATGACCATCTGAAAAGTTGTGGAATAGTTCCTCAACTTACTCCGCCAGGAACGCCGCAAAGGAATGGTGTTTCGGAAAGGCGGAATCGAACCTTGTTGGACATGGTACGATCAATGATGAGTCGGACAGATCAGCCTTTATCATTTTGGGGTTATTGTCTAGAAACAGCGGCATTCACACTAAACAGAGTACCATCAAAATCGGTAGAGAAGACACCGCATGAGATGTGGACAGGCAAAAAGCCGAGTTTGTATTTTCTTAAGATTTGGGGTTGTGAAGCATTTGTCAAGCCACTTCAGTCGGACAAGCTTACAGCCAAGTCGGATAAATGTATTTTCATGGGGTATCCGAGGGAAACCTTGGGTTACTACTTCTACAACCAAGAAGAGAGCAAAGTGTTTGTCGCTCGGAATGGTGTCTTCCTTGAGAAAGAGTTTCTCAGTCGGGGAGTAAGTGGGAGCACGGTGCAACTCGAAGAAATTCGAGAGGAACCATCTAGTAGCAAGTCGGCAAAAACCTTGGAGGTTGAGCCGGTCATGGCAGCTGAGCCAGCAGCAGCACCTGTACTACGAAGATCGGCAAGATTACGAAGTGTTCTTGATGTGTTACTGTTAGACAGTGATGAGCCGGCAAATTATTCGGAAGCGATGGTGGGATCTGATTCCGAGTCATGGCTTGGAGCCATGAGATCCGAGATAAAGTCCATGGATGAAAATCAACTTTGGAGCTTGGTTGATCTGCCAGACGGTGCAAGACCCATCGAGTGCAAATGGGTCTTTAAAAAGAAAACTGATATGGATGGAAATGTTTCCGTCTATAAAGCACGCCTTGTCGCGAAGGGGTTCCGACAAGTTCAAGGAGTTGATTACGACGAGACTTTCTCGCCCGTAGCGATGCTTAAATCAGTTCGGATCATGTTAGCTATAGCAGCCTATTTCAACTATGAGATATGGCAGATGGATGTCAAAACGGCGTTCCTTAACGGAAATTTAACCGAGGACGTGTATATGATACATCCCGAGGGTTTTGTCGATCCGGCTAATGCTGACAAGGTATGCAAACTTCAGAAATCCATTTATGGGTTGAAGCAAGCATCTCGGAGTTGGAATATTCGCTTTGATGAGGTAGTCAAATCGTTTGGTTTCATCAAGAGTGATCATGATTCTTGTTTGTACAAGAAGTTTAGTGGGAACAAAGTAAATTTTCTAATCTTATATGTGGATGACATATCACTGATCGGAAATGATGTCCAGATGTTGCAAGAAACCAAGGAATCATTGGAAAGGAGTTTCTCAATAAAAGACTTGGGTGAGGCAACATACATCCTCAGAATCCGGATCTATAGAGATAGATCAAGGAGGCTCATTGGATTGAGTCAGAGTACTTATTTGGACAAAGTGTTGAAGAAGTTCAACATGGAATCGTCTAAGTAGGGGTTCTTACCGATGTCCCATGGTGTAAAACTTAGCAAGACTCAGTGTCCTTCGACAACTGATGAGCAAAGTCGGATGAGTGTGATTCCATATGCTTCTGCAGTCGGATCCATCATGTATGCCATGATTTGTACTAGGCCGGATGTTTCCTATGCTCTAAGTGTTGTGAGCAGATACCAGGCTGATCCTGGAGAGATCCACTGGACAGCGACTAAAAATATCCTAAAGTACTTGAGAAGGACTAAGGATATGTTCTTGGTTTATGTTGGTGAAGATGAACTCAGTGTAAAGGGTTACACGGATGCGAGTTATCTTACCGACTCTGATGATTCTCGTTCGCAATTCGGATACGTGTTTATTATAAACAGAGGTGCTGTGAGCTGGAAGAGTTCCAAGCAAGAGACTGTGTCTGCGTCTACAACAGAGGCTGAGTGTATTGCCGCCTCGGAGGCAGCAAAGGAAGCTGTTTGGATGAGGAATTTCCTCATGGATCTTGGTGTGGTTCAGGGCTCATCCAATCCGTTAGACGTGTATTGTGACAACAATGGTGCTATTGCACAAGCCAAGGAACCTAGACAGCACCAGAAGAACAAGCACATACTCATGCGGTACCACCCGATTCGCCAGTTCGTGGATCAGGGTGATATCAAGTTATGCAAGGTACACACGGATGCAAATATTGCGGATCCGTTGACAAAGCCGTTACCACAGCCAAAGCATGAGGCGCACCTGAGAGCCATGGGCATTAGATGCATAGACATGTGATGTCGGAAGATTGACTCTAGTGCAAGTGGGAGACTGTTGGGAATATGCCCTAGAGGCAATCATGTATGATGATATTTCCCATTGTATTCATAAAGATATTAAGTACACCTTGTATAAACATCTGATGTGTATCATTGAATATGTGATTCGGTTGTGGAACTATGCATTCATGTTGTTTATACTAAATATCCTTGGTCATTGAGGTTGTGATGGACACACAACTTAGACCAATGTAAAAGTTGGCTTGATTACTCGGTTCCACTTGTCATGGGCATAGAGATGCTATTCCAACTTACACAGACTTGGTTAAAGAGTTTAGCGAGTCGGATTGACCCATATTGAGGTACAACGAACAAGTTGTCATTTGTATATCTCAATCAATGTAATCCTTAGACCTGAGGTTATTGCATAGTCCGAGTTGAGGATCACTGACTTAGGTTATGTCAAACGCTGATCCGTAACTGGGCAGTTATAAAGGCAGAGTTCGGGTCGACTGAGAATCAAGCTGTGTGATGTGAATAACCAAGATGGGATTTTGCCCCTCCACTCGGAGAGATATTCTCTGGGCCCTCTCGTAAGATATGATTCGGAAAGCATGGCCATGCACGACTCGGTTAAGTGTTAACCGAGGCGATCGACTAAGAGTTAGTCGGGTGAATCACTTATCTCGGATCGAGAAGAGAGTCGGACTATTTAAGGGATGACAAATATTCGCCTATAGTCTGACAAGGTATATCGTGAGGCAAAAGGGACTCGGACGCAAGTCGCATTGGAAAGGCAAGTCGTCATGACTCTTTGGTACTTGGGAGTCGGCATGTTCTGCTAGGAGCCACTACCGACTGATCGATTGAGAGTCGGACTCCAATCGTGTCCAAGTAGCCATGAGCCTGCAGGGTCACACACTTAAGAGTGGGAGCATGTTGGGATTGGATCTGAACCTGTAATCTGGTTGGGTTGGACCTAAACCGGATTAGGACTGAGTTAGTGAGTTGGACTCACGGTGACTAGTGTTATATGGGCTTTAGTGAATGGGTCGCGCGAGCAGAGCCCACGTTCACTCCCTATATATAGTGGAGCACCGTAACCCAGAAAGGTTAATCGTTGTTCGGTTAGGTCATTCCATGTGTTGGAAACCACAGCAGTCCTACCGTCGATACGAACCTAGCAGTTCGCCGTCGGCGCTCCTCCTTGTACGTGTGGATACCAGCAGAGGTGTTGTGCGATCAGCACCAGGACGATCGGATCGTGAGGACTGCACTGCATCAACTGACGTGCTTCATCAGTAATCCACAACTGCGCGTCTAGTGGTAAAACTCGTGGCCTTCTACCTCAGCTAGATCTTGGGATCACCATGTTAGAGGAAAAAGTTTTGTTTTATCTCTGCGTGGCCCAACATTACTACTACAAAATGGTCTCCCTAGGAGATAAAGGGTCTGCATGCTCTGGTAGGACCTATCTGCCAGATTATTTTGATCGCGTACCTGTTCAAAGGCGTGAGGAAATTATTGAAAAACTTTTGAGATCAAATAAGGTTGAAGTTGAAAACCTAAGTGATTTCATGGAAATCATGTCCATTCATAGGAAAACTCCCAAGAAACTTGAGAAAACTCTCAGAGAATACAGTGCTCCAAATTCTTCTTTTCTTAAACAACAAATAGAATTTCCTAATCCTGGAGTTAGAGAATATCGATTTGATGGTGAGATTATCAAAATTTTGCAGGAAAAAGATTTCAGTGGAAGGGAAGATGAGGACCTGGGAAGACACCTTAGAGAGTTCGATGATGTGATAACATCACTTGGACCAAAAGATTTACCTAGATATTTCTCTCTTCTAAAACTATTTCATTGGTCTCGTAAAGGTAAGGCTCTAGACTGGTCATATTCTCTCCCTCGTAATTACATTAAATGTTGGGAAAACTATATTGTTAAATTCATAAGCAGGTTTAATCCTTTAAAAAGTTAACTGGAATTAGAAGAATATAGGTAACTTCAGTCAGAACGTGGGAGAAAACTACCCACAAGCTTGGGATAGATTCTTTGGAATGATAAATAGTATTCCTAATCATGGCTATTCTGAATCAACTGTTTGCCACTTATTTTACCATTGTCTCAATACACAATGCAGATAATTACTTGATTTATCAGCAGGAGGATCGATAAATACTTTAACTATTAAAGCATGTCTGGAATTGATGTCTACTATGGCTAAGAATGACTCACTTTATAATCCTAATTTTGGTGCTAAGCTGGAAAAAGGGATACTTCGTATAACTCCTGATATTATGCCTGAAGTATGCAAAACAATGAAAGAAAAAGGTATACCTTCTGAACTTATTAAGGAAAACAAAGTAGATTTGTTACAAGTTTTTACTAAAGAAGATGAAACAAGATTTTTTTCCAAGAATTAAAACACCGACAGGCCAAATCCCATAATAACCTGCATAAGCAATTTCAAAGACATAAGAAGATTTTGGCAGAACTCATGGAAAATTATGATGACATTGGCCAAGAAATAAAATTATTTCACAAGTACCTTAGTATGATTGAAACCAAATGTGAACAAATAGCATCTGGTTATCAATTTTTTCTTCAAGATAATATAAATTTTCCTGTTTCTACTAATGTTGTTACAAGGAGAGGTGCAGTTGTTACAGGGCCATTAGAACCACCAGAATATGAAGCTGAAAAAGAGCGAAGGGAAAAAGCCTTGCTCAAAGCAAGACAAGAAGATGACACACTGGTGGATCCTCAAGATGAAACTTCTCAAGAAACACAAGACCAAACCTTGGAGGAGCAAAATGATGCATAGGATGACCGTTATGACTCTGATGCAGAGACTGTTGATCCACAAGAAGGAAAAGAAACAAGCAAAGAATATGAAGTTGTTGTAGTAGAAAAGAAAAAAAGCGATAAGCAACAACAAAAGAAAGCAACTAAAGAGCCTGAACCCCCACACCAGGTAAAAGACAAGAATAAGAAAGGTGAACAAAAACTTCCATATCCAGATCACAAAAATAAAGAACCGGATCAGGTAATCTATGATTCTTTCAAAAAGGCACTTGGTGACCTTCGTCTAGAAATTCCATTTGCAGATGCAATAAAAGTTCCCACCTATTCTAAATTTCTCCGTGATATTCTTAATAGAAAGAAAGAAATAACTGAAACAATTGCCATGGTGACTAGTTATCCTGCTAATGGGAAGTTATTTTCTAAGTCGGGAGACCGCGGAATACAAACTATTTCATGTTCAATTGGCAAAACTGATATTCACAATGCCTTGTGTGATTTAGGTGCAGGAGTTAGTGTAATTCCATACTCCCTCTATAAAAGGTTAGGATTAGGTGAGTATTCCTCTACTTCTATCACTTCACAGATGACTAACAAATCCACTAAACAACCCATTGGTATGATTGAGGATATTCTAGTTAGAATAGATGAACATGTTATTCCCACTGATTTTGTTATTTGTGAAATGTCAGAGGATGAAAAATTATCTATAATACCTGGAAGACCATTCCTTAGCACTGCACGAGCGTCAGTTGATGTGCTGAAGGAAAAAAATCTTCAATGTTTATGATGCTGAAATCATTCGGTATTTTCCAAAGAAACTAGAAGCAGGAGAAAGGTATATTCCACTAGCAAAACGAGTTCATGTGGTAAGTGCTCTTGATAAGGGGCAACCCAATAAGAATTCGAGAACATAGAAAGGGTTGAAATATTCAACCATTCTTAATAAAATGCTTAATGGGAGTCAACTCATCACAATAATAAAATAAAGTTAAAGAATAAAAAGTTCATCGCATTCCTACAACTGTTTCACATTCTTGCGGAAGCGCGCCCGTAAAAATGCAGCTGTCAAAAAGTAGTAGAAATATCGATTGAATAAGCATAGATTTAGTGTGGAAATTAAATTTTAAGTTTTATGTGCAAAAACTAGCTTAATCATATAGTCTAGATTAAAAAGTGAATCTCTGAAAATTTGGGAGAAAAAGCGTGGTCCAGGAGTTATAACGACCAATTGTACGGCGGGAATAATTATTCCAACCGTATAGTTGCGGTCATATAGTTGCGCCTGTATAGTTGTGATCTGGCATGGAGAAACCCTAATTCTTGACGCCGCCGGAACTATGCGGAGGGAGCTACCTATCCTGCTCGTACATTTCCCACCGTATAGTTTGGCGCGACGACGTAATCGCGCCGGGACGGCTAGGGTTCCTCCTCATCCTCCTCATTATTTCTCTCATATTCTCTCTCCAAACCTCTCAAAATCCACCTAGAACTCTTGATTCTTCGTGTATTTCGTTTGTTTGAGTTGGGGAATCAATAGATCTGTATGTTTCTCTCCCTATCCATGCTTTATTTTCAGAAATTCATGGTTGAAATTCTCACATTGATTTAGTGGATGAACTCAAGATTTTTTGATTTTCTCTTTTGATTTCTCACGTTAGGATTAAATTCCTCCATGTAGAATCATTCGTATATCATGTAGAAACTATATGCCTAAGGTTTTATGTTGATTTTTTAGTGCATCAAGATGAACAAGCTCGGTAGTATTTTTTGCAAGAGCAAGCACCAACGTGGTGAAGGCTCGGGGCTTTGGGCTGAGCTCGACAGCAAGTATGACATAGTTTCATCGAGGAGGGTGATACCCACACGTTGGCCCGATGATGGCTTTCTCAACACAACAGTGTTGAGGGCGGACTTCGACCACATGTGTTCAAATGCAGGGCTATCAAAACTCGCCTATGCAAGCCACTACACCTACATTGAGCGCACCCATGAGTTCCTCGTCTCCTTCTACAATGACTACAAGGAGAAAGGTAATGCATGCATAGTGAGTTTCACCATTAACCAACGGCCATATCAAATCACTTTTCAACAATTTTGTGACGCTTTTGGATTCCCTCAAGAAGGGGAATCAACTGTTACAAACTTTTATAGCGTCTCAAGTGGAGAAACTTGGGAGGTTATTTCTGTTAACAGTGGCAGGGAATTCTACCAGAAGAAGATGTCCACCATTCAGAACCTAACCATCCGCTACTTTGCCTTGTTTCTCACCAACACTTTGTTGGGAAGAGGAGATACCGACTCCATGGCCAATGCAGACATGGCCATGATCACCAAGGCACTCTTCCCCGATGCACCGCAGAGTCCCACTCCTACAACTATATTCCTCCAGCACCTCCACCACCAGAGCAACAAAAAGAAAGGTGATATTCCCATCGGTGGATTGGTAACCCACCTTGTCCAAGCCCGTGGAATTCCGATACCTGTTATCCAACCTGTTGATGGATTCATACTTATGGATGTCAAATATATAACTGCTTGTGGTTTCCTCTGTGTTTACCGAGCTAATAGGAGGCTCCGAGCATATCAATTTGGTTATCTTGATGTTGCATAGGATGAGCAGGTGTTGTTGCCTTTTCCAGAAGCCTTCTCGATTTAGGAGAAGAACAACTAGATCCTCACCAAGGATCAAGTGACAGAGATCATGGCAGCACTCCATCCTGACCCCGAGGGGAGGCAGGATGAAGAGGTAGAGGAGCAGGAAAACCCTGCTTGGGAAGGACAGCAGCAGCAGGAGGGACTTTGGGACCCATGGCCCAATCAGCAGCAACAGCAGCAGGGGTTCAACAATGTCCCCTATGAAGAATTTCTGCAGCTCAACCAGCGCGTTGGAGAGATCGACCAAACTCTTCATGGATTGAATGAAGATGTTAGTTCCCTAACTAAAAGCTTCAGTTACTTCATGGCCCACCTCCCTGACTACTACCAGCAGTAGCCTTACCCCTCGCCGAATGATGACAACAACTAAGCATGGCAATAACCTAAACTTGGGGGATGTTTGATTTATTTTCTTTTAAAAAAATTGTATGTTTACTTTCAATTTTGCATTTCTAAATCAAAAACACAAAAAAAATAGTTATAACCTCTATTGCAAATTTGTTTCTTTGTTTCTCTCAGAGATTGCTCAATTTCAGGTGACTTGGCAATAGGGAAATATAGCGGGGTTCAACTCAAGTACAAGAACTAAGCAAGCAAGAGGAGATATCACATTCCTTTCATCACCTCTTCTGCAACTTTAAATTGACCCTACAATTATTTACTCACTTGCACTTGAGTCACTCCCCACTTAGCTTGTTATCCTGTCGTGGGAATGACCACGGCAGATGCTGCAATCGGCAGAGAGTAGTAGAAAATAGGGCAAGGGCGGCCAGCCAATCTGCGGTGCGAGATGAGGGCGGAGACGCAGGGTTTTACCCAGGTTCGGCCCCCCGGAGGGTAAAGACCTACTCCTGCTAGATTGTATTATGATGGAAGTACAATGGGGCGAGCTTGACGGCTAGGCGGCGAGTCGCTTGGGTGGATGATGGAACGTATCCTCTACACGCCCTGTAGGGAGGTTTATATAGACTCACCCCCCTAGGGTTTACATATCTCAATCGAATCAGTTAAGGTTTCGGCACTCGTTTAACCTAATCCGACTGGGCCTATCTACTCTCCTGGGCCTTCAGCTTCCAGTCGCTTGGATCCATGCCAGGCCTTGACCCAGTCGCCGTCCTGCAGGCCCACTCGCCAGTTCCTGGGCCAGTCGGAAACGTCCTGTTGGGTATACCCCGGTAGGCATATCCCCATCAGTAGTCCCTGAGGCCGTCGTCGATTAGTTGCAGGTGTTCGTTGGCAGTCGGAGTATACGGGTCCAATGCGGACGCCCAGTCGAATCGGTGGCGGGCTCCTGAATAAAGGAAAAACTAATTACTCTGGTCGCAGCGACAGTAGTTAATCGGGTCGCAGCTCGGCGAATGGGTCGGCAAAGTATTTAATCACTGTTGTAGTGATTGGGTCGGCGAGTCGAATGGATGAAGTTGGACCGTCAGACGCAGTCAAAACTAGCCGTTGGGGTAATCCAACGGTAACTTTGGCGTAATCACCACGTAGTAACGGCTCCCTGATTTGGCGGGTAACAACCGCTATATAAAGGAAATGGTAGGCGATCGAGGAATCATCCCTTCGTCATTTCCTCCGATTTCGCCCATCTCCGTTTTCCTCCGCATCGCGATCCAATCGATCCAAAATCCTCCGACCTCCACGAATCTTTCCGCCAATGGCCCCCTCCACCGAGCCATGGAGCAGGTCCAAATGCACCAGAGCGCTACTGGCATCCTTCGAGGAAGCCGGGGTCCTGCGCGCCGGCAGGTGGCGCATCCCCGCGTCCGGGGAGGTGACTCCGGATCCGCGCGAGGGAGAGTTCGTTTGCTTTACCAGCCATCTGGAGCGGGGGCTGGGGTTCCCCACGTCTCTCTTCTTCCGGCGCTTCTGCGACTTCTACGGGATCCATCCGTCGGACCTGGGCCCGCACAGCATCGAACTGCTCGCCATTTTCGTGGCGTTCTGCGAATGCTACCTGGGCTGTAGGCCATACTTCCCCCTGTGGCAAGATTTGTTCCACGGGAGGATCAGCCGCGAAGAATCAGGCGGCCCAATGCTGGCGGCGGGTGGCCTGACGTTCCAGTTGAAGTCGAAGGCCTCCTTCTTCGACCTGATGCTGCCTGCCAAGGCGGCAAGCGAGTGGAAGAAGTCCTGGTTCTACGTCATCGAGGCGACTCCAGATGGCGAGGTCGCGATCCCGAGGTATTCCGCCGACCGGCCCGAACCACGCCGTCTCCAGGTCAGCAAGCTCCCATTAGACCAGCGGATGGTCGTGGATGAGATGCTTCAAACTATCCGCAGCCTGAAGAAGAAAGGCCTGCAGACCATCAACCTTTACAACTGCTGGCTCGGGCGGCGACTTGTTCCCCTGGCCCGTCGTGATCATTATATGTACGAGTACACGGGCAGGGAAGACTCGACGAAATCCTGCCTCGCCTAGTGGAAGCTCGAAGACTACGTCCTGGCGTTGAAGAAGATCACCCAGGCGGCATACCTGGACGCGAAGGCCGGGGTCGCCCCCTACACCGCGAAGCATCCAACCCCAACGGTAAGTCGCTGTCTTCACTACCATTCGCAGTCGCAGTTAATGTTGTCGCGGTTATACTGACATTGTCTCGTGCCTGCTGCAGTTATTTCAAGTGGTGGAAGGGTGGCTCCCACCCGCGCACGACGAGAACTCGAGCTCGTCCATCCAGGACGGGGGTGAGTCGCCTCCCGCCAAGGGCAGCGTCGAGAGCGATGCAAGTGGCGACGACGACGAGCCCAGGGAAGAGGCCGCCCCAATGATTCGCAAAACTAGCGGGCAAAATCAGCGCGAACTCGAAACGAGTAGAAGCCTCGAACGTCATGACGATGACGACGACAAAGAGCTCCCCGTGCACACCTCGCGTCGCGAGGCCACATCGTCAAAAAAGAAGAAGAAGAAGAAGGAAGTGAAGGCTCCACCAAAGAGGAAGACGAGGCCGGCGAAACAAGCATCTCCGCCTCGTTCGGCGAGTAGTTCCGACGCCACCAGCTTGGCCAAGGATGAAGCGACGCGGACGACAGCAGCACCGGACGCTGCTGCCGCCCTGGATGAGGTACCTTTGGCCTCGCTTCCCCGCCTATTCGCCCCAGTCTCCGGGTTGGGGGTCTCTCCAGCTGCAGCAGCTTCACCTCCCAGGAGAGCTCCTGCCGAAATCGTTCCGGAAGCTCCTGTCGCGGCCTCGTCGTCGAAGAGGCCTTCCGTGTCTTGGGCACACGATGTTTTGGAGATGGGCCTCAGTCGGAAACTGGGCCCCAAACTGGAGAAGCCGGCCAGCATTCGCACGGGGCTGCGGTTCATAACGGTCGCGAAGTAAGTTTCGTTTGTCTGCTTGCCTTTCATTGTATTTTGGGCCACTTTGCTCATATAATTAATTCGCAGGACTGGAGTTAAGAAGATAGTCCACCCGTCTGTGGCCAAGGTGCCGCCAGTCGTTGCCGAGGAGGACGCCTCATGGAAGAGGAAAGCCGATGAGGTTGCTGCCCCCGCATGCGATTCTAAGAAGGCCAAGAGTGACGATGTCGTCACGGTCTCTAACGATACGACGGCTGCTCCGAGTGATCCTCCGACTGCGACGGAGGCGGCCTTGAAGACCAAGGGGGATATTTCCTCACCTGGGACGGCCGAGCCGGGTCCTCTTGGTGCTGGAGCGTCCACCGCGACCTTCCCCCGCTTTATGGCCAAAGCGGCCACAACGAGTGGTACAGCACCATCGAGTCGCGCGCCTAGGGTCGCCGGAACGGAGGTCGAGCAGCGTTGCGGACACACTCCGGCTCTTCTCGCATCGGTAGACGCGCTGCAGCTTCACGGCATGCTGGGCGCAGCCATCCAAGTATGTCCAGTCCCCGAGGATCGGGCCACTGAATTTCAGTGGTCAGATTCTTATAGTGTTTGCTTTTATTTGTAGCGCCCAGTCCCCGAGTGCCTAGTCGCTGAATTTCAGCGGGTGGGCACTTAGGATTTTTGATCTCCAGTCCCCGAGTGCCTAGTCGCTGAATTTCAGCGGATGGGCACTTAGGATTTTTGATCTCCAGTCCCCGAGTGCCTAGGCGCTGAATTTCAGCGGGTGGGTACTTAGGATTTGATTGTTGCTGACTGTTTGATTTGTGCGCAGGGCTTGCAGCGTGAGTCCGCCGATCGGCTTGCCATGAAGCTTCGCACGGAGAAGGAACTTGTTGCCGTCCAAGAAACGAACAAGGGACTCCAAGCCCTTGCTGCCAAGGCGGAGGAGATCCGCCAGGGTCTTGTTCCGGCGTTTGAACGGTCGGCGGCTCAGGCTGCCTTGAGGACGGCTGAGCAGCGAGTCGCTGTCCTTGAGCGCGAGCTTGAGGAAGCGAAGACGAAGGCGAGTGCGGCGGATGGGCGAGCCAGAGCTGCTGTTACGGCTGCCGCTGAGGAACGGAAGGTCTCTGACGCCCTTGTTGCTGGGCTACAGGATGACTTCTCCTCTCTTCAAAGCTTCATCACGGGCCTCTGCCATCCTTTGATCGGTAAGCTTTCCTGCCTTTGCCTGTAATAGCTCTGTTATGGAATCGTTAGTGTATTTACTGTCGGCCCCTGTCCGCAGGTCGGATTATCGACAGCTCGGAGGAGGCGCAAATGTATGACGCACGGCAGTGCGTGGCCACTCTGGTCGACTCGGCCACGTTGTCTGCGGCGTGCATTCGAGCTTATCTTCAAGAGATGTCGCCCACGGAAGTGATTCCCAGGGATCTCGTCGAAGTTTGGCGGTATCCGGAGAAGGCGCCGTCAGTCGTCGAGTTCATGACGCGGTCGGCGTTCCGGCGTGGGGCGGCAACGGCGCTTAGCCTTAGGCTTTCCCACTACCCGGAGGACTTCGACCTTGACGACGTGACGAGTGGCTACCCCTCGTCCACGGGCTCGGTGGAGATTTCGGAGGTGTTGAAGCTGACGGACCAGGCCGCGGTATACTCCGATCGCGTCTGGGCGATGGGCGACCTTCTCCCTTATTAGGAGACGACTGTCGCGCCCAACGATCCCGAGCCACCGCACCGGGACTTCAAGGTTGAGCAACCCTTCCGTGCGGCGATGGCGGGTGAGTTGACGACGTACCCGTCGAACCCGTACACTCCCTTCATTCGCAACCGCAAGGGTGGCGGCGAGTCGACATTGAAGCCTGCGGAATAAAACATTGTGCCCTGGGGCGTTAGTAGCAGTTCGGCCATTGGGCGCAACTTGTATTTTGTAACAACTTTGGTCTGCTATAATGGGATTTCGCGTTATTTTGTGAGTTCTCTTGCAATTTTGATTGATGATTGGACGAGTCCCCGAGCGCGTCCGCCCTTTTTATGGGATTTACCTCGTTTGTTATGTGTTTGTGGTTTTGAGCGTTTTGTTATTGAGGTCGACTCGCCCGAGCTTGGAAAGCCAGTCGCAGGGCGACTCCCATGAGTGCTCTTTACTTCACCGTTTTCCCTTGCATGAACGAGGTCGGGTAGCCGAGTCCCCGAGCGTGGTACTTGGTGGTTCTAGTCGCGGTTCTAGGGTGGGTGAGGACTGGGCGCGTCAGAGTGAGTGCATCACTCCTGCCTGGCCCGTCGGGTAAGTCGCATGGCGAGTCCTGGGCACGCTCTCGTACTTGGAGTTTTTGCCTAGTCGCTCGTGATTAACTGGTTGTCAGTCCCCGAGCGTGGTACTTGGCCGTTCGAGGCGCTGTGTCGAGGATGCGGAGGATCACAGTTGCTATGAGGAGTGAAGGCAGTTGTCTTGGCTCGTTAAGCCAGTCGAGCTAGGCGACTCCAATGGGGCTCCGGGTAGGCATTTTTCGTGGACGTTACGAGTCCTGGGGTAACCCAGTGCCCTCGTGACGCACTACTTCGTCGTGCCGATCGCTGTACCAGAGGTTGACTTCTGCAGTTAGCTTGACGCTGTTATTACGAGTGCGAGTGGCACAAGACACGGAGAGTAGATGCAATTTGCGGTAACCGATATATTTTATTTCATAGCTAGTGGAGGATACATGTATGGAGTTCTAGGAGTAGAACTTCCGTAGGAGGTTTACATTCCACGGTCGCTTGACGTCGAGTTTCCCGTCTCCGCGGACGTCGGTGAGGTAGTAGGCGTCGTTGCCGAGTACTCGCCCGATGGCGAATGGTCCCTCCCACGGGGGGGGAGAGCTTGTGCATGCCCTTCTTGTCCTGGATGAGGCGTAGCACTAGGTCGCCTTCCTGGAAGGTGCGAGTTCTCACCCGCCGGCTATGGTAGCGATGGAGTCCTTGCTGGTAGATGGCAGTGCGGGAGCGAGCTAGGTCGCGTGCCTCGTTGAGTTGATCGACTCCATCCTGGCGTGCGAGTTCGTTCGCAGCCTCCGTGTAGTGGACGACCCTTGGCGAGTCGTGCTCTAGGTCGGTGGGCATGACTGCCTCGGCGCCATACACCATGAAGAAGGGGGTGAACGCTGTCGACCCGTTGACCGAGGTGCGGATACCCCAGATGACGGAGGGTAGCTCCTCGACCCAGCACCCGGCGGTGCGCTCGAGTGGTACTTGGAGCCGTGGCTTCAGGCCGTGGAGGATGCTCGAGTGGTACTTGGAGCCGTGGCTTCAGGCCGTGGCCGTTGGACTCCAGGTGGGCGACTGAGGCAAGGTCATGTCGGATGTGATGTTCCTCGCAGAACTCGGCCATGGCTCCTATGGCGAAGTTGGTGCCGTTGTCCGTGATGATGTTGTTTGGGAACCCGTAGCGATATATGAGCTCGCGTAGGAACTTGGTGGCGGTCTTCCCGTCGCATTTCCGGACTGGCTTGGCCTCCACCCACTTTGTGAATTTTTTTACCACGACCAGGAGGTGGGTGAAGCCGGAGGGGGCCTTTTTGAAAGGGCCTACCATGTCCATACCCCACACGGCGAATGGACAGGTGATGGGGATTGTCTTGAGCACTGAGCTCGGCACGTGTGTCTGGTTGGCGTACTTCTGGCACCCGACGCACCGCTGGACAATGTCGACGGCGTCTGCGTGTGCGGTGGGCCAGTAGAAGCCGTGCCGCATAGCCTTTGCGACCAGAGAGCGGGCGCCAGCGTGGTGGCCGCAGTCGCCGGAGTGGATGTCTTGGAGGATTTTGCGTCCTTCAGCGGGTTGGACGCAACGTTGGAACACGCCGGTCATGCTGCGCTTGTGGAGCTCGCCGTCGATGATGACGAAGGATTTGCAGCGTCGCGCTATCATCCGGGCGTCTGTTTCGTCTGCCGGCAAGGTGCCTCCCTCCAAGTAGGCGACGTACGGCGTAGTCCAGTCTTCTGGCTTGGCGATGAGTGCGACCAGGGCTGCCTCTGGTTGTAGCGGGACTCCAATGTCGATCTCCCTTGGGGGAGAGACGGAAGGCTTGGTGATTGTGTCGAGGAAGACGCCGGCGGGTGGTGCGAGTCGAGCCGAGCCGATACGAGAGAGTGCGTAGGCCTCTTCGTTTTTCCGCCTGTCGATCCACTCAACGGAATAGCCTGCAAAGTGTCCGCCCAGCTTGTCCACTACTTGGCGGTATGCCGCCATGGTGGGGGAGACGGCGTCGCCGGTACCAGCGACCTGCCCAGCGATGAGGTCGGAGTCTCCGTAGCAGCGTAGGCGGTTGACATTCATCTCCTTGGCAGCTCGCATGCCATGGAGTAGCGCCTCGTACTCGGCCATGTTGTTGGTTCAGGGGGTGAAGTCGAGGCAGAGGACGTAGCGGAGCTTGTCGCCCTTCGGGGAAGTCAACACGATCCCTGCTCCTGCGGCGTCTGCATTCTTGGAGCCGTCGAAGTGCAGGCTCCAGTAGTGGAGGTACGACCGCTTTTCCGGCTGCTGGGCCTCTTCCCAGTCGGCGATGAAGTCCGCGAGAGCCTGCAACTTGATCGCTTTGCGTGGCTCATACTTGATGTTGTGGACGCCGATTTCGACGGCCCACTTGGCGACTCGGCCGGTCGCCTCACGGTTGCGGATGATGTCCTGCAACGGTGCTGAGGAGACGACCATGATCGGGTGCTCCTGGAAGTAGTGCGGCAGTCGCCGCTGTGCTCTTGAAGACCGCGTATAGAAGTTTCTGGTATTGCGGGTATCGCTGGCGCGACTCGGTGAGGACCTCGCTGATGTTGTACACCGGTCGCTGTACTGGGTGCTCCTTTCCTTCCTTTGGCCGCTCGACGACCATGACGGCGCTGAAGACGCGCTCGGAAGCCGCGACGTAGACCAGCATGGGTTCTTTGTCGACGGGGGCGGCGAGTAGCGGTGCTGCGAGTAGCACCTTCTTGAGGTCGCGGAGCGCGTCGTCTGCCTCCTTGTCCCACTGGAAGGTGGGGTTCTTGCGCATCAGGCGGTATAGGGGCATCGCCTTTTGGCCCAATCGGGGGATGAAGCGACTGAGAGCCGCGACTCGCCCGGCCAGCTTCTGGACGTCGCGTAGGCACTCAGGTTTGCCGAGTCGAGCGATCGTGTCGATCTTGGTGGTGTTCGCCTCGATCCCGCGCTTGGAGACGACGTATCCCAGTAGTTGTCCTGATGGTACACCGAAGGTGCATTTGCCTGGGTTTAGCTTTATCTTGTATTTCCGCAGGTTGGCGAATGTTTTCGCCAGGTCGGCGAGTAGGTCGCTCTAGCGAGCGGACTTCACTACCACGTCGTCGATGTAGACGTGGATATTGCGGCCAATTTGGCTCGCAAGGCATTCCTGCATGCACCGCTGGTAGGTCGCCCCGGCGTTCTTGAGGCCGAAGGTCATGGCGGTGTAGTAGAAGGCTCCGAATGGCGTGATGAACGCTGTTTTTTCTTCGTCCTCGACAGCCATTTTGATCTGGTTGTACCCAGAGTAGGCGTCGAGGAAACACAGCGACGCCGAGCCCGTGGTGGAATCGATTATTTGGTCGATCCGCGGAAGGACGAATTGCTCCTTCGGGCAGGCGCTGTTTAAATTTGTGTAATCGATGCACATCCTCCAGGTCCCATTTTTCGTCTCGACCAGGACTGGGTTTGCCAGCCACTTGGAGTATTTTATTGGCCGGATTAAGCCTGTAGCGAGTAGACGCTGCACCTCCTCGGCGATGGCTCGGCAGCGCTCTTCATTGAAGGGCCGCAGCGACTGCTTGACAGGTCGCACTTTGGGGTCGGCATTGAGTCTGTGCTCAGCGAGTTCCCTAGGGACACCATGCATGTCAGAGGGCTTCCATGCAAAGATGTCCCTGTTCTCATGGAGGAACTCAATGAGCGCGCCTTCCTATGCTGGGCTCATGCCCGTCCCGATCGTCACCGTTTGGCTGGAGTCGCCTGGGACCAGCTCGACGGTGCGGGTGTGCGTCGTTGCCTCGAAGGCTGAGGTGTTGCCGCCCTCCGAGTTGGGCTTCTTGAGTATGGTGGGGTCGTCGTTGTTGACCCCGCTCGCGTACTTGGCAAGCTCGTCGGCGTGGTTGGCCTCTGCCGCGATGACGGCGTCGGCGAGTTCGGCTCCTTTGGCATCGCACTCGGCGGCCATGTCGGGGTCGCCGTTGATGGTGATGACGCCGCGCGGCCCGGGTAGCTTCATCGCGTTGTACGCGTAGTGGGGCGCCGCCATGAACTTGGCGAACGCCTGGCGCCCCAGGACGCAGTGGTAGGGGCTGTCGAAGGGTACCAGCTCGAAGACGATCCGCTCGGTGCGGAAGTTTGCTGGTGTGCCGAAGGTGACTGGCAGCGTGACCTTGCCGATCGGGTACGCCTTCCGACCGGGGACGATGCCGTGGAACGTGGTGTAGGTCATTTCGACCATCGACTGCGGGAGCCGTAGTCGCCTGAAGGTGTCCAGGTACAGGATGTTGATGGAGCTGCCGTCGTATATCAATGTCTTGGGGAGCCAGTAGTCTCCCACCTTGGGTTTGACCACCAGGGCGACTCGGCCTGGGTACTCGATGCGTGGCGAGTGGTCCTGGTGGCTCCAGGTGATAGGCTGCTACGACCAGTTGAGGAACTGGGGAACGCCCACCTGGGCCACCGTGTTGACGGCGATGGCGTGGGCGATGACCTTCTTCTCGCACTTCGTGTTGAAGCCTGTGAAGGTGTGGAGCGAGCCGGCCACACTGCCGAATTTTCCGCCGTTTGGCGGGTTGTTGTCGGGGTCCTCCCGCGCTCGCCGTGCCTTCACGATCTCCTTGAGAGAGTGGCAGTCGGCGGTCGTGTGCGTGGCGGGCTTCCCTTCCCTGCTGTGAAACGCACAAGGCTGGTTAAGGAGGGCCACGGTGTCGAACCTTGGTTTCGCCTTGTAGTTTCCGCCATCACGGCGTTGCCCTCCGTCGCGGCGGAAGCTCTTGGGCTCGCGCTGCGTGTGCCCAGCGTTGGCGACGAAGTCGACTCGCCCGTCACTGCGGCGCTTGCCAGTGAGGCGAGTGTTGCTGTAGCGTAGGTCGGACTGTCGTCCATTGTCGTTGCCGTTCGTGCGGCGTTGACCTCCCGACTTGTCGTCGGTTTCCTGGTTTGGGTCTTCCTCCGCGTATCTTTTGGCGATCTCAAGGAGGTCCGATATGTTGTCGAGTGTGCGGTATGCACGTTTGAGCTTGGTGACCAAGGGCTCATAGCGGCACGAGGTCTTGAAGCAGTGGATTGTGGTGTCCGGGTGGATGCCGACCGCGTTGTACCATAGTTCTTGCCACCGTTGGACCCAACTGCGGGTCGACTCGCGTGGTCCCTGGACGCATCTTTCCAGGTCCTCGATGGTGGTGGCGCGGGTGTAGGAACCCTCGAAGTGCCTGACGAAGGCATCGCGCAACTCTTCCTAGGAGTCGATGCTATCCGGGGGGAGAGTGTTGATCCACTGCCTGCACGCTCCCTCCATCATCAGGGGGAGGTAGCGGGCTGCTAGTAGGTCGGTGTGGCCAGCGATCCCCATCGCCATGAGGTAGGTGTCCAGCCACACGGACGGGTCGTACAAAGGATCGTACTTCTCTATTTCCTTCGGCGCTTTGAAGTTCGCCGGGTATTTTTTGCCTCGGATCATCGGTCCGAAGCATCGGGGCCCGAGTCGGCTTAGCGACCCCATCAGCTCGCCGTCGCGGCGATTGGTTAGGGTGTGTCGCAGGTCGTCGGGCTGGCGTGCGCGCCAGCTCTGGTTGTTGATGATGTGGGTGCGGGCGTCGACGGGTTGACCGTTGGCGGCGACGAAGTTGGTCGCTGGCCTGGGGTCGTTGGTGGAGAGTGCCGCGTTCGCGGGTCGGTGCTGGAGCTGCAGTGGTTCAGGTGGCGAGCAGTTGAGGGTGTTTGCCGCTAATGGACGGCCACTTGAGGCCGCTCTGCTGCCAGATGAACACGAGTACATCCGGCCTTGTGAGTCGACGCCTGCGTTTTGTTGCTCGACCGCCTTTGCTATCAGGGCCTTGACGTACTGGATCTGTAGGGCGCCGTTGCCGGTGGCCGTGATATTGTCGGCCGCTGCTCGGCCTGCCACGAGGTTGTCCATCGAGGTGGAGAATAGTGGGAGGCCGTTCGCGTCTCGTTCCCGTGAGGAGACCACTATCCGCGGTTGGTCCCTGGGGGGTGCACGGTTGGGTGGAGGTGGGGCGCCCATCGCCGTCGACCCTGGTGGGGGCCGGGCGCTTCCTCCTGGCGGCGCGTTCTTGCAGATCGCGTGCTCGGACACGCGGGCCGGGTCATTCTCGTCGTCGAAGTTCAGGGCGCGCCCCTGGACGGTGGGGTTCAGGCGCGACCTGATTCGTTGCTGGTGGTAACGCGACAGCTCCTGCGTCGTCACCTGCTCGAGGAGAAATTTTTTGCGCTCGGCTTGCTCTTTGCGGACTGCTTCCGCCAGCTTCAGGCGGAGTTCCTCGACCTCCGTTGCCATTGCGTAGGGAGGGATAGGGGTGGAGAAGGGATCCTCCGGTGGGTCGGTGCCAGTCGCCATGTAGGTCGTGGCGTGGCGACCGGTCCCGTCGAGGAGATCGACGGAGTTCTCCGACCCAGAGTCGTAGTCGAAGATCCCAAGGATGGAGGGATCCTCGAAGTCTCCTACGTTGGAGACCTGGGTGATGGAGCCCGCGGGCGAAGCCGCGATGATGGATCCGGCGAGTGACGCCGGAGTCGTCGAATCGGCGTCGTCGTTGAGGGCCGCGTCTTCCGCGGCCGCGGTGGTTTCAGCCACGTCGCTGTGGGCCGAGTTGTACTCGAAGGCGAGGCGGTGGATCGTGCGGACCTGGCTCTCGGAGAGCCGGTCGCGTGGCGGCGACTCGCGGATGCGAGCCGAGTCCTCCAAGACGATGACGTCGGTGAGGCCGACGAAGAGGCTGATCGTGCCGACTGGCAAGATCATGCTATGCGTGACGGGTTGCGCCGCCGGGACGTAGCTGCTCGGCAAGATCTGGAGCATCTCGCCGATCGCTATCATGCGGCCGGTGGCGACTGACTCGTTGATGGGCAGATTGGATCTCGCCGCAGAACACCGGCCAGACCGGCCAGGCCCCAAGGTGGGCGCCACTGTCGTGGGAATGACCACGGCAGATGCTGCAATCGGCAGCGAGTAGTAGAACATAGGGCAAGGGCGGCCAGCCATCTGCGGTGCGAGATGAGGGTGGAGACGCAGGGTTTTACCCAGGTTCGGCCCCCCAGAGGGTAAAGACCTACTCCTGCTAGATTGTATTATGATGGAAGTACAATGGGGCGAGCTCGACGGCTAGGCGGCGAGTCACTTGGGTGGATGATGGAACGTATCCTCTACACGACCTGTAGGGAGGTTTATATAGACTCACCGCCCTAGGGTTTACATATCTCAACCGAATCAGTTAAGGTTTCGGCACTCATTTAACCTAATCCGACTGGGCCTATCTACTCTCCTGGGCCTTCAGATTCCAGTCGCTTGGATCCACGCTAGGCCTTGACCCAGTCGCCGTCCTACAGGCCCACTCGCCAGTTCCTGGGCCAGTCGGAAACGTCCTGCTGGGTATACCCCGGTAGGCATATGCCCATCATATCCTATAAATTCTATTCCTTTGCTAGTGTCTACTTTTTAGCTTCGAAATAATGAGCAATGAACTTGGTTAAAATATTTCTGACATTTTTACAACAATAAAAAGCATCCAAAAGATGATTTGATTACATGCTTAGCCCAAAGAATTTGATTTTAGAACTACTCAACCCCATTGAGCTTAATTTAAATAGACTTGATAGCACTCTTGAATGAAATTGTTTGATAAAATGGATGCTTCGAAGTAGTAGATATTATGCCACTACTTTTTCTAATAATTAAAGTAAGATATTGCTTTACGCGTGTCATTACAACACTGTCGTGCTCCATAGGGAACTATTAACTCCGCTGGCCAACGAACGATCTAAATGTGGGAAACCACTTGATTTCTTCTATTGAGTTATGTAAGCGTCTGTAGCTGCAATGCTATGACGAGTAAAATTTTAGTCTCCTCGTGGTTTCACGTTCCAATTGAAGTTGTAGTACTCCTATGACCCACTATTGCTCAACAATTATCTATTGGCATGGTCATGAGTGCGCAACATAGTCCCAATTAACATGTTAAAAACAGTGGCTTGATTTCTCTATGAAAGAGCTGAAGTTTTTGAAAAACAAGGAAAGTAAAAAGGTGCTTTGAGATTCTTGAAATTTTGACGTGGCACTAGATGAGTTGTTCTTAAATTGAATGTTTTTGGTGCCAACTTGAGTACTCTTAATTGATTAAATGAACAGGAGCAAGAAGTTTTTCATCTCTCAACAAAGAGAGAAACCAAAAGAATTTGTTTCACTTTCCTAACTAAACTTTTGACACTTGCTCGGGCATATGGTTTATTTGCTAGCAAGGTATACGTGGTTAGGAAGTGGAATCAGTGCAATCTTGTGAATACTTGTATGATTATGTTTAAGATTGCAGGAATTGTGAAGAAAAGAATTTGACAACAATTCGAGCTTGTAAGTTCTTTTATTTCATCTCGAATCTCTGGTATTCTTCCTTATTTTCTTGTCACTCGAGGGCGAGCAACATCTAAGCTTGGGGGAGTTGATAGTTGTGAGATTTGATACATTTTTTATGGTTTCTATTTATGGTTTTTGTTTGGATTTGATGGTTTTCTAGCTTTACCTAATGCTAATACTTCGGTAGCGAAGAAAAATTGGTTTTTAATGTGTGTTTCAGGTTCTGAACATCAATAGAGGGTTTTAATAGCAAAAACACAATATTCAGATGAAAACAAGCAAGTCTCTTTTTGGAAGAAATCGAGGGAGTGATGTCTATGCACGCTTCTATTCTTGTAGATAGTGTTGGGCCTCCAAGTGCAGAGGTTTGTAGAACAACAGCAGGTTTCCCTTAAGTGGATCACCCAAGATTTATCGAACTCAGGGTGGAAGTGGTCAAAGGTATCCCTCTCAAGCAACCCTGCAATCAAGATACAAGAAGTCTCTTGTGTCCCTAACACACCCAATACACTTGTCAGGTGTATAGGTGCACTAGTTCGGTGAAGAGATGGTGAAATACAAGTAATATGGATGATTATACGTGGTAATTGCAATCTGAAATAAAGATGGCAGCAATCAAACATGTAATAGGACTGATTGTAAACGGTGTTTCAATGCTTAGAAACAAGGCCTAGGGATCATACTTTCACTAGTGGACACTCTCAATATAAATATCTAATCTTTATTATGCTACTCTGAACTACTCTCCGGTTGGATAACTCCAATTCACGGTAGGGCTACAAAATCTCTCCTTAAAGTTCGCATTCCCCATCTAGGTAACCCCAACCCTATCACTTTGAGCGCTAGATGGTTCCAAAAAACACCACAATTTCATAGAGACATCCAACTCAAAATATAACTCATGATAAGTATTTCTGTAATCTTTAGCCTAAGTGCCACACAGTGTGCACACTGTCAACTTCACACATGTGGGGATAACTGGAGATTTCAATAAAGCACTTGAGTAGCAGAGTAGATCTACTTGATTACAAAGCTCATGATCATAATAAGATCACGCATAGAGAGAGATGAACACATAGCTACCGGTAGAGCCCTTAGCCTCGAGGGGGAACTACTCCCTCTTCATCATGGGAATCAGCAACGGCGATGGAGATGGTGATGGATATCAATGGAGATGGCTCCGGGGGTAATTCCCTGTCCCGGCAAGGTGTCGGAACAGAGACTTCTGTCCCCCAAATCTTCCCTTCGGTGGCGGCGGCGTTGTGGAACTTTTCATGGACAAAGGCTGGATGATCTAGGGTTTCTGTATCAGGGGCTTTATGTAGGCGGAAGGGCAAGGTCGGTGGGCGCCCATGCCACCTGGTGGCGCCACCTAGGGTAGGCCCGCGCCACCACATGGTGTGGCCACCTCGTGGCCCCCCTTCGGCTGCCCTTCAGACTCCGTGTTCCTTCTAGTAAAATATCGACTTTGGTTTTTATCCCGTCCAATTCCGAGAATATTTCCTTACTAGCTTTTCTCAAACCAAAAACAACATAAAATAGGAAAATGGCACTACGACATCTTGTCAATAGGTTAGTTCCGGAAAATGTATAAAAATACCTCAAAGTGTATAAGAAACATAAGAAAGTCGATACAAAACAAGCATGGAGCACAAAAATTATAGATATGTTTACGATGTATCAGGGAGGCATACAGTAGCTTTAATGAGCAACTATACGATGGGAATATTTCTCCGGCCGTATATTTGCCACCGCCTTCGTCTTGTCAAAAGTGACAACTTTAATGAAGAGGCTGAGGATGAAAACATAACACAGTAGCCACTGTTCCTTCTAGAACGGAGAAAGAAGAGATCCGGAGAAGAAGGGAAAGACGTTCTTCATCTTGCTCCACGCTCTTCGACCTCCTAGCCACCACACCCCCATAGCCATTACTTGTACTTGAGATATATATATATAGAGAGAGAGAGAGAGAAAGAGAGAGAGGGAGAGAGAGAGATTCACCTTGCAAGATTAGGGTTTGAGATTGTTTCTTCCCATCTTGAATTGTCTTGAATTTATTTCTATTCTTATTATGGATCTCCATGGTAATATCAAGAAGAACTCCCTTTATTTAATTATATCGATGATGCTTTCTTCTCTCAAGTGTGAGTATGTTCCCTTGGGCATGGGAGATGTAAGGGATTGGTGAGATGTGATGTGCCTATATAATTTCCATTAGTTTGTGCTTAATATTAATTACTATATTATGTGTTCTTGACTATCTGTGGGATGCTTAATTCTTGTTGTCCAATTAAGGGCCCAGACAACATGATACCTTGTTCTACATGGATACAATCTTGTTTGCTAGCAGACCGGCGACCCCCGGAGTGACATGGGGATATCAATGGAAAACTAGTTGAGCTCGAGGAGCACGAGGAGCTTAATTGCATTAGTCCGATCGAAGGAGCTTAATTGCTAAGCAACCTAAAGGATCTTAATCGTCTATTTACTGACCATGGTTGTGGTAATAGGCTAGTAGGATTATTGAAGTTGGGATGAAATCTACCAAGAGGAGTTCTGGCTAATTATGGGTTAATCGCTTATACACATACTTATAAGATTATAATTGTTACACTTATCACTCATCCACCTGGCACATTCACTATCACCATGAACTTTATCTCCCCGTGCCTATTTTGTCATCTGCAGAAAACAACAAACAACCAATCGTTCTTTACTTTTCAGCTTTTTATTTCCAAAGTTTACATTTTATTTTTATTTAAATACATTCAGTTTAATCCAAAACTTTATTCTTATTTCAACACTTGCAGTCAATTCACTCGAAGACCTATGACAACTTTGAGTGTGACAGAGACTTCATTCATAAGCACTTACCTTTGAGCTCCCTGTGGGATCGATATCTTAACTTCGAAACTAGCTACAAACGATTTGTGCACTTGCAGTCATCAGCTAGTGCATGAGCTTTGCTTCCTTAGTGTCGTGGTATTATCAACGAGTACGACATGGAGGGGTCCTCACAGAGCGTGTTTAGAGACGTGGGGTAAGGTGGAAGGTTGGCGGGTACGAGGTAACACAGCTTACCCAGGTTCAGATCCCACGACGGTGGCGGGATCCTACTCCTGCTATAAATCACTATAATGGCAATACGCCGAGTTACATGGATCGGTTCGCTGTGCGCGATATGAGTTGTGCGTTCTAACTTGTCTACCCTAAAGGCTCTTGATCCTAGGGTTACAGGTAAAGTCCTTGCCGGACAGGTTACAGAGTCCTACAAAGTATACTAGTCTATCGTGTCTTGCACTCCAAGACTCCGGGTACGTCGGTGACTCCTCCGTAGCCTTCCTTTATCCGGCATGGGCCTCCCTTCTGGATCCATCTAACTGGGCCACCCAGCAGGCCATGGACCTTGCTACCAACTGTGGGCCACCTGGGTTATCCGGATTAGAGACATGCTATGATGATACCCATTTAGAATATCCCCAATAGTAGCCCCCGGAGAACTCCGAGATCTTGTGTTGTATTGCCTCTTCAGGTTGAATGCTCCGTCTAGATGAATGTCGGAAAATCTTCAAGCAATATCTTGTAGTCCTCTCAAGAACCCTGCAATGCCCTCCGTCTTCAACTTGTAAGTCGGAGAACTGCTGAATCTTCCATCGTACTCTTCTCGTAGACTGACTGGATCCGTCCATGTCGGAATCTTAGGATGGGATGGTTCACCTACCCGTGTTAGCCATAGCAACATAGACCATAGGTCAGCAACGCCTCGTTACTCACACATGCAGAGAACACAATTATAGCCGTTTTTCCCGCGCGAAGGATGCAAAACATTGGCGGCGGCGGTTGGAACGTGGCGAAATTTCCTGTCCACACAGCAATCGTTCGATCAACTTGCATGAATCTTGACGCGGGGTACTATAAATAATAACTGTCGTGGGAATGGTCACGGCAGATGCTGCAATCGGCAGCGAGTAGTAGAACGAGGGGT
This sequence comes from Avena sativa, assembly GCA_916181665.1. Lineage (NCBI taxonomy): Eukaryota > Viridiplantae > Streptophyta > Magnoliopsida > Poales > Poaceae > Avena > Avena sativa. The sequence continues at coordinate 130,356,655 of OV702283.1, read as the reverse complement.
AAGGGCGGCCATCCATCTGCGGTGCGAGATGAGGGCGGAGACACAGGGTTTACCCAGGTTCGGCCCCCCGGAGGGTAAAGACCTACTCCTGCTAGATTGTATTATGATGGTGGTATAATGGGGCGAGCTCGGCAGCTAGGCGGCGAGTCGCTTGGGTGTAAGATGGAACGTATCTCTACACGCCCTGTAGGGAGGTTTATATAGACTTACCTCCCCTAGGGTTTACATATCTCAACCGAATCAGTTAAGGCTTTGGTACTTGTTTAACCTAATCCGACTGGGCCTATCTACTCGCCTGGGCCTTCAACTTCCAATCGCTTGGATCCACACCGGGCCTTGATCCAGTCGCCATCTTGCAGGCCCACTCTCCAATTCCTGGGCCAGTCGGAAACGTCCTGCTGGGTATACCCCGGTAGGCATATCCCCATCAGTAGTCCCCGAGGCCGTCGTCGATTGGGCACAGGTGGTTGCTAGCAGTCGGAGTATACGGCTTTCAACGCGGACATCCAGTCGAATTGGCGGCGGGCTCCTGAATAAAGGAGGAAACTAGTCATTCTGGTCGCAGCTTTGGCGATTGGGTCGGCGAAATATTTAGTCACTGTTTGCAGTGATCGGGTCGGCGAGCCGAGTGGCTGAAGTTGGACCGTCCAAACGCAGTCAAACTAGCCGTTGGGGTAATCCAACGGTAACTTTTGGCGTAATCACCGCGTAGTAACGGCTCCCTGATTTGGCGGGTAACAACCGCTATATAAAGGGGATGGTAGGCGATCGGAGAACCACCTCCTCGTCATTTCCTCCGATTGCGTGCACCTTCGTTTTCCTCCGCATCGCGATCCAGCCGAACCGAAATCCTCCGACCCCCACGAATCCTTCCGCCTATGGCCCCCTCCACCGAGCCATGGGGCAGATCCAAGTGCACGAGAGCACAACTGGCGTCCTTCGAGGAAGCCGGGATCCTGCGCGCCGGTAGGTGGCGCATCCCCGCGGCCGGAGAGGTGACTCCGGACCCGCGCGAGGGAGAGTTCGTCTGCTTCACCTGGCACCTAGAGCGGGGGCTGGGATTCCCAACATCTCTTTTCTTTTGGCGCTTCTGCGCCTTCTACGGGATCCAGCCGTCGGACCTGGGTCCGCACAGCATCGAGCAGCCAGCCATTTTCGTGGCGTTCTGCGAGTGCTACCTGGGCTGTAGGCCCTACTTCCCCCTCTGGCAAGACCTGTTCCACGGGAGGATCAGTCGCGAAGAAGCGGGCGGCCCAATGCTCGCCGCGGGCGGCCTGACGTTTCAGTTGAAATCGAAGGCTTCCTTCTTCGATCTGATGCTACCCGCCAAGGCAACGAATGAATGGAAGAAATCGTGGTTTTATGTCACCGAGGCGACTCCGGACGGCGAGGTGGCGATCCCAAGATACTCCGCCGACCGACCCGAACCGCGCCGACTCCAGGTCGGCAAGCTTCCAACAGACCAACGGATGGTTGTGGATGAAATGCTTCAGACCATCCGCGGCCTGAAGAAGAAAGGTCTCCAGCCCATCAACTTGTATAACTGCTGGCTCGGGCGGCGACTCGTCCCCCTGGCCCCCCGCGACCACTACATGTACGAGTACGCGGGCCGGGAGGACTCGACGAAGTCCTGCCTCGCCGAGTGGCAACTCGAGGATTACCTCCTGGCGCTGAAGAAGATCACCCAGGCAGCGTACCTCGACGCGAAGGCGGGGGTCGCCCCCTACACCGCGAAGCATCCAGCCCCAACGGTAAGTCATCTTTCTATCATTCGCAGTCGCAGTTAAATGCTGTCGCGGTTATACTGACATTGTCTTATGCTTATTGCAGCTATTTCAAGTGGTGGAAGGGTGGCTTCCGCCCGCGGACGACGAGAATTCGAGCTCGTCCGTCCAGGAGGTAGGCGACTCGCCCCCAGCAAGGGGCGGTGTCGAGAGTGACGGGAGAGGCGACGACGATGAATCTGAGGAAGAGGTCACCCCGCTGGTCCGGAAAACTCAAGGACAGCGGCAGCGCGAGCTCGAAGCGAGCAAAAGCATAGAGCGTCATGATGACGACAACGACGAGCTCCCCGATCACACCTCGCATCGCGAGGCTACTCCATCGAAGAAGAAGAAGAAGAAGAAGGAGGAGGAGGTGAAGGCCCCTCCAAAGAGGAAGACGAAGCCAGCAAAACAGGCGTCTCCGCCTCACTCGCCAAGCAGCTCCGACGCCACCAGCCTGGACAGGGGTGAAGCTCCACAGACGACAGCGGCGCCGGATATCACCGTCGTCCTGAGCGAGGTGCCTCTGGCCTCGATGCCTCCGCCGTTCGCCCTAGTCTTTGGGTCGGGGCCGCTCCGATCGCGGCAGCTTCGCCGCCTAGGGGTGCTCCCGCCAAAAACGTTTCGGAAGCCCCAGTCGCGGCCTCGAAAACGAAGAAACCGTCCGTGTCTTGGGAACGCGATGTCCTGGAGATGGGCCTCAGTCGACGGCTGGGCCCCGAACTGGAGAAGCCGGCCGGCATCCGCACGGTGCTGCGGTTCCTACCGGTCGCCAAGTGAGTTTTATTCTCGTGTCTTTGTTTTTCATTGTACTCGGACTAGTTTGCTCATGTGATCACTTTGTAGGACTGGAGCCAAGAAGATAGGCCATCCAACCGTGGCCAAGGTGCCTCCAGTCGTCAGCGAGGAGGACCCCTCCCGGAAGAGGAAGGCGGACGAGGTAATTGCCCCCGCGGATAGCGCTAAGAAGGCCAAGGGCGACGAGGTCGTCACGGTGTCTGACGACACAGTGGTTGCTCCGAGTGAACCCGTGGCGGGGGCGGCCTTGACGACCAAGGAAGGTGCTCCCTCACCTTGGGTGGCCGAGCCGGCCTCCTTTGGTGCCGGCGCATCCATCGCAACCTTCCCGCGCTTCATGACTAAAGCGGCTACAGCAAGTGGTACATCGCCCTCGAGCCGCGCACATGGGGTCGTCGACACGGAGGTCGAGCAACATCGCGGGCACACGCCGGCTCTCCTCGCATCCGTGGACGCGATACAGCTTCATGGTATGCTTGGCGCAGCCATCCAAGTATGTCCAGTCCCCGAGGATCAAGCCGCTGTATTGCAGCGGTCCGATTCTTTTAGTGTCTTGCTTTTATTTTTCGTGTCCAGTCCCCGAGTGCGCGCTTGCTGAATTTCAGCGGGTGGGCACTTAGGATTTTTGATTGCCAGTCCCCGAGTGCGCACTCGCTGAATTTCAGCGGGTGGGCACTTAGGATTTTTGGCTGCCAGTCCCCGAGTGCGCACTCGCTGAATTTCAGCGGGTGGGCACTTAGGATTCCGCTGTTGCTAACTGTTTGACTTGTCTTCAGGGTTTGCAGCGCGAGTCAGCCGACCGGCTCGCTGCAAAACGTCATGTGGAGAGGGAACTGGCCGCCATCCAAGAGGCGAACACGGGGCTCCCGGCGATTGCTGCGAAGGCAGAGGAGGTCCACCAGGGCTTCGTCCCAGCGACTGAGTTGGCGGCAGCTCAAACTGCTTTAAGCTCAGCTGAGGAGCGGATCGCCCACCTTGAACGCGAGCTGAAGGAGGCGAGGGAGGAGGCAACTTCGGCGGATGGGCGAGCCAAGGCTGCTGTTACAGCCGCCGCTGAGGAGCGTAAGGTCTCCGACGCCCTTGTTGCTGGGCTTCAAGACGACTACACCTCTCTTCAGAGCTTCATCACGGATCTCTCCCGTCCCTTGATTGGTGAGTGTGCCTTCCTGTGCCTGTAACGTTTGCATCGTGTAATCTTTGATGTACTCACTGTCGCTTTCTGTCCGCAGGTAGAATCATTGACAGCGCGGAAGAGGCGAGTTCGTTCGACGCGCGGCAATGTGTGGCCACGCTGGTCGACTCGGCCACGTTGTCGGCGACGTGCATACGGGCGTATCTCTAGGAAATGTCACCCACGGAGGTGATTCCCAGCGATCTCGTCGAGGTGTGGCGATACTTGGAGAAGGCGCCGTCGGTCGTCGAATTCATGACGCGATCGGCGTTCCGACGCGGAGCGACGACGGCGCTTAGCCTTGGGCTCGCTCACTTCCCGGAAGACTTCGATCTGGACGACGTGACGAGTGGCTACCCGTCGTCGACCGGCTCTGTGGAGATCTCTGAGGTGCTGAAGCTGACGAACCGCGCCGCGGTACACTCCGAGCGCGTCTAGGCGATGGGCGAACCTCCTTCCTTATCAGGAGACGGTCGTCGCACCCAATGACCCCGAGCCGCAGCACCGGGACTTCAAGATCGAGCAACCCTTCCGTGCAGCGATGGCGGGTGAGCTGACGACGTACCCGTCAAACCCGTACACTCCCTTCATTCGCAATCGCAAGGGTGGTGGCGAGTCGTCGTCGAAGCCTGCGGAGTAGAATATTGTGCCCTGGGGCGTTAGTAACAGTGCTGCCATTGGGCATACTTTGTATTTTTTAACGCTTGCGACATGCTATTAATGAAATATTGTGTTGTTTTGTGAATTGTTGTGTGTCTCTGATTGAGGTTTGAACGAGTCCCCGAGCACGTCCGCCCTTTTTTATGGGGTTTCCCTCGTTTGTTATGTGTTTGCGGTTTTGAATGTTTTGTTTATTGGGGTCGACTCGCCCGAATTCGGAGAGCCAGTCGCAAGGCGACTCCCATGAGTGCTCTGTACTTCACCGTTTTCCCTTGCGCGAACAAGGTCGGGTTGCCGAGTCCCCGAGCGTGGTACTTGGTTGTTCTAGGTGCGATTCGAGCGTGGGTGAGGACTTGGCGCGTTATGGTGAGAACATCGCTCCTGCCTGGCCCGTTGGGTCAGTCGCGTGGCGAGTCCTGGGAATGCTCTTGTACTTGGCGTTTTCCCTAGCCGCTCGTGCTGGACTGGTCATCAGTCCCCGAGCGTGGTACTTGGCCATTCGAGTCGCTATGTCGAGGATGCGGAGGATCATGGTCGCTGTGAGAAGAGAAGGCAGTTGTCTTGGATCGTAGAACCAGTCGAGCTAGGCGACTCTAATGGGGCTCCGGCTAGGCGTTTTTCGTGGACGTTACAAGACCTGGGGTGACCCAGTGCCCTTGTAACGCACTACTTGGCCATGCCGATCGCTGTACCAGAGGTTGACTTCTGCAGTTAGCTTGACGCTGTTATTACGAGTGCGAGTGGCACAAGACACGAAGAGTAGGCGCAATTTGCGGTAACCAATTCTTTTTATTTCATAGCGACTGGAGGATACATATATGGGGTTCTAGGAGTAGAACTTCCATAGGAGGTTTAAATTCCATGGTCGCTTGACATCGAGTTTGTCGTCCCCGCGGACGTCGATGAGGTAGTAGGCGTCGTTGCCGAGTACTCGCCCGATGGCGAATGGTCCCTCCCATGGGGGGAAAGCTTGTGCATGCCTTTCTTGTCCTGGATGAGGCGCAGCACCAGGTCGCCTTCTTGGAAGGTGCGAGTTTTCACCCGCCGGCTGTGGTAGCGGCGGAGTCCTTGATGGTAGATGGCGGTGCGTGATCGAGCGAGGTCGCGTGCCTCGTCGAGTTGATCGACTCCATCCTGTCGTGCGAGTTCGTTCGCAGCCTCCGTGTAATGGACGACCCTTGGCGAGTCGTGCTTCTCCAGTTGACGGAGGGTAGCTCCTGTACACCATGAAGAAGGGGGTGAACCCTGTCGACCTGTTGACCGAGGTGCGGATGCCCCAGATGACGGAGGGTAGCTCCTCGACCCAGCACCCGGCGGTACGCTCGAGTGGTACTTGGAGCCGCGGCTTCAGGCCGTGGAGGATGCTCTGGTTGGCCCGTTCCGCTTGGCCGTTGGACTCCGGGTGGGCGACTGACGCGAGGTCGAGCCAGATGTGGTGTTCCTCGCAGAACTCGGCCATGGCTCCTTTGGCGAAGTTGGTGCTATTGTCCGTGATGATGCTGTTTGGGAACCCATAGCGATATATGAGCTCGCGTAGGAATTTGGTTGCGGTCTTCCTGTCGCATTTCCGGACTGGCTTGGCCTCCACCCACTTTGTGAATTAGTCGACCGCGACCAGAAGGTGGGTGAAGCCGGAGGGGGCCTTTTTGAAGGGGCCTACCATGTCCATACCCCACACGGCGAATGGCCAGGTGATAGGGATTGTCTTGAGCGCTGAGCTCGGCACGTGTGTCTGGTTGGCGTACTTCTGGCACCCAGCGCACCGCTGGACAATGTCGATGTAGGGGTTCGTAGCATGGAAAACAAAAATTTTCTATCGCATACAAACAAACAAGCCAAGATCTATCTACTAGATTGTAGCAACGAGTCGATGGAATAACTTACCCTCGAAGATTCCAAAGTGTTTAACGAGAGCGGATTCTCGTGGGTGATGTAGTCGTACTCTTCCCGATCTCAAGATCGTGTAGACCGGCAGCGCTCCCGCAGTCGGTCACACGTTCGGTACTCGACGAAGACCTTCCTCTCCCTTGTTCCAGCAGGCAGCGGAGGTTGTAGCACTCTCCTCGTGATTCCGGCAGCACAACGGCGTGGTACCGGAAGTAGAGGGGAGATCCCGCAGGGCTTCGCCTTAAGCCGGAGCGAGTATGGTGGAGTATGAGAGAGGGCTATTAGTGGTCTAGGGATTAGACACACCAATTAGAAGGCTCTAAACCGAAGGCTAGGGCAATTAGAAGCTCTAAACCAAAACGGCTCTAAACCGGAGATTAGAGGATAGGAACTTGTGTGTCTAGAGGAGGAGGCCCTGCCCCTCCTCTTATAGGTGGGAGGCGCGGCCAAGGAGAGGGGAGTCCCTCCCCAAGTCGGCCTTGGGTGGCGCGCCGGCTTGGAGAGGAGGGACTCCTCCCCCAAGTCGGTTTTGCCTCCTCTTGCTTGTTTCCCACAGTTTCCTGTTTTAGCCGTTTGACTTTCAAACTGGACATTTGACTTTTCTGTTTTAGGATTCAATTTAATCCTTTATTTGGAACAGCAAGAACACTTAGTACATGATGCAATCATTCCAATATGTAATGACACATTCATGTACCCCTCCCCCCTCCCGGAGTGCCGGACATTCCGGAACCTTCTAGAACATTCACCGGAATCATTTCCGAACTCCGAAACGGGACTTTCCTTATATGAATCATATTCTCCGGACCATTCCGGATCACCTCGTGATATCCCGGATCCCATCCGAGACTCCGAACAACATTCGGTCTCTTTCTCATAATACCATAACTACTCAAACAACGTCGAATCCTTAAGTGTGTCTCCCTACGGTTCGTGAATTATGCGGACATGATCGAGACACTTCTCCGAACAATAACCAATAGAGGAATCTAGAAATTCATATGGCTCCCACATATTTCTACGATTACTTTGCGATCGAATGAACCACTTACATACGATACCAATTTCCCTTTGTCTCACGATATGTTACTTATCCGAGGTTATGATCGTCGGTATCTCTGCATACCTAGTTCAACCTTGTTACTGATAAGTACTCTTTTCTCGTTCCCGTGATATGTGATCCCTTGTGAGCCAGTCACATGCTTGCAAGCTAATTGGATGACATTCCACCGAGAGGGCCCAGAGTATATCTATCCGTCATATGGATGGACAAATCCCACTCTTGATCCATGTGTCTCAACCAATACTTTCTGAACACTTAATGCCACCTTTATAGCCACCCAGTTACGGTGTGGTGTTTGATGTCATCAAAGCATCCATCCGGTAAAGGTGATATGCATGATCTCATGGTCGAAGGAATTAGGTTACTATGTATCAGAAAGCATATAGCAATTGAACTAATGAAATGACTTGATCTTTATGCTACGCTTATCTATAGGAGTATGTCCACCATATCATTCTCCTAACGATATGATCTTGTTGTTGATAACATCTCAATGTTCATGATAGGGAAACCTCAATCATTTATCAACCAACAAGCTAGTGAAGTATAGAGGCTATACTAGGGACTTCAAATTAAGTTTACAAATCACACAAGTATTAATGTTTCCTTGTTAATACTATTACAGCATGAATGTAAACATTTATCATAAACACAAAGATATAATAATAACTACATTTATTATTGCCTCTAGGGCATATCTCCAACAGTCGACGGCATCGGCGTGTGCGGTGGGCCAGTAGAAGCCGTGTCGCATAGCCTTGGCGACCAGAGAGCGGGCGCCGGCGTGGTGGCCACAGTCGCCGGAGTGGATGTCGTGGAGGATCTTGCGTCCTTCGGCGGGTTGGACGTAGCGTTGGAACACGCCGGTCATGCTGCGCTTGTGGAGCTCGCCGTCGATGATGGTGAAGGATTTTCATCGGCGTGCAATCATCCGGGCGTCCGTCTCGTCTGCCGGCAAGGTGCCAGCCTCGAGGTAGGCGACGTAGGGCTTGGTCTAGTCGTCTGGCTCGGCGACGAGTGCGACCAGGACTGCCTCTGGCTGTAGCAGGACTCCGATGTCGATCTCCCTTGGGGGAGAGACTGATGGCTTGGTGATCGTGTCGAGGAAGACGCCGGCGGGTGGTGCGAGTCGAGCCGACCCGATGCGAGAGAGTGCGTCAGCCTCCTCGTTCTTCCGCCTGTCGATCTACTCGACGGAATACCCTGCGAAGTGTCCCCCCAGCTTGTCTACTGCTTGGCGGTATGCCGCCATGGTGGGAGAGACGGCGTCGCACGTGCCGGCGACTTGCCCAGCGACGAGGTCGGAGTCTCCGTAGCAGCGTAGGCGGTTGACGTTCATCTCCTTGGCAGCTCGCATGCCGTGGAGTAGTGCCTCGTACTCGGCCATGTTGTTGGTGCAGGGGGTGAAGTCGAGGCAGAGGACGTAGCGAAGCTTGTCGCCCTTCGGCGAAGTCAGCACGATCCCTGCTCCTGCGCCGTCCGCGTTCTTGGAGCCTTCGAAGTTCAGGCTCCAGTAATGGAGGTATGGCAGCTTTTCTAGCTGCTGGGCCTCTTCCCAGTCGGCGATGAAGTCCGCTAGAGCCTGTGATTTGATCGCTTTTCATGGCTCATACTTGATGTTGTGGACGCCAATTTCGACGGCCCACTTGGCGACTCGCCCGGTCGCCTCACGGTTGCGGATGATGTCCTGCAACGGTGCTGAGGAGACGACCGTGATCGGGTGCTCCTGGAAGTAGTGCGGCAGGCGCCGCTGTGCTCTAAAGACCGCGTATACCAGTTTCTAGTACTGCGGGTACCGCTGGCGCGACTCGGTGAGGACCTCGCTGATGTAGTACACCGGTCGCTGTACCAGGCGCTCCTTTCCTTCCTCTGGCCGTTCGACGACCATGACGGCGCTGACGACGCTCTCGGAAGCCGCGACGTAGACCAGCATGGGTTCTTTGTCGGCGGGGGTGGCGAGTAGCGGTGCTGCGAGAAGCACCTTCTTGAGGTCGCGGAGCGCGTCGTCCGCCTCCTTGTCCCACTGGAAGGTGGGGTTCTTTCGCATCAGGCGGTATAGGGGCATCGCCTTTTCGCCCAGGCGGGGGATGAAGCGACTGAGAGCCGCTACTCGCCCGGCCAACTTCTGGACATCGCGCAGGCACTCGGGTTTGCCGAGTCGAGCGATCGTGTCGATCTTGGTGGGGTTCGCCTCGATCCCGCGCTTTGAGACGACATACCCCAGTAGTTGCCCTGATGGTACGCCGAAGGTGCATTTGCCTGGGTTGAGCTTTATCTTGTATTTCCGCAGGTTGGCGAATGTTTCCGCTAGGTCGGCGAGTAGATCGCCCTGGCGAGCGGACTTCATGACCACGTCATCGATGTAGACATGGATGTTGCGGCCAATTTGGCTCGCGAGGCACTCCTGCATGCACCGCTGGTAGGTCGCCCCGGCATTCTTGAGGCCGAAGGTCATGGCGGTGTAGCAGAAGGCTCTGAATGGCGTGATGAATGCCGTCTTCTCCTCGTCCTCAATATCCATTTTGATCTGGTTGTACCCAGAGTAGGCATCGAGGAAACACAGCGACTCTGAACCCGCGGTGGAGTCGATTATTTGGTCGATCCACGGGAGGACGAACTGCTCCTTCGGGCAGGCGCTGTTTAAGTTTGTGTAATTGATACACATCCTCCAGGTCCCGTTCTTCTTCTCGACCAAGACTGGGTTTGCCAGCCACTTGGAGTATTTGATTGGCCGAATGAAGCCTGCAGCGAGTAGACGCTGCACCTCCTCGGCGATGGCTCGGCGGCGCTCTTCATTTAAGGGCCGCAGCGACTGCTTGACGGGTCGCACTTTGGGGTCGGCGTTTAGTTTTTGCTCAGGGAGTTCCCTAGGGACACCAGGCATGTCAGAGGGCTTCCATGCGAAGATGTCCCTGTTCTCACAGAGGAACTCGATGAGCGCGCCTTCCTAGGCTGGGCTCATGCCCATCCCGATCGTCACCGTCTGGCTGGAGTCGCCTGGGACCAGCTCGACGGTGCGGGTGTGCGTAGTTGCCTCGAAGGCTGAGGTGTTTGCACCCTCCGAGTTGGGCTTCTTGAGTATGGTGGGGTCGTCGTTGTTGACCCCGCTCGCGTATTTGGCGAGCTCATCGGCGTGGTTGGTCTCTGCCGCGATGATGGCATCGGCGAGTTCGGCTCCTTTGGCTTCGCACTCGGCGGCCATGTTGGGGTCGCCGTTGATGGTGATGACGCCGCACGGCCCTGGGAGCTTCATCGCATTGTACGCGTAGTGGGGCGCTGCCATGAACTTGGCGAACGCCTCGCGCCCCAGGACGCAGTGGTAGGGGCTATCGAAAGGTACCAGCTCGAAGACGATCCGCTCGGTGCGGAAGTTTGCTGCTGTGCCGAAGGTGATGGGCAGCGTGACCTTGCCGATCGGGTACGCCTTCCGATCGGGAACGATGCCGTGGAACGTGGTGTAGGTCGTCTCGACCATCGACTGCAGGAGCGGCAGTCGCCTGAAGGTGTCCAGGTACAAGATGTTGATGGAGCTACCGCCGTCCATCAATGTCTTGGGGAGCCAGTAGTCGCCCACCTTGGGCTTGACTACCAGGGCGACTCGGCCTGGGTACTCGATGCGTGGCGAGTGGTCCTGGCGGCTCCAGGTGATGGGCTGCTCCGACCAGTTGACGAACTGGGGAACGTCCACCTAGGCCACCGCGTTGACGGCGACGGCGCGGGCGATGACCTTCTTCTCGCGCTTCGTGTTGAAGCCTGTGAAGGTATGGAGCGAGCCGGCCACATTGCCGAATTTTCCGCCGTTTGGCGGGTTGTTGTCGGGGTCCTCCCGCGCTCGCCGTGCCTTCTCAATCTCCCTGAGAGTGTGGCAATCGGCGGTCGTGTGCGTGGCGGGCTTCCCTTCTCTGCTGTGAAACACACAAGGTTGGTTAAGGAGGGTCGCGGGGTCGAACCTTGGTTTCGCCTTGTAGTTGCCGCCGTCGCGGCGTTGCCCTCCGTCGCGGCGGAAGCTCTTGGGCTCGCGCTGCGCGTGCCCGGCGTTGGCGACGAAGTCGACTCGCCCGTCACTGCGGCGCTTGCCAGTGAGGCGAGTGTTGCTGTAGCGTAGGACGGACCGTCGTCCGTTGTCGTTGCCGCTCGTGCGGCGTTGGCCTCCCGATTCGTCGTCGGTTTCCTGGTTTGGGTCTTCCTCTGCGTACCGTTTGGCGATCTCGAGGAGGTCCGGTATGTTGTCGAGTGTGCGAGAATGTCGCTTGAGCTTGGCGGCCAAGGGATCGTAACGGCACGAGGTCTTGAAGCAATGGATCGCGGTGTCCGGGTGGATGCCGACCGCGTTGTACCATAGTTCTTGCCACCGCTGGACCCAGTTGCGGGTCGACTCGCGGGGTCCCTGGACGCATCGCTCCAGGTCCTCGATGGTGGCGGCGCGTGTGTAGGAGCACTCGAAGTGCCTGGCGAAGGCATCTCGCATCTCGTCCCAGGAGTCGATGCTATCCTGGGGAAGGGTGTTGATCCACTGCCTGCACGTTCCCTCCATCATCAGGGGGAGGTAACGGGCGGCTAGCAGGTCGGTGTGGCCAGCGATCCCCATTGCCATGAGGTAGGTGTCTAGCCACACGGAGTGGTCGTACGAGGGGTCGTACTTCTCTATTTCCTTCGGCGCCTTGAAGTTCACCGGATATTTTTCGCCTCGGATCATCGGTCCAAAGCACCGGGGCCCGAGTCGGCTTAGCGACCCCATTGGCTCGCCGTCGCGGCGATTGGTTAAGGTGTGTCGCAGGTCGTCGGGCTGGCGTGCGCGCCAGCTTTGGTTGTTGATGATGTGGGTGCGGGCGCCGACGGGCTGACCGTTGGCGGCGACGAAGTTGTTCGCTGGCCTGGGGTCGTTGGTGGAGAGTGCCGCGTTCGCGGGTCGGTGTTGGAGCTGAAGCGGTTCGGGTGGCGGGAAATTGAGGGTGTTTGCCGCCAATGGGCGGCCGCTTGAGGCCGCTCTGCTGCCCAAAGAACGCGAGCACACCCGGCCCTGCGAGTCGGCGCCTGCGTTTTGCTGCTCGACCGCCTTTGCGAGCAGGGCCCTCACGTACTGGATCTGTAAGGCACCATCGCCGGTGGCCGTGATGTTGTCGGCTGCTGCTCGACCTACCACGAGGTTGTCCATCGGGGTGGAGAACAGTGGTAGGCCATTCGCGTCTCGCTCCCGTGAGGAGACCACTATCCGCGGTTGGTCCCTGGGAGGTGTGCGGTTGGGTGGAGGTGGGGCGCCGTTCGCTGTCGACCCTGGTGGGGGCCGGGCGCTTCCTCTTGGCATCGCGTTCTCGCAGATCGCGCGCTCGGCCACACGGGTCGGGTCGTTCTCGTCGTCGAAGTTCAGGGCGCTCCCCTGGACTGTGGGGTTCAGGCGCGACCTCATTCGCTGCTGGTGGTAGCGCGACAGCTCCTGCGCCATCACCTGCTCGAGGCAAAAAAGATCGCGCTCGGCTTGCTCCTTGCGGACTGCCTCCGCCAGCTTCAGGCGGAGTTCCTCGACCTCCGTTGCCGTGGCGTTAGGAGGGATCGGGTGGAGAAGGGATCCTCCGGCGGATCGGTGCTAGTCGCCATGTAGGTCGCGGCGTGGCGACCGGTCCTGTCACGGAGATCGACGGAGTTTTCCGACCCGGAGTCGAAGTCGAAGATCCCAAGGATGGAGGGATCCTCGAAGTATCCCAAGTTGGAGACCTGGGTGATGGAGCCCACGGGCGAAGCCGCGGTGATGGATCCGGTGAGTGATGCCGGGGTCGCCGAGTCGGTGTCGTCGTTGAGGGCCGCGTCTTCCGCGGTTGCGGAGTTTTCGGCCACATTGCTGTGGGCCGAGTTGTACTCGGAGGCGAGGCGATGGATCGTGCGGACCTGGCTCTCGGAGAGCCGATCGCGTGGCGGCGACTCGCGGATGCGAGCCGAATCCTCCGAGACGATGACGTCGGTGAGGCCGACGAAGAGGCTGATCGTGCCGACCGGCAAGATCATGCTGTGCGTGACGGGTCGCGCCGCCGGGACGTAGCTGCTCGGCAAGATCTGGAGCATCTCGCCGATCGCTATCATGCGGCCGGTGGCGACCGTCTCGTTGATGGGCAGATTGGATCTCGCTGCAGAACACCGGCCAGACCGGCCAGGCCCCACGGTGGGCGCCACTGTCGTGGGAATGGTCACGGCAAATGCTGCAATCGGCAGCGAGTAGTAGAACGAGGGGCAAGGGCGGCCAGCCATCTGCGGTGCGAGATGAGGGCGGAGACACAGGGTTTACCCAGGTTTGGCCCCCCGGAGGGTAAAGACCTACTCCTGCTAGATTGTATTATGATGGTGGTACAATGGGGCGAGCTCGGCGGCTAGGCGGCGAGTCGCTTGGGTGTAAGATGGAACGTATCTCTACACGCCCTGTAGGGAGGTTTATATAGACTTACCTCCCCTAGGGTTTACATATCTCAACCGAATCGGTTAAGGCTTCGGTACTTGTTTAACCTAATCCGACTGGGCCTATCTACTCGCCTGGGCCTTCAGCTTCCAATCGCTTGGATCCACACCGGGCCTTGATCCAGTCGCCGTCTTGCAGGCCCACTCTCCAATTCCTGGGCCAGTCGGAAATGTCCTGCTGGGTGTACCCCGGTAGGCATATCCCCATCAATAACTGTGGTAGATTTTATCTTTTCACCTCATTCTTCCTCGCATCATCTTCTTCCTCCTGCGAACAACTCCTCGAGCTCTCCGCACGCACCAAGAAAAACCCTAGTTTTCCCTAGTCCACAGTCACCTTCCTCTCTTCCTCAATGGCGAGCTGCAGTGCAACCCCTTCCATGGCGGCGACGAGCGATGCCGCGGTGAAGACGACAGGCTCCATTCAAGTGCCCCCAGAGGGCCTAGTACTGCCACGCACCGCGGTGGTGGAATCCACCAGCGGTGACCATATTCCAGCGGGGGGTGGAACCGCTGGAGGAGGATGGCGACTCTCACAAAGGAGAGTGGCATGGCTCCGATATCTCAAACAGCGATCTCAAGGATATGCTCACCGAGGGGTACCTCCAGCGACGAAGGGGCTGGTCTAGCGGGCGGCGCTAGGTGGCGAGGTCACCCCTTCTCCCCAACCCGAAGAGAAGGTGTACCTCAAAGCACAAATGGTACGCGGCGTTTCCCTCCCAATCTCCCACTTCTTCTTAGCAGTCCTTAGCCACTACCGGGTTCAACCTCAGAACCTATCTGCGAATAGCATCCTCGCACTTAGCAACTATGCGGCGCTTTGCGAGGGCTACCTAGGAATTAGGCCTAGGTTAGATCTGTTCGTATACTTTTTCACCGTCAAGAGGGAAGCCGGAGAGAGTAAGGATGAGCTCAGAAACTGTGGGACGATTAGCTTCAAGATTCGTCCTGGCTGGCGGTTCCCCGACATTGTAGGACACGAGTCCTACAAGAATTGGCAGAGGACGTACTTCTACGGCCCAGATATCCCTCTGGCTGGCTAAGAAGCATCGTACCCGGACTTTGTCGACGGGGCCACCGCTGAAGCCCTGACATGGAGATCGCAAGCCCTCCTCCCCTCCGACGACGAAGCCTCCCGCACTATAAGGCAGATCGAGTGGTTCATAGAGACGGGTCTGACCAGGTTGGACCTAGCCATGTGCTGGTTCATCAGGCGGATTCAGTCTCTGCATCACTGCGTGAAGCTGATGCACCAGTATACCCAGGGTAGGAAGGATAGCCTTCACATATCCATGGACAACTTTTCAAGTGACTCCATCAAGCTCCGCCTCAAGGACATCGTCAAGGTGAAGGACAGGAAGCGCGGCTTCACCATCACCTACGACATGTTCGAGGATGGCAAGTGCCTAGAGGTACTTGTTTATTTTTCGTGTTTGACATATACTCCAGTTCTTCCGTTTAGCCATTACCAATTCATCTAACACTTTAGGATTTCACTTAACAGCTAAAAAGTCTAGAGGAGAATAGCGTGGCTATCCAAGTCTATGACCCCAAGATGAAGGAAGTCACCGTCGTGTCCGATGATGATGTTCCGTTGGCGCGAAAGCGGAAGAGCTCCACCTCTGACGCTGTCGACGGAGGCAAGAAGAAGAAGACGGAGGGTGGAGCCTCCAAGAAGTCCACTGCCGCCCTGGAGGCGGAGAAAATAAGAATCACCGGCATCCCGTTTACCAAAGCGCCGACTATTGTGTAAGCTTCTTATCATCCGACATTGTCTCTTGCTCGTCTTATTCCTGTACTTATACTTTTGCACGTTTCTGGAAGAAGGCTAGTTTGATTTTGAAGAAGACCTCCAAAACATCGGGGGCTTCTAAAAACATTAAAGATATGTTGCACCAAGTGTCTCCCGCCATCGCCCTACCACTCCCAGCGTCTAGCCTGCTGCCGCACCGACAAGCTCTCTAGCTAAGGTAGCATCTGGCCCTTCCGCTATGGAAGTGTACCCAGGTGTCACCGCGGATCTTGCTGTTGTTGGCGAGCAGGCGACACAAGAAAGCACCGCGTCCAAAGTGGCTGAAGCTCCGGCTAAGGATGCCACTGGTAGTGGTAAGGCGATGGTGGAAGGCGGAACGTCTGCTGAAGGCGGCGCCACGGCATCCAAGATGCCAACAGAGCTCCCGAAGATTGTCTACCCGGCGCTTATGCTAAGGATGGAAATTTTACCCACGGGTACGGGTACCCGCAGTTATCGTACCCGCATGGGTAGGGTATGGGCATACTTTTATACCCATGGGTAATACCCATACCATGCCCGTTAATTCACGGGTATGGGCACATGTATAGGGTTGTACCCATGGGTATACCCATACCCTGCCCATTTAGACTGACTTGTAAAACTTACCTATTGAGTTTCAACCTATGTGTCCGATTAGCCTAGGGGAAAGTATGTGATTGCTATTTCTAAACGTTGATAATTGTCATGTACTCGTCTACCTATTATATAGTAGTGATACTTATTTTATTGTCAAAGATGATATTGATTAATGTAAAATTGTGAATAACTTGTTTACTATTGGATCTACCCGTCGGGTACCCAACGGGTATGGGTACCCGTCGGGTATGGGCATGGGTAAATATTTATACCCGCGGGTACGGGGATGGGTATGGTATTGCTCTACCCTGCCCATACCCTGCTCATTGCCATCCTTAGCTTACACCGAGTAGCTTAGCTTTGGCTCCTGGTGCAGCGCCAACTTCTCCGACTTGTGGTCTTGAGGACCTGCTCAGGCAAGCGGATATCCTGCGTGGAAATAGTCTTTCCTTCAGCAAAATCTTTGCCGAGAGCACCACCAACCTCAAGATCATCGCACTTGTAAGTTTTATTTGCCTTTTGCATTTCATATGTAGTATACCACTGTAGCCCCCAAGGATTTAGACGGAAAACCATAGGTCTTTGCATCTGAATGCTCTAAGAGTGGCTAAGCTAGAAACCTTCACACTGTAGCCCCCAAGTATTTAGTTTGAATGAATTATTCCAACTAGATACTTTTAGAGTAGCATACGCAGTGCTTGTAAATTTCAATACTATAGCCCCCAAGCTTCTAGTTGAAACAGAATTAGTTTCGACTAAATGCTTAAAGAAAGACTAAGTATATTGCCGAGTTAAAAATTCTCACTGTATCCCCCAAGCCTCTAGGTGGATATTTATTCGGCTAGATACTCCAAGTAGACTAAGTAACTTTGAATTTCTTTTCACAGAATGAGAATGCTCGAAGATGCGTCGCCAACGAGAAGTTCCACAAGATGCGCGCTGAACTGGAAGCTGAAAAGGGTAAAACTGCCTTCTTGAAGGATCAAATCACCAAGAGCAAGAGTCTGTTTTTCCTTTCAATTTTGCACTCAAACTTGGTATTGTGCCATCACTCTCCGACTACTCATTATGTGCTATCATTTATCCGGCTTGCAGAAACTATTGCCAAGGCGAAGAATATTGTCGAACAATCCAAGCATATTGAACTGCTGGATAGCGAGAACAAGTTCCTCAACCAGGAGAGGGCAGACACTTTGAAAATGCACAAAGAATCCATGAAGGCCTTGCAGGAGTCTGCCAACACGGAGATGAACCGACTGAAGGAGGAAATTGCAATCCTAAAGGAGCAGAAGAAAGCTGCAGATGAACAGAATCAGCGCAACCTTGAGGCTTACAAGGTTCTCCGACAAGAACAGGACTCCATGGCGGAGACACTCCAACAAGCGGAGGCGAGCATCTTTGGTAAGCGATCTCCGTCTTGTACTTATGTTAGCTAGGTACTCTAAACTTTTTTTTGTGTTACTGAACCCATGTACTCCTTTGCTCGCCAGAAATGAAGCTCCTATTGGTTTAACCTATATGCCTCCTCCGTTGAAGGAATGCATGGTCCTTGCCAGCAACTTCATCAGTACCGTCGTCAAGCAAGCCAAAGAGATTGCCAAACCCCTGGACATCAACATCAAGGTGGTGGATTCTGTCATGAAGTACTCGGAGATTCTGCGCCAAGCGCCCGAGCGTATCATAAGCTGGAAAGCTTCATGAACCCGGGCTGGTGCAAGAATGTCGCTAGAAATGGTCAAGGCCCACTACGAGAATGCCGACATCGACACGGTGACCTCAGGTCTGCCCGACGTAGACTATGACGGCCATAAGATTGATCATAAAGCTATCTGGTCATCACTCACGAGCTATGACACCAGGGTCGCCGAGTTGGTCGATCACAACGCCTTTGTGCCTCTTGAGATCATCGACACGACCAGCACAGCTCCTCCGAGTCCCTCAAGACCACCAACTTTGAAGATGATCAGGATGGCTCTCCTGCTACCGACGATGCTACCTCAAAGTCTCCTGCACGAGAGGAATGAAAAAACACTTTGTAATATTTGTTTCCTCTAGATGTATGTATGCGGAAAAACTACTGTGTTATTCTTAAGGCGGAAAAACAATAGTTGTATGTTTCCTGCTACTCAAGTACTAGTTCCAGCATGTAAATATTTTTTAAGCAAGTGCTGGCTTATCCATTACTTTGGTTTTTATGCTTGACTTTTCATGAGTCGGAAGACTCATAGTCGGAACCATGCGCTCAAGTGATGATGCCCAATAGCACCGTCAAAACCTAAGTACAAAATCGCTGACTTCAAGTGTCGAAAGTCACTACTCCAGAATCCACATAAAAACAACAAAGAACGTGTAGACCAGAAAACTTAAGCTAACACCCGTAGGCGGAATTTTCACAAGTGCAAAATGCAAAACTTGCGCATAAAGGATTTATATGATACAAAAATGAACACTAAAGGAGGTAAAAGACTCAAGAATATGAGTGAACTAAAGAGCTTTATTTCATTGATCATATAAGAGGTACATAGTAGATAAAAACATGCTAAGTGTAAAAAGGACATAGCTGTGCTATGTTCCATGGCCGATCAAGCTCCGGGTAATCATCATCCGGATCACGTCGCTTACGCTTATGATCATTGCTGGGTCTATCCTCAAGCTCACGATTGTCAACGAGGTAGTAAGACCCATTGAGTAGCGCCTTGCTTATGATGAACGGTCCTTCCCATGGTGGGGATAACTTGTGTGACTTCTTCTGCTTAAGTCGGAGCACTAGATCCCCCTCTTTAAACGAGCGATGCCGAACGCTAAGACTATGGTAGTTGCGTAGCTTCTGCTAGTAGATGGTGGATCTTTGGCACGCCAATACACGCTCTTCCTCAAGATGGTCCACATCTAGGCGCCTGGATTCTTCAGCGTCATCTTTGTCATAGGCGGCAACTCTTGGTGAATCGTGAAGGATGTCGGAAGGCAGGATGGCTTCTGACTATATACCATGAAATAAGGGGTGTAGCCAGTAGATCTGTTGGGTGTAGTTCATAAACTCCACAGAACATATGGTAATTCCTCCGCCCAGGCTCCAGCCGCTCTATGTAGCGATGCCTTAAGACGTGACTTGATTCCCTGCAGAATTAATCCATTGGCTCTCTCAACTTGGCCATTGGACTGTGGATGTGCCACAGATTCTAGGTCAAGTCGGATGCCCTTCTCCCAACAATAAGCTTACACTTTCCCGAGTGATAAGTTGCTGCCGTTGTCGGTGATAATGCTATGCAGGAGACCAAATCTCACCACTAGATCCCGGACAAACCTAAGGGCAGTTGCCCCATCAAGCTTTCTAATGGGTTTAGCTTCTATCCATTTGGTGAATTTATCAACTACTACTAACAGATGCGTAAACCCACATGGTGCCGTCTGTAATGGACCAACCATTTCTAGTCCCCAGACTGCAAACGACCAAGTTATTGGTATTGTTTACAATTCTTCAGCTGGAACATGTGGTTATCAGGCATAATACTGGCATCCCATGTTTGTCTCAACCAGCTTGTCGGCATCCGACTTCCCAGTCAGCCAATAGTATCCTTGCCAGAAGTCTTTGGAGACCAATGATCTAGGAGCGGCGTGATGCCCGCAATCTCCAAGATGGATCTCACGAAGGATTTCAATACCTTGTTGCTGAGAAACACACTTAAGGTATACACCAGTGGTGCTTATTTTGTAGAGCTTTCCATTGATTATGGTATAGCCCTTTGCTCGACGTACTATTTGCTGACTTTCGACCTCGTCGATGGGAAAAGTTCTGTGTACGAGATATTCCATGAACGGTTTTTTCCAAGCCGGAAGGACCTTTGTCACTGTGTGAACGAAAGAGTCAACTCTGTTCGGGTTCTCGGGGTCCGCTCCCTTCACGGATGGTGTCCGTAGATGTTCTAGAAAAACGCTAGGCGGAATTTGTTTGCGCCCTGATCCAAGCTTTGACAATAGATCAGCCGCCTCATTTTCCTCCCTTGGTACATACTTGACTTTGTAGCCCAAGAATCTCTTGGCTATCTCGTCCACTTCATCTCGATATGCCGCCATCATAGGGTTCCACTCGTTCTAGGTGCCAGCCACCTGCTGGGCAACCAAGTCGGAATCTCCACATCAAACTATGCGCTTGATGCCAATATCCTTGGCTACGCGAAGTCCGTGAATGAGTGCTTCATATTCCGCCATGTTATTTGTAGCCTCAAAGTGGATCTGTAGAATGTAGTGTAGCTTCTCCCCTGTTGGTGACTGTAACAGTACACCAGCCCCCGAGCCATTGGGTAGCTTTGATCCATCAAAGTGCATCACCAGTATTCTAGCTTTGGTATAGGGGTAGCATATGGCATCTCCGTCCAATC
The DNA here is from genome assembly GCA_916181665.1 of Avena sativa. NCBI lineage: Eukaryota > Viridiplantae > Streptophyta > Magnoliopsida > Poales > Poaceae > Avena > Avena sativa. The sequence continues at coordinate 130,336,119 of OV702283.1, read as the reverse complement.
TGCGATAAAATCTGCCAAGATCTATGATTTGATAGCGTCGCATCTCTTGTAGGTGATCTCGAAGGCGGCAAGCTCAATGCCCCACTTCGCGACCCTTCCTATAGCGTCGTTGTTGTTTATGATGTCAGATAGTGGAGCTTTTCTCACAATTGTGATAGGGTGCTCCTGGAAATAGTGCCTTAGCTTCCGAGAAGCAAGGAATACTCCATAAGCTAGCTTCTTGTAGTGCGGGTAACGCTGCTTGGACTCCGTCAAGACCTCTCTTACATAGTAAACTGGTCGTTGAACTCTGTACTCATGCCCTGGTTCTTTCTGCTCTACCAGGACGACGATGCTAATTACCCGGTTGGTGGCCGCCATGTAGATCAACATAGGCTCCATGGGCTCGGGTGCTGCAAGTATAGGTGCCGAGGAGAGTATATCCGTTTGCTTCTTTAGTGCGTCATCTTCCTCATTCGTCCATGTAAATTTGTCCGCCTTCTTCAGCAACTTGTACAGTGGCAGAGCCTTCTCTTCAAGTCGGCTGACGAACCGGCTTACCGCTGCAATGCAGCCTGTTAGCCGTTGTATGTCCTTCAGGCATGTCAGACGGTTTATGTTTAGGATGTCCTTGATCTTTTCCGGGTTGACCTCAATTCCACGCTGGGAAACGATGAAACCCAACAATTTGCCGGATGGAACCCCGAAGACGCACTTCTTAGGGTTAAGCATCATGTTGTAATTCCAGAGATTATCAAAGGTTTCTTTTAAGTCAGAGATTAAGTCGTTTGACTTTTTAGACATCACCGCTATATCGTCCACATAGGCGTGAACGTTCCGACCAATTTAATCGTGTAGGCAATGCTACATAGTCCGCTGGTACGTAGCACCTGCGTTTTTTATCCCAAAGGGTATCGTGACATAGCAAAACGTGCCATAGGGTGTGGTGAATTAAGTGGCCAAATGGTCCGACTTCCTCATCTTTATCTGGTGGTATCCTGAGTATGCATCGAGAAAATACAAAAGTTTCGAGCTAGCCATCGAGTCAATGACTTGGTCAATGCGAGGCAAAGCAAACAGATATTTGGGAAACACTTTGTTCAAGCCGGTATAGTCAACGCACATTCTAAATTCTTTGGTTCCCTTTTTGGGGACAAGTACAGGATTGGCCACCCATCGGGTGTGAAGGACTTCTCGGATAAAACTATCCTTAAGTAACCTAGCTATCTCTTTTCCTATGGCGCGTCTCTTCTCGTCCCCGAAGCATCGTAGAGGTTGTTTGACCAGTTTGCATTTTGGATCAATTATCAAGTTGTGCTCAGCAAGTTCCCTAGGTACACCTTTCATGTCGGCAGGTTGCCAGGAAAAGATGTCCCTATTTCACAGAGGAACTTGACGAAAGTGTTTTCCTATTTAGGGTCCAGATTCGTCCTAATGGCGGTGGTCTTGGAAGCATTGCCTACCACAAGTTCCACCGGCTTGGTTTCGATGGCGGCCTTGAAGGCGGGGCCGGAGTCAGATATCTGCTTCTTTGACGTTGGCATCTCCGTGGCATCGACCTTGCTCTGGATCTCCTTGGATTCTTCGTCGTAGAGGACAACTTCTGCAAAGGCTGCTTCTCCAATCTTGCAGTCCCTTGCCTTGGTAAAGCTTCCGGATACGGTGATGATGCCGTTTGGTCCGGGTATCTTGATCATGTTGTAGACGAAGCATGGCTTGGCCATGAAGCCATGGACGATGTCACGTCCGAAGATGACGTGGTACACGCTCTTGAAGGGGACCACCTCAAAGGTCATGTGTTCTTGGCGGTAGTTATTAACATCGCCAAAAGCGACCTGAAGCGTGATGCACCCAAGGGACCGAGCCTCCCGGCCAGGAACTATGCCATGGAACACGATGCTGGTCCGCCTTAGGTTTGCCTCCGTCAAGTTCATCTTGTGCAGCGTATCCAGGTACATGATGTTGATGCTGCTTCCACTTTCCACCATGCATTTGGTGAACTCGTTGCCATCAATTAGGGGGTTGATGACCATGGTGTATTGGTTCTCCGTAGGGATGAGGTCTAGGTGATCCTTCCTGTCCCAAGTGATTGGAATCTCCGACCAGCGCACGTACTGGGGAACTGGTGGTAGGGTAGCCATCAGTATCCCCATGGAGGTTTTCTGTTTCCGGACAGTAGGGGTGCCAAGGAAAGTGTGGTAGACGACAGCCTTCTTCTCGAAGGGGTTCTTTCCCTTGCCATCGCTCTTGTCGGCATGCTTGGGGTCAACATCCTCGTCCATGCCACTTGAATCCTTGGACTCCTCTTCCTTCTTTTTCCCCTTGCCCTTGCCTCGCGGTCTGTTCTTCCGACTTTGCTTGTATCCGGACTCCGGGTCCTCCTTCAGGTCATTGACGAACTTGCAATGCCGATGGGTGTGTGTGGCCTTTCCGTTGGCGTCTAGGTGTACAAGGCAGGGCATATCACGGTACTCCTCATACATTTGGGGAACGTGGAGCGCTGCCGGGGTAGTTTCACTACCTTGTTGCTGCTCACGATCGGCCCCCCGTCCTCGGCCACACTGTCCGCCATCACCTCGTCCTGCAAATGTCATGGCGACCATGTCGGAGGTTTGCTTTTCTTCTGGAGGGTTCTTCCGCTTGGTGTTGTTGTTCCTCTTAGCTTTAGTTGGAACGGCCGTTACTGGCAAGGAGCCGCGAGCATCGTCGTCGGCAGCCGCAAACTCACTAGCCAGCTGTATCATCTGGTTGAGATCGAGCCTGTGATTGTCCTGCAGGCGCTTCAACTTATGTTGGAGCCACATACCTTTCTCCAAACCATCGATGAAGGCGTCCATGGCGGTCTGAGCGTGCACTCCTGGGTAGGAATTTTTCATATCCAACCAGCGAGAGAGGTAGGCGCGATATGACTCATCTTTCTCTTGCACGCACCGATGTAGATCGCCAACAGTGCAGGGACACTTATACGTACCCTCGAAGTTCTTGGTGAACGCTTCTTGCATGTCCAGCCAATTGCAGACAGACTTCTCCGGCAAGTCATCAATCCATTGGTGGGCGGGCCCGCCAGCATCAGTGGAGGTATTTGATGACAACGTTGGGGTTACCCCCGAAAATCTCCACCGCGTTGCTGTAATCCTACAACCATGTAGCTGGTTTGGCAGTGTCGTCATAGGGCTTGATGGTCTTGTCAATCCGGAACCCCTTGGGGTAAGTTGCGGTCCGTATCACAGGTCCAAAGCAATGTGGTCCCAGGTATTGTCCTTCCCAGGCCTCGTGAATCTTGTCCAGGCGTGAACGTGCGTCGTATGGCTGCGGGCTTGTTCTTTTCTTCTTGCCGCCAGGGGATGGGTTGCGTGAACGACGCGGGCCTCCTCCACCATGGTGGCTGCTAGGGGACGATGGAGGTGGAGGTGGCGGTGGGTTAGCCTTCTTGATGTTACCCTCCTGTGATGCCTCACGCTTGTCGCGGTTGCTTGTCGGACGCAGAGGGTCATGACGCGACCTGCTCTCGTGTCCTTGGTTGCGCTCTCTCTCGTGACGGGGTTGCTCCGTTTTGTCGCGGATGACGATGCCGCTTTTCCTTGGCGGAGGCATGTCTGTACGATGGTGAGCCTTGGGGTCTTCGCGATGTCGGGGATATCGGGGCGGTGGAGATGGGCGACGAGGGTGAGCCTTGCCTCCGTGGTCGGAGGATATGGGGATAGCGTCCTTCCTGTTGCGTGCATCCCCTGTCTTCGTTCTGATGAACCTGTCTGAGACCCGACATCCTGAGGAGATTGGTCCCTTGGCGGCTTAGGATTTCTAGACTGGCAATACGCTGGGTCAGACTCAAGCCTCTGAGAGGTGGTCTTTTCCTGTTGTTTCACCGCCTTTGCCACAAGGTCATAGACCTGTTCCACAGCTGCGGGTGATCTATCCTGCTCCAGAAGGGTCTTGGCGACGGCTAGGTTGAGAATAGGAGTGGGCATGACCTGCCTGCCTTCGTTGTCAATGTATGGCTTGGCTTGTGGCGGCTTCGGGGGAGCCCATCCTAGGTTTTGCCGTACACCAGGATCATTAATTACGCGAGTCGGAGCTTTCTTATCCTTCTGCTGCTTGAGCAGAGTCTTGTACTCGGCCTCCATGGCTCTAGCTTTCTCTATTGACTTCTGCGCCTTGGCCAGATCTTTATCCAGCTTTGCGCCTTGCTCCGCGATGGCCTGCGCTTCCTCCAGCAGCTGTTGGCACTTCTCGTCAAGCTGGACTATGTTCCGTATGTGAGCCACAGTCATGGGCTCGACGAGCAAGTTGCCATACATCACTCTATCAACTGGAGTGATCTAGGCGGCCGCGGACGTAGATGCCGGAGGTGGCGGTTTTGCGGTATTGTTGTTACTTGGACCGACGTTGAGTTTCTGCGGCTGGTGACTAGGTTAGGCGGAGGAGGCATGGCCTTTGCGCTATCATTGTCGGCAGCAACAGGTGGTCCCTTTCCCTTGTCTAGCGCTTTAGGCGGAGCTTGTCCGGGTTGATCTTCCTCCATCACGGTCCCAATGGTGACGAATAACTCTCGAGATGTGATGGCGTTGTCGGCCTGCTCATCGCGTTTGAAATCCTCCTCCATCTCCTGCATAGTAGAGTCGAGTTCCTCTGGGGTGAAGTCTATCTCCTCTGAGTCAGCACTGATGTCGGCGTAGAGCGCGTCCAGGACGGAATCAGAGGGTGCCGGGTTTTCCTCGATGATGGGTGGTAGTGCGACAGTAGCGATGATGACTGGAGGTGGCGCTGCAGCGACAACGATGACTGGAGGCGGTGGTGGTGGTGGCTAAGGCAGCGGGGCGCCGGGTATGGCAGCGAGCACTACCTGAGCCTCTGCTTCCGCTGCCGCGTAGTTGTTGACGGTGTGAACCATGCCCTCGAAAGTGAGGAGACCAACGGCCTGCTGTCGTCTTAGCGTATGCCGGAGGATCATACCACGGTCCAGTCCTTCCACAAAGTGATAGATGGCATCATCATTGGGGTAATGCTCCAGGCCGGCCCGTATACGGAGCCACCTGGCTAGGTAATCGCGGGGGTTTTCACCCTCTGTCTGAACGCAGCAAGCCAAATCGAAGATAGTCACCACAACAACGAACTTGGATCTCTGCTGTCCAGACGCACGGGCGAAGCTGGCGGACTTGCAGCGATCTTCCACCATTATATCCTGCACATGGGCGGTTTGGGTGGGCCTTGAATTTTTTCGATCTATGCCGGCAAACTCCAAAGAGAGATCCTATTTCGATCCTTCCGAGAACATATCCAGTCCGTAGGCGGTCCGTGCGGGTCTTGACGCTCCTCCGACTTCCAGGGAACTAGTGCCCGAGTCGGTTTCGCCGATGAAGAGGTGGATGTCCCCGATTGGGACTATCGAGCAGCAGGTGGGGTTCATCTTTGCCGGGATCCAGAACTCGTCGGGGGGGACGATCAAAACGTTGCCGGAGAAGAGAACGCTGCCGATGGCTATGGTTTCGCCGATTCCCACGAAGATCTTGGACCTCGCCCGTTGTAGAGCCTGAAGCTCCTCTTGCCCCACGGTGGATGCCAACTATCGTGGTATTGCCGACGAGTACGCCATGGAGGGGTCCTCACAGAGCGTGTTTAGATATGTGGGGTAAGGCAGAAGGTTGGTGGGTACGAGGTAACACATCTTACCCAGGTTCAGATCCCACGACGGTGGCGGGATCCTACTCCTGCTATAAATCACTATAATGGCAATACGCTGAGTTACAGGGATCGGTTCGTTGTGCGCGATATGAGTTGTGCGTTCTAACTTGTCTGCCCTAAAGGCTCCCATAGGTCCGACTTATATAGTCGCCAGATCCTAGGGTTACAGGTAAAGTCCTTGCCGGACAGGTTATAGAGTCCTACACAGTATACAACTAGTCTATCGTGTCTTGCACTTCAAGGCTTCGGGTACGTCGGTGACTCCTCCATAGCCTTCCTTTATCCGGCATGGGCCTCCCTTCTGGATCCATCTAACTGGGCCACCCGGCAGGCCATGGGCCTTGCTACCAACTGTGGGCCACCCGGGTTATCCGGATTAGAGACATGCTATGATGATACCCATTTAGCATATCCCCAACACTTAGGGTCTATGTAATACCGTTGTAGACGAGGAGTGATCAGAAAGTACCATACCACTTTTAGTGGAGCTTTCTTTCCTCTCTTGTATCGTGCATGGCCACACACTATACATGTGGTTCTCGCCACATACTCGTTCTGATAAATGATGCAATCATTGATGCAAGTGTGGTAATTAACATGCGGTATATCGAGAGGGCACACGAGTTTCTTTGCCTCCTCGATACTTGTTGGAAAAGTGTTCCCCTTAGGAAGACGATCGTGCCAGAATCTAACCATATCGTTGAAGCTTGTGTCGGTCCAATTATATTTTGCCTTCAACTCCAGAGCCTTGAGTGTTACATTCAAGTGGGTATCCTCTGGTCGGCATCCTTCATACAATGGAGTACTCCCGTCTATCTCCAGTTGCGCCAGCTTAGCTTTCTCTCTGGCAGCAGCTTTGGCATTGCTCGTCTCCTTCAGGAGCAATTCTTGAACATGAGGGTCCCACAAGGCTGTTTGCAGCGTCCGTGTGTCCGCGTCTTTTGCATCATCTGCCCCTGCGTCTCCTTCATGGTGATCATGTCCCGCTTCTCCTTCTTCATGATCATGTTCGATATTTCCTTCGTAATTATCATGTCTGGGAGACTCTTCGTTTTCTTGCCCGCTCTCCCCATTATTGTTCGCCGTCTCATTTTGGTCATCTCATTCATGACGTCCGCATCATCCTAGTCACTTATCCAACGAGTAAAGCCACGAATGAAACCATGCACACAAAGGTGGTTCTATAATACTCCGGAATAAGGGTCCATCAAGCTCCAGAGTTTGCATCTGCGACACAGACATCTTATCTGGGTCTCGTTGTTCTCGATCATTTTGACCGTCACGCCTTTCAAATATCTAGCCACAAGGCTTTTGATCATCTTAATGACCATGATCGCCTGCGGAGTATAGAACAAGAGAATATTTTAGAATGTGCACACACATGCATGCATGCAAGGTCGCCAGAAAAATTTGGCATGACCTTTCATAAAAGTAGGACATACACATATTTCAAAAGATTTGCTGAAGTGGAATGAATCAACATTTTAGCAAACTTGCATACTCCACAATCTTCATCGCATACACAAACACCATACACCACAAGCTTCATCGCATGCACAAACATCATCCACCACAAGCTTCATCACATACACAAACATGCATGTCCTCCCATGCATCTACTCACCTAGTACAAATGGAGGAGAAATAATTGGTGCTTTAATAGAGGTATACAAATTAGAGAGCCCTCCTTTTACAAATCTATCATCCAAGGTAGGTTTAGCTAGCTAAAATGAGTGAATTCTTGGGAGAAATAAGGTGGGGAGGAGGAAGAAGACAACCGTATCTGGTCTTAGGCTAGGGGGGAGTAAGTGGAGGTAGGTGGGGAAAGTGCACCAAGTGGAAGGGTGGTGGTAGATATAGATGGTGGTACGCATGTCTGTGGCGCATGGCAAGGTGGTGCACCATAGATAAGCCAACTATCTGTGGCGCGCGACCACCATGTATGCCACAGACATGTGAGAGACCATCTATATGTGGTAGATATGGATGGTACTGCCATATGCATGGCGCATGTGATGCATGTAAAATGCATACATGAATTTTGTAGTTTGTTAACATGTTTTACCACATATTTTCATCATATATAATGTTATATCCATGTTTTATATTGATTTTTGGGGATTTACCAATGATCCCCTTTATTTTGGCTCTAACCCGACAGGGAAGAAAATCCCTGTTTTCAATGTTTTTGATGTTTCATGACCTATACAAACTCAAATGGGCCTGCACTTTTGGGAATGCCATTATTTATCCACGAGAAGCATTTGGAGCACAGGAATCCCACCAGGAGGGCCAGGAGTCCCAAGAAAGCATGTGTGGAACGCGCAACCCAAGTGGGCATGCCACCCATGCTCTCTCCCTCCTCGGTCGTCCTATCGACTCTATTCTTTTGCCTAGGGAGTTCTCTTGACCTAAAATCCCTATATAATGACACACCGGGGAGTCCTCGAGGAGCACACCAGAAATGAAAACACCACCAAACAGAGTTAGATCCAGCAAAGATTGGAGGGGGAAACTCCGCCGGATCCACCTCCGGGGAGATCTCCACCCTCTCCATATGAGCTGACCTACATGATTATGGTCATATTTGTAATTCCTATGTGGGGGATCTTTGTTCTATGATTTGATATTTGAGATTGGAATCTATTTTGTGTAAGATGTATTGATATATGCATATCATGCACCCCGTTCTTAATTGCTTGTTTTGATCTAACTTGTAAGAAAGAACTTGTATGGGGATAAGTGTGTATTAGATGGAGTAGCATGGTGGTAGAGATTGAATTGTGACAAACAATATACAAGATCTACTTTCGTTTTTACCTTTCTTTTGCTGCTTCACTAGGGATAAACTGAAATCATGTGCTATAGTTATCATGTGATAGTGTGATAATCTTGTTAGATCAAGGTAGAATATTTGTATTTCAAACATCATGTTATATTACTTAAAGCTATACTCGGATTTGTTCTTAATTCAAGATTGCATGGAGCTTCCCTTTCTTGAGGAGTATAAGAGAGATGTATTCCATCTCTATGTTAGAACGTGATTCCCATATTAATTCCTTTATCAAACACATATAGAATTTCCATGAATCTATATCATTGATGAATTGTTTTATGATCACTAATACTTAAAAAGAGAGTATACAAGTGAACCCATGAACCCCGGTCCGATTTTTATCTTAAGAAACACCTTTCCATTGCATCTACTATCTTTTATATTTTCTGCAATTTATTATTTTCGAAAATACAAAATATTTTCCCTACTTGCAATCACTCATAAAACCCCCAAAAAAACTCTACTATCTTCCATATCATCTATTTTGCATTATTTTACTTTATTTTCTTCATTTTATATTATATTTTATTTCGTATTACTAATATGAAACCTTTTGCTTGACAACCACTTGGTGGAGTTGGGGACACAAGACAAATTATTTTTCTTTACAGGTTGCTTGAAGAGGAGAAGACAAATACCCTTACATAACAAATTCATCGAGAGTTCGGTATAAACCTTCGAGTCACCCTTGTGGGGAAAAGAATCTTTCTATAACACTCTGCACTTGGAGTCCCAACGAAAAGTGGCCACATTTGTTGCCATCAAGATTATTTTCTAGTGTCGTTGCTAGGGAATTGGCGAAGGTACATCACACTGCATCATCATCAAGTTTGAAGAGCAAGTTATTTCCATTGCAACTGCCAGACATTTTCTGGTACCACCATCTTCATCAACTTGTGTAACAACCCAAGCTTGGGGAGGTTGCACCACTATGAGATTTTTCTTCTCCTTTTAGATTTTTAAATTATTTTATTTTGTTTTGTTTTTAGACTTTTTAAGTTTTCCTTAAAACACAAAAACACATAAAAATGGAAAAGAGAGCTTATTGGCCCTTTAGTGTATAGAACTTCCCAAAAGAAAGTGAGATACCATTTGAACCATATGAAATAGACCCCGCAGGTACTAAAGCCATTTATGAAAACCGTTTTTATGGGAAGTCTAATGAGAACCCTATGCAGCATTTGAGAACTTTTAATGAAAGATGCAAAGATCTAAACATGAGTAATAAAAACAATAGTATGATTAAAGTTAAACTTTTCCATATTTACTTGCTGATAAGGCTTTATATTGGATATTAAAATGGCCACCTAGAAATTTTAGCTCTTGGTTTAATGTTAAAGCTTCTTTGTTGAAAGATTTGGAACCCCTGGAATAATAGGTCATCTTAGGGAAATGCTTATCATGTTTAAACAAAATAATTATGAACCTCTTATAAGAGCTTGGGAAATATTTAGAGAAATAGCTTTTGGAATAGAACATGGTTTTAGAGATTGGATGTTAATGCATATCTTTTATAGAGGGTTAACTAAAAGCTCATTGTCCTATTTAGATAAAGAAAGTGGAGGTTCCTTCATAAATATAACTGCCAACTGCGCTTATGTATTGTTAGATGGCCTCCTCTTGGAAGTAAAAGTAAAAGAAAGCCTTGAAAAAGCTAAAGTGATAGAAGATGTATTTGATGATAGATATGAAATATTAAATTTATACAATAGAGACAAACAAGTAGAAGAAGTTAAAATCCTAAGTGAAACAAAATAACCTCTACTTGATCTTTTTAAATGTAGCTTCCATGAACTCATTAACTTATTACAAAAGTTTGCCCAAGATCCATCTTTTAATGGTCATCAAGCAGGATTTGGTTCCTACCTAGAAAATTATGTTATAAAAGAAAAGATTGAAAGATATAATAATGAAGCTATGATACCTCCTAAGATTGGGGATGTATGGATCCCCAAGGTATTAATCACTATTGAAAAAGAGACATGTCATGTTATTCTAGATTTAGGATCTAGTCTCTTGGTTTTATCTAAAGATCTATATGATTTACTTGATTTGAAACCTATGGAAAAATGCTCTATAGCTCTTTTACTTGCTGACGATTCAACTAAACATGCTCTAGGAAAAGTTCAAAATATTATTGTTGAATTACATATGACGTTTGTGCATGTGGATTTTATTGTCATGGACATGGGGAGCAATACCTCAAGTCCTATAATACTTGGTAGAACCTTTTTGAGAACCACAAGTGCAATCCTTGATACAAAAGAACGAAATGTGAAGTTTCAATTTACTCACAAGAAGTGTATGGAACACTTTCCAAGGAATAAGGAGGTAGCAAAGAATAACAAGCTATCCCATGAATTCCATATCACCTAAACCAAGTAAGTAAAGTGTAGCTATATGGCTATAAAGAAAGCGCTTTGCAGGAGGCAACCCAATTATTTTATTTTGGATTTTTGTTTTGAACTCTTTATGTAACAAGAGAGTTTTTGTTTTGGTTTTTCTTTCTATAATTTTTAATAAAGCGCCAACTGGAACCCATTTTGGATGTTTTAAAAGTTGTTAAACATATGGAGTAGCAAATTTCTACAGAACAGTTTTCAGTGCAAGAATTTTCTATTTTTTCTGTAACTCCGAGTGCGCTCAAATTTATACAGAATTTATAACTTTTAATCCTCTGTATGCACAAAAATTGGATAAAATTCCTGAAATGGCTAAGTGTATGAAAAAAATCCGTTTTGCTGTTGCTGAAAATCTGGACAGATTCTGCCATGTTTTGTTTTAAACATTCCCATGTGTCCTAAAATGACTTGTATGAGTCATATTATATGCTAGGGATTTGTAGGAACATTATATGCTTGCTGGAACATTTAGAAATAATTTTTTCTTTGATATATATGCAGCAAATATTATACTCTTGTGCCACTAATGTCACCACTCAGAAAAGAGATGGGAGAAAAAGTTTTGTGTTGAAGTTTTTTGATAGGGAATAGAGGAAAATCACACCAAGAGCAATCAAAGGATGGTGAAAACCATAAGCTTGGGGATTCCTAAGGCACCCCACTGGATCTACTCAACTCTCGGTTTGCAAACCTCTAAAACTTTGTTTTTTGAGCAACATAGAACTATCATAGAAACTTGGAGCGTCTGTTTTGCCATTTTACTTTTGTTTTTGCATTAAAAAGACCACCACCATTATTATAAATTTTATGACCAGCTACTGAAAATTAACTTTAACTTAATGAGATTAAAAATGAATAAGAATGCCATGGAATAAAAGAAAAGGGGAGATAAAAGCAAAAGGCTAAAATTCATGTTGTGTCTAGTTCTTAAGATCAAGTACTTTATAAGAAGCATGATTGGTTTTATGCCTATTAATTTGTATCCTTTGCTTGTGTATATTTATGTTCAACATTAAGGAGCACTGTGAGAAAATAAATGTTGACATTATGAACTACATGGAACACTCTTTAGATCTCTTTTTGTTAAGCCTTTTCTACACAAGCTAAGACTTGTTCCAAGCCCCTTAAAACTAGACTAGGCATATCAACCTATTTGTGGAAAAAGCTACTTTCAAGTATAGTATGTATGTTAATCGTCCAAACATTCTTAAAAACACCTTTTTCATGTATTTTAAATCTCATAAGAAAGTAAAGTTTGGGGTGATACCACTATGGAAATTTTTGTGCTTTACATCTTATTAGTTGTTGTTGGCTAAACCATGCTGGCATGGCACAAGCTTTCAATGTTGAATATTGATAATTAATCATTCCTATGGATTTCATCTATGTGAAATAAATTGTGCACACTGGAGTAGGCATGTCGAGAGAAAACGCTCATGAACCGCTAGTCAAACCCATGCAACTAAAGGTGGAAACTTACAACATGATGATCCTTGTTGATATGATTCATATGTCTATTTTTCTTGTTCTTCTGGAGTAGAGATACTTCCCCCTCCCACCTTGAACATAACCAAGGAATTATATTAACTCTTATGCTAAATGAATAAACAAATAAATATAAAAGGGGGGCATATAGCTACACAAGGGCAAGAGGTACTTCAGTGATGCAGTTTCTAAGGGCAACATGAGCATACAATGATAGGCCTAAGTTGAGTAGCATGAGGAGTTCAAGGTCATAGGTATGGTTCATGAAACAATCAACTTGTAAGATGTTTAGCACATAAACCATATGAAGCTTTGAAATAAAAGATACTTGGAACCCCATCCTTATTAGTATTGTTCACATGAACTACATAGCTCAAAATCTTATTTTACATTATTTATGGAGGATTAACATATGTATTCAATGTTTAATTTTTGGTACAGGATGCTAATGGCTCAGATATGTATAGAGCTTCGTTGGGAAACCCCAAGAGGAAGGTATGATGAGCATAGCAGTAAGTTTTCCCTCAGTTATGAAACCAAGATTATCGAACCAGTAGGAGTAAGGAAACAACTCCAAGACGTTGCTGACAACTTGGAACCTACACAACACAAACTCAAAACTTTGCCCCAACTTACAGTGATGTTGTCAAGCTCATTGGTTTGCTGAAAACAAAGGATTAAACATACAGTGTGGAAGATAGTAGTTGCTTGTAGGAATTAAACGGTAACAGTAGATGATGTATCAATGATGTAGATTGGACCGGGGTCCACAGTTCACTAGAGGTGTTCTCCTTAAGATAGATAGCATGTTGGGTGAACAAATTATAGCGGGGCAATTGACAGATTGAGAAAGCATAACAATGCATATACTAGACATATTGACTCCTATGAGATTTGATTGGGAATTCCAACAATATACATAGACTTTAATCCAACTGCATCTATGACTAATAATCCACCTTCAGGTTGTCATCCGAACCCCCTCCAGTATTAAGTTGCCAGCAACAGATAATTGCATTAAGAAATGTGTGTAAAGTAAACAATACAATTGTTTCATGAACAAAATATTGTTGTTTTCTCCCTAGTAGCAACATCACATCGACAACCTTAGAGATTTCTGTCACTTCCCTAGATTACTAGAGGCATGAACCTACTATCGAGAATAAATACTCCCTCTTGGAGTCACAGGCATCTACTTGGCCAAGATAGCTACTAGCAACGGAGAGCATGAAAGATCACAAATAACACATACATGATAGAATCAAAAATCAATCTGACATAGTATCTCAATATCCATCGGATCCCCACAAACACAACATGTATGATTACAAATAGATGATCTTGATCATGATCGGAGATCACAAGATCTAAACATGATAGCACAAAGGAGGAGAAACAACCATCTAGCTACTGTATGGACCCATAGTCCAAGGGTGAACTACTCACGCATCACTCCGGAGGCTGGCATGGTGATGAAGAAGGCCTCCGGGATGATCTCTCCCCTCTGAAAAGGTGCTAGGAAGAGATTTAGATCCCCCCGATCTAGGGATGATGGTGGCAGCGGCTACAGACTGTTTCATAGATATTTGATCGGGTACTTAGGGTTTCTGCATCGGGGTGCTTTTATAGGCGAGAGGGCAAGGTCGGTGGTTGCCCAGGGGGCCCACACTATAGGGCGGCGCACCCTAGGGTGTGGCCACCTGGTGGCCCCCCTTCGGCTGCCCTTCGGACTCCGTCTTCTCTCCGGTAAAATATTGACTTTGGCTTTTGTCCCGTCCAATTCTGATAATATTTCCTTACTAGCTTTTCTGAAACCAAAAACAGCAGAAAACAAGCAACTGGCACTGCGGCATCTTGTTAATAGGTTAGTCCCAGAAAATGTATAAAAATACCTCAAAATGTAGACAAAACATAGCAAAGTTGATACTAAACAAGCATGGAGCATCAAAAATTATAGATACGTTTACGACGTATCAAGCATCCCCAAGATTAACTCCTGCTTGTCCTCGAGTAGGTAAGTGATAAAAAATAATAATTTTTGAGGTGACATGCACCATCAGAATCTTGATCAAACGATTTGCAAAGCATTGATAGCTGGGATAAAAGTACTCTAAACATGAGCATGAAAGATGTAGTTCTAACAATAAGATATAGTAACTATGTTGCAACATGAAGAGGTACAAACAAAGATCATGAATAACAATGCATTGAAAGACGTTTGTTTGTTTCACATATAGAAAACATAGAATATGTGGTATTCAGCTTGTCCCTCATGGAGTAGCAAAACATAAATGCACAGGACACCTTCAAAGTTCATAAGGTGACTAGATACAAAATAGTTTAAGAACAAGCAATATCAACATTATTAATCAATCAATAAGTTTTGGGACAATGCACATAAAACTAAGAATGACAACTATGCTCTCTTAATTGGTGCATAAAGATAGAAGGTGGAGACTCAACAAAAAGTAAAAAAGAAAGGCCCTTCATCAAGGGAAGCAGGGATTTTCAAGTTTCATAAAGAGCTTCCAAAAATTATGGTACTTGTTAGATTTCAGCTCTCATTGCCCCTATCATAAACATCTTGAAGTGATTAAGGTTAAAGTGAAACAAATATGGAGTATACGCTAGACAAATCATAAGTTGGCAATCTCATGTCCCTTGAGTACGAGGATCGTTCCTCATGCTACTCAACTTTAGTCACAAGCAAGTTCTTGTCATTGTAAGTATATGTGTATCATAGAGAACCGCCAACGGAGTACCCCTTGCACCATGACACAGGAGCTATCCCATATCAAAATGACAAGGCAACAGACAATGAGCATCTTAGTGATCTTTTTATTTGCTATTTGTATACATTTTTATTAAGGATGCTTCACAGATTTCTCACTATGGTTATGCTGCAAGTTTCCACCATGATTAGGCATGGATTAGGCTAGCTGCCCTGGCGTTTCTCTAACACATATACATAACTCCATGGATTTACAAGATCACCTTTTATTTCACACCGTCGACATCCGCAAACAAAAGATCATGATATCAACTGGGTAATATGTACATGTGTTGAAAGCGTTCCCCATGACAGCATGGTTCTGCTAATTCCCAACTTATAAGTGCAAGAATATATAGCATAGATGACAAAATGGTTCAAGCTTATTAGGTGCAAGTAAGTAAAGTGTGCCATCAAGTTTGTGAGAGCTTTAATCACTAATTTTCTCACAACAAGTTTAATTTGGAATATAGATAAAAACATGAATTTACTTGGAATGGTGTAACACACCATGCATAGGAATTTATAGTGGACTCTTTGGAATAACTTGGTTTCTTGGGAGTTGGATGCATGAGTAGAGCTTACTCGGTACAAGTGGAGGCTAGCAAAAGACTGGGAGCGACCAGCTAAGAGAGCAATAATGGCAATAATCATGCAGAGCGACAAAACATTATCAATTAAAGCATAAAGTGGTATCACAAGTGAAAAACTAAATGATCATAAAGGCTAAGGTGATTGTTTCATAGTCATAACATGGTGTAATCATGTGCCAAGTCAACCCAAACAAAACATCAAAGGAGAATACCATAATATTATGCTTTTGTATGCTAAAACAACGCATGATTCTTTTGAAGGCACATTAAGCAATCTCAATTGTTTGGAACAAGTCATGCTACAGAAATATTACTAAGCATAAGGTCAAAGCAACATCTAGCATGACATGATAAATTCTAAGCCACAATCAAAAACAAGCTTCCTTTTGTACCACTATAAGCATGAAACTCTCTACTCTCTTCCAACACCAATCAGCTTATTTGAAACATCAAAAAAATGAATGCGGGGGTCCGACTAATTTATTAAGAAAATCAAACTAACGAAAACCAAAAACAAAAACTAAGACGCTCCAAGAACAACACAACAGTGCATGAAACAATAAAAACGAAGTGTCTAGAAAGAGACCTAAGATTTGTATTGATGAAGAAGGGGATGCCTTCGACATCCCCAAGCTTTGACGCTTGTACCTCTTGAATATTTCTTGGGGTGGCACGGGGTGGAATCCCCAAGCTTGAGCTTTTATCCATTCTTCATCTCATTACATCATTCCTCCCCTACACTTGAAAATTTCCTTCATAGAAAACTTCACACAATCTTCATTAGCAACAATAGTGTATTCAAGATAATAGGCCTTTGGTTTTAGTTTCAACACAAGGAAAACTTTCATTAGCACACAAGATATTGTAACAATTCCTTCTAAAATCTCAAGTGATCAAGGAGAACTCAAAAACAAACCAATTAAGAGGCAAATGCAAATAATGGCAGAAATCTATCAAAACAGACCAGCAGGTAAAACCTGATTTTTTCGAAGACCTTCTGTTGCTCAGATCGAAAAGTATTGAACTAACAAATGTTAGATAACAACATGGGGAATATGCTCAGAAAAGTACAGCTCAATCTGACGTACAGGGATTTTTCACGAATTTTTACAGTAAAACACAAAAATCTGTTTCGGGACAGCAACTTCCCCAAATCTTACTTCTCTCTTATTAGAGGTTATTCTTGGCACAAAAACCACACACAAAAGGATAAGGAGAGGTTATTACAGAGGAAATAACTTCCAAGACTCATAAAAACAAAAACAAACTGAAAATAATTTGGTTTATCTCCCAATAGTGCTTTTCTTTAACGCCTTTCAGCTAGGCTTGATAGTTTGAAAAGAATTATGAACTGAAGTAAAAGGGAGCATCAAGAAGCAAATTCAAAACACATTTAAGTCTAACCCACTTCCTATGCATAGGAATATTGTACGCAAATAAATTCACAAAGAACAAAGTGACAGGCATAGGAAGATAAAACAAGAGTAACTTCAAAACTTTCAGCACATAGAGAGGTGTTTCAGTACCATGAAAACTTCTACAACCATATTTTCCTCTCTCATAATAATTTTCAGTAGCCTCATGAATAAACTCAACAATATAACAATCACATAAATCAGGCTTTTCATGATCTACAAACACATAATTTTTATCAAGCTCAATAATAGTGGGATTAAAATTTAAACCCACTTTTAACAATTTTATAAAAAGATGACTGATCATTCTCAAGAGGTATGGGGTTCCAAGATAAACTCAAGACCACTCCAATCTCATTTTTAATAGTAGTACAATTAATATTATCAACCAATATAGGACCATCATCTAGAGCTTTATCATAAACATTTTCTAAGAAAAACTCTTTAGTACCATGCATTTCGAAGTTAGGCACAAATAAAGGATTACCATAAGATTAATAAAAATGGCATGGATAATCATAGATAACAAGAGCATAATTATTATCACAAGTTTTACCCATAGTAGATATTTCAAAATAATCCACGAGAACATAACATTCATCCTCCTTTGGTAAGCATGGGGGACAATCAAATAATGCAAGGGATAAAGAGTTACTCTCATTAGAAGGTAGGCATGGGTAGCTAATCCATTCTTCCTCCTCTTGATCATCACTCTCCTCCTATTTTTCATCTAATGAGCTTCCAGTTTCAGCAATTTCTTCTTCCATAGGCTCCTACAAGGCATTAGTCCCTTCCGTTGGTGGAAAGCATCTATTAAAATATTCAAGAATATAGCCATTTTCTTCCTTGTAATTATAAAAGCAAATTTTAAGTATATCATAAACCTCATATTTATAAGGTGCATCGGCAATATTTTCAAGAAAATTAGAAAGTTCGAATGCACCCTTTCGAGCAATAAATTCTTCAATTTGTTCCACATCATAAAAGTCATAATTTCACTTAACATAAGAATATATGGTAACATTATCATTATACTCACATTGAAAAGGGAGGTGTTTATACCTCCTACAGCAACAAGACTTATCAAAGCAATAAGTAACATTATAAGTAGAGAAAACGTTTTTAGCAATGGTATGCAATTTATCAATTTGTTACCATAAGTGTTTCCCTTTTTGTGACAAGCGGTATTCCTTACAATAATATTTTTGTTCTTCCGTGAAACCACCTTGCCAAGAAGATCTAGTTTCAAAGAAACCAACCATTGATAGAAAGCATAATAAAGCAAGACAATAACAGACCAACAACTATAGTAGGAACTAATATTTTTGTTTTTTTATAAAAAGAAGCAAACCAGTACAACTAATTTTTTGTGTTTTTGATAAAGAGAAACAAGCAACACAAAGCAAACAAAACTAAGCAAAACAAAAAAGAAGTAAGGAGATTGGTTGTGAGAGACTCCCCTTGCGAGAATCTTCTTTCTCCCCGAAAGGTGACTACCGAGGAGGAAGAGATTGAAGCTATCCTTATCTCCCCGGCAACGGCGCCAGAAAACGTCTTGATGGCTCAGATATGTATAGAGCTTCGTTGGG
The DNA here is from genome assembly GCA_916181665.1 of Avena sativa. NCBI lineage: Eukaryota > Viridiplantae > Streptophyta > Magnoliopsida > Poales > Poaceae > Avena > Avena sativa. The sequence continues at coordinate 130,317,368 of OV702283.1, read as the reverse complement.
AAACCCCAAGAGGAAGGTATGATGAGCACAGCAGTAAGTTTCCCTCAGTTATGTTGCTCAAATCGAAAAGTGTTGAACTAACGGAACTGAGATAACAACCTGGGGCATATGCTCGAAAAATTACAGCTCAATCCGACGTGCAGGGATTTTTCACGAATTTTTATAGTGAAGCACAAAAGTCTGTTTTGGGACAGCAACTTCCCTAAATCTTACTTCTCTCTCATTAGAGGTTATTCTTGGAACAAAAACCACACAAAAAGGATAAGGATAGGTTATTACAGAGGCAATAACTACCAAGACTCAACAAAACAAAAACAAACTGAAAATAATTTGGGTTATCTCCCAATAGTGCTTTTCTTTAACGCCTTTCAGCTAGGCTTGATAGTTTGGAAAGAAATATGAACTGAAGTAAAAGGGAGCATCAAGAAGCAAATTCAAAACTCATTTAAGTCTAACCCACTTCATATGAATAGGAATATTGTACGCAAATAAATTCACAAAGAACAAAGTGACAAGCATAGGAAGATAAAACAAGAGTAACTTCAAAACTTTCAGCACATAGAGAGGTATTTCAGTACCATGAAAACTTCTACAACCATATTTTCCTCTCTCATAATAATTTTCAGTAGTTTCATGAATAAACTCAACAATATAACTATCACATAAAGCAGGCTTTTCATGATCTACAATATCAAGCTCAATAATAGTGGGATTAAAATTCAAACCCACTTTTAACGATTTTATAACAAGATGACTGATCATTCTCAAGAGGTATGGGGTTCCAATATAAAGTCAAGACCCCTCCAATCTCATTTTTAATAGTAGTACAATTAATATTATCAACCAATATAGGACCATCATCTAGAGCTTTATCATAAACATTTTCTAAGCAAAACACTTTAGTACCATGCATTTCGAAGTTAGGCACAAATAAAGGATTACCATAAGATTAATAAAAATGGCATGGATTATCATAGATAACAGGAGCATAATTATTATCACAAGTTTTACCCATAGTAGATATTTCTAAAGAATCCACAGGAACATAACATTCATCCTCCTTTGGTAAGCATGGGGGACAAACAAATAATGCAAGGGATAAAGAGTTACTCTCATTAGAAGGTAGGCATGGGTAGCTAATCCATTCTTTATCCTCTTGATCATCAATCTCCTCCTATTTTTCATCTAATGGGCTTCCAGTTTCAGCAATTTCTTCTTCCATAGGTTCCTGCAAGGCATTAGTCCCTTCCGTTGGTGGAAAGCATCTATTAAAATATTCAAGAATATAGCCATTTTTTTCCTTGTAATTATAAAAGCAAATTTTAAGTATATCATAAACCTCATATTTATACGGTGCATCAGCGGTATTTTCAAGCAAATTAGAAAGTTCGAATGCACCCTCTCAAGCAATAAATTCTTCAATTTGTTCCACATCATAAAAGTCCTAATTTCACTTAACATAAGAAGATATGGTAACATTATCATTATATTCACATTGAAAATGGAGGTGTTTATACCTCCTACAGCAACAAGACTTATCAAAGCAATAAGTAACATTATAAGTAGGGCAAACGTTTCTAGCAATGGTATGCAATTTATCAATTTGTTCCCATAAGTGTTTCCCTTTTTGTGACAAGCGGTGTTTCTTATAATAATATTTTTGTTCTTCCGTGAAACCACCTTGCCAAAAAGATCTAATTTCAAAGAAACCAACCATTGATAGAAAGCATAATAAAGCAAGACAATAACAGACCAACAACTATAGTAGGAACTATTTTTTTTGATTTTTTATAAAAAGAAGCAAACCAGTACAACTAATTTTTTTGTGTTTTTGGTAATAAGAAACAAGCAAAACAAAGCAAAATAAACTAAGCAAAACAAAAACAAAGTAAGGAGATTGGTTGTGAGAGTCTCCCCTTGCGAGAATCTTCTTTCTCCCTGAAAGGTGACTAACGAGGATGAAGAGATTGAAGCTGTCCTTATCTCCCCGGCAACGGCGCCAGAAAACTTCTTGATGGCTCGGATATGTATAGAGCTTTGTTGGGAAACCCCAAGAGGAAGGTATGATGAGCACAGCAGTAAGTTTTACCTCAGTTATGTTGCTCAAATCTAAAAGTGTTGAACTAATGAAAGTTAGATAACAACCTGGGGCATATGCTCAGAAAATGATAGCTCAATCCGACGTACTGGGATTTTTCACGAATTTTTACAGTGAAGCACAAAAATCTGTTTCGGGACAGCAACTTCCCTAAATCTTACTTCTCTCTCATTAGATGTTATTCTTGGCAAAAAACCACACAAAAAGGATAAGGAGAGGTTATTACAGAGGCAATAACTTCGAAGACTCAACAAAACAAAAACAAACTAAAAATAATTTGGGTTATCTCCCAATAGTGCTTTTCTTTAACGCCTTTCAGCTAGGCTTGATAGTTTGAAAAGAAATATGAACTGAAGTAAAAGGGAGCATCAAGAAGGAAATTCAAAACACATTTAAGTCTAACCCACTTCCTATTCATAGGAATCTTGTACGCAAATAAATTCACAAAGAACAAAGTGACAGGCATAGGAAGATAAAACAAGAGTAACTTCAAAACTTTCAGCACATAGAGAGGTGGTTCAATACCATGAAAACTTCTACAACCATATTTTCCTCTCTCATAATAATTTTCAGTAGCCTCATGAATAAACTCAACAATATAACTATCACATAAAGTATGCTTTTCATGATCTACAAACACATAATTTTTATCAAGCTCAATCATAGTGGGATGAAAATTCAAACCCACTTTTAACAATTTTATAACAAGATGACTGATCATTCTCAAGAGGTATGGGGTTCCAAGATAAAGTCCAGACCCCTCCAATCTCATTTTTAATAGTAGTACAATTAATATTATCAACCAATATAGGACCATCATCTAGAGCTTTATCATAAACATTTTCTAAGCAAAACACTTTAGTACCATGCATTTCGAAGTTAGGCACAAATAAAGGATTACCATAAGATTAATAAAAATGGCATGGATTATCATAGATAACAGGAGCATAATTATTATCACAAGTTTTACCCATAGTAGATATTTCAAAAGAATCCACAGGAACATAACATTCATCCTCCTTTGGTAAGCATGGGGGATAATCAAATAATGCAAGGAATAAAGAGTTACTCTAATTAGAAGGTAGGCATGGGTAGCTAATCAATTCTTCCTCCTCTTAATCATCACTCTCCTCCTATTTTTCATCTAATGAGCTTCCAGTTTTAGTAATTTCTTCTTCCATAGGCTCCTGCAAGGCATTAGTACCTTCCGTTGGTGGAAAGCATCTATTAAAATATTCAAGAATATACCATTTTCTTCCTTGTAATTATAAAATAAAATTTTAAGTATATCATAAACCTCATATTTATAAGGTGCATCATCAGTATTTTCAAGAAAATTAGCAAGTTTGAATGCACCCTTCCAAGCAATAAATTCTTCAATTTGTTCCACATCATAACGTCATAATTTCCCTTAACATAAGAAGATATGGTAACATTATCATTATACTCACATTGAAAAGGGAGGTGTTTATACCTCCTACAGCAACAATATTTATCAAAGCAATAAGTAACATTATAAGTAGAGCAAACATTTTTAGCAATGGTATGAAATTTATCAATTTGTTACCATAAGTGTTTCCCTTTTTGTGACAAGCGGTATTCCTTATAATAATATTTTTGTTCTTCCGTGAAACCATCTTGCCAAAAAGATCTAGTTTCAAAGAAACCAACCATTGATAGAAAGCATAATACAGCAAGACACTAACAGACCAACAACTATAGTAGGAACTAAATTTTTTTAATAAAAAGAAGCAAACCAGTACAACTAATGGTTTGTGTTTTTGATAAAGAGAAACAAGCAACACAAAGCAAAAGAAACTAAGCAAAACAAAAACAAAGCAAGGAGATTGGTTGTGAGAGACTCCCCTTGCGAGAATCTTCTTTCTCCCTGAAAGGTGACTGACGAGGAGGAAGAGATTGAAGCTATACTTATCTCCCCGGCAACGGCGCCAGAAAACGTCTTGATGGCTCAGATATGTATAGAGCTTCGTTGGGAAACCCGAAGAGGAAGGTATGATGAGCACAACAGTAAGTTTTCCCTCAGTTATGTTGCTCAAATCTAAAAGTCTTGAACTAATGAAAGTTAGATAACAACCTGGGGCATATGATCGGAAAATTACAGCTCAATCTGACGTGCAGGGATTTTTCACGAATTTTTACAGTGAAGCACAAAAATCTGTTTAGGGACAACAACTTCCCTATATCTTACTTCTCTCTCATTAGAAGTTATTCTTGGCACAAAAACCACAGAAAAAGGATAAGGAGAGGTTATTATAGAGGCAATAACTTCCAAGACTCATAAAAAACAAAAACAAACTGAAAATAATTTGGTTTATCTCCCAATACTGCTTTTCTTTAACGCCTTTTAGCTAGGCTTGATAGTTTGAAAAGAAATATGAACTGAAGTAAAAGGGAGCATCAAGAAGGAAATTCAAAACACATTTAAGTCTAACCCACTTCCTATGCATAGGAATCTTGTACGCAAATAAATTCACAAAGAACAAAGTGACAAGCATAGGAAGATAAAACAAGAGTAACTTCAAAACTTTCAGCACATAGAGAGGTGTTTCAGTACCATGAAAACTTCTACAAGCATATTTTCCTCTCTCATAATAATTTTCAGTAGCCTCATGAATAAACTCAACAATATAAATATCACATAAAGTAGGCTTTTCATGATCTACAAACACATAATTTTTATCAAGCTCAAAAATAGTGGGATTAAAATTCAAACCCACTTTTAACAATTTTATAACAAGATGACTGATCATTCTCAAGAGGTATGGGGTTCCAAGATAAAGTCAAGAACCCTCCAATCTCATTTTTAATAGTAGTACAATTAATATTATCAACCAATATAGGACCATCATCTAGAGCTTTATCATAAACATTTTCTAAGCAAAACTCTTTAGTACCATGCATTTCAAAGTTAGGCACAAATAAAGGATTACCATAAGAATAATAAAAATGGCATGGATTATCATAGATAACAGGAGCATAATTATTATCACAAGTTTTACCCATAGTAGATATTTCAAAAGAATCCACAGGAACATAACATTCATCCTACTTTGGTAAGCATGGGGACAATCAAATAATGCAAGGGATAAAGAGTTACTCTCATTAGAAGGTAGGCATGGGTAGCTAATTCATTCTTCCTCTTCTTGATCATCACTCTCCTCCAATTTTTCATCTAATGAGCTCCCAGTTTCAGTAATTTCTTCTTTCATAGGCTCCTGCAAGGCATTAGTACCTTCCGTTGGTGGAAAGCATCTATTAAAATATTCAAGAATATAGCCATTTTCTTCCTTGTAATAATAAAAGCAAAATTTAAGTATATCATAAACCTCATATTTATAAGGTGCATCATCAGTATTTTCAAGCAAATTAGCCAGTTAGAATGCACCCTTCCAAGCAATAAATTCTTCAATTTGTTCCACATCATAAAGTCATAATTTCCCTTAACATAAGAAGATATGGTAACATTATTATTATACTCACATTGAAAAGGGAGGTGTTTATACCTCCTACAGCAACAAGATTTATCAAAGCAATAAGTAACATTATAAGTAGAGCAAACGTTTTTAGAAATGGTATGCAATTTATCAATTTGTTACCATAAGTGTTTCCCTTTTTGTGACAAGCGGTATTCCTTATAATAATATTTTTGTTCTTCCGTGAAACCACCTTGCCAAGAAGATCTAGTTTCAAAGAAACCAACCATTGATAGAAAGCATAATAAAGCAAGACAATAACAGACCAACAACTATAGTAGGAACTAATATTTTTGTTTTTTTTATAAAAAGAAGCAAACCAGTACAACTAATTTTTTGTGTTTTTGATAAAGAGAAACAAGCAACACAAAGCAAACGAAACTAAGCAAAACAAAAACAAAGTAAGGAGATTGGTTGTGAGAGACTCCCCTTGCGAGAATCTTCTTTCTCCCTGAAAGGTGACTAACGAGGAGGAAGAGATTGAAGCTATCCTTATCTCCCCGGCAACGGCGCCAGAAAACTTCTTGATGGCTCAGATATGTATAGAGCTTCGTTGGGAAACCCCAAGAGGAAGGTATGATGAGCACAGCAGTAAGTTTACCTCAGTTATGTTGCTCAAATAGAAAAGTGTTGAACTAACGAAAGTTAGATAACAACTTGGGGAATATGCTCAGGAAATTACAGCTCAATCTGACGTGCAGGGATTTTTCACGAACTTTTACAGTGAAGCACCAAAATCTGTTTTGGGACAGCAACTTCCCTAAATCTTACTTCTCTCTCATTAGAGGTTATTCTTGGCACAAAAATCACACAAAAAGGATAAGGATAGGTTATTACAGAGGAAATAACTACCAAGACCCAACAAAACAAAAACAAACTGAAAATAATTTGGGTTATCTCCCAATAGTGCTTTTCTTTAACGCATTTCAGCTAGGCTTGATAGTTTGAAAAGAAATATGAACTGAAGTAAAAGGGAGCATCAAGAGGCAAATTCAAAATTCATTTAATTATAACCCACTTCCTATGCATAGGGACCTTGTACGTAAATAAATTCACAAAGAACAAAGTGACAGGCATAGGAAGATAAAACAAGAGTAACTTCAAAACTTTCAGCACATAGAGAGGTGTTTCAGTACCATGAAAACTTCTACAACCATATTTTCCTCTCTCATAATAATTTTTAGTAGCCTCATGAATAAACTCAACAATATAACTATCACATAAAGCAGGCTTTTCATGATCTAAAAACACATAATTTTTATCAAGCTCAATAATAGTGGGATTAAAATTCAAACCCACTTTTAACAATTTTATAACAAGATGACTAATCATTATCAAGAGGTATGGGGTTCCAAGATAAAGTCAAGACCCCTGCAATCTCATTTTTAATAGTAGTACAATTAATATTATCAACCAATATAGGACCATCATCTAGAGCTTTATCATAAATTTTTTTTAAGCAAAACACTTTAGTACCATGCATTTCGAAGTTAGGCACAAATAAAGGATTACCATAAGATTAATAAAAATGGCATGGATTATCATAGATAACAGGAGCATAATTATTATCACAAGTTATACCCATAGTAGATAGCAAAAGAATCCACAGGAACATAACATTCATCCTCCTTTGGTAAGCATGGGGGACAATCAAATAATGCAAGGGATAAAGAGTTACTCTCATTAGAAGGTAGGCATGGGTAGCTAATCCATTCTTCCTCCTCTTAATCATCACTCTCCTCCTATTTTTCATATAATGAGCTTCCAGTTTTAGTAATTTCTTCTTCCATAGGCTCCTGCAAGGCATTAGTACCTTCCGTTGGTGGAAAGCATCTATTAAAATATTCAAGAATATAGCCATTTTCTTCCTTGTAATTATAAAATAAAAATTTAAGTATATCATAAACCTCATATTTATAAGGTGCATCATCAGTATTTTCAAGCAAATTAGCAAGTTTGAATGCACCCTTCCAAGCAATAAATTCTTCAATTTGTTTCACATCATAAAGTCATAATTTCCCTTAACATAAGAAGATATGGTAACATTATCATTATACTCACATTAAAAAGGGAGGTGTTTATACCTCCTACAGCAACAAGATTTATCAAAGCAATAAGTAACATTATAAGTAGAGCAAACGTTTTTAGCAATGGTATGTAATTTATCAATTTGTTCCCATAAGTGTTTCCCTTTTTGTGACAATTAGTGTTCCTTATAATAACATTTTTGTTCTTCCGTGAAACCACCTTGCCAAAAAGATCTAGTTTTAAAGAAACCAACCATTGATAGAAAGCATAATAAAGCAATACAATAACAGACCAACAACTATAGTAGGAACTAATATTTTTGTTTTTTTATAAAAATAAGAAAACCAGTATGACTAATTTTTTGTGTTTTTGATAAAGAGAAACAAGCAACACAAAGCAAAAGAAACTAAGCAAAACAAAAACAAAGTAAGGAGATTGGTTGTGAGAGACTCCCCTTGCGAGAATCTTCTTTCTCCCTGAAATTTGACAAACCAGGAGTAAGAGATTGAAGCTATTCTTATCTCCCGGCAATGGCGCCAGAAAACTTCTTGACGACTCAGATATGTATAGAGCTTCGTTGGGAAACCCCAAGAGGAAGGTATGATGAGCACAGCAGTATGAATTTATTTGCGTATAAGATTCATATACATAGGAATTGGGTTAGACTTAAATGTGTTTTGAATTTGCTTCTTGATGCTCCCTTTTACTTCAGTTCATATTTCTTTTCAAACTATCAAGCCTAGCTGAAAGGCGTTAAAGAAAAGCACTATTGGGAGATAACCCAAATTATTTTTAGTTTGTTTTTGTTTTGTTGAGTATTGGAAGTTATTGCCTCTGTAATAACCTCTCCTTATCCTTTTTGTGTAGTTTTTGTGCCAAGAATGACCTCTAATGAGAGAGAAGTGAGATTTAGGGAAGTTGTTGTCTCGAAATAGATTTTTGTGCTTCACTGTAAAAATTCGTGAAAAATCCATGTACGTCGGATTGAGCTGTAATTTTCTGAGCATATGCCCCAGGTTATTATCTAACTTTCGTTAGTTCAGCACTTTTCGATTTGAGCAACATAACTGAGGGAAAACTTACCGATGTGCTCATCGTACCTTCCTCTTGGGTTTTCCCAATGAAGCTCTATACATATATGAGCCATCAAGACGTTTTCTGGCGCCATTGCCGGGGAGATAAGGACAGCTTCAATCTCTTCCTCCTCGTTAGTCACCTTTTAGGGAGAAAGAAGATTCTCGCAAGGGGAGTCTCTCACAACCAATCTCCTTACTTTGTTTTTGTTTTGCTTAGTTTATTTTGCTTGTTTCTCTTTATCAAAAACACACAAAAAATAGTTGTACTGGTTTGCTTCTTTTTATAAAAAAATAAAAAATTAGTTCCTACTATAGTTGTTGGTCTATTATTGTCTTGCTTTATTATGCTTTCTATCAATGGTTGGTTTCTTTGAACCTAGATCTTTTTGGCAAGGTGGTTTCACGGAAGAACAAAATATTATTATAAGGAACACCGCTTGTCACTAAAAGGGAAACACTTATAGGAACAAATTGATAAATTGCATACCATTGCTAGAAACGTTTGCTGTACTTATAATGCTACTTATTGCTTTGATAAGTCTTGTTGTTGTAGGAGGTATAAACACCTCCCTTTTCAATGTGAGTATAATGATAATGTTACCATATCTTCTCATGTTAAGGGAAATTATGACTTTTATGATGTGGAACAAATTGAAGAATTTATTGCTTGGAAGGGTGCATTCGAAATTCCTAATTTGCTTGAAAATACTGATGATGCACCTTATAAATATGAGGTTTATGATATACTTAAAATTTGCTTTTATAATTACAAGGAAGAAAATGGCTATATTCTTAAATATTTTAATAGATGCTTTCCACCAACGGAAGGGACTAATGCCTTGCAAGAGCCTATGGAAGAAGAAATTGCTGAAACTGGAAGCTCATTAGATGAAAAATAGGAGGAGAGTGATGATCAAGAGGAGGAAGAATGGAATAGCTACCCATGCCTACCTTCTAATGAGAGTAACTCTTTATCATTTGCATTATTTGATTGTCCCCCATGCTTACCAAAGGAGGATGAATGTTATGTTCCTGTGGATTCTTTTGAAATATCTACTATGGGTAAAACTTGTGATAATAATTATGCTCTAGTTATCTATGATAATCCATGCCATTTTGATTAATCTTATGATAATCCTTTATTTGTGCCTAACTTCGAAATGCATGGTAGGTGTTGCTAACAACTTGGAGCCTACACAACACAAAATCAAAACTTTGCCCCAACTTACAGCGAGGTTGTCAAGCTCACTGGTTTGCTGAAAACAAAGGATTAAATGTATAGTGTTGAAGATAGTAGTTGCTTGTAGGAAGTAAATGGTAACAATAGATGATGTATCAATGATAAAGATTGGACCGGGGTCCACAGTTCACTAGAGGTGTTCTCCTTAAGATAGATAGCATGTTGGGTTAACAAATTACAGCGGGGCAATTGACAGATTGAGAAAGCATAACAATGCATATACTAGACAACTTGACTCCTATGACATTTGATTGGGCATTACAACAATATACATAGACCGTAATCCAACTGCATCTATGACTAATAATCCACCTTCAGGTTATCATCCAAACCCCCTCCAATATTAAGTCGCAAGCAACATATAATTGCATTAAGCAATGTGTGTAAAGTAAATAATACAATTGTTCCTTGAACAAAAGATTTTTGTTTTATCCCTAGTAGCAACATCACATCTACAACCTTAGAGATTTATGTCACTTCCCTAGATTACTAGAGGCATGAACCTACTATCGAGAATAAATACTCCCTCTTGGAGTCACAAGCATCTACTTGGCCAATATAGCTACTAGCAACGGAGAGCATGCAAGATCACAAATAACATAGACATGATAGAATCAATAATCAATCTGACATAGTATCTCAATATCCATCGGGTCTCCGGAAACACAACATTTATGCTTAAAAATAGATGATCTTGATCATGATCGGAGCTCACAAGATCTAAACATGATAGAACAAAGGAGGAGAAACAACCATCTAGATACTGTATGGACCCATAGTCCAAGGGTGAACTACTCATGAATCACTCCGGAGGCTGGCATGGTGATGAAGAAGGCCTCCGGGATGATCTCTCCCCTCCGACAGGGTGCCAGGAAGAGCTTCAGATCCCCTCGATCTAGGGACGATGGTGGCGGCGGCTATGGACTGTTTCATGGAGATTTGATCGGGTACTAAGGATTTCTGCATCGGGGTGCTTTTATAGGCGAGAGGGCAAGGTCGGTGGCCGGCCAGGGGGCCCACACCATAGGGCGGCGCGCCCTAGGGTGGACCCCCATGGCCCTAGGGTGTGTCCACCTAGTGGCCCCCCTTCGGCTGCCCTTCGGACTCCGTCTTCTCTCCGGTAAAATATTGACTTTGGCTTCTGTCCCGTCCAATTCTGAGAATATTTCCTTACTAGCTTTTCTGAAACCAAAAACAGCAGAAAACAGGCAATTGGCACTGCGGCATCTTGTTAATAGGTAGTCCCGGAAAATGTATAAAAATACCTCAAAATGTAGACAAAACATAGCAAAGTTGATACTAAACAAGCATGGAGCATCAAAAATTATAGATACGTTTACGACGTATCAGATGCAAAACATCTCAAGGGAAGACATAAAACTAAGAAGTGAGTCTTCCAGTCAAGGGCATGAAACTAAGAAGTAGCCCAAAAATAAAGGCATGAAACACCAATGCCAATCATGAAAATAGTCTCTTATTCTATAGGTTCATCAAAGTGTGGTTGAAGGTTTATTTTGTTCATCATTTCTTTTATCACACCATCACTTATTGTTCAACATATTTATAGATGTTTAAAAGAGACAACTTGATAGTACACTTGCATATTATGTTTCTTTGAAAGGAAATGAGCATATGAACTCTACATGATAATAAAGGAATCAAAGGTAACAAACTCCAAAGTCCATGTTTAGTTTTATCACCTTCATGCTTGAGGACGAGCATAGGTTAAGCTTGGGGATGTTGATGCATGTAAAATGCATACATAAACTGTGTAGTTTGTTAACATGTTTTGCCACATATTTGCATCATATATAATGTTATATCCATGTTTTATATTGATTTTGGGGGATTTACCAATGATCCCCTTTATTTTGGCTATAACCTAGCAGGGCAGAAAAACCATGTTTTCAATGTTTTTGATATTTCAGGACCTATACGAAGTCAAATGGACCTGTACTTTTGGGAATGCCATTATTTATCCACGAGAAGCATCTAGAGCACAAGAATCCCACCAGGAGGACCAGGAGGCCCAAGAAAGCCTGTGTGGAGTGCCCAGCCCAAGTGGGCGCGTCACCCATGCTATCTCCCTCCTCGATCGTCTGATCGCCTCGATTCTTTCGCCCATAGAGTTATATTGACCTAAAAATCCCTATATAAGGACCCCCCCCCCCCGGGGAGTCCTCGAGACGGAGCACACCATAAACAAAAACACCACCAAACAGAGTTAGATCCAGCAAAGATTGGAGGGGGAAACTCTGCTGGAGCCACCTCCGGGGAGATCTCCACCCTCTCCAACATCTTTGGCATCATCACCATGATGAGGAGGGAGTAGTCCACCTCCGGTCTATGGGTTTGTGGCAGTAGCTTGATCTATTTCTCTCTTGTTCTTCATATATCTATGTACCATATGAGCTGCCCTACATGATTATGGTCATATTTGTAATTCCTATGTGGTGGATCTTTGTTCTATGATTTGATACTTGAGATTGGAATCTATTTTGTGTAAGATGTATTGATAGATGCATATCATGCACCCCGTTCTTAATTGCTTGTTTTGATCCAACTTTTATGCAAGAACTTGTTTGGGGAGAAGTGTGTATTAGATGGAGTAACATGGTGGTAGAGATTGAATTGTGACAAACAATATTCAAGATCTACTTTGGTTTTTACCTTTATTTTCCGGCCTCTCTAGGGATAAAGTGAAATCATGTGCTATAGTTAACATGTGAAAGTGTGATAATCTTGTTAGATCAAGGTAGCATAATTATATTTCAAACATCATGTTATATTACTTAAAGTTATACTCTGATTTGTTCTTAATTCAAGATTGCATGGAGTTTCCCTTTCTTGAGGAGTATAAGAGAGATGTATTCCATCTCTTTGTCAGAACGTGATGCCCATATTGATTCATTTATCAAACACATATAGAATTTCCATGAATCTTTATCATTGATGAATTGTTTTATGATCACTAAAACTTAAAAAGAGAGTAGACAAGTGAACCCATGAACCTCGGTCCGATTTTTATCATAAGAAACACCTTTCCATTGCATCTACTATCTTTTATATTTTCTGCAATTTATTATTTCAAAAATACAAAAATATTTTCCCTACTTGCAATCACTCATAAAAACCCAAAACAACTCTACTATCTTCCATATCATCTAGTTTGCATTATTTTACTTTATTTACTTCTGTTTATATTATATTTTATTTCATATTACTAATACAAAACCTTGTGCTTGACAACCACTTGGTGGAGTTGGAGACACAAGATAAATTATTTTACTTTATAGGTTGCATGAAGATGAGAAGACAAATACCCTTCCATAAAAAATTCCCCGAGAGTTTGATATAAACCCTCGAGTCACCCTTGTGGGGAAAAAAGCTTGCTACAACACTCTACACTTGGAGTCCCAACGAAAAGTGGCCATGGTTGTTTCCATCAGCATGCCAACAAGGTGCGCTAATAACCCCCAAGTGCAGGGGATCACTTTAGTACAATTCGATAAGTATTTGAGTGTCGAACCCACGAGGAGCTGAAGGTAAACTATGATCTATTCTCTAAAGCCCTCTAACACACTTATATGGCCTTCTATGCCAAGCTAGGATCTAAAGTGTGTGTACGTTTGTTTTTGGTATTAACTAGAAAACAATAAAGTAGTTTAAATAAATACTATAAGTAAAATAATGCAAATGAAGTGCAGCTAGTGGAGTGGATGTGGATAATATATGGGAGCAAATGTTTAGGAAAATTGCTATTTCATTCATTTGGTTGTCACAATTAGTGAAGCACATATATAGTATTTTTATTGTTTCTTCTAGGAGGATCCATAACTAGGTGTAGCCATAGATATGAGCAAATACACCACTAGTGATTGATCCTAAGGTCAATTAAGAACAAACAAGGGAATATTAAGACATAAAGTCCAACCACCGCATTTAGATCTAAGGTCCCAATGATAATACTCCTATTGATTAATTCATGAATTAATACTACATATATTTCTAAGACTTGGGATTTGGATTCTGTCAAACTTCGTCTATCTCTCATCCTATCAACATGCAACAGTGACAACCTTGTGCATCCCCCAACATATGTGTGCGCTCATATGTTAGTGCATCAAGATCATCATAGAAGATAACATATACTTGTATGCAACCAAAAACCTAGATCACAATTGCCATAACAATTCACTACTCAAACATCAACATAGTCATACAATAGATCATGGGATAATAATATATTGCATCATACATCATGATTTCTAAGAGATTATAGAGGGGGATGATAGGATCTTGTAGTAGATGGTGATGGAGATGAGCCTCCCCATGGGGGAGAGGAGTCCATGGTGTGATGAAGAGGAGGCGCCCCGGAGTGGAGGAGCTTCTCCCCCTCCTTGGAGGCTGCCAAGGAGGGGGATTTTCATGGCTATGGGTGGATGCCTTCAAAAATAGGGTTTCCCCTCAATATATAGTGGTGGAGATGCAATATTGGCCATGAGATTGATGCCCCTTTGATCCAAGTGCTCTTGGGAATCTCTAGAACCTTCCTAGGAGTCCATTTGTCCTTAATGATTCCATTAAGTCGTGGTTGGGCCAAAATCCTCAAAATTTAACTTACCGAAGGCATTGCAAATATTAGTAGGTTAGTCCCAATAAACATAATATTGCAAAATAATAACGATTTTAAAGCAATAAATGACAAAGTTCATGGATGCATTTTACATGCATCAAGCATCCTCAAGCTTAACCTATGCTCGTCCTCAAGCATAAAGGTGATAAACTAACATGGACTTTCGATTTTATGGCTTCTTTTCACTAGAAAGTATCAAAAAAGTTAAATGGTTCATTCATTAAAGAATAATAACAAGCAAGCATGGCTCACTTTTCAAAGGTTTCAGATTTGTGTTTCATCAAATAGATATATCCATATCTACTCAAATCATTCGTGAAAGTAACAAAATAACAATATCCACCTCGTGCTGACACACTCATTGGACCACATACATCGGTATGTATGATTTCCAATAAATCTAGCGCCCACTCCATTGTACCGGAAAACGGGGCTCTGGTCATCTTGCCCATAAGGCATGGCTCACATGTATCAAGTGATTCCAAAAGTCCATCAGAATGAAGTTTATTCATGCGTTTTACGTCAATATGACCTAGATGGCAGTGCCACATAAATGTGGATATATCATCATCAAGTTTAATCCTTTTGGCATCTACATTATGAATATGTGTATTATTATTACCGAGATTCAAAAGAAATAAACCATTCATCACAAGCGCATGACCATAAAATATATTATTCATATAAATCGAACAACCATTGTTTTCGGATTTAAAGGAATAACCGTCTTGCAATAAACACGATCTGAATACAATGTTCATGCTCAATGCAGGCACCAAATAACAATTATTTAGGTTTAAAGCTAATCCTGATGGTAGATGGAGAGGTAGCGTTCCGACAGTGATCACATCAACTTTTGATCCATTGCCGACGCTCATCATGACCTCATCCCTTGCTAGCGATCTCCTGTTACACAGCCCCTCATTCAAGTTACATATATTAGCAACTGATCCAGTATCAAATAACCAGGTGCTACTGCGAGTACTAGTCAAGTACACATCAATAACATATATATCATATATACCCTTGTTTATCTTGATGGCCTTCTTGCTAGCCAAATACTTGGGGCAGTTGCACTTCCAGTGGCCAGTCCCCTTACAATAGTAGCATTCAGTATCAGACTTAGGGCCAGCTCGGGTCTTCTTCTCACGTGAAGCACTAGATTTTCTGCCACTTTTGAAGTTACCCTTATGTTTACCCTTCTTGTCCTTTTTGAAACCAGTGGTCTTATTGATACCCAACACTTGATGTTCTTTCTTGATCTCCACTTCAGCAGTCTCAAGCATAGACAGAAGCCTGGGGAGAGTCTTCTTCATGCCCTGCATGTTATAGTTCATCACGAAGCTCTTGTAGCTTGGTGGCAGAAATTGGAGAACATGGTGTATGCTTAAGTCAATGGGAATCGTTATTCCCAAGGAAACAAGCTTATCAGCGTACCCAGACATTTTGAGTACGTGCTCACTAATGGAGTTGTTCTCCTCCATTATGCAGCTAAAGAACTCTTCTGAAGCATCATAACTCTCCACAGCAGCATGGGTATCGAAAATCATTTTCAATTCATCCATGGTATCAAAGGAATTTCCATTCTCGAAACGCTTTTGGAGTTCTGGTTCTATCCCATACAGTATGCCGCAATGAACCATGTTGTGGTCCTCCTGG
The DNA here is from genome assembly GCA_916181665.1 of Avena sativa. Taxonomy (NCBI): domain Eukaryota; kingdom Viridiplantae; phylum Streptophyta; class Magnoliopsida; order Poales; family Poaceae; genus Avena; species Avena sativa. The sequence goes on along the minus strand of OV702283.1, from coordinate 130,301,137 downwards.
CGACTTAAGTAAACATTATTTACTTCGTTGGGACCATCATCAAGAGGTGGGGGGCCTAGGGGCGCTTCTAGCACCTATTTCTTTTGTGCAACAGTGAGGAGAATCCTGAAGTTCAAGGCCCAATTAGTAAAGTTGCTACCATTCATCGCAAGTTTCTCTTTCTCCATGAACACATTGAAATTAAAAGCAGCGGGATCTGGAGATCTGTACTGACTCCTACACATTCAACGATGACTTCTTGTGATCATGAGAACCCTTAACATTTCAACTAAATCCTTTTGTCTCGCGATATTTTACATGTCCGAGATTCGATCATGGATTTTCATCCATCGAGGGCCCCTTTGATTAAACCACCTACCTATAAAAAATTGAAACATTATGTGTTGTCACCTAAAAACAGGTATACTCTAGGATAAAATAGAAACACACTAACAAGTACAAAAATAACCTCTGTTCAACCATAAGGAGAAAAATGGTGCCAGTTTTACCACCTAACCCTGGACCACTAACAGGTGCTTCTGGTTCGTGCGATTTGAGCGGGTCTTATCAAAGAGGTCATTTTCTGAACGGGAGCATCTAGAATCAACATGCAAAGAAATTCAACGGGAATTGAGCATGTTACTACTAGAAGGATATAATATTACTTTATAGTACCATATGATTAAGGACCAATTCCTATGTATACCATAAAAATATCATTTTGATTAATTTGCAGAATAGACTTTGTTCCTTAGAGCTTATACCGGAAAGAATACTTATCCTCAGTCGGCCTAGCTTGCCTGTTTTCTAAAGTCAGCCCCGTTAAGTCCGTCCAAGGTAGAGAAGGTCAGGATGGAGTCACACATGGTGATGACTCTCCCTTCCTTGCAAGTTGCAATCCTCCTGCTCGGCTTGCGTGTTGTGTCCAAAGAAGAAGCACAGAATGCTGACGAGGAGCGGGTGATCGAGGTCCGAGAGTGGGAAAGAAGAAAGGGCGTGAGGAAGCAGGGTGGGCCGACCTCACTAAGGAGAAAGCCGTGGAGGTTGCCGCTCGGAGATAGAGGCGGATCGGGTTAGACACGCGCGGGGGTGGAACATTGAGCTGAGACAGCGATGATGGCAATATATGGAGGAGCTCGGGGAGTAGGCAGAGTCCGGCAGCGTTGTCGCATCGCCAATCGACAGGGATGGCTGCCAGTACTGGGCGGCTGCGGCGATGGGGAGAGAGAGGAGATAGGGAGGTAGGGAGAGATGCGAGCGAACGATGGATCGTGGTCGTGCGTTTGATGGGCTTTGGACGAAAAAACCTAGAGAAAAACCGGTGTGTGGAAAGAAAAACCGCAGAATGCAAAGAGGTGGATGAAAATAAATCGGCAGAGTGGATTTGACCGGCAGGAAACGGAACAATGATTTTATTTTTAGGTAGTAGAGAAACTGTTGTCCAGCCTATTGATGGTCCATTTTATGTTAGTCGTATGATAATTAAAATGCTCTTAAGTCATAACTGTCACAATAGCATTTTATAATCAAAATTATAAGGACATGTACACACTAATAGGAAACATGCCTATAGTCCCAGACCGTAAGGGCCTTTAGTCCCGGTTTTGGCACCGGGACTAACCAAGCGGGACTAGAGGCCCACCCACTAGTCCCGACCCAGTTACCAGACGGGGTTAGTGGATGCCCACGTGGCTGTCGTGGCGTGCTCGGGGTGCACCCCCACTAGTCCCGGTTGGTGTTAAGGACCGGGACTAGTGGGTCTCTGTCGCGGCAGCATTTTGCGCATTTTTCTCTGTCGCAGCAGAGCATTACCTTGGACTAGTGTTTCTCTGCCGCGGCAGCATTTTGTGCCCTTTCTCTGCCGTGGCAGAGATTCATTTTGTATTGTTTTATTTATTTATTTTTCATTTCAAAATAGTTTTTGAATATTTCTACGCCACCACATATCGTACATGTTCATGCATATATAAGATAACTTGTATTACGATATCGAGCATACAAATATATACAATTTACATAGTTACATGGAGATCACAATTATCGGGACTAGAGCCCGTCTATTCAATTACATGGAGATCATTAGCGTCTATTCACACTAAATTCTCCGCCATCGTGTACCATCTCTTTGAAAATAAAACCCGCCACCTCCTCCGCAATTGCTAGTACACGTTGATGTGGTAGGAGATTATCCCACACACTCTTGAACTATATAAGAAAAGGATATCAATATGAAAATATCAATCATGATAACAAAAAGTGATGGTAATAAAATGATGGTGTGAATGTATTGCTTACGTCGACTCTTTAATCTTTGTGCTCGGTGGTAAACGTGCGAATGAACTCGCAAACGTAGAATCCACATAAATTCGACCCCTGTGGCTGCCTCACGCACTTTACGAGAATAGAAATCAATCAAAATAATAATCTAGCATCATTATTGTATTGAAACTAGAAGTAAAAAGATGTGCGGATATATCACGTACTACTTATCGAGACCTCCTTAAACGTCAGCTTCTGACTAAAGGAACCCGTAACCTCACGCTTGAACTGGATCCAAACCCTGCTCGGCAAAGAAAATGAATGAATGCGTTATTCATTACCTGATATATCAGGAAATTAACAAAAGAGACCGATATAGCGAGAAAATTACTTCTGGAGCATGTACTTCATGCTGCGGAATGCTTCTAGCTTTCTCTTTGATGGGTCCATGATCTCAACTCTTCCCTTATCAAGTTGAATGTCTAGCAGAATCCAGTGGAAGCTATAAACGTTTATATATATACATCAGTAACTCATCAGTTACACTTAGCATCGAGTAATAAAAAGTGAATGTGTACAACAGAGCAAGACCCTTACTCAAAATTGTAAGGAAATGGTATGTGGTCACATAATTTTTGCTCCTTTAAAAACCTTAAAATGTTTTCCTCCGTCTCCTTGAGATTTTTCGTTAGCGTATTTATATGTACTTTATCTGGGTCAATAAACCCAACACTATAGATTCTTCTTATTTTACATTCCCGAATCTTCATTTTGCATAATAATAGAGTATAAAAGGATATAATAAGGATAATCACATGCAATGAACTGAACATGTAGACAATGAATTCAAAAACTTACAAACAATAGGAGCTGAGGATAGATTTGTCAAGGGCGTCGAGATTGTATAACTGGAACAGTTCTGAAAACTCAACATGGACCTCGTCGGGTCTGAAGTAGTACTCACGTGGGACTTTCGCTGTGATAAATATTCTTCCCTAATTTGCAGCTGTCAAGTACCACTCATGGAGATTCCGCAGTTGTGTTGGCAGTTCTTTCACCTTTTCTTTGCTGACCAAATTCTCACTTGCGACATATCTATGGGCTACATCAGCCTTGGGTAGAAGGTCGAGTTGGGGTCTAATAGTTCATCAATACTAATTTCCATGCTGGCCGCCAACTCTGCAGCTACTGATATATCTAGTGGCTGTTGTGCGAGAAGAGGAAAGTTTTCTGAAAACACCTTGAGGGGTGCGATCGTTTGTTTGGCCTGTTGTCCGAGAAAGGAAACGTCTAATCTATATTATTAAAAAAATTGGTAACGTTCGTTATCCCTGAAAATCCGTCTGCCATGTTTTGACCTGTTTGCCCTCCAAATTCGGAGTAATTACCCACTCTGCCACCGTTTAGGTGAAACTGAACGGTTCCGTATTCCGTTGAAAAGAAAAAATCCCCAAATCCATCGAGCACCTCTACCACGGCGCTGGCCAGCGTGCTCGCCATGGCGTCCTCCCCTTACCCTGCGGCGCCCGTCTGCCCCACCTACAGCCTCCCGAGTCCCGATGCTCGCCATGGCGTCCTCCCCTTACCCTGTGGCGCCCGTCTGCCCCACCTACAGCCTCCCGAGTCCCGATTCGAGCTCCCTCGTACGGGCAAGCCTCGAAGTCCAGTCTCATAACAACTGATTTCCCCGTATGCCAGATCTGCCTTCACCGTTCGCTATCCCTGGTGAGCTCGGAATCTAGCCATGGCGGTGACTGTAGCGCATGTCCTCGCGCATCAGGGACGCCATATAGACCACCCTTGGCGCTTTATTTCCATGTTTTTTACGTCGATGCAGACGGAGGCGTGTAGGGCGGCATGGTCGTGGACAAGGCCGGCTTCCGTGGTGTAGCACCGCCCGAAGCCGCAGCAGTGTTGAAGTGTATAAGTGGATTGCACTATCCTTTTCCATCAGTTCGGACTTTTGGTTGCGTTGGTTAGTGCATGAAGCTTAACATGGTATCAGAGCCTAAGGTCTCGAGTTCGAGTCCTAGCTTTCACAATCTATATCTATATCTATATCTATATCTATACCTAATAATAAAGGAAGGAGTGTTTCTTGTAGTACCTACACTTTTCTGGACAGATTTACCCTCCCACCAAACCTTATATTACTACCAAACCACCGGTAACTCTTTTCTAGACGAATTTGCCCTTCAAAAAAATTCATATTATCACCTATGCCTTCGGTAAGTCTATACCTAATAATAAAGGAAGGAGTGTTTCTTGTAGTACCTACACTTTTCTGGACAGATTTACCCTCCCACCAAACCTCATATTACTACAAAACCACCGGTAACTCTTTTCTAGACGAATTTGCCCTTCAAAAAAATTCATATTATCACCAATGCCTTCGGTAAGTTAAATCCTATTCGCTTTCCTTTCTCAATTTGTTGCCGTCCGCTACACCGGGATACATACCAGAGTTGGGTTGGCAGGTTGGATCAGAACCGTACATAAAAATAGACCCCAGATCAGGAGTCTTGAACAAATCGCTTCCCGCCATCAAACCCTAGCTAGCATAGCGGCACCGATCTGTACAAGAGCCGACGAGGTCGGCCTGGCGGTGGCTGAAAGGAGCGAGGTGTCGGCGTTGAGCAGCGGCGCGGGGTCGCGGCCGCTTCATGAGGAGCTCGAAGGGAGGAGGGAGTTGGCCATCTGTGCTCCGCCGCTCGTTACCCCACACAACACGAGTCCCTGGAGCTGCCACTGGTTTCCAATTGCCATACCATCCTCTAGCGCGTCCCCGCTCACCTCCTTCAGCGATGGCCTCGAAGGGCCGGAGGCCGAACTTCCATCAAATTATGTTTCAGGTTGTCTCCGATCTGATTTAAACCACTATCAATGCATATCCTTCTCCATCGTAGATTGCACTATGGGTAGGGCATGGAAGTTGCAGAGATTGAAACAGTCTTCTCCTAAGGACAGTGTGGTCAGGTTCAGAGAATATTCAAAGTTCAGAGAGAAACTAGATCATGAGAGCCTGGATTGGATAGAGTTTATAGGTTGAACCATACACTAAGAAGGTTGGAGCATAGCTGATGCATTACACTTCGGCCAATTACTAATAAATGGTGTGAAAACTCTCTTTGGGTTATAATATTGTTTGTGTTGTTACGCACTGCTTAGTGTTTTTGTTTTCTGTTTTCAGAATACGTGGTGATACTGTCAGCTGTTCTGCTTCAGAAGAAGCTGTTTGACAATGGAAGACAACCAAAAGGTTTGACTACAAACACTGACTGCAATTCCAGATTTACAGTTATTTAGTAGGTTATTAAAAATCCACTGGAATCAAAAAACAAGAAAGGAAGACGGCTGAAAACATGACTTTTTATCAAGTTCCGTGCGGTCCCAGCGATAGTGGGCGCAGACATGCCGTCGCTCGATTTCAAGGCCTCGGTGTTCAACAAGGAGATGGTCTCCCTCGCCAGCCACGAGGAGGTCACACTCCTGCAACCGCTCCTATCCCTCTCGTTTTCCTTCCTATAATATTTCTTCACGCTCTATTCTTGGCGATTTACTTATGTGCTGCAGTATATCGTGAGGGTTGAGCAGAACTATTTCTATTGCTCATGGAAGTGTTCAAGGGATTCAAGCATATAGGATCCTCGGATGGGGTTCTCGGGTTCAGTGCTTACACTGTTCGATTTAGCATGTTTTTTTATAGAGGTCTCTTACTAAAGACTGTGTTGGGATAAACAAATCAGTGCTCAAAAGCAGTGACCGATTTCACATAGATTTGTTATGTTGTTGGGTTCAGAGAGAGTCATCTGCTGCGTGTGGTGTTGGGCAGCTACAGGATTCCACCGGCTGCCTCACCTTCTGCTCTGAACTCCTGCACAACCGCAAGGAGGACAAGCTCCTCTTGCTGCTTGCCCCAAGATAAGAAGTCCACTGCCATTGTGCAGTGAGGGCTCAGCTCTGATCGGGAGCAGCGATGATTTTCTTATTTACTCCTCCAGCACGCACACAAGAGTTCGTTTTCATTTTCAGGAAGTATCTCACATGAGCTTGCTAGATGATTTCATTGAGATTGCAAAGTTGGATACAAGATTTGGTTGTGCCAGAGAAACATGGCATGTTTGTTCTTCAAAATGGCAGCGTCTAATGGTCATTCTGAATGGGTTCATGATGTTTGGCAACAATCGATAGCCGAGATCATCCTTTGGAATTTAGTAATATGTCCTATATTTCCTTTGGTCAAGACTGCGTGAATCTATGTTCTGCTATCTGGTATGCTCACTTGGAAGTGTAATTCTTCTCTTGACTTAAGATTTTACTCGGCGTATTGCAAGTGTTTTGTAATGCTTCTGGTTCCTTGTGCAACATCAAGCCTACAAAACTGAATTACCTATAACAACTTAGTTTGTGTATTTCTCTCCCGGTGCAACGCACGGGCACGTTTCCTAGTTTTTTACTAATTACAGTTGTGCTCCCGCTTGCACCTGTGCTTGCTGATTTTTTTACCGCTTGCACTTAATTTTCTTGATTTCCTCTTCGCCACTTCTTTCTGAAGTGTGCGTAGATAGTCATCTGGCTTATGGTGCAACTCATATTGCGATTTTGTGTTTAGAAAATCAATTGCATACGCCTTTTGCTTCTCGGTGTATACCGGAGCGGGCTCGAGTTTCTTCTTCTCAAAATGCGCCGCCACTTTGGCCTTTGCTATCGCTGCCGTTTCCGCATCAGTACGATCGTAAGGTCTGATGGGAAGATTCTTATGAGGCACTTTTGAGAGGGCGACATTTTCCGTATTGGGCTGCCGTATCCTTTAGTACTCACTGACGGAGCACGCTTCCGCTTATTGTCCTTAGTGGGCGGAGAAGACTGCTGAACCTGCGACGGAGATCGAGATGGACTCGGGATGTGGTGGTCATAGTCATCATGGGGTGGCCTTCTTGGAGGTGATGGAGGTGAAGGAGACCTGCGACGACTCGGAGGCAGTGTTGGCCTTGGTGCCGAGCCTGGAAACCATATGTTGTTCTTGTACCATAGAATGATACCACCCAGTACTTCTTCGAGTGTGCTCTCACCTTCAGGTTCAGGGATGTCAAGCTCCATTGACTCCCACTCCTTTACGATTTGATCCACCCCGACTTTAGCATAGCCAGGTGGAATATCACGGCCATGCCAACATACGTCATGCGGACAAGGTAAAGCAAACCGTCTGTCCTGAGATGTTACTAAGAGCAGGCCAATCATTGATTGTTACTAACATCAATGCTCGTAGGTCGAATGGCTCCTGTTTGTGCTCATCCCACACATGTAAACCTGGTTCGGCCCACAATTGTAGAATTCCATCAACTAATGGCCTTAGGTACACATCAATATCGCTGCCGGGTTGCTTCGGGTCTTGGATGAGCACTGGCATCATAATGAACTTTCGCTTCATGCACAACTAATGAGGAAGGTTGTAGATACATAGAGTCACGTGCCGGGTGCTATGACTGCAGCTCTGCTCCCCAAAAAGATTCATGCCATCTGTACTTAGATCAAACCATAAGTTCCTTACGTCACCATCAAAGTCCGGGAAGTCTCTCTCGATTTTTCTCCACTGCAGACCATCAGCGGGGTGCCTCAACATCCCGTCTTTCTTACGTTCTTCCATGTGCCATCGCAGCAACTTGGCATGCTCTTTGTTTTTGAACAAACGTTTCAATCGTGGTATTATAGAATCATACCCTTGGCAGGAACCCTCTTCCTGGGTGGCTCGCCATCAACATCATCAGGGTCATATTTTCCGATATTATACCGCAATGCAGTGCATACCGGGCATTTATCCAAATTCTCATACTTCTCACCGCGGTAGAGGATGCAGTCATTAGAGCACGCATGTATCTTCTGCACATCTAATCCTAAAGGGTAGACGAGCTTCTTTGCTTCGTACGTACTGGTGGGCAATTCGTTATTTCTTGGAAGCAAGTTCTTCATGAGTACAAGCAACTTCTCAAATCCCGAGTCAGTCACACCGGTCTCTGCCTTCCACTTCAGCAATTCCAGTGTGCTACCCAACTTCTTCTGGCCATCTTCACAAGTTGCATACAACAATTTGTTGTGGTCCTGTAACATCTGCTCGAACTGCAACCTCTCCTTTTCTGTGTCGCAGTCTCGCTTTGCATCAAAAATGACCCGACCAAGATCATCAGCGGGCCGGTCTGGTTTCCGTTCTTCACCTCCTTCTTCTTCATTGTCTTCCATTGCGGTATCAGCGTATTCAGGGAACATAGATCGGTAGTTGTCATCATCGTTCGCTTCTTCATCGCCTTCTTCCATCGCAACCCCTCTTTCTTCGTGTTTGGTCCAAAAATTATAGCCGGACATAAAACCAGACCGAAGCAAGTGGCTCTGAATGACTCTTGCGGAAGTGTGAGCCTTCTCATTCCTACAGTCAACACATGGACAACACATAAAACCATCCCGCCACTTGTTCTCCTCGGCCACAAGTCGAAAAGAACGCACGCCTTCTCTGAAAGCGGCAGAGCGTTGGTCACCGTACATCCATGGATGGATCATTTGTATCATACAAATATATATGAAACGCAATCACGATGCTAAAGTTAGTACCGTGCGGTCTAAACGAGAAAATAGTTGCTAACCTTTTATTACATTTGGAAACAAATATGAGAAAACTTAAATGTGGCTCAGGCACACATATCATGTTTGTCTTGTGTAACCTAAAGTCGCATCGCTCTAATGGGCATTTCACCGAACACCTCTAGTGCATATGAACAAGAAAAAAAATAGCACAACACCACCTCTCCCACCAAGAAAAAAACAGTTGAGAGAGGGAAGAGTTGTGTCATATATATAGGGCCAGACCATTAGTCCCAGTTTAAGATACAAACCGTGTCTAAAGGGGATGTCCGCAGCGAGCGACAGGCCCTAGACCCTTTAGTCCTGGTTTGTACCTCACGCCAGGGCTAATGTGGTCTATCGGGTCGGGACCTATGGTTTGGGATGGCTCGAACCGTCTGGTGCGGGCGCATTAGTCCCGGCAGGCCTATTTTCCACTAGTGATAGTAGACAACAAAATTGTCTATTGTCTCGCATTCTATTAGTATGCAACTTGGAGATTATAAAAACAAACTTTTCTCACGACCGCTCGTTTCGCTCAGCAATTGTCTTATGTTCCCTTTTTAATAAAATAAAGCTACTTGTGGTATGGCGCCTTTATGAAGTGAAACTTAATGTCAGTATATCTCATCTCAGTTGCCCTAATAACTGACGAGTGTGTTAGCATGAATATAGTTTTTATGGTTTTGTTGTTTCTTATTCACATGAGATTTCCATAGTTCTCATTCAAAGTTCATAATCGTTGATATGTGTTGTAACCCTGTAAAATCCCATAATTTTGCTCACCGTAAGAGCAAACAATATACTTGTGCATTAGATTCGATCAAGTTATTATAGCACACATAAACACTAGCTGCTGGGAGTATTTCACTTCTTTCTGCACAAAATTTGTAAAATCATGTAAGAATTGGTTAATTCTACATCGACCGATACTACAACTTTTTTTACCCAAGTTATTTCAACCTGATATTATTGTCAAAAATATATTACAAGCTGATATTTTCGTAAATATCTAAAAAATTATAAAATATCCCTTCTCAGTCATTTTAAAAAACATATATTAATATTAAAAGATACCAATTATATCCGGTCTCTGCAACAACGCATTCTTTTAAATGGAAATGCTTTATGTCTAGTCAAACATAAATCCACCAGAAAGATGTATGTACACATAAAACCCTAAGGGCCTGTTTGATTCAAAGGATTTCCAAAAGAATTCTATAGGATTCCTATTCATAGGATTTTTTCCAATAGGATGTGTTTGTTTCAAAGGAATAATTCCTTCAAAATTCCTATGTATGGCTTTCCTACACTATAATCTTATAGGATTTCTAAGAAGAGGTGAGATCTCTTGGAAAAATTCTTTTGTGTCTATAACAACTATGACATGTATCTAAACCCTATAAAATTTCCTGCGTTTTTCCTGTGATGCAATCAAACAACTTACTTTACCGATTCCTGCATTTTTTATTCCTATAAAATTCTAAGTACCATGACATTCTACTCCTACATTTTTCCTATTCCCATGTCTTACAAATTCTTTGAATCAAACGAGCCCTAACTTCTCTAGGCCCAAAAAACGAATTTTAGTTTGCTGTGGCGATCCATCTTAGTCCCCCCAAACACATGGAAGGACAGGGGACGACGCTATCGCCGGCGGCGGCTGCACCGGCCATCTCAGCCGTGCTCGACAACGACGACCTCCTTTGCGAGATCCTCCTCCGCGTAGCCTTCCCCACCAGCCTCGTCCGCGCCGCGCTCGTCTGCAAGCGCTGGCTCCGCCTCGCCTCCGCGCCCCTTCCTCCGCCGCTTCCGCGACCTCCACCCGCCCCACATCCTCGGCTTCTACGTCCCCACCACATGCCTCAAATTTCCGCGGTTTGTACCGATTCCTCAGCCCCCTGAGCTTGCTGACGTCGTCCGCCGCGGTAGCTTCTATCTGAACACCTTCGTCTGCGACGATTTCGACGTTGATTGCTGGAATGGTCTCCTCCTCCTCACCTACCATGTGCACAACCAGCCCCCCGTGAGGATTTTGCGCTGCCCGCTGTACCCTGCGAGGCACACGGCCATCCTCCCAGCAGTTCCGAATACCAGCATCCACGACGGCCTGGAATATGAAGATCGTGAGATCTTCCCCAACGGCAGCGGAGATGGCCCGTCCTACTTCTACCTGGCAATAGGGTCTAATATGCAGCAAACAATTGTGGATGTCTATGTGTTACAAGACAATTGTAATCCCCTTTTCACTATTACTGAAGTGTTTGACCGGTGACAACAAGATCTATAGTATGGCCTATGTGAACCAGACTGAGATGTTATTCTTGCTAGATCTTGTTCTTCATCTCTTTCGTTAGTTAACTTCCCAGAAGAGGTGGACGCCCTGAATGCCGGCATGTCGCTTGCAGATGATTCTGGGGTTCATCTGGCCCATGTGAAGGACTTACAGATTCGAATCTGGCTCCACAAGATTGATCCCAAGGGCTTCTCCAACTGGTTCCTAGTGAATACCGTTTGTTTGCGTGAGATGTGTACTAATAACATGATACCAATTTGCGGGTTCGAGGATGCTGATGAATTTATCAAGGTACATGCTGTTGGGGAAAATTCCGAGTTTGTCTTATTGAAGGCGGAAAATGTCCTCTACCTGTTTGATATTAAACGCAACGTGGCAAAAAAGGTTTATGAGATTAAACAAGAGGATGGACATTTGTACAGTGTCACTCCCTTTAAGATGGTTTGGCCTCCAAAATTCCCGGTGACCATGGAAGGATGTGACCCAAAAGAATGACCCGGGAAGGTTTGTCTCTTGTTTATCTGTCTAGTATTGTTCTCTAGTATGCAATGTGCATTATGATAATGTTTTATTTCGTTTACTATTATTACCTTCTCTGGATGCCTATCTCTGATTGCAACTTTTTCACACCCAAACGGAACAATTCATGAGTTGTGGAGTGCACTTGCTGTTATCTGCACTTCCTTAGATATTAGGATAATTAGTTTCCTTCCATATTAGTAGATATTTTCATTTTGTTAGCTGCTGCATTTGAGATTTAGTTTTAAGCAATGCCTGGCATCTAGGTACTAACACCAACTCGAGCTTTAGGTTCTTGATATCTTAGAGTTAGACACCCATACTTTCCTTCTTGAATCACACGGCTCCTTATCTGCCTTGTTTCAAGGTTGGTTAAAGTCAAGAGAATGACCCGGCAAGGTTTGCCTCTTGTTGATATGTCTACTATCGTGGTCTGGTTTAAAATGTGCATTATGCTCATGTTTTATCTCGTTTAGGATGATTATTGTGTGTGTACACTTGTCTCTGATTGCAATTTTTTCATGCCAGAAAAATTCATTAGTTGGACTGCACTCCCTTTGTGCTTTCTAGATATTCTTTTGTTAGTTGTTGTATTTGAGATTTAGTTTTAAGCAATGTCTGTCGCCTATGTACTAACGCCAACTCGAGCTTTGGGTTCTTGATTCCGTAGGCACCGGTACTTTCCTTCTTGAATAGAAAAGATGCTTAAGTCCCTTGTTTCAAGGGAGGTTGAAGTATTAATAAAATACAAACATTGTCCTTGGTTGAACACTGTGGACCTGTATAGTCTACAAAGAAGGAGATCCTTGTTTTCAATTGTTCATAGAGCATATTAAAACTTTCTTGTTGATGCTTAATGGGAATAAATTGTTAGAATAGCAGAATTTACCTAGTTTTTTAAAAAAATTAATGAAGGCAAAGGAACTGCTAAATTTTCTTCTATGCTTACTGAAATTTCTGGCACACAATAGTTATGCAGAAATACCACTGAAAATTATTTTCTTTTGCAAAGAAAAAATCATGTCTTAAAGCTATACAATGCTAAATTGTTCTCTCTTATGTTTTATCAGGTAAACTCAAAGAATTGTATCAAGTGTTATAATCAGACTGAGCCGGCAGAAAATACAGATGTGGGGCTGCTGCGGTACCAACTCATGATGTCCAACACTAGCAGATTGTATTGTGGTTTTATAATCCTTGTCGACTTATGCAGCTGTTAGACCTTTACATGCTTCCTTTTGTATGCACCCTCGTTTCTTCAATTCAGCTCTTATGTCTGCTGATTTCTGCATTGAACTAGATGTATGTACGCTTCAGCGTGTTGATTTTAGTTGACGTGCTTAGCTCTACATTCATTGTTCTCAGCTCTAGATTGGTACCTATTTGCCATTACAGATTTATGTGGTTAATGTTTGTGAATTTTATCGTCTAATGATGCTGCCGACGATCATCTCTGTCAAGCAATGATCCATTTGTTGCCCCTGTGTTTAGGGAAAACTGTTGCTCCTGATCATCAGGTACGTTCAGAAGCTTTTCTTTCGTTTGTGGAGCCGATGCTGTAAGGTGTCCAGGAAATTTAAGGTTTTTTTTTACCGTAAGCATTTTAAGGTCTGATGCCGCGAAATAGAAGTTCAACCAAGAGTTACTCTTTTTATTTGTTGGATATGGCTCAAAACTCATACCGTCTGATTTTTCTACCACTGGGATTTTGTTACTACTGGAAGGAACTGCGAAATTTTCAAACGTCTGAATTTTCTTTGTTATTCTTGGTGGGAATAGGTAACTAGAAGTGCGCTTATACTATGCTTATGACTTAAGATAAAAAAGGACAACGATGATCTTCTCGGTGAGATCCTCCAACGCCTTGTCTGCGCCTCTCTTGTCTGCAGGCGCTGGCTCCGCCTCGCCTCGGCACCCGTCGAGCCTCCTCGGCTTCTACGTCGGGACCAAGGGCACCTACGCCCCAAGGTTTGTGCCATTACCTCAGCCCCCCAAGCTCGCCGCCGTCATCTCCGGTGCTAGCTTCGATTTGGACTCCTTGGGCAGAGACAAATTCGACATGGATTGCTGCAATGGCCTGCTAATCCTCCCCACCTTCCACATGTACCCCGATCGCCCCGTACACACGAGGGTGCACTGTCCCCTCTACCCTGCGAGGTACACGGCCGTCCTGCCAACCGTCCCGGACATCGTGAATTTGTTTCCTTCGTTCCTTAACTTTGTAGTGACAAGTGCTGTCGCTACCGTTTGTTAGTGCTGGCTGCTGTGCCGTTAAACTTTAAAGCCTCCTTTGATTCAAAGGATTTTCTTAGGATTTCTGTAGGATTCACTCCTGGAGATTTTTCCCTACCAAACATGTTTGATTCATGGGATTAAAACCCATAGAAACAAATCCTATAGGAACTTGGCAGTGTGTTTTCAAAGGAAAAATAGTACGAGCTCCAACCTCATGGAAAATTTCCTGTGAGAATTCTTTTGACCGTAGGAACCAACTAGGCAGGGCATTTCATTCCTTTATGTTTCCCAATCCTTTAGTTTTCCTTCCCTATGAATCAAAGGAGGCCTAAGTCTATGTCTTTGTGGCTGTGTTATTCCGTGGCCTTTGTGCTGGTTATGTGTGTAAAACTCTAGGCTTTATTAATTTGGATTTGCTAGTTCTTAGGCGTCTGAGAACTTTTTAGATCTCAGTCACTTCTCTCGCTATTGGATTTATCTCGCGATTCGTGTAACGTGGAACTTCTACATGAGTTGCAACTATGTTGTAACTGGAATTTTAATGAGTAACAATTAGATTGCAACTGAAAATTAGTACAAATTATATAAGTTGCAATCTAGTTGCAACTAAGAATTAGCACAAATAGTAGGATGATATCAGCGACTTAGACATAAGAAGTTCTCAGTCGCCTGAGATCTATAAAAATGGTTAACGGTGGTAGCGGGCTATCCATGCCGTGTGCTGCCTAAGGAAGCTTGAGATAGAAAAATCGATGATGAACTCATTATGGCGAGTTTGATGCATCCAACAATAGAGTTGCAGTAACATTATGCCTATATTTGATTGGCGATCAGATGTGTTCTCCTCTCCTCGCTGCTTGACTCTAGTACGGAGCAGCTGCCCGCCTGCCTGAATTGTACCCATGTCCTTGTGGCCTGCGAATAGGTCCGCTTCGTGTGGATCCTGGGTGTATGTGCCGCCGAGGACTCATTTCAGGACCTGTGAACCAGTCAAGAATGCCTCTTCCATCTAGTTTTGAACCTACTTCAGGGGTACACAGCAGCGAAACTAATTCATCCCGGTTGGCGGGATCATGAGAGTGTTGGATAGATCTTAACGTGACTGGGCCCAACGGCCCAGCACGCCCCCTAACTGCGCCCTGATCGGGGGCGTTCATCCTTATCTAGGTTGGTGGGCCTCTGTCGCCAGCGCTATATAAAGTGGTGGGGAGCCGGCAGCACGACCTACGAGGTTAGCCGTGCCCTAGCCGTCCCACCTACAAGCCAATCCGATCTAGGCTAGCGCTGCGCCGACGGGAAGCTCCACCGCCGCCACCCTAGCCACACGCTCGCCACACTTCCCCCCTTTCCACCCATGGCCAACGACGGAGGTTCTAGCTCCGGCACCGGTTCGGGCATTCCCTCTGGCTCTTGTCTGTCGAGCCAGGGAGCAGGTAGAGCGCGTCTCTGTTCTCTCTCTCTCCGTTCTTGATCTACAAAGGTGATGTTTTTAGTGCTACTGTTAGATCTAGACTAGATCCATGGTAAAGGTAATGTAACATTGGTATCAGAGCCACGTTTTAGTTGCTAGATTTTACAGTGCCTTTTTTGTAGAAAGTAAGAGTTCAAAAGGAAAGAGTTAGATCCAAAGTGCGCCTGCCCCGTGGCCGCGCCGTTCCTCTCGATCTAGATGGGCATCCATTATGGAGACATCTAGAAGAAGAACACACCCTTCGGGGCAAAGCTAAACCCTAGATCTAAAACCCCATAGATCCCCAAAGAAAAGAAAATCAAAAAAAAGGGTCCACTCCGGCCATCGCCGGGAAAAGTCTCCGCCCCACACCTCGGCCACTTGACGACGGTGCACCCACCCTCGGGTGGATGCACACATCGGCAAGGAGCAAGGTGGGGGGCGCCGCCGCAGTTTTCACCATGGACCAAACAAAAAAAAGGGAGGAGCAAAAGGCTCCACCGCCGCCCCTCTTGACGGTGGTGCGCCCACCCTCGGGTGGACGCACCGCCGAAAAGGAGGGCGGGGGGGGGGCATGGCTCACGGAGAAGGAAGAGGGAGGGGCGCGCGGAAACGCGGCCTCCTCGCCTCGGACCTCCTCGCCGGAGAAGAGGAAGAGGGAGGGGGGCGCGGAAACGCGGCCTCCTCGCCTCGGTCGTTCTCGCCGGAGTAGCTGGAGAGGGAGGGGCGCGCGAAGGCGGCCGCCTCACCTCGGCCTCCGGCGGGCCACACCGCCGCGCCACGGGTGGGGATGTGAGGAGGGAGGGGCCGAAGCCACCTCGTCGGCTTCCCCACGCGCCACCACACCGCCGCCGGCGGAGGACACGGCGACCACGCGGGGCAACCGGCCCGAAGGACGCGGCGCCGCCGCGGTGGAGGCGGTGACCACGCGGGGCGGCCGCGCGCAGGACGCGGCGCCGCCGCGGTGGCCACGCGCAGACAGGGGGCGAGCGGGTGACGCGGACCACGCGCGGCCGCGCGCGGGACGCGGCGCCGCCGCGGTGGCCACGCGGGAGCTGGATGGGGGCGCGGGGTTATGGGGCTAGGGTTTTGACTGGGGGCGCCGGGGGGAGGGGTTATACCTCCGAAGAGGACGGCCAACCGTAGGATCTAGGGCGCCCCACCTTGAACGGCTCAGATCGAGCAGCCAGGCGCGGCGCGGGCCACACGGGCCACGCGGGATGCGCTGCTGGGCTGCTTGCTGGGCCGCTGCAGGCCGCTAAGGGCGAGCGCGCGGGCGGCAGCAAGCTAGGCAGCGCGCGCGGGCGGGGCAGGCCAGTGGCGGGCCAAGTGGGCCTAGCTCACGCTGGCGGGCTGCTGGGCTACTGCGTGCCAGCCAGGGAAAGTTGGCCCAGTAGGGCTATTTTAAACAGTTTTGTTTTCTGTTTTATTTTTACAGAGTTGTTTTTTAATGGTTTTTGCTTAGTTTTAAGCAAATTTTGTATAGTTTTCTCTAGTCATCTTACTTTTATGTATATTTTGACTAGAGAAAGCTACAAAGGCAGAATTTTTTTCTGCAAAGTATGAGTTTTATGAAAGTCATTAATGAAAGTTTCCGCTGCGAATAGTCATTTTAAATTGCAAATGTATGGTTTAAATTGCGACAATGCAATAAAAGTTGATTAAATTTTGACATAAAGATGTGATTAAAGTGATTATGTCTCATGCTATTAATTGACCAACGTTATTAATAATCATGACCATAATCTTTTCCCATTAAGTATTAAAGGTGCATTTAAATTTATTTCTGCCCAACGGTGATGTAATTTTAAATAGCACGAAACGATTGCATGCTTAATTTATACCAACGTTGAATTAACGCATACAGTTGTTTTCCTTGGTGATCTCACATCTTTTGTGATTTTCAGGAGGTCTCAACCTCATGGCATGTTTGAAGGACATCCCGCTCCTAAGGGGGGACAACTACTCCGAATGGAGGAAGAAAGTTGACTTGGCGTTCGTATGCGCCGAAGTAGATTGGGTGGTTGACACCAAGCAACCAGTCAAGCCTGCTGACCCGGTCAGGGGGGCGGCTGAAGTGCTGATTTTGAGAAAAGGAAGAGGGACCATGCTCCATTGGAGCTGGCCTACTCTATTGATAACCAGAAATGGGTGAACGCCAACAAGAAGTGTCTGGCCTTCGTAAAGAACACAATTGAGAACGCAATAGTGGGCTCAATTGGAGAGTGTGCTACCGTGGGCGAGTATCTCGCCAAGATAAAGAGCCAGTTTACTGGCTCTTCAAAGATGTATGCGAACAGCTGGTTACTGAAAAGTATACGGGAGGACCCCACGGAATAAGAGAGCACATCTTGAGGATGTCAAACATGGCAGCGAAGCTCAAGCCCATGGATGAGGACCTCGAGCTAAAGCCAGCACTCTTGGTGCACCTAGTGATGGCCTCACTTCCACAGCCTTTTGAAAACTTTGTAATAAACTATAATATGTCCCCTGAAAAGTGGGACATAGAAAAGACCATTGGGATGTGCTCCCAAGAAGAGGAAAGGCTGAAAGCCCTTCACGGCGGTTCTCTGAACTTCGTGAAGGACAACAGGAAGAGAGGCTTCACAGGCGGCAACCATGGTGGCTCACCCTCCAAGCCCCATGGCAAGGGTCCAATGCAGCACCAGTACCAGCATCACCAGTCCACCCCTGGGGAGAAGGATCAGTGCCATCACTGTAAAAAGCCGGGCCACTACAAGAAAGACTGCCCGATTTGGCTAAAGTACATCATGGCCAAAAATGGTAAAGATATTGTTTCTTTTGTTAATGAATCTTTGTATGAAAAGTTTACTAGATCCACTTGGTGGATTGATTCTGGAGCAACTGTTCATGTTGCCAACTCTTTACAGGGGTTCCATTCGACAAGGACCACGCCAAGAAGAGAAAGACACATTGAAGTGGCAAATGGAATAGAAGCAGAAGTGGAGGCCATTGGTGACGTCCCTCTAGAGCTGGCTGATGGCTCTTTGCTTTTGCTCAAAGATGTGCTTTTCGTTCCTTCATTACATAGGAATTTAATAAGTGTTTCCTGTTTGGACAAAGATTCTTACGAATGTTATTTTGGAAATGGCAAGTGTGCCATTTGGTTGAAAGACAAATGTGTGGGTGTTGCTACATTATTTGATAAGTTATATTTGTTATCCCTGCATGAGAAAGTTTTTTCTGTGTGTGATGTGAATGAAAAAGTTTCCTTGTCGAACAAAGAACAAAAGAAAAGAAAGCGAACTCTTGACTCATCGAAACTATGGCACTGTAGACTAGGCCATATTTCGAGGGGAAGAATAGAAAACCTCGTTAAAAATGACATTCTTCCTCCGTTAGAGTTCGCCGACATAGAACAATGCATAGATTGCATTAAAGGAAAGTATGTCAAACAAATTAAAAAGGGTGCAAACCGAAGCATAGCTACACTAGAAATAATCCACACGGATATTTGTGGACCGTTTCCGGTAAAAAGTGTGGATGTCTATGATTCATTCATAACATTCACGGATGATCACTCCCGGTATGGTTATATTTATCCAATCAAAGAAAGATCTGAAGCGTTGGATAAATTTAAAATTTTCAAAGCTAAAGTAGAAAATCAGCATGATAAAAGAATCAAAATAGTTCGGTCCGATCGTGGGGGGGGAGTACTACGGTCGGCATACTCCATATGGTCAAGTACCAGGACCCTTTGCACGGTTCCTGCAAGAAAATAGAATAGTCGCCCAGTATTCTATGCCGGGCGAACCTCAGCAAAACGGAGTAGCTGAAAGGCGCGACCGTACCCTTATGGATATGGTGCGCAGCATGATGAGCTATTCCACCCTCCCATTGGGATTGTGGATGGAGGCGCTTAAAACCGCCATTCATATTCTCAACAGAGTACCAAGTAAGTCGGTGCCCAAAACACCGTATGAATTGTGGACAGGCAGAGTCCCCTCTATGCACCACTTGAGGGTCTGGGGGAGCCCAGCTGAGGCAAAAGTTTTCAATCCAAACATCGCAAAGTTAGACCCCAAAACAGTATCTTGCCATTTTATTGGCTACCCAGATAAGTCCAAAGGCTATCGTTTCTACTGTCCCGACAGATACACAAAGTTTGTAGAAACGAGACATGCAGTCTTCTTGGAGGACGAATTGATGAGGGGGAGCACGGTAGCTAGGCAAATTGATCTTGAGGAGAAGAGGGTGCATGCACCTAATCCGATGATTCAGGAGCCATTTTTCTCGCTACCTGTTGTGCCACCATCTACAACCCCTGAGGTTGTGGTGCCGGCACCTGTTGTGACTCCACACGTGACAACAATGGGCGAAAGTTCGGAACCTGTCCATCAGGAGCCACCTGAACCCACTATTGAGCACGAAAGGGAACCACAACAGCCACCCACTGTAAATGTGCCTGAACCCCAGGCAAGAAATGAGCAAGAGTCTGATGAACTCAGACGGTCTAAAAGAGAACGAAGACCAGCCATTTCCAAAGACATCTACAAAGTTTACAATGTAGTTTATATGGTGGGCGATCCTACCTCATATGAAGAAGCCATGAGTAGCCCTCACTCAGCCAAGTGGGTAGAGGCAATGGAAGATGAAATGAAATCGATGAGTTCCAACAATGTTTGGGACTTAGAGGAAATTCCCAAAGGAGCCAAAACAGTAGGATGCAAGTGGGTCTACAAAACAAAGTATGACTCCAATGGGAATGTAGAAAAGTACAAAGCTAGACTCGTGGCAAAAGGCTTTACGCAAAGAGAAGGCGTAGATTACAATGAGACTTTTTCTCCGGTCTCATGTAAGGACTCCTTCAGAATCATCATGGCACTAGTTGCACATTTTGATTTAGAGTTACATCAAATGGATGTCAAGACGACATTTCTAAATGGAGATTTAGAAGAAAATGTTTACATGAAACAACCCAAGGGTTTTTTCATGGAGGGGAAGGAACATATGGGATGCCGCCTAAAGAAATCCATTTATGGGTTAAAGCAAGCTTCTAGGCAGTGGTATTTAAAGTTTAATGATACCATTAAAAGATTTGGATTCAAAGAAAATGTTGAGGACAACTGCATTTATGCAAAGTTCAAAAATGGGAAATATATTTTCCTAATTCTATATGTGGATGACATTCTGCTTGCTAGCAGTGATGTTAGTCTACTACTAGAAACAAAGAAGTTCTTGTCATCAAACTTTGACATGAAAGACCTTGGTGAAGCCTCTTATGTTTTGGGCATAGAAATTCACCGAGACAGAAAGAATGGAGTGTTAGGACTGTCGCAGAAAGCGTATTGTGAAAAGATTTTAAAGAAATACAATATGCATGCGAGTAATTCAACACCTGCTCCCATAGTCAAGGGCGATAGTTTTGGGAAACCCCAATGTCCAAAGAATCAATATGAGATCGATCAAATAAAGTCAGTACCATATGCTTCGGCTGTTGGAAGCTTACAGTATGCACAAGTGTGCACTCGCCTTGACTTAGCGTTTATCACCGGGGTACTCGGTAGATATCAAGAGAATCCAGGCATGGAGCACTGGAAGATGGTAAAGAAAGCTTTGCGCTATGTGCAAGGCACAAAAGGCCTCATGCTAACATACAGAAGATCTGATTCCCTAGAGATAAAAGGGTATTCAGATGCAGATTTTGCGGGAGATAAAGACGACCGAAAGTCCACGACAGGGTATGTCTTTACTCTCGCAGGAGGTGCTATTTCATGGAGAAGCGCCAAACAGTCGATAGTTGCATCATCTACGATGTATGCAGAGTTTATAGCATGCTATGAGGCCATGGGACAGGCGTTATGGTTAAACAAATTCTTACCCGACTTGAAAGTGGTTGACTGCATCAGCAGGCCACTAAAGATGTACTGTGACAACGAGCCCGCAGTATTCTATGCTCACAACAAGTCGAGTAATGCTTCAAAGTCTATAGATATAAAGTATTATGTTGTGAAGGACAAAGTCCAGGATCAAACTATAAGTCTCGAGCATATAAGGACAAAGGATATGCTTGCGGATCCGCTAACGAAAGGCTTACCACCCAATGTGTTCAAGGAACACATAGCCGGCATGGGTTTAACGGGAAGCCTATGATTCCTGGACTATGGAGGCCCAAAAGTAACAGAATTTGTTTCAGAACATGAAGATATATAGTAGCTGTCTGATTCTATCGGCAATTGAGCTGGGACGATGAAACATGCTCTATGTGTCATTCTGTGATGAAATAAGTAAAGAACAAGGTTAAAAGTAAAGTCGAGATCTAGGGGGAGAATGTTGGATAGATCTCAACGTGACTGGGCCCAACGGCCCAGCACGCCCCCTAACTGCGCCCTGATCGGGGGTGCCCATCCTTATCTAGGTTGGTGGGCCCCCGTCGCCAGCGCTATATAAAGTGGTGGGGAGCCGGCAGCACGACCTACGAGGTTAGCCGTGCCCTAGCCGCCCCACCTACAAGCCAATCCGATCTAGGCTAGCGCTGCGCCGACGGGAAGCTCCACCGCCGCCACCCTAGCCACACGCTCGCCACACTTCCCCCCTTTCCACCCATGGCCAACGACGGAGGTTCTAGCTCCGACACCGGTTCGGGCATTCCCTCTGGCTCTTGTCTGTCGAGCCAGGGAGCAGGTAGAGCGCGTCTCTGTTCTCTCTCTCTCCGTTCTTGATCTACAAAGGTGATGTTTTTAGTGCTACTGTTAGATCTAGACTAGATCCGTGGTAAAGGTAATGTAACAGAGAGTAGATTACATCTCTAGCATGTCTAAATGCATTCGCGATGCGGAAAAGCCCTGGCACATCAACTGTTCTAGCTGCATCATCATATCTTGCAAATGGGTCTTCAACCTAATAAACCAAAAAAGAAGTACTTATATAGATGGGTATCAACTCCATCAATATTTTTCAACATAGCCACCAAATGAAAAATGAAGAAATATACTTACAGTCAACATGCGATACATGTCTCCTTGGGATTGATTGAGCTGACCAGTGTAAGTGTCATAATGGAAACCACCGGTAGCGATGCCACAAAACTGTAGACAGTATAACTTCATCTGTTAAGAATTTTTTCATCTTAGGTTGTGATAATACTACGTTCAATTACCTTGTCAAAAAAATCTGCCAGGAGATAGGACAGAGACAGAGAGGTTTGATATCTTTGCCCCGTGTCCCGGCGTCGAAATTTTGCTATATTTTCCATACACATCTGATCAAGATGTTCTTCATTAAAACCTCCCGTTCCTGCATGTGAACGCAACAGTTAAATTACAAGCACTGATACATGCTACACCAGATAATCATTAGTCTCGCAAACAGGCCAAGTTTGTTAAGTTTCACCATTTGCAATGTTCATGTTCACATCATAAATCTCCTTCATAGGTGGGAAAATTGCGGGCTTAGATGTCTGCAAAATGCAAGTTGCAAGTTAAGGAATGTCAGAAATAAGCTGTAAACTTTGATAAAAAATATAAATAAGAAATATGTGATTTCTAAAATTTTATATTTAAGATCACCTGAAAATGAAAGATGACAAGTAAGCAAAGTGTATAGGAGTTCATGGTTCCATTTCTTGGATCGTTAATGTTTTGAGCTTTTGCCCATTCCTTGACCTGCAAGGAAATGTATATGGTGCTAAGCCATGGGATTACCAAAGAACTTGTTGAACCAATAAACTATCTCTTGGAGGATGCTTACCAATAAAACCATATCACGAAAGCGGGGATCTAAAGTGTTGATCCAGTACAACACTCTGGATTTAATTCGACCAGGGCAGTTATTAATAGATATATCACAGGAAATTCCAAAGTGGTTGCTCACATACTTAAGAACTGGAACTCTTGCAGTAGGAATATACTGCACATCACTAGAAACACCTGAATAACGTATGAAAACAGAATTTGAAAGAGAGATTTAGGAAGAAAAAAATTATCTCACAAAATCTAAATGAGCACAACCACACAGCAACAAAGTGTATTGCATTTAACCAAGCAACCACAGAACATGATAGTCTGATGCAGCCAAGAACAAACAGGATACTCCTGAATTGATTGACCAAACATATGCATTAGTGTATTAGATCTTTCGTTCTAGCCGCAGCTGCTTGAACCTAAAAAGAATTTACCTTTGATTTGTAAAGCTTTGCGTACTTCTCTCAAGGCTCCGTTCTTCTTTCTTCCCCTTTTTCGGAAGGGTTTTAACGGCTCAACTGATACATCCAAATCACCTGATTTTGCATACAGATTTGAGGCAAAGGATCCAAAAGGTATCACAGCAGCACCTGTTAAGCAAAACCCAACAATCAGAAACTACAGTACTAATAGAGTAATAACCTCTCAGCACTTAGCTCCCTAGAAACTTATAAGTAATCGTGCGCATTGACTCACTAGGCATACAATAAGCTATGCCATCTGAGCAGCTTCCGTAATGGAAAACATTTATTAATGCCTTTCGCCTACAAGACTCGCAGTATGGACAAAACATTTTGCATGAATCAAACTTGTTCGTTTTAGGATTACATGCTTGTTACTAGTTGAGCTAAACAAAGAGCCCATGACATAGCGGAAAAGCTTCCTAGAGGTAACCATAAACTGTTGAGAAGCAGTAAGCACTACCCAGGCCAAGCTTGATGTCAAACAATCACGCAAGTGCACGCTCAATAAATATCAGGGTCATAAGTAAGGGCTTGTTTGATTCAAAGGAATTTCAAAGGATTTGTGAAGGATTTTATCCCTTAGAAAATATTCCTACGCTGATCGTTTGATTTAAAGGATTACAATCCTTAAAAATTCCTTCAAAGGATTCCTTTGCCCTCTATTTTGTAGGAAATTTTCCATCCACTTCAACCTCTCAGGGCTTGTTTGATTCATAGGATATGAAAAGTATAGGAATAGGAAAAACATAGGATTGAGATGTCGTGCCAATGTGAATCCTATAGGAAGAGGGATTTTGTTTGATGTGGCAAAGGAATTTTTCCATGAGGTGTGATCTAATGTTGTTTTCCTATAGGAATTGCACTACAAGATTCCTATAGGATTAATTCCTATGGGATGTGTTCCTATGAATCAAACACTAACATAGGAAAAAATCCCATAGGATTCAAATCCTACACAATTCCTATGTAATTCCTATGAATCAAACAAGCCCTCATATTAGAATTCCTTTGCTTTTCCTGTGATTCAAACATATACTTGATCCAAATTTCTATAGTTTTCTATTCATGTAGGATTCAATAGGTCATGCCACTTAAATCCTATGATTTTTCCTATTCCTATGTTTTGAAAATCCTGCAAATCAAACGAGTCCTAATGGTTACAACCGGACCAACTCTTCTTCTTCTTCTTCTTCTTCTTTAATGCAACGTGGGACCTCCCCGTCTTCCGACGAGGTCTCATCAAAACAAGTACGTACTAATGGTTATTTCCATATGATGAGAAATAACCCTGTGGTAACCAAATACTAGTGGGAAGTTACCTGTCAAGGCATCAACTAAACGGATGGAGTTCACAATCTCCTCAATTGCGCCAAGTCGTTTGTTTCTATCTTCCTCCGTCGGCTTGATTACAGAGAGAATATCTTTCGTGCACTTGTAAAGCAAATGATAGTTTCGCACGATTTCAATCATGCTGAAACCCTGCGGGCAAAAAATACGTATATAATGAGTAAAGTTAAGCAAGTACGAAATAGAGTTTCCCCTACATCCAAATCTAGTCAGCATTCAGTATCGCCTTCCATCAACATGCAGTACAGCAACATCCAAATCCTTGGCTCTTTCTTTTTTTTCTTTTTTCGGAGAAGCTATTTCTCATTAAAAGAATAAATCCATCCAGAATTTTGGCAATGCACTACGCATATATCGTACCACGAGCGTATCGAAGTTCCAAGCAGGAAACGCAAATCACGGGGTGGTCGTCATCCGACCAACCTACTATAAAATCTTTAAAAAAAACTTGAAGGCGAAGATACATTTTCCGGCCAGAACAGCTCGGTGGTTTTGCTAAAGAAAAACTCCGGCGCCATGAACTACGGCACAGACGACGGCGACGAAAGTAGGAAACCCACAACCCCTTTTTTTTCAAATGTTGATAACAAAAACTCCGTACCGATTAGTTTCAAAGTCCGTATGAATCCATCTAAATCTCGTATAATTCTCTTAGACGTATACTTATCGTATATGTATACTCACGTGCTTGCGAGAAGCGGAAATCGGAAGGTATATAGCGGCAACAACAAAATTTTAAAACGTGGCATGCAAAGACATAGATCGCGATATCGGAAATAAGATCATCAATGAGAACGTGAAGTATATCCGGCTCGACCGAGAACACCTATAGAAAAATATAGATAGACTGGTATAGATTTCATCGGGTCAAAACAAAACTGGCTTGTACAAACTTAGGTTTAAGGAGGGGGACACGAAGCACACCTCGGCTAACAGAGGAACCCTATGTACGAAACTAACCAGGGAGGCCAGGGGTTTACCCAGAGGAAGTTGCAGATGGAAGGAAGGGAGTCTTGCGAGGCGACGAGCCGGCGGCGACTGCGAAGACGCGCGCGGCAGGGTGTGCGCTTGCGGGTCTCGTCGCGCCGAGACCACGGCTTATTGGCGTCAAAGTGATTTCGTTGTGGGAAGGAACTGCCGAGACGGGCCTCGTAGGTCAGAGTCCAGTTCGTCAAGGTGGTACGGGACCGTGCTGGAGCTGGACAATGAACATTTTCCACACGGAACCTGCCTTTCTACTCCAACACGTTGAGAAGGATTGGTAGCCTTAGAAAAATTATCTATTCATACTCATAAACAATGGTACAATAAATTCTAAAAGTAATAGAAATTATAAAAAGGATTCTTAGACCACCTAGCAACGACTCACTCAAACGAGAACACTTCTCGATTTTGTCATTCAATCATGTCTCCACCGCTAGCTTATAATTACTCCCTCCGACCCATATTAATTGACTTAGATTTGTCAAAATTTAGATGAATCTAGACACTATTTAGTATATAGGTTCATCCAAAATTTGACAAATCCAAGTCAATTAATATGGGCCGGAGGGAGTAGTTTTTTCATTTTAGTTTCTCCATCTTTTCTATTTATTTTATGTCTCGAGCATGGGTTGGGCATACATGTTAATAGTTCGACGAATCCAAAGGAGCAATTGACCATGCCAGGGTGTCTTCGGCCACCTGCAAAACAGGCTGCGGTGTCTTGCAATGTTTTACCTGCAAAAAAAGAAATATATAAAAAATGTCAACTTAAGATATCCCTAATGGAATTACATTGATAATTAATTCAGAAAGCATGTAGTGTCATCCTAAAAATATGTCCTATGTAAAGAAAAGCAACACAAAGATTGGGAGAATTTGACAGAAAATAGATTGGCGGAAATTCGTACAAAACACCATCACCAAACTCCGCTCTCATAGTTGTGAGTGGGATAAAATGGGTGCATAAGTTTCAAACTTTACGATAAGGTATGGTTTTCATTTTTTGTAATATACATACAGGAAATTTACGTGCAAAACAGGTAAAATGATTTATGCCGTCCATCACATACACAACCAAGAGAGGAAAATTAATGTTTTACCCAGTCAATTCTTGTTTGATCTGGTGGCTTCACACCGTTGTGCATTCGTGTCAAATCTTCAAGGCTGCCGCGTCCAGTTACTCGTGCTACTCTTGTAAGCTACTGAACAATGATATAATCTAAATTTGTCAAAGTATTAACATGTAAATCGGTGATATATAGAATAAAAAGAAAGGATGGAGGATCTGAAACGGCAAAAGTGATTATGGACCAACTATGGAGAGATGATGGAATCGAAAAACATGCGAGTATTGTAACAGAGCAGCGGCGATTATAGATTTCAAATGGTATAACTGAATTTTGAATTAGTCATAGTAGCTTAAATGATAAAATACCCAAAAAAAAAAACTTAAATTAAAGCTCATGTCCTTCACAAGATTTAGGTCAACTCCAAACAAGCTAGCCCAAACGGACCGTGACACTCCTTTTTGTCCGAGGGAACAAAGGGAAAGGCTCAATGGGGGTGACGCAAACAGATTGCATGTAGCAAACCGGTCCATTTCATCCCATTCTTATCTCAAATTTGGGCTGGATGTGTGGTTCAGCAGACAGCTTCCTCGTCTGCGATCGCGTTGCGGCTCCTCTTTTCTGACATGGGCCCTCCCATCAATCGCAGAGACCACTGTCTCCCCTCTCTCACCAAGCCGCCACCCACGCCGCCCAAGCCCTAGCAATCCATGGAAGACGTGCCACCCACCGCACCCTCACCGTGGATCCCACTCTGGTATTGCTGAAGCCAAAAAAAGGAGCTCATGTTGGAGCAGAGGGTGATGGAGAAGAAGAAGCGGGCCGGCAGGAGAGACGCCCCCTAGAGCCAGCTGGACGCTGCCCAAGACGCACAAGAAAGGGCCGGGTTCATGGAACATGTCGCCGCCATTCCAGCCGTGCTAATGCCGAGGCCATCGTCACTCAAGCCACTGCCATGATGTGCTCATGCTCAAGGAGAAGGAGCGGGTCGCCGCAACCTCCGCCCTGGCCAGCGCGGTGAGCTCGGGCTCGTCAATGAACAAACCACCTCGGCTCGGTCGGTGGTCTACAATTTCTTTCCTGGGAACGCCATCGTACCAGTTCTCTAGGTCACGAGACACATCGCCGGAGACTGAAGAGTCCTTCACGGCCGTCCTGGTGGTTCATGGCCTTGACCTGGATGCCACATCTATGGACGACTCTTTACCGATGGTGCATATATAACAAGACCTCACGGGTGTTGTCCTCCGGCAACACCCTAGATCTCTGCATCTCATTCTTCGAAATGTCAGCCATGACACATTCCAACGCGGTATGAATCCAAACTCATCTATTCATCCATATGTTTGTTACAAATTGTGTGAAAATATGAAATTATGCATAGGCATACTTTGAGGACGATTGTACAATGGTGGATATGCTCAGTGAGGGGGCAAGAGATCCAACAAGAAGGATCGGATATCTATCGATTGAGCCCTTGTTCGAAGATGAGCTCCCCCGAGTAGCCCGAACACAACAAAAAGGAAAAAAATAAAAGAACTAGAGTATACATGGAGCTTGAGGACAAGATGCTTTAGAGGCTTGGATGGAAATTAGACAAGGTCTGATTAACAGGGTGGGGAATTTTGATGAAAATTTGGGAGTACTTCCATGAGCATAAACACTTCGGTAAGCACAAGTTTGAGAGTGATCGGAATAAAAAATCTCTTACACAAAGGTGGTTATTCATCCAAGCGAAGTGCAACAAGTTTTATGGTGCATATGACCATGTCAAGAACCGGTCCTGAGTGGCATTAGCATCCAAGACATGGTACATTCTATTCTATACTAAATATGTGAATATAACTTACTATGTGGACATGTCATTCTATCTTACTAATTTTAATCTTGATGTACCAGTGATCATCTTTGGAACACTTCAAGGTGTGCCATGAAAAAATCCATTCATTTTGATGCATTGTTGGAGGGCAATCAAAGAATGTCCCAAGTGGCAAAAAGTATATGCGTCATTCAAAAACAACGGAGGCACCAATTCAACCCAGGGAAGAAACATGGCAACAATAAGTCACTCATCGATCTTGATGCGACCACCCCAAGTGTGGGCTCTCGTGTGGTTCAGACAAGAGGAAAGACTAACTTCAATCAAGATGCAAAGCAAGAGCCTTTGTCACTTGCATTGTAAGAAACATTGAAGGGGTTGGTAGCCGGGAAGGAGGTGTCAAGTGAGAGGAGGGAAGAGAGGAAACGTCAGGAGAAACAGGAACAATGGAAGAGTTTTTGTGATATGCAAAATAGGAGTCTCGAAATTGAGGAGATCAATGTCCAGTAAAGATCCAAGGAAGTAGATCTCACCCTACACACCGAGGAGGCCCGGATCATGAAAAACGACTTGAAGATCATGGACCCAATGAGAAGGGCTTGGCTCGAGAAGAAGCAAAATATGATCCAGGATCGAGAAGAGTGATCACTCGATATTTATCTCAATATTTGTGTTTGTTCATAAACTATGTGTGTTAGTTTGAGTTCCTTTTGATACTTTGAGCTATGTCGGTGAGGCTTAATTAAACAATTAACTAGTGGTAATTAATTTGCTATCATTTTCATTGATATGTGGCTATTTATGTGCAAAAGGTGCAAAATGGTGCTAATTGAAAAAAGGCCCAACCGCGGATTGTCATGGCCGCGTGGGCAGACAAGAGTCGGGGCATGTCCTCCCCGAACCCCTAGCGGACCAAAACGGACAAGATTTCTGTCCGATTTGGGGTAGCCCATTGGAGTTTCTCATTTTATCATATAGATAGATGGCATCTATTAAAATTTACACTTTATACACGATGCACTCCTGAGTAGTGCTGGAGTAGAAAATTTCAAATTAGATATGCCACGTTACAACATATCTGTAGCACAACAACACAAGACATCAAAGTTCACAGTAACATCAATAAAACCATAAATTGTTATTTGCTAGCAGCAATGTCTCAGCTATACTATAAATTGTTCAAACATTGAGCAGGATTGTAACCTTCGAAAAACCTAACACAGTAATAAAGCTCATACCTTCTCCGAATGTATATCATAGATGGCGTCTATTAGACTAGATCCATGATTAACACTACATCATGGGCGTCGGGCCCTGGCGCTTATAGATGCCGAAGCACACGTCTAATTGCCGCACTCACGCCGCACTCACGTTGGCATGGCAAAAAAGACACCAGGGACTGCATCGGGGAAAGTGCACCGGTGGCTTTTTTTTTGCTCTGCATAACGTCATTCGTCGACGTAGCGCTCCCGCGGTGCGACAGAGGATGCGCCTCGATACACTACTAAAGACGACGAAACTTTAGTGTCTAGTCATCTATTGCGTGTGGCATGATTTATGCACCGTCACCGTCACCGATACAACAAATTAATTACAGTAACCGCAATAAAATTAGGTTGTTAATTCCAATCAAATAAAAAATTAGTTTATTGAGATACAAAACTTTATTCATTACATCATATTAATCAGAACTTTATTTATTACATAGAATTTGAGCCCCTCTCTATGTATTAGTTTGGAGATAATATTTGCAATAATAGAGAAGGTCTTGACCCCTCTCTATTCTACAATACTGCCTCCAAAAACTAAAACTAATCCTAATTATAATAAATATCCTACCTACTATTATAGTTCTTGAGCACCTCTCTATTCCGTATGACATCAGCATCACGTCGGGGCAGCTAAAACTACAAGCTATCCTATGCGTGCCAATATCAACACAGCGGATTTGTTGTTCGTCGTCATGGCGCCTTAGAGAAGATGCCATCCACTGATAACTTCACTTGAAAGTGCAAGATAAATAATGGAGATGAGTAAGAGAAGGAAGAACGAAGGACGGATCTAATAACAATACGAGCAGAGATCTGTAAAGGAGAGGACAAACAAACCTACGGATTGGACATGCAAATACAGGAGTATAATAGGGGCTCATGGGTCGTGCAAGATCCGGCGCGGCTAGGGGCACGCAAGACCCGGCGTGTAGTTCTTGTACTAGCTACAAGGTGAGATCTAGGATTCGCGTGTTTATTTTGGTGGAAAGCCAGAGAGCGACATATGGAGAGTTGTAGTGAAGTTGGGGCTAGGGTTCACTCTATTATATAGAGAGTGGCTTTGGACCATTTGAACACGTGTGGTCCAGGCATCCATCTTTTTGGCCCGCATTTGTTCAGAGGACCATAAAGAAATTGCTTGACACTTTTACTCTTTATATAACTGCACACGGGAACGATGGGAGGAGGCGCACAGTCATGTTTTAATTGCGTGAGAGGAAAAGGAAAACATGATTATGAGACATTAAATGACACCGGACTTATCCCTCAAAAAGAAAAACTATGACCGGACTTAACTATTACACTTGGAAGCTATGATTTTAAAAATAAAATTCTGTAAAATGTCCAAAAACTTGTCTCACCACTCAGTGTGATGTGTTTGATCAGTCGGCATGGTACTTGTCGTCCAAGGCTGATCTAACGCGGCATTAGGTGGTGTCGGGTTGCCGGTCCACAACACCAAACCGCTAGTATTGAGTCTGTCAAGGCGTATAACTGGACGCCGCGATAAATGATGCTGCGAATAATTAATTTAGATACTTTTCGCTTGGTCATCCAAAATAATATCTGGGAAGGTTTTTTTTTTGGTGATACCTCCTCTGGGGCGTGGCTGTTTACGCTAGATCGTTCACCCGACATGATTGAGCTGCACGTCAAAAGAACAACACATCAGAAGTGCATGCCGTTTAGAAAGATGTGGTCCCTTTGGGGCATGGTAGTGAGGAAGATCGGTCAATTACAAAACTAAACTTATATGAATTTGAAATAACCGACATGTGACAAGAAAACCAAGTATTTGTCCTGATATGGCAAAGCTAACCAATATGAACCTTCTCGAAACACACTTTCACCCTGATATATTCATATAGCAAGCACCTCGTACAACTTTGAGAACAATGTTGGGACTAACACCACGAGGCGAGCCCAAAAGAACCAAGAAGAAAGAAAAGAAAACAACAAGAGGAAACGAAAACAAAATCGACATGGGCGAATCAACGAAAATGGAGATAACTCACAACCGTTGCGCCCTCCGGAGAAGTACAACCATGAGCAGTGTACCAAGGAGCACCTACAAGAAAGAAAATAACAACGAAGATGCTGCTGTCCGGACTGGTCCTAAGGTTTCCCCTGGTACCTATAGGAGATGAGGAAGAGATACCCCGACGCCCTTCAGGAAGGATGGCGACACCTGCATGCCTCATCACGTCGGTGTCTAGACAATAAGGATTTCTTCCGACCCCTCAAAAACCACACTCCCGATGCTTCATATTGCTTCACCAAGCTCGCCGCCCACCAACACACGCCAACACGGTCTTGCAGTCAACATCGTTGTCTCACCGCGATCCATGTTGCGAGGCCGGTAAGACCGAAAAGAAGAAACTTCGGCGAGCAGTGGTACAACAACACGCGGGAGGAAACTGCCTCCACCGCCGGAAGGCGGTAGCCGGCCGGATGCAACGGCAGGGATAAAAAGGCCCTCCGGGCCCGTGAAGCCCCACTGCAGAAAGGGTGCCATCGACGTCACCAACCCCAACAGTAGTCCCTACTCCTCCGTCTACCAGGGGATCCGCCACTACCGTAGATCCCCGCCGCCAAGCAGCAGCCCCGCTACCACCGTGATCACCAGGGCCTGCCGCACCTCCGCCAGTCTGAGAAGCACCACCTGCGGGGTGATAGCCGCAAACGTGACGAGACCAACTACATAGACGAGGTAATCCAGCCCGAGACCGCACTCGGCAGCAGAGATGCGATGGGCAGTGTAGCTACGACGCCTCCAGGCTGCCTGCCATCATGCCCCACAAACCCGAGCCACCGCCGGGGAATAAGGGTGCAGCCTCCTGGCTGAAGCCAAGGACATGGCCCGCAAGGCCCATATCGGGCCCTC
Organism: Avena sativa; assembly: GCA_916181665.1. Lineage (NCBI taxonomy): Eukaryota > Viridiplantae > Streptophyta > Magnoliopsida > Poales > Poaceae > Avena > Avena sativa. Next base: position 130,268,248 of record OV702283.1, on the reverse strand, counting down.
ACTGGCCTAGATCTAGCCCGCTGGCCCATCTGCTCGTACGCCAACTACCGTTGCACCACGGTGCATCACACTGGCCCTCTATCACCGCCGCTAGGCCGCTGTCGCCTTGGTAACCCACCATTGCCGCCAAGTTGAAGAGCCACCACTGCCAACGCACCGCTGCAAGTCAGGAGTCCTCGTCCCCCTCCAAGCAAGCGGGTGAGGTTAGGCCTGCCGCCGGCTGTACTGGCAGCAGGGGATGAAGGAGGAAGGGGACGAGAAGAGGGGATCGACACTGGTGGAAACGAGGCCTCTAACACCGGTTCTTAGAGGCCTCTAACACCGGTTCTGGAACCGCTGTTGGGGGTTCGGTTAGAGCCCCCCCCCCTTTAACAGCGGTTCTTATACGAACCGGTGTTAAAGGGTGGCGCACGTGGGGCTGCCGCAGCGCTCAGCCCCCCTTTAACACCGGTTCGTAACACGAACCGGTGTTAAAGGTTCTGTGCCGCGGCAGGAAAAAGAGATAAATCTCTGTCGCGGCAGAAAAACAGCCTAAATCTCTGCCGCGGCAGAGTTCTACCGCCGCACCGTTCTGGGCGTATTTCTGCGGCGCGTTGGGGATGAGGAGGGGGAGGGGGAATCGATCGGGAGCGGTATACACATACATCGTCATCGGTACATACGAGTACATGAATAATTAAGCAACTATTATTATACACAAACATCGTATTGTATGGTATTCTCCATAAACGTTGAAGCATCAAGTACAAGACAAACACGTTCAAGCATATATACAACGTTCATTTTTTTAGATATCTAAAGAGTTCTCCGCCAGACGTGACGACCTCATCAAGTATGAACCACGCCAATTCCTCTTGAATGGCTCGTATGCGGTCAAATGGTAGGAGTTGGTCTTGCATCCGTTCGATCTAAATATATATATGAAGAATGGGGTTAATATATATATAAGAATAAAACTCAACACGATTGATGGTAATAAAATAATGTTGTGTACTTTGTTTACTTACTCTAAGTTGTTCTAGTGCGGCTTAGCCCGTCGCACATATCGTGTTGCGAATGAACTCGTAAACATAGTATCCACATAAGTTATTGCCGGGTCTCTGATGCGCGCACTTTACGAGAATAGAGAGTTCAGTCAAAATAATAATCAATAAAGCATGATACAATGGAATTGGAAGCAGAATCAAAGAGATACGCAGACCTAGCTAGCTAGTATTACTTACATTTTGGACTACAAATTTTAGTTCTTCTGACCATTCACCCACGGCCCTGCCCGTGAACCTTTTCCAAACCCTTTCCGGCAAAGAAAATGGATAAAGGAGTAATTAATTACTTGTTGTCACGAAAGTTGCCGATCTAGTGCGATAATATGATTGAAATTACCTCTGGAGCATCTCTTTAAAATCTGTCCATAGCTCTTGGTCTTTTCGTAACGAGTCCATGACAAGGACTTTTCCTGAGTCAGGTTGAATGGCTAGCAGAATAAAGTGGAACCTGCGCAAGCATAACTCATCATCAGTTACACTTAACATCGAGTAAGCCAAAACAGAATGTGTACAAGAGAGGGTAACAATACTCACGAGAAGTTGTAAGGCAATAGTATTTCCCTTTTTGTTTGTTGTCTCAGTAAAGACTTTAGCAAGAAATCTTCTGCTTGCCCGGGTCTGTGTTGTACCACTTGTTCATGAACTCTATTTGGGTCAACGAACCCAATGTTAAAAGGGCCTCCTTTCATGCATTCCATAACCTTTTTACTACATAATAGTATGTACATATATGGTGAGTATATATATACATGCAATTAATGAATTGAATGAGATGAGATAGAAATTACAGAAATAGTACTTACACACAATAAAGGATGATGGCAGCTTTGTCGAGTTCCTTCTGATTGAATAGAAAATGCAAGTCTTGAATGTTGAAGGCGATCTCGTCGTCTCCCCACAAGAAAATCTGATCTCTTATATGCGCCGTGATCCATTCTTCCTTTCTCGTCTTGCAGAAATCAAGGTACCACTTGTGCAATCTTCGCATCTTTGTTGGTAGATTCTTGAGCTCCTCTGTCTTGACGATATTCTTCCCATACTTCCATGGCTGTATGGGGTTGACATCGCCTGTGGGCAAGTTGTCTCCCATGATGTTCAAGTATGCAATGTAAGCCATCCCCATATCATTGGACTTTCTTTGTAGCTCTGCCTCGTAATCATTTACAGGAGGAGCGTTCCGTGTGTCGAACACTTGGAGCGGGGCGCATGATTGGTTTTCCTGATCTCCAAGCATGGGAACTGTTTTCTGGGGTGCCGCATGACTGCTACTTTCAGACTCCCTCCGCCTTGCACCCCTCCTTCATAATCTGGCGCTCGTTGTCCGGCACAAGTGGGGTTTCAGGTTTCAAAAGATTATTGTAAAACTTCTCCACCACCGCCGGATCTAGTTTCTCCTTTGGCTCGGCCCGTCTAGGTGCAAAGAATTTCTTGACCTCTTCTTCCGAGATCCTACTGGTCTCCTCGTCGCTGCGATTCCACGGTAAAACCGGCAATGGCTTGGCGGAAGGCTGCGGGACGTAGTTTCTTGAACTCTTTGGCATACGGTTTCCTACGGATTTCTTCGTGGCAGTGCTAGTGATGCTCTTCGTGGCAGTGATCTTCCGCTTACGCTGAGGAGATGGCTGACGCGCAGGAGATGGCTGGCGCGCCGGAGATGGCTGACGCGTAGGAGATGGCTGGCGCGTCGGAGATGGCTGCCGCGCAGGAGATGGCTGAAGCGCCAGAGACGACAGGGGAGTATTCTGATGACTTGGAGATGACTAAGGCAGCTCAGACTGCTGATGCTACGAAGACGACGGGGGTGCCAGTGGCCTCCAATTTGGAAGCATGATGTGTTCTTCTTCCAAAGAATGGTTGTTTTCGCTGCAAATTTGAGTTGAGTTTCCCCTTCATGTAGCATGGTCAAGCTGTGCTTCCTCATATTCCTTCACAACCTCATCCACCCCGACAATATCATAGCCATCTGGAATCGGTCGGCAGTGGTAAGTTCCACCAGCTACAGGAGGTAAGGCATAGCCGACAGCCACCTTAATGGATAAGCCCATTAATCTCACATGCAGCTCATCGTGTTCGCTCTCCGTGATCTCATCCACGGGGTATCTAGGACCCGCCATTTCAAGTGTGGGCTGCATGTTCTTTGTAGAAGCCACGCTGCTTTTCCGTGCAGAGTCTGGGCCGCCGGCAGCTTCCAATGCAGGCTCTTCGTGCCGCTGAGATGGGCCGGTAGCTTGCTGACTCTTTTGTGCATTCACTTGCGCCTGTAGCGCCACAAGTGCATGTTCTATCTGTGTCATCCGCTCTGTACGCTCTTTTTCTTTTCTGCCGCGCTATTTGTAAGAGTCGCCCCACTCGGAAAACCCATCCTTCCACGACATACCCCCTGTGCCTCGTGCAAGTCCAGGGTGTTCTTTTTTACCGATGGCGCGTGTGAGCTGGTCATTCTCTCTGTCGGGATGGAAGGTCTTGGTGGTTGTTTCCTCGTATGCCGTGATGAGTTCAATGACGGGTTTGGCAAGGAGGGTTGGGAAGATACACAATCCCGTTTCTGGGTCCAACCTTGCCCCGATTCCGTAGAACTAAGTCTTTGCACGTAGGTCCCACCCATGTGTCTTGGCGTTGATCCCTCTATCGTGCAGGGCCTTCTCAGCTTCCTCCCACTTAGGCCTTTGAAATATGTAGCCACCTGACCCCGTCCTCTGGTGATATTCCTTCTTCTGGGCATTTAACATATTGGTTTCTGACCTCTTTGTAGCTATAGCACCTTCCTTGTATGCCACAAATTCGGGCCAGTGACGTCTTATCTTCGCATAATATGCGTCTTCAAAATCTGGAGTCTCGCGAGCTTTGAAAAATTTGTTCAATTTTGTCTTCCAGTTGTGGAAAGCGTCAGCCATATTCTTTAGAGTCCACTCTTTGACCTTTTCCTTTATAACCGGTTTGTTTTCATCCTCCTCTGGCGGAAGGGTGAAATTTACCAACAGCGAATTCTAAAGAGTTTTTTTGGATCTTTCATCGACAAAGGTACCGTCGCCCTTCTTTGGCTTATTCCAATATTCAATTATGATTGGTATTTGGTCTCTAACAAGAACTTCAGCCTGACGTACAAATTTGTCTGCGGCCTTCTTGGGCTCCATCGGCCTGCCATCAACACGGACTGCTTCGATCGTGAACTTTGCACGATCTTTCAACCGATGGATCGCGCCTTGCTTGCTCTTTTTCGTAGAAGAAGATTGTTGCTGGCTGGTCGATCCGGTGGTCTAAAAGAAGAAAGAAGCGTTAATTAATACATATATATATACATAAATCAATCAGTGCAAGTCAGCAGAGGCTTAATCCATGCATATACCTCGACGGACTTTGCAATCACTAAAGTGCGTTCACCGGAGTCGTCATCTTCTCCATGACTACTTGAGCTGTCATCATGTCCCTCCAAGTTCAAATATTGTGAGGTGTCCTCGTGGATCATGTTCTCCATTATTTCTTCCTCTTCAAGGTTTCTACTGAGTGGATCCATAGTTTCTAAAACAATAATATTATCACACAAATATCAGTAATACATCTATTGAAATGCTCAAGCAAGGATGATGATATGACAGGTTAAAGGTATTGAAATGTAACCCTAATACATGATTGGTCATTTCAAATCCTAATTCGGAGAAACCCCGATTCATATGAGAGGGTACATTTACTTCTTCTAATTAACTTTTCATGAAAGTTGATTAACAAATCATGGTTATTATAATGCTATATTGACAACGAGAGGTGGCGGCGCTAGGGCGAGAGCGGGGCCAGGATGCGTGGGGGTGTGCGTTCGAACCAACACGACGTGGGCTATCTAAAATGGGCGACTCGCCCTCGACGCGTGTGTAGGCTCAGCGAGGGCAGAGGAGGTCAGGGTCGACGGCATAATGGTGGCGGTGGTCGTCGGCGTGGCACAAAATATACACATATACAATACACATACAATACAATATACATATATACATACACATACACATACAAATATATATACACATATGCCACTTGTTCTACTGAATCCAGGGACACCTCATTTGCAATTTTCTGAGGGGTAAAACTTTTCCTATGAATTTATTACTCTAAATAGGCCATTAAACCATTTAATTAATCACGGCAAAACCTTGATGAAAAAGTCTGAATCAATTGCACAGAAATATTGTACGTGAAAAACAGAATTCAATGGTATTTTATTTGCAAATTTTGGCCCAGTGGATTTATTTCTATGAATTTTACAATATTCAACTATTTTTTGCAAATTCCTGAAATTCTAAAACCATTTAATTAATCACAGCAAAACTATTTCTATGATGGTGGCAAGGTGCTTCGGTGGTCCTGGGCTCGTCAGGGGGGTCGTTCAGCTCGACGCGCGTGTAGTCTGATTCCACGGCGACGCGACCTTCCGAGGCGGCGACAGCGAAGTGATCCGGCGGCGCGAAATCGGCAGCCTCCTGGCGGTATACGAGATCGAGGGGGGGCGGATAGGGCGTGGACGTACGGTGAGGGCGTGGAACGGCCCGGCGACGGCGCTCCCGCGGGATGGCGACGACGAGGGCGTGGACGGCGACGGCTCGCGCGCTCTCCTCTGCATGTGCGCTTGATCGATCTGGCTAGGGGCGACAGCGCTCCCGCGGGATGGCGACGGCGAGGGCGTGGACGGCTGGACGGCGACGGCTCGCGCGCTCTCCTCTGCTTCTTCCTCTGCGCGCGCGCTTGATCGATCTGGCTGGGGGGAAGAAGGAAGAGGAAGGTGCGCCGTTATAACCCCCCCCCTTTAAAGGGGGGGAATTCGTTTCGCGCCCGCACCCCCCCCCCTTTAACACCGGTTCGTGAGGGATTCGTTTCGCGCCCGCACCCCCCCCCCTTTAACACCGGTTCCAGCCACGAACCGGTGTTAAAGGGGGGTGCGCGCGAAACGAAATTCATATATTTTTTTATTTCAACTCAAAAAAATATGAATAATATATCATAATTTTCAAAAAATTAAGATCTATCCATTCATATAAAAACATTGTATAGTTACTGTATATGAAAATTTTCAAAATGATTAAAACACTTACATATAAATTTTGATTATTCAATTAAAACAAAAATAAAATAGTCAAACCCTAAAACTTTGAACATAAGAAATATTAAGCATCTAAAAAGGAATCTAACCCTATTTTATTAGAGCAAATCATATTTGATTTTGTATTAACATTTTTGAATTGTTTGGATATTTAAATGCCGCATCTTTTGTATACTTTGGAATCTGAAAAAACCTCGATAAACTTGCATTGGATTTTTGATAAAATAGCATATTGTGAACCTAACAATGATTCTTGTAAAAAATCATGAGCATCGTATCATGTACCTGTAGTTCATATCTGACCGACTTCCTATCGATTCGGCTGGAATTTGTCAAAGGTTTCAGATCCCCCTGTTGGTACATTGTCTATATAAGGTGGTTTAGTATTTTGTAAAATATGGTGATAGTTTTTTGAATTATCCATTTGGTGGTTGCTTCACAAAACCGTCCGTTTTTTATGCTCGAAAAATGGAAAATGCCTTTTTGGTACGACAAAAAGGAAAACTTCCTCTTGCAATATTGGTTGCCATCCCATGATGCACATGTATGCACAATATGGCCACATTATCATAAACTATGCCTTGATTCTAGCCATAACATTGGTCATTTGACCCGAAAGCCAAGAAACCTCGAATGAGATAGGTTATTTTGTGAAGGTTTTTTTAAGACATAATCAATATACCAAGTTTGATATTTTTATTATGATAGAACTGGAATTAAAGTACATAATGCAACTAACAGTAAGTTACATAAAGCATGACTAAAAATTAAGATATATAAAAGAACTAAAAATTAAGATACATGGCCAGATTAAGTCACAATCGGCCGAACTTGTTTTGAAATGTTGGAGTGATTCATTCATGCTCCTGCCTACACCTGTAATACTCGCCACTGTAGTCGTCGTACTCGCCGCGGTCGTCGTCACTGTCGTCGTCGGGGTCGCCATAATTGAACCTTAAAGGCTGAGTACGCGTGGGCTGCACTTGAGGATAGCGCGGACGAGGGTTAGAGTCGGCGGCAGTGTCGTAGGCCATGACGCTCTAGAGAGTCCGACCGCGCCACCACAGCCGACGACCGGCCTCGTTGAAGTTCGGAGGAGGTGGGCTGTCCTCCTCGTGCCTGGCGAGCGCCCTCTCACGCTGATCCCCGAAGAAGGCTTCTCAAGTCGGGAAATAGTCAGGATGCCATCTGGGATTCCTCTGCTACTCCGGCGTGAGCTCGAAGTAGTAGTGGTTCGTGATGGCCATCCGGCGCGCCACACCTAGAGGGACAGGAGGAACCGGCACGCCCCCGGCGCTCAGCATCCAGCCGACGGGGACACAGTAGCCCGGCGGGCAGGGGTAGTTGGAGGCGCAAAGCGCCTCCGCCTCCCTAGGGGTTAGTGCTACGGTGGAAGCCATGGGAAAGAGTGATGAGGTTGCAGATATGAGTATAGAGATGTGCAATGACAATGGAGGCCAACCCTACATATATATATAGTGATAAATAATGGCAGGAAGATAACTGGAGAGAAGAACTGGCGGGAAGAACTGGCGGGAAAAACTGGCGGGAAGAAATGGCGGGAAGAACTGGCAAGAAAAAATGGCGGGAAGAAAAATAGCGGGAAGAAAAATGGCGGGAATAAATGGCAGGAAGAAAATTTAATACATATACTGTTAACAGAAAAAATATGACATTGATTTCTATGTTGAGATACATATGTGTGCCAAAAATGGCTCAATTAATACATATAGTCAATCTTATGATCGCGTCGGCCGTAACCATGGAGTATCAGCACCGTTTAACAGGATGGTTGGGTCAGTCTTCACTCTGAAGAGCGGAATTTTATCAAACTTATTATAATCTTCTGACATGTCTGTCTTGTCCTCCACTCCCACGATGTTTCTTTTTCCTGAAAGAACTATGTGACGCTTTGGCTCATCGTGTGATGTATCTGTTTGCTTATTTTTTTTCTTTTTTTCGGTTTGGTAGACATGTCCTTCACATAGAAAACCTGAGCCACATCATTGGCTAGGACGAATGGTTCATCTAAGTTCTTGTCTATCTTCATAAGATTGTTGAGCTCCACTGTTGTCATTCCGTACTTCTTGTCTACTTCAACCTCTCCTCCTATTAGCTTGACCCATTTGCACCGAAACAAGGGGACCTTAAAATTAGGTCCATAGTCAAGTTCCCATATCTCCTCTATGAACCCATAATACGTGGTCTTTTTCCTATTCTCTTCTGCTGCATCGAAGCGGACACCACTGTTTTGGTTGGTGCTCTTTTTATCTTGGCCTATCATGTAAAATGTATTCCCAATTATCTCGTACCCTTGGAAAGCACATACAGTCGAAGATGGTATTCTGGCCAACAAGTACAGCTGATCCCCAATAGTGGTGTTATTCGTGAGAAGTCTTTGCAGCCAGCCGCCAAAACTCGCCATGTGTTCACTTATAATCCATTCATCAGACTGTCCTGGGTGTTTGAGGCATATTAAATTCTTGTGTTCATTGATATACGGGACAACCAAGATAGATCTTTGTAAAACCGTGTAGCGTGCTTGATTGAGAGAATGCCCGTCCCTACATATCATTGCTTTACATCCTAGGGTGCCTTTTTCACGCAGTCTCCCCTCATGTCGTGATTCTGGAACACCAATCGCCTTAAGGTCAGGAATAAAATCAACACAGAACTCAATGACCTCCTCTGTTACATAGCCCTTGGAGATGCTTCCTTCTGGCCTAGCACAGTTATGAACATATTTCTTTAAGACTCCTATGTACCTCTCAAAGGGGAACATATTATATAGAAATATAGGACCGAGAATGGCAATCTCTTCTACTAGGTGAACCAGGAGATGCGTCATAATATTAAAGAAGGATGGTGGGAACACCAACTCAAAGCTGACAAGACATTGGGCCACATCTGTCTGTAACCCTGGTAGGCTTTCTGGATCGATTACCTTCTGAGATATTGCATTGAGGAATGCACATAGCTTCACAATGGGTACTCGAACATTTTCAGGTAGAAGCCCCCTTAATGCAATCGGAAGCAATTGTGTCATAATCACGTGGCAGTCATGAGACTTCAGGTTTTGGAATTTTTTCTCTGCCATATTTATTATTCCCTTTATATTTGACGAGAAGCCAGACGGGACCTTGATACTGCTCAGGCATTCAAAAAAGATTTTCTTCTCTGCTTTGGTAAGAGCGTAGCTGGCAGGAGTTAAGTGGCATCGTTTACCTTCTCGTTCCTAGGATGCATAGGCTCTTCAGGGTCTTTCATACGTTGCTGGTACCGCCGTGCTTCCGGTGTATCTTTTGTCTTCCCATACACTCCTAGGAAGCCTAGCAGGTTCACGCAAACATTCTTTGTTACGTGCATCACGTCGATTGAAGAGCGGACCTCTAAGACTTTCCAATAGGGTAGGTCCTAAAATATAGATTGCTTCTTCCACATGGGCTCGTGTCCGGCATTGTCATTCGGAACAGATAGACTGCCAGGACCTTTTCCAAAGATTACTTCTAGATCCTTGACCATACCAAATACCTCCTCACCGGTACAGAGGACAGGCTTCCTCCGGGGTTCTGCCAGACGTTTGAAATGCTTGTCTTTCTTTCTTACTGGATGCAGGTTCGGAAGAAATCGACGATACCCTAGGCACACAACCTTCTTATATTTATCCAAATATACACTTTCAGTCTCATCTAAACAGTGTGTGCATGCATTGTATCCCTTGTTTGTCTGCCCTGAAATGTTACTAAGAGCAGGTCAATCATTGATGGTTACGAAAAGCAACGCTCGTAGGTCAAATGGCTCCCCTTTGTGCTCATACCATATACGTACACCTGGTTTGGCCCACAGCTGTAAAAGTTCTTCAACTAATGGCCTTAGGTACACATCAATGTCGTTGTCGGGTTGCCTCGGGCCTTGGATGAGCACTGACATCATAATGAACTTCCACTTCATGCACAACCAAGGAGGAAGGTTATAGATACATAGAGTCACAGGCCAGGTGTTGTGACTGCAGCTCTGCTCACCAAAAGGATTCATGCCATCTGTACTTAGACCAAACCTTAAGTTCCTTGCGTCACGTGCGAAGTCCGGGTACTCTCGCTCGACTTTTCTCCACTGTGATCCATCAGCGGTGTGTCTCAACATCACGTCTTTCTTACGGTCTTCCATGTGCCATCGCAACAACTTGGCATGCTCTTTATTTCTGAAGAGACGTTTTAACCGTGGTATTATAGGAGCATACCACATAACCTTGGCAGGAACCTTCTTCCTAGGGGCCTCGCCCTCAACATCGCCAGGATCGTCTCGTCTGATCTTATACCGCAGTGCAGTGTATACCGGGCATGCATCCAAATTCTTGTACTTATCACCGCGATAGAGGATGCAGTCATTAATGCAGGCATGTATCTTCTGCACGTCTAATCCTAGAGGGCAAACAACCTTCTTTGCTTGGTATGTACTGTCGGGCAACTCATTATTTCTTGAAAGCAGATTCTTCATTTTTACCAACAACTTTGAAAATGCACTGTCAGTCACACCGTTCTCTGCCTTCCATTGCAGCAAATCCAGTGTGGTACCTAGCTTTTTGTGGCCATCTTCGCAAGTTAGGTACAACAATGTTTTGTGATCCTTTAACATCTGCTCCAGCTTCTCCTTCTCCTTTTCAGTTTCACATTCTTCCTTTGCATCAGTAATGGCCCGACCAGGATCGTCATCAGCGGGCCCATCTGCTGCCTCTTGATCTTCATTATCTACCCCCGTTGCAGTATCATCATATTCAGGATACATATTATGATAGTTGTCATCATCCTCTTCTTCTTCGTTGTCTTCCATCACAACCCCTTTTTCTCCGTGCTTGGTCCAACAATTATAGCTGGGCATGAAACCGGATCGAAGCAGGTGGGCGTGAATGGTTCTGGTATTTGAGTAGTCTTTCTTGTTCTGACAGTGAACACATGGACAGCACATAAAACCATTGTGACCACGGTTAGCCACAACGATGAAATTTTGGAGGCCCGTAATGTACTCGGAAGTGCGTCGGTCACCGTACATCCATTGCCGGTTCATCTGCATTAATATATAGTATATCAAAAATTAATAGGGAGATGACCATTTATATATAGTACATCAATGACACATGAAAGGATAAAGTTGCCGACCTCGACCGAGAAGGAATGAGCAACGAGAAAACTTATTTCGAGCTCTCGGGCATTTCACCGAACACCTCTTGTGCATAGCAAAAAAACACAAACTAGCACACCTCTCACCCTCTTGCTAGGCTCCAAATGAGAGAGTGAAAAAAATGGAAGAGATGGATGTGGGCTGCGGTGTGTTATATAGCCCCCCCCCTTTAACACCGGTTCAAGCCACGAACCGGTATTAAAGAGGGGGGCTGCGCGAGCCACTGGTGCAGGGCCTTTAACACCGGTTCGTGGCTCGAACCGGTGTTAAAGGGGGTGCTCCTTTTTGCTCTCTGGACCACGCTGGTACGGGCACCCCCTTTAACACCGGTTCGTAGATGAACCGGTGTGAAAGCCCATTTCCGACCTCAACCAAAGGCCTCGTTTCCACTAGTGCGAGGTTTCACCCCGTCGCTCACGAGGAGCGACAGGAGCGAAGGGTGTCCACGTGGATTTTTTAGAATATCGTTCAACTAATATGAACCCAATATGCGATATTTTGAACCTTCAAATGAAGTACATATAGTTTGCACCTTTTTGTACAATTCAATAGATTTTTTGATCTTTGTACAATATATCTTTTTTTTTTTGATCTTTGAATATATAACTTGTAGGTTTACAACCATTTATTGGTCTATATTGCATCAAATTATAAATCATAAGCCAGAGAAAGTGAATAATTTTCTGAAGTTATGTGTTCTATGGAGTTTTGCTAATTGTGATAAAAATATGTGAACTCCCCACATCTAGTGTCCATCAACTGCAACCTTTTGTAGTGCAAGAACGTAGGGCTCCTTTTCCCTACGTACCACACACCACTATTCGCTTTTCATGCTTTCTAGTAGTTTCTCTGTACTGTTTCTCTGAATATCACTTTTTACTGCATTTGACCTTTTTCATGGCTACCTTTACATGCATGCATCTACGCAACAAAGGAGTACAAATCATGAACATGGCATATTATTCATCAATTCACACCGGTCTAAACTCTGAACGTACATTGACTAATCAATCAGCATGCACTCATTTGTCATGATCAATCAATTAGCAGATTGGGATCATGAGGAATTTATGATCAGAACTCAATCCTTGCTTCCCAAGCTCCACTAATGGCTCACCTAGCAACAGCAAAAAAAAGGAAAGAAAGGGAAAAAAATCTTAGTGACTACTGCTTCTTCTACAACGCAACACAACCGATCTACTAGTACGACGCGATCATGCCATCGCCATGGCTTGGAAGATATATATGATCAGCTAGCTTCCAAGGATGGAATTCGTTCATGTCATCCTGAGGCTGAGATACTGGCACTGCACCAGCTGCCACGGCGACTGGTGCTGCTTCATGGCCTCCGCCACGCCGAGGTCGAACGCCATCGCCCTCTGGCACGGCGGCGGCGGCAGCGGAAGCGGCGTGTAGCCGTGGAGCGCGACCCCGCCCTCGGAGTACTCGGCCGACGACGGTGGCGACGACGACAGGCTCGTGCCGCCGGAGCAGTCGGAGGCGAAGGGGGAGGAGAACCCGCCGGCGGTGGCGTTGTAGTTGGCTTCTCCTCTCTTGCCGACCTTGTTCTTGCAGGTCCTCCCGCCCACGGCGAGCGTCAGCTCCAGCTCCTCGTCGTCTTCGTCCTCGGCGCCGACAATGTACTGGTCGGCGGGGAGCTGCAGGTTCAGCGCGCGCCGTGGCTGTTTGCTGCCGCGGCGTCGCGGCTGCCGGCGGGTGCTCAGGTCGCCGGCCATGAGCTGCGTCTGGATGCGGTAGAGGCGATGCAACTCATGAACCTGTTGCCTGAAGGTCTCTTCATGCTTGAGCATGGCCATCTTCATGACCTCCATGTCACATTGCCTCACAAGCTTGCCCATGTCTCCTCAACTAGCTTCTAGTTCACTTAGAGCCTGCTGAAATGTGAAACAAAACATGATTAAATTTTCAAGAACACTTGTAGGCATCGATCTGAAGAAATCAACTCCGATCATGCATGAGAGCTCGATTCATGGAAGTGAACAATCTCCAGGGAACACTTCAAGACATATATTGATTAGGCAACCCCAGGGAACCAAGGAACTCACCTGTATGCCAAGAACTCACAAAGAAACTTGCACTTTCTTCTCCTCCCTTGCCTAGCTCTTCAGTTAGTTCAACACTAAAACTTGCATGTACAAGAAAGATGGCGAAATTGAGAAAAGGCTAGCTAGGTGTTGTTGTTGTGATGCTGAAACTCAGAATGGCAGTTGCAGTTGCAGGGAGGTCCTGATTTATAAGCAGAGCTGCAATGGCCAATGGCCATGGATGGCATGGTGCCTGTCACTGGACACTAGGTAGACATATATTTTTTGCTTTTGGCAGGGCTCCTTTTTGGCATGCCAAGCAACAAGACCCCCAGTAGCACTCACTTGCATGCAGAGAGAGAAGGCCAATGCAAGTACTGCCCCTCCCAGAGCAGACAGCCCCTGCAGCGGTCTTGTTTAATCTCAGGTTGGCCCCGCCCAGAAACTGCTGTTAATACTTAATAGTACTCCTAGCAGTACCTCAAGAAGAGGAGAGAATGGAGGAGTGCATTTCAAACAGTGAGCGTGCACTTTGCTTGTGTGTGATTCAAAATTATACAAATATTTTCATGCATGCATAGTGGAGCATGCCCAGATGAAGGACATGGATATGTATGCACTAGTGGTACTGCATTGCTTCATGCTTCAGCTCCAATTAGTAGTAATAGTATACAGTGTTGGCTTGTGCAACTGTGTGCTTTGTATGTGCAAACAAGCAACAACCTAGTAAGATGGAGCTGTCAGCTTGTCACTGAAAACAAGCAAAGGGGCATGTGTAATTGTGTATGATCCTTCATATATCCACACGATCTGATGATGCCAACATGTACATGTGTGCTACTACCTCCATCATTAACTATTGCCCCTTACAAGCACTATTGTACATGTACACTTGCTATATCAGCATTAATTGCTATACATATACTGTATTGCATGGAGATCGCCCCTAGTACACATACATCTTGGTCAGGTTCTTGTCTAAACACTGTTGCATGGCATGGTGCCTCTGGCAGATCAAAAAGACTATTTCTAAGGATGGAAACAACAGTCTGTATGTTGGCATTGCATGAAAACCAAGCAAGCTGGTAGACAGGCAGGGGAGGCAGAAACTGAAACTGAAGAAGATGAAGATAAAGGGGCTCTGGCTGATGCAGACACGTCCCTTGCAGACGAAGCACCAAAGCATGCATGCATGCATGTATGTCTCTGTAGTACTGGATTCAAGTTGGCTTTGCATGAAGTATAGTTTTTTTTTTCTATTAAGGGCCATTGCTTCGCCGGCCATATTACTTAAACTGAGCGATTATAGTTTAGTGATAGGAGTGTTAATTAAAAAGCCTAAGCAAGGGGAACGGATAGTCCAAGGGACAAGACAATGGCGCACGCTTTGCCGGTGGAGGGAGGCGCAGCCGTACGGCGTGGTGGGCCAGAGGGAGACAAGAGTGACGAGAGAGAGTTGCACTCCAGCTTTCTCGGCTTTCTTTCGGTCTTTTCCCTGGTGCCAAGGCTTTTTGTGGAGGGAGGGGTAGATAAAACTAGTCTCTCATCAAAGGGCATCAAAGGAGTTTGATTTTACACGTAGGGTTATCTACCTCTACGAGAGATCCTTGAGTAACAACCCGGTTGTTTTATGCGTACTTACTGCCTCCATGAACTTTTAACTTTTTTTTAAGTCAAGCATTTTCAAATTAGATCCCACTATAAATAAAAGAGTAGCAACATATATATGACATCAAATTGGTATATATAGATGAATCTAGTAATACTAATTTAGTGTCCTAAATGCTGCTACCTTTCTCTATAAAATGCTTACTCTCTCCATTTCAAAACATAAGATGGTTTAGGTTTGTGTGAAGAAAATGTATCTAGACTTCTTTTAATCTACAAACCATCTTATGTTTTGAAACGGTGGGAGTACATTTTAAAATATTTAATGTTGTTTTATTGTCGTATTGCTTTGTCTTGTATGAGAGCAGAACCATAAGTACGGTGATGGGTTGCATCTATGTGCCCTTTTGATGGGCAATTTGTGTGTTAAGTTATGTGGGCACCGATGGTTGTTCTCACTTCTTCTCAACATTGCGAATTTATCTCACATTAGCACACTTGCAAATAACTCGGAGCCACTTCATCAACCAGTCTGGCTGACAGCATATTAGTCAACTACATGATGCTTAGTCGTTGCATGCTTTATGTTTTTCACTGATTGATTCAAGTGTCAACTATAAATGATCCTTCGGTTTGTAATAATTTCGTATTAACTTAGGATGATGAATTTTTAATAAAAGGTTGTGTGCATCAGTCGATGCAAAGGCCGGACCTCACTGCCATTTTTTAAAACAAACCTCGTAGGTCAAAGAAAAATTCAACATAATGTGAAACAACAAGATAATGTTAGTGGTCAAAGAAAAATTCAAACTAACTATTGTGTGCAATGAATTTGCTGAATTTATCTAAACAATCGAAGACCACAAATAAAAGAGTTACAGATATAACCGACTCGGGATCGACTGGCGGAGTACAATCACATCATCGATGTGCATTTTTTCATGTAGACCTCATCATCAACCGATGGACCGTCAAATTAGTACATGAGTACGACAGTACCAGAGAGGGTGAAAGGGCTTATATGCCCCCATGTGTGGTTTTGGTAATTGATGACAATCTTTGTGGACTAATGTGTAAATTAAGTTTCACTTGTAGGTTTGTCCATTGGCATCGCTTGGGCCATGTGTTGGTCTCAAGGTTGAAAGTTGAATAAATGTCCAAGGGCTTAGTGTCCTTTGGAATCATGAAGAAAGAAAGTGCTTGAAGGTTGATCAATACAAGGGCAAAGAGTTGTATCAAGGTGGAACAACCTCAAGAAGGAATGAAGAAGGGAAAGCTCAAGATGTGCCATCTCTAGAAGATCTCATGCTTGAAGCTTCTCATACTCGTGATCATTGATACGTCGGAAACGTATCTATAATTTTTGATGCTCCATGCTTGTTTAGTATCTACTTTGCTTTGCTTTGTCTACACTTTGAGGTGTTTTTATATTTTTTCTGGAACTAACCTATTAACAAGTTGCCACAGTGTCAGTTGTCAGTTTTCTTCTGTTTTTGGTTCCAGAAAGGCAGGAAATCAATATTCTCGGAATTGGACGGGACAAAAGCCGAAGTCAATATTTTACAGTGAGGGACACGAATACAGAAGACGAGACGGAGACGCGAACCAGGGCAGCCACACCCCCCCAGGCGTGGGCTAGGGTGGACCCGCGCCTAGGCAAGGTGTGCCCCCCCCCCCCCCCCCGATCGCCTCCCGGCCTCGCCTCTTCGCCTATAAGAAACCCCTGATGCAGAAACCCTAAGTACCCAATCAAAACTCTACGAGACCTTTGTTAGCCGCCGCCACCATCGTCCCTAGATCGGGGGGATCTGAAGTTCTTCCCGGCACCCTGCCGGAGGGGAGATCATCCCGGAGGCCTTCTCTCCGGTATGATGCGTGAGTAGTTCCACCTTGGACTATGGGTCCATGTAGTAGCTAGATGGTTGTATCTCCTCCTTATGCTTTCATGTATACATCTTGTGAGCTCCGTTCATGATCAAGATCTAATCTATTTGTAATCATGCATGTTATGTTTGCAGGGATCCGATGGATATTGAGATTATTATGTCGGTTTGGTTAATGGTTTTGCTATCATGTCTGTGTTGTTTGTGATCTCGCATGCTCTCCGTTGTTAGTAGCTATCTTGGCCGAGTAGTTGCTAGTGACTCCAAGAGGGGGTATTTTGCTCGATAGTGGGTTCATGCCTCTAGTTTCCAAGGGAAGTGACAGAAATCTCTTCGGTTGTAGATGTGATGTTGCTACTAGGGAGAAAACAACGGTCTCTTGTTCATGGAACAAGTGGATTGTTTACCTTACACACTTTGCGTAAAGCAGTTGTCTGTTGCTTGCAACTTAATACTGGAGGGGGTTCGGATGATAACCTGAAGGTGGACTTCTAGTCATAGATGCAGTTGGATGGCGGTCTATGTATCTTGTTGTATTGCCCAATCGAATCTCATAGTATCTTTCTGACTAGTATTGCATTGTTATGCCTTGCTCAGTTCCTGTCAATTGCCCTGCTATAATTTGTTTATCCTTCATGCCATGTTGTTTATCTAAGGAGAGCACCTCTAGTGAACTATGGACCCCGGTCCAATCTTTACCATTGATACATCTTCCACTATTATTGTTTACTTGCTGCAAACCACCATTACCTTCCACACCATACAGTTAATCCTTTGTTACAGCAAACCGGTGAGCTTGACAACCTCACTGATTCATTAGGACAAAGTCTTGAGTTTGTGTTGTGCAGGTCTCCACGTTGTTTGCAACACCTGTGTGACGTTTCCTTCCTCCTTCTGGTTCGATAACCTCGGTCTCTACTGAGGGAACTTGTTGTTATGCTCATCACACCTTGCTCTTGGGGTTCCAACGAAGTGTCCCACGTCAACATTGGATGCACGCATCAAAGATTTATGGCGCCGTTGCCGAGGAGGCTAAGGACGTCTTCACAAGGGGAGTCCTTCACTTCCTTTCTCTTTACTTTGTTTTTAGTTTGCCTTGTTTCTTTTGCTTGGTTTTGTTTGCCTCTTTTCAAAAAACCCAAAAAATTTAGTCTAGTTTGGTTTTCTTGCTTTATTCAAAAAAACACAAAAAAATTAGTTTCTGCTCTAGCTGCTGCTATTTTTGGCTTGCCCACCTTTGCAAAAATGAACTTTGCTGAGAACACCAAGTTGTGTGACTTCACTAGCACCAACAACAATGATTTCCTAAGCACTCCTATTGCTCCACCTGCTCCTGATGCTACCTTTTATGAAATTAAGCATGCTTTGTTGAATCTTGTGATGAGAGAGCAATTTTCTGGTGCTAGTTCTGATGATGATGCTGCCCATCTCAATAACTTTGTTGAAATTTGTGAGATGCAGAAGTATAAGGATGTAGATGGAGATATTATTAAGCTCAAGCTGTTTCTTTTCTCCTTGAGAGGAAAAGCTAAAGAATGGTTGCTATCTTTGCCTAAAAATAGTATTGATTCTTGGACTAAGTGCAAAGATGCTTTTATTGGAAAGTACTACCCTCATGCTAAGATTATATCTATGACAAGTGACATTATGAAATTTAAACAACTTGATAATAAACATGTTGCTCAAGCTTGGGAAAGAATGAAATCTTTGGTTAAGAATTGTCCCACTCATGGACTCACTGCTTGGATGATTATCTAGACTTTTTATGCAGGTTTGAACTTCTCCTCAAGAAACCTGTTGGATTCAGCTGCTGGAGGTACTTTTATGAGCATCACTTTGGGTGCTACAACTAGACTCCTTGATAATATGATGGTTAACTACTCTGAATGGCACACTGAGAGAGCTCCACATGGTAAGAAGGTAAATTCTGTTAAGGAAACCTCCTCTTTGAGGGATAAGATTGATGTTATGATGGCTATGCTTGTTAATGGGAAAGCTCCTTTAGATCCTAATGGTGTTCCCTTAGCCTCTTTGGTTGCTCAAGAAGAGCAAGTTGATGTGAACTTCATTAGAAACAACAATTTTGTCAACAATACTTATGGTAATTATAGGCCTTATCCTCCTAGTGGAAATGTTTATCATGGTAGATCTGGAATGCCTAGTGAAGAAAGGATTCTAGAAGTAGAGAGATCCACTAAGAATTTTATGCAGATGCAATATGAGCAAAATAAGATTTTCACTAAAACTATGGAGTAACAATCTATTATCTTGAAAAACATTAGCCATCAGCTTGAGAATCTGAATAGAGAAATTCCTAGTTTACAGTCAAAAATTTTGAGTGCTGAGAAAAATATATCCACTTTGTCTGAAGCTCAGTCTTCCTTGATTAATAAAATGGCTGCTAAACTTGAAACTATGGAAAGTACCTTTGCTACTGCTCATGCCATACAAGTTACTATTGATGAAAATGTTAGGTTGTTAGCTCAACTTCATGCTAAGTGGGAAAGGGAAGCTGAAATTGATGGAAACAATAGTGTGTGCACCATCACCACTAAACCACAAGTAGTCCCTGTTCCTCCTCTTAATATGCCTAAGCCTATTGATCCTACTACTAGTGATGCTAAGTTTGATTTTGATATTGATAGTTGCAATATTTCTGAAGTGATTATGTTCCTACAAAAGCTTGCTAGAAGTCCTGATGCTAGTGATATGCATGTTGCTTTCACCAAACACATTACAGATGCTCTTGTTAAGATTAAGGAAGAGAAGCTAAAACACAAAGCTTCTATTCCTAGGAAAGTATAATATAGTTGGGAACCCATTATTAATATGCAAGTGAATGACTTTGATCTCAAAGCTTCATGTGATCTTGGTTCTAGTGTCTCTATTATTCCTAGGAAGATTTATGAAATGCTTGATTTGCCACCGTTGGTAGATTGTTATTTGGATGTCCCACTTAATGATAATGCTAAGAATAAACTCATGGGGAGTGTTAATGATGTTCTTATTATGGTTAATAATGCTTATGTCCCTCTGGATTTCTATGTTTTGGATGTTGAATACAATGCTTCTTGTCCTATTACTTTGGCAAGACCTTTTCTTAGAATAGTTGGTGCCATTATTGATATGAAAGAAGGCACCATCAAATATCATTTTCCATTCAAGAAAGGTATTGAACACTTCCCTATGAGGAGAGAGAAGTTGCTTTTTGCTACTCCTTTGAAAGCAAGGTTTGATGTTAATGCTTCTTCATTTGAAAATACTTGATTCTTCTTTCTTCTTGTGCCTAACTTAAAGGCGTTAAAGAAAAGTACTTGTTGGGAGATAACCCAAGAGTTTTCTTGAGTCTTGGAAGTTATTAGTTCTGTAATGACCTCTCCTTATCCTTTTTGTTTGCTTTTTGTGCCAAGAATGACCTCTAATGAGAGGGAAGTAAGATTTGGGGAGTTGCTGTCCCGAAACAGACTTCTGTCCTCCACCAAAAAAAATCGTGAGGAGGCTCTGTAACTAGGATTGAGCTAAAAATTTACAAATAAATCCCCCAGTATTTTAGATAACTTTCATTAGTTCAACACTTTTTGATTTGAACAACATAAGATATTCGAAAAAATCGGTTTCTACCTGCTGGTCTGTTTTGACAGATTTCTGTCATTATCTGTATTTGCTTCTTATTGATTCCTTTTTTAGCTCTCTTTAGGTAAATTGAGTTTTTTTGAAGGAGTTACTACAGTATCTTGTGTTTTTAGTGAAAAGCCTTGCTGTTCTAAAGCTTTTCTAGTGGTCTAATATCTTTTGAATAAGTTAATGTTGCTAATGAAGATTGTGTGAAGTTTTGTATGAAGGAAAAATTTCAGGTGTAGAGAGAGAATGATACAATGAGATGAAGAATAGACAAAAGATAAAGCTTGGGGATGCCACCATGGTGTCACCCCAAGAAATATCCAAGAGGTACAAGCGTCAAAGCTTGGGTATGCTCAAGGCATCCCCTTCTTCATTAATAAAAAGCTCAAGTCTGTCTAGACACTTCGTTTTTATTGTTTCATGCACTGTTGTGTTGTTCTTGGAGCGTCTTAGTTTTCGTTTGGTTTGCTTAGTTTGTTTAGTTTGCTTGAATAAATTAGTTTGTACCCCCGTTCTTGATGTGTTGTTTGCAAATAAGTTTCTTGGTGTTGGAAAGGAGTAGGAAGTTCTTGCTTGATAAATGCAAGAGGAGCTTGCATTGACTGTGACTTAGACTTTAGCATGACATGCTAGGTATTGTTTTGACCTTATGCTTAGTGATTATTGTTGTAGCATGTCTTGTTCCAAACAATTGGGATTGCTTAGTGTGCCTTGAAAAAATTATGCGTTGTTTTAGCATGCAAAAGCATAGTATTGTGGTTTTCTCCTTTGATGCTTTGTTTGGGTTGACTTGGCACATGCTCACACCATGTTATGACTATGAACAATTCACCATAGCCTCTATGATCATTTAGTCCTTGACTTGTAGTACCACTCTATGCTTTGATTAGTAATATTTTGTTGCTCTGCATGATTATGGCCATTATTGCTCTCTTAGTTGGTTGCTCCCAGTCTTTTGCTAGCCTCCACTTGTATGAGTAAGCTCTACTCATGCTTCCAACTCCCAAGAAACCAAGTTTTTCCAAAGTGTCCACTATAAAATCCTATGCATGGTGTGTTACACCATTCCAAGTATATTCTTGTTTTCAGCTATCTTCCAATTAAAAACTATTTTGTTATGTGAAAACTTAGTGATTAAAGCCCTCACAAACTTGATGGCACACTTTATATTCTCTGCCCCTAATAAACTTGAACCATTGTGTCGTCTATGTTGTATATTCTTGCACTTATACTTTGGAATTAGCAGAACCGTGCTGTCACGGGGAACGTTTTCAACATTGCACTTGTACTTTGTACTCAGTTGATATCATGCTATTTTGTCTATGGATGTCACCGGTGTGAAATAAAGAGGGAACTTGTAAGTCCATGAAGTTTGTATTTTGTGTTAGAGAAACGCTTGGGCCGCTACCCTAAGCCATGCCTAATCATGGTGGAAACTTGCAGCATCACCATAGTGAGTTATCTATGAAGCATCCTCAATAAAAAGCTATGCATATAGTAAATAAAAAGATCGTTGAGATGCTCATTGTCTGCTTGTCTTGTCATTTTGGTTATGGGATAGCTCATGCACCATGTACAAGGGGTACCCCGTTGGCGGTTCTTTATGATACGCATGTACTTACAATGACAAGAACTTGCAGGTGACTGAAGTTGAGTAGCATGAGGTGTGGCCCTCGTATTCAAGGGACTTAAGATTGCCAACTTATACTTTGTCAAGCATATACTCTATAGTTTGTTCACTTTAACCTTAACCACTTCAAGATGCTTATGATAGGGGCAATTGAAAGAACATTTCTTAATCCCTAGTGTTTTGTGTGTTAGATAACAATACCAAGGATCATTTAATGTGTGTTGAAGTGTTGCAGCTCTATTTGAGAATAAAGGGAAAAGAACTCTGCCTTTGGGGGCGGATAATCCGGCCCCACCAGGGGCGGATAATCCGCCCCTCCCTTTGTCCAAGCAGGCGCAAGCCCCAGAAGGGGGCGGAATTTTGGCCGAATTTTCCGGCCCCTCCGGATAATCCGCCCCTCAGGGGGGCCGGATAATCCGCCCCCCTGCTCATCGCCAAGGCGCAAGCCCCAGAGAGGGGGCGGAGTTTTGGCCGGACTTTCCGGCTTGGCCGGATAATCCGCCCCTCAGGGGGGCCGGATTATCCGCCCCCAAGAACTTCACCAAGCTTCACCAAGGCGCAAGCCCCAGAGAGGGGGCGGAGTTTCCCCCGGAGAATCCGCCCTTGGGGCGGAGTTTTCCCAAGGGGCGGATAATCCGCCCCAAGTGGGGGGCGGATAATCCGCCCCCAAAGTTGTGCAACGGCCAGATCTGGGGAGGGGGTATTTAAGCCAGTCTTCCCCCTCCTGCCACAACTCTTGATTCATCTCGAAAAAGACCAGATCAGATCTGAAAGCTTCATCCAAGAGTGCTCCACCTAGATCCACCCAAAGGCCCCATACCGTGGGGAATCGAAGGAGGAGAACTCGATCTTCATCATCAGCAATCAAGCGCTTCATCTCCTCTCCATTCATTTGGAGAACCTCCGATCTAGTATTTCTTGCAAATATCTAGATCCTCGTTTTTGTTTATATTGATAAACCTTGTTCTTGTGGCAGCTTGTTGTCATCTCGGGAGCCCCCAATTCGGTTGTGGGTGTGTGTGCCCCGATAGTGTTGTAAAAGGCACCGGTTCCCGCCTCGAAGGGATCCAATAGTGGAGAAGGTGGATCAGGCCTCTCGTGGCGAGATCCATCGGAGAATAGGGTGAGGCCTATTGTGGCGTGGTGGTCTTAGAACCGCCCACCCCTCCAACGCAGATGTACTTCCCTTAACAAGGAAGGAACTGCGGTAAAACAAATCCCTGTGTCTCCGCGTGCTCCACTACGGTTTCCTCGCTCCTCTTTTACGTGCTTAGTAGTTAGGGTTACATATATGGAAATTCTCGTAGTTGCATATCTAGAGAATTTACTTTGTGTCAAGCCTAAAATTGAAAAAGTATTAAAATTTGGTTAGCACCTATTCACCCCCCCCCCTCTAGGTGCCCATACGATCCATTTCAGCAATGAGGGCTGAAAGCTAACAAGTACCATAATTTTTGGAATGTCTTTTTGAAACTTGAAATCCCTGCTTCCCTTTATGAAGGGCCTTTCTTCCACCATTATTTGAGTCTCCACCTTCTACTTTTAGGCACCATTAAGAGAGCATAGTTGTCATTCTGTGTGCAGTGTCCCAAAGCTTATTGATTGATGCATATTGTGATATTACTTGTTCTTGTGCTACTTGTTTCTAGTCACCCTTGTGAACTTTGAAGGTGTCCTATGCATCTATTTGCTACTCTATGAGGGACAAGTTGAATGCCACTATGCCATGTTTTCTGTATGTGAAACAAACAAACATTTTTCAATGCATGTTATTCATGATATTTGTTTGTAGCCTGTCATGTTGCTTGCATAGTTACTTTCTCCTACTGTTAGAACTCCATCTTTCATGCACATGTTTAGAGTTCTTTGTTCCCAGCTTTCAATTCTTGCAAATGGTTTGATCTTGGTTTTGATGGTGCATGTCACCTAAAAAATTATTCTTTTTTATCACTTACCTACTCGAGGACGAGGAGGAGTTAAGCTTGAGGATGCTTGATACGTCAGAAATATATCTATAATTTTTTATGCTCCATACTTGTTTAGTATCTACTTTGCTTTGCCTTGTCTACACTTTGAGGTGTTTTTATATATTTTCTGGAACTAAACTATTAACAAGTTGCCACAGTGCCAGTTGCTTGTTTTCTTTTGTTTTTGGTTCTAGAAAGGCAGGAAATCGATATTCTCGGAATTGGAAGAGACAAAAGCCGAACTCAATATTTTACTATGAGGGACACGAATCCATAAGATGAGACGGAGACACGAACCAGGGCGGCCACACCCCTCCCACGTGCGGGCTAGGGTGGACCCACGCCTAGGCAGGGTGTGGCCCCCCTGGTCGCCTCCCGGCCTTGCCTCTTCGCCTATAAGAAGCCCCCGATGTAGAAACCCTAAGTACCCGATCAAAACTCTACGAAACCTTCGGTAGCTACCGCCATCATCGTCCCTAGATCGGGGGATCTGGAGTTCTTCCCAGCACCCTGCCAGAGGGGAGATCATCCCGGAGGCCTTCTCTCCGGTATAATGCGTGAGTAGTTCCACCTTGGACTATGGGTCCATGTAGTAGCTAGATGGTTGTATCTCCTCCTTGTGCTTTCATGTATATATCTTGTGAGCTCCGTTCATGATCAAGATCTAATCTATTTGTAATCATGCATGTTGTGTTTGCGGGGATCCGATGGATATTGAGATTATTATGTCAGTTTGGTTAATGGTTTTGTCTTTATGATTCTATCATGTCTGTGTTGTTTGTGATCTTGCATGCTCTCCGTTGTTAGTAGCTATCTTGGCCGAGTAGTTGCTAGTGACTCCAAGAGGGGGTATTTATGCTCTAGTTTCCAAGGGAAGTGACAGAAATCTTCGGTTGTAGATGTGGTGTTGCTATTAGGGAGAAAACAACGGTCTCTTGTTCATGGAACAAGTGGACTGTTTACCTTACACACTTTGCTTAAAGCGGTTGTCTGTTGCTTGTAACTTAATACTGGAGGGGGTTCGGATGATAACCTGAAGGTGGATTTCTAGTCATAGATGTAGTTGGATGGCGGTCTATGTATCTTGTTGTATTTCCCAATCGAATATCATAGTATCTTTCTGACTAGTATTGCATTGTTATGCCTTGCTCTGTTCCTGTCAATTGCCCTGCTGTAATTT
The DNA here is from genome assembly GCA_916181665.1 of Avena sativa. Taxonomy (NCBI): domain Eukaryota; kingdom Viridiplantae; phylum Streptophyta; class Magnoliopsida; order Poales; family Poaceae; genus Avena; species Avena sativa. The sequence continues at coordinate 130,243,007 of OV702283.1, read as the reverse complement.
GTTTACCCTTCATGCCATGTTGTTTATCTAAGGAGAGCACCTCTAGTGAACTATGGACCCCGGTCCAATCTTTACCTTTGATATATCTTCCACTGTTATTGTTTACTTGCTGCAAACCACCATTACCTTCCACACCATACAGTTAATCCTTTGTTAAAGCAAACCGGTGAGCTTGACAACCTCACTGATTCGTTGGGATAAAGTCTTGAGTTTGTGTTGTGCAGGTATCCATGTTGTTTGCAACACCTGTGTGACATTTCCTTCCTCCTTCTGGTTCGATAACCTCGGTCTCTACTGAGGGAAGACTTGTTGCTCTACTCATCACACCTTGCTCTTGGGGTTTCAAACGAAGTCCTCTCTGTCAGACAACAAGTTTTCTGGCTCTGTTGCCAGGGAACGAAGAAGAAGATACTCCCACGTCGACAAGGGATATCAAGGACTAAATGATCATAGAGGCTATGGTGACTTGTTCATAGTCATAACATGGTGTAAGCATGTGCCAAGTCAACTCAAACAAAGCATCAAAGGAGAATACCACAATACGATACTTTTGCACGCTAAAACAACGCATAATTTCTTCAAGGCACACTAAGCAATCCCAATTGTTTGGAACAAGACATGGTACAGCAATAATCACTAAGCATAATGCTAAAACAACACCTAGCATGTCATTGATACATCTTCCACTATTACTTGTTTACTTGCTGCAAACCATTGCCTTCCACACCATACGTTTAATCCTTTGTTACAGCAAACCGGTGAGCTTGACAACCTCACTGATTCGTTGGGACAAAGTCTTGAGTTTGTGTTGTACAGGTCTCTATGTTGTTTGCAACACCTGTATGACGTTTCCTTCCTTCTTCTGGTTCGATAACCTCAGTCTCTACTGAGGGAAACTTGCTGCTGTGCTCATCACACCTTGCTCTTGGGGTTCCAACAAAGTGTCCCACGTCAACATTGGGTGCACGCATCAATCATGGAGATGAAGACAAGTTCAAAGAAGAGGTTTCCGCATAGAGTATAGGGGAGCAATTTGCAAGTCTTCATCAAGCAAGAGCGAGCAATAGCAATCAAGAAAGGTGTTCCATCTTGAGAAGGTCAAGACGGTCTACATCAAGCTCAAGTGGGATGCTCAAGGCAAAGGTATGACCTTGATAGGGTTTCTCTTTTACCAGTTGAAAGTACAAAGTAAGTCGCCTAGAGGGGGGTGAATAGGCTTTTAAAATTATTACGGCTTAGGCTCAAGTAAATGCGGAATAAAACTAACATTTAATTAATTGAGCACAAAACCTAGCCACTAAGTTCACCTAGGTACACCAACAACCTATGATAAACAATACAAGCAACAAGGTGATAGCAAGGTATAAATACTTCAAGCACGATGGCTATCACAATGTAAAGTGCATAAGTAAAGGGTTCGGTTGAGAGATAACCGATGGACATGGAGACGAAGATTTGTTTCCCGAAGTTCACTTCCAAAGAAGCTACGTCTCCGTTGGAGAGGTGCGATGGCGCAATGCTCTCCGAACGCCACAAATGGCTCACCTCGAGGTGTGGTGGCTCGATGCTCACCCAACGCCACACAAGGCCTCACCTCGGATGCGGAAGCACGCAACTCACCGACGCCACAAAAGGCTCACCCTATTCTCCCAAGTGCGCACCACAAAAGGCGGGCACTTGCTCCACTATGGGACGCTTGAGAGCGGTCACCGAACCCGTACAAGATTGGGCTAACTCCACAACTCAATTGGAGGCTCCCAACAACAAAGCCACAAAAGGCCAACAATGCCACAAAAGGCCAACAACGCCACAAAAGGTTACACAACCACAAAAGGTCAACAATCCAACCACACAACCGTCTAGGGTTCCAAGGAACCCAAGAGAAACAAGCTCACAAGCTTGAACTCGCCGAATCTCCGAGGAGAACTCAAACCTATGCACCAAATGCAAGGGCAATTCCTTCTCTCCCAAATTCCAACAAAGCTACAAAAGCTATTGGGGGAATAAGGGAGGAAGAACACAAAAGGAGAACACAAAACTCTCCAAGATCTAGATCCCAATGATTCCTTCACAAAGAAGGGATTTAGCTTGGGGAGATTGTAGATCTAGATCTCCTCTCTCAAATCCCTCAAAAATATGCAAGAATCATAGGAGGGGAAAGGGAGAGGGAAAGATTCTTCAAGGTTGATAATGGAGGAGAGAGAGAAAGCCAAGAACCAAGAGGAAAAGCTAGTACCCACGAAGGGAAAGAGGAGCCCCTTTTAAATGGCTCCCAGATCTGCCCGTTATGGGCAATCGCGACCCCTGGCCAGAACTTCCGGTGGGAGGCCGGAAGTTCCGGTGGCACACAGCCAGCGGTCGAAAACTGCGGAGCGAGAAACTGAAAAAGCGAATCCTGGTCGAAACTTCCACCGGTTCACCGGAACTTCCGGTGGGAGCAAAACTTCCGGTGAAAGTTCCGACAGAAGTTCTGTCAAATAGACACAACGAAAACAGAAGGTTACTGAACGTGAGCGGAACAAGAGCCGGAAATTCAACCGGAAATTTTAGCCTGAGCGGAACTTCCGGTCCCTGTCCAGAACTTCCGGTGAGAGCGAAACTTCTGGTGAAAATTTCGGCTGAAGTTCCGCCAAATAGCACATCCAAAACAGAAGGTTACTGAGCGTGAGCGAAAGAAGACCCGGAACTTCCACCGGAACTTTCAGCGGCAAAAATGCCCTAGCGGAACTTCCGATGTCAAGCCGGAACTTCCGGTCAGGGAAATTCCAGAAACCAGAAAACCAGAAACGCAATAACTTTTGCATCCGAACTCCAAACGGGATGAAACCAATTTTGTTGGAAAGATAACGACGAATAGAATCCAACAAATATTGGGTATCACCTTGGGAGAAAATACTATGAATATATATGTGAAGTATCCCCCAAGGTGTGGAGCCGGAAAACTCGCAAGATCAAAAACCGCAATAAGATATGCAAGTGAAATCCTTAGATGATAAACTAGATCTTGTTATGATGATGACCACAAGCTCTAGATACTCTCATGGACAAGAACCAAATAACAACCAAGAAAGATGAGGCTATGAATGCAAAGGTTTGAGCTCTCTCCGAACGATGCAAACGAGACACCCGCTTGAGAGGCCCTCTTGATAGTACGGCTATCTATCCTAAACCCGGTCTCCCAACTAACAACACGAGACCGGCAAAAGAGAAGCCCTATCAAGAACATACCTTTGCCTTGAGCATCCCACTTGAACTTGATGTAGACCGTCTTGTTCTTCTATAGTGGGAACACCTTTCTTGGATGCTCTTGCTTGATGAATATGAAGACTTGCAAATTGCCCCCCCATACTCCATGAGGAAACCTCTTCTTTGAACTTGTCTTCATCATTCCATGAGCACGAGGATGGCAAGCTTCAAGCATGAGATCTTCTAGAGATGGCGCATCTTGAGCTCGCCCTTCTTCATCCCTACTTGAGATTGATCCATCTTGATGCAACTCTTTGCACATGTCTTGATCAACCTTCAAGATCCTTCTTTCTTCATGATTCCAATGGGCACAAAGCCCTTGGACATTTCTTCATCTTCCAACCTTGAGACCACCAAATGGCCCAAGTGATGCCAATGGACAAGCCTACAAGTGAAACTCAATTTACACATTAGTCCATAGAGATTGTCATTATTACCAAAACCACACATGGGGGCATACATGCCCTTTTCACCAGTCTCGTGTTTGTTAGTTGGGAGACCGGGTTCAGGATAGATAGTCGTTCTATCAAGAGGTACTCTCAAGCGGGTGTCTCGTTCGCATCGTTTGGAGAGAGCTCAAACCTTTGCATACATAGCATCATCTTTCTTGGTTGTTAGTTGGTTCTTGTCCATGAGAGGATATAGAGCTTGTGGTTATCATCACAACAAGCTCTAGTTCATCAAATAAGGATTTCCTTTGTATATCTTAGTGCGTTCTTGATCGTGCGGGTTTTTCTGGCTCCACTCCTTAGGAGATATCTCACATATATATACTTGATATTGTCTTCCTTGGTGGTATCCAATATTTCACCTTTTTTGAATTCTCTTGGTTTTATCTTTCCAACAAAATTGGTTTCATCCCAATCGGAGTTTCCAAGCTCAACTTCTTGGGTTTTGGGTTTTGGGTTTTGGAGGTTTTACTAGTTCATCGCTTCTAGAGAGGTTATACCTTTCTAAATTTGGTTTTATACTTCCATGATGGACTATGATATTTCTTTGCATAATCTTGTAGAGCTTGTCGTTCTCTTCAAAACGAGCCCAAGATCATTAAAAATGGAGTTCGGAATCAAAAGTTATTAAAGTTTTTGTGCAATGATGTCCAACGTTTTTGCTTGATCGAAAATTCCGGTCCAAATTCTGATCCAAGTTCCGTTGACATAATATTTTCTTCTGTTTTGTGTGTCTCTATTTTCCGTAAGTTCCGGTGGGGCACCGGAAATTCTGATGGTGCGCGAATCTAGCCCAAACGGGCAGATCTCTCTTTCCCTTTTTAAGGGCCCCCTCTTCCCTATTGTTTTCCCAACTTTTGAGGTCATTTTTGCTAGCTCTTCTACTCTCTCCCTCCTCCATTGTTTACCTTAAAAATCTTGCCCTATCTCCTTCTCCCTCTAATGATTCTTGCATCTCTTTGAGGGATTTGAGAGAGGAGATCTAGATCTACAATCCCACCAAACCAAATCCCTTCTTTGTGAAAAAAATCCTTGGGATCTAGATCTTGGATAGTTTTTTGTTCTCCTCTTCTGTTTTTCTTCCTTATTCTCGCAATAGCTTTTGTAGCTTTGTTGGAATTTGGGAGTGAAGGACTTGCCCTTGCATTTGGTGCATAGGTTTGAGTTCTCCTTGGAGATTCGATGAGTTCAAGCTTGTGGACTTGTTACTCTTGGGTTCTTGGAACCCTAGACGGTTGTGTGATTGAGTTGTTGACTTCTTGTGACCTTTTCTGGTCGTATATCCTTTTGTGGCTTTGTTCGCCTTTTGTGGCGTTGTAGCCTTTTGTGTCTTTGTTGGTGAGATCCTCCAATTGAGTTGTGGAGATAGCTCCAATCTTGTACGAGTTTTGGTGACCGCCCTTAAGTGTCCTTTAGTGGATTGTGAGTAGGCCTTTGTGGCGAGCTCACGGGAGAATAGGGTGAGCCTTTTGTGGCGCCGGTGAGTTGCGTGCCTTCGTATCCGGGGTGAGGCATTGTGTGGCGTTGTATGAGCATCGAGCCACCACACCTCAAGGTGAGTCATTTGTGGCGTTTGAGGAGCATTACGCAATCGCACCTCTATAATAGAGATGTAGCTTATTTGGAAGTGAACTTTGGGATAAAAATCATCGTCTCCGTGTCCATCGGTTATCTCTCAACTGAGATTTTTACTTATGCATTTTACATTGTGATAGCCTTCATGCTTGAAGTATTATATCTTGCTATTGTCTTGTTGCTTGTCTTGCTTCGCATAGGTTGTTGTTTGCACTTAGGTGAACTTAGCGGTTTTAGATTTTGTGCTCTATAAATTAAACGTTAGTTTTATTCCGTATTTATTAGAGCCTAAACCGTAATAATTTTTAAAAGTCTATTCACCTCCCCACCCCCTCTAGGCGACGTCCTTTGCACTTTCAGAGGGGTTGAAGGAAACAGGTTCTGATAACACGCACACATGTTATGCTTCTTTTACGCTTCTTTTACAGCATCACCATTGTGAAAAATAGTGAGATTTAGCTACTCCTCAAAATAAAATTGAAACAGTCGACCATGTGGGGTGAATTTGATAAAATTCATCTAAAAATATACCAAAAATAACATGAAATTTCATTTTTGAAGTTAGCAAAACTTGGAATGGAATCACATGGTCAATTTGTATCTTCTTTGTGTAGAGTTCATCTTGTAACACCATTGTGTTGATTAAAATTTATTAGGTGAAAAATACTAGACTAACAAAGGTGACCAGAACGATCACATGCAAAGCATTCACACTCCTTGCATAGCCAGAGCCAACGCGAGCAAACATGAACTCCCTTTTCAGTCCGCTCGAGCCTAGCTCTAGAGAAACGGTTGATTCATGCGTTCGTCGGGGGCTCTTGAGTGCTTCGAGTTGCGTGTTGGTGCAAACCTATCCACTCTTTATCCAACCAAATGTTGGATTTTTGTATCAGGTGGGCTTGGTTGGGCCTGATGGGCCAACCAAACATGGCCTTTTCAATTGTTTGAATTTTCAAATCGTAGGATTTATATAAAAAGTACATTAAGATTCTGATCTATTTATACAATACTTTATCATAAAAATATACATTGATAGGAGTATTTAGATGGTGAAAAGGAATAATCAAATGAATTAAGAACATTCCGGGAGATGATATGGACATATAGAGTGAATGCGGACAGGAATTTTCTAATGAAAAGAAAGAAAGTTCTAAAGTGCATGTGTTGATATTCCTATGAAATAGAAAGGCTATGGATGGATTACATAAAATTTGGTAGAATCAATCCTATGATCCAAAGAACTTCCATATATAAAAAATCCTTTACGAAAATCCTATAATTCTAAGAGGACTTTAAGAAGCAAGATTGGAAGGGCAATGTGATTCTTTGTACATGATTATAAACAAATTAGAGGTATAAACACTTTTAGTCCCACCATCTTGTATCGCGAGAACGTTTTAGTCCCACATGTTGCAAAGTGAGCAACACTAGTCCCACAACTTGCATCTCTAGAGCATTTTTAGTCCAATTTAATTGAATTTCAACAAGTTTGACTAAATTCGTCCAACTATGGCGTCGCATTTTTTTAAATAACCCCCTATATTTTTCTATGGCATTTATGTCCATGGTGCGAATACTACAAATAAAATAGTTAAAACAATAGGCACGCGGTGGGATTTGACCCCAGTACCTTCTTACACCTAGACAACCGCACAAGCCACTACCATATATTGCTATATGTTTATTTATACAGTACAAAGGCATACACATACGTAAAAACCTGTCCACCGCAACATAATTTTGCGCTTCATCTATAACCAATCATCTTGTCATGTGGAGTTATTTATTTTAAACGTTTAAAAAATACAATTTAAAGTATCAAAAACACCTTCAAAAAATATGTACATGTGAGCAATGATGTTAGTTTTTTCTATGTAGCCTAGAACACAAATTATTTCGGATTAAAAATTTACTTATTTTTTAATTTTTTCAAAACTGTAGAACACGTATTTTTGAATTTTGAAAATAAAGGCTTACATGTAGGCTAGGTGTATACAGAACCAATTGAGCTTCACTTCTATACGTGTGTGTTATTCTTCTTGTGTTTCATGTTGTGTGAGCCATCTAGGGTCATCTAGCACGATTAAAAACTAACTTTTCTTTCATGTGCTTCACGTCCGTGTGAGTAGGCAAGTTAGGTCTCATCAGCCTCAATATAATGTATAATAGACGACCTCTCTTCAATTTACCACGATGTATTGTGTGTTCTAGTGGCATGCTTCTTTTTTTAGAAGAGCAGGTCGAGCAGGTCCTGAGTTCAATTCCCACCATTCCACATAAAAAATTCTTATTTGTTTTCTTGTTTGTACAACCACTGACAGGTGTGGCCTTCCTGTTAGGCCATACCAAGTGTCGCAATTGGAGAGAAAAATACACAAGTGGTCATTTGCAAAACTGCGATGCCACATGTCAGCTCAGTTGGACGAATTCGGTCAAAATCATAGAAATTCAATCAAAATGGACTAAAATGCTCTTGGGTTGCAAGTTGCGGGACTAATTTTGCTCACTTTGCAAGATGTGGAACTAAAACGCCTCCACGGTGCAAGTTGTGGAACTAAAACACCTGCACGATCTTATTTCAACTTTCATGCGGCTTGTTTCATAAGGAATAGTGCATATTTGGATTAATCTCAATAATTCAGTTGTTGTACAAACATATGCTAAGACAATGTTTGGAAGGACTGGGTTGGTACTTTATCATCTTCTCGAGCCATTAACTATTTGTTGGTTTGCTTGCTTATGCTAAAAATACTTTGATGGTTATCATCTAAAACAAATGGTCAGAGATGGCCCATAGGCCAGGCAAATATGGAGACCGCCACGAGTCCCTGACATGAGGAGTGCATCAAATACTAAAAAACACTAGTGATCATGTACTAACATTCGTCATGGATAAGTGACTACTTACCATCTAGGAAAAAAGTTCACCTCAATATTCATGAGGAATAGTATCTACCAATGGTGTCTACCACATGAGAACAAACCAATTAGACCCACATTCCCAAGTTTGGTTTTACTAACTGGTATCTCCTATAGATTCCTTGCATGTTATATTATGAGTTATGTTAGATATATTTCCATGTTTACTGTTGCACATAGCTTTTTGTTTGATAATCTAGAGGATGAGTTGTATACACGATTCCATTGTTGTGAGCATATAAACTAATCATATTTTATGTATGCAGAAGTAGTACAGCCATAACAATCTTAAGTTCATTAGTGATTACTATAGGCATGATATTTCAATAGAAATGATTAAACATTAACATGTTCTCAGCTTATCATTGAACCCATTGTAACTTGTATTACAAATTTATCACAAAAAATCATGCCAATGTTCAATTTCTACTCCAGAAGTTTCTATAAATTTGCTTGTTTGCTCATACACTACAAACCTCTATTAATATATTTGGTAGGACGTATCCTTTGATATACCTATCAATTATTTTAACAATATCTGAAAACAGGATAGCACACAAAAATGTACATACACAAACTATAATTCATCATGTAAAAAATCAATTCAGGGAGGCATGTTAAGGTGATTCTATTTAGTATTTTTGTTAAGGGTCAATCTCATCATGAAGGGAAACATATTATAACTTTTAGTGCAAAGTATGGTTTTAAATTTAGCATGACCCACATAAATTTTCAATGATATACGCCGCAACTATATAATGAAGAACACAATAATTAATTGAAGTTTAGCAGCATTGTTGTGTGGTTAACCGTGCATTTCAATGAATACTCCAATATGATAAAAACATATGAATAAGTATAAAAGTTTAATATAACCTAATCACACTGGGAACTAAATTTACTCCGAGCATCAATGCCCAAAGGGTTGTCTCGAGGTTCAGTATCATAGAGCCTTTTTAGACACAGATGCATATTGTAGTGGGGGTTTTGGATTTGCACAATGGTATTTTGTGTAGGCTCTAAGTATATTCTTCTGTTCAAGGAGATCCCAAAGGTGCATTTCATCATGATGTTGGTTTGTAATTGCGCTTGGATTCGTTTGGAAGCCCTAGGGACGTCTGTCAATTCTTATTCAAAAACTTTATGGGGTAGCATCCATGCTGAAAAATGAGAGAAATTGATTATGGTTGTGTGTCCTCTATGGAGAGAGATGCACTTAAACCAACCGCATAGTGTGTAAGGATGTCTGCGATGGTGATCTTTTGCTTTTGAAATGAGAATTGCTTGTAAGGCTATCATTTGGATTTTCCATAATAAGAGGGATCATTTGTACTTGATTTCTAATATCGGCGGGGTACTAGTTGTTGATTCAAGAAAACAATATCAGCGGATATAGTTAAAGGCGTTCAGCCTGGCCGACGTTAGTAGTTACAGTGAATGTCACAATTCCTCTCAATGGGAAAACTGGAATTTCGCGGCTCTACACTTGTACAACGAATCACAGGGATTATTGAGTAGTCATGAAGATGGAGGAGAGGGTGTGTCGGTGAACGGTGTTGTGTTTGAAATAGCATTGATTACCCTTATGTCTTTGATGCTTGTAGTAGTAGCACGGTAGTAGTGTTCTGATTGGCCTTAGATATATTATCATCTAAACCTTTATCATCATTATACACTATGATATGATTAGATGTCCATATGGCGAGTACCAACATTATGTTGCATAGTAGTACTATGCTCATTTGAACTATTCTCATTATTTTATGATATGATGCTTGCTGATTAATTACTCCTTTCATAAATGTTGTGACCAGAGGACTGAGAAGGGAAAGTATGGATTCAATTTGATAGTTACTAGATAGCAATCATGGATATAGATAATTTTTCATGGATATATGGAGGGAAGTAGTTTTACTAGTATCTGCCTATATTCGCAGATATACAATATTTCACCGTTATATCCGGCAAATATCCAGAAAATATCTGAAGCCTAATACCTTGCACCACATGCACATATAAATCGTGGTCCATCCCAACATTGTGACCTATTTCAAGGAAAAGATTAAGTAGCCACTTGAACATGGAAGTATAAATTGCTAAAAAATCTCTCTATCACAATACATAAAGTAAAATTTGACTCATCACATGTGGAGAATGTACTATTGTGATTGGTTTATCGCGAGAACATTGGTCCAACATATGCTCTATATGTGAGATCTATTTTCAAAGAGAAATTCAATAAAATTTCTAACCGTGACCGAATTGTATTCATCCCATATTCTCAACTGCATGCTCTGATTTTGTTTATGGGTTTGTCTTCGTATTCGTGTTCAAACATAACCCGCTCCAATCTCTAAATTAGAGAAAAATATGGTTGCGGACATGGTCTCGCTGCCATTTTGTCATATCACCATGTTTTCATCCCTAGTTGTGTTATAGTTTCTTCTAATTGTATGATCCTCTGTATGTTTTGTGGGTTATTTTTTGTATGGCCTTGCCAAGGAGAAGTGGTTACTTTGCTCCGCAGCATGAGTTTGAGAGATGGAGGGTAAAAATTAAGTAGCCACTTGAACATGGAAGTATAAAGTGCTAAAAAATATCTCTCTACCACAATACATAAAGTTAATTTCGACCCTTCACATGTGGAACATGTACTACTGTGATTGGTTTATCGCGAGAACATTGGTCCAAAATATGTTCTTTATGCAGGATATATTTCCAAAGAGAAATCCGATGAAACGTCTAACCGTGACCGAATTGTATTTATCCCATATTCGCAACAGCCATGCTCTGATTTCGTGTATGTGTTCATCTTCATATTTGTATTCATGTTCGAACACAACCCGCTCTGATCTATGAATTAGAGAATAATATGGTTGCAGATTTGGTTGGACTACCCGTTTGGTCGTATCACCCCGTTTTCATCCCTAGTTATGTGGTAGTTTCTTCTAATTGTATGGTCCTCTCTATGTGTTGTCGGTTATAATTTGTGGATGGCGTTGCCAAGGGGAAGTGGTTCCTTTGCTCCGCAGCATGAATACAATTGTTGAGAGAAAGAGAGAGGGGAGAGGGAGAGGAAGAGGGAGAAGGGGAGAGAGAGAGAGAAGGAAAGGGGTAGAGAGGCCTTGTTGCACACACTTTCCATGTCTTGGCAGAAACACATTCCGAAGTCTTGTAATATCTTAAAAACAACACTCGCTCACATAGATATTGAGTTAAATTTTGCTTGTGTAAATTACCATCAACATGCATGCTAAGTTTGCTGAAAATGAGAAAATGAAATGTTACAATTCAGGTTGCATAAATTGTACGGTCATTTTGTCAAGTTTTTTTTCAGGTAAATTTTAGAATTGGCTCCTAGTGTGACGTCAACATGATGTAATTTTGGCTTACGTTACAAGATTCACGTTGCCGATTCTCGAACTGGTTTGTACTTTGAGATCTTGAGAAAATTCGTGACAGGGTTTTGAAAATCTGTTGTAGTTATATTTCTCAAATTTCGTACAAGCAATTTCGAAAAAAATTAGGAGATATTTCTATTACGGTATTACCGCTGATATCGTTTAAAGATCTCACGCGATGGTATTTTCAAAGTAATTGTATTATGATCAACAACCAATCACGAGTAACCACCTTTGTGTATAACTTTTTTTTTGAGGGAACCTTTGTGTATAACTTGGTTTAGTACAGTGATGAATCATCTCGTGTGGCCAAAAGGTAGGAAGAGCAGTAGAGGCTTTGTAGGTAGGGGAGAAAGCCACCTCATCTCCTTGGCATACTTCTAAAGCGGTAAAGGCCCATGGTGAAAAAAAAGGGTACTTTTGTCAGGGGTTTTCGACAAGCACATATTTTTTCCCCACCGATTACTCCATGATTTCCCGGACAGGAAAGAAGCATGTACGAACCGTGTCTCCTCGGAAAAGCAAACGATCCATGCATGCAGTGTCCAGAGTTCAGAGAGCAGCGTGCAAACGTCTCAAAAGCGCAGCATCGGTACCACAGCGTTTCTGTGCCGAAAAAGGATATATGTTTCTAGATTAGAGCTTACAGTCCATGCTTAGTAGTGTTTTTGCAAGAGGTTACAGTTCATACTCCATACTTATTTGATTTCAAGATTTTAGGCTAACCTGATGAGACAATTCAGTGTCATTGCGTCACCAGACAGAAGCTGCGAGCACCTGACAAAGCATCTTCATTATTTTTCTGCTAACACTAGCACGCACTATAAATAATGTCGAGCCCATCTCACATCCTGAATGCTGATTAGTATAAATAAATAGCACGAGGAATAGCTAGATTAGCTTTGACGGAGAACGGCGAAGTATAGTAAGCGGGCGGGGACATGCGTGCTGGGCGGCTAGCCGCAGTCGCACGCACGCAGGCACGCACGGGCTGACGAAGGGCGTGAAGAATTCGTTGCATTTGCTAGAATTCAGAGCCCAACTTTTCCAGAGAAGAAAGCGTCGGCCTCGGCGTCCGTGAGGAATTCGCCTCCGTCCTGTCTGTCTCCCCACACGCGCCGGCCGCCGCATCGGGGCCGCCGCCATGCTCATCATTCCGGTTCCCTTCCCGGCGTGGAAGCGCGAGCCGGCCGCTGCCGTAACAGCTAGTTTAGCTTAGGTGAGGATAAGATAAACATTGTGCCGTACTGCCGTCGGGATGATCATTACGTAAGAGTGGGTGAATGCATCCATGGGAGGAGCCGGCCTACTTGGGGTTTATAGGGAGGAGTATTTGTCAATGGGCAAGTGAAGTTTGTGAACAAAGATTGACATTTTACGGGTATAGTAAACTAGACCACGTGCGTACGTGGTCATTTTTCTGGTCGGCATTATATGAGTTCTGTTAATTTCCGCTTGTCCAAGTTGTTGTTTTTCAATCTTAGTATCGGAAAGTTGCACTACAGTTAGCGTACACGGAAAATGAACCTAAAACTCCTCAAGAACGTGTTTAGTAACCGTGTATGTTTATATCTTCTAAGATTACTAACAGTGTTTATGGAGGTCGCTCGCTGCTCGGACTGGAGTGATCCGGCTGAAGCTCATGTGCTCGGATCCCGCAGTCTTCCTGGTCCCGATCCCCCGCTTCTTCTTTAGCCGGCGGAGCAGAGACCTGCTTCTGGAGCTCGACGAGCTGGTTGGGCCCCCTAGCTCTCCCACCCCTTCCCCATCCCCGCCTGCTGATGATGGAGCAGGGACGGGTCGGGGAGCTTCGGAGGAGGACTCTAGCGGTGAGCGTGGTTCTCCCACGGCAGCAGATATCACCCTCCCTCCCCCGCTCCCGTTGCCGGAAACAGGCACCTGGCAGCGGACCCTCCCTTCCGTCCTCGAGGCACGCTACGGCACCTACGGTGCCCTTCTTCCCCGACAGGAGACCCCTCTCTCGGAGTGCCCCCGCTAAGCTGATCCCGGTGGACGTACCTCGGTGTGCCCGCCCCAGCCAGCAGTCGTCGTTCGACTTCGACATCGTGCAGTACGGCTCCAACATCGACCAACCCTAGCTTTTCCTTGCCCCGCCCCAGTCCGAGTCGGAGGATGTGCCCCTACTTCTCTAGCCTCCGTCTTCGACCGAGGATACCTCGAGGAGTGTGGGGCTTGACATCTTCCCCCACTCGCCTCATCGCTCCCCGGGGGTGGTGTGCTACTCTCTCGCCCCCGACATGCCCGACCTCGATGACCTGCCTTGGTTTTCACCACCCTTTCCGTGGCTGGCACCAAGGCCCGTCGCACCCGGGGTCCGCACCAGGAGCCCCCCTTCCCGCCCCCGCTGTCGGAACAGGCACCTGGCGGCGGACCCTTCCTCCCATCCTCGAGGCATTCTATGGCACCTACGGTGCCCTTCTTCCCCGATAGGAGACCCCTCTCCCGGAGTGCCCCTGCTAAGCTGATCCCGGTGGACGTATCTCGGTGTGCCCTCCCCAGCCAGCAGTCGCCGCTCGACTTTGACATCGTGCAGTACGGCTCCAACCTCGACCAACCCCAACTGTTCCTTGGCCCTTCCCAGTCCGAGCCGGAGGATGTGCCCCTACTTCTCTAGCCTTCGTCTTCGATTCGGGATACCTCGGTGAGTGTGGGGATTGACGTGTTCCCCCACTCATCTCCTCGCTCCCCTGGGGTGGTGTGCTACTCTCTCGCCCCCGACACGCCTGACCTTGACGCCGGGGGGTCTGCCTTGGTTGTCACCACCCCTTCCGTGGCTGGCACCAAGGCCCATCGCACCTAGGGTCCGCGCCAGGAGCCCCCCCTCCGTCTCGTCCAGCCTGCACATCACCGGTGCTAGGTCCGGGGGACGGGCCCAGAGCTGACCATCACCGAGAGGGCGACCCTGTGGGTGACGGCCCGCAACGAGTTTGCAGGTACTCCCCCTGCCCTGCCCCCTCCTATTGCTGGTTCGCTTTTGCCTTCAGGTTCCAGGTTCTCAGTCTTAGAGGAGGTCTCCCTCGAGCACCTGGGCGCGGTCGCTTTAGAAAGCGGCATTGTCTTTCGTGGCGAGAAGGCCCCTCAGATTGAGCAGATTGCGGACATTCAGGCTAGAGAGGTGTACGAGGGCCAGATCACCGCTGCCCGAGCACAAGATGCACGGGAGCGGGAATGGGTCCTCATGCTGGCAGAACCTGGGTCAGCTGACCCTGGGTCTAGCTCGGCTCCACCAATCCATCCTGATAGTGGTGGTCCTCCTATGAGGACTCCCCTTCCAGGGAGACCTCGCGGGAGACCCCCCAAGGCCCCGTCTCGCCCTTCCCCGTCAGGCCGTGCCCGCTCCGCCCCTAGCAAGGGGGTCGCGCTCGAGTGATTGTTCATATGAACAGCCTCCGATCAATCCAGGCATTCATTTAGAACATTCGGGGGTTCGGCTAGGACGGTCGGTGCATCAGATCAAGGAATACCTACGATAATAGGATGTGGATATCTCGTCAGGATTTCTCGATGGTGGAGTTGGAGGGACTCTCTAGACTCAAGTTTGCCTGGACCTGGCTCCCGACGAATGGCCACTCAGGGGCATCCTCCTTGGCATCAAGGAGGATACCTTTGAGGTTGAGGATATGGACCGCGGGGAATTCTTTGTGAGCATGGCTCTCACCCATAAGCAATCTTGCCTCAAATAGGAGGTGATTATTGTTTATGGCCCCATGGACCATAGGAGGTCTCAGGCGTTCTTACTCGATATCAAAGCGAAGGTGGAGCGTACAGAGACCCCAGACATTGTGGCAGGGGACTTCAATCTCATTCGCTCCGCTGAAGACAAGAGCTCAGTGAACGTGGACCTCCATAGGATTCACATGTTCAATGAATGCATCGCTGACCTTGCCCTCAGAGAGTTGCAAGAGTCGGATCCAGATATACATGGACCAACAAGCAGCTGGACCCGATTCGCAGCATCCTTGATCGCATCTTTGTCTCTGTGGAATGGGAGGTGGCCTTCCCCTTGTGCTCGCTGCACGCGGTCACTAGGGTTGGCTCCGATCATACTCCCCTCCTCCTATCCTCGGGCGAAGGGTCACCCCCAAGACTAAATCGCTTCCACTTCGAGAACTTCTGGCTTAAACAGCAAGGGTTCATGGAGGCTATTCGGGCTAGGTGGGTCGAGGCCGCGACCTCCCCCCAGCACTTATTGCGCTGTTAATGTGTGGCACCATTGTGCCCAGATGTCACGGCAACTTATACGGGGCTGGGGATAAACCTAGGGAGGATCCAGGCCCTAGACCAGGAAGCAGATCTGGTGGGGATTTTGGCTAATGCCTGGTCCCATAGATGTTCCCTTGAGACCTCCATTATGGAGATCTATAAGGGCGAAGAGGCATTCTGGAGACAGCGGAGTCGCCAGAACTGTACCATTCAAGGGGAGTCTAACACAGCCTATTTCCATGCCATTGTGAATGGTAGGCGTAGGAACTGCTCGATCCCCTGCCTCTCGGACGTGGACTCTCTCCTGGAGGACCAGCGAGAGATCTCGTCCCATATTTACGCGTTCTACCAGGATCTGTTTTTGGCTACTACGAGGTCGGGGCTTGCGCTGAGTATGGACTTTTGGACTAAGGAGGCCAAGGTGACCGCGGAGGAGAACTGGGAGCTAACCTGCCCTTTTCTTCATACCGAGGTTGCCGAAGCTATCAAGTCTATTGATACGTCATAAACGTATCTCTAATTTTTGATGTTCCATGCTTGTTTAGTATCTACTTTGCTTTGCTTTATCTACACTTTGAGGTATTTTTATACACTTTTTGGAACTAACCTATTGATAAGATGCCAAAGTGCCAGTTGCCTATTTTCTGTGGTTTTTGGTTCCAGAAAGGTCAGAAAATGAATATTCTCGGAATTGGATAGGACAAAAGCCAAAGTCAATATTTCACCGAGGAGAACACCGAGCCAGAAGACAAGATGGAGAAGGGCCTCGAGGGGGCCACACCCTTGGCCGCGCGGCCAGGTCTGGCCCACGCTTGGGAGGGGGTGCAGCCACCTCGGGTACCCCCTCGGTCTCCCCCTTCGCCTATAAGAAGCCCCTGATACCTAAACCCTAAGGACCCGATCAATCTTCCACGAAACAGTTCATAGCCACTGCCACCATCGTCCCTAGATTGGGGGGATCTGAAGCTCTTCCCGGCACCCTGCCGGAGGGGAGAGATCATCCTGGAGGCCTTCTTCATCACCATGCCAGCCTTCGTATGATGCGTGAGTAGTTCCACCTTGGACTATGGGTCCATATAGTAGCTAGATGGTTGTTTCTCCTCCTTTGTGCTACCATGTTTTGATCTTGTGAGCTTCGTTCATGATCAAGATCATCTATTTGTAATCATGCATGTTGTGTTTGCGGGGATAAGATGGATATTGAGATTACTATGCAGATTTATTAATGATTCTATCTTGTTGATTCTATCATGTCTGTGTTGTTTGAGATCTTGCATGCTCTCCGTTTCTAGTAACTATCTTGGCCAAGTAGATGCTAGTGACTCCAAGAGGGAGTATTTATGCTCGATAGTGGGTTCATGCCTCTATTGAATCTGGGGAAGTGACATAAATCTCTAAGGTTGTAGATGTGTTGTTGCTACTAGGTAGAAAACAACAATCTCTTGTTCATGGAACAATTGTATTGTTTACTTTACACACTTTTCTTAAAGCAGTTATCCGTTGCTTGCAACTTAATACTGGAGGGGGTTCGGATGATAACCTGAAGGTGGATTACTAGTTATAGATGCAGTTGGATGGCGGTCTATGTATATTGTTGTAGTGACCAATCAAATCTCATAGGATCATGGGTGTCTAGTATTGCATTGTTATGCCTTGCTCTGTCCTGTCAATTGCCCCGCTGTAATTTGTTTATAGCATGTTATGTTGTTTATCTTAAGGAGAACACCTCTAGTGAACTGTGGACCTCGGTCCAATCTTTACCATTGATACATCTTCCCCTGTTACTCTTTACTTTCTGAAAGCCACCATTGCATTCCACACCATATGTTTAATCCTTTGTTTTTAGCAAACCGGTGAGATTGACAACCTCACTGTTTGTTGGGGCGAAGTCTTGAGTTTGTGTTGTGCAGGTTTCCAAGTTGGTAGAAACACCTTTGAGTCTTTTCCTTCCTCCTACTGGTTCGATAACCTTGGTTTCATTCTGAGGGAAGACTTGCTGCTGTGCTCATTATACCTTCCTCTTGGGGTTTCCCAGCGAAGCTCTACAGTGATCTGAGCCGCCATCAACGAGTTTTCTGGCGCTGTTGCCGAGGAGGCTAAGGACGGCTTCACAAGGGGAGTCCTTCACAACCTTCCTCTTTACTTTTTTTTGTTTTGCTTAGTTTCTTTTGCTTAGTTTTGTTTGCTTCTTTTTATCAAAATTTCCAAAAAATTAGGTTCGTTTGGTTTGCTTTTTCTTATCAAAAACACAAAAAATAGTTCCTACTATAGTTGTTGGTCTGTTATTGCCTTGCTTTGTCATGCTTTCTATAAATGGTTGGTTTCTTTGAAACTAGTTCTTATTGGCAAGGTGGGTTCATGGAAGAACAAAAATATTATTATAAGGAACACCGCTTGTCACAAAAAGGGAAACACTTATGGGAACAAATTGATAAATTGAATACTATTGCTAGAGACGTGTGCTCTACTTATAATGTTACTTATTGCTTTGATAAATCTTATTGATGTAGGAGGTATAAACACCTCCCCTTTCAATGTGAGTATAATGATAATGTTACCATATATTCTTATGTTAAAGGAAATTATGACTTTTATGATGTGGAACAAATTGAAGAATTTATTGCTTGGAAGGGTGCATTTGAACTTGCTAGTTTGCTTGAAAATATTGATGATTCACCTTATGAATATGAGGTTTATGATATACTTAAATTTTGCTTTGATAATTACAAAGAGTAAAATGGCTATATTCTTGAACATTTTAATAGATTCTTTCCACAAACGAAAGAGACTAATGCCTTGCAGAAGCTTATGGAAGAAGAAATTTCTGAAACGGGAAGCTTATTAGATGAAAAAGAGGAGGAGAGTTATGAACAAAAGGAGGAAGGATGGATTAGCTACCCATGCCTACCTTCTAATGAGAGTAACTCTTTATCCCTTACATTATTTGATTGTCCCCCATGCTTACCAAAGGGGGATGAATGTTATGTTCTTGTGGATTCTTTTGAAATATCTACTATGGGTAAAACTTGTGATAATAATTATGCTCCTGTTATCTATGATAATCCTTTATTTGTGCCTAACTTCGAAATGCATGGTACTAAAGAGTTTTGCTTGGAAAATGATAAAGCTCTAGATGATGGTCCTATATTCAATGATCAGACACCCTGTTATAAAATTGTTAAAAGTGGGTTTGAAGGTTTTAATCCCACTATTTTTTAGCTTGATAGAAATTATGTGTTTATAGATCATGAAAAGCATGCTTTATGTGATAGTTATATTGTTGAGTTTATTCATGAGGCTACTAAAAATTATTATGAGAGAGGAAAATATGGTTGTAGTAGTTTTCATGGTACTGAAACATGATGACCACAAGTATAGGGGGTGTATTGTAGTACTTTCGATAAATAGGAGTGTCGATCCCAACGAGGAGCAGAAGGTGCTGAACAGTGGTATGGAGCAAGAAATCCCTGTGAATACTTAGCAAACGGATTTTTAGTGGTTTTCTGACAAAGCAACAAAACAAAGAGCGAGTAACAGAAGTAACGAACAAAACGGAGCAAGTGGCCCAATCCTTTCTTAGCAAAGGACAAGAAGGTGGAAATACTTATAAGGACCAAACGTTCTTGAGGACACATGGGAATTCTGTCAAGTGCTTTCGCTTCAAATAGCTGAGTACTCTTTTTTGGTGTTTGTAAGTGTTGTGTGGGTGAACCTGTGCTAACATACCGCCCTTCCTAGGACTAATACATACCTGTGATTAAACCCCCTGCAAACATCCATAACTACATGAAAGTAATTAAGATATAAATCTAACCATGGCCTTAAACTCTGAGATCCTACACACCCTTGTGCAAAGGTGTCCTAACGGGGGTTCAGGTTTCTGTCACTTCGGCAACCCCACGATTAGTAGCCAAATACACAATGCATTCCCCTAGGCCCATAAATGGTGAAGTGTCATGTAGTCTACGTTCACATGACACCACTAGAAGAATAGCACCACAACTTAAATACTAAACCATTGAATAATAACTCAACACAGATCCACTAATAACAACATGACTTCTCCCATGTCCTCAAGAACTAAACAAACTACTCACAAGACATCATATGGATCAAGATCAAAGATGATATGATAATGGATAACAATCTGAACATAAATAATAATCCAATGGTTCCACTCACAAGCATCAACTACAATAGTAATCAACACCGGGAAAGTTTCCCCTCAGAACTAAAGCAATATACAACACAATTGTTACAGCGGGACGAAGTGGTGATGATGCTTCTGGTGGAGATGATGGTGTGGATGATGATGATGATCCTGATGAATCCTAGCTTGGTGACGGTGTTGATGGCGACGGTCTCCCCTCTTCGGGAAGGAATTCCCCCGGTAGAAATCTGTCTGCTGGAGAGATCTTTCTCTCTCGGTGTTTTCTGCCCCCCAGTGGCAGCAAAAATCTATTTGTGGTCGCCCCCTGGTATTAGGGTTTCATAGGGAAGATATAGGCAAAGGGGCGAAGTCGGAGGCCGGGCAGGTGGGCCACACCTGCCATAGGCGCGGGGTCAGGTGGGCCCGCGCCTGGGGGTGTGGACCCCCTGAGGCCCATCTTCGTCCCTCCTTCTGGCTCCCTTCGTCTTCTGATAAATAATATGTTTCCATGTTTTTCTGATCTTCACGAAATTGCACCGAAACGCCTTCTTTTCCATCAAAATCCAGACTACAGTAGTCCATCCTCTAGGAATCATCCAGCATGCATAAACAGATGAAAAGCCATAAGTAATACCTCATAATAAGACAAATATCAATGAATAGAGGTAAATTATGATATAGAAATGTGAAGCAAATTGGGCGTATCAAAACACCTCTCTATGTGCTGGAAGTTTTGAAGTTACTCTTGTTTTATCTTCCTATGCTTGTCACTTTGTTCTTTGTGAATTTATTTGCATACAAGATTCCTATGCATAGGAAGTGGGTTATACTTAAATGTGTTTTGAGTTTGCTTCTTGATGCTCTCTTTTACTTCGATTCATATTTCTTATGTGAGCATCTTCTGAAACTATCATGCCTAACTTAAAGCCGTTAAAGAAAAGTACTTCTTGGGAGATAACCCAATAGTTTTATTAAGTCTTGGAAGTTATTACTTCTGTAATAACCTCTCCTTATTCTTTTTATTTGATTTTTGTGCCAAGAATAACCTCTAATGAGAGGGAAGTAAGATTTGGGGAAGTGCTGTCCCAAAACAGATTTTTGTGCTCCACTGTAAAAATTCTTGAAAAATTACTGTAAGTCGGATTGAGCGCTGCTAAATAAATCCCCCAGGTTGTTAGATAACTTTCTTTAATTCAACACTTTTTGATTTGAGCAACAGAAGGTCTTCGAAAAAATTGGTTTCTACCTGTTGGGCTGTTTTGATAGATTTCTGCCATTATTTGCATTTGCTTCTTATTGATTCCTTTTTGGGTTCCCTTTGGGAAATTGAGGTTTTTGAGGGACTTGCTACAGTAGCTTGTTTCTTTAATGAAAGTTTTGCTGTTTTAAAACTAAATCCAAAGGTTTATTATCTTTTGAATGCACTAATGTTGCTAATGAAGATTGTGTGAAGTTTTGTATGAAGGAAAATTTGCAGGTGTAGAGGAAGAATGATGTAATGAGATAAAGAATGGATAAAAGCTCAAGCTTGGGGATGCTACCCCATGTCACCCCAAGAAATATTCAAGAGGTACAAGCGTCAAAGCTTGGGGATGCCCAAGGCATCCCCTTCTTCATCAATAAAAATCTCAGGTCTTTCTAGACATTTCGTTTTTATTGTTTCTTGCACAGTTGTGTTGTTCTTGGAGCGTCGTAGTTTTCGTTTTTGGTTTTTGTTTGCTTAGTTTTCTTGAATAAATTAGTTGGACCCCCGCTTTCGTTGTGTTGTTTCAAATAAGTTGATTGGTGTTGGAAAGGAGTAGAAAGTTCTTCCTTTAGTAGTACAAGAGGAGCTTGCTTTGACTGTGACTTAGAATTTATCATGCCATGCTAGATGTTGTTTTGACCTTATGCTTAGTGATTATTGTTGTAGCATGACTTGTTCCAAACAATTAGGATTGCTTAATGTGTCTTGAAAGAATCATGCGTTGTTTTAGCATACAAAAGCATAGTATTGTGGTATTCTCCTTTGATGCTTTGTTTGGGTTGACTTGGCACATGCTCACACCATGTTATGACTATGAACAGTCACTTTAGCCTTTATGATCATTTAGTTTTTGACTTGTGGTACCACTTCATGCTTTGATTAGTAATTTTTTGTTGCTCTTCATGATTATGTCCATGATTGCTCTCTTAGTTGGTCGCTCCCAGTCTTTTGCTAGCCTCCACTTGTATGAGTAAGCTCTATTCATGCATAAAACTCCCAAGAAACCAAGTTATTCCAAAGTGTCAACTATAAATTCCTATGCATGGTGTGTTACACCATTTCGAGTATATTCTTGTTTTATCTATCTTCCAAATTAAACTTGTTATGTAAAAGTTAGTGATTAAAGCTCTCACAAACTTGATGGCACACTTTATTTTTCTTGCCCCTAATAAACTTGAAACATTGTGTCATCTATGTTGTATATGCTTGCACTTATACGTTGGAATTAGTAGAACCGTGTTGTTATGGGGAACACTTTCAATATTGCACTTGTACTTGTACCCAGTTGATATCATGATCTTTTGTTTGCGGATGTCGTCGATGTGAAAAAAAAGGGAGCTTGTAAGTCCATGGAGTTATGTATGTGTGTTAGAGAAACACCTGAGCCACTAGCCTAAGCCATGCCTAATCATGGTGGAAACTTGCAGCATCACCATAGTGAGCAATCTATGAAGCATTCTTCTTATAAAAAGAGATAGAGATTGAGAAAAAGAAAAAAAAAAGATGAGAAAAGAGGAAAGAGAGAAAAAAGCACCATTTTCCCATGGTAAATAAGAAGATTGCTGAGATGCTCATTGTCTGCTTGCCTTGTCATTTTGATATGGGATAGCTCATGTATCATGTGCAAGGGGTACCCCGTTGGCAGTTCTCTATGATACACATGTACTTACTATGACAAGAACTTACCAGTGACAAAAGTTGAGTAGCATGAGAAGCGGCCCTCGTACTCAAGGGACATGAGATTGCCAACTTATACTTTGTCAAGCATATACTCCATGGTTTGTTCACTTTAACCTTAAACACTTCAAGATGCTTATGATAGGGGCAATGAGAGATGAAAGCTAACAAGTACCATAATTTTTGGAAGCTCTTTATGAGACTTGAAATCCCTGCTTCCCTTTATGAAGGGTCTTTCTTCCACTTTTATATTGAGTCTCCACCTTTTATCCTTAGGCACCAATTAAGAGAGCATAGTTGCCATTCTTAGTTCTGTGTGCATTGTCCCAAAACTTATTGATTGATTCATATTGTTGATATTGCTTGCTCTTGAACTATTTGTATCTAGTAACCCTTATGAACTTTGAAGGTGTCCTATGCATTTATG
The DNA here is from genome assembly GCA_916181665.1 of Avena sativa. Classification (NCBI taxonomy): domain Eukaryota; kingdom Viridiplantae; phylum Streptophyta; class Magnoliopsida; order Poales; family Poaceae; genus Avena; species Avena sativa. The sequence continues at coordinate 130,219,693 of OV702283.1, read as the reverse complement.
CTACTCCATGAGGGACAAGCTGAATGCCACTATGCTATGTTTTCTGTATGTGAAACAAACAAACGCCTTTCAATGCATTGTTATTCATGATCTTTGTTTGTATCCTTTCATGTTGCAACATAGTTGCTTTGTCTTATTGTTAGAACTTCATCTTTCATGCTCATGCTTAGAGTACTTTGATCCCAGCTTTCAATGATTGCAAATGGTTTGATCTTGATTTTCATGGTGCATGTCACCTCAAAAATTATTCTTTTTATCACTTACCTACTCGAGGACAAGTAGGAATTAAGCTTGGGGATGCTTGATACGTCGTAAACGTATCTATAATTTTTTATGTTCCATGCTTGTTTAGTATCTACTTTGCTTAGCTTTGTCTACACTTGGAGGTATTTTTATACACTTTCTGGAACTAACCTATTGACAAGATGCCACAGTGCCAGTTGCTTGTTTTCTGTTGTTTTTGGTTCCAAAAAAGTCAGAAAATGAATATTCTTGGAATTGGACGGGATAAAAGTCAAAGTCAATATTTCACCGAGGAGAACATGGAGCCAGAAGACGAGATGGAGAAGGGCCTCGAGGGGGCACACCCTCTGGCCACACAGCCAGGCCTGGCCCATGCCTGGGGGGTGCAGCCGCCTCGAGCACCCCCTCGGTCTCCCCCTTCTCCTATAAGAATCCCTTGATACCTAAACCCTAAGGACCCGATCAATCTTCCACGAAACAGCCTGTATCCGCCGCCACCATCACCCCTAGATCGAGGTGTCTGAAGCTCTTCCCATCACCCTGTCGAAGGGGATATATCATCCCGGAGGCCTTCTTCATCACCATGCCAGCCTCCGGTATGATGTGTGAGTAGTTCCACCTTGGACTATGGGTCCATATAGTAGCTAGATGGTTGTTTCTCCTCCTTTGTGCTACCATGTTTAGATCTTGTGAGCTCCGTTCATGATCAAGATCATCTATTTGTAATCACGCATGTTGTGTTTGCGGGGATCCGATGGATATTGAGATTACTATGTCAGATTGATTAATGATTCTATCTTGTTGATTCTATCATGTCTGTGTTGTTTGAGATCTTGCATGCTCTCAATTTCTAGTAGCTATCTTGGCCAAGTATATGCTAGTGACTCCAAGAGGGAGTATTTATGCTCGATAGTGGGTTCATGCCTCTATTGAATCTGGGGAAGTGACAGAAATCTCTAAGGTTGTAGATGTGTTGTTGCTACTAGGGAGAAAACAACAGTCTCTTGTTTATGGAACAATTGTATTGTTTACTTTACACACTTTGCTGAAAGCAGTTATCTGCTGCTTGCAACTTAATACTAGAGGGGGGTCGGATGATAACCTGAAGGTGGATTACTAGTCATAGATGCAGTTGGATGGCGGTCTATGTATATTGTTGTAATGCCCAATCAAATCTCATAGGTAATGGGTGTCTAGTATTGCATTGTTATGCCTTGATCTGTCATGTCAATTGCCCCACTCTAATTTGTTTACCCAGCATGTTATGTTGTTTATCTTAAGGAGAACACCTCTAGTGAACTGTGGACCCTGGTCCAATATTTACCATTGATACATCTTCCCCTGTTACTGTTTAGTTTCTGCAAGCCACCATTGCCTTCCACACCATACGTTTAATCCTTTGTTTTCAGAAAACCGGTGAGATTGACAACCTCACTGTTTGTTAGGGCAAAGTCTTGAGTTTGTGTTGTGCAGGTTTCCAAGTTGCTAGCAACATCTTTGAGTCGTTTCCTTCGTCCTACTGGTTCGATAACCTTGGTTTGTTTCTAAGGGAAGACTTGCTGTTGTGCTCATCATACCTTCCGCTTGGGATTTCCCAACGAAGCTCTACAGTGATCTGAGCCGCCATCATCTATCAAGACCAACTCGGTAGCTGGGCCAGATGGGCTTCCAGTGGTTTTCTTCCAGACCTTATGGGATCAGCTCCGCCCGATGATTATGTCGATGTTTTAGATGTTCTACACTGGGAATCTTGTCGTGTCTCGGCTTAACTTTTGCATGATTTCTCTGATCCCCAAGCTAGTGGGGGCCACAAATATTCGCCAATTTCGCTCGATCACTATGATCAACGTCATCCAACGGATTTTCTCAAAGGTCTGCGCCATCAGACTCGCCCCTATCATGGAACGCCTGACCCACCCACTTCAGTTTGCCTTCTTGAAGGGACGCCTGATTCATGATGGAGTACTCGCACTGCATGAAATCATTCATGAGGTGAAGGTATGACACCACAAAGGGGTGTTTCTCAAGTTAGACTTTCAGAAGGCTTACGATAAACTGGATTGGGCATTCCTTAGACAATTCCTAGAGCGTCGAGGGCTTGATGACAGGGTGATCTCTTGGACTATGCAGTTTGTCATGAGTGGTAGCATAGTGATCAACGTCAATGGGGAAGTGGGTCCATATTTTTGACCCTCCCGTGGAGTTATACAAGGGGACCCGATCTCTCCCCTTCTCTTTAACTCCGTGGTGGATGCCCTAGCAGATATCTTGGACAAAGACAAGATCGCTGACCACATATCGGGTGTGGTAGGGCATCTAATCTCTGGAGGTGGAGTCACCCACCTCCTGTATGCGGATGATATTATGATCATGGTGTAGGGGTCAGAGCTTGACATTATTAATCTCAAGTTCCCACTTATTTGCTTTGAATCCTTGTCGGGCCTTAAGATCAACTTCGACAAGAGCGAGGTTATGATCCTGGGCTTCCCTGAAGACAAGAGGCAGCGCATCATCGACCGCTTGAATTGCCGCTTGGCAGACTTCCCCATTACCTACTTGGGGAATGCCCATGCGTGACTCTCGGGTGCTAATCAAGGATCTTGCTCCCATGGTCACGAAGGTTCGGACCAAAGCCAAACCGTGGCATGCGCGCCTCACGTCTAAGGGAAGCAAGAAGCAAGACTATCCTGATTAACTCCTGCCTGTCTAGCCTCACCATGTATCAGATGGGCCTTTATCTGCTACCTGAGGGAACCCATGCAGACTTTGCGAAAGAGCTGTCTAGGTTCTTTTGGGATGTCAGAGATGGGCACCAGAAGTATCATATGGTGAAGTGGGCGGATATTTGTACCCCCCAAATCCTTGGGGGTTTAGGTCTCCTTGACTCTCGTCGCTTCAACGTGGACTTATTACTGAAGTGGGTCTGGCGGATTCTCCAAGATGATGGAGGCCTTTGGCTCCAACTCATTAAGGATAAATACCTTCGGGGCCGCCCCTGATGGCGTGTGAACGCCGGGAGGGCTCCCAGTTCTGGCGGGCCATCCAAGACATCAAGCACTTCATTCGTCGGGGTTCTCTTTTCTAGGGGGTATCCCTCTGCCAGGCATTTCCCGCACTATTTGCCATCTGCGCAGTTCCTACGATGTTGGTCGCTGAGGTAGCCCATGAAGGTCACTGGAACATCCCGTTCCAGAGGTCCTTCAATGATGCTGAGGCGGCTGACTTCCTGAGGTTGTGGGGCTCCCTATCCTTGTCCCTCTCATGGGGATAGTCTTCCTCGGGAGCTTTCTCAGTTAGTTTGGCTTATAGCCTATTCCAGGGCCCTGAGTTACCTTGGACGATGCACCTTTGGAAGTCTCCTCTACCCTTGAGCTTGTGTATCTTCCTGTGGCAGTTGCTACAAGATCACCTTCCTTCAGGGGTAGAGGTGTTAAAACGCAATGGTCCCAGCAATGGGCTGTGTCCGCTATGTGGGACGCTAGAAACGTGCACCCACATTATATTCACTTGCCTTGCTACTCAGTTTGTGTGGAACTTTATTCGAGAAGTGTTGGGGCCTACTTGGCAGGCCCAAAACCTCGGAGAGTTACTAGAAACTGAGGCGAACCATACCGATAGAAAGCGCCACCTCTTTTGGTTGGTGTTTACGGTTATTACTTGGACCTTCTGAAATATTCGGAATAAGATGATGATAGAGCGGATCTTTTCCCGCCGTACTTCGGACTCTGTGTTTTCTTTGCTTGCGTACCTACCTACGACAGTGGTACCCCCTATCTAGGCAGCGGGACCATAAGAGTGTGGACGTCATCCTGTAGGCTCTTAAGGTGTCGGCGCAGCGCTTCGCGACGCCTACTAGTGCTTCCACGGCCTCGTAGTGGGAGCACCCCTCTAGCTCATCCTTTTTCTTTTTTGTCTGCCGCCTTGGGTATGTTGTGTTGTGGCCCAAGCGAACTCTTTTTTTTTCCATTTTGACGTCTGAGTATCGGTGACTCGCTTATAATCTAAATGGCTGTTGCTTTATTTATAAAACTGGGCGCAATGCCTTTTTTGAGGAGATTAATTCGAGTAAGCATTTTTTACTGCATTTTACCTACTGTATATAATATGTTTCTGCTGCGCTGATACATCCTACCACGTCTCTTGTTTCTATTAAATCGCAAGCGGGAGCGCACAAGCGCTTGCTCCGATAGAATATGAACTACTCACTCTGTTGCTAAATAGTACTTCTCTCGTTTAGAAATAAGTGATTTGAATTTGTCTAAATTTGAATAAATTTAAATATATTTTAGTATATAAATACATATGAATTTAAATAAAATCAAGTCACTTATTTTTAAAAGAGGAGTACTACTATAAGGTTTACACATGGTTATGTGTTCTTATATTTTGAGCAAGAGGTTGTACTAGTAGTTCGGAAAAATCCCGGAAGTCAAGACCTGCAAACGGTACTGTGCACGATTTACCTAGTGAAGTCCAGTCTTTTGATAGTAAGTTCAATAGTACTATAGTAAACTAAACCACGTGCGTGGTCATTTTTCTGGTCGCCATTACATGAGTTTTTGTTAATTTTCGGTTGTCCAAGTTGTTGTTTTTCAATCTTAGTATCGGAAAGTTGCACAACACAGTTAGCGTACACGGAAAATGAACCTGAAACTCCTGAAAAAACATGTTTATTAACACGCGTTACTAACAGTGTATGTTCATCTTTTAAGATTCGAGTAAACATTTTTTTCTACTGCATTTAATCGAATGTACATAGGAGTAATATGTTTCTGCTGCATTGTTTACATTCCTACCGCATCTCGTGTTTATGTTAAATCGCAAGCGGGAGCGCAGAGGCGCTTGCTCTGATAGAGTATGAACTACTCACTCTGTTGCTAAATACAGTACTACTATAAGATTTACGCACGGTACTGTGCTCTTATATTTTTGGGGGGAAGTCAAGACCTGCAAACGGTACTGTGCACGATTTACCTGGTGAAGTCCAGTCTTTTGATATTAAGTTCAATAGTCCACAGGAAAGTTGAAACTGAATTCGTTTTCATCTTTGGGTCCATGAACCAACAAAAAAGTTGAATATTCAATTATGCATTGATTTCATTATCAAAATAAAAATATAAAATTATGAAGTAAAAAATATAAAATTATGCGCTGATGGGCGGCAGCGGGGCCTGTCCGGTCCAGATCTGGCCCTTTGGGCCCATTTGGGTAGGGACCGGCCAGGTGGTCCTCTCGCAACGGTGTGCCTCCTGGAGGTGGAGATGGTGAACCGGTTGTGCTGGTTGGTGAAAGCGCACAGCGGGCCTACTGTAGCGTGGTGACGAAGACTTTGTGAGCCTGGGCCCGGCCGGGCCCTTCGGGGGCCCTGGTGTGTCCTTGCTGTCGCTCCCGAATGGCTACCGCCACGGCGATTGAGGATGTTCTCTGCTGCTCGGTTGTGGTGCTACCACCCTCAACTATTGTTGCGTTCCTCGTTTCCGTCTTCTAGGTCTCGTGCCAGTTACCATAGTGATACGGTAAGGGTGGTGTCAAGGCTGTGGTGGCGCATATGGTGGTCGGCGACAAGTTTGGCGGCGTGCTTCGAAGAGTCCGAGGTAGTGATTTTTTGTGGTAGGGAGAAATCCCGTCGGCTCGGTTGGCACCGACGCGGTAACGCCCACGGGTGCCATTATTCCTCCATGAACGGCGTTGGGTAGTCTTTCCCACCGACCTCGGCGTGGTAGGGGAAATCCTAGAACATGTTCGGGTAGCGGTGTCTTCATCGTCGCATTTCTTTTTGAACGTGCTGCTTGCTACGGGGCGGTTCGTAGTATTAGAAACGGGGTGGGACAACTCCAAAAAGCACAACTACTGCGTGTCATTCTCGTTTTGTCTCGAGGAGGAGAAATTACCGGCGGGACAGTTAGCTGCGGTACATAGCTTTTTCCCCGCCGAGAAAAAAAACGTAGTACGCACTTACCGGAAGAAAGGGCTGTAAGTTTTTGTGAGTGAGAGTACGCAGAATTTAGAACGGGGAAGTTATGTAATTACCACGTCGGAGAGCACGTACGGAGCCGGCAGCAGGCCGCCACACACGGCCGGCCGAGCACCGAAAGCGGAAGGCAGCAGGGAGGGAGCACGAGCAGGCTTCCTCCTTGGAGCGGCAATGAAACAGTACGGAACCAGAAAAACAACCCCAGACTGACATCAAAAGACGGCGCATTGCATTGCATGGCGCTGATGACTGATGTCTGATGTCTGATGAGCTCACACTAGCATCTGTGTCCCAAAAGCGCGTGCACGCTCCGGGTGTCTTGTGTGTCGCCTCTTTTTTATTTCACACGCATCTTCTTCTTACCGATGCTGCTCTGTTTTCCATTCTTCTCCTGATGATGATTCCACTGGGAGGAGGCCATGGCATCTGACTGAATCATACTACTTATGCTCGTGTTAGGACAAAGCGGGCGTCGTTTCAAATCGCAGTAGTAAACTAGTAATTCGACAGCAAGTACGCTGTGCAGCTTTGTGTGTGTGTGTGTGTTTTTGTTCTTGTTTGTTGCCGGGTTGAGCAGCCGTGCAGCAGGGCATATATATTTACCGTGTCTTTCTTTTCATGGCTGCTAACAACAAAGCACTTTTGCTGAAAGATAGATAGATAGATAGGTGCTCTCTGAAAGACATGCGTTGCGTGCGAGTGCGAGAGAGAGAGAAAGAAACAAAATTAACACGATGATGATGATGATGTTGATGTTGCCTTTTCATGCTCTTACTCATGCTTGACGCTGCACTGGCCTTTAACTCTGCCTGTAACTCATACTCACTCCGACCCATATTAGTTGACTCAAATTTGTCTAAATTTGGATAAATCTAGACACTATTTAGTATATAGGTTCGTTCAAATTTTGACAAATTCAAGTCAACTAATATGGATCGGAGGGAGTACTATTTTTACCAACTAGACAAATTAAGATAGTCGTGGCTAATTAGATAACACATGGTTGGCAGGGAAGTAAATACAGGCCGGCCGACAATGTAGGTCGGCACGGACAGGTTACATATGCTTCGTATCAGCTGCGTACAGTACAGCGTATGCAAACGATCTTGTACGGCGACGTACTCAGATTCCGAGTAACAGCAGCGACAAAGCGTCAGACTGCTCGGTCCACGTCGCCTGATTTGACTCAATCTTTGTGACTCTGACCGATCGGCGTCATCGCCAGAGCAAAAAACCTGATGCTTGTAATTCAGAGATGGTAAGTACAGTACGTACTACAAGATATTATGCCCTGTGTGTATGGTATGGCGTCGCCCCTCGGCCATATACATGTCCTCGTGGTTCCTCCACAAGGCATCCTCGCTTCCTGCGAAATCTATTTCCTCGAAGTTTTGTGCTGCCACGGCCCACGAGGAGCCACGAGTCGGTCATGGATTATGTCTGAATTCTGACGACCTGTTCGAGTCAAGAGGAATAATTAATGATCAGATGTACTACTGTAGTATAGAAGACAAAATTTGCGTGGGAGAATTAGATAGAATGTTTCGTATTCAACAATCAGCAGTACTTCCTCCGTTTTAAAATATAAGATGTTTTAGGATTATGAAAAAAGTGTATCTAAACTTCTTTTAGTAAGTATATTTACTCTAAACCTGAGTGCACCTATATACTAAAAGTAGTCTAGATATTATTTTTTTACAAAGCTAAAACATCTTATATTATGAAATAGAGGAAGTACGAGTAAATGGCACCGGAAGTCACACAACTTATCTCACATGTGCACTTAAGTCACAAAACTTGCAAACTGAACTAACAAGTCACATAAGTTGTGAACCCGTGCACTCGTGGTCACAAAACCGGTCAACTAGGTGGTTTTTGACCGAAATTGGTCATAGACAAATTAAATTTTTACAAAAAAAACCTTAAGCTTGTATTTTTATTTTGGTAAGTGTATAGAATGCTCACGAGAAAAATGCTTACCAGCTCATTGGAGCTCGTTTTTTAGAAAAATAAAACATATATTTTTAAGACTTCAAAAAATCTGAAAAAAATCACGCACAAACATTTGTACAATCAGAAGGTACACAACAAGTTTCAGACAAAAATACGTTTTATTTTGCAAAATACAAAAAAAGACAAATCTTTGACAAAAATACGTGCTTTTATATATATAACTGGGTTTTTTTTTCTCTAGCCCAAAACAAAACGAGTTATTCACTGAAACTTACCAGAGTTATTCAGCCCACACATATGTATTCTCGAAATAAATTTTAAATATTTTGAAACAAAAAAAGTATGGATTTTGAATTTGTTATATATAGTATTTGATAACAAAATACGTTTACTTTCGGCTATAAAAATTTAATGTATTATAGATTCACACATTTATTACTTATCCATACGATGTGCCGATATTACTCCATTATTTAATCCATACTTTTTATATGATTTTTTATCTAATGTTTAGTCAGTGTATGACCGGTTTTGGTCAAAAACTACCTAGTTGACCGGTTTTGTGACCACGGATGCACGAGTTCACAAGTTGTGTGACTTGTTAGTTTAGTTTGCAAGTTATGTGACTTAAGTGCGCATGTAAGACAAATTGTGTGACTTCCAGTGCCATTTACATACCAATATAGCATATATGGAGAGATAAACGATATTATGAAACGGAGGAAGTACATACCAATATAGCATCTATGGAGAGATAAAAGATACAGCAGGTGCTGCTCACAAGTCACCACATATGCTGGTTTTCCGTACATAAGAATGGACACATCATATAATTTTCAGATGCCAGGCCGATTTCGGAAGCAAAAGGAACTAACAATTCATATGTTCTTCACCAGAGCAATGGTAGCAAATCCAAATTACTACCACTATCCAGCAGCAGCAAATCCAAATTACTACTCCCTCTATCCCGAATTAGATGTCACAAATTTATTTAGATACACATGTATATGTATACACTAAAACTCGTCTAGATACATGATGTTTCCCGTTCAATATTAGAATTGACAGAACATTACCAATATTGCATAGAGGCATACAGAGTCGGATGGGCGCATGCACAAATGCCGGTTTCCTTTCGACATAAAGAATTAAGGATAGACATATCATACACAACTTCAGATACAAGCCGGGAATCGCCAAGCAAAAGGAACTAACAATTCAACATGGCAGGTAAACAATTGCAGGGCGCTGGGGACAAAAGGAATGTTCTTCAGCGGAGCAATGGTAGCAAATCCAAAACTATACTATATCCAGCAGCACCAAATCCAAGCAACGGAGCCTGCTTCTGTGTACAGTTAGGAAAACAATCTGCAAGCAGCTGCAACAAAGCCAAGGATAATCGGCAACATCCGTTTTTTTTATTTCTGCGATATAATCACAAGTAATGGAAGTGAGCTATGATGTAGTATTGAAATTCTAAGATTTACCTATCATCCACTGGATTGTTGGTACCCCACTCAGCCTTCTGGTATTCAAAATCTACTTCACATAAACCTTGACGATGACAATTGGATTGCCTACAGTGCCCAACACGGTGGCTGCTGAAGCTCTATGATACATCACAGGTAAAATGACAGCATCCAAGTGCATATTTTCAGGAACAATTGAAAAAAGTACAGCAGATGCTCCACAAAACACCAAACTTGTGTGGGTGCACACAAACCATACAGAACTTCACAATACCATTTGGAGATCCAAAGCACAGGTATCGACAATTCAACATGGCAGAGGGTTGGGGATAGAAATGCTGTTCTTCAGCAGAGCACTGGTAGCAGATCTAAATTACTATCCAGCAGCAGCAAATACAAGGAAAACAGAACCTGCTTCTCTGTACAGTTAAGGAAACAATCTGCAAGCAGCGGAAAGGAAGCAAAGACAAATTGGCAATATCCCTTTGATTTTTTTTGCGAATAATCACAGGTAACGAAAGTGAGCTAGTATGATGTATTGAAATGGTAAGATGCACCATCCTAACAAAAACACTGGGGGTGGTACCCCACTCAGCCCTGTGGCGATCAAAATCTACTTCACTTCAACCTAACTAGCTGTAGATTTTTACAGCACCGGACGATGGCAATGGGATTGCCTACAGTGCCCAGCATGACGGTTGCTGAAGCTCTATGATAAATCTATAGCTGCTGCTGCTGCTGTTTAGCTGTCAAGAAGATGAGAAGTGATCTTCTCGTATTGCCTGGCATAGTCACACCCCAGTAACCGAGGATTAGACTGTACAGCTGTGCAGAGATCTACCACTGAAGTTTGGTAGGGACAGCCTGAGCCAGAAGCGAAGCCATTATTCTGTCCACCATTTACAGCACTTCCACTAGCTCTGTGCGCCGTCATCCTGTTTCCCCTTGCCTTGGTGACACCCAAACAAGACTTCAGCAACTGATTTATGTACACGTTCAGCCCAGAGTTCAGAAGATCAGCACACTCCAAGGTTATGCTAAGGCCTTGCTCTTTCAACTTATTCTCAAGTAGCTTCAACAAGTACCCCGTATCTGGCAATTCGCCATTATTGTAGCACACCTCTGAAGGAGAAGATATGGAAGGCTTTGAATTCGGAACCTTTGGGACTCCCAGCGGAGCCCTAATCGGGCTCTTACTCTGCACACACACCGGGCTGCCCCTGGCCTGGTCAACCTCCTCACCATCCTCCACAGACACAAACTCCCCAGCCCCTGGATGACCAAGAGGGGACTTTCCAAGCGGACTCGGCTTGTCACCAAACCTCCTGTCCCGGTTACCCAGCGGCCGCATTCTCTTTGCTAGTGATACGCCGCTTGCCAATGGCCCGTTCGTAATGGCGCTAGTCTGTGAATTCCCGGTGGGCGTCTGCCTGCTGGGCGGCGGCCCGAGCGACATGTAAGCATTGCCGAGGATCGACCGGACGAGAAAATTGTGAAGCTTAATGTTCTCCTTCCCCAATGCAGTCACGCAGATCTTGTCGAACTCACTCTTGCCGAGCTGAAAGCTCAGGAACTTCTTGAGGCTGTGGAAGTAGAGCTCGGCGCGCTGGTGACCGAGCTTCCTGACGATCTGCGCCTTGACCTCCGCCGTGTCCACCCGGACAAGTTTCCTTGAGGGCTGCATCCTGGAACGGCACCAAATACAGTATCTCCGCGGAGCTGGTGATGGGCTCTATCTGGAGGAGCAAACCCTAGCTACGCGATCAAGATCAAGAAGCCGGGGGGAGCTCCTGCAGTCCTCGGAAAGTGCTCCGCGAGAAGTATCCTTTAAGACAGAATCGGAGCACCCATCTGCGCAATCAGATCAAGAGCAACAGGGCGGTCAGGTCAGCACAGGGGTTTGCTCCGTGATCCAAGAGCTCGCACGGACCAACCAATCTACTTCCAAAACAATGTTTCGAGCAAACGGGTACGGGACATCGCCGATCCGAAGCAATAACGCCTAGAATTTTTACAAAATCCAGCAAAATCCGATGCCAGATACAATCGGACAATTCCCAATTTCCTCGAAAAAAAATTGGGAAATGAATGAGGGGACGGGGCGGAAGAGAGACTGACCTGGATCGGAGAGGCCGTACACCCGAGCCAAAGAACCGGATGCGATTTTCGCCGATAAAATGGATTTGGATTTTGGTTTTGGCTTTTGCGGCCGCCGCAATTGGAGATTTTTTTGGTTCCCCAATTATATTGCGTGGACGCGACGAACAGCAGTGTCAACGAGGCTCGTGCGCAATTGCAACCTCACCGCGGGCCCTTGCTACCGGGCTGGTGTCTCTCTGACGGGTCGGGCCCGCAAGTCGCGTCGATGCGGGTGGCAGTGCCGCCAGAGTGGGCTGGCGTGTTGGTGGGTGGGTGGGTGTCGGGGCCAGCGGCCTGATCCTGACTGCTGGCTCTTCTCGCACGTGATCAAATAGAACGTCTTGCTTTTTTGCAGGTAAAATAAAACGTCCTGCTAATGATTTTTTTGTGTGTGGGAGGTCTAGCTAAGGATTCTATCGAGTGTTACTCAAAAAGAAAAAGATTATATCGAATAAATTTTAGAAACTTAATGTATGGTTATGATTACAAAAAATCATATATACTTTACGGGGAATCTACTATCAGACCGGTCGGTAGTTTGCAAAACCTGACAGAAAGTTTAATCGCGTGTTATCAACATTATTTAAAAAATTTAAAATGTTTTGTAGATCAAACGGTTTGTCCAATTTAAGATTCGTTTTCACCGTTGGACTGTCGTGACGAGATCTTGAAAACTAAATTCCATGTTGATATGTTTCGATGAAACATTTTTCTGACCAAAAATTTATCCATCCCAAACACGTGAGTTATCCATTATATAATATGTAAGTTATCCACCCAGTAACACATAAGTTATTTATCATATAAATGTGTTGAATAGAGACGTTCTCGTATACGTGTTGAGCAAATTTAATTAAAACACAGTAGACTAATTGTTGTGGTACTAAGGCTTCATTATCATCAACGTGTTAGCGTCGATGAGCGACGAAACCTCGGTACCCTAAAACTCTTCGAGACTTCATCACCCGTACGCCGCGGTAACGAAAATGGACGACCAAGTCGAGCCGCTAGAATACTGATTGCGCATCACGTTGTTTACTACGACTTAGTGTGGTGAGTGATTGGGCATAAGACCCTATTTATTTATATCGTATGAAAAAACTTAAATTTAGTATTATGTTTGATGTTGGACGTGGTAGCCTTTTGAGGTTAAGTAGTCCGTACGCTATGAGAGCGGCGACGGGCGACGAGACCGAGCTGTTAGAATAATTTTTTATATTTTATTTATGATTAATTTTTATAGTAATGGATAACTTACATGTTATTGGATGGATAACTTACATGATAAAGCATGGATAACTCTCGTGTTACTGATGGGTAACTTATGGGTAAAATAAAAAAGTTACATATCCCTAATACGTGATCCGTGGGTAATTTTGTAATGATAGGTAACTTATATGTTAGTGGGTGAGTAACTTACATATTGAAGTTTGAATAACTCGCGTGTGTGTTACGGGTGGATAACTTTTGGTCAAAAAAAAGTTGTCAGAATATATCAACATGAGATCTAGTTTCGAAGATGTCGTCGCGACTAGCCTAACGGTAAAAACGGATATTAATTCGGACAAACGGTTTGACCTAGAAAACATTTTAAATTTTCCTATTTGAAATGAGCTGGCTATACCATGCATGCAATTGCTGGACAAATTCTTACCGCCAGGATTCTACTTTTTTAGATCGTTCGTTCACTTCGTTGTGTAGCAACGTGCCGAAAAAATTGTTACTAGAACATGGGATGTAAGGTGGAGAGGATGAACAATGGATTGACCTTGCTAAAAAGAAGTCAACAACAAGTTGAGGCAAGAGATATCTTCTCAAGGTCTTCGATGCAAAAAATATAGTGTCAAGGTCATGATATAGTATGGTAGGATCCAATTGTTTTCTTTCGGAAATTTCTAGCACAATGAGGATTCCACTATATATAAACAGAAGATATAGAATTACAAGTTCACCGATGAACTAGGGGAGTAGCCATATCGCAAGAGTGAGCGGCTACCTTAATATGTAGTTTCCAAAACTATTGGCTTCAAATAGTAAGGTGGAAATTGTCTTATAAATGGTACCAATGACAATGTTGTGCTATTGACTCCGTTGTTTATTGAATCCAGCACTTTCCAAACAGATCGTGCTAATGATCAAAGCAAAAAAAATTAAAGATGACACAAAAGGAGAGGTCCAAATGTGCCACAAATGTCGAATGTCTTTAGGCTGAGTGGCTACCTTAATATTTACTCCCTCCGTCCGCAAATAAGTGTACATCTAGCTTTTGCCTAAGTCAAACATAACTAAATTTGATCAATTTTATAGAGAAATATAGAAACATATATTACATCAAATTGACATATTATGAAATTAGATTTAAAAATAAATCTAATGGTAACAATTTAGTGTCATAAATATTGGTACGTTGTCCTAAAAAGTTAGTCAAACATAGTAAAATTTGACTTAGGACAAAGCTAGAAGTACACTTATTTGCGAACAGAGGGAGTACTTCCCCAAACCAATGATAGTAAAGTGGGAACTATCTTAATGGTACAGACAACGATGTTATCAATATCTTGAGTGGCTTTTTTTTTCTTGAAACACACACTTTCCAAAAAAAAATAGATCATGCAATTGATCGGAGGATAAGTTAAAGACAACATGAAAGGAGGGGTCCTCGGAATGATAAAGTTGCCAATGAATGAGTGGTACCCAAATGTTGAATGTTCAAAGACTCGTTTTATGATTCATGTGTCCTATATTATCTTATTTGTGTAGTAGGTGAAAACGAAATGAAAATATACTTTTAAACTATTTTAAGAAAAGTTAAACCTTGATATTGCCAAGGCAATAGAAAAATACTTTATTAAAACAATGATAAACCATGTTAGACAACATTCTCTATCACAGTTTGGTTTTTCATGAAATGGAAAAGATGATTTACCTTCAATTAAAAAGAAAAGGAATTGACGAATTTATAAGGTAAACCAACGGAAAACAGGTCTTATATCACATTGCAAATATTATGTTTACGAATGAGGTAAGGGAATATTTATGGCATCTATGCCTGATGTGTGACTCGATTCAGGAAAATATTAGTGAACCACACAATTAACTGGGTCACATAGCGATTTGCTCCAAATTGGACTAGTTGCAAAGCACACCTCGAATACTTGCTAATAAAGGTGGAACGGGGTCGATCATTACTAAACACATTTCCATTTATTGTACTTGTTCATCGCCCATACCCATCTAGTACCCGTTATTTTTTATATATTCAATTGCACAGTAATCTAAGAGCAAAATATACTAAAAAAATCATTGCATGATTCATGCAAATAATTACGGTTTGAAACCAGCATTATTAGAACTCCAATGCAACACTTACAATTCAAGTGACTAGCTACAACCATGATTGATCATATTAAGTAATTGAACACCTAAAATGTAACTTTCATTATTAATATTGATTGGGTGACCCATGGGTAACATCATCGGTAAAACTCACAACATGGGGAAAGACAACAACTCGCACCCTATCCATTCGGGTTAGATGATCATGGACCAAATTCCCTCGTTTACTTGCGAACCATATTTTTGAGTTATGGAATCATTTGTGTTTTAATTTGTTTTTTAGTCAAGCTTCTACATAACATTTTGTTCCAATTATACTGGAATGTGATTTCACTATGATTGAAATGTGTTTCACACTCTGTAAAACAATCAACATTTTTTTCAAACTCTACAATTATTTGTTATTATCTCAATAATAAAACTTCCAGAATAGTAAAAACTTATTACCAGAGGGGTTTTGGCACATACATGGATAGGATTCGTACCTAATTATGCATCTTAACAGTTCTCAAATAATACCTACATGTGCATCATGCTATAGCATGAGCACTTAATAAAAAAATCATGTGAATGCATGATTAAATATACCCTGCGCAAAAATGACAATGTTCAACTTATATCTCGATATAGTGTAACAACAACCGCTTGTCTTTTTTGTGCAAGACAAATTTGATCATACTCATGTTATGATATGCTGCACATCTTTGAGTTGTCAGTGGAACGGCGTTTTGGTTGTCCAGGAGGTGAAGTTTCAGTACAACATGGCTGAGTTAATTTACATGGCAGACTGCTCAGTGCAAAACCAGAGTCAAAGGCGGTGGTTAAACCAACCTAAACCCATGCCCGAACTGGTATCAAGAGTTCAAGGTCACAAATTAAAACAATTAAAGGTTGGAAGTTGTAATTCGAACTCAGGCAAGAGTTCAAGAAATTCTGTCGTCCCCACTTCAAGAATCAAGATTGACAAGAATGAAGCTTGTAATATGGATATGTCAGTCTCCACTTCAGCACTGTACTGTCAAGAATTAAGATTCCAGCTGCAAATAGCAAGCCGGTCCAAGCTGACTGAATTATGTGGAGGTTGATGTGATCCATACTGAATTGAGATTCCAGCTGCAAATAGCAAGCCGGTCCAAGCTGACTGAATTGCGTGCAACTCCAGCAAAGCTCAATCTAACCACTATGCAAGTACGCTAGCCGTTGTCTTCATCGTCTGACTGTTTCAGGTCTAGGTGCTTCCCCATGTCCATGCTGCAATACTGAAGCTTCAACCCGGACGGACTAGGTTGCTTGCAATCTTGAATAATTCATCACCTGCACAAAGCTGTAGGAATCACATCTCCATCCGAAGAGTTGCTTCAGTTCCTTAGAAACACTGCGCAACAGCATGCAGACTAATGCAGTTCAGCTAACTGAGACACTCAAAAATGTACTGTAACTTAAAGCTCTCAAAGAGCAGAACGACGGAGCCAAATAACCAGCTAGCAGGCTTTGATTCCTATAACTCCTACTAACCTACCTGGTGGAAATTCGATAAGCAGGTCAAATCTGACATGGAATTTAAAAGTAGTTTCAATCAACTGCAAGCACTTCACTGACATAAATGGTTTCTTTTTTTACATTTACAGATATCATGTTCATGCGAAGATGCAAAAATCAACAGAACAAACTGCTTAGGTGCAAACTGTTTTATTTTCACCAGTATGTCGCAGCAAGATCCAAACGGTAATTTCCCAAAGAAACTAGAATACTTAAGGTGCTATCTAAACTAAGGTTATCAGCCAACAAGGCTTTGCTACTTACTGTTTGGTTCTGATCATCTTAGTGTTAGATAATAAAAGGTCCACTTTTCAATCCTGAAATAGTGATGAAGTTCACTTATCAACCTTGAACTCTGAAGCAAGTTGTATTTAATCTTAAACATTTTAATCAGTTTACCCTACCCTCCTTTGCCCTGTCCCAAGTGGTTTTGTGCAGACTAAGAAGACATCTTGCAGCCATGTGACATAACATACAGGTCCACACCTTACCATTTCAGCAACTTAAGCAAAAGGAACAGGGAAATCAGGGTAAAAAACATTTTTTTTAATAATATGGAACTTTCGATATTCAGAGATAGTCAATATGAAAAAGCTGGATTCAATAGTCCACATATGAAATGTACCTAAACTCTTTTTAGTAGTCAATCTGAAAAAAAAAATCCCAAATCTCGATATTTAACTGGAAAGATGTTCAAAGGACAATCTTAAAAAAAATGAATTTTAATTTGTTTACAAATTCCCTATAAATATTACCATTACTATTTCATCCACTTTCTTGATTTCGATTTTTTAAAATTGAGTTGCTAACATGAAAAAGTGCTGAATTGTAAAACTGATGGCACATGTTTCAGTCAGCACAAAAGCGCTTGGGATAGGGCCAAGGGAGTAAAATAAAGTGATTCAGGAAATCAACGTTTAAAACAAACAACAGATCAGAGTTCAAGGTTCATATATACTGAACTTCTGCAATAGTTTAGGGTTAAGAAGTGGACTTATTTTCTTTTGGTTAAGTGGAACCTAAATGATACTTGCAAAACTTTATAATGCATAATGCTCATCAAAGGTAAGGATGAATAACATAAAAACAGACATTTTTGTGGAAAAATTATTAACTGTATTAAAGATTATCATAAGCACTGTGATCAAATTGTCTTGCAGTTTCCTACTACAACGTAAAAAATGGCTAGACTCAGAGGCCTGAAACTAACCTGCACCCCAATTCATGGGTAGTCGTTCCGGACATCACATGTCATTACCTCGAACACCCTAGCACTCAGGAAAAAAGATCTTGGCAAAGTTAGTTCCCAACTTCTCACCCTCGCAACTCTAGAAAAAAATGCTGCAATATGGACCTCTGTTGAACTTGAGCACCATGAGCCGGTGGACCAGGCCACCTGACCTCACGGTCTGCATCTTACTCAGCTATACACACCAATGTGAACTACTGTCAGCAAAAAAGGGAACAGAGACATGCAGAGCAATTATAGTTAAAAATAAGCCTACGATGATTCACAAAACATAATATAAACCTATAATAAATCAATAATGTACTCCCTCCGTTCACTAATGTAAGACCTTCTAGCTTTTCTTGAAAATGCATGTATCTAGACACGTTTTATTGTTTAGGTTCACCCATTTTAGTCCAACTCTAGTCTACTTTGAAATATCTAGGAGGTCTTACATTAGTGAACGGAGGGAGTAGTAAAAGAAGCCATTCACGCATGCCACCATATACTCCCTCCGTCCTAAAATAGATGTCTCAGATTTGTCAAAATTTGGATGAATCTAGACACTATTTAGTATATAGGTTCATTCAAGTTTTGACAAATCTGAGACATCTATTTTGGGACGGAGGGAGTATTTCTTTAGCTGCACTATTATTTTTCATACTTTGGTCAATTCTTGCTTGAGACAAGAGCAATCTCCTCCAACGACCACCTTTTCTTCTTACATATGAGTTAATGACTTTCCCCCCTCCACCATGGATAAGCACATCTGAAATTAGCGAGTAACTCAGCTGTTAATATGAGATAATGAAACATGAGGCTGTCATATGTTCTTTACATTAACTTGACCCAAAATAATATGCATGAATGGGGTACGAGAGCCGATATTTTTGTAGAGTGCATCCATGAAAGGCCAGCGAAGATAAACCAATAAGGGACCATATTTGTAGAGCATTATAATCACTCACCTGCCTAACTCTTCAATTTGGGGTGTAAAATTCAGTGAAGATTCATTAACCTGGCAATGCAACTTCTTGATCCAAGGGCAAGCCATCAGTAAGTCTAGAATCAGGTCTTTTCAGACGGAGAGCCTTGTGCTTCAACATCAAATGAAGTATACGTACAAAGTGCTTAAGAGTTGGCCTTGTCCGTGTCGATGAGGTGCCACCGACAGCACATCAGCGATGTTGCTCTCAGTCGCTGCAGCTCTGAGCCCAGAATCCATCTCTAAAGTTTGGAGAATTTCCGGATCCCAGTGTGATAGGATCTCTAGATTTACTCTCATTGAAGAGAGGGGATGACACTAGGAGTTGGGGCAATTTTCTGGTTTTATTTCTCGCACAAACTCACACACAAAATGCCATGCCAACCACAGGGGTTGGGGATACATATTTATAGGCTGCTAGCCAGCCAAGAATATGCTAAATGCTAGTCCAAGATGCTAGTCTAAGATGCTGCCTAAAAGCAGTCAAGGATGCTTGGTCCTTGCTGCTCCTAACTGCCCGTCCTTGCTACAAGGACCATGTGTGTTACGGCCCCACAAAGACCAACAGTACAGAGACTTATTCATCATTCTCCCCCTAAGTCTTGTGCGTTGTCTTGTGGGAAGGCTGGACCATTCCAATCCTGGAGCAGAGTCCAAGGAACGTGATCCGCCCAAGAGGCTTGGTGAGTAGGTCTGCAAGCTGATCCTTGGTGTTGATGTAGCTTGCCGTGATGCTCCCTTCATCCAAACAGCGTCGGATGAAGTGGTACCTCACTCGGATGTGCTTGCTCCGTTCGTGGAATACGGGGTTCTTCGCCAGGGCCAGAGCGGACTTGCTGTCCACCATGAGCTGCACTGCGCTGGTGTCTCGACCGAGGAGATCACCAAGCAGTCGAGCAAGCCAGAGGGCCTGAGTGCAGGCAGTGGAGGCCGCTATGTACTCGGCCTCGCAGCTGGACATGGCCACCACCTGCTGCTTGACTGACTGCCAGCTCACGAGGCACTTGCCGAGGAAGAAGAGGATCCCACTTGTGCTCTTGCTGGTGTCGATGTCGCCGGCGTGGTCGCTGTCGCTGTACCCGACGAAGTGTGCCGCCCCAGGGCACCTAGGGTAGTAGAGGCCGTGGTCGAGAGTCCCCGCAACGTAGCGGACGATCCTCTTCACAGCCTGCTGGTGTTCCGTCGTCGGTCGCTGCATGAACCGACTAACGTAGCCGACGGAGAATGCCAAGTCCGGCCGTGTGTGGGCGAGGTAGCGAAGGCTCCCCACAAGACGCCGGTACTGTGTAGCGTCCACCTCCTCCGCCGTGCTGTCGCGGCTCAGTTTCAGCCTCTCCTCCATCGGGGTGAGAGCTGGGTTGCAATCGGTGAGCCCGGCGAGCTCAACGACGCGCTTGGCGTAGGCGGTCTGTCGAAGCGTGATCCCAGAGTGGTCCTGGTGCACCTCGATCCCCAGGTAGAAGGAGAGGAGCCCCAGATCACTCATCTGGAAGGCGGCCTTCATTTCTTCCTTGAACGCCGCCACCTCTGCATCCTTGGTGCCGGTGATGACCAAGTCGTCGACGTAGACACCTACCAACAGGGCATTTCCTCCATTGCCCCGTCGGTAGACGGCCGCCTCGTGCGGGCTTTGCCCGAAGCCCATCGTCTTGAGCGTGGAGTCCAGCTTGGCGTTCCATGCCCTTGGTGCCTGCCGCAAGCCATAGAGAGCCTTGCGTAGACGAAGTACCTTGCCCTCCTGGCCAGGAATCGCAAATCCCGGCGGCTGTTGCACGTAGACCTCCTCCTTCAAGTCGCCGTTGAGGAAGGCAGACTTGACATCCATGTGATGGACGCGCCAGCCCTCCTGAGCGGCTAGCGCAAGGAGGAGTCGCACGGACTCCATCCGTGCCACAGGAGCGAAGGCGTCGTCGAAGTCGACCCCCTCCTGCTGCAAGAAACCTCGGGCCACCAAGCGAGCCTTGTGCTTGACGATGGCGCCGGCTTCATCCCTCTTCAGCTTGAACACCCACTTAAGGGTGATCGCCCGGTGACCTCGAGGGAGGTCAGCGAGCTCCCAGGTGCGGTTCTTCTCGACCGCATCCATCTCCAACTGCATCGCGGCTCGCCATGCCGCGTCTTGCTCCGCTTCTGCAAAAGACCGAGGCTCACCGTCGTCACATGCAAGTTGCAGTTGCGCCTCCAGGTTGCGTGGCACCGGTCCCGGCACCGGCTGGTCGCCGAGAAGACCCTCCATCGTACGGTACCGCAACGGCTCGCCGTCGTAGTACGCGTCGATGCGCTCCTCGTCGTGAGCGAGCGGGGAAGCGAACTCCACCGGGCTGCGCTCGACGCGAGCTGGTGCTGGTGTAGACGCGCCCGGAGGTGTGACTGCTGGTGCCGGAGTGGACGTGCCTGGAGGTGTGACTGCTGGTGCCGGAGTAGACATGCCCGGAGGTGTGACTGCTGGTGCTAGAGCGCGTGGCGTCGGTGGCGTCGGCAGCTGTGGTGCCGTCGGTGTGACAGCCACCGGGACAGATGGAGACTTGGGAACTGAGGTAGACGCGCTCGGCGAGGAGGAGCTGCCTGCTCCCCCGGCTCCCTCGAAGTGGACGTACTCGACAATGAAGTCGTCATACGTCGGAGTCGAGCCGTCGTCCACCGCCTTGTCCCACGTCCACCCTCGCCCTTCGTTGAACACAACATCTCGCGCCGTGCGCACACGCTGTGTCTTCGGGTCGAGGATGCGGTAGGCCTTCGAGCCCTCCGCGTAGCCGATGAACACTCCCGGAGTGCTCCTGTCGTCGAGCTTGCCGATGTGGCCGAGCTCCTTGGCGAACGCGAGGCAGCCGAAGACCCGTAAGTGGGAGACCGCCGGCTTGCGCCCATGCCAAGCCTCGTACGGCGTCTTGCCGTCAAGTGCCTTCGTAGGTGAGCGGTTGAGGATGTAGACGGCTGTCAGCACCGCCTCCCCCCAGAAGACAGCCGGCATCCCTCTCTGCTTGAGGAGGGCCCGGGCCATCCCCACAACCGTCTGGTTGCGCCGCTCGACGACGCCGTTCTGCTGCGGGCTGTAAGGGGCGGAGTAGTGGCGCTGAATGCCCTCATCAGCGCAGTACGACGCGAATTCAGTTGCTGTGAATTCGCCGCCGTTGTCGGTGCGCAGCACGCGCAGCTTGCAGCCGCACTCCGCCTCTGCGGCAACCTGCGTACGCCTGATGGCGTCCGCTGCTTCTCCCTTGCTGCTGAGAAGCACCACCCGCATGTAGCGGGAGTAGTCATCGACGAGCAGCAGGAAGTAGCGTCGTCCTCCCGGTGTGGCCGGAGTCACCGGTCCACACAAGTCCCCGTGCACGAGCTCGAGCTTCTCCTTAGCTCTGAAGCTCGCCTGTTGGGGGAAGGGGAGTCTCCTCTGCTTCGTCACCACGCAGACGTCGCAGAACTGCTCCACGTGTTCGAGGCACGGCATGCCTCGCACCATCTCCTTGCTGCTGAGCCGCTTCAGAGCCTCGAAGTGAAGGTGCCCGAAGCGCTCGTGCCACTGCCACGCCTCGTCGTCCCGACGGGCGGCGAGGCAGAGGGGTTGTGCCACCTGCACATCAAGGACATAGAGCCGATTTGTGCCTCTAGGTACCTTGGCAAGAAGGCGACGATGGCGATCCCAGATGCGCAGGATCCCGTGCTCGATCAGCACGCACGAGCCGCTCTCATCCAGCTGTCCCAAGCTGATGATGGAGTTCCTCAGTGCAGGGATGTAGTAGACACCGGTGAGCATCCGGTGCTCTCCGGTCTTGGCGGCGAAGATGACGGATTCGACACCCTGAATCTCCACGGCGGAGGCATCTCCAAACTTGACGGAGCCTCGCACGTCGGAGTCGAGCTCGGCAAAGAACTCCCGTCGACCAGTCATGTGGTGGGTGGCGCCGGTGTCAAGGCACCACCCGCCAGTCTTGTCGGTGCCGGAGCCGTCGCCGAGAAGGGCGTGTGCCTTTGGCTCGTCGAGGTGGAGGGGAGCCGCCGCAGTCGGTGCCGTAGGGCGTAGCTCAATGCTTGCATGAGCCATGAACAAAGCCGGCTCCTCCTCCCCTGCCTGTGCGACGTGGGCCTGGCCGCGTCGTGGCTGTCGACACTCCTTGGCCCAATGGCCAAGCCGGCCACAGTTGTGGCAGGCGTCATCTTGGGCCAACTTGGGCCTGCCGGCGGCGCCTCCCCGGGCACCTCCGCGGGCGCCACCTTGCACCCTGACCTGGCCGTCTTTGCGCCCCTTGCGCGGTTTGCCGCGCCTGCGGCCACCTGATGCGGAAGAGGACTCCCCCTTCTTCCTGTCACCGTGGCCGGCGTCCCACCGCTCTCGAGTGAGGAGCAGCTTCCCAGCAGTGGTGATGGACCCCGAGGGAAGATCTGGCTCGTCGAAGTCGACGACCTTGAGGCGACCGATTGCCTCCTCGATCGACATCGTGCTGAGGTCCAGCAGGGATTCGATCGAGCGAGCTATCTGCCTGTACTTCGTGGGGACGCAGCGAAAGAGCTTCTCGACAGCTTTTTCCTCGTTGTAGGTGGCGTCGCCGAACCGCTCCATCTTCTGCAGCAAAGTGTTGAGACGGAGAGCAAAGTCGTCGATGTCCTCACCTGGCTTGAAAGTCAGGTCATCCCACTCCTTGCGGAGTGCCTGCAGAGCGGCCTTGCGAGCACGGTCGCTGCCGATGCGCGACGCAGCGATGGCCTCCCAGGCCTCCTTGGCAGTCCGCTTGTTGGAAAGCGAGAACTGCATCTCGGGCGGGACAGCGGCGAGGAGGGCGTCCAGCGCCCGTCGATCGTCATGGTGGTCGACGTTGGCATCCTGGACTGCCTCCCACATGTGTCGCACCTGGAGCCGGACCTTCATGACCGCGGCCCACTCGACGTAGTTGGTTTTGGTGAGGGTAGGCCACCCAGCACCGGGACCAACGTCCCTGACCACAGCCCGGACCTCGTAGAGGCCACGGTCTTGGTCGTTTCGGCCGCCGCCGCCGTGCGCGCCTCCTCCTGGAGCGTCACCGCCGTGCGCGCCTCCTCCTGGAGCGCCACCGCAGTGCGCGCCTCCTCCTGGAGCGCCACCGCAGTGCGCGCCTCCTCCTAGAGCGCCACCGCCGTGCTCACCTCCTCCTGGAGCGCCACCGCCGTGCGCGCCTCCTCCGGGAGCGTCACCGCAGTGCTCACCTCCTCCTGGAGCGACACCGCCGTGTGCTTGGGCATGCTCGGCTGCCCACCGCGCCGTCCGCTCGTGGGCTGTGTCGACGCTGCTTCCGCCTGAAATGGAGCCGCTGATGCTGCCGCGCAGAGCCTGGGCCTCTGCCGCTGCTGTACGTGATGCCTCCACCGCTGCTGCTGCTTCTGCCTCCGCTCTGGCTGCTGCCAGTTCCGCCGCTGCCAGCCTTGAAGCCCTGGCTGTCGCCACAACGGCTGCTGCTGCCGCCCGCTCATGCTCCTCTGCCGCGGCGAGCTCGGCCTCCTGCCGACGCCGCACGCTCGAGGTAGCCGAGTGCTGAGAGCGACCTTGGGACATGGCTGGCCGCTGGGGGGCTGTTGCGTGGAGGGAGAGCTGCTGCTAACGAGCTGCTGCTCGAATGCGCGGAAGGGGAGAGGCCACCAGGGACAGCTTGAGCTGCTGCACTTGTCCGCTGGGGCTGCTGCACACCCGGTGAAGAGGATGAGCAGGAAACACTCAGCCTACAAGACAACCTCGCTCTGATACCACTTGATAGGATCTCTAGATTTACTCTCATTGAAGAGAGGGGATGACACTAGGAGTTGGGGCAATTTTCTGGTTTTATTTCTCGCACAAACTCACACACAAAATGCCATGCCAACCACAGGGGTTGGGGATACATATTTATAGGCTGCTAGCCAGCCAAGAATATGCTAAATGCTAGTCCAAGATGCTAGTCTAAGATGCTGCCTAAAAGCAGTCAAGGATGCTTGGTCCTTGCTGCTCCTAACTGCCCGTCCTTGCTACAAGGACCATGTGTGTTACGGCCCCACAAAGACCAACAGTACAGAGACTTATTCATCACAGTGTTCCACAATCCCAAACATCTCGGGAAATACAAGTGGGAACGCAATTTAGAACACAAAGAAGACCGGTTACAGGCTAACAATCAACCGAAAAACACCACAATAATACATGAAGCAAGATCAGTTCAATGGGAAACTCTGTCTGGAAGAACCAAATGGACAATGAGAGAAGATACCGAAAGAAAGGATAAACAAGGGCAAACATTTATAATGGGGGTTGAAGAAGTGGAAGGGGCAGTGGGATCCTCCCCCTACATGAACTGAAAACACAGCGGGGGACACCAGGCAAACGGAAAATGGATGAACACATGAACAGGTAAGAGCAGGAGAGCCATCGCATGTGGCAGGCAAGCTCGGAGCAAAATCACAGAATGCCAACGGACAGAAGCACAGTAACTGAATCACACGCCAGTGAGAGCGCTCAGAGTTCCAGAACGCACAGTACCGCGAATCGGCACAGCCCAATCTACCTGTTTAAACAAGAGAAGGAAAAGTGCACATGTAGTAGCAGCCCGTTGGACACTGTAGCTACTCGAAACAAGCCAAGCGTTGGCGACAGCCCAGCTCACGACAACATGGACGCGGCGCACCATCTGATCAAAATTGGACTTAACTCCTTTCCAAATAGCTGCAAGGGATCCTAACCTTCCCCGTTATACTGTCCTAATATATCCTGGCCTCTAGACAGAACTAGATAGATCATACAAAGTAAGATACCTGTGGGAAATCCGAGGCAGAAACATAAACAAGGTAGAAAGAACGATGTTCACGATTCATGGTAAAAGAACAAAGATTAAGAGCACATATAAGAAAGTAGGGGCAAACGACAATTTCTCTTGGGCAGAGCAAACATAACAGGTGCAAATTATCAAATACAACAGTGACACATTCAAGACATGATTATCTGTAAAAACAAAGCGAAGGTGCATTGGCAGAAACTTTTTATTTTGTGAATAATCACAGGTAATGACAGTGAACTATGATGTACTGAAATCCCAAGATGTATCATCCTAACCAAAAACACTGGGGTACCCCCTCTCAGCCTATGGCAGTCAAAATCTACTTCACCTCAACCTAACTAGATGTAGATTTCTATAACACCAATCTATGGCAATGGATTGCCTACTCTGCCAAACATAACAACTGATGAAGTTCCATGAGAAAATAGCTGCTGCTGTTTAGCTGTCAAGGATGTGAGAAGCAATCTTCTCGTATTGCCTGGCATAGTCGCACCCCAGCAACTGAGCATTAGACTGTACAGCTGTGGAAAGATCTACCAGTGAAGCTTGGTAGGAACAGCCTAATTCTGAAGCGAAGCCGTTATTCCGCACACCATTTACACCAGCAGCAGCAACACTCCCATAAGCTTCACGCTTCCTAATTATGTTTCCTCTTGCTTTCGCAACACCTAAACAAGATTTCAGCATCTGACATATGTACACATTCAGCCCAGAGTTCAGCAGATCAGCACACTCCAAGGATATGCTAAGGCCTTCGGCTTTCAGCTTATTCTCGAGTAGCTTTGACAAGTATTGTGTATCCGGCAATTCACCATTACTGTAGCAAACCTCTGAAGCATAAGATATCGAAGGCTGAGGATTCTGAGCCTTTGAGGGGATTCCCAGCGGAGCCCTAATCGGGCTCTGACTCTGCACACACACCGGGCTGCCCCTGGCTTGGTCAACTTCCTCGCCATCCTCCACGGACACAAATTCCCCGGCCCCTGGATGACCAAGAGGGGACTTTCCAAGTGGACTCGGCTTATCTCCGAACCTCCTGTCCCGGCTACCCACTGGCCGCACCCTCCTCATCAGCTGCACGCCACTAGTCAGTGGCCCGTTCGTCACGGTGCTTGTCTGTGAATTCCCGGTGGGAGTCTGCCTGCTGGGCGGCGGCCCCAGCGACATACAAGCATTGCCGAGGATAGACCGGACAAGGAAATTGTGAAGCTTAATGTTCTCCTTCCCCAGAGCAGTCACACAGATCTTGTCAAACTCGCTCTTGCCAAGCTGAAACCCCAGGAACTTCTTGAGGCTATGGAAGTAGAGCTCAGCGCGCTGGTGGCCGATCTTCCTGACAAGCCGCGACTTGATCTCCGCCGTGTCGACCCGAGCAACTTTCCTCGAGGGCTGCATCTTGCAACAACACCAAATGTGGCAGCTCCGCGAAGGCGAGAGCAAACCCTAGCTTCTGCCGCCGAACACCTAGGTGGAGCTCCAGAAATCCCGTAGGGCTGGCCGCAAGAAGTGTCCTGTAAGCGAGAATCTGTATAATCAGATCAAGAAACACAGAGTTTAGAACGAAGATTTTGCTACATGGTCAGGTCAGCACAAGCGTTGCTCCGTGATCTAAAACAATGTTTCGAGCAAACCCATTTTCGGGAATCCACAATCCGAAACAAACCCACCTCGAATTTTACAAACTCGACGACATCACGAGTGAAATACCATCGACATCACGGGTGGAATTTCCTCGATGAAATTTTTTGGAAAAGACGGAGAGGATTAGGGGAGGACGGGGAAGACGCTGACCTGGATCGGAGAGGCCGGACGCCCGAGCCGAATTCGGCGAGAGAATGGGTTCTGCTGTGGCCGCCGCAATTGGAGAATTTTTCTTCCCCCAATTTTATTCCCGTGGTCGCGACGAACAGCAGTGTCAATTGGACTCCCGGTCTAATGTCTCGCTGACTGGTTGGGCCCGTGCGTCATGTTGAAGCGGATGCAGAGCGGGCTGGCATTGTTGGTTTGGGTTGTCGGAGTCAAACAACCCGAAAATCGGCCACTCCTCACCCTTCCTTTGCTTTGAGAGTCGTGTGGAAGCGTATTGGTCTATCCCAAGCCCTTTTCGCCGGAGTAGCTGATTGGAGGTCGCAAAGGAGAGACGCCACAATAGCTGTAGGATGTAGCGGATGGTGGCGAGGGGGACGGGAGTGGTGTGGCGCGCGGCGTGGTGATTCCGCTCCTGGCCTGCCGAGGCGTCGAAAGGGAGTGGAGCAGCGGCGGCGACGTGCCCTTTCAATCGACCCGGTGGTCTTGCTCCTCTCCCTGGAGGGGCAGTTGTGTTGGAGCTTCGGGATCTGGCGAGCCAACTTCCTCCTCTTCCAAGTCATCATGGTGGCGGCGCTGCTCGTCGCATTCATGTTGCCGAGTGCGGGCTCGAGACGGATTATCTCGTGTGTGTCATTGGTCTCGTCATGTTTGTGGCTATCGCCTTGCAAGTGGTGCTTCTCAGACCGGCGGCGGTCCGGTAGGCCCGCGTGAACACGGTGACGATGGGGCTTCTTCTTGGCGGTGGGGATCTACGGTGTGGCGGATCCCCTGGTGGACGGAGGAGTAGGGACTAGTGCTGGGATTGGCAACATCGATAGCACCGTTGTTGTAGTGCGTGACAGGGCTTCAGAGGCCCATCGGGCTTGGCTAGTCCAGGGACGGCCTTGTTTATTAACGCCTTCTGACGATGGAGGCAGTTTCGTCTGTTGATGTACCGTCGAGTCTCATCGAAGTTTCTTCTTTTTGGTCTTACCGGCCTCGCAACATGGGTCAGGTGAGACGACGGTGGTGACTGCAAGACCGTGGTGGTATGTGCTGGTGGGCGAAAGTGATGGAGGGTCATGGTAGTATACGCTACTGTAGGTGGGAAAGAGATACACTAAACTCTCTTTAGAAAGGACGGCGACACTCGTAGGCGTCACCATGTCGGTGTCTAGACGGCAAGGTTTTTTTCCGGCCCTTTAAAACGAAATTGGTGGAAGTAGAAATAGAATAAAGTTTTTTGTCTGAATAATGTGGAATTTCTGATTTAGGGCTATTCCGCATGACCAATCTAGCCAATCTAATAAGTAGGTTAACTTACTTTCTACGAAATCTATTCCACGTGCCTCATCACGATGAGCAATCATGTTACGGTTAAAGAATAAGTTTATCTATTTGTTTGAGTTTTATAAATGATTCAAGGGGTCTCTTGGTTCTGGCAAATCATCCACTTTTTGTCGGTATCTGTACTGCATTTGGTCCACATTTTTTCCGATGGAATCGGCTTCTGTATTTGTTTTTAGAGTTTATATATTTAATTTCGCTTTCGTAAAATGCATATGAAAATAAATATGGCACTAGCAAGTTTCGTTTCTTTTGCAGGCCATTTCCACTTTTTTGGGTTTTGCGGGCCATTTTCTTTTGACGTGAGTCCCGTCTGATCGGGTTGGCAAGTAGAATTCTCTATAATGTGCTGGAGTCAAGCTTGCGGTTCTATATTCTCGGTCACGCCGCAATACCCATACGGTGTTGATCACATCAGCAATGTGGTCCTTATATTTTGTTCCATGTTCACTCATCTGACATCTCAAGCGGGTAACACCCCAGCATTTAGGATGACAGGAATAGGAATCTGAGCATATGTATGTATTCATCTGTAAAATCTGGATAAATTTTTCGCCAAACAAAAACTTAAAGTGATCAGAGTTTCTTTCACTATCTAGAGGTAGGAATAGCTCTTTATAGTGATTGGTATAAATTTTGACATGACCTTTGGAAATTAATGAGTTTTGGGGGGAAATAATTTGAATTCAATTTGAAATTTGAATCATTTGGAAAATATTTAAAAATTAGAGTTAGTATATTAAATTGTTTTCCAGAATGATTTAGTAATATTGTTTGTTTATATTAAAAATATACTAAACAATAATAAGAATTTAAGACAAGGAAATTTAAATAAGAAATGAAATCTTATTTATTTTCTTTATTCTATAATAATGTTACAAAGTAACATAGATACAAAAAATAAAAAGAAAACATCACAGAAAGTGAATTACGATTAAATGAAACTCCATTAAATTATAAAAATATTATTACAAGACTCATTACAAAAGAATATTACAATAAAGATCTATACTACTTATCTATTCCTATACTACATCTTGAGCATCCAGATCTTTGTTCCTACAAAATAAGAAAATCAACTAAAAATGAAATAAAATGTTAGTTGGTTATTTTTACTCTCAGTGGAGAACAGTGAAATGCACTGTTTTTATTACCTCATTGAGTAGTTAAAGGGGAAAGTTTCACCAATGTATAACATTTGTTCTTTTCAAACAAATATCTTCAGATCCACATCATTAGCATAGTAAAAGGGGCAAGTTTCACCAGGATAGTAACTAGCAAAAAGATGGAAGTGAAAACCAATTCACTTGATTTGATCCAAAACTAGCTCAAATAGTAAAGCAGCTTAGTCAACTAATTTCATATAGTGTGTTGTCGAAACAGCAGCAGCGCAAGCAATCAAAAGGGAATACACTGTCGTAGCACAGCTACCAGGAAACCCATTCTATCTTCCCATTCTCAAGCACATAGCCAAGAACACACTAAGTCTGCCAAATTCCCAACAAATCCACCCGCCAAGATACACAACAAATCATCCAAGCATCCACAAGATGGTGACATAAGGAGGGGGTGGTGCAGGAGAATAGCAAGGTCAAGTACAAGATCACAGGAGCTAGGAGGAGCAGGAACAACACTAGGAGGTGCAGAGCCAGATCAAGCCAGCAAGAACAAGTTAGCAAGATTAAGCCAGCCATATCGAGCTAGCAAGATCAACTAGCACCACAACATCATCAACAACAATCAAGTTGTATGGTGAGTACACATAAAACCATCACATGATCAATCCATATTAGATTATCAGAGCATGTGTTGTTTAATATGAATCTTCCCAGAAAACACCCAAGTGGGGTGTATCCATCACAGAAGTAATTTAAATGAAAGCCAATGACCAATCTTTACAGACAACACCAAGATCTCAACATGTGCATCATTGATCTTAGGTATAAATCTATATTTCTACATCCAAATATATCAGCAACCTTAGATCAAGATTTCTGGGCACATCTTTAAAAGAGTAGCACCTTAGAAATCAATAGATCTTAATGTAGGGGTTCGTAGCATGGAAAACAAAAAAATCTACCGCGTGAACACACACAAGCCAAGATCTATCTATTATATTGTAGCAACGAGTCAATTAGAGTACTCACCCTCAAAGATTCCAAAGCGGTTAACGAGAGCAGATTCTCGTGGGTGATGTAGTCGTACACTTGCCGATCTCAAGTTCGCGTAGATGATCCTTTCGACGTCGTGTTCCGGCAGCGCTCCCGCAGTCGGTCACACGTTCGGTACTCGATGAAGACCTTCATATCCCTTGTTCCAGTAGGCAGCGAAGGTTGTAGTTCTCTCCTCGCGATTCCAGCAGCACGACGGCGTGGTGTCGGAAGTAGAGAGGAGATCCCGCAGGGCTTTACCTTAAGCTGGAGCAGGTAGGATGGAGTAGTAGGGTTCCCCGACATTCTAGGGTTAGGGGTCGGAGAGGAGGAGGCGTGGCCAGCGGCGGCTGTCAGGGGCGGTGGGCTCGTGGGGTGGGGTTGTGGTGGTCTTGTGTTAACGCTCCCATTTGCAAGATGGAGTCGTGGGCGACAACGCTAATACATATTTCTAATACATTATGTGGACGACATATTGTTGATTGGAAATGATGTATCTTTTATTGACAAAGGTTAAGAATTTCATTTTGATGAAAGACTTGGGCAAAACCCGAATATTTAGCATGAATGTCTATAGTGGATAGACTGTGATGCTAATATGGTTATGCCAAACGTACATATATGAGATATTGAAGGAGTTCAATATAGAAAAGACAAGAAACAGTTCTTGTCGCATGGAAAGGAATTGAATCAAGATTCAAGTGTATCGACACTTGATAAGTGAAACAAGATTCAAGTGCTTTGACACTTGATGAGTGAAATCACAAGGATGTTTTGATCAATCATACCATGATATGTACACATCCAGATATGTCCTATGCTCTAAGTTTTATGAGCATATACCAAAATGAATCATAAAATGATCATTGGACGATAGTAAGGATATTCTTATGATCTTTTAGAAGAATTAAGAATATATTTGTGTAGAAGTGACAAACAATTACAAATAGTTCATTGTAAAGCATTACATTGATACTAGTTTTTGTCACGAGATACAAATTAAGTTTATATCAATTTAAACTATGGGTGGCACAATGAAATGGAAATAAAGTTTCCATGAGGGATTTGGATGAATTCCAAAGTTAAGACATTGTGACGGATACTACAACAAAAAGGCTAAGTATATGACTGCTATAGTAGCAGCAAAGGAGGGAATTTGTGTCAAGTAGTTTGTTATCAAACTAAGGTGTGGTTCGCAATGGGCTAACACTAAAGATATACTGTATGACAATGGTATCGACGTGATTTAACCCCAAGGAACTAAAGGTCTCACCAAAAGACCAAATTTATACAATGCCATCTCATTGGAGAATGAGTGATGCGTGAAGACGCAAAGACATGCAAATACACAAGGACCTGAAGCGTCAGATCCGTTGATTATGTTAACCACTTGCAATTGCGTATATGGAACACCAGAAAGCCATATGTGTTCAATACGCAAAGTGAAAGTACAAAGTAAGTCGCCTAGAGGGGGGTGAATAGGCTTTTAAAATTATTACGGTTTAGGCTCAAGTAAATGTGGAATAAAACTAACGTTTAATTTATTGAGCACAAAACCTAGCCACTAAGTTCACCTAGGTGCACCAACAACCTATGCTAAGCAATACAAGCAACAAGGTGATAGCAAGGTATAAATACTTCAAGCACGATGGCTATCACAATGTAAAGTGCATAAGTAAAGGGTTCGGTTGAGAGATAACCGATGGGCGCGGAGACGAATATTTGTTTCCCGAAGTTCACTTCCAAAGAAGCTACGTCTCCGTTGGAGAGGTGCGATGGCGCAATGCTCTCTGAACGCCACAGATGGCTCACCTCGAGGTGTGGTGGCTCGAAGCTCACCCAACGCCACACAAGGCCTCACCCCGGATGCGGAAGCACGCAACTCACCGACGCCACAAAAGGCTCACCCTATTCTCCCAAGTGCGCACCACAAAAGGCGGGCACTTGCTCCACTATGGGACGCTTGAGGGCGGTCACCGAACCCGTACAAGATTGGGGCTAACTCCACAACTCAATTGGAGGCTCCCAACAACAAAGCCACAAAAGGCCAACAATGCCACAAAAGGCCAACAACGCCACAAAAGGCCAACAACGCCACAAAAGGCTACAAGACCACAAAAGGTCAACAACCCAACCACACAACCATCTAGGGTTCCAAGGAACCCAAGAGAAACAAGCTCACAAGCTTGAACTCGCCAAATCTCCGAGGAGAACTCAAACCTATGCACCAAATGCAACGGCAAGTCCTTCTCTCCCAAATTCCAACAAAGCTACAAAAGCTATTGGGGGAATAAGGGAGGAAGAACACAAGAGGAGAACACAAAACTCTCCAAGATCTAGATCCCAATGATTCCTTCACAAAGAAGGGATTTGGCTTGGGGGATTGTAGATCTAGATCTCCTCTCTCAAATCCCTCAAAAAGATGCAAGAATCATAGGAGGGGAAAGGGAGAGGGAAAGCTTCTTCACGGTTGACAATGGAGGAGAGAGAGAAAGCCAAGAACCAAGAAGAAAAGCTAGTGCCCACGAAGGGGAAGAGGAGCCCCTTTTAAAGGGCTCCCAGATCTGCCCGTTATGGGCATTCGCGACTCCTGGCCAGAACTTCCGGTGGGAGGCCGGAACTTCCGGTGGCACACAGCCAACGGTCAAAAACCGCGGAGCGAGAAACTGAAAAAGCGAATCCTGGTCGGAACTTCCGCCGGTTCACCGGAACTTCCGGTGGGAGCGAAACTTCTGGTGGAAGTTCCGACAGAAGTTCCGTCAAATAGACATATTCAAAACAGAAGGTTACTAAACGTGAGCGGAACAAGACCCGGAACTTCCACCGGAACTTTCGGCGGCAAAGATGCCCTAGCGGAACTTCCGGTGGGAAGCCGGAACTTCCGGTCAGGGAAATTCCAGAAACCAGAAAACCAGAAACGCAATAACTTTTGCATCCGAACTCCAAACAGGATGAAACCAATTTTGTTGGAAAGATAACGACGAATAGAATCCTGAAGGTGTGGAGCCGGAAAACTCGCAAGATCAAAAACCGCAATAAGATATGCAAGTGAAATCCTTAGATGATGAGATAGAGCTTGTTATGATGGTGACCACAAGCTCTAGATCCTCTCATGGACAAGAACCAAATAACAACCAAGAAAGATGATGCTATGAATGCAAAGGTTTGAGCTCTCTCCGAACGATGCAGACAAGACACCCGCTTGAGAGCCCCTCTTGATAGCACGACTATCTATCCTAAACCCGGTCTCCCAACTAACAATACGAGACCGGCAAAAGAAAAGCCCTATCAAGAACATACCCTTGCCTTGAGCATCCCACTTGAACTTGATGTAGACCGTCTTGTTCTTCTATAGTGGGAATACCTTTCTTGGATGCTCTTGCTTGATGAAGATGAAGACTTGCAAATTGCTCCCCCATACTCCATGGGGAAACCTCTTCTTTGAACTTGTCTTCATCATTCCATGAGCACGAGGATGGCAAGCTTCAAGCATGAGATCTTCTAGAGATGGCGCATCTTGAGCTCGCCCTTCTTTATCCCTACTTGAGGTTGATCCATCTTGATGCAACTCTTTGCACATGCCTTGATCGACCTTCAAGATCCTTCTTTCTTCATGATTCCAATGGGCACAAAGCCCTTGGACATTTCTTCATCTTCCAACCTTGAGACCAACACATGGCCCAAGCGATGCCAATGGACAAACCTACAAGTGAAACTCAATTTACACATTAGTCCATAGAGATTGTCATTAATTATCAAAACCACACATGGGGGCATACATGCCCTTTCACAAAGTTTCTAAACTAGATTATTATCTCTAGTGCAAGTGGGAGACTGAAGGGAATATGCCCGAGAGGCAATAATAAAGTGGTTATTATCGTATTCCTTATTTATGATAAATGTTTTTTTACATGCTATAATTGTATTAATACGTAAACTTTAATACATGTTTGTTTAATAAACAAAAAGGAAGTTCCTAGTTATGCCTCTCTTATAAACTAGCTCGTTGATTAACAAGATGATCAAAGGTTTCCTGATCATGGACATTGGATGTTGTTAATAACGAGGTCACAACATTAGTAATGGTGTGATAAACATTCATCCGAAGTATAGCATTACGATCAAGGTCATTGTGTTTATATTTCTATAACATCATACGAAGTAATCTTAGTCCTTAGACCATGAGATCATGTCAATCACTAATACCGAAAGAGTATCTTGATAACATCAAACGTCACACCGTAACAGGGTGACTATAAAGATGGGTTCAGTGCTACGAAGGTGTTATGTTGAGGCTCAAGGATCAAGAGTGGAATTTGTACATCCCGATGACGGATAGATATACTCTGGGCCCTCTCGGTGATATCACATTAGTTATCTTGCAAGCAAGTGATTTGATCACTAGAATGTTATATCACGGGAACGAGAAAAGAGTACATGTCGGTAACGAGATCAAACTAGGTATGGAGATACCGATGATCGAATCTCGGACATGTAATATATCGCGAGACAAAGGTATTGAGTTACATGCGTATAAGGTTCACACGATCATAGAAGTCATCGTTGAATATGTGGGAGTCAGTACGGATCTCCAGGTCCCGCTGCTGATTATTGATCGGAGAGGGGTCTCGATCATGTCTACATTAGTCACGAACCGTAGGATGACACACTTAAGGGATACCAACACCATTTGGAGCAAATAATATGCCAGAGAAAGAAAAAGAAAAGCGTAGGAATTTATTTCACTAGACACCGAAACTGTTTCGATTGAAATTGCTGAAACTGGTTCTGCATGTGAAATTGAATACTAGCAAGGGGTTTTATGTGAATGTTTGTTAATTAAATTAATTAACAAAATTCTGAATAAATAAATAAAAGAGTTTTATTTAATGAGAGATTGCATTAAATTTGGTGGAAATTTAATGGAGGTGGTGGAATTTTGAGTGGGTGGCTATTTATGTGAGTGGGAGCTCCACCCACATGAATGTGGAAGAGGTGGGGGCACCTCCATGGCTGCCACGCCATGGGAGGGGGCTTCCCCCTCTCCCTATAAAAGGCACCCCATTCCCTCCTCTCATCTCATACCTCCTCGCGTAGGATCTCTCTCCCCCCTTTAGAATTTCCCCATGGTCTCGGATCAGCGAGATACATGTTCCCGATGGCTTTTTCTGGAAGGATTTGTTGCTTCCGCTGATTCGCTGGAGCGAGGGCGTGGAGGTTGTCGGGGTACCGGGACGTGTGTGCGATCACGGATGCGCCACTGCTTTGCGGTGCTGGACGTGATGGTGCTAGACCGGCTGGACTAGATGGACTTCATCACGATCTTGAGATCGGCAAGCGTTCGACTACATCATCCACGAGTACAATCTCTTTAACACTATACGTTCTTCAAGAGTATGTATTCTATGGATGTATATCCACCCGTTGCTTGTATCTAGTAGATAGATCTTGGTACATAGTTGTTCCCATCGTAGGAATTTTTTGTTTTCTATGCTGCGAACCCTACACTTCCCGGCACCCTGCCGAAGGGGAGATCATCCCGGAGGCCTTCTTCATCATGATGCCAGCCTACGGTATGAAGCGTGAGTAGTTCCACCTTGGACTACGGGTTCATGTAGTAGCTAGATGGTTGTCTCTACTACTTTGTGCTACCATGTTTAGATCTTGTGAGCTCCATTCATGATCAAGATCATATATTTGTAATCATGCATGTTGTGTTTGCGGAGATCTGATCGATATTGAGATTACTATGTTAGATTGATTAATGGTTTTGTCTTATTGATTCTATCATGTTTGTGTTGTCTGTGATCTTGCATGCTCTCCGTTTCTAGTATCTATCTTGGTCAAGTAGATGCTAGTGACTCCAAGAGGGGGTATTTATGCTCGATAGTGGGTTCATGCCTCTATTTAATCTAAGGCAAGTGACAGAAATCTCTAAGGTTGTATATGTGCTGTTGCTACTAAGGAGAAAACAACGGTCTCTTGTTCATGGAACAAGTGGATTGTTTAGCTTACACACTTTGCTTAAAGCAGTTATCCATTGCTTGCAACTTAATACTGGAGGGGGTTCGGATGATAACCTGAAGGTGGATTACTAGTCATATATGCAGTTGGATGGCGGTCTATGTATCTTGTTGTATTGCCCAATCAAATCTCATAGGATCATGATTGTCTAGTATTGCATTGTTATGCCTTGCTTAGTCATGTCAATTGCCCTGCTGTAATTTGTTTACCCAGCATGCCATGTTTGTTTATTTTAAGGAGAACACCTCTAGTGAACTATGGACCCCGGTCCAATCATTACCAATGATATATCTTCCGCTGTTCATGTTTACTTTCTGCAAACCACTATTACCTTCCACACCATATAGTTGTAGGGATTCGTAGCATGGAAAACAAAAAAATTCTACTGCATGCACACAAACAAGCCAAGATCTATCTACTAGATTGTAGCAACGAGTCGATAGAAGCACTCACCCTCGAAGATTCCAAAGCGGTTAACGAGAGCAGATTCTTGTGGGTGATGTAGTCGTACACTTGCTGATCTCAAGATCGCGTAGATGATCCTTCTGACGCTTTGTTCCGGCAGCGCTTCCGTGGTCGGTCACACGTTCAGTACTCGATGAAGACCTTCCTCTCCCTTGTTCCAGCAAGTAGCGGAGGTTGTATTTCTCCCCTCGCGATTCCAGCAGCACGACGGCGTGGTGTCGGAAGTAGAGGGAAGATCCCGCAGAGCTTCGCCTAAGCCGGTGCGAGTTATGGTGGATCTAGGGTTTCCTGGTGATCTAGGGTTTAGAAGACCGGGAGAAGAAGGTGTCGGTGGCGGCTAGGGCGGCGGCACAGGGCAGCGTGCGACGGCGCACAGGGTAGAGGGCTAGGGCTTGGTGTTTTGGGACAGCCCTCCCCTCTATTTATGAGAGGGGGGCAGCCTAGGGAGGGGTGGATTTGAATCCAAACCCAAACCCAAGTTGGATTGAGAGAAGGACTCGTTCCTTCTTCCACTAGGAAACCATTATTCCAGTTTGACTTTTCAAACTCCCGTTTGACTTTCAATTTAGAGCTTTAATTCTCTCTCACAAATGCTCACACCAAGTGACCTAGGATATGATCCAATCATTCCAGTTACCCATGACACATTCATGGACCATTCCCCTTCCGGACCGGTGAACCTTCTAGAACCTTCTAGAACCTCTCCGATGAAAACATCGAAATCATTCCTGAACTCCGGAATCGGACTTTCCTTATATGAATCTTATTCTCCGGACCATTTCGGATCTCCTCGTGATATCCCGGATCCCATCCGAGACTCCGAACAACATTCGGTATCCCTACTAACATTCCATATCTACTAAACAACATCGAATCCTTAAGTGTGTCTCCCTACGGTTCGTGAATTATGCGGACATGATCGAGACACTTCTCCGATCAATAACCAATAGAGGAATCTGGAAATTCATATGGCTCCCACATATTTCTACGATCACTTTGCGATCGAATGAACCACTTACATACGATACCAATTTCCCGATAGTTTACTTATCCGAGGTTTTGATCGTCGGTATCTCTGCATACCTAGTTCTACCTCGTTACCGATAAGTACTCTTTTCTTGTTCCCGTGATATGTGATCCCTTGTGAGCCATTCACATGCTTGCAAGCTAATTGGATGACATTCTACCGAGAGGTCCCAGAGTATATCTATCCGTCATATAGATGGACAAATCCCACTCTTGATCCATGTGCCTCAACCCATACTTTCCGAACACTCAATACCATCTTTATAGACACCCAGTTACGGTGTGGTATTTGATGTCATCAAATCATCCTTCCGGTGATGGTGATTAGCATGATCTCATGGTCGAAGGAATTAGGTTACTATGTATCAGAAAGCTTATAGCATACAAACTATTGAAATGACTTGATCTTTATGCTACGCTTATCTATAGGAGTATGTCCATCATACCATTCTCCTAATGATATGATCTTGTATTAATAAAATCTCAATGTTCATGATTGAGAAACCACAATCATCTATTAACCAACAAGCTAGTATTATAAAGAGGCTTTACCAGGGACTCAAATTTAGTTTACAAATCACACAAGTATTAATGTTTCCGGTTAATACTATTATAGCATGAATGTAAACATTTATCATAAACACAAAGATATAATAATAACCACTTTTATTATTGCCTCTAGGGCATATCTCCACAGTCTCCCACTTGCACTAGAGTCAACTAATCTAGATTACATGGTAATATACCGAACACCCATGGTGGTTTGGTGCTGGTCATGTTTTGCCCTCGGGAGAGGTTTAGTCAACGGATCCGCCACATTCAGATTTGTGTGTACTTTCCAAATCTTTATGTCACCATCTTGGACATGCTCTAGAATAGCGTGAAAACGTAGCTTGATATGCTTCAGCTTCTTGTGTGACCTTGGTTCTTGCGCATTGGCTATGGAGCCCATGTTATCACAATAGATAGACATTGGGTCCAGCGCACTTGGAACAACACCAAGCTCTGTAATGAACTGCTTCATCCGTATCGACTCTTGTGAAGCCTCCAAAGTAGCTATGTATTCCGATTCAGTTGAAGATCTCGCCACAACGCTTTGCTTTGCACTCCTCCAGCTAACTGCTACACCATTCAAAGTAAATACTTATCCAGATTGAGATTTAGAATCATCCGGATCGGTGTTCCATCTAGCATCGATGTAACCATTAACAAAGAGTTGTTCATCACCTCCATAAGAAAGAACCATATCCTTAGTTCTTCTCAAGTACTTAAGGATGTTTTTGACCGCTGTCCAATGATCCACTCCTGGATCACTTTGATATCTGCTAGTTAAACTAACAGCATATGCAATGTCGGGTCTAGTACATAGCATGGCATACATAAGAGATCCTATGGCCGAGGCATAAGGAGTCTTACTCATCCTTTCTCTATCTTCTGCCATTGCAGGACTTTGAGTTTTACTCAAGGTTGTATTGGGCAACATGGGCAAGAACCCTTTCTTGCTATCTTCCATTCCAAACCTCTTTAGAACTTTGTGCAAATATGTACTCTATGACAATGATATTAGGCGTCTCGGTCTATCTCTATTAATCTTTATGCCTAATATGTAAGCTGCTTCGCCAAGATCTTTCATTGAAAAACTATTATTCAAATAATCCTTGACACTATTAAGAAGGTCTACATCATTCCCAGTCAACAATATGTCATCTACATATAGTTAAGAATGCTACAGAGCTCCCACTCACTTTCTTGTAAATACAAGCTTCTCCATAAGTTTGTATAAAACCAAAGCTTTTGATCACCTTATCAAAACGTTGATTCCAACTCCGGGATGCTTGCTTCAATCCATAAATGACCGTTGAAGTTTGCATACCTTGTTAGCATCTTTAGGATCGACAAAACCTTTGGGTTGTACCATATACAACTCTTCATCAATGTCTCCATTGAGGAACGCCATTTTGACATCCATCTGCCATATCTCATAATCATAATATGCAGCGATTGCTAACATAATCCTCATAGACTTTAGCTTTGCTACCGGTGAGAAAGTTTCATCGTAGTCAACTCCTTGAATTTGTCAAAACCCTTTTACGACAAGTCGAGCTTTATAGACAGTAACATTACCATCAACATCTGTTTTCTTCTTGAAAATCCATTTGTTCTCGACAGCCTTCCGGCCATTCGGTAAGTCCACCAAAGTCCATACTTGGTTTTTGTACATGGATCCAATCTCGGATTTCATGGCTTCTTGCCATTTATTGGAAT
This sequence comes from Avena sativa, assembly GCA_916181665.1. Classification (NCBI taxonomy): domain Eukaryota; kingdom Viridiplantae; phylum Streptophyta; class Magnoliopsida; order Poales; family Poaceae; genus Avena; species Avena sativa. Next base: position 130,178,989 of record OV702283.1, on the reverse strand, counting down.
CTAGGCTCATCATCGCTTCCTCATACGTCGCAGGGTCATCGGTGTTGTCCACCAACATGACACTCATAACGGGATCATACCAATCAGGAGTGGTACGAGTTCTTCTTGATCTGCGAGGTTCTGTAGTTACTTCAACCGAAGTTTCATGATCAACATCATTAGCTTCCTCTCTTATTGGTGTAGGCGCCACAGGAACTACTTCCGGTGCTGCGCTACTCGCAAGTTCGAGAGAAGGTTCAACAACCTCGTCGAGTTCTACTTCCCTTCCAGTCACTTCTTTCGAGAGAAACCCCTTCTCTAGAAAGGATCCATTCTTGGCAACGAAGATTTTGCCCTCGTATCTATGATAGAAGGTATACCCAATAGTTTCTTTCGGGTATCCTATGAAGACGCATTTTTCCGCTTTGGGTTCAAGCTTGTCGGGCAGTAACTTCTTTACATAAGCTTCGCAACCCCAAACTTTAAGGAACGACAATTTAGGTTTCTTCCCAAACCATAATTCATAGGGTATCGTTTCAATGGATTTAGATGGTGCCCTATTTAAAGTGAATGCGGCTGTTTCTAATGCATAACCCCAAAATGATAGCGGTAAATCTGTAAGTGACATCATAGAATGAACCATATCTAAGAGAGTTTGATTACGACGTTCGGACACACCATTACGTTGTGGTGTTCTTGGCGGTGTCAATTGTGAAAGTATTTCACATTTCTTCAAATGCTCGCCAAACTCGTAACTTAGATATTCACCTCCACGATCACATCGTAGAAATTTAATCTTCTTGTTACGTTAATTCTCTACCTCACTTTGAAATTCCTTAAACTTCTCGAAAGTTTCGGACTTATGTTTCATGAAATAGATATACCCATATCTACTCAAGTCATCCGTGAAGGTAAGAACATAGCGATAACCACCGCGTGATGCTACACTCATTGGACCACACACATCGGTATGTATGATTTCCAATAAGTCCGTAGCTCGCTCCATCATACCAGAAAATGGAGTCTTAGTCATTTTACCCATCAGACATTCTTCGCATATTTCAAGTGATTCGAAATCAAGTGATTCAAGAAGTCCATCGGAATGGAGTTTCTTCATACGCTTCACTCCAATATGACCAAGACGACAGTGCCACTTGTCGTTAATAACATCTCAATGTTCATGATTGAGAAACCACGATCATCTAGTAAAGAGGCTTTACTAGGGACTCTAATTTAGTTTACAAATCACACAAGTATTAATGTTTCCGGTTAATACTATTATAACATGAATGTAAACATTTATCATAAACACAAAGATATAATAATAACCACTTTTATTATTGCCTCTAGGGCATATCTCCAACAATAGTTAACCCTTTGTTTTCAGCAAACCAGTGAGATTGACAACCTCACTGTTTGTTGGGGCAAAGTCTTGAGTTTGTGTTGTGCAGGTTTCCAAATTTCTAGCAACACCTTTGAGTCGTTTACTTCCTCCTACTGGTTTGATAACCTTGGTTTCTTACTGACGGAAGACTTGATGTTGTGCTCATCACACCTTCCTCTTGGGGACTCCCAACGAAGCTGAAAGGATACTGATGTCGCCTAGAGGGGGGGGTGAATAGGCGATTAAAACTTTTCCTAGAGTGGCTCAGCAAAGGCGGAATAAAACTAGTGTTTACTTTGTAAAGCACAACCTAGAAACAACTAAGGTTTACCTATGTGCACCAACAACTTATGCTAAGCAATACGAGCAATAAAGTGATAGCAAGATATATATTACTTCAAGCACGAAGGCTATCACAATGTAAAGTGCATAAGTAAAGAGCTCGGGTATAGAGATAACCGAGGCACGCGGGGACACCGAAATTTTACCGAGTTCCTCCCTACATGGAGTACGTCTCGTTTGGAGAGGGGGTGGTATCAAACCACCAACGCCACAAAAGGCCTCCCTTATTCTCCGGTGAATCTCACCCCAATGGGATCGATCCACGCTTCCACTATCGGTGCACTTGTCGGTGGCAACCGGAACCTCTCACAAGATTGGGGCACTTCTCCACAACTCAATTGGAGGCTCCCAACAAATGCCACAAAAGGCCACAATGCCACCAAGGCTACAAACCGTCTAGGGTTCCAAGAACCCAAGAGGGACAAGCTCCAATGAGTAAATCAAACCAAATCCTCCGAGGAGAACTCAAACCGATGCACCAAATGCAAATGGCAAGAACACCACAAAGATGCTCAAATCCCTCACTCTCAAGTTCCAACAAAGCTACTAAAGCTATTGTGGGAACAAGAGAGGAGGAATCAAAGAGAGACACAAAATCCCCCAAAATCTAGATCTCCAAAGATACACTCACAAAGAGATGTTTTGGTTTGGTCAAAACGTAGATCTAGATCTCCTCCAACTACCCCTCAAATATATGCAAGAATCAATGGAGGGATGAGTAGAAATCGAGCTTAAGGAGTAAGGCAAATAGGGGCAAAGCTTTAGATCCAAAGAGGAGGAAGAAGTAACCCTAAAAGGCAAAGGGGCAAAGCTATTTATAGGGCTGGGCAAAATATGGCCGTTGGAGCCTGAAAGAAGCGGTAGTACCGGAAGTTCAAGCGGTACTACCGGAGAACTCCGGTACTACCGGACCAGGTACCGGACTTGGTACCGGAAGACCAATATTCAAAATTCATAAGCCCTAACCACAGCGGTAGTACCATTGATGCTACCGTAAAGCGGTAGTACCGCAAATGGCAACCGGTACTACCGGACGTGAAGTGGAATCAGCAGTTTAGACGAAAAAAGTCTCTGTCACGCCAGGTAGTAAAATGCGGTACTACCACATTTTACTACCTAGGCAGACAGAAGGTTTTTGCCAATGTTCAACAGTCTCTGCCCTGTGCGGTACTAAAATGCGGTACTACCGCATTTTAGTACCGGAGCAGGCAGAAGCTTTTGACAAGTGGTCAAAAAGCTTCTGTCGCGTTAGGTACTAAAATGCGGTACTACCGCTTTTTAGTACCTAGCCCGGCAGAGTCTTTTTGACAGTTAGTCAAAACCTTCTGTCGCATCCGGTAGCAAAAAGCGGTACTACCGCTTTTTGGTACCGCACCAGGCAAATATTCAAACGGCAATAACTTTTGACTGGAAGCTCCGATTGACCTGATTCCAATTGCTTTGGATAGAGGACGACAAGGGCTTGGTTATCACCAAGTGACCTGATAAATATTGATTATCACCAAGTGAGAAAGTATCAAGGAGAATAATGTGATATACCTAACTTGGTGAGAAACCGAAAAGCCGCATAAATCAAAATCGCAACAAGATACAAATGGAATATTCGATTTTGATGAACAAGAGCTTGTTATGGAGATTACCACAAGCTCTATATCCTCACATGGATAAGACCAAATAACAACCAAATACGATGATGCAAGTATGCAAAGGTTTGAGCTCTCTCCGAACGATGTGACCGAATTACTCATACGAGAGCCCCTCTTGATAGTACGGTTATCTATCCTAAACCCAGTCTCACACACACAACGTGAGACCGGCAAAAAGGAAACCCTATCAAGATTATACCTTTGCCTTGAGCATTCCACTTGAGCTCGGTGTAGACGATCTTTCCCTTCTCAAGATGGAACGCCTTTCTTGATTCCTCATCATCGACCTCGCATATTGAGCTTGCCCAACATATCTTCTTTGCATTTCATCGACCTTGAAGACAACACATGCTCCAAGCGATGCCAATGGACAAATCCTACAAGTATAACTTAATACACACATTAGTCCATAAAGATTTTCATTAATTACCAAAACCACACATGGGGGCCCAACATGTTCTTTCAGAAGCTCTACATTGATCTGAGCCACCATCAGAGGGGCAGCTATGGGAGGCGAAGTATGTATCCTTCCCCAACTCCCTATCCTTTGTGCGTGGTGGAGGGAGAGGAGGTTCCCTCTCCTCCCTCCACCAGGATACATTGTCCCAGTTTGACTTTTCAAACTTGCCTTTTGACTTTCAATTTTGGAGTTTGATTTCTCACTTTTATTTGCATGGCCCTTTGACCTAGCACATGATGCAACCATTCCACTTTGTCATGAATCATTCATGTATCCATCCCCTTCCGGTTCAGTGAACTCTCTAGACCCTTCTAAATCATTCTGGTGAAAACACCGAAATCATTCCTGAACTTAGGAATTGAACTTTCCTTATATGAATCTTATTCTCTGGACCATTCCGGATCTCCCCGTGATATCCCAGATCCCATCCGAGACTCCGAACAACATTCGGTCTTCTTACTCACATTCCATATCTACTAAACAATATTGAATCCTTAAGTATGTCTCCCTACGATTCGTGAATTATGTAGACAGGATCGAGACTCTTCTCCGATCAATAACCAATAAGGAAATCTAGAAATTCATATGGCTCCCACATATTTCTATGATTACTTTTGTGATCTAATGAACCATTTACATATGATACCAATTTCCCTTTGTCTCACAATATTTTACTTATCCGAGGTTTGATCGTCGGTATCTCTGCATACCTAGTTCAACCTCATTACCGATAAGTACTCTTTACTCATTCCTGTGATATGTGATCCCTTGTGAGCCAGTCACATGCTTGCAAGCTAATTGTATGACATTCCACCGAGAGGGCCCATAGTATATCTATCTGTCATATGGATGGACAAATCCCACTCTTGCTCCATGTGCCTCAATGATATGTCGGAAACATTTCTATAATTTTTGATGTTCCATGCTTGTTTAGTATCTACTTTGCTTTGATTTGTCCACACTTTGAGGTACTTTTCATATGTTTTCTGGTACTAACCTATTAACTAGTTTCCACAGTGCCAGTTGCCTATTTTCTGCTGTTTTTGGTTCCAGAAAAGCTAGTAAGGAAATATTCTCAGAATTGGACGGACAAAATCCAAAGTCAATATTTCACCGAGGAGAACACGGATTCCAGAGGAGTGTAACATCCCTAAAATCATGTTTCAAAACTCATGCATATCATCCATGCATCCATGATCATTTAGGGTTCCTTTTCAAAACCATTTCAAAAACAGGAGCATCTGATGCTCATTATTTTATGTAAGTATGTTATGGCCTTATTGCTAACTTCTAATGAGAAAGGTACTTATTTTAATCAGTAATGTTTTGAGTTCAAACTTAAGTGTTGTTTCTAAAGTTTGGTCAAGGTTTCAAAAAAAATTATGATTTATAAACCAATCCTTTACTATTTATAAATACTTAACTAAAGCTTGTTTTAAATTCTTTTTCAAAACTCAAGTTGATTTTTAAAGTGTGAATAGTTGTGTTACACATCCCAATAGGCAAGAATCAGCAAACTTTAGTGTGGAGAAAGTTTCATTTAAAACAGATTTGATTTGATCTTTCAAATTCAAACCAGAAATTCGAATCAGAAAAGAAAAAGTGAAAGGTAGAAAAAAATAAAGCAAACAGTCTAATCTGGCCCAACCCAGCCAGATAACCCATCTAGACCAACAGACTCTCCCGCGAGGAAAACTTTTCGCACCAGTTGTTCAACCCGCCCCTCACTGACGTCTGGCCCCCACCTCCTCTCTTTTTATCTCGCTGACAATAGCGGCCCACACGTCAGTCATCGTCTCCACCCCCAGCGACCAGTTCCTCCCCTAATTCCTCCGGCTGTTCCCCGCGGCTTCAATTCCCGTTGAATGCACGAGTAAATCCCGCCCACGACCACGCGTACTTAAGCGCCATGCTTCCCTTCTCCTTTTGCCCCAAACCTAACCCCACCAGAGCCACCAGGCTGCTCGGAATCTTATCGGGACACCCCTCTGCTCCGACGAGCTCGTCGTCGAATTCCGGTAAGCCCCACATTCCCCTCTGCCTATGGTTCCGACTAGCTTATTCTACATCCCCGTACGCACCTACTGACACCCTCCGCTTGCTCGCGCATGCTCCAGAAGCTCGACTCCGACCTCGCCTACTCGCCGTAGCCGTCTGCCTCTTCTCCGATGACCATCTGTGGTAAAAACCGTCCGCCCCTCTCCTCCTCGTGGACACACGCATAATCAGGATCATCATACACATCTAATGGACTATTTCTCTTGCCTTTTCGAGCCCTGCAGCGTCGCCAACATCGTCCGCCCGAGCACACCGCCGCCAGGAACTTCTCCGACGAGTAATCCACGATGACCCCGAGCGCCCCTTCGTCAACTGAGGCATCGTTGAGCATCAACACGTCGCGACGACCTCGGTGAGCCCTGCTTCTACCCTTTTTTCTTCCTGTATCGCCGGCTCCGCCGCTGACTGACCACGCCGCCCCCAGCCGCCGCCGCTAGCGCCACTCGTTTTGAGTCAATCAATTTGGGCCGTTAGATTTAGATCTAAGCGTCACGATAGATTCTCAAACAAAGAGGTAAGTTTTGTTCTGTGCCGTGCGATGCGCATTAGATCCAACGGCTGTCCTCTATCGATCTGCACGAACCGTTATCACCCAATAGGAAGCAACCACGTGGCCTGTCTGTTTAATAAAAACCAGAAATTAGATCAATTAGATGTTTAAACTTGAATAATTCATAAATTTTGATTCCCACGTCCAAATTTGACAAATTTTATATCATTGGAATCAGGAGAGAAAAACCTTTCTGTTTATGCAATGTGTTTAATGTTTTGCCTCTGTTAAAATGGTTGTTTCTGCAGAAACATTTGTAGGCATAATTTGAGTATAGTAATTATTTAGAAAATGATTTGTTTTTCAAATAAAGTTTATTTGGCTTGATTTGTACTTGTTTATGATTCAGTACTGTGCACTTGTCTTGTTTGGTGTAGAAAATCATCACATGGCATTTTGCATGCATTCATATATTTTTGCTTGTATATATTTTGTATGTGATTTGGTGCCATTATTTTATGTGTAGATTTTGGTGCAAATAGTGATTGTGATTATGGAGATTGTTGCTACTCCCCAAACTACCAAGGCAAGTGGTGCTTCATGATTTTATTCCTATGTTTTTTAACTATGCACTAGAAATATTTTGCTAGACTTGCATGAATATTTTTGATCCAAATGCTATGCTTGGGAAATCCTAGTAGTGGTAGAATTGCTAGAAATTCTAAGTTAAGATGCTTATCAATGCCATGCTTAGCCTAGCTAGTAGCAACCAAGGGTGGTTATATATTCATGCTATGAGTAAATATTTCTAAGTCTTTGGACTTATGTTTTTGCTTAATAAAACAACTAAGTGAATGAAACACCTGGGTGGAATGGAAAGAATGGGTTATGTTGAGTGGTTACAGAAGGCCCATTTCTATGGCTTACCTTGCGTATCTCACTTGTGGAAAGCCACCCAGGAACAAAGGGATTTGAGAGGCCAAATGTTAAGAAGCTTCTAGTGCAGCCACATGGCATTATGGGCTCTGCCTGGATCATATAGGTTGCAATAACTTAGCCATTTGGACAGTTGGTGGTAGTGGGATGATAGGTTGGAGCGCGTCCATTTGGTCTAAGGGAAGGCTTCTGAAAGGTCCTGTCTTGGTGAAAATCAAGTCCTGTGGGGAAAGTGCACAACCTCTGCAGATGGAAGAATCTAAGTACTTAGCCATGTCCCTGGTATTGGACAACTTGAGCATCAAGACATGGAAGCTATCAAGAATCTCCTCATCCCAACTTTTAAGTTAAAACTTGTGGGTGAACAAGGGTGAAGGTACACCAATTTCTATTGGTGTTTGTAAGGTTCCCAACCTTTAATAAGGTAGAGATCCCTGTGTTTACAATGCTAGTCCCTGGATCAATAGCTAGCATCCACAGTTAAGATGTAATATCAAGAAACATAGGTCATAATACAACTTTATAACCAGGAATAAAATAATTTATTACATCTTACATAACTCATTTGGCTATCTCATTACAATGCAGCAGAAAATAACAATAGCATGGGGTCCTTCATCTTCAAAGTTCCACAGGCAGACATGTTGGTTGTAGACTTGTAATCCTAATCATTTAACTTCACTAATATCAAACAAACCTGCAACATAACAAGTTACAGACACAAGGGTCAATACATTTGAATTGTATTGGCAAGTGATACTAGGGTAGTATAGTGGAGTCTATCATCTATATGCATTTGGCTAAGTGGAGCTTAGGCTCGCTTTGCTCAAATTAGATTTTCCTTATCATTTGAAAACACTAAGTTTTTGTTTATCAAAATCATTCCCAAGGCATCTCCCAATAGAAATTGGTGATCCTTCAATCCCTTGTTCACCCACAAGTTTTTAACTTAGAAATTGGGATGAGGAGATTCTTGATAGCTTCCATGTCTTGATGCTCAAATTTTCCTTTGCCAGGACATGGCTAAGTACTTAGATTTTACACTCTGCAGAGGTGGTGCACTTTCCCCACAAGACTTGGTTTCACCAAGACAAGATCTTTCAGAAGCCTTCCCTTAGACCAGAATGGACGCGTCCTAACCTATCATCCCCTACCACCAACTGTCCATTTGGCTAAGTTCTTGCAACCTATATGATCTAGGCAGAGCCCATAATGCCAAGTGGCTGCACTTGAAGCTTCTCAACATTTGACATCTCAAATCTCTTTGTTCCTGGGTGGCCATCCACAAGTGATATACACAAGGTAAACCATAGAAATGGGCCTTGTGAACCACTCAACACAAACCATTCTTTCCATTCCACCCAGGTGATTCATTCACTTAGTTGTTTTATTAAACAAAACATAAGTCCACAGACTTAGAAATTTTCCATAGTATGAATATATATTCCACCCTTGTTTTCTACTAGCTAAGCTAAGCATGATAGTAGTAGGAATCTTAACTTAGGAAATTCTACTAAGGTTTCATCTACTAGGATTTCCCATGGCATAGTTTATACTTAGAAAAATTCCATCAAGTCCTACTTAGAAATATCACTAATGCATAGTGAAAATAATGGGACAAAAGTATGAAGCATCACTTGCCTTTTTGGTACAGAGTATAAGTTCACTCCTTGATCTTTGCAATGTTCACTCACTTCAAATCACTACAATTCAATCAAGCAAACAATATTTCAATCTACCATTCAAGCAATTCATCACATAAAATAATAGAAACAAAACAATGCATGCAAGCATGCCAAACTTTGTTTTATTTATAGAAGTGGTTTATAATTGGTTATAAACATTCTAAAACACTTTATTGGTCATTTTATAAAGTGGCAAAACTATTTGCAAAAGATTTTATCTATAAACCATTTTTAAACCAAATCATTATTTTATGTGGTTAAAAATGCCTTTATCAAAGTAGCAATCTTTATAGGGTTTACCAAATAAATTTTCAAATCATAAAACTTGGTGTTTGGGGTCAGAGAGTTTATTCCAAAACTTTTCCCAAAGATTTTCTCCCAAAAGCATTTTTAATAAATAAACAATATTTTTATTTGATTAGAAATGGTTTAAATCAAAGGTTTATTCTTTTGCTTCACCAAATACATTTTTGAAACCACCAATTGATTCCTAGGGTCAGTAGGTTCAAAACAAACCATTTGCCAAAGATTTTATCTCAAAAATCATTTTATAACAATTTTTATATTCTAAACATGCATACACAAGTTTCTGTAAAAACAATCAATTTTACAGAAGCATTTTACTAAACAAAGTGCATGGTCAGAATCCATTGATATAAAATTTGCAAAACTGGACGTGTGGTTTGAAAGTTATGAATTTTTCAAATTGGAACAACACATAGATCATTTCTGGTTTTTAAAACAGACTCTGGGCCACGTGTCTAGTTCTTATTCGCCCATACCGTTTCGCTCGGATCAGCAACGTGGACCGCAGGATTTAAGTTACATCGCACAACACAGATCGCATACCCCTTCGGCTTTAAGTGATTCTATCGCATCCATTAGATCAACATCTAACGGCTATCAAAACTCTGACCATGTTCTGGCGGCGCTCGACGGCAGCGCGCGGCAACGACGCTCGGCTAGCGGCGGAGCTGGCGAAATAGGAAGCAAGGGAGGAAGAGGAGCGGCTCACCAGGTTCGGGAGATCACGACGATGCTCAACGTGCTTGCGGTTGGTCAAGGGGCGCACGGTGGTGATGGCAATCGCTTGCCGGAGTGGAGCTGCGCCTCGGGCTCGCTCAGATGTCGTCGGGGGCGAGGCTAGAGGTCACTCTATGGCAAGTAGATGGTACGATTAGACGCGCACGGTACCAGGGAACATGTGAGCATCAAAGATAAACACCGGGGTGGTCTGAGCTTACCAGGAAATCTCGCCGGAGGAAATGGCAGGCGGTGGCGCTACTGGTCATCGTCGTTGCCGACGCTGCAGAGCACGCACAGGCGAGCTGGCGCTACGGGGAGGTTCGCCAGGAGGTGGGGAGCACGTGAGCGTGGTCAAGGAGGCAAGGGGAGGTCTGGCTTCGTCATAATTGTCTGGGGAAGGTCGTCGGGGCAGTGAGGGTGCGTGGAGAAATTCGTCCAGCCTGGGGGCAGAGAGGGGGAGGCGAGTGAGGGGAAATGAGGAGGAGAGGCAAGCGTTTAAGATAGCATGGTCGCGGGGTGGAGTAACACTGGCAGTAACGAGTATTGACGCGAGCGTTTAACGGCAGAAACCGCCGACGAGGTTTGCGCGCGGGTGAGGAAGAAGAGAGCTGGCGGTGGGGTCTGGCGTCAGTGAGAGAAGGAGAGAGGGATTGGGGTCCATCGGTCAGCGACGCTGTGGGTTTTTCCTGCGGTGAAAAACGGTTCGCTCGGGTGAGAGGGAAAGGTGGGCTGCTGGGCCTTAGTGGGCTGGCTGGGCTGGGCTGAGTCTTTTACTTTTTTTTGTTCTGATTGTTTTTCCTTTTTCCATTTGTTTAATTCTGTTTTGATTTTGATTAAACAATTCAAACATCAATTTGAATTCAAATCTTTGCCAAATTTTGTGAAGACTCAAATACTGATTAATAGTATATTCTGAAGTCAATTTTGGAATAAAATTTTATTCTTTTTGGGTTCTTTTAATTATTCAAAAATGCCCTTGTTTTAAATCAAATAAGATTTAATAATATTTCAAACACCATTTAAATTCTTTAAACTTTCCAAATCCTTTCAGTAGGTTTTTATTTGTTTATTTGGGTTCAAATAATTCATCTTGAATTATTTGGAAAGTATTTAATATGATTCCTAAATCATTTGAATTGGGTATTTGTTTTAATTCCAATGGAGTTAAATATAGTTTTTAATTCCCTAAATTTATTTGGAAGATTTATTTGAGTTAAATTAATTTAAACAACTTTTATTCCACTTGGGTATATTCCAAAATACTAATTTCTCATGAATTACATAATTATTCTTATTAGAGATTTGTCTTTATTAAAATAGGGATAGAATGGTTAATGCCATTTTATTTTATTTTGGAAATTCTTTATTCTTTTATTTTATTTGGATTTGGATTATAATTCATTCCATTTGCTTATGGTCTTGGTCAAGATTTAATTTGGTCTTTAAATATTCCTTATTTAATATTTCTTTCTTCATCTTTATAAAATCCATATTTTTTTATTTATAGATCCAAACTTGGTGATTCCAATTGTAAAATCTTATTTGATATTTATTCATCCTTTTAAATATCTTTGGGATCACTTGCACACCATTTGGTATGGATCTATAGATAGGTTCTTTATTAGCTTTGGAAATTACTTTTCCTTATCTTATTAAATTCATAAGATTTTATTTATGGCTCCAAATTAAGTGAAACCAATTTCTATGGCTTTATAATATTTCTATTTGTCTTTCTTGATCATTTGTAAATGTTTTGTTGACAAATTTTTATATGGATCAAATCCATAGGCTTGGGGATAACTTGGAAATGATTTTCTTCCATTAGGGTTTTAGGGTTTGGATTTATTTTCCAAGTGATTAAATTTCCAGATGCATTTTATGAGGAATGCATTTCTTTTGATTTTGGATTTTGTTGAATTCAATCTTTAATTAAAGTTTGTTCAAGATGGGATTTTAAGTTTCCATTTAGAAACAAAGTTTCTTTTCACCTAGTTTTTCAACAATAATTTATTTTGTTTATTTATTTTTCACATAACAAGATTTGGAAAATCTTGGGATGTGACAGTGTTTCCTTGGGAAGATTTTTTCAAAGGAAAACTTAGTGTTTTCAACTAATAGGTAAAACCTATTTTTGAGCAAAGCAAGCCTAAGCTACACTTAGCCAAAATGCATATAGTATCTTGTCTACCAATATTCTACTAAGGTATCACTTGCCAATACTATTCCAAAGTATTGACCCACTGTGGCTGTAACTTGTGATATTGCAGGTTATTCTGATGATGATTAGGGGTTATGAGTCTACACTCAACATGCTTGCCTGTGGCACATGAAGATGAAGACTTATTTATCTTATTATATATTTGAACTCTTGTATTAGGCCTATGGCCATGGAGTTTGTAAAAGACTATGTTTGTCTCTGGAATGATATGTAATAATGACCTTTGTTTCTGTGTACTTCATCTTAAACTGTGGATGCTAGCATTGATCCAGGGACTAGCATTGCAATCACAGGGATCCTTACCTTTATAAAGGGAGGGATCTTACAGATGGTATCAGAGAACTGTGTTGCCTGTAGGATTATGACCCTAGGATTGGAAACCACGAAGGAAATTTTTTCAACAACTTCCACACCTGTCTTTTCTTCTCGTAAACTTTTCTAATCTTATTTCTCATCTCTATTTGTAGATGAACTCCATCAACGACGCCGTGAAGAAGGGACCACTCATGACTATGACTTTGGAGTGTGAGACAGAATTCCCCAAGGCTCTCAAGGACCTCATGGTTGCCATGGGAATACATGGTGTAGCTGTGTACAAAGGTTTTCCTGTGATGGATGAAGGAGTTGAGTACTAGTGGGTGCAACTTCACTTGTATAAAAACAAGGAAGACAACCACAAGGACTCAGGATTCTGCATGGTCACCAACTCAGTGATGCACACCACATTCTTTGATTCAGCAAGGGATGCAGCTTGGAAGGCCATCAAAGAGCTTGGTGATAGAATCAAGTGCAGAATGCTAAACACCCAGAATGACCTTAGGGAAGAAAAGAAGCATACCCAAGAGTTAGAGGCTACCAATCAATGTTTAAGAGAGGACATCATAGACTTAGCCATTGAGTCATGTGATCAAGATCGACATATTGCCTCTAGGGATGCCCTGTTAGCCAACTTGGCAAGTGAGATGGGATTGTAACGTACTTCGTTAGTTGGACCACCACACTTATCATTTTATTTCCCAAATGTTGTTTAAAATAAGTTGAACCTTGGATGCTTGTAATGGTTTTATGTATGCCATGACTTGAATGTTTTGATTGTCAAAGATATGCATGTGATGCCTTGTCTTGTGATTTATCTCTATGTATGTTGATTCTAACTTTTTCTATCTTATAAAATAGATGCCTAATGTTACCATCAGCACGGCTGAAGAGTTCAAGGGAACTCGTTTTGGCACTCGTATTATTGATCTCACTAGTTTGCTCAATCTCCCACTTCCTACCATCATGATGCTTCCCCTCACCAAGTTTGAGAGGAAATACCTTTGGGGCTTCAAGGTTAATCAGCCAGGACGCCGGACTGAGCCTACCACGGAGGCAATCATCTTCAAGCTCATGCATGATGACAAGGAGAGAGGCCTAGAGGTAGTCATGCAGGATTTGCTTGGACGTTTAATAGGGAGGCACTCTCAGGAGATTAGAGGTACTCACTTCCACGCCTTCGGTAGACGTGATGAGGATGGTGAGGCCATTGACTTCGAGGATACTTCGAGAGAGACGGCAAAGTCGATTCGTCTTTACCTCCAGGACTTAGAGGTTCTTCTTAGGCACCTAGATACTGATAGGACCAACGTCATGCTCAGCAATGACAAACTCCAGGTGCAGCTTCGTGAGAAGTACAAGATCTTCACGGAGCAAGATGAGATAGTCAAATAAATGGAGGCCAAGTTTGAGAGTCAGGATAGAAAGTTCAAGAGTCAAGAGAATAGAGTCCAAGATAGGAATAAGAGGATTCGAGACATGACTGCAGAACTAGAGGCCAAGGACTTTGAGCTCGAGCATCATCAAGGTGTGATTGAGAGGCTTCGTGCATAGAAGAGGGCTCTCAAAGCCAAAGTAGAGACCTTGACCACCAATGTCGAGGAATACAAGACCGCTATGGAGAATGCAGGTCTTACACTTGTTGATGAGGAGGTTGATGCAGAGGAGTAGTGATGACTACTCATTTACCATTTATTTACCATGCTTTTGATTATTGAGTCGCAATGACCATCCAACATGTGGATGGCTTGCTATTGGTGTGTTTACTTTTCCAAAAAAAACTTGTTGTCTATGTTGTTGAACTTTTACTACTATGATGCATGATTGTGGTTTGTTATGTGATGTATTGTGCATATTAGCATCTATGGGTATCTCATTCTTATCCTTATTGAAAACCACAGATGCCTCCCCGACGTGCCAATCTGTGGCATCCCGCAAAACCACTACTAGAAAATCGCGTTGATTTTGTGCATTGCATCATCATGACAACAGCATGCAACTAATTGATTAAAACTATTTTGCTAAAAGACCTACTTTGTTATCTATATTAATATCCTCCCCCTTTGTTCAAACCAAACCGTCGGTCCAGCCGGATCTTTTATTCATCTAAAACTATTTACAAATTTATTTTAAATAAAAGAAAACCCTAGTCTAAAATATCTAATCCTAAAACCGCCTAAATCTTTTCTACCTAAACCTAGTCCACCCGCCTCCCTCCACCAACCAGCCACATCACCCCCTCCAATCGCTGGTCGCCACGTCACCCTGCCCCAATCCCCATCCAACCAAACACTGCCACCTCACCAGAAATCCCCTCTCTCACCCCCACTCCCCTCCACCTCACCCGTCTGGCCCCACCTCCCACCTACCACCCGACCCCTGGCCCCACCCACAGACACCGTCCGCCCCGGCCCCTCTCCCGATCCCACCTCCCCCCGCTCGAGCCTCCCCCCACCAACCCCTCTCTCCCTAGCCCGACGACCCCGCGCTCCCTTCTTCCGCACGCGACCACCGCCCGGCCTCCTTCCTCCGGCCTCCCCTCCCCGCGCCCTGCCCGCTCTCTCCTTCCTCTCTCTCCTCCGCTCGCCATCCCCGCCTCCCCATCGTCCTCCGCTCGCCCCATCTCCTCTCCGGACCCCCTGTGCCGCCGTTTCCCGCCTCGCCTGCGGAGCTGGGACTTCCCCGCCTCGCCAGTCCCGTCTCCCGACCGCTGCCATTCCTCCCCGCGAGCTCCCCTCGTCGCCCTTTCCGCGCCATCGACATCTGTCTCGCGTCGAGACCTCGCCCTCCTGCAGCGACCACCGGCCACGCCTTCCGCCGCCGCAGGTGTTCGTCTTCGCCTTGGTCGCGTTGCGCCGTCGCCTCGATGATCCCGCTTGTCGCCAGCGCGCCGCCCCTCTTCGTCGTGCACCTCCTCGCCGGCCGCTGCCAAGTCCCGAGCAAGCCCTCCCCCGCCGTTTGCCTGAACCGCTCCCCTTCGCCCAGCAAGCGCCGCCGCCGTCCGGCCCAGCCGCCCCGCTGTTCGCCCCCCCCCCCCCCCGTCGCCAGGCACCACCAAGGAAGATCCTCCCCGGCTCGTGCAGGAGCCTTTTCCTGAGCGCATCCCCGCATGAAGCCCCGCAGCACTTGATGCGGAAGTCTCTGTTTGGTTGTTTAAGACCGGAGGCCCGATGTCATGCTCTGCTGCCGCATCGACAAGTTCTACCACTAGCCCCGTCTGCGTATGTTCACAAGTTTTTCCGAGTGCCAACGGTGCCGAACAGAACCCTGGGCCTCCGACGTGGTATGACAAGAACTTCTACCGGAGTCGAACCCTGGAGGTCTTCGACATGGAGCATCGAGACCTTCTTCTCGGACCATCAAGACCTCGCTCCTGGAGTCCGAAGACCAATCCCACCGAGACCCTCGGCACGCCAAGATCTCCTTCACAGATCTGATGACCGAGACCCCGAAGCCCGATCCCGGTGATCCAAAGGCCACGCCAAGACCCGGATCCGAAGACCGCCAAGATCGTCACCGGAACGACAAGCACTTCATCATGGAACACCATGACCTCCAACCCGGAACACCGAGTGCACCGACATGGATCCGAAGGCCGAGCCCTCGACACGCCAAGACCTTCTCCCCGATACGGCAAGCTCTCCACCCCGGATACGACATGAACTTCCCCTCGGACGCCAAGATCTACCTCTCGGACCCGAAGACCGCGATGTTGTTGAACCAAGATCCCCATCGGACAAGATCGTCACCAAGACCGGCCCATGTTGAGATCCGAAGACCGACCTTCCCGAAGATCCGAAACCCTGAGACCAACCCCGAACCCCGGAACCCCAAGATCTGTCGAACCCAGATGTGTGACCCTAAGCCCCTATTTTTATAAACGATATATCTTGTTGCATATTAAATTGTTCATGTATACATATTTGGTGTGGTTTGGGGCATTATGCCGATTCACCTCATAATTAAATATGGGGCCCATATGCGGGCAAATCTAGTCGTATATTGGTCCCATTTAAATGTGTGTAGCGAACCGATGCCATGTTTTGTCCTGTTAAGACAACAATTAAATTGCAGGGTAGTTAAATAACTTGAACCATCTGAATAATTGTCGGGACCCCGGTTCCGTTTAATATTGCCTAATTGCATCGCACCTTGCCATGTCATACATCATACATGCCCAATCTTCTGCTGTAGTATTAAATAGTGCATCCGGTGTTTATTCTAGTGTTTTGGTTCTTCGCGGATAAGGCCGTTGAGTTGTTGTGAGCTTCGCCCCGATCTTCGGATAAACCTTCGGCAATGTTTTTCAGGCGAGCATCTCCCCCTTTCTACCTATCTTACTTTTATAGTATTTATTCCCTCCTGTTGATCTATTGCTATCTATGTTGCGTTGCTCTAGTTTTCGTACCCGTGATATCCCTTGCAGCCTTCTATTGCCTTGGACACATCCTATTACCTGTTGTTTGGTAGATAGTTGGACCTGCGCGTCGTAGTCGCTTGCTCAAGTGCTGTTGCGTGTCGTCAAGTACCACAGTTGTTGGAGTATTGCCGTGTGTTTATTATGGGAGATGATCAAGGCTTTAATTACTGTTTAACAACTAAAATTGAAGTAGGTAAATGCAGAGGCACAGGTGGGCAATAGATGTTATTTGGTTGTTAACCGTCCACTTGTGTCCCGTAGGACCCCGAGTACTTGATACCTGTTCCTTGAATATTCGCGCTATCCACATCCGGGAGGATTATGGGACCCCCCTGAGCCAGAGCTTGATTCATTCTTATTTCTTGGGGCCACAAACTAGTTTGAGGTTTTATTTACTATCCTGTACTTATGCCATGCTTTACTGCTTTATTTACGATTGTGCGAGGAGCACCTGTACTGTTTAGGTAAGCGGAGTGTTTTCGCGGTATCGACAAGCCCAGTCACATTTTCGGGTTCCCAGTCGTTTACAGCCATTGACGCAAACCTTGAGTCTGTCTCGGAGTCAGCTAACTTCGTTGCGGGTGTACTCAATGGGGTGGCCCCCTGAAATATTTCTGAATCCTGTGATTGCTTTGTCGTGAAGGCCTCGTTGGGTTTTGATTTGGTTTTTCCGAGGTTGATCGAGTGTGTGTTGCTATTTGTGCATCCCTGCAGGGTAAAACTTTCTGAAAGCCGTGTCCGCGGTTATGGACGACTTGGAGCACAGTATCTCGATCATAGACAACTATAACTAAAGTAGTGCTATAAACTTGACCTTATAATGACTAGTAATCAGCTTCACTATAATGGAATGGCTAAATGAAACTGCCAACAATTGCTTGTTTGGGTTGTCGCTTGCTACCTTTGTATCTGACTAGTAAGTATTTCAACTACAACGGAATGGCTAAATAAAAGTACCAACAACTGCTGGGTTTTGGGATATCTCATGCTAATTGAATCTGACTAGTAAGTGTTGCAACTACAACGGACTAGTTAACTAAAACTGCCCACTGCTTATCTTATCAGGATGACTATCTATACCTGACTAGTAATTGCTGCAACGATAACTGAATAAATAAAACTGCCAACTGTGTGAGTTCCTCGGTTGACTTCCTCGCTTGGTCTCGAGGGGGGAATACCAGGATGGGTATGTTTGGTGGTAACATCAGGTTGGTTCTGAATAGGTCTTTCTTACCCCTCTCTGATAGCCGACAGTTGTATCGAGTCTCTATAGGTTGTTTAGTGCATGCTGCCGCTGCCGCTTCAGTCCACCATACCTATGTAGGCGAGGACCGCCGAATTCTAGCCTCGCCGTGTACTGGCCTCAGTACTGACGCTCCTCTTTTTCCTTTGCCCTTTGTCGGCACCCCTTTTGTTTTAGCAGGTTTCGACGTCGTTAGCAGGGTTACCCTTCCGGCTTGGCCTGGGCAGGGTTATGGACGCCATTGGTTATTCTTCAGGGCTCTTATCCCCATTTGCATCTTGTCCGTAGTCGGATGCTCTATCATTTTCAAGGTGATTTGGATCTTTGTATATTATATCTACATTCTTGACTCATTGAGTCGCTGTTGTATATATATCTGTTCTGTGGGTCCCATCGAGGACTGTTGTGTAATGTTATTACTTCGTTTTCCATCCGCACGAAAGTGCCTGGTGGGCACCTTTGAATCGTTTCTATGCGGGTTTGGCGGGAAGCGCTGAAACTTGCATAGGGTCGATTCTAAGGGTGTTACACAATCCCAACCCCAACAGCAACAACATCACCCCTGAGATGCAGCAGATGATGACAGCTCAGACTCAGTTGATGCAAATGATGGCCGCGTTCATCCAGAATCAGAACAACAACAACAACAATAATAACAATAACAACAACAATCAGAACAACCCACCGGGTTTTGACATGCTTACCAGGTTCTTAAGACTGAGGCCAGCAAAGTTCTTAGGAACTACTGATCCTATGGTGGACAATGATTGGCTACGCTCTGTGAACAAGGACTTGGTAACTGTTGGCTGTACTGATGAAGAAAAGGTCAGATTTGCAGCACACTTGTTGGAAGGACCAGCAGCCACTTGGTGGGATAACTTCCAGATCACCACTCCCATTGCGGATGTGACATGGGCTATCTTTGAAGATGGTTTCCGTACTGCTCACATCTCATCCAGAGTGATGAGTTTAAAGAAGGAGTTTCATAACTTGAAGCAGCGCCACCGCAGCGTGGCTGAGTATATTGAGGAGTTCAACAATCTGGCGCGTTATGCACCGGATGAAGTTGACACTGATGCTAAGAGGAAAGAAAAGTTCCTTGAAGGATTGAACGATGAACTGAACCTGCAGCTATCTGTGGCCTATGTTCCCACTTATCAGTCTCTTTGTGACAAGGCTGCTATTTTGGAGAGCAAGATGAAACAAGTTGAAAGCCGGAAGAGAAAGCACTCTGACAAGCACAGCTCGGGATCGTCTCACAAGCGTTCCCATTATGATGATAGTGGGAGTTCTGGATCCCACAAGCATGGCAAGTACAACAAGCACCACAACCACAACCGTTATCATGACAACAAGCACCACCGTAGTCATGACAACGATAAGTACAAGAATCACAAGGGTGGATATAAGAGCCACCACAATGGAAGTGGAAGTGGCAGTGGAAGCCAGCCTTTCAAGAAGGATCTTAGTCAGGTTGAATGTTTCAAGTGCAAGAAGATGGGGCATTATGCAAATGAATGCCCAGAAAAGAAAGTTCAAGGACCCAACAAACCCAACCCTCTTCAAAAGGGACAAGTGAACCACATCAATGTGGAGGAAATCTATGAAGAGCCAGATGCTATGGCTGGTAAGTTCAAACTCAATTCTATTCCAGCACTTCTTCTTTTTGATACTGGAGCATCGCATTCATTCATATCAAAAGCATTTGTTGATAGAAATGGGTTTTCAACTGAAAACATTGGGTGTCCAATAAAAGTAAGTTCTCCAGGTAGAGATATGATAGTAAGTCTTGGATGCCGGGATCTAGTGATAGAGTTTGGAAAGCATAAGTTTCCAGTGAGTCTGATAATCTTAGATTCCCAAGGACTGGATGTAATTTTGGGAATGGATTGGATGACCAAATATGAAGGAGTACTAGATTGTGCCAACCGTATTGTCGCACTCACAACCCCAGAAAAGAAATGGATAAGATTCAAGTCCAATTTTGAATCGAAAGGGAGTAAGCTTAATTCTCTTAAGGGGGTTAGCATATACAGCATGCCAATTGTGTGTGAATATCCGGATGTGTTTCCGGAAGAATTGCCGGGAATGCCACCAGATAGAGATGTGGAGTTTCTTATTGATTTGCTACCAGGATCTGGACCAATAGCAAAGAGACCGTACAAGATGTCAGTTGATGAGTTGAAAGAACTCAAGAAGCAACTTGGAGAACAGTTGCAGAAAGGTTTTATCCAACCCAGTTCTTCATCTTGGGGAGCACCAGTTTTGTTTGTGGAAAATAAGGATAAAAGTCAAAGGTTATGCATAGATTACCGTTCACTCAATGAGGTGACTATCAAGAACAAATACCCTTTGCCTAGAATCAATGACTTGTTTGATCAGCTAGAAGGATCCTGTGTGTTCTCAAAGATTGATCTCCGATCAGGATATTTCCAACTCAAAATAAGGAAACAAGACATACCTAAGACAGCTTTCACCACTAGGTATGGATTGTATGAGTACACCGTGATGCCATTTGGTTTGACCAATGCACCAGCTTATTTCATGAATATGATGAACAAGGTGTTCATGGAGTTCCTTGATAAGTTTGTTGTCGTATTCATTGACGACATTTTGATCTACTCCAAGAGCAAAGAAGAGCATGAAGGACATTTGCGCTTGATACTTGAGAAGCTTAGAGAGCATAAGCTGTATGCCAAATTTAGCAAGTGTGAGTTTTGGTTGAATGAAGTTGGTTTTCTTGGACACGTTGTGTCAGGAGATGGTGTAGCAGGTGATCCAGCTAAATTTTCAGCTGTAACTGAATGGGAATCTCCTAAGTCAGTAAAAGAGGTTCGTAGTTTTCTTGGCTTGGCAGGATACTACAGAAGGTTCATTGAGAATTTCTCCAAGATAGCTAAGCCAATGACAGAGTTACTAAAGAAAGACAAGAAATTTGCTTGGTCTGAAGGATGTGAACTCAGTTTCCAAGAGTTGAAGAAGAGACTAGTGACAGCACCAGTCTTATGTCTGCCAGATTTGGAGAAGGATTTCCAAGTGTATTGTGATGCATCTCATCATGGATTAGGTGCGGTACTTATGCAAGAAGGGAAAGTTGTGGCTTATGCCTCGAGACAACTCAAAACTCATGAGGTAAATTACCCTACTCATGATTTAGAGTTCGCCTCTGTGGTCCATGCACTCAAAACATGGAGACACTATCTTTTGGGAAAGCGATGTGAAGTGTTCACAGATCACAAAAGTTTGAAGTATATCTTCACCTAGAAAGAAATCAACATGAGACAAATAAGATGGCTAGAACTCATCAAGGACTATGACTTGAGTTTGCAATACCACCCCGGTAAAGCAAATGTTGTAGCAGATGCTCTAAGCCGTAAGGTTTTTGTGAATGGCCTTACTAAGGGAGAATTGCTAGATGATCTGTGTGCCCAATTTAGAGATCTCAGATTGGAGATTGTGCCTGAAGGACATCTCATGTCATTGGATGTTCAACCCACCTTGTTGGACAAAATCAAAGAAGCCCAAAAGACAGATAAGGAAATTGAATAGATTAAGGAAAAGATTGGCAAGGGAAAAGCCAAAGGATTCCATGAAGACGAACAGGGTACTTTATGGCATGGAAAACGTATCCGTGTTCCACAAGATCCGGAACTTCGGAAACTGATTTTACAAGAAGCACATAACTCACCATATTCTATTCATCCTGGTAACACCAAAATGTACATGGATATGAAAGAAAGATTTTGGTGGAATAATATCAAGAAGGACATCGCCGAACATATTGCCTTGTGTGATGTATGTAGTAGAGTGAAAGCGGAACATCAGAAACTAGCAGGATTGCTACAACCACTACCCATTCCTGATTGGAAGTGGGACAAGATTGGTATGGATTTCATTACCGGATTGCCAAGGACCAGGTCAGGATATGATTCTATTTGGGTAGTAGTGGATCGCTTAACTAAAGTGGCTCATTTCATACCCGTGAAGACAACCTACACAAGTGCTAAGTTAGCCAAGATCTATATGAGCAGAATTGTATGTCTACATGGAGTACCCAAGAGTATTGTGTCTGATAGGGGAACCCAATTCACTTCTCATTTTTGGAGACAACTACATGAGTCATTGGGAACGAGGTTGGAATTCAGCACTGCTTTTCATCCTCAGACTGATGGACAGACAGAAAGGACCAACCAGATACTTGAAGATATGCTGAGGGCATGTGCCCTGGACTATGGAGCCAGTTGGGATGAAAGTCTGCCTTACGCAGAATTCTCTTACAATAACATCTATCAAGCTAGTATTGAGATGGCACCCTTTGAGTTTCTCTATGGGAGAAAGTGTACCACCCCATTGCTATGGAATGGTGTGGGAGAAAGAAGTTTGTTCGGACCAGAACTAATAAAAGAGGCTGAAGAGAAAGTCAAGCTAGTTAAGGACAGATTAAAGATAGCATAGTCCCGACAGAAGAGCTACGCAGATCCCAAGCGTAGAGAAGTCACCTATGAAGTAGGTGATAAAGCTTATTTTAGAGTGTCACCACTTTGTGGAGTAAAGAGATTTGGTGTCAAAGGTAAATTGGCCCCAAGATATGTTGGACCATTTTAGATTTTGATCCGTAAAGGAGAAGTAGCTTATGAGATTGAATTGCCAGAATCTTTGTCTGCTGTTCACAATGTGTTTCATGTGAGTCAGCTAAAGAAATGCCATCCAGAAATGGAAAAGACTTCTTTGAAGGATACTATACCTTTGGAAGAGGTCCAGTTGGAGAATGACCTCACTTATGAGGAGAAACCTATCAAGATTCTTGAGACTGCAGAAAGAGTTAATCGGACTAAGACTATCAAATTTTGCAAAGTTCAATGGAACCATCATTCCGAAGTAGAAGCAACATGGGAAAGAGAAGATGATCTTCGGAAAGACCACCCTCACCTATTTGCTAGCCAACCCGAATCTCGAGGGCGAGATTCATCTTAAGGGGGTTAGATTTGTAACATCCCTAAAATCATGTTTCAAAACTCATGCATATCATCCATGCATCCATGATCATTTAGGGTTCCTTTTCAAAACATTTCAAAAACAGGAGCATCTGATGCTCATTATTTTATGTAAGTATGCTATGGCCTTATTGCTACCTTCTAATGAGAAAGGTACTTATTTTAATCAGTAATGTTTTGAGTTCAAACTTAAGTGTTGTTTCTAAAGTTTGGTCAAGGTTTCAAAACAAATTATGATTTATAAACCAATCCGTTACTATTTATAAATACTTAATTAAAGCTTGTTTTAAATTCTTTTTCAAAACTCAAGTTGATTTTTAAAGTGTGAATAGTTGTGTTACACATCCCAATAGGCAAGAATCAACAAACTTTAGTGTGGAGAAAGTTTCATTTAAAACAGATTTGATTTGATCTTTCAAATTCAAACCAGAAATTCGAATGAGAAAAGGAAAAAGTGAAAGGTAGAAAAAAATAAAGCAAACAGTCTAATCTGGCCCAACCCAGCCAGATAGCCCATCTAGCCCAACAGACTCTCCCGCGAGGAAAACGTTTCGTACCAGTTGTTCAACCCGCCCCCTCCCCTAGCCCATCTAGCCCAACAGCGGCCCACACGTCAGTCATCGTATCCACCCCTAGCGACCAGTTCCTCCCCTAATTCCTCCGGTCGTTTCCTGTTTAATTCCGCGGCTTCAATTCCCGTCGAATGCACGAGTAAATCCCGCCCACGACCACGCGTACTTAAGCGCCATGCTTCCCTTCTCCTTTTCCCCCAAACCTCACCCCACCAGAGCCACCAGGCTGCTCGGAATCTTATCGGGACACCCCTTTGCTCCGACGAGCTCGTCGTCGAATTCCGGTAAGCCCCGCATTCCCCTTTGCCTATGGTTCAGACTAGCTTATTCTACATCCCCGTACGCACCTACTGACACCCTCCGCTTGCTCGCGCATGCTCCAGAAGCTTGACTCCGACCTCGCCTACTCGCCGTAGACGTTTGCCTCTTCTCCGATGACCATCTGTGGTAAAAACCGATCGCCCCTCTCCTCCTCGTGGACACACGCATAATCAAGATCATCGTACGCATCTAATGGACTATTTCTCTTGCCTTTCCGAGCCCTGCAGCTTCGCCAACGTCGTCCTCCCGAGCACACCGCCGCCAGGAACTTCTCCGACGAGCAATCCACGACGACCCCGAGCGCCCCTTCGTCAACTGAGGCATCGTTGAGCATCAGCACATCGCGATGACCTCGGTGAGCCTTGCCTCTACCCTTTTTGCTTCCTGTATCGCCGGCTCCGTCGCTGACTGACCACGCTGCCGCCAGCCGCCGCCGCTAGCGCCGCTCGTTTTGAGTCAATCAATTTGGGCCGTTAGATTTAGATCTGAGCGTCACGATAGATTCTTAAACAAAGAGGTAAGTTTTGTTCTGTGCCATGCGATGCGCATTAGATCCAACGGCTGTCCTCTATCGATCCGCATGAACCGTTATCACCCAATAGGAAGCAGCCACGTGGCCTGTCTGTTTAATAAAAACCAGAAATTAGATCTATTAGATGTTTAAACTTGAATAATTCATAACTTTTGATTCCCACGTCCAAATTTGACAAATTTTATATCATTGGAATAAGGAGAGAAAAAATTTCTGTTTATGCAATGTGTTTAATGTTTTGCCTCTATTAAAATGGTTGTTTCTACAGAAACATTTGTAGGCATAATTTGAGTATAGTAATTATTTGGAAAATGATTTGTTTTTCAAATAAAGTTTATTTGGCTTGATTTGTACTTGTTTATGATTTAGTACTGTGCACTTGTCTTGTTTGGTGTAGAAAATCATAACATGGCATTTTTCATGCATTCATATATTTTTGCTTGTATATATTTTGTATGTGATTTGGTGCCATTATTTTATGTGTAGATTTTGGTGCAAATAGTGATTGTGATTGTGGAGATTGTTGCTACTCCCCACTACCAAGGTGAGTGGTGCTTCATGATTTATTCCTATGTTTTTCAACTATGCACTAGAAATATTTTGCTAGACTTGCATGAATATTTTTGATCTAAATGCTATGCTTGGGAAATCCTAGTAGTGGTAGAATTGCTAGAAATTCTAAGTTAAGATGCTTATCAATGCCATGTTTAGCCTAGATAGTAGCAACCAAGGGTGGTTATATATTCATGCTATGAGTAAATATTTCTAAGTATTTCGACTTATGTTTTTGCTTAATAAAACAACTAAGTCAATGAAACACCTGGGTGGAATGGAAAGAATGGGTTATGTTGAGTGGTTACACAAGGCCCATTTCTATGGCTTACCTTGCGTATCTCACTTGTGGAAAGCCACCCAGGAACAAAGGGATTTGAGAGGCCAAATGTTAAGAAGCTTCTAGTGCAGCCACATGGCATTATGGGCTCTGCCTGGATCATATAGGTTGCAATAACTTAGCCATTTGGACAGTTGGTGGTAGTGGGATGATATGTTGGAGCGCGTCCATTTGGTCTAAGGGAAGGCTTCTGAAAGGTCTTGTCTTGGTGAAAATCAAGTCCTGTGGGGAAAGTGCACAACCTCTGCAGATGGAAGAATCTAAGTACTTAGCCATGTCCCTGGTATTGGACAACTTGAGCATCAAGACATGGAAGCTATCAAGAATCTCCTCATCCCAATTTCAAATTTAAAACTTGTGGGTGAACAAGGGTGAAGGTACACCAATTTCTATTGGTGTTTCCTTGGGAAGATTTTGTCAAAGGAAAACTTAGTGTTTTCAACTAATAGGTAAAACCTATTTTTGAGCAAAGCAAGCCTAAGCTACACTTAGCCAAAATGCATATAGTATCTAGTCTACCAATATTCTACTAAGGTATCACTTGCCAATACTATTCCAATGTATTGACCCACTATGGCTGTAACTTGTGATGTTGCAGGTTATTCTGATGATGATTAGGGGTTATGAGTCTACACTCAACATGCTTGCCTATGGCACATGAAGATGAAGACTTATTTATCTTATTATATATTTGAACTCTTGTATTAGGCCTGTGGCCATGGAGTTTGTAAAAGACTATGTTTGTCTCTGGAATGATATGTAATAATGACCTTTGTTTCTGTGTACTTCATCTTAAACTGTGGATGCTAGCATTGATCCAGGGACTAGCATTGCAATCACAGGGATCCTTACCTTTATAAAGGGAGGGATCTTACAGATTGTATCAGAGCACTGTGTTGCCTGTAGGATTATGACCCTAGGATTGGAAACCACTAAGGAAAGTTTTTCAACAACTTCCACACTTGTCTTTTCTTCTCGTAAACTTTTCTAATCTTCTTTCTCATCTCTATTTGTAGATGAACTCCATCAACGACGCCGTGAAGAAGGGACCACTCATGACTATGACTTTGGAGTGTGAGACAGAATTCCCCAAGGCTCTCAAGGACCTCATGGTTGCCATGGGAATACATGGTGCAGCTGTATACAAAGGTTTTCCTGTGATGGATGAAGGAGTTGAGTACTGGTGGGTGCAACTTCACTTGTATAAAAATAAGGAAGACAACCACAAGGACTCAGGATTCTGCATGGTCACCAACTCAGTGATGCACACCACATTCTTTGATTCAGCAAGGGATGCAGCTTGGAAGGCCATCAAAGAGCTTGGTGATAGAATCAAGTGCAGAATGCTAAACACCCAGAATGACCTTAGGGAAGAAAAGAAGCATACCCAAGAGTTAGAGGCTACCAATCAACGTTTAAGAGAGGACATCATAGACTTATCCATTGAGTCATGTGATCAAGATCGACAGATTGCCTCTAGGGATGCCCTGTTAGCCAACTTGGCAAGTGAGATGGGATTGTAACGTACTTCGTTAATTGGACCACCACACTTATCATTTTATTTCCCAAATGTTGTTTAAAATAAGTTGAACCTTGGATGCTTGTAATGGTTTTATTTATGCCATGACTTGAATGTTTTGATTGTCAAAGATATGCATGTGATGCCTTGTCTTGTGATTTATCTCTATGTATGTTGATTCTAACTTTTTCTATCTTATAAAATAGATGCCTAATGTTACGATTAGCACGGCTGAAGAGTTCAAGGGAACTCGTGTTGGCACTCGTATTATTGAGCTCACTAGTTTGCTCAATCTCCCACTTCCTACCATCATGATGCTTCCCCTCACCAAGTTTGAGAGGAAAGACCTTTGGGGCTTCAAGGTTAATCAGCCAAGACGCCAGACTGAGCCTACCACGGAGGCAATCATCTTCAAGCTCATGCATGATGACAAGGAGGGAGGCCTAGAGGTAGTCATGCAGGATTTGCTTGGATGTTTACTATGGATACACTCTCGGGATATTAGAGGTACTCACTTCCACGCCTTCGGTAGACGTGATGAGGATGGTGAGGCCATTGACTTCGAGGATACTTCGAGAGAGACGGCAGAGCTGATTCGTCTTTACCTCCAGGACTTAGAGGTTCTTCTTAGGCACCTACATACTGATAGGACCAACGTCATGCTCAGCAATGACGAACTCCAGGTGCAGCCCTTGGGAGAGGTTTAGTCAACGGATCCACCACATTCAGATCTGTGTGTACTTTGCAAATCTTTATGTCACCATCTTGGACATGCTCTCGAATAGCGTGAAAACGTAGCTTGATATGCTTCAGCTTCTTGTATGACCTTGGTTCTTGCGCATTGGCTATGGCTCCCATGTTATCACAGTAGATAGACATTGGGTCCAGCGCACTGGGAACCACACCGAGCTCCTGCGGTGACCCAGCATACCAGTACATGATGTAGTATACTATAGTCGTTGACATAACACCAATGAAACACCGTTCACTAGTATTACATCCCTCAGAATGGCAGAATAGAAACACAGCAGGTCCAATACATGGCTTAAAGGTTACAACGCACTCTTTTACATAAGATCCAGAGAATACTCTAGGTTAAAGAGAGAGAAAGAACTTCTTACGGAGAAGAATCAAAGATAAACAACGCAAGAACGATTGTACTATTAAGTCTAATATTCAGACTAAGAGGTTTGCATTGCTGCTATTGCAACGCACTACAGAAATAGGTTCTTTGGCTAGAGATAATATTCCTATCTAATTAGTAACTTTCGTCTTCACTTGAGTTGAGGTATATGTTGACTTCCTTGTATTTATTGAAGAGCTTTAGCTGGTCTTGATAAGTCCTGGAGCATATCTTGATGTAGACATCGTTTTAATGGCTTCAGAATCTAGCAAGGGTTAAAAATATACTTTGAGTACGAGCGTACTCAGCAAATTCACTAGAAAAGGAGTGTTTGATGCACTATATCTACAGCCACAAACCGTAGGTCGTAGGCAATGCAAGTTTTCATAAACATTTCTTCAAAGGTTGCTTTTATTCTGAAAAGCTATGTCCGTCAGCCTTCACGGGTTTACCAAAACTTTCATGGAGTTCCTTTCCCGCCGCGTTCGCAGCTCCTTCCCAGAATAGGGAGTAACAAGTTACAGTTCTTACACTCTGCAGAGGTGCGTTACTTTACCCATGAGAGATCAACTCTTTGTTGCACAACCGGACATCTTATTCCCGTCCACAATTCCATGATGTGGGGCCCAGAATATGATCCAAGCCAATCACTGCCCCCTTTGCAACCTCGCATGCCTCCTTGGTGTACACCATGCCCACATAAATAATTACGGCAATGGTTTGTACAAACCGTTAGATGCCAGAACTATCGTGGGACGATGAGGGTTCCCACCCATATGCTGCATATCCTCTATGAATTACCAATTAATATGCACGCTACGAGGATAACAGCCACGACCTGCACATCCGGCTTCATGCGAGAGGAAGAAGATGCAGTTGACTTCTCCGTCCCATTCCAAATCTCATGGTCAACGCGTAATATACGACGCAAGAATCACTGGCGACATTGGTTGTTAAGTTCTAGGTGATATAGTTTTGAACAGTGGTATTCCAACTGTCAGACTTTATAGATTAACTGTCACCCTGGATCAGTAATCGATAGTTCTCATTATTATTGAAAATAGTGTTTTTTGACCTTTCTCAAATGCAGGTGAAGACAACACTGGATTTGTAAAATACTTTACAGAAAATAAACAAAGGACATGAGCAGGTGTGAACTTTCCTTTTGTGATTGCAAGATTATGCACTCACGGTCTTCGAGTCAGTATAAGATCCAAAATCTGAAATCAGCATCATTGGTCCGGTAAGGACTAATGTTTAAAGAAGCAATATGCTTTTATGCATAAGTAATGTGATGCATGTCCTAAGTGTAAATCCTGGGAATAACGTTGTCCTAGGGTTTGGATTCTGAAAGTGGTTACTTTGGAATGTGTGGTCCTTTTAGATAAATTTCATAGTTGTACTTTTATTAGAGTTTATGATATATTGTAAACAACACATATGTAGGAGTAAAGTATACATACTTATGACATACTAGTTAGGATTACTTATACAAGAGTTCTTATTTAAAGTGGCAAAAAGGATAACCTTCGAAGAAAAGGTTTCTCTTCTAAGGTCTAAACAAACTTTGTGGTTAGTTGGTGGTGGTTGAGGTTATTTGTTTGCTCAAATAGTTTGGCTTGAGTTGATTTATAGTTTAACTACTTCAGACCAAAGTTAACTATAAAACATATAGTAATGCTTATAGTGTTGTATTAAGATTCTGTAGACTTAAGTTAACTTTAAAACAAAGATGATTTTGAGAGTATAATAATTATAACATTTGTATCTAGGGTATCTGAAATGTTTTCTTTAGGTTACTTAAGAATGGCCATTTTTTTACTTGGATAATGGTTTCTTGATTTGATTATGGAGTAATATCATTTATCTTTTATAGATAAGTGAGTATAGTTTATAATCTAAAACATACTATTGCTTAACTACTTATGGGTTTATATAATGTTTGGTAGTTAATATACATAGAAAAGGTTTGGTGTATTCATAAGTTGTTCTTTAAGATTTATACTATTTATTAAACTTAATTTACTCATTTTAAGAATATTAATAAATGTTATTCATCCTTATATGAATAATTAATGAAGTAAATAGGTTTAAATTTGAGTTATTAAAATAATTTGAATTTTATTTAATTCAGAGGTATAATATTAGATTTTTACCATGTAGATATTATTTTTGTGATCATTTTGGTATATCACATTCATTTTTGTGATTAAATAATAATAGGATATGATTTTTACAATTCTCATTATTTTATAATTACTAAATAGATAATAAGTATTTATTTAAGTGAAATAATAATACATAATTATATTATTATATTGTAATTTTTACTTTTCCAAGATTTTTGGTATTTTATTGATATTTTTAATATTTACCATTATTAAAATATGAATTATCAAAGCTTTATTACTTATAAAACTTTTATTAAATAATATTTATTTAAATAATCATCATAATAATATTTGATAATAAGTTTAAGTTGTATATTTTATTTTTGTACAAATTTTCATATATTATACACATTTTTCTGAATTATAAATCAAAAGTTATTAATTAAACAAAATTTAATCATTTATTTGATTTCTGGAATATTATTAATTGAATTATAACATTTTATTTATTTCTTAACAGAAAAATACTTTTTATACCACGACCAGAGCTAGCCCCAGTCACTGACCCGTGGGCCAGGTCCACCTCATCCCTCAGATGAAAGAAATGCATTAGTTACTCACCCAGTCTTTACCCCTAGTCAAATTAGCTGACGTTGTGCGATCATGACGTAACGATGGCGTCAGTATCACCACCGCCGCCAGAGGTTGGTCGCCGGCGACGATCTACTGCACCCCAGCAAGCGAAATAGATCTAGTTCGAATCAGCGTAACCTACTGAACCTAATAGTGGCAGCGCCGCTCGGAAATAGTCCTCGGAGCTTCAACTCCGACGAGCTCCGACGGTTGCATATGATGAAACGATGATTTACAACGAGATCTGGTGATTGAATGTTACTGGGAAGTTTAGGAGCTCACCCTGATGATGATTGAGTGGTCGGCGAGGACAGGCGTGGTCGAAAACGAGCTTCCCGACGAGGATTCCGATGAACTGCTGTGAAGGGGAACAACCAAATTCACCCGCTCCAGTGCTCCCTTGATGCAAGCTCCTACCTAGAGGATCTACAGAGGAAGGCGCTTCTCCATGACGGCTCAGAATGGTGTGGGGAAGAGTGGTTCGACGGTGAGAGGTGGCTCCGGTGAGCTAGGGTTTTGGTCTCGTTCGTATCTGAGAGGATAAGGAGCAATTGGATATAAGGATTGAGGCCAGGCGTCGCGGTGGCCTTCTTATCCCCTCCTGGAAACGACAGCGAGTACTTGGCGCAACGACGACGATGACGGCATCGGGCGGCGGCGAGGTCCGCCAACGAGCTGCCTGTGTGCGTGACGATGACGACGATGCAACTTTTGCGGATAACCCCCTGGCAATTTCTTTAGCTCAACCCGCGGTCCTCTCCTGACCCCACTTGTCAGTCACAGATGGAAAAGGACTGGGCTGGTTACTGGGCTGTTGTGGGCTGCACATAGGCGTCAGATAAGTATAGGTGTGTTGGGCCACGACCAGGTAGTGTTTTTATTTGTTTTATACTTTTTCCATTTTCTATTTTCTTATTCATATTTGAATTTGATTTATACTTTGAACCTTTCTTTGTATGATCTATTTGCTGGATATATGCAGTAATATTAAAATATATTTGGTAACCTTTGTGAACTTTTATTATGTCTTCTTTTTATATTTCTTTTATTTACTAAATAAGAACTCCTTTTTAATAATTGGAA
The DNA here is from genome assembly GCA_916181665.1 of Avena sativa. Taxonomy (NCBI): domain Eukaryota; kingdom Viridiplantae; phylum Streptophyta; class Magnoliopsida; order Poales; family Poaceae; genus Avena; species Avena sativa. Next base: position 130,147,007 of record OV702283.1, on the reverse strand, counting down.
GAAACTTCTTCTTATTATTTTTCTCTCCTATTTTATTTAGGTATTTATTGAATGATATACTCTTATTAATTTATAATCTTAACTATAGTTGATTCATAGTTTGAATAGAAACTTTTATATATGTAATGATCCTATACCATTATTTGTTGCATAAAATATAAAAGACATTGATATAGTTATTACTACTTCCATTGATTTGGAACATGACAATGTATATATTCTATTGTAATAAACAAAGAGGTTTAAGGTTTTAGTATTATGCTTATCTACCCTAAGGTTTAGGGTCTTTAATGTCTTTAGTCTCCTTTATGAATGTGGTTAAAGATTCACTAGCTAAACATATTGTTTTCTGTTTGGAATATTTGATAACCTCACCTTTAGTACTAGAAGGTTATATCTAGAATATTTCATGGAAAAGAATTGATAAATATATTCTTAAGCACATGTAGTTATGATGGTTGGAATTAACAGAGATGTACTGATGTGATTTGCTATAGGAGATATTTCTATAAAGTGTTATAGACATCAGATGATGGATCAATGGTATTACATGGATATTATGTTTGATTTGAGATTTAATTTTGATTGCTTACCAAGATTTAATAGGAAGATGATTTATAACATATACTTATGTTTCACAATCTTGGATCTCTAATTAAGGAATTCCTTTCCTTGATATAATACTTCTTTCTATCCATCATCATGGTTAGTTTGATGGACTTATTTATTAAAATCTTCTTATTCAATATATCATTCTCCTAAACTTATGGATGAATCCAATGAGTTTGATACAAGGATATTTCATAATTTTCTCATATCTTGGCTTGGTTGTATTTACTATTCTACTATTGATAAACTTCCATCCAACAAGTAGTTCCTTCAACTTCACTCACAATCTTCCTTAATATTCCATCACTGATCTTTCTCTAAGGTTGACTATCTTTTAAGATGAATAACACTACTTCTATAACTCTATGGCATTATGTTGATCATACTACCTTGTCCCTACTTAACTCCAATATCCCATACTACAACCCCACATTATGTTAGTATGACTTGTCATGGCTAATCTAGAATAATTATTTGGACTAGGGATTAATTATGTTTTATCCACCAATGTCCCTTATATAGAGTATAAGCATATTCCACCTTGGTGACAAAAACATGATCATTAGAATCCTTTGATCATTATGGCTTAGGTTTCTAGTTGGCTAATCCAGGCCATTATCAATACAACCTTGTAGTTGTATTGAAATTATCTTCTGTTTAGCTCTATTGGATTAAGATATATAATTCATTAACTATACCTACTTGATCCAATAGTACTACTACTAGTAACTATCTCCAGACTTCATCCTTGCAATCTTCTTTTCTATCAAGGAAGGATTTAGCTCCATCAACTATCTTATTGATTGGATTCTTTTCAATCATTCTTATCAAATAAATGACATCTAAAACTAGCATCACTAGTTACGTCTTCTTAGTTGTCTCTTTGTAGACACTTATTTGTAAGTTGTGTTATGATCATATACTTGATATGTTGGGAATGGATGAATCAATAGTTGATTTCTCAACATTGATTAACAACAAATATTGAAATATAACTCAATAGGGATGATAAGGATTGATATGGAAAGAAATGTATAGGTGAATGATCTAAACTCAATTTCTTTCCTACTCAATATTGCTTAAGAAGTAGGGTTAGACCTTACCATGATTCTCAGGTATATGCAGATGAGATTAAAATATAGTGGTTACATTCTTATTATTTGTTTTATATCCTTAACTTGGTATTTATGAGTAATTATAATGAATACTACACCATGATCACCTAATGATCAAGTATAATTCACATTGTATTAGGGTTTAACTTATGGTACATTTAATCTACCCTTAGATCAAATCTCTCTTACCCAAAATGAGATTTTAACAAAGGTCTTATTGAAACTTATCGCAGTCAACTTGATGATCTACTTCAATTCCATCAAGCTAAGAGAAGCTTCAATCACTTTGACAAGTTTTGTTTAAAAGCACGAAAATTATTCAGATTTGCTATGCATGAATGCAATGCACACATCTGGGTTTAGCTTATTTCTAGGCTCTAATGCTGGGATGTTACGGACTCTCCCCCTTAAAATAAACTTCGTCCTCGAAGTTCGCAAACTCTCACGTTTCTAAGTAAGAAATTGTTTTGTAGTGGTTGCTACATTCTCCCCTTCATGATGACCTTAAATGGAATTAACTGGAGTATTCCATGACCTGATTAGATATTCTAATCCAATTCTTTTTATCTAAACATCAAACTTTGTTACTATTTTAAGTACAGTTTAGAGGTCTCCTTAAAAATAAGTTTTAAGTTTCTATATACTCATGGTAGTAGTCAAAAGACTACCCTTCTATTCATGTCATAGTATAGTTGATACTGGTATTCCTTCCCAGATTGGATTTGAACTCATTTAGTCCATACCCATTGGAATTCTTATTCTCTTCCTATGTCCAATTGGAAGTTCTTTATTATTTCTTAAGATTACTTAAGAGTTGTTTCTTTTTGGATTGGTCGGTTAAATGTATCCTTTATCACCTTCAAGTTTAGACCTTCTCACGATTTTTTACTAATCTTCCATTATTACCTATAGTACTTTCTTAATCTTTCATTCATAACATCTACTCTCCCCCTTAGATTTTACTAATAGTCTTTAAATTACATACATAAAGACCATTGGTTCTTGAACTCGAATATTGATCTCGGTTCATCTTAAATTCTACCAGTTTAGGGTGTGATGAAAGATTATATGGTGTATCCACACAATTGTGGATCTCCGAGACAAATCTTTCAGCACTATATATCGTACTTACTATTGAATATTTTCACTGGGTAGGTCTAACTTTGCGAAGCCTCTCGTAAGACGATCGCCTTAAAATTTTGATACTTCCTGAGGTTTTAATTAATTTAGGCCAAATTTAATGCTCTTTATGAAACCTTTATGATAATTTGATTAACTATGTCAACCAATACCAGCTGCAGACAGAATACCAACTGCGGATTAGAATGCCGGTAAGGGATTAGGTACCCAAGGCGGAACATTGTGAGTGGTAGGTATTATATTATAGTTTCCGACCTATGAGTTGCATTCTCTCTGAATTGTCAGAGCTTGAATACCCTTTTGGTTCTAAGGCATCTTCCTGGTACATTTTCATGATACTTCCATGAACTCGATACAACTCTCCATTGACTTCTTAGCATCTTACCTACTTTGAATGAACTTTCAATTTATCATATCTTGTTACTCCTTAAATCTCCTACACCATGCTTTCCTCCTAACTGACCAAGAATGTGACTTATGTTCTATCTATTCTCCAAATGGTGTAAATACCCCTTCTATCATGCTACATCATTCAAGTTAATCTTCCGTATGATCTTCGAAACTCGTCACTCCCTTACATGAATTCCTGTTTCTATCTAGATTTATAACATCAAGTAATAACTGGGTGTTACATCATGCATTTGCACACCTAATTAAACTTCATGTACAGATCTAATCAATCAAGAAGAATCAAAAAGATCCAAAAGTCAATAAACAACAAAACATATACCCTGTATCATACATAGGTTTTAGATAATTTACAAATGTACTAGATGTTGCCACAGTTTGCTCCAAACCTATTTACACAACTATCTTACAAGAATTTCTTGCTCTTGTGGATATATCCTCACTTATTGTGGCAAACCTATCAAACTACAATACGCATTACCCTCTATATACATTATTCAAGCCCTCATCCCTTGGGATGTCGTTTCTCTCTCACTTTCATCTTCCTCTAATGCTTCCTGGAGTTCCGTCCATGATGAAGAGAAGTCCTACGACTGCCTTCTGGAGCATAGGAGCATCCATGAGGTGCATATTCTTGATTAGAAGTATCGAGACTGAGATTAGTCATTGAAAAATGACTAGAGTTGGCGTAATCTTCCACCGAATAGTCCGGGTTTTGTGGAAACGCTTACTCATAGTAAGTTGGTTCCGTAGCCTTTTCTTGGATCCAGTCATATATATTGGTATGGTAACTATTGGAGTACTCTTCTAAGTTTATTGGATTTGTATTACCCCCATATGGTCCATAAGGCTCTCTGTGGTTATAGTTGGTCTCTTCTTCAATACCTGGATCACAAGGTATAGGATTCCCTATGGTTTTACCTTGAGATTCTATTTTCCAGCCATACTTGTTAGGCTCAGGTTTATTTGGAATAACTTTATTCCATTCCTGTTGTTCGGAATTGTACTTGGTCCATAAGTCTTCAGGTGGCTTGAAGTCATTCTGGTAATAGGCATAATTTTCTGAGTTTGGGTCATCAAACTCAGTTTCCTCAAACACCTCTCCTGAAGGTATGTATTTGGAATGCCTAGCTTCTTTATCTAGCTTCTTCCTACGAGCCATTGCTTTATCAGGACCAGTAAAATCCTCAATGACCGTATCCAGCTCCTGAACTAAGACTTGGTGAGTGTTATGATAAGTGTTTAGCAAAGACCGATAACGATCCATATACTCTACAGCTAGAGTAGGTTTAGCTTGGACTAATGTAGAGTGATCTAACTCATGCTCTGAGTTTGAGGTTTCATGTGGTATAATGGTGTGAGTACTACCTTCTAGAGCTTGGGATTTATGTTCTCGGATCATGGTTATAGCTGCTGCTATGGTAATCTGATATGTAGATGCCATGCACCTTGCCTCTCCTGTTGGCATTTCTCCCTTAAGTCTTAACTTCTTGGGTAACATGATCATGACACGGTATTTAGCTAATACCTGCCCATCATAGTAACTGTAAATCTTGACCAGAAGTCTTGATTCACATTCCAAACTCCATAGAAGTTGTCGGAGATTGTCTGTCCAATCCCCTCGGTAGTCATCCAACGTCCTGTTCATCACTTGAACATTCTGGGGGTGGATATCGAGGTGCCATGTGGAACTGTGGATAAGAAATTATCATCAGTCACATAGAGTTAAAACTCTTGGGTAATGATTGGAATTGCAATCATATAAAAGAGTTATCGTACTAGTAACATAATAGGATTATTCTCAAGTGAATATCCCTCATATCACTAGAGAACTCTTTATTATTGCTAGGATGTGTCCTACAGGTTCTACCCATTTACTAGATTTCCAACCTAAGGTCAAAGCATATGCTCTGATACCAACTGCGGTGACCCAGCATACCACTGCATGATGTAGTATACTATAGTCGTTGACATAACACAAATGAAACACCATTCACTAGTATTACATCCCTCAGAATGGCACAAGAGAAACACATCGGGTCCAATACATGGCTTAAAGGTTACAACTCACTCTTTTACATAAGATCCAGAGAATACTCTAGGTTAAAGAGAGAGAAATAACTTCTTACAGAGAAGAATCAAAGATAAACAACGCAAGAACGATTGTACTATTAAGTCTAATATTCAGACTAAGAGGTTGGCATTGCTGCTATTGCAACACACTACAGAAATAGGTTCTTTGGCTAGAGTTCCTATCTAATCAGTAACTTCCGTCTTCACTTGAGTTGAGGTATATGTTGACTTCCTTGTCTTTATTGAAGAGCTTTAGCTGGTCTGGATAAGTCCTGGAGCATATCTTGATGTAGACATTGTTTTAATGGCTTCAGAATCTAGCAAGGGTTAAGAAGATACTTTGAGTACGAGCATACTCAGCAAATTCACTAGAAAAGGAGTGTTTGATGCACTATATCTACAGCCACAGACCGTAGGTCGTAGGAAATGCAATTTTTCATAAACATTTCTTCAAAGGATGCTTTTATTCTGAAAAGCTATGTCCGTCAGCCTTCATGGGTTTACCAGAACTTTCATGGAGTTCCTTTCCCGCCGCGTTCGCAGCTCCTTCCTGGAACAGGGAGTAACAAGTTACAGTTCTTACACTCTGCAGAGGTGCGTTACTTTACCCATGAGAGATCAACTCTTTGTTGCACAACCGGACAGCTTATTCCCGTCCACAATTCCATGATGTGCGGCCTAGAAGATGATCCAAGACAATCACTGCCCCCTTCGCGACCTTGCATGCCTCCTTGGTGTACACCATGCCCACATAAAGAATTATGCCAATGGTTTGTACAAACCGTTAGATGCCATAACTATCGTGGGACGATGAGGGTTCCCACCCATATGCTGCATATCCTCTATGAATTACCAATTAATATGCATGCTACGAGGATAACAGCCACGACCTGCACATCCGGCTTCATGCGAGAGGAAGAAGATACAGTTGACTTCTCCGTCCCATTCCAAATCTCATGGTCAACGCGTAATATACGACGCAAGAATCACTGGCGACATTGGTTGTTAAGTCCTAGGTGATATAGTTTTGAACAGTGGTATTCCAACTGTCAGACTTTATAGATTAACTGATCACCCTGGATTATGAATTGATAGTTCTCATTATTATTGAAAATAGTGTTTTCTGACCTTTCTCAAATGTAGGTGAAGACAACACTGGATTTGTAAAATACTTTACAGAAAATAAACAAAGGACATGAGCAAGTGTGAACTTGCCTTTTGTGATTGCAAGATTATGCACTCACGGTCTCCGAGTCAGTATAAGATCCAAAATCTGAAATCAACATCATTGGTCCGGTAAGGACTAATGTTTAAAAGCAATATGCTTTTATGCATAAGTAATGTGATGCACGTTTTAAGCGTAAATCCTGGGAATAACGTTGTCCTAGGGTTTGGATTCCGAAAGTGGTTACTTTGGAATGTGTGGTCCTTTTAGATAAATTTCATAGTTGTAATTTTATTAGAGTTTATGAGTGGTTGTAAACAACACATATGTAGGAGTAAAGTATACATACTTATGACATACTAGTTAGGTTATACAAGAGTTGTTATTTAAAGTGGTAAAAAGGATAACCTTCAAAGAAAAGGTTTCTCTTCTAAGGTCTAAACAAACTTTGTGGTTAGTTGGTGGTGGTTGAGGTTATTTGTTTGCTCAAATAGTTTGGCTTGAGTTGATTTATAGTTTAACTACTTCAGACCAAAGTTAACTATAAAACATATAGTAATGCTTATAGTGTTGTATTAAGATTCTGTAGACTAAAGTTAACTTTAAAACAAAGATGATTTTGAGAGTATAATAATTATAACATTTGTATCTAGGGTATCTGAAATGTTTTCTTTAGGTTACTTAAGAATGGCCATTTTTTTACTTGGATAATAGTTTCTTGATTTGATTATGGAGTAATATCATTTATCTTTTATAGATAAGTGAGTATAGTTTATAATCTAAAACATACTATTGCTTAACTACTTATGGGTTTATATAATGTTGTGGTAGTTTTTGCAATTTGGTAGTTAATATAGATGGAAAATGTTTGGTGTATTCATAAGTTGTTCTTTAAGGTTTTTATTATAAATTGAAATCCTTTGAGAATTTAATCTTTACTTAGAGTTGATGATAATTTAAATAAAAGATATTTACAATGTTTTTAAACCATTAAAGTTTCATTTTATTAATATTTAAGATTTATACTATTTATTAAACTTAATTTACTCATTTTAAGAATATTAATAAATGTTATTTATCCTTATATGAATTATTAATGAAGTAAATAGGTTTAAATTTGAGTTATTAAAATATTTGAATTTTTATTTAATTCAGAGGTATAATATTAGATTTTTACCATGTAGATAACATTTTTGTGATCATTTTGGTATATCACATTTATTTTTGTGATTAAATAATAATAGGATATGATTTTTACAATTCTCATTATTTTATAATTACTAAATAGATAATAAGTATTTACTTAAGTGATATAATAATACGTAATTATAGTTTTATATTGTAATTTTTACTTTTCCAAGATTTTTGGTATTTTATTTATATTTTTAATATTTACCATTATTAAAATATGAATTATCAAAGCTTTATTACTTATAAAACTTTTATTAAATAATATTTATTTAAATAATCATCATAATAATATTTGATAATAAGTTTAAGTTGTAGATTTTATTTTTCTACAAATTTTCATATATTATACACGTTTTTCTGAATTATAAATCAAAATTATTAATTAAACAAAATTTAATCATTTATTTGATTCTGGAATATTATTCATTGAATTATAACATTTTATTTATTTCTTAACAGAAAAGTACTTTTTATACCACGTCCAGAGCTAGTCCCAGTCACTGACCCGTGGGCCAGGTCCACCTCATCCCTCAGATGAAAGAAATGCATTAGTTACTGACCCAGTCTTTACCCCCAGTCAATGACATATGGGCCCTAGGCCAGGTCATCAGCCACATGAGCAAAGACTAGTCAAATTAGCTGACGTTGTGCGATCATGACGTAACGATGGCGTCAGGATCACCACCGCCGCCAGAGGTTGGTAGCCGGCGACGATCTACTGCACCCCAGCAAGCGAAATAGATCTAGTTCGAATCAACGCAACCTGCTGAACCTAATAGTGGCAGCGCCCCTCGGAAATAGTCATCGGAGCTTCAACTCCGACGAGCTCCGATTGTGGTTGACGGTGTCATATGATGAAACGACGATTTACAACGAGATCCGGTGATTTAATGTTACTGGGAAGTTTAGGAGCTCACCCTGATGATGATTGAGTGGTCGACGAGGACAGGCGTTGTCAGAAACGAGCTTCCCGACGAGGATTCCGACGAACTTCTGCGAAGGGGAACGACCAAATTCACCCGCTCCAGAGCTCCCCTTGATGCAAGCTCCTACCTAGAGGATCTACGGAGGAAGGCGCTTCTCCATGACGGCTCAGAATGGTGTGGGGGAACGTGGTTCGACGACGAGAGGTGGCTCCAGTGAGCTAGGGTTTCGGTCTCGTTCGTATCTGAGAGGATAAGGAGCAATTGGAGATAAGGATTGAGGTCGGGCGTCGCGGTGGCCTTCTTATCCCCTCCTGGCAACGACGGCAAATATCTTGGCGCAAAGACGACGATGATGGCATCGGGCGGCGACGAGCTTCGCCAGCGAGCTGCCTGTGTGCGTGACGATGACGACGATGCAACTTTTGCGGATAACCCCCTGGCAATTTCTTTAGCTCAACCCGCGGTCCTCTATTGACCCCACTTGTCAGTCACAGATGGAAAAGGACTGGGCTGGTTACTGGGATGTTGTGGGTTGCACATAGGCGTCAGATAAGTATAGGTGTGTTGGGCCACGGCCAGGTAGTGTTTTTATTTGTTTTATACTTTTTCCATTTTCTATTTTCTTATTCAGATTTGAATTTGATTTATACTTTGAACCTTTCTTTGTATGATCTATTTGCTGGATATTTGCAGTAATATTAAAATATATTTGGTAACCTTTGTGAACTTTTATTATGTCTTCTTTTTATATTTCTTTTATTTACTCAATAAGAACTCCTTTTTAATAATTGGAAGAAACTTCTTCTTATTATTTTTCTCTCCTATTTTAATTAGGGATTTCTTGAAGGATATACTCTTATTAATTTATAATCTTAACTCTAGTTGATTCATAGTTTGAATAGAAACTTTTATATATGTAATGATCCTATACCATTATTTGTTGCATAAAATATAAAAGACATTGATATAGTTATTACTACTTCCATTGATTTGGAACATGACAATGTATATATTCTATTGTAATAAACAAAGAGGTTTAAGGTTTTAGTATTATGCTTATCTACCCTAAGGTTTAGGGTCTTTAATGTCTTTAGTCTCCTTTATGAATGTGGTTAAAGATTCACTAGCTAAACATATTGTTTTCTGTTTGGAATATTTGATAACCTCACCTTTAGTACTAGAAGGTTATATCTAGAATATTTCATGGAAAAGAATTGATAAATATATTCTTAAGCACATGTAGTTATGATGGTTGGAATTAACAGAGATGTACTGATGTGATTTGCTATAGGAGATATTTCTATAAAGTGTTATAGACATCAGATGATGGATCAATGGTATGAGATGGATATTATGTTTGATTTGAGATTTCAATTTGATTGCTTACCAAGATTTAATAGGAAGATGATTTATAACATATAATTATGTTTCACAATCTTGGATCTCTAATTAAGGAATTCCTTTCCTAGATATAATATTTCTTTCTATCCATCATCATGGTTAGTTTGATGGACTTATTTATTAAAATCTTCTTATTCAATATATCATTCTCCTAAACTTATGGATGAATCCAATGAGTTTGATACAAGGATATTTCATAATTTTCTCATATCCTGGCTTGGTTGTATTTACTATTCTACTATTGATAAACTTCCATCCAACAAGTAGTTCCTTCAACTTCACTCACAATCTTCCTTAATATTCCATCACTGATCTTTCTCTAAGGTTGACTATCTTTTAAGATGAATAACACTACTTCTATAACTCTATGGCATTATGTTGATCATACTACCTTGTCCCTACTTAACTCCAATATCCCATACTCCAACCCCACATTATGTTAGTATGACTTGTCATGGCTAATCTAGAATAATGATCTGGACTAGGGTTTAATTATGTTTTATCCACCAATGTCCCTTATATAGAGTATAAGCATATTCCACCTTGGTGACAAAAACATGATCATTAGAATCCTTTGATCATTATGGTTTCGGTTTCCAGTTGGCTAATCCAGGCCATTATCAATACAACCTTGTAGTTGTATTGAAATTATATTCTGTTTAGCTCTATTGGATTAAGAGATATAATTCATTAACTATACCTACTTGATTCAATAGGACTACTACTAGTAACTATCTCCAGACTTCATCCTTGCAATCTTCTTTTCTATCAAGGAAGGATTTTGCTCCATCAACTATCTTATTGATTGGATTCTTTTCAATCATTCTTATCAAATAAATGACATCTAAAACTAGCATCACTAGTTGCGTCTTCTTAGTTATATCTTTGTAGACACTTATTTGTAAGTTGTGTTATGATCATATACTTGATATGTTGGGAATGGATGAATCAATAGTTGTTTTCTCAACATTGATTAACAACAAATATTGAAATATAACTCAATAGGGATGATAAGGATTGATATGGAAAGAAAGGTATAGGTGAATGATCTAAACTCAATTTCTTTCCTACTCAATATTTCTTAAGAAGTAGGGTTAGACCTTACCATGATTCTCAGGTATATGCAGATGAGATTAAAATATAGTGGTTACATTCTTATTATTTGTTTTATATCCTTAACTTGGTATTTATTAGTGATTATAATGAATACTATAACATGATCACCTAATGATCAAGTATAATTCACATTGTATTAGGGTTTAACTTATGGTAAATTTGATCTACCCTTAGATCAAATCTCTCTTACCCAAAATGAGATTTTAACAAAGGTCTTATTGAAACTTATCGCAGTCAACTTGATGATCTACTTCAATTCCATCAAGCTAAGAGAAGCTTCAATCACTTTGACAAGTTTTGTTTAAAAGCGCAAAAATTATTCGGATTTTCTATGCATGAATGCAATGCACACATCCGGGTTCAGCTTATTTCTAGGCTCTAATGCTGGGATGTTACAACTCCGTAATGAACTCCTTCATCCATATTTCCTCTTGTGAAGCCTCCGAAGTAGCTATGCATTCCGATTCAGTTGAAGATCTCGCCATAATGCTTTGCTTTGCACTCCTCCAGCTCACTGCTGCACCAAGATCGTATTGGGAAACATGGGCAAGAACCCTTTCTTGCTATCTTCCATTCCAAACCTCTTTAGAACTTTGTCCAAATATGTACTCTGTGATAACGATATTAGGCGTATCGACCTATCTCTATAAATCTTTTTGCCTAATATGTAAGCAGCTTTGCCAAGATCCTTCATTGAAAACTATTATTCAAATAATCTTTGACACTATTAAGAAGGTCTATATCATTCCCAATCAACAATATGTCGTCCACATATAGTACTAGGAATGCTACAGAGCTCCCACTCACCTTCTTGTAAATACAAGCTTCTCCATAAGTTTGTATAAAACCAAAACTTTTGATCACCTTTTCAAAACGTTGATTCCAACTTCGGGATCCTTGCTTCAATCCATAAATGGACCGTTGAAGTTTGCATACCTTGTTAGCATCTTTAGGATCAACAAAACCTTTGGGTTGTACCATATACAACTCTTCATCAATATATCCATTAAGGAATGCCGTTTTGACATCCATCTACAATATCTCATAATCATATATGCAACGATTGCTAACAAAATCCTCACAAATTTTAGCTTCGCTACAGGTGAGAAAGTATCATCGCAGTTAACTCCTTGAATTTGTCGAAACCCTTTTGCGGCAAGTCGAGCTTTATAGACGGTAACATTACCATCAACATATGTTTTCTTCTTGAAAATCCATTTGTTCTCGACAGCCTTCCGGCCATCCGGTAAGTCCACCAAAGTCCATACTTGGTTTTCGTACATGGATCTGTTCTCGGATTTCATGGCTTCTTGCCTTTTATTGGAATCTGGGCTCATCATCGCTTCCTCGTATGTCACAGGGTTGTCGGTGTTATCCACCAACATGACACTCATAACGGAATCATACCAATCAGGAGTGGTACGAGTCCTCGTCGACCTGCGAGGTTTCGTAGTAACTTCGACCAAAGTTTCATGATCTTTATCATTAGCTTCCTCTCCTATTGGTGTAGGCGCCACATGAACTTCTTCTGGTGTTGTGCTACTCTCAAATCCGAGAGAAGGTTCGACAACCTCGTCGAGTTCTACTTTCCTTGCTGTCACTTCTTTCGTGAGAAACTCCTTCTCTAGAAAGGATCCATTCTTGGCAACGAATATTTTGCCTTCGGATCTATGATAGAAGGTATACCCAATAGTTTCCTTCGGGTATCCTATGAAGAGGCATTGTTACGCTTTGGGTTCAAGCTTGTCGGGTTGTAACTTCTTTACATAAACTTCGCAACCCCAAACTTTAAGAAACGTCAATTTAGGTTTCTTCTCAAGGCACAATTCATATGGAGTCATTTCAACAGATTTAGATAGTGCCCTACTTAAAGTGAATGCAGCTATTTCTAATTTATAACCCCAAAACAACAAAGGTAAATCTATAAGTGACATCATAGGACGAACCATATCTAAGAGAGTTCGATTACGACGTTCGGACACACCATTATGTTGTGGTTTTTCTGGCGGTGTCAATTGTGAAAGTATTCCGCATTTCTTCAAATGCTCGCCAAAATCGTAACTTAGATATTCACCTCCACGATCAGATCATAGAAATTTAATCTTCTTGTTATGTTGATTCTCTACTTCACTTTGAAATTCCTTAAACTTCTCGAAAGTTTCGGACTTATGTTTCATGAAATAGATATACCCATATCTACTCAAGTCATCCATGAAATTAAGAACATAACCATAACCACCACGCGATGCTACACTCATCGGTCCACACACATCGGTATGTATGATTTCCAATAAGTCCGTAGCTCGCTCCATCATACCAAAAAATGGAGTCTTAGTCATGTTTCCCATCAGACATGCTTCGCATCTTTCAAGTGATTCGAAATCAAGTGATTCAAGAAGTCCACCGGAATGGAGTTTATTCATACGCTTCACTCCAATGTGACCAAGACGACAGTGCCACATGTATGTAGAATTATCATTCAATTTCAAATGTTTAGCTTCTATATTATGAACATGTGTATCACTACAATTGAGATTCAACAAGAATAGACCATCTATCAAAGGCGCATGACCATAAAAATATATTACTCATATAAATCGAACAACCATTATTCTCGGACTTAAACAAGTAACCGTATTGCAATAAACATGATCCGGTTATAATGTTCATGCTCAACGCAGGCACCAAATAGAAATTATTTAAGTATAAAACTAATCCCGATGGTAGATGAAGAGGGAGCGTGCCGACTGCGACCACATCAACCTTTGATCCGTTTCCAACATGCATTGTCACCTCGTCTTTCGCTAGTCTCCGTTTATTCTGCAGCACCTATTTCGAGTTACAAATATGAGCAACCGAACCAGTATCAAATACCCAGGAACTACTACGATTACTAGAAATATACACATCAATAACATGTATATCAGATATACCTTTCTTCTTGATGTTGCCGTTCTTCAGATCCGCCAAGTACTTGGGGAAATTCCGCTTCCAGTGACCTTCTCCCTTGTAGTAAAAGCACTCAGTATCAGGCTTAGGCCCAGTCTTGGTCTTCTTTGTTGGCGCGGTAGCTTTCTTACCACCCTTCTTGAAGTTTCCCTTTTTCTTAGGCTTGCCTTGCTTCTTGAAATTGGTGGTCTTATTGACCATCAATACTTGGTGCTCTTTCTTGATATCCACTTACGCAGGCTTCAACATAGAGAAGATTTCTGGCAACGTCTTATCCATGCGCTGCATTTTGTAGTATATCACAAAGTTCTTATAACTTGGTAGTAGTGATTGGAGGACACGGTGAATCCCCAAAGCATTAGGAATTATTATTCCCAAGCTCTGGAGTTTATTGGCATGCCCAGAAATCTTAAGAACATGCTCACTAACGGAGCTGCCCTCCTCCATCTTGCAGTTAAAGAACTTTTCAGAAGCTTCATAACTCTCAACTGCCACGTGAGCCTCAAATATAATTTTGAGTTCACTAACAATATCATGTGGGTAAAAGTTCTCAAACCTTTTCTAAAGCTCTGACTCCAAACCATACGAGCTAGCATAATGAACTGTGGAGTACTGATTCTTCCAAATACTGAAAACATTTTTTTCATCATCGGTAGCATCTTCTACGGGTGGGTCACCCAGCGGTGCATGCAACATAGGTCAATTGACCAGCATTGAGGACAATCCTCATGTAACATCCCTAAAATCATGATTTCAAAGTTTGCATATCATTCATGCATGCATATAGTTTTGAGATCAATTTCAAACCAAATTCAAGAAAACAGAAGCACATAGTGCTATCATTTTATGTGAGCAAACTTAAATCAAATGGCCATCCCCATTTGAGAGCTTAAGTGTTTTAAACCAAGTTTGTTTGCTTCCTTGTTGATTGGTTTGAGTGTGGAATTTGAACAAAATTTTACAAAATAAAAATGGTTCAAAACCATTTTCCAAAACATTTTCAAATTAAGTGCTATAGCACTGTTTATTTTGTTTATTCAAAAGGACCAAGCTTGAACAGAGAGACCACATGTTTCTATGCCCAGAAATATGAATGTTACACCCTACAAAATCCCTGAAAAGATTTGATTTCAATTTGAGTTTGAAATCATTTGAAAATCATTGCAGGAAATTGAATTAGAAAAAGGAAAGGAATAAAGAAAAAGAAAAGGGCCGGCGCCAGACTTTGGGCCCAACAGTGAAACCAGCCCAGCTAGCCCACCCGGGTCCTCTCTCTCTCTCACGCGCAGACGCACCCAGCGAGCCGCTGACACTCGGACCCCACTCCCCCTCTGTTCTATTCGCTGACAAGCGGGCCCTCTCCACGTCGACTCCTTCTTCCCCAAATCTCGCGCGCAGACGCCGTCGCCGCTGGCCGTTGCTGCGTTGATTCCGTGGCGTAATTGCCATTGATTCGCCGAGCATTTCTTGTCGAGCCTCTGCCTACTTAAGCCCCTCCCTCTCGCGGCCATTTCCCCTCACCCAATTTCCTCTCCACACCACCAGGCTGCTCGCAACTCGCCCGACGCTGTCGCTATTCCGACGACCTCGCCGACGAATTCCGGTGAGCACCGTGCCCCCCTCTGTCCATGATTCATACTAGCATGCTCTGCAACTCCGTGCGCATCTACTAACCTCTTTCATTTGCTCGCACATGGTCTGTAGCCTCGACAACGACAACGACTGAGCGTCGCCGCTCTCTGCTTGAACTCCGGCGACCTCTCCCCGTAAGTACCAGCTGCCCCTTGCCCTCTGTTTGTTACGCCTAGGACCCTTAGCACCTTGCGCATCTAACGGTGCCTTCCTCTTGTCTTAGCGCGACGCAGAGCCTCGCCAACGTCGACCAACAGCCGTACTCGACGTGTTCGCGAACTCCGGCGAGGAATCCCCGACGACTCCGAGCGCCCCTTGCCAAGCCACCGCCACGTTGAGCTTCACCTCGTCCCTGCGGTTCAGGTGAGCACCTTCTTCCTTCCCCGAGCGACCTAGAACGCCGGCACCGCCACTGACAGAGCGCTCCGCCGCTCGCCGTCGCCGCGCGCCGCCAGACCTTGGTCGTTTGATCAAGAGCCGTTGGATCTAGATCCAACGCGTGCGATAGAATCACTTAACGAAACGGTACGTTAGATCTGAGTCGTACGCGATCAGTTAAATCCAACGATCCGCGTCGACCGATCTGTGTGAATCGGTACGCGCCAATAGGATAGCGCCGCGTGGCAGTGAGTTAGATTTAAAACAGATTTTGAATCAGATTTTAGTTCAAATTTGTTTTGTTTGTAACTTTTGATTCCCACGTTAGTTTTTGGCAAATTTTATACCGTTGGAATCAGTAAGACAAGCCCTTTCTAAATATGCAATGTGTTTAGTGTTTAGCTTTTGTTAAAATGGTTTCTTTTGCAAAAACATGTGTAGGGCTTATTTAGTTATATGAATTGTTTAGGAAATTGTTTTAGTGTTAAATAAATTTGGTTTGGCAAAGTTTTGACTTGTATAGAATTCAGTACTATGCACTTGCTTGGTTAAGTTTTAAAAATCATCACTTAGCATCTTGCATGCATGCATATATATTTTTGATTGTATATGTTTTGTATGTGATTGTGGCTATATTCTATGTGTAGATTTTGGTGCTAGTGATTGTCATTGTGAAGAGTGCTACTCTCCCAACTACCAAGGCAAGTGGTACTTCATGAATATTTCTATCCCTATATTTTTATACAAGCATTTGAAATATTTTGATAAGTCTTGCATGTTACTATTTTTTGCCAAATGCCATGTTGGGAAATCCTAAGTAGTTGTAGAATTGCTTGGAAATTTCTAAGTTAAGTACTATCTATGCCATGATGAAAATATTTCTAAGTCTTTGGACTTATGTTTTTCTTAATAAAACAACTAAGTCAATGAATCACCTGGGTGGAAAGGGACTTGAATTGGTGGTTTTTGGTTGAGTGGTTACACAAGGCCCATGGCTATGGTTTACCTTGTGTATCTCACTTGTGGAAAGCCACCCAGGAACAAAGGGATTTTAGAGGCCAAGTGTTGAGAAGCTTATAGTGCAGCCACTTGGCAATATGGGCTCTGCCTGGATCACATAGGTTGCTAGAACTTAGCCATTTGGACAGTTGGTGGTAGTGGGAATGATAGGCTGGAACGCGTCCATTTGGTCTAAGGGAAGGCTTCTGAAAGGTCCTGTCTTGGTGAAACCAAGTTTGGTGGGGAAAGTGCACAACCTCTGCAGATGGAAAAATCTAAGTACTTAGCCAAGTCCATGGCAATGGACAACTTGAGCATCAAGGCATGGAAGCTATCAAGAATCTCATCATTCCAACTTCTAAGTAAAAACTTGTGGGTGAACAAGGGTGAAGGACCTCAATGTCTATTGGTGGTTCCTTGGGAAAAGTTTTGACAAATAAAAACTTAGTGATTTCAACTAATAGGCAAAACCTATTTTGAGAAAAGCAAGCCAAGCTATCCTTAGCCAAATTTGCATATAGTATCTAGACCACTTAAAATATACTAAGGTATCACTTGCCAATACTATTCCAAAGTATTGACCCACTGTGGCTGTAACTTGTGATGTTGCAGGTTACTCTGATGAGGATTAGGTGTCATGAGTCTACACTCAACATGTTTGCCTGTGGCACATGAAGATGAAGACTTACATTTATTTACTTTTTCGAACTCTTGTAATAGGCCTGTGGCCTTTGAGTTGTAAAGACTATGTTATCTCTGGAATGGATGTAATAAATGACCTTTGTATCTGTGTACTTCATCTTAAACTGTGGATGCTATCAATGATCCAAGGACTAGCATTGCAATCACAGGGATCCTTTTCCTTTACAAAGGAGGGATCTTACACCTCAAATTGCGGAACCAATCCGCGAAGTTGCTTCCATTGTTTTTCAACTTTTCTTTCTCTAGGAACACATTAAAATTGATGGTAGGGGCCGCCATTGATCTACAACATATTTGCAAAAGTTTAGACTAAGTTCATGACAAAATGAGTTCTAATTAATAGTTAAATTAAATTAATCTAGGTGAACTCCCACTCAAAACAATATCCCTCACATTGTTTTAGTGATCACACGAACCAAATCCACTACATCAAAACCGATCATCATGAGAGATGATGTAGTTTCAAAGGCGAACAATCAACATGTTCATCATATCTACTATATGACTCATGCTTTACCTTTCGGTGATCCGTGTTCCGAGACCATGTCTGTACATGCTAGGCTCGTCAAGATTAACCTTAGTTTTTGCATGAGCAAATCTGGCTTGCTCCCGTTGTATGCACACATTGATTCTATCACACCCGATCATCACATGGTGCTTTGAAACAACGATTCTTGTTAACGCTGCTCACTAAGGGTGAACACTTTACTTGATAATTTTGTGAGAGGGATCATCTTATAATGCTACCGTCGCATTCTAAGCAATACAAGATGCATAAAAGGATTAACATCACATGCAATTCAAAATATGTGATATGATATGGCCTTTATTCTTGTGCTTTCGATCTCCATCTTCAAGCACGAACATGATCTCCATCATCACCGGCGTGGCGTCAAGGTCAATGGCACCGCTCAATGGTTGTCGTCCACCATATTCAACTATTACAACTACTTTGAATAATAGACACGCATGTCTTATCGAAATTAAAAGACAATCATAAGGCTCCTGCCGGTTGCTGACTTACAATAAGGAACATTGCATACATCATATATAATCACAATCATGGCCATATCACATCACAGCACACCCCTGCAAAACAAAGTTAGACGCCTCTAATTTTCTTTGCATATTTTACATGGTTTGGGGCTTTCAATAAGTACCGTTCTAACTTACGAACAAGAACCACAACGTTAATGCTTGAACTATCAAGTGCCAGTTGTAAATTGAATCATTACTATGATGGGAGAGACAGACACCCGCAAAGCCACTTATGCAATACAAGTTGCATGTTGAGCATGGAGCAAGTCTCATGAACGCTGTCATGTAAAGTTAGCCCGGGCCGCTTCATCCCACCATACCGCAAGATGCAAAGTACACAAGAAGCAATTGATAATAAAAGCACCACCGCCCATAATGACCATTGTGTTCTACTCGTGCAATAAATCTACATATAGACATGGATCTGATACCACTGTAGGGGTTCGTAGCATGGAAAACAAAAAAATTCTACCGCATGAACACACACAAGCCAAGATCTATCTACTAGATTGTAGCAACGAGTCTATTAGAGTAATCACCCTCGAAGATTCCAAAGTGGTTAACGAGATCAGATTCTCGTGGGTGATGTAGTCGTACACTTGCCGATATCAAGATCATGTAGACTATCCTTCCGGCGTCGCGTTCCGGCAGCGCTTGCGCAGTCGGTCACACGTTCGGTACTCGATGAAGACCTTCCTATCCCTTTTTCCAGCAGGCAACGGAGGTTGTAGTTCTCTCTTCGCGATTCCGGCAGCACGGCGGCGTGGTGTCGGAAGTAGAGGGGAGATCCCGTAGGGCTTCGCTTTAAGCCGGAGCGGATAGGATGGAGTAGTAGGGTTCCCCGGATTCTAGGGTTTAGAGGGTGGAGAGGAGGAGGCGTGGCCGGCGGTGACTTAGGCGCGGCACGGCTGGCAGGGGCAGCGGGCTCGTGGGGGTGGGGTTATTGTGGTCTTGTGTTGGAGGGGCAGCCCCCTCCCCTCTATTTATGAGAGGGAGGGGCAGCTATGGGAGGGCAAATCTGTATCCTTCCCCAACTCCTTCTTCCTGGCGTGTGGTGGAGGGAGAGGAGGTTTCCTCTCCTCCCTCCACCAGGATACATTGTCCTAGTTTGACTTTTCAAACTTGCCTTTTGACTTCCAATTTTGGAGTTTGATTTCTCACTTTTATTTGCACAGCCCTTTGACCTAGGACATGATGCAACCATTCCAATTTTTCATGACTCATTCATATACCCATCCTCTTCCGGTTTGATGAACCTTCTAGACCCTTCTAGATCATTCCGGTGAAAACACCGGAATCATTCCCGAACTCCGGAATTGAACTTTCCTTATATGAATCTTATTCTCTGGACCATTCCAGATTTCCTCGTGATATCTAGGATCCCATCCGAGACTCCGAACAACATTCAGTATTCTTACTCACATTCCATATCTACTAAACAACATCAAATCCTTAAGTGTGCCTCCCTACGGTTCGAGAATTATGCAGACATAACCGAGACTCTTCTCTGATCAATAACCAATAGAAGAGTCTGTAAATTCATATGGCTCCCACATGTTTCTATGATTACTTTTGTGATCGAATGAACCATTTACAAACGATACCAATTTCCCTTTGTCTCACGATATTTTACTTATCTAAGGTTTGATTGTCGGTATCTCTGCATACCTAGTTCAACCTCGTTACTGATAAGTACTCTTTACTCGTTCCTGTGATGTGTGATCCCTTGTGAGCCTGTCACACGATTGCAAGCTGATTTGATGACATTCCACCGAGAGGGCCCAGAGTATATCTATCTATCATATGGATGGACAAATCCCACTCTTGATCCATGTGCCTCAACACATACTTCCCGAACACTCAATGCCACATTTACAACCACCCAGTTATGAAGTGGTGTTTGATGTCATCAAAGCATCCATCCGGTGATGGTGATTAGCATGATCTCATGGTCGAAGGATTTAGGTTACTATGTATCTAAAAGCTTATAGCAAAGAACTATTAAAATGACTTGATCTTATGCTACGCTTATCTATAGGAGTATGTCCATCACACCATTATCCTAATGATATGATCTTGTTGTTAATAACATCTCAATGTTCATGATCAGGAAACCATGATCATCTATAAACCAACAAGCTAGTATTAGAAAGAGGCTTTACTAGGGACTGTAACAAATTTACAAATCACACAATTATTAATGTTTTCGGTTAATAAAATTATAGCATGAATGCAAACATTTATCATAAACACAAAGATATAATAATAACTACTTTTATTATTGCCTCTAGGGCATATGTCCAACACTTAAGGATCTATATTAAACAGTGAGGATGCCAAATCATTTTCTTAAAGAATTCAAGAATCATTAGTTGATACTAGATATCAAGACACATCTATGAGGGACAACAGGTAAAAACTTAGTTTCTACCTAGTTGTGCCTCAGACTAGCATCACAGGCCAAAGGGAAATCATTAGCATGATAGTATAATAAACCCCAGCAGAAGATTTCAATCTATTTTAGCCCAAGCCACACTAGGACACAGGTAGAATTTAGCCCAATATTAGAATGGAAACTTGTGTACCATTCCAAAGAAGGTGTCACAAGTATATATTCTACATCAAGCAAATCATACACATAGATTTCATAAGTAAACCTGCAGTAAAATACTCAATCATTTTCCTGGAATGAATAACCAGGAATCATAATCACATTTACACAATCTATCATTATCATAGAATCATAGGAGTATCATATTAACTCCAATATGAACATATCAACACAGGCCAGTGTATAAAGATTCAGTGAACAATTACTGATAGTACCACTGTTAGTGCTAAGAACATTAATCAATAGTGAAATTCACACCACTAGAATCACTAGACAACATCTTAGCACAGTATCATCACCACCAGCACACCTAAATGATTCATTATCCTCAATAATCAACTGAGAGGGATGAACCCTAATCAAACCGATGAACCCTAATTAGGGACTGCTCACTAGAAGCACACAGAGGCTATCAAGAGAGGCAGAGGACAAAGAACAAGAGGAGAGTAACAAAAGCACTTACCCATGGTCCTCGCTGATGATTAGAAGAGGAAGCAAAAGGGTCGACGAGCAGACACGGCGGCACGGGGAGCACATGAGGGCGCTGCAACCCGCGCCAAGCCATGGCGGTGGCCACAACCACACCAGCGATCCAGCAGCACTACCTTACGGTCGAGTGCAAGCATCCAAATTCACTACCTTACAATCACAAGGCAAGTTCATCACTTTCTCATGTACTTTGATGAGTCTTTCTCAAAGTAATTACAAATTGTGTATTATCATCTATGTGCTGAAGAAAGAAAATATTATTTTCAATAATAAACAAAATGTTATTATCACCCTAAGTGGTGGTAAAGATAGAGTAAGCAATGGAACTTAGGTTTCCAGTTGCAATGAGAATCATCAAATAGGAATTAACAACCCATGACATCAGTGATTCTAGCGCCGTATATTACGCGTTAACCATGAGATTTGGAATGGGACAAAAAAGTGAGTTGTATCCTTTTCATTCTGTATGTAGGCAAGACGACCTTAACGTGACGCTGTGTTTCCTTACAAGGATCCAGCATATGGGTGGGCACCCTTAGGCCCCATGATTTTGGTGTCTAGATTATCTGTGAGTGGATGTCGGAGGTATCGTCGGACCTATATGGAGCTTAACGGAGATGTAGTTAGCCCCGAAGGATCGCGCAGACATATAGGGTCACGGAGAGGGCAGTGATTGGCTTGTATCATCTACTAGGCCCCACGTCATGTAATTGTGGACGGCAAAGTACGCCCGATTGTGAAACAAGGATTTGATCTGTCATGGGTAAAGTAACGCACCTCTACAGAGTGTAAGAGTTGTAACTTGTTACTCCCTGTTCCGGGAAGGAGCTACGAACGCGGCAGGAAAGGAACTCCATGAAAGTTCTGGCCAACCTGTGAAGGATGATGGGTGATACGTCCAATTTGCATCATCATTCTATATCATAATTTGCCTCTATTCATTGATATATTTCTTATTAATAGGTGTTACTTATGTCTTTTCATCTGTTTTTGCATGTTGGATGATTCTTGGAGGATGAACTGCCAGAGTCAAGATTCTGATGGATAAAGAGGTGTTTTGATGCAATTTCGCAAAGATCAGAAAAATTCCAGATGACTTATGGAAAATCATATTTTCCCAGAAGACGAAGGAAGCCAGAAGGGGAGGCGGAGATGGGCCACAGGGGGCCCACACCCCCAGGCGTTGGCCACCCCTAGACCGTGCCTACAGGGGGTGTGTCCCACCTCTGGCACTGCCCTCTCGCCTATATCTTCCCCACGAAACCCTAAAACACAGGGAGCGACCATAGAAAGATTCCACCGCCTCTATGGGGCGGAAAACACCGAGAGAGAAAGAGCTCTCCGGTAGACAGATTTCTGCCAGGGAAATTCCTTCTCGAAGAGGGGAGATCGTCGCCATCAACACCATCATAAAGCTAGACTTCATCGGGATCATCATCCACACCATCATCTCCACCAGCACCATCATCACCACTCCACCCCACTGTAACAAGTGTGTTGAATACTTGCATAGTTCTTAGGGGAAACTTTCCCGGTATTGATTACTATTGTAGTTGATGCTTGTGAGTGGAACCATTGGATTATTGTTTATGCTAAGATTGTTATCCATCACCATATCATCTTTGATCTTGATCCATATGATGTCTTGTGAGTAGTTCGTTTAGTTCTTGAGGAAATGGGAGAAGTCATGTTGTTAGTAGTGGATTTGTGTTGAGATATTATTCAATGGTTTAGTATTTAAGTTGTGGTGCTATTGTTCTAGTGGTGTCATGTCAACGCTGACTACATGATACTTCACCATTTATGGGCCTAGGGGAATGCATTGTGTATTTGGCTACTAATTGTGGGGTTGTCAGAGTGACAGAAACTTGAACCCTCGTTAGGACACCATTGCACAAGGGAGCGTAGGATCTTAGAGTTTAAGGCTGTGGTTAAGTTTATATCTTAATTGCTTTCCTGTAGTTACGGATGCTTGCAGGGGGTTTAATCACAAGTATGTATTAGTGCAAGTAAGGTCGGTACATTAGCACAAGTTCACCCACACAACACTTACAACACCAGAGAAGACTACTCAACTATTTGAAGCGAAAGCACTTGACAGAATTCCCATGTGTCCTCAAGAACGTTTGATCCTTATAAGTATTTCCACCGTCTTGTCCTTTGATAAGAAAGGATTGGGCCACTTGCTGCAGTTGTTCGTTGTCTTTATTACTTGCACTTTGTTTCTTTGCTTTATCAGAAAACCCCTAAAAATCCGTTTGCTAAGTATTTATAGAGATTTCCTGCTCCATACCACTAGTCAACACCTTCTGCTCCTTGTTGGGATCAACACTCCTATTTATCGAAAGTACTACGATACACCCCCTATACTTGTGGGTCATCAAGACTATTTTTTGGCGCCGTTGCCAGGGAGTGAAGCGCTATTGAAGAGTGGATCTGGTAAAGGAAACTTCTACTGTGAGTATTGCTTTTTATTTCTGTTTGTTACTTTGTTTCCAATATGGATAACCCACTTGGTTTTCTGTTTGGGAAAACTACTACCACTGTTAGGGTAGTAGATGAACCACCACCTATTGAGATAGATCCTTTTAAGATACCTACAAGTATTGTTGATCGTGTTATGGATAATTATTATTTAGGGGATGGAACTGTCCACACTGGTGATAATTTGCTTTTTATCCATGAATTATGCGGGTTGTTTAAGTGTGCATTTATCACAACTGAACAGGTGAAGAATAAGTTACTCTCTATATCCTTGAAAGGGAGAGCTGAAGAATGGTATAAGCTGCTAAAGAATGGGCAATCCATGGAATGGGAGGAAATAATACCTCTCTTTTATTCTAAATTTTATTCTCCCAGTGAAATACATAAGGATAGAAATCTGATATATAACTTTTGGCCTCGTGATGGAGAGAGTACAACTCAAGCTTGGGGGAGATTGAAGTTACTAATGATTAAATGTCCTATTCATGCACTCCCTAACAATATCATTATCAATAACTTTTATGCTAGGTTTTCTCTTCATGATAAAGATTTACTAGATGCTTCTTGTTCTGGATCATTCACACGTATGAAGGAAGAAGCTAAATGGGATCTCCTAGACCATATTAAAGAAAACACTGAAGCCTGGGAGAATGACAAATGGAGAAAGTCAGGCATAAATTATGATTATGAATGCATAAAATCTTTTATGGGAACTGATGACTTCCATGATATTAGTAATGAGTTTGGTCTTGACTCCCAAAGTATTGCCAATTGTTTTAAGGCTTTTGCCTCTTACATAAAAATTCCTAAAAATAAGTGGAATAAATACCATGCACCTTATAAAGATGTTGTTAGTCATGTTCCTGTTAGAAGCACCGAAGTTTGTACTACTAATCATATTGTGCCTGAACCTTATGTTGAGGAAATACCTTTCCTAGCTAAGTTAAAGGAGTATTCTATTATGATTAGTGCGAATAACAAAGGTACAAATAAAATTGTGGAACCAGATGAGCAAATTAATACTGAACCTGTGGTAGCTATTGTGAAAAATCTTTTCACTAGAAATATAGAGGATGAGCACATTATCTTCTGTGAAGATGCTTCTAATATTATTTCTCATCCTAGTAAAGCTAGAAAAGCTAGTGTTCCTGTGCTTTCTGTTAGAATTGGTGATCCTTGCTATTATGGTTTATGTGATATTGGTGCTAGTTCTAGTGCTAGTTCTAGTGTTATTCCTTATGATCTTTACAAGTAAATTATGCATGAAATTGGTCCTTGTGAGCTTGAGGACATTGATGTGGTTATTTACCTTTCTAATAAGGAAACCATTTGCCCTATTGGTATTGTAAGAGATGTGGAGGTCCTCTGCGGTAAGATTAAGTATCCTGCTGATTTTCTAGTGCTTAATTCAGCAGCTAGCAAAACTTGTCCTATCATTTTTGGTAGACTTTTCTTGAACACTTGTGGAGCTATTATAGATTGTAAAAAGGAAAAAGTTTTGACTAAGTTTGATGGACATCCTTATGAGTTTAATTTTTCCAAATTCGCTAAAGCTCATTGCGAAAATAGCTTGCCTAATAAAGATTTCAGGATGGAACGACTTGCTTCTATTGATCCGGTTTATGAACTTGGACCTCTTTTTGGTGATTGTAAGTATGCTCATTCTGACGATAAAATTCTTGACAATGAAAATTTTATTGTCAATTTTATTCAAAGTGCTACTGAAAGTTATTATGACAAAGGGAAACATGGTTTTATGCATCTCAATAATGTTAAGTTTCCCCGTTTTATGTTGAAAGCTTTGAAGTTGCATTTGTTTTGTCTTCCTATGCTAGTGGCTTTTTGTTTCAACAATTTGTTTTCTCATTATACCCCCATGCATAGTAAGTGGGTTAGACTCAAATGTGCTAGTTATTTTCTTCTTGATGCTCTCTTCACTTCAGATATTTATCTCCTATGTGAGCATCTTTGAAAATATCAAGCCTAACTTAAAGGCATTAAAGAAAAGTACTTCTTCGGAGATAACCCAATAGTTTTGTCGAGTCTTGTAAGTTATTACCTCAGTAATAACCGCTCCTTATCCTTTTTGTTTTGGTTTTTGTGTCAAGTTCAACTACTTTTGAGAAGTAGAGGAGTTGTGAAAAGTGGCTGTCCTGGGACAGATTTTTGTGCTGCATTGTAAAAATTCATGAAGGATCTCAGTACTTCGGATGGAGCTATATTTTTTCTGTGCTTGTTCTCCCAGTTGTTACCCAACATTCATTAGTTTTGCACTTTTTGATTTGAGCAACAGAAGGTTTTTGAAAGAATCAATCTTTACCTGCCAGTCTGTTTTGACAGATTTCTGCCTTCATTTGCATTTGCCTCTTATATTGATTCCCTTCCAGATTCTGTTGGGTTTTTGTAAAGGAGTTGCTACGGTAGCTTTGTTTTGATGGATTTCAGTTCAAGTGTGTACCTAAAGGTTTATTGTTTTTGCATAGACTAATGTTGCTATTGAGGTTTGTGTAAAGCCTTGCATGAAAGAAATTTCCAAGAGTTGGAGAAAAGGAATCTGCAGAGTTCGTCTTTGAATAGGTAAAAGAGGTGAAAACAGAAGGTTCTTGAAAACTCTATCTTTTTATATTTTTGATTTTTTTATTACATATGGAAGGTTACGAAACGAAGCAGAGGAGGAAACGGAGGCCAGGATGGCCACACCCACCCTAGGCATGGGCCCCAGCTGGCCGCGCCTGGAGGGGGTGTTAGCCCCCTGAGCTCCTTCTCCGCCTCGTTTTCACACCAGTACCTTCCTTATGCTTTGAAACTTCATAATATATAACCCCCCGGATCCCCCGAGGTTCGTGTATCATGTTCTCGTCGTGTTTTCGTTTCGATCTGTTTTTGTCAGGAAATCTTCTAAAAGTTTAGAGCATCATGGTCTCTGCCAACGACAAAGGCAAGAAGCCCGTGGAAGAAGAAAGGATCGCTTCTAAGCGTGAAGACACGGATTGGAGCGTCGAGGAGGATGTTAAGATGGAGGAACAAACTGCCGCAGGGTCAAGGGCAAGGAAACCTACTTTTGTAGGAGCAATTAACACTGGACGTGCTTTTTCTCATAACATGCAAGGGATTATAGCCTCCGTCCCAGACTTCAGAACCTGCCCTGAGGCAGTGAAATCCCTTCGAACCACTGACGAGTTTTGTGATAAGTATCGTGCTCTAACGATGAAATCAGGAAATTGCAAGGCTTCGTAAGATGCTGGAGGGTTTCATTACCCTAATGTAGAGGTCCCAACCTGATAAGGTATAGATCCCTGTGTTTACAATGCTAGTCCCTGGATCAAATAGCTAGAATCCACAGTTTAAGATGTAATATCAAGAAACAAAGGTCATATTACAACTTATAACCAGGAATAAAATAATTCATTACATCTTACATAGCTCATTTGGCTATCTCATTACAATGCAGCAGATATAGCTATATAGCATGGAGTCCTTCATCTTCATATGCCACAGGCAATCATGTTGGTTGTAGACTTGTAATCCCTACTCAACAAACTTCACTAACATCAAACAAACCTGCAACATAATAAGTTATATCCAAAAGGGTCAATGCATTTGAATTGTATTGGCAAGTGATACTTTGGTAGAATAGTTGTATCTAACATCTATATGCATTTAGCTAAGTGTATCTTAGGCTTGCTTTGCTCAAAATAAGGTTTTCCTTATTAGTTGAAAATACTAAGTTTTTGTTTGACAAAAATCACCCAAGGAACTACCAATAGAAATTGGTGAACATTTACCTTTGTTTAACCACAAGTTTTTAATTTAGAAATTAGGATGAGGAGATCCTTGATAGCTTCAATGTCTTGATGCTCAAATTTTCCATTGCTGGGTACACGGCTAAGTACTTAGGTTTTACTCTCTCGAGAGGTGGTGCACTTTCCCCACAAGACTCGACATGCATCTAGACGAGATCTTTCAGAAGCCTTCCCTTAGACCAAATGGACGCGTTCCATCCTATCACCCTACCACCATCTGTCCATCTGACTAAGTTATTTCAACCTATATGATCAAGGCAGAGCCCATATTGCCATGTGGTTGCACTAGAAGCTTCTCAACACTTAACATCTCAAATCTCTTTATTCCTGGGTGGCTTTCTACAAGTGATATACACCAGGGAGGCCATAGAAATGGGCCCTGAGTAACCACTCAACACAAACCATTCTTTCCATTCCACCCAGGTGATTCATTCACATAGTTGTTTTATTAAGCAAAAACATAAGTCATAGACTTAGAAATATTTCATGGCATGAATAATCCACCCTTGTTTTCTACTAGCTAGGATAAGCATGATAGTAGCAAGAATCTTAACTTAGAGAAAATTCTACTAAGACAACATTCTACTAGGATTTCCCACGGCATAGCATAGTATAGATACTTAGAAAATTTCCATGCAAGTCCTACTCAAAATATCACTAATGCATAGTAAAAATAATAGGACAAAATATGTGAATCGCCACTTGACTTTTTAGTAGAGATTCTAGGTACACTCCTTGATCTTGCAATTGTCACACTCTTCAAAGTTCACTACAAATCAAGCAAGCAAGGCACAAATTCAAACTAGCATTCAAACAAATCAAATCACATAAAATAATAGAAACAAAGAAATGCATGCAAGCATGCAGAAGGTTGTTTTATTAAAAAGTGGTTTCTCATAAGTCTATAAACATTTTAAAACACCTACTAGTCATTTATAAAATGTGGAAAAGCATTTGAAAACAAGTTAGTGAAAACAACCCTTTTAAATCATTTTTGTTTTGCTAGAAATGCTTTTATCCAAAGGAATAATTCCTTGTGTTAGCCACATTCATTTCTAAACCCAAATGTTAGTGTTTAGGGTCAGAGAGTTCAAAACAAATCATTTGCAAAAGATTTTACTCAAAAATCATTTTTAGAATAATTTTTATACTCAAAATAGTAATACAAATGTTTATGCAAAAACACCTAATTTTCCAGAAGGAAAATAATAAACTAAGGCCACAGTTGCAAAGCTTTCATTTTTCTGAATCCATTGATATAAAATTTGTAAGTTTTGGCAAAGCAGAACCTGCCCTGAGGCAGTGAAATCCCTTCGAACCACTGACGAGTTTTGTGATAAGTATCGTGCTCTAACGATGAAATCAGGAGAATGCAAGGCTTCGTAAGATGCAGGAGGGTTTCATTACCCTAATGTAGAGGTCCCAACCTGATAAGGTAGAGATCCCTGTGTTTACAATGCTATTCCCTGGATCGAATAGCTAGAATCCACAGTTTAAGATGTAATATCAAGAAACAAAGGTCATATTACAACTTATAACCAGGAATAAAATAATTCATTACATCTTACATAGCTCATTTGGCTATCTCATTACAATGCAGCAGATATAGCTATATAGCATGGAGTCCTTCATCTTCATATGCCACAGGCAATCATGTTGGTTGTAGACTTGTAATCCCTACTCAACAAACTTCACTAACATCAAACAAACCTGCAACATAATAAGTTATATCCAAAAGGGTCAATGCATTTGAATTGTATTGGCAAGTGATACTTTGGTAGAATAGTGGTATCTAACATCTATATGCATTTAGCTAAGTGTATCTTAGGCTTGCTTTGCTCAAAATAAGGTTTTCCTTATTAGTTGAAAATACTAAGTTTTTGTTTGACAAAAATCACCCAAGGAACTACCAATAGAAATTGGTGAACATTTACCCTTGTTTAACCACAAGTTTTTAATTTAGAAATTAGGATGAGGAGATCCTTGATAGCTTCAATGTCTTGATGCTCAAATTTTCCATTGCTGGGTACACGGCTAAGTACTTAGGTTTTACTCTCTCGAGAGGTGGTGCACTTTCCCCACAAGACTCGACATGCATCTAGACGAGATCTTTCAGAAGCCTTCCCTTAGACCAAATGGACGCGTTCCATCCTATCACCCTACCACCATCTGTCCATCTGACTAAGTTATTTCAACCTATATGATCAAGGCAGAGCCCATATTGCCATGTGGTTGCACTAGAAGCTTCTCAACACTTAACATCTCAAATCTCTTTATTCCTGGGTGGCTTTCTACAAGTGATATACACCAGGGAGGCCATAGAAATGGGCCCTGAGTAACCACTCAACACAAACCATTCTTTCCATTCCACCCAGGTGATTCATTCACATAGTTGTTTTATTAAGCAAAAACATAAGTCATAGACTTAGAAATATTTCATGGCATGAATAATCCACCCTTGTTTTCTACTAGCTAGGATAAGCATGATAGTAGCAAGAATCTTAACTTAGAGAAAATTCTACTAAGACAACATTCTACTAGGATTTCCCACGGCATAGCATAGTATAGATACTTAGAAAATTTCCATGCAAGTCCTACTCAAAATATCACTAATGCATAGTAAAAATAATAGGACAAAATATGTGAATCGCCACTTGCCTTTTTAGTAGAGATTCTAGGTACACTCCTTGATCTTGCAATTGTCACACTCTTCAAAGTTCACTACAAATCAAGCAAGCAAGGCACAAATTCAAACTAGCATTCAAACAAATCAAATCACATAAAATAATAGAAACAAAGAAATGCATGCAAGCATGCAGAAGGTTGTTTTATTAAAAAGTGGTTTCTCATAAGGCTATAAACATTTTAAAACACCTACTAGTCATTTATAAAATGTGGAAAAGCATTTGAAAACAAGTTAGTGAAAACAACCCTTTTAAATCATTTTTGTTTTGCTAGAAATGCTTTTATCCAAAGGAATAATTCCTTGTGTTAGCCACATTCATTTCTAAACCCAAATGTTAGTGTTTAGGGTCAGAGAGTTCAAAACAAATCATTTGCAAAAGATTTTACTCAAAAATCATTTTTAGAATAATTTTTATACTCAAAATAGTAATACAAATGTTTATGCAAAAACACCTAATTTTCCAGAAGGAAAATAATAAACTAAGGCCACAGTTGCAAAGCTTTCATTTTTCTGAATCCATTGATATAAAATTTGTAAGTTTTGGCAAAGCAGAACCTGCCCTGAGGCAGTGAAATCCCTTCGAACCACTGACGAGTTTTGTGATAAGTATCGTGCTCTAACGATGAAATCATGAGAATGCAAGGCTTCGTAAGATGCTGGAGGGTTTCATTACCCTAATGTAGAGGTCCCAACCTGATAAGGTAGAGATCCCTGTGTTTACAATGCTATTCCCTGGATCGAATAGCTAGAATCCACAGTTTAAGATGTAATATCAAGAAACAAAGGTCATATTACAACTTATAACCAGGAATAAAATAATTCATTACATCTTACATAGCTCATTTGGCTATCTCATTACAATGCAGCAGATATAACTATATAGCATGGAGTCCTTCATCTTCATATGCCACAGGCAATCATGTTGGTTGTAGACTTGTAATCCCTACTCAACAAACTTCACTAACATCAAACAAACCTGCAACATAATAAGTTATATCCAAAAGGGTCAATGCATTTGAATTGTATTGGCAAGTGATACTTTGGTAGAATAGTGGTATCTAACATCTATATGCATTTGGCTAAGTGTATCTTAGGCTTGCTTTGCTCAAAATAAGGTTTTCCTTATTAGTTGAAAATACTAAGTTTTTGTTTGACAAAAATCACCCAAGGAACTACCAATAGAAATTGGTGAACCTTTACCCTTGTTTAACCACAAGTTTTTAATTTAGAAATTAGGATGAGGAGATCCTTGATAGCTTCAATGTCTTGATGCTCAAATTTTCCATTGCTGGGTACACGGCTAAGTACTTAGGTTTTACTCTCTCGAGAGGTGGTGCAGTTTCCCCACAAGACTCGACATGCATCGAGACGAGATCTTTCAGAAGCCTTCCCTTAGACCAAATGGACGCGTTCCATCCTATCACCCTACCACCATCTGTCCATCTGACTAAGTTATTTCAACCTATATGATCAAGGCAGAGCCCATATTGCCATGTGGTTGCACTAGAAACTTCTCAACACTTAACATCTCAAATCTCTTTATTCCTGGGTGGCTTTCTACAAGTGAGATACACCAGGGAGGCCATAGAAATGGGCCCTGAGTAACCACTCAACACAAACCATTCTTTCCATTCCACCCAGGTGATCCATTCACATAGTTGTTTTATTAAGCAAAAACATAAGTCATAGACTTAGAAATATTTCATGGCATGAATAATCCACCCTTGTTTTCTACTAGCTAGGATAAGCATGATAGTAGCAAGAATCTTAACTTAGAGAAAATTCTACTAAGACAACATTCTACTAGGATTTCCCACGGCATAGCATAGTATAGATACTTAGAAAGTTTCCATGCAAGTCCTACTCACAATATCACTAATGCATAGTGAAAATAATAGGACAAAATATTTGAATCACCACTTGCCTTTTTATTAGAGATTCTAGGTACACTCCTTGATCTTGCAATTGTCACACTCTTCAAAGTTCACTACAAATCAATCAAGCAAGGCACAAATTCAAACTAGCATTCAAACAAATCAAATCACATAAAATAATAGAAACAAAGAAATGCATGCAAGCATGCAAAAGGTTATTTTATTGAAAAAGTGGTTTCTAATATGGCTATAAACATTTTGAAACACCTACTAGTCATTTATAAAATATGGAAAAGCATTTCAAAACAAGTTAGTGAAAACAACCCTTTTAAATCATTTTTGTTTTGCTAGAAATGATTTTATCCAAAGGAATAATTCCTTGTGTTAGCCACATTCATTTCTAAATCCAAATGTTAGTGTTTAGGGTCAGAGAGTTCAAAACAAATCATTTGCAAAAGATTTTACTCAAAAATCATTTTTAGAATAATTTTTATACTCAAAATAGTAATACAAATGTTTATGCAAAAACACCTAATTTTCCAGAAGGAAAATAATAAACTAAGGCCACAGTTGCAAAGCTTTCATTTTTCTGAATCCATTGATATAAAATTTGTAAGTTTTGGCAAAGCAGAACCTGCCCTGAGGCAGTGAAATCCCTTCGAACCACTGACGAGTTTTGTGATAAGTATCGTGCTCTAACGATGAAATCAGGAGAATGCAAGGCTTCGTAAGATGCTGGAGGGTTTCATTACCCTAATGTAGAGGTCCCAACCTGATAAGGTAGAGATCCCTGTGTTTACAATGCTATTCCCTGGATCGAATAGCTAGAATCCACAGTTTAAGATGTAATATCAAGAAACAAAGGTCATATTACAACTTATAACCAGGAATAAAATAATTCATTACATCTTACATAGCTCATTTGGCTATCTCATTACAATGCAGCAGATATAACTATATAGCATGTAGTCCTTCATCTTCATATGCCACAGGCAATCATGTTGGTTGTAGACTTGTAATCCCTACTCAACAAACTTCACTAACATCAAACAAACCTGCAACATAATAAGTTATATCCAAAAGGGTCAATGCATTTGAATTGTATTGGCAAGTGATACTTTGGTAGAATAGTGGTATCTAACATCTATATGCATTTGGCGAAGTGTATCTTAGGCTTGCTTTGCTCAAAATAAGGTTTTCCTTATTAGTTGAAAATACTAAGTTTTTGTTTGACAAAAATCACCCAAGGAACTACCAATAGAAATTGGTGAACCTTTACCCTTGTTTAACCACAAGTTTTTAATTTAGAAATTAGGATGAGGAGATCCTTGATAGCTTCAATGTCTTGATGCTCAAATTTTCCATTGCTGGGTACACGGCTAAGTACTTAGGTTTTACTCTCTCGAGAGGTGGTGCAGTTTCCCCACAAGACTCGACATGCATCGAGACGAGATCTTTTAGAAGCCTTCCCTTAGACCAAATGGACGCGTTCCATCCTATCACCCTACCACCATCTGTCCATCTGACTAAGTTATTTCAACCTATATGATCAAGGCAGAGCCCATATTGCCATGTGGTTGCACTAGAAGCTTCTCAACACTTAACATCTCAAATCTCTTTATTCCTGGGTGGCTTTCTACAAGTGAGATACACCAGGGAGGCCATAGAAATGGGCCCTGAGTAACCACTCAACACAAACCATTCTTTCCATTCCACCCAGGTGATCCATTCACATAGTTGTTTTATTAAGCAAAAACATAAGTCATAGACTTAGAAATATTTCATGGCATGAATAATCCACCCTTGTTTTCTACTAGCTAGGATAAGCATGATAGTAGCAAGAATCTTAACTTAGAGAAAATTCTACTAAGACAACATTCTACTAGGATTTCCCAAGGCATAGCATAGTATAGATACTTAGAAAGTTTCCATGCAAGTACTACTCACAATATCACTAATGCATAGTGAAAATAATAGGACAAAATATTTGAATCACCACTTGCCTTTTTATTAGAGATTCTAGGTACACTCCTTGATCTTGCAATTGTCACACTCTTCAAAGTTCACTACAAATCAATCAAGCAAGGCACAAATTCAAACTAGCATTCAAACAAATCAAATCACATAAAATAATAGAAACAAAGAAATGCATGCAAGCATGCAAAAGGTTATTTTATTGAAAAAGTGGTTTCTAATATGGCTATAAACATTTTGAAACACCTACTAGTCATTTATAAAATATGGAAAAGCATTTCAAAACAAGTTAGTGAAAATAACCCTTTTAAATCATTTTTGTTTTGCTAGAAATGATTTTATCCAAAGGAATAATTCCTTGTGTTAGCCAAATTCATTTCTAAATCCAAATGTTAGTGTTTAGGGTCAGAGAGTTCAAAAAAAAATCATTTGCAAAATATTTTACTCAAAAATCATTTTTAGAATAATTTTTATACTCAAAATAGTCCTGCCAATGTTTCTGCAAAAACACCTAATTTTCCAGAAGAAAAATACTAAAATAAGGCCACAGTTGCAAAGCTTTCATTTTTCTAAATCCATTGATATAAAATTTGTAAATTTTGGCCAAGCAGAACAAAATTTATGAATTTTACAAAATCAAACATCTAATAGATCATTTTCTGTTTTTAAAACAATAGTCAGGCCACGTGTTTGTTTCTTATTGGCTCATACCGTTTCGTGAGGACCACACTATGTGGATCGTTGGATTTAATTAACATCATGTGGCTCAGATCGAAAATACCACTTCAGCTAAGTCATCTATTATACAACGTTGGATTTAAATCTGACGATCCAGAATGCGATGACCAGAGACTGGCGGCGCTTGGCGACGGTGAGTGGCGGCAGCGCTCTGCCCGCGGTGGTCCAGCTATTCTAGGAAGTGAGGGAGAGGGAGGAGGGGCTCACCAGGTTTGCCTAAGCGTGAGGAAGATCAAGGTGGTCGTTGTCGACGAAGGGGCGCACGGGAGTGACGACAATTGCTCACCGGAGTTCACGACGGCGTCGGGCACGCACGGCTGTTGTCGGGGTGAGGCTCCAAGCGGGCTAAGGCAAAACAAAGGCTGCGTTAGATGCGCGATACGAAGGCGAGTGCACGAGTGTCATCGAGAGGGAGAGGCGCGGTCAGAGGTTACCAAGAGAGGTCGCCGGAGTCAAGGCAGGAGACGGTGTCGCTCAGTTAGAGACGGAGGCGAGTCTCAGGTGTGTCTGCGAGCAAGATAAAGCTACTGGCAGGTGCGCGTGGTGCTGGCGAGCAAGCTCATGCGAGCTAGGGGCCGGGGAGAGTCTGGGTTGGCCAGAATTGGCGCCGGAGGATCGTCGGAGCAGTGGCGTTGTGAGCAATAATTAGAGCAGCCTAGGGGCTCTCGTGGGGTGGTGACTGGGGGGAAAGAGAGAGGAGAGGTGGGAGTTTAGCTTGGTCGCTGGGAGGAATTAGTGCGGCGTTAATGCAAATTCACGTCGAGGAATCAACGCAAGAAACGGTAGCGAGGGGAGAGGGGAACGGGTCTCGCGCTGGAGAAGATGATGCATGCGTGGCAGTGGGTCCCGAGCGTCAGCGAGGTGAGGGGGTATGTGCGCGAGTGAGAAAGATCTAGGGGAGGGGAGAGATTTCCCCGGGTGGGCTATGCTTGTTGGGCCAGATTGGGCTAGGGGTCTGTTTCTATTTTTTCTTCTTAATTCTTTTTCTTTTTCCATTTCCATTTTCTGTTTTCATTTTATTCAAATGATTTAAACCCCAATTCGAATTCAGATTTTTACCAAACTTTTTCCAAACTTTCAGTAGGTTTTTATACTATTTAATAGTGTGTTTAAAAGTCCATTTTAAAATATTTCCAATATTCTCTTTATGATTTACTATTTATTTAAATTAGGCATTTGTCTTTATTTAAATAAAATTAAATATGGTTCAAACCATATTATTTTATTCAAATAATTATTTTATTCTTTTTAATTTAAATAGATAACTTTTAATCCACTTTGTAAATTTCAATTATTATTTTCTCATGATTTAATTAATCATTTATATTAGGAATTTTGTCTTCATTCAAATAAAATTGAATGTGGTTAAAGGCCCATATAATTTTATTTAAATAATCTTTATTCCTTTATTTTTATTTGAAATATCTTTATTCCATTTGCTTGTGGATTTGGCCAAGATTTAATTTGATTTGTTTAAATATTCTTTATTTTTTTTATTTCCTTCTTTGTCTTATAAAATTCATATCTTTTTATTTATAATTCCAAAATTTGTGATTCCAATTTGTATAATTTTATTTAATATTTGTTTATGTTTTTAAATCCTTTTAGGATTGCTTTTCTCACAATTTGGCATGGATTTTAGTTAGGAGCTTTATTAGCTTTGGAAATTATTTCCTTTTTATATTATTAAATTCCTAAGTTTTTATCCATGGCTCCAAATTGAATGAAACCAATTTCCATGGTTGTATAGTATTTTTGTTTACCATTTTTGATCATTTATAAATGTTTGTTGCTAAATTTTTATATGGATCAAAGCCATAGTCTTGGGTGATTTTAAAATGATTTCACTCATTTAGGGTTTTGGTTTAACTTTTCCAAGTGTTTAAATTCAAGATTCTTTTCATGCATGAATGCATTAGATCTTTGAAATATTTGTTTGTTGATTTATTTATTAAAATTTTGTTCAATTAGGGTTTGATGTTTCCATTTAGAAGCAAAAAGTTTCTTTTCACCCTAAATTTCAACAATTGTTTATTTTGTTTACTTATTTTTCACATTTCAATAGTTGGAGAATATTGGGATGTGACACCTAATCAAGAGAACACCACCACCAGCGAAGGAGTAATTCTTCATCAGGTTTGGCACCCCTTGGCTTGTTCCAAGCTTGGGGGAGTTCCGCGGTATCACATCATTATGTTTTATCTTTTACCTTTTTAGCGGATTCGTATCTTTGGTAGAGAAGTTATTTTATAGTTTGGTTTGCATGTGGAATTATCTCTCCTTTAGTTTATTATCTATGTATCCCTTGGTGTGAGTGCCTTTATGGAATATTAATGAGAAGTTTCATCTTTTACTTTTTTGCACTTCTTATTTTAGTTTGCAATCTCTATTATTTGATTGATCTTGTTGATAAGTATTGATGTCACTTTGGGAGCATCAAGTAGATCTAAGTTGGTTTTGGCAAACCGTGCTCTGGTCAGTAGCAACACTTTTTGAGGTTTGAAAGGAAAAGAAAAAAAACATACAGGTATTTTGTATCATTTATTTTCTTTCTTGATTGGCTCATAAGCTTAGTATTCTTTATTTAAGATCTTTTGTGTCTTCAAGGAAGATTGCATGTTTGGCTTTATTACTTGTATGTTTGCTTGTTTCCTTCAACTCTTTTGCTTTCTACCTAGCCTTGCTAGCCAAAAACCTGTTTTGAGAAGGCATACTTCTTATGCGTCCAACCCCTTTGAACCAAACCTGTGCCGTTTGTGTCCACCATATCTACCTAATAGCATTAGTGCTATTCCAAGCAAATTCTCAAGCTTCATCTATCTTTCGAATTAAAAATTATTTTGTTATGTGAAAACTAGTTAGTAAATCTCTCACGAACTTGATGGCACACCTTATTTTCTTGCCCCTAATAAACTTGAACCATTGTGTCATCGAAGTTGTATATGCTTGCACATATACGTCGGGATTAGCAGAACTGTGTTGTCACGGGGAACGCTTTCAACACTTATGGATACATATCCAGTTGATATCATGCTCTTTTGTTTGTGGATGTTGTCGTTGTGAAATA
This sequence comes from Avena sativa, assembly GCA_916181665.1. NCBI lineage: Eukaryota > Viridiplantae > Streptophyta > Magnoliopsida > Poales > Poaceae > Avena > Avena sativa. The sequence continues at coordinate 130,108,439 of OV702283.1, read as the reverse complement.
AAAGGGGAGCTTGTAAGTCCATGGAGTTATGTATGTGTGTTAGAGAAACGCCTGGTCCACTAGCCTAAGCCATGCCTAATCATGGTGGAAACTTGCAGCATAACCATAGTGAGCAATCTGTGAAGCATCCTTAATAAAAACCTATGCAAATAGCAAATAAAAAGATCGCTGAGATGCTCACTGTCTATTTTCCTTGTCATTTTGATTATGGGATAGCTCCTGTATCATGTGCAAGGGGTACCTCGTTGGCGGTTCTTTATGATACACATATACTTACAATGACAAGAACTTACCGGTAACTAGAGTTGAGTAGCATGACGAGCGACCCTCGTACTCAAGGGACATGAGATTGCCAGCTTATATTTCGTCAAGCATATACTCCATCTTTGTTCACTTTAACCTTAATCACCTCAAGATGCTTATGATAGAGGCAATGAGGGCTCAAAGATAGTAAGTACCATAATATTTTGGAATCTCTTTATGACTTGAAATCTCTGCTTCCCTCTATGAAGGGCCTTTCTTCTATTTCTAAGTTGAGTCAGTAAAACTTTTTCCTCTCTATCTCCAACAAGAATTTGTTGTTGTGTTTCAAGCATTCATATGATGATTTATTCAATCATGTTCTTTTTCTTCCTTGTTTGCACAAGACTCTTATCTATTGAGTATCACTTTGAAAGCCATCATTGTGAAAAACCTTTTATCTTTGAGCAAAGAGTACTCCTGTTGTGAAACTTATACAAAAGCTTTTTGTGAAACTGCTTGCCAGCTGTTCTCTAACCAAGAACAAAGTTTGCCAATTCCAATTATGATTTATCTTTATCCATCTCTATTGTGATTCCAATACTTTTTGAAAGCTAAGTTATATAATGGTGACTTGCTTTGCCTTGGTAGTTGGGGGATAAACAACAATCCTCACAGTCACAATCACCACTAGCACCAAAATCTACACATAAAATGATAGCACCAAATTCACATATCAAATAGACAAGAAAACATATATGAATGCATGCAAATGCCATGTGATGGTTTTTTCTAAACCAAACAAGACAATTAAAACAGTACTGATCAATAAACTAAACATTTATACATCAAATAAACTTTATTTGGCCTTTAAAACATTTCCAGTTAATTTTTATACACAAAATAAGCCTACAAATGTCTCTGAAAAAACAACTAATTTTACAGAAGCAATTCAGTAAACAAAGTACATGGTTGGATAGAATTCTTCTTCCTGATTCCATTGAAATAAAATTTGCAAAATTTGGACGGGTGGATCAAAAGTTATGAATTTTGCAAGTTTGAACATCTAATAGAAATGATTCTGTTTTTAAATCAAACTACAGGCCACACGTCATGTTCTGATTCGCTGATACCGATTCGCACGGATCGATCGTTGAGGGCCGTTGGATTTAAGTGATAGTGCACGGCCAGATATGCTCGTACCGGTTCGTTTAAGTGATCTAATCTAAAACGTTAGATCTAGATCCAACGCTGCTGAGCACACGACCAAAGATGGGCGGCGCTAGCGACGGCGATGCGGCAGCGGCCTAGGGGTGGTGATGATGCTTAACAGACTCGCACGCGCACGAGGGAGCTCAACATGGTCGCGGTTGGGCAGGGGGCGTGCTGTAGTGGGGCTTAGAGCTCGTCGGAGTTGCTGGCGGCGTCGGGTCCTTGCAGACGAGGTCGTTGCCGAGGCTCTGGGTCTGTCCTAGCACAAGCCATAGGTATCAGTAGCTGCACAAGGACAAGGCGAACGTTGTCATATGCAAGCGAGGTCAAGGGGCGCTCAGTAATTACCGTAATCGATCGCCGGAGTTGAGCGGCGGCTCTGTCGCTTGTAGGCGTGAACAGGGTCGACAGCCTGGGTCATGCGCGGACAAACGAATGATGTCAGAGGATGCACAAGGTCACAAGGAACACGCTCGTATGAACTAGAAGGACAGGGGCGGTCAGGCTCACCAGAATTTCGTCGTCGGAGTTCGTCGGTACTACGGCGGTGTTCTGCGAAATATGGGCAGCCTGGTGGCGGAGTGGGGGTGCTGAGTGAGGGGAAATGGTCGCAGAGGGGTGGGGTTACGTAGCCGGAGCAGGGACGAGAATCGCACGCTGCATCAATGGAATTTAAGTGCATTTGCGTCGGGGAGGAAACGGCCACCGCGAGCAGGTCTTCGGCGCGAGATTGACGACGAGGTTGACATGGCTGGTGGGTTCGAGATGTCAGTGAGGGGGTGTGTGCGGGCTGGGTGAGAAACAGAGGGAGAGGGGAAAACCCGGGCGGATTGGCTACTAGGCTAGGTCTGCTGCTGGGCCGAATAAGTGGCGCCGGCCCTTTCTGTTTTCTTTTATTCTTTTCCATTTCTATTTTGATTTTCTGAATTCATTATCAAATGCTTTTCATATGAGTTTGAATTCAAACTTGTTCTGAATTTTTGTAAAGTGGACCATACACATATTTGACTACAGAACAATGTTTTTCACTCAAAAATACATTGGTCCATTGGATTTTAGAAATAAACCATGCTCTTTAATTTATTTATTTATATTAGGCATATGAATGGTTTTGAATTCATATTTTGTTTTGAAAACTTTGACCAAGCTTTGGAAATATCAATCAAACCTATGTTCAAAACTTTTCTGGTTAAAACAAGTATTCTCATATTAGAGAGTAGCAATAAGGCCATTGCCTTGCTTACATAAACTATTAGACAACAAATGCTTATGTTTTTGAAATCTTATTTGAAAATGATCCTAAAATGATTATGAATGCATGAATGATATGCAAACTTTGAAATCATGATTTTTGGGATGTTACAATAATATTTTGGAAGCTCTTTATGACTTGAATTCCAATCTCGTTCCCAATGACTCATGCAGTTGCCTCCAAAAATAGGAAGTTAACTGAGTTCCCCTATCAGACACAATACTCTTGGGTACTCCATGCAGACACACAATCCTATTCATATAGATCTTGGCTAACTTAGCACTTGTATAGGTGGTCTTCACAGGTATGAAATGAGCCACTTTAGTTAGACGATCTACTATGACCCAAATAGAATCATATCCTGATCTGGTCCTTGGCAATCCGGTGATGAAATCCATTCCAATCTTGTCCCACTTCCAATCAGGAATAGGTAGTGGTTGTAACAATCCTACTGGTTTCTGATGTTCCGCTTTCACTCTACTACATACATCACACAAATCAATATGTTCGGCGATCTTCACTCTACTACATACATCACACAAATCAGGAATATGTTTTCCATACCATAAAGTACCATGTTCGTCTTCATGGAATCCTTTGGCTTTTCCTTTACCAATCTTCTCCTTAATCTCTTCAATTTCCTTGTCCGTATTTTGGGCTTCCTTGATTTTGTCCAACAAAGTGGGTTGAACATCCAATGACATGAGATGTCCTTCAGGCACAATCTCCAATCTGAGATCTTTGAATTGGGCACACAGATCATCTGGCAACTCTCCCTTAGTAAGGACATTCACATAAACCTTAAGGATTAATGCATCCGCTACAACATTTGCTTTACCGAGGTGGTATTGCAAACTCAAGTCGTAGTCCTTGATGAGTTCTAGCCATCTTCTTTGTCTCATGTTGATTTCTTTCTGAGTGAAGATATACTTCAAACTTTTGTGATATGTGAACACTTCACATTGCTTTCCCAAAAGATAATGTCTCCATGTTTTGAGTGCATGGACAACAGAGGCTAACTCTAAATCATGAGTAGTATAATTCACTTCATGAGTTTTGCGTTGTCTCGAGGCATAAGCCACAACTTTCCCTTCTTGCATCAGAACTGCACCTAATCCTTGATGAGATGCATCACAATACACTTGGAAATCCTTCTCCAAGTCTGGCAGACATAAGACTGGTGCTGTCACTAGTCTCTTCTTCAACTCTTGGAAACTGAGTTCACATCCTTCAGTCCAATCAAACTTCTTGTCTTTCTTAAGTAAATCTGTCATTGGCTTAGCTACCTTTGAGAAATTCTCAATGAACCTTCTATAGTATCCTGCCAAGCCAAGGAAACTACGAACTTCCTTCACTTAGGGGATTCCCATTCAGTTACAACTGACACTTTTGTGGGATCAAATGCTACACCATCTCCTGACACAATGTGTCCAATAAATCCAACTTCATTCAATCAGAATTCACACTTGCTGAATTTGGCATACATCTTATGCTCTCTAAGCTTCTCAAGTATCAAACACAAATGTCCTTCATGCTCTTTATTGCTCTTGGAATAGATCAGAAAGTCATCGATGAATACGACAACAAAATTTTCATGAAACTCCATGAACACCTTGTTCATCATATTCATGAAGTAGGCCGGTGCATTGGTCAAACCAAATGGCATCATAGTGTACTCATACAATCCATACCTAGTGGTGAAAGCGGTCTTAGGTATGTCTTGTTCCCTTACCTTAAGCTAAAAATAACCTGACCGGAGATCAATCTTTGAGAACACACGGGCTCCTTCTAACTGATCAAACAAGTCATTGATTTTGGGCAAAGGATATTTGTTCTTGATAGTCACCTCATTGAGTGAACATTAATCTATGCATAACCTTTGACTTCTATCTTTCTTTTCAACAAACAAGATTGGTGCTCCCCAAGATGAAGAACTTGGTTGAATAAATCCTTTCTGCAACTGTTCTCCAAGTTGTTTCTTGAGTTCCTTCAACTCATTAACCGACATCTTGTAAGGTCTCTTTGCTATTGGTCCTGATCCTGGCAGCAAGTCAATCAGAAACTCCATATCTCTATCTGGTGGCATTCCCGGCAATTCCTCCGGAAACACATCTGGATATTCTCTCACAATTAGCACACTGTCTATGCTAACCCCCTTAAGAGAATTTAGCTTACTCCCTTTTGATTCAAAGTTAGTCTTGAATCTAATCCTTTTATTATCCAGGGTTGTGAGTGTGACAGTATGATTGGCACAATCTAGCACTCCCTTGTACTTAGTCATCCATTCCATTCCCAAAATGACATCCAATCCTTGGGAATTTAGGATTATCAAATTAACGGGAAACTTATACTTCCCAAATTCTATGACTAGGTCATGACATCCTGAGTTCACTATCATTTCTCCACCAGGATAACTTGCTTTTATATGACACCCAATAGTTTCAACTGGAAGTTCATTTCTATCAACAAATGATCTTGATATGAATGAATGCGATGCGATAGTATAAAAAAGAACAAGTTCTAGAACATAATTGAGTTTGAACTTACCAGCCACATCATCAGGTTCCTCATATATTTCTTCCACATTGATGTGGTTCACTTGTCCCTTCTGGAAAGGGTTGGGCTTGGTGGTTCCTTCAACCTTATTCTCTGGGCACTCATTTGCATAGTGCCCCATCTTCTTACACTTGAAGCATTCAACCTGACTGATATCTCTCTTTGTAGGCTGACTTCCACTTCCACTGTGGTGACTCTTGTGTCCACTCTTGTGGTTTTTGTACTTGTCATTATCATGACTGTGGTGATGCTTGTTGTCATGATGGCGGTTGTGGCTGTGGTGGTTATTGTACTTTCCATGTTTGTGGGATCCAGAACTCCCACTATCATCATGATGGGAACGCTTGTGAGACGATCCCGAGCTATGCTTATCAAAGCTATGCTTCCTCTTCCTGCTCTCCACCTGTTTCATCTTGTTCTCCAAGATAGTAGCCTTGTCACAAAGTGATTGGTAGGTTGGGACATAGGCAACAGACAACTACAGATTCAGTTCATCATTCAGTCCTTCGAGGAATTTCTCCTTCCTCTTGGCATCAGTATCAACTTCATCCGGTGCATAACGCACCAGATTGTTGAACTCCTCAATATACTCGTCCACGCTGCGGTGACGCTGTTTTAGGTTGTGGAACTCCTTCTTCTTCAAATTCATCACTCCGGATGATATGTGAGCTGTACGGAATCCATACTCAAAGATAGCCAAAGTCACATCCTCAATGGGAGTGGTGATCTGAAAGTTGTCCCACCAGGTTGCTGTTGGCCCTTCCAATAGATGTGCTGCAAACCTGACCTTCTATTCATCGGTGCAGCCGATAGTCACTAGATCCTTGTTCACTGAACGTAGCCAATCATTGGCCACCATTGGATCAGTGGTTCCTGAGAACTTTGCAGGCCTCAGTCTTAGAAATCTGGTGAGCATGTCAAATCCTGGCGGATTATTCTGGTTGTTGTTATTGTTATTGTTATTGTTATTGTTATTGTTATTGTTATTGTTATTGTTGTTGTTATTCTGATTCTGGTTCTGCATGAAAGTGGTCATCATCTGCATCAGTTGTGCCTGTGCTGTCATCAACTGTTGCATCTCGGGAGTGACATTGTTGTTGTTGTTGTTTGGGTTGGGGTTGGCACGTCGAGGAGGCATCTGTGGTTTTCATAAGGATAAGAATGAGATACCCATAGATGCTTAACATGCATAATTCATCACATACTCAATCACAATAACCAATCATCAAAATAACATAGAGTTTGAATGACATAACCAACAAGTTTGGAAATGCAAACACACCATAGCAAGCCACCCACATGTTGGATGGTCATTGCGACTCAATACTCAAAAGTACAGTAGATGAAAGATAATCGAGTAGTCTACACTACTACTCCGCATCAATCTCTATGTCAACGAGGGTAAGACCTGCATTCTCTATGGCGGTCTTGTACTCATCAACACTAGTAGTCAAGGCCTCTATCTTGGCCCTAAGAGCCCTATTCTGTGAGCGAAGCCTCTCGATCACTCCCTGCTGATGCTCAAGCTCGAAGTCCTTGGCCTCAAGCTCTTCCTTCATCTCCCGGATCTTCTTGTTCCTATCTTGGACTCTTTTCTCCTGGCTCTTGAACTTCTTGTCCTGGCTTTCGAACTTGGCCTCCATTTCCTTGACTATCTCGTGAAGAGCTTGTCCTCCTCACAAAGCTGAACCTGGAGCTCGTCATTGCTAAGCATGACGTTGGTCCTATCAGTATCTAGGTGTCTAATAAGACCCTCTAGGTCCTGGAGGTACAGACGAATTGGCTCCATCGTATCCCTAGCTGCATCCTCGTACTCTATGGCCTCACCCTCCTCGTTGCGTCTCCTGAAGGGGTGAAAGTAAAGACCTCTAAGCTCGGTGGAGTGTCTCCTTACCAGGCGTCCAAGTAACTCCTGCATGACTACATCTAGGCCTTTCTCCTTGTTGTCATTCATCAGCTTGAAAGTGATGGTCTCCGTGGTTGGCTCTGTCTGTCGTCCGGGCTGGGTAACTCTGAAGCCCCAAAGGTCCTTCCTCTCAAAATTGGTGAGTGGAAGTGTCATGATGCTAGGAAGTGGAAGGTTGAGCACGCTAGTGAGCTCAATGAGACGGGTACCAAAACGAGTTCCCTTGAACTCCTCGGCCTTGTTGATAACAACATTAGGCATCTATTTTTATAAGATAGAGAAAAGTTAGAATCAACATCAATAGAGAAAAATCACAAGACAAAATATCACAAGCACATCTTTTGCAACAATCACACAAGTCATGGCATACACAAATCCATTACAAGCATCAAAGGTTCAACATATCTTAGGCAAATTTTTGGAAGTAAAAACGATCAGTGTGGTGGTCCAACTAACGAAGTACGTTACAACTCTCACTCACTAGACAAAATAGCTATCAGGGCATCCTTAGTATCCATTTGTCTATCTTGTTCACAAGACTCCCATATTAAATATATGATGTCTCCCCTTAGCTGTTGGTTGGTAGCCTCTAAATCTTGGGTATGCTTCTTTTCTTCTCTAAGGTCATTTCGGGTGTTGAGCATTTTGCACTTGAGTCTATCACCAAGCTCCTTGGTAGCATTCCAAGCTGCATTTCTTGCAGAGTCAAAGAATGTTGTGTGCATTTCTGAGTTGGTGACCATACAGAATCCTGACTCCTTGTGGTTGTCTTCCTTGTTTTTGTACAAGTGAAGTTGCACCCACTAGTACTCTTCTCCTTCATCCATCACAAGGAATCCTTTGTACACAGCTGAACCATGTATCCCCATGGTAACCATAAGGTTCTTGAGGGCCTTGGGAAATTCAGTCTCACACTCCAAAGTCATGGTCATGAGTGGTCCCTTCCTTACGGCTTCGTTGATGGAGTTCATCTACAAATAGAGATGAGAAAGAAGATTAGAAAAGTTTACGAGAAGAAAAAGACAAATGTGAAATTTTTTCAAAGTGTTGAAATTTTTTCCTTAGTGGTTTCTAATCCAATCCTAGGGTCACAATCCTATAGGCAACACAGTGCTATGATACCATCTATAAGACCCCACCTTTATAAAGGTAAAGGTCTCTGTGATTGCAATGCTAGTCCCTGGATCAATTGCTAGCATCCACAGTTTAAGATGAATTACACAGAAACAAAGGTCATTATTACATCATCATTCCAGAGATAACATAGTCTTTTACAACTCCATAGCCATAGGTTAGTACAAGAGTTCAACTTAACAATATAAATAAAAGTATTAATCTTCATGTACCACAGGCAAGCATGTTGAGTGTAGACTCATAACCCTAATCCTCATCAGAGTAACCTGCAACATCACAAGTTACAGCCACAGTGGGTCAATACATTAGAATAGTATTGGAAAGTGATACCTTAGTAGAATAATAGTATCTAGCTTCTACATAAATTTGGCTAAGTGTAGCTTAGGCTTTCTTTGCTCAAATTAGGTTTTACCTATCATTTGAAAACACTAAGTTTTTGTTTGGCAAAAACTCCCAAGGAACCACCAATAGACATTGGTGAACCTCACCCTTGTTCAACCACAAGTTTTAACTTAGAAATTGGGATGAAGATATTCTTGATAGCTTCCATGTCTTGATGCTCAAATTGTCCATTACCGGGGACACGGCTAAGTACTTAGTTTCTTCCTTCTGCAGAGGTGGTGCACTTTCCCGACAAGACTTGATTTTCACCAAGATAGGACCTTTCAGGAGCCTTCCCTTAGACCAAATGGACGCGTTCCAAACCTATCATCCACTACCATCAACTTTCCAAATGGCTAAGTTATTGCAACCTATATGATCCAGGCAGGGCCCATAATGCCATGTGGTTGCACTAGAAGCTTCTTAACATATGGCATCTCAAATACCTTTGTTCCTGGCTGGCATTCCACAAGTGAGATACACAGGGTAGACCATTGGAAAATGGGCCCTGGTAACCACTCAACCAAAATCCACCAAGAAATTACCAATCCACCCAGGTGTTTCATTCACTTAGTTGTTTTATTAAGCAAAAACATTAGTCAAAGACTTAGCAATATTTTTCCATAGCATGTATATATTCCACCCTTGGTTGCTACTAGCTAGGCTAAGCATGGCAATAGCAAGTATCTTAACTTAGAGAAAATTCTAACAATTCTACAACTACTAGGATTTCCCAAGCATAACATATAGATACTTAGCAAAATTATCATGCAAGCCCTATACAAAATATTTCTAATGCATAGTCAAAATATTGGGAAAAAAGTATGAAGCACCACTTGCCTTGGTATTTGGGGGAGAAACAACAATCCTCACAGTCACAATCACCACTAGCACCAAATTCACATATCAAATAGACAAGCAAAAATATATGAATGCATGCAAATGCCATGTGATGATTTTTTTCTAAACCAAACAAGAAAAGTAGAACAGTACTGATCAATAAACTAAACATTTATACATCAAATAAACTTTATTTGGCCTTTAAAACATTTTCCAATTAATTTTTATACACAAAATAAGCCTACAAATGTCTCTGCAAAAAAAAACTAATTTTACAGAATCAATTCATTAAAAAAAAGTACATGGTTGGATAGAATTCTTCTTCCTGATTCCATTGATATAAAATTTGCAAAATTTGGACATGTGGATCAAAAGTTATGAATTTTGCAAGTTTGAACATCTAATAGAAATGATTCTGTTTTTTAATCAAACTACAAGACACACGTCATGTTCTGATTCGCTGATACCGATTCACACGGATCGATCGATGAGGGTCGTTGCATTTAAGTGACAGTGCACGGCCAGATCTGCTCGTACCGGTTCGTTTAAGTGATCTAATCTGAAACGTTAGATCTAGATCCAACGCTGCTGAGCACACTACCAAAGATGGGCGGCGCTAGCAACGGCGATGCGGCGGCGGCGTTACCGGCGGTGGTGGAACGACGATTCTAGCGAGGCCTAGGGGTGGTGATGATGCTTACCAGACTCGCACACGCACGAGGGAGCTCAACGTGGTCGCGGTTGGGCAGGGGGCGTGCTGTAGCAGGGCTTAGAGCTCGTCGGAGTTGCTGGAGGCGTCGGGTCCTTGCAGACGAGGTCGTTGCCGAGGCTCTAGGTCATCCTAGCACAAGCCAGAGGTATCAGTAGCTGCGCAAGGACAAGGCGAACCTGGTCGTATGCAAGCGAGGTCAAGGGGCGCTCAGTAATTACCGTAATCGATCGCCGGAGTTGAGCGGCGGCTCTGTCGCTTGCAGGCGTGAACGGGGACGGCAAACTGGATCATGCGCGGACAAATGAATGATGTCAGAGGATGCACAAGGTCACAAGGAACACGCTCGTATGAACTAGAAGGACAGGGGCGGTCAGGCTCACCGGAAGTTCATCGTCGGAGTTTATCGGTACTACGCCGGTGTTCTGCGAAATATGGGCAGCCTGGTGGCGGAGTGGGGGTGCTGAGTGAGGGGAAATGGTCGCACAGGGGTGGGGGTTAAGTAGCCAGAGCAGGAGCGAGAATCACGAGCTACATCAATGGAATTTAAGTGCATTTGCGTCGGGGAGGAAACGGTCGCGGCGAGCAGGTCTTCAGCGTGACATTGACGACGAGGTTGACGTGGCTGGTGGGTCTGAGGTGTCAGCGAGGGGGTGTGTGCGGGATGGGTGAGAAACAGAGGGAGAGGGGAAAACCCGGGCGGGCTGGCTACTGGGCTAGGTCTGCTGCTGGACCGAATAAGTGGCGCCGGCCCTTTCTGTTTTCTTTTATTCTTTTCCATTTCTATTTTGATTTTCTGAATTCATTTTCAAATGCTTTTCATATGGGTTTGAATTCAAACTTGTTCTGAATTTTTGTAAAGTGGACCATACACATATTTGACAACAGAACAATGTTTTTCACTCAAAAATACATTGTTCCATTGGATTTTAGAAATAAACCATGCTCTTTCATTTATTTATTTATATTAGGCATATGAATGGTTTTGAATTCATATTTTGTTTTGAAAACTTTGACCAAGCTTTGGAAATATCAATCAAACCTATGTTCAAAACTTTTCTGGTTAAAACAAGTATTCTCATATTAGAGAGTGGCAATAAGGCCATTGCCTTGCTTACATAAAATATTACACAACAAATGCTTCTGTTTTTGAAATCTTATTTGAAAATGATCCTAAAATGATTATGAATGCATGAATTATATGCAAACTTTGAAATCATGATTTTTGGGATGTTACAATAATATTTTGGAAGCTCTTTATGACTTGAAATCCCTGCTTCCCTCTATGAAGGGCCTTTCTTCTATTTCTAAGTTGAGTCAGTAAACCTTTTTCCTCTCTATCTCCAGCAAGCATTTGAGTTGTTGTGTTTCAAGCATTCATATGATGATTTATTCAATCATGTTCTTTATCTTCCTTGTTTGCACAAGACTCTTATCTATTGAGTATCACTTTGAAAGCCATCATTGTGAAAAACCTTTTATGTATGACCAAAGAGTACTCCTGTTGTGAAACTTCTACAAAAGCTTTTTGTGAAACTGCTTGCCAGCTGTTCTCTGACCAAGAACAAAGTTTGCCAATTCCAATTATGATTTATATTTATGCATCTCTATTGTGATTCCTATACTTTTTGCAAGCTAAGTTATATAATGGTGAGTTGCTTTCTTCTATGAGTTGTGTAATGGTAAGTTGTGATGCTTCTTGTCCGTATTCTTTTATCGACACTTCACTCCATAAACCCGTGGACATGTTTACTGAGCTCAGTTTTCGCTTGGGGACAAGTGAAGGTATAAGCTTGGGGGAGTTGATACGTCCAATTTGCATCACCATTCTATATCATAATCTGCCTCTATTCTTTGATATATTTCTTATTAAAAGGTGTTACTTATGTCTTTTCATCCATTTTTGCATGTTGGATGATTCTTGGAGGATGAACTGCCGGAGTCAGGATTCTGATGGATAAAGAGGTGTTTTGATGCAATTTCGCGAAGATCAGAAAAATACCAGAAAAATTATGGAAAAACATATTTTCCTAGAATAAGAAGGAAGCCAGAAGGGGAGGCGGAGATACAAGGGGGACACTCCCCCAGGCGCGGGCCACCCCTGGGCCGCACCTAAAGGGTGTGTGGCCCACCTGGCCCACCTATGGCTCCGCCCTCTCGCCTATATCTTCCCCTCGAAACCCTAAAATATGGGGAGAAACCACAGAAAGATTCCACCGCCTCTGTGGGGCGGAAAACACCGAAAGAGAAAGAGCTCTCTGACAGACATATTTCTGCTGGGGAAATTCCTTCCTAGAGAGGGGAGATCGTCGCCATCAACACCGTCATCAAGCTAGACTTCATCGGGATCATCATCATCCACACCATCAACTCCACCAGCACCATCATCACCACTCCATCCCGTTGTAACAATTGTGTTGAATACTTGCATAGTTCTTAGGGGAAACTTTCCTGGTATTGATTACTATTGTAGTTGATGCTTGTGAGTGGAACCACTGGATTATTGTTTATGTTTATATTGTTATCCATCACCATATCATCTTTGATCTTGATCCATCTGATGTCTTGGGAGTACTTCGTTTAGTTCTTAAGGACATGGGAGAAGTCATGTTGTTAGTAGTGGATTTGTGTTGAGATATTCAATGGTTTAGTATTTAAGTTGTGGTGTTATTCTTCTAATGGTGTCATGTGAACATCGACTACATGATACTTCACCATTTATGGGCCTAGGGAAATGCATTGTATTTTTCTACTAATTGTGGGGTTGCCAGAGTGACAGAAACCTGAACCCCCGTTAGGACACCATTGCACAAGGGGGCGTAGGATCTCAAAGTTTAAGGTTGTGGTTAGGTTTATATCTTAATTGCTTTCCTGTAGTTGCGGATGCTTGCAGGGGGTTTAATCACAAGTATGTATTAGTCCAAGTAAGGTCAGTACATTAGCACAGGTTAACCCACACAACACTTACAACACCAGAGAAGACTACTCAGCTATTTGAAGAGAAAGCACTTGATAGAATTCCCATGTGTCCTCGAGAACGTTTGGTCCTTATAAGTATTTCCACCGGCTTGTACTTTGCTAAGAAAGGATTGGGCCACTTGCTGCAGTTGTCCATTGTCTTTATTACTTGCACTTTGTTTCTTTGATTTATCAGAAAACCCCTAAAAATCTGTTTGCTAGGTATTTACAGAGATTTCCTGCTCCATACCACTAGTCAACACCTTCTGCTCCTTTTTGGGATCGAGACTCCTATTTATCGAAAGTACTATGATACACCCCCTATACTTGTGGGTCATCAATGGGCATAGTTTTTATAATAAAATCAAACTTTGAAGAAATGTTTATGCAAACTGCATAGTGCCAAGGACTGATAGTCCGAGGTGGTAGATAGTGCATCAAACTTCCCACCTTGCATATACTGAACTTGCTGGGTAATGCTGTTACTCACACTTTCCTTTGATCCCCTACTTAGACTCTAAGGAGCCAGAAGAACTTTGATGTACGCAACTTGCGGTGACCCAGCATACCACCGCATGTGTAGTACACTATAGTCGTTGACATGACATCTACAAAACACCGTTCCGTAAATATCACATCCCTCATAGTGGTATAACAGAAACATTGCGGCTCCTTATTACAAATGTGCACACATTATTATTATTACAATACAGGGTTCAAGACTTCCAAAAGATCCAACTTACAAACCAAAATATAAAGTGTTCAGCGGAATTTAAAAGTAGCAACTCCGTCTAGGAGTTGAGCTCAACAGCTTATTCTATAGAGTTCATGCTGCTCGGCTCCATTGGTTACTATTAACTAGGGTTACTTAGTTGGACTCATTATCATAGACACCATAGCGGATTTCGTAATCCACTCCTTCAACTCCTCCGGACAGATCAGGTTCCTCATAGAACACATCTTCTTGGCATTCGGCTGCATACATTGGCACATCTTCGGGATCCTCAGAGTCTAAGCAAGGGATCAAAGAAAAGAATGAGTAACAGCGTTACCCAACAAGTTCATTATATGCAAGGTGGGAAGTTTGATGCTCTAACTACCACCTCGGATTATAAATCCTTGGCACTATGCAGTTTTTGTAAATCTTTCTTCAAAGATTGATTTTATTCCAAAAAACTATGACATCAGCCTTCACAGGTTAACCAGAACTTTCATGGAGTTCCTTTCCTGCCGCGTTCGTAGCTCCTTCCCGGAACAGGGAGTAACAAGTTATAGTTCTTACACTCTATAGAGGTGCGTTACTTTACCCATGAGATATCAACTCCTTGTTGCACAACCGGGCGTACTTTCCCATCCACAATTCCATGATGTGGGGCCCAGTAGTTGTTCCAAGCCAATCACTGCCCCCTTCGCGACACCGCATGCCTCCTTGGTATACACCATGCCCACATAATGAATTACCGCAATGGTTTGTACAAACCGTTAGATGCCAGAACTATCGTGGGACGATGAGGGTTCCCACCCATATGCTGCATATCCTCTATGAATTACCAATTAATATGCATGCTACGAGGATAACAGCCACGACCTGCACATCCAGCTTCATGCGAGAGGAAGAAGATACAGCTAACTTCTCTGTCCCATTCCAAATCTCATGCCTAACGCGTAATATACGGTGCTAGAATCATTGATGTCAGGGGTTATTAAGTCCCTACTTGATCATCATTGTTGCAAATAGAACCCTAAGTTCTATTGCTCCATTATATCGCCACTTAGGATGATATCTATGATTTCTTTATTGATGAAAATAATATTTTCTTTCTTTTATAGCATATATGAAAACACACAATTTGCAAATACTTTGATAAAGACTCTTCAAAGGACATGAGCAAGTGATGAACTTGCCTTATGATGGCAAGGTAGTGCAGTCTGATGCTTGCACTGGTCCTTGAGCTTCTAGTTCTACAAAAACATCATTATTGCCCGGTAAGGACAATATTTAAAGAAGCAAAATGATTATGCAAGTAATGTAATGCATTACTTAATTCTATATGCATTTCCCTATATAAGGTGCCTTTTAATAAAGCATTTATAAATATTATTTTTTTATTTTTAATGCATATATTGAATTATTTTATTTTATTTCCCTTTTTATTTGACTTTATTGATTTAATAATTCTTTTAGGAATTATTAATTATACCTTAAAATTTATTTTTAAATATTTATTTAGTATTTTTCAAAAATACTATAATATTAATATATAATGAAAGTGATTTTTATTTATTTTTATCATCTTTCAATAATTTTGTAAAATTCCATAAGGAATATATACATTACAAAATTCTTATAAACATTTAAATGTCCAAAATTTTATATCTTATTTTATTTGTATAGAGTGGTTTATTGTGAATCCAAAAATATTTTATTTATAATATTTTGGACTTTTATTTTATTTTCTAGAATTTTATTGAGGTCACGGGCATTTTGGTCCTTTCCAATTGATTAAATCTTCTTTTTCTTCTTTTTTTTAAACGACTTGGGCTGGCTACTTGGGCTTAATGGGCCAGTGTGGCCCAATAGGGTAGGGTCAAAATCATCACCCCAAGGGGGTTTTGGCCCACCCAGCCCACACTCTCTACCTCCTCCTCGTTCTCACCTTTCCTCTTCCTCGACCCCGCGGCTCTGGCGTCGCCGCTGGCGATGGACGCCGTTGAGGCTTCCCCTAGCCGTTGTTGTGGTGCAGGGCGAGGTTTGCGACGATGCTCGTTCATCTAATCCAACTCAATTTAACTCCGGGGCCTCCCCGTGGCCAGGTTCACCCCGTTACCGAACCCTAGGGTTAGGGGAAAGTGTCGTCACCACCGCCGCGGTCCCGCCTGTGGTGGTGTGCTGGGCTCGTGTGCTGCTGTGGCCACCGCCGTGGCTGGTGTAGGTTGCAGCGCCCCCTGGGTGCTCCCTATGCTGCCGCGGGTTTGTCGGCCAATCTGCTTCCTCTTCAATTCGCCAGCGAGGACCTCGGGTAAGTTGCCTTCGTGGTTCTTGTTCATGCTACTACCATGAATCTCTCTATGTGTATATAGTGGCTTCTCGTGCCTAGTGACTATGTTCTGATTAGGGTTTCATAACCCCTGTTGATCATATCTATGATGCTTTAGATCTAGTGGTGATCATTCTTGAGCATGAAGAATGATTGTTTGCTGTGGAGCATGATTTGTAGTGGCTTTGATGATGCTAGTGGCTTGTCAGATTTATTCCAGTGGTGATTCACTATGATCCCATGCTAGTGTTTCTATGGAATCACTGATTGGAAATGTTGTTGATCTGAGAACTTACTCTACTGTCAGAATGCTTATACTGACAGTAGTTTCTCTCAGTAGTTGCTTACTGCAATTATAATGGTAGGCTTGTATGAGATTATACATACTAAATATAATCATTACATGTAATGATTTTCTATGGATGAATAGATGAATTTGATGTTGATTCCTGGCACTTGGCTTCGGGAAGATGATATTTATTGGTTTGTCCCTTTTATCTGTGAAAACTAAGCAAAGATTGGTTTTAGCTCATTTAGAACTTGTCCTTGTGATACCATTATGATCTGGCACACAAGTGATTGAGTTTTATTTCTGGGCTTAGCTTTGACAATACTTGTGAATAATACTGGCAATATGAAATGAAAGCTTTTCTTAACTCTCCTGCCTATGATGTTGGTCTGAGGCTCTAGGATTTTAAGTCCTAGTTAGTTGATCAAATAGTTGGTTTGTAACTTGTAAGATTAGAGGTGCTACTCTCCCTGGGAGATGTGCTCTGATCTGATAAGAACAAATGAATAATGATTTAAGTTGCATAAATTAACACTAAACTCTGTGATGCTGGTCTGAGAGTTTAGTGCTTTTGGGTGAGTTTGATTTCTTATCTTTATACTTGAAATCTCTAGGATAGATTCACCTCTCTTGGGTGATTATTGAGAGATTATTTCATAAAGCAACATATGCTTTTGTGTAGATACTATGATTGAATCATGTGATGGTTTTATGAGACTCACCACAAAATCTGATGATGGTGTAGTAAGTTGATGATGATGATGATCTTGATCTGGTTTTGCTGGACTCCTGTGCTTGATCTTGAGCTAGCCTTCTCCTCCTAGCTCCTGGGCTTGATCTTGCTGTCCACCTGATCCATTCCCTTCCTTATGTCACCATCCTGGTGATGTTTGGTTGATCTGGGGTGGTTTGGTTTGGCTGTTGTTCTTGGTTTAGCCGATGTCTACACTGGTTGTGCTTGTGTGCTGTGTAGTGGAGAGATGCACTGGTATGCTCCTCCATGGCTGTGCTTGTGGTTTTGTGAGATTGAGTTGCTCTGTGAGCTTGAAAACACACCACATGCATGCTGGTGTGTGTCCAGCTTGTGTGCCTGCTATGCACTTGTGGATATGTTCAAAAAATTTGAACTTACTATTACCAGATTAATTTCACCTGGCTGGTGAATTGGTCCCTCTTGGCTGTCATTTGACTTCTGGCTTTGAATTTATGAAAGATGGAATCTTTCATATTGGTGAAACTTGCCCCTTTTATAACATTTCTCAATGATGAATTTGTCAAGTGCATTTCACTGACATATCTGAGATAAATAATACTAACACTAATCTTCTTTTGTTTTTATTAAGTCTTTGTTTTGCAGGTACAAAGATAAAGATGAAGATTTAGTTTAGATTTAGATATAGGATAGTTAGTAAATATTCCAATGTAATTTTCTTATTCTTTTGTAATTTTTCTTTTATTATTCTTGTAATCTTTATTTTATTCAATTGTAATAAAGATTATATTATTATTAATAAAGAATATTCTTATTCTTTATTCTTTTGTAAATTGTGAAGTTTGGAAATGGCTTCAGTAGGTTACATTGTTTGTAACTTGTTTATGTATTAATAATATGAAATAAGTTTCATATTCAATATTGTTTTTGGATAAAATTTAAGTTATAATACTTATCTCTTAATTAATTTAAGATTCAAAACTTATATCAAAATCATTTAAATTATAATTCAAACACTCAAGTTTAAAATTCAAATTCATTTTTAAACACATAACTCCTTAAAGATCATCTCAAGGTTTATAACAATGATCCTTTAGACTAAACCTAATCTAAAAGGATAAAAGAAACATTGATCACTTAAGATTTTAATTTGGCAAAAATTTTACCCACATTTTCACAAATAAATGCATGCAACATTTCATATTCCTAAATCTACCCTTCGTTAGTTCCTAAATGCTGGGATGTTATAGACTTCCCCCCCTTAAATTAAACTTCATCCCGAAGTTTGTGGAGATGTACCTGAATAGTTCTGGATAAGCTTTTCTTAAATCCTCTTCCTTCTCCCATGTGGCTTCCCTCTCAGGATGATGTTCCCACTGTACCTTGCAATATTTGATTGCTCTGTTCCTCAATATTTTCCAGTTTTCTTCCAGAATCTTACAGGGCTTTTCAATATAAGTCAGGTCTGCTTGTAGTTCTATCTCTTGATGTGTTATTGCATCATCTGGAACTTTCAATCATTTGTGAAGTTGTGACACATGGAAAACATTATGCACTTGAGCCAATTTTGATGGTAACTCTAAAGCATAAGCTATAGTTCTGTTTTGACTCAGTATCTCGAATGGTCCGATATATCTTGGACTCAATATCCCTTTAACTCCGAATCTTTTTACTACTTTCATTGGACTTACTTTCAAATAGACCATATCTCCCACTTTTGGATGCCATGATCTTCGACTTTGATCCGCATAAATTTTCTGCCATCTCTGGGCTATTTTCAGTCTATCCCTGATCTTATCAATGATATCTTGTCTTTCCTTGATATAATCTGGTGCAAATTCTTTGCTGCTTCCAGGTTCATACCAACATATTGGTGATCTACACTTCCTTCCATACAGAATCTCATATGGAGATGCCTTCAGACTACTCTGATAGCTATTGCTATAAGAAAATTCTGCCAATGGTAGGTGATCTTCCCATGTTCCTCCAAAATCTAGTGCACAAGCTCTCAACATGTCTTCTATTATTTGATTTGTTCTTTTAGTTTGACCTCCTGTCTCAGGATGATATGCCGTGCTGAAATCTAACTTTGAACCAAGTGCTTCATGCAATTGCTTCCAAAATGCTGAAGTATACACTGATCCCCTATCAGTTACGATCTTTTTGGGTACTCCAGGCTTACTTACTATCTCTTTGACATATACTTCAACTAACTTCTCGGCATTATCCTTTTGATTCACTGGAATAAAATGTGCACTCTTAGTGAGTCTATCCACAATTACCCATATCATATCCTTCCTTTTTGGTGTCATAGTAATCCTGTAATGAAGTCCATACCTATTTCCTCCCATTTCCATTCAGGAATTTCTAAGGGTTGTAATGGTCCTGCTGGACTTGGATGTTCAGCTTTCACCCTTTGACAAGTATGGCATTCAGATACATATTTAGAAATATCTCTTTTCATGTTATTCCACCAGAATAGTTCTTTCAAATCCATATACATCTTAGTACTCCCTGGATGTATAGAATATGGGGTATCATGTGCTTCTTTGAGTATGACATTTCTGATCTCAGTCACATCTGGAACACATAGACGGTCTTGGAACCATAAAGATCCATAATCCCCAAGGAAAAAAACAGATTTTTGCACTTGAGATATCCTCTGAATTTCCTCAGCAATAAAAGGATTTTCTTCTTGATGTCTAAAAATTTCTTGCTTAAGATCACTGTCCTGCTCTGCAACTACCTGCATAGTAGCTAATCCTCCAAGAACCTCTGTTCTGATGTATTGAAGTTCTAATCTTTCCAAGTCCGTTTGTAACTCTTTTGGTAGCTCCCTATTGCTAGGATGAATATCTGCACTCTTTCTGCTTAAAGTATCTGCTACAACATTTGCTTTCCCTGGGGTGTAATTGATTGTTAAATCATAATCCTTGATTAATTCCAACCAACGCTTCTGTCTCATATTCAATTCCTTTTGAGTGAAGAAATATTTGAGACTTTTATGGTCAGTGTATAACTCACATCTAGCTCCATAAAGAAAATGCCGCCATCCTTTCAGTGCAAAAACTACTGCTGCTAACTCTAAATCATGAGTTGGATAGTTGACTTCATGTGGTTTCAATTGCCTTGAACCATAAGCAATCACTTTCTGATCTTGCATTAATACACAACCCAAACCTTCTTTAGATGCATCATAGTAAACAGTGAAATCCTTCCCTGTTTCAGGAACTGCTAAAATTGGAGTTGTGGTTAGTCTAGTCTTCAACTCTTGGAAACTTGCTTCACATTTTTCATCCCACTTGAATGGTGTATTCTTCCTTAATAATTTGGTCATTTGTGCGGCTATTTTGGAGAAACCTTCAATGAATCTCCGATAATAACCAGCCATTCCTAAGAAACCTCGAATTTGCTTCACATTGGTCGGTGCAGTCCACTCTAGTACCGACTGAACTTTAGATGGATTCACAGCAATTCCATTCTTACTGATCACATGACCGAGGAATTCTACCTCATCTAGCCAGAACTCACACTTACTAAACATAGCATAAAGCTTATGTTCTCTTAAAGTTTGCAATGCTATTCTCAAATGGTCAGTATGCTCTTCCTAATTCCTGGAATATATCAAAATATCATCAATAAAGACGATGAAAACTTGTCCAAATATGGCATGAAGATCTTGTTCATCAGATTCATGAATATTGCCGGTGCATTGGTCAAACCAAATGGTACTACTAGATACTCATGGTGTCCATATCTTGAGACAAATGCTGTTTTGGGAACATCTTCCGGCTTGATTTTTATTTGATGGTATCCATATCTTAAATCGATCTTTGAAACTACTCCAGCTCCTTTCACTTGATCAAACAAATCTTGAATTCTTGGTAAAGGATACTTATTCTTGATAGTCACGTTGTTCAGATTTCTATAATCACCACACATACGTCTTCCACCATCTCTTTTATCCACAAAGATTACTGGTGTTCCCCATGGAGATACACTTTCCTGTATAAATCCCTTTCTCGCTAACTCATCAATTTTCTCTTTGAGTTCTTTCAACTCTTTGGGTCTCATTTTATATGGTTCTTGGGCTATTGGTGCTGTACCAGGTATTAAGTCAATGGTGAATTCTATCTCCCGGTCTGGTGGTATTCCCGGTAACTCTGTTGGAAAAACATCTTGGAATTCTTAACTATAGGAATCTCTTCTAATTTAACTTCTTTCATTGAATTCAACTGCAGATCCACCATGATATGAATGTGCTTATCTGCTTGGTAAACTACCCTTGCTCCACTTGGAGTTTTGATTGAGACAGTTTTCTCCTCACAATTTATCTGAGCTTCGTGTTCCATCATCCAATCCATCCCCAGCACTACTGCAATTCCCTTCAAAGGAATCACATAAAGGTCTGTGAAATATGTACAACCATAGATCGAGATAACCTGATCTTGTTTTATGTGGCGTACAATCACATTCCCTCCTGCCGTAACTACGGTCATAGGACTTTCTAACGTTGCCCTTCTAATCCTTAACTTATCACAAAATTCTTAAAAAATGAATGAAGTAGTTGCACCAGTATCAAATAGAACTTTGCCAGGATTGGTAAGGATATTGAGCGTACCTATCACTGCATGCTCCGAATTATCCACCTCCTCGAGGGTTGCACAATTCAGTTTCCCAGTAGGTCAGTTCCTCTTGCCATTGTTGTTCTTGCCATTATTTCCTCCTTTATTGGGTTGTCCATTTCATCCACTGGCTTGTCCTCCTCCCTTGGTAGGCCATCCTCCCAGTGGTTTGCTCGGACAATCTGGCTTGATATGCCCCTTCTGGCCACAACCATAACAGATCACTACAGGCTTTTTGCATTCCCTCTGGAAATGCCCTAGAATTCCACAATTGTTACAGATAACATTCCTTCTCAGATTGGATTGATTTCCACCACTGCCTTTGTTATTGTTATTGTTGTTGTTGCCATAATTACTATTCCGAGGTTTGAACTCCAGGTTGGATTTAGGTTTACTTGCCTGAATTCTCTTGGTTTCCTTCTTGGCTCTCTTCCTCCGATCCTCTTGGACATTCTTGTAGTCATCTTCAAAAGTAATGGCTGCATCCAACAACTGCTGATAAGTTTGCTTATTGGCTAACCTTAGCTGCATCTTCACAAATGGATTTAATCCACGCAAGAAACGCTTCTTCCGCTTCTCTTCAGTATTAACATCCTCCTCAGCATAACGAGACAGTTGGCTAAACTCCCGGATGTACTTCATAACACTAGTATATCCTTGTTGAAGCTCCTCAAATTCTCTCCGCTTCAACTCTATGACACTTTTCGGAACATGATATTCACGGAATCTTTGCTTGAACTCCTCCCAGGTAAACTCCCTTCCTGGTTGTTGCATGGCTAAATGATTTTCCCACCATGATGCTGCAGTTCCACTCAGCAGATGAGTTGCATACCTCAATTTTTCCTCATCATTGCAACCCACAGTTTTTAGATTTCTTTCTGTATCTGCTAGCCAGTCTTCTGCATCCATTGGTTCAGGAGCTGATGCAAAAGGTAACGGTCTTGCATTCTGGAAATTAGATAGACTCACTCCTCCACCTTCAGGTGCCCTCTGATTTTCTCGCCCCAGCAGCTCTTCCATGAACTTGTTCTGGTTCTCTTGCATCATTTGCATACATTGCATAAAGTTCTGCTCCATTAACGGCCTCATTGGTGGTGGTAATGCTTCTTGGTTTGTTGTATCTGCATCGACCTTTTCCTTGGCCTCTCGCTCCATCCGCTGCTACTCAGTTTCCATTTCTACACCTGTATCCATGACCCTCTAGTCCTGAAACATACAACGAATACTCATAATTACATCATGCACATGTGTTCTGAGCTCGACTTTACGCACAGAACTAGTCACACAATGAAGATCCAAAGAAAATCCAAATATGCATTTCACATATTTACATAATAGTATAATGATACAAAGTCATTACAACATATACCATATTGGTATTATTACAAAACTACCTTATTACTTGGGTACAATACACAGTACTTGATACTATTGACTACTTGTCTCCTTCTAATAGTAACTACATTCATCGTACATGCCTGATGTCCAACCATGTTGACGTGTTGTTTGTCGCACGGTTCGTGGAACATATGGCCTTCCAGAAGGAACATACTCTGTATCTGAACTGTCATGACTTGAGTCATTACTCAACCTGAGCGCATTGACTCCCTCTAGCTCAGCTGAAAAGTCTTCAGAAGCATATTCAACATTATCTCCAGCCTGCATCTCCTGAGCTTCATTTCTTGAGTTGTCAACAGGATACACAGATCCTGCTGCTCCCCAGGAGCTCTCATGGGCAAGATAGTTGAACACCGGATAATGTATATTCCCTGGGTTTTGAGAAGATGTTGATGATTCAAACACTCTTTCCTCAGGATCTTCTTCTTCATCCTGGTTATCTATGACATGGTATTTCTACTACTATTATTAGGGTTCATCCTTGCACCCATCCAACTAGATTGTCCAACATTTCTGTCAGAACCATCTGTGGACATCTGGTGTTCATGAGATCCATTATATGATCCCATCCTCCAACCATCTGAATTCTCAATAGGAAGTTCTGAGTCAGAACCATCCTCTGAGCCTTGTGGTACTGCATACCGCATATCCATAGTAGGATCATGTGTAGGTTCAGATCTTGGTGAATAAGGATATGGTATAAAAGATTACAGATCTATAGGTATATCCTTAAAGATAGGTGTTGCACTACTACTTGCTTCTTTCTCTAACTGGAATGCTAACTACTTCCTCCTTTCCGGATCAGTTAGATCCTCTAACATGTCATTTTTGTCTTCAACAATCACTTGATGAGTCTTATAAAAAGACGCAACGAGTGTCTGGTATCTATCCATAAACTTGGAAGCTAACTTAGGATGCTTCTTAACCAAATTAAGATGATCCGGTATAGGCTCCGAGTCAATAGAATCATGAGGTATCAAAGAGACTGTGCTACCTTCTAACTCCTTGGTTTTTTTCTCCCGGATATTAGCTACCGCCTCCACAACAGCAACATGATAGGCTGCTAAATGACTCCTACCTTCTCCTATAGGTAGATCGTGATATAATCCAAGCTTCTCTCGAAGTTGGACACTCACACGATACTTGGATAACATCCGACCATCAAGGTAAGTGATAGTGTTCACTTGAATTCTAGTTGGACAATTAAAGAGCTTTAAAAGTTGACGAAGTTGGTTTGTAAATGATCCTTGATAATCATCAAGTGTCTCCTCTTTCCTTACCAAAGTCTGTTTTGGAAACTTTGGTGCCATATCTCTGTATATCAGAAAAATAATTTTGATTAGTATCCAATGATATATTGCATCATAACAAAGAATTATCACACTAAAATATATAACGGAATATTCTCATTTGAATACCCATTATATTACTTTTAGAGAATTATTTATCGTTGCTAATTCTCCTACAGGTAATACCCTTTACTAGGTTTCCAACCTAAGGTCAAAGCAATTTGCTCTGATACCAACTGTAGTGACCTAGCATACCACTACATGTGTAGTACACTATAGTTGTTGACATGACATCTACAGAACACCGTTCCATAAATATCACATCCCTCAGAGTGGTACAAAAGAAACATTGCGGGTCCATATTACAAATGTACACACATTATTATTATTACAATACCGGAAGTTCAAGACTTCCAAAAGATCCAACTTACAAACCAAAATATAAAGTGTTCAGCAGAATTTAAAAGTAGCAACTCCGTCTAGGAGTTGAGCTCAACAGCTTATTCTATAGAGTTCATGCTGCTCGGCTCCATTGGTTACTATTAACTAGGGTTATTTAGTTGGACTCATTATCATAGACACCATAACAGATTTTGTAATCCACTCCTTCAACTCCTCCGGACAGATCAGGTTCCTCATAGAACACATCTTCTTGGCATTCGGCTGCATACATTGGCACGTCTTCGGGATCCTCAGAGTCTAAGCAAGGGATCAAAGGAAAGAATGAGTAACAGCGTTACCCAACAAGTTCATTATATGCAAGGTGGCAAGTTTGATGCTCTAACTACCACCTCGGATTATAAATCCTTGGCACTATGCAGTTTTTGTAAATCTTTCTTCAAAGATTGATTTTATTCCGAAAAACTATGACAATCAGCCTTCACAGGTTAACCATAACTTTCATGGAGTTCCTTTCCTGCCGCGTTCGTAGCTCCTTCCCGGAACAGGGAGTAACAAGTTATAGTTCTTACACTCTATAGAGGTGCGTTACTTTACCCATGAGATATCAACTCCTTGTTGCACAACCGGGTGTACTTTCCCATCCACAATTCCATGATGTGGGGACCAGTAGTTGGTCCAAGCCAATCACTGCCCCCTTCGCGACCCCGCATGCCTCCTTGGTGTACACCATGCCCACATAATGAATTACGGCAATGGTTTGTACAAACCGTTAGATGCCAGAACTATCGTGGGACGATGAGGGTTCCCACCCATATGCTGCATATCCTCTACGAATTACCAATTAATATGCACGCTACGAGGATAACAGCCACGACCTGCACATCCCTCTTCATGCGAGAGGAAGAAGATACAACTGACTTCTTTGTCCCATTCCAAATCTCATGGCTAACGCGTAATATACGGCGCTAGAATCACTGATGTCAAGGGTTATTAAGTCCCTACTTGATCATCATTGTTGCAAATAGAACCCTAAGTTCTATTGCTCCATTATGTCACCACTTAGGATGATATCTATGATTTATTTATTTATGAAAATAATATTTTCTTTCTTTTATAGCATATATGATAACACACAATTTGCAAATACTTTGATAAAGACTCTTCAAAGGACATGAGCAAGTGATGAAATTGCCTTGTGATGGCAAGGTAGTGAAGTCTGATGCTTGCACTGGTCCTTGAGCTTCTAGTTCTACAAAAACATCATTATTCCCCGGTAAGGACAATATTTAAAGAAGCAAAATGATTATGCAAGTAATGTAATGCATTATTTAATTCTATATGCATTTTCCCTATATAAGGTGCCTTTTAATAAAGCATTTATAAATATTATTTTTTTATTTTTAATGCATATATTGAATTATTTTATTTTATTTCCCTTTTTATTTGACTTTTATTGATTTAATAATTCTTTTAGGAATTATTAATTATACCTTAAAATTTATTATTAAATATTTATTTCGTATTTTTCAAAAATACTATAATATTAATATATAATGATAGTGATTTTTATTTATTTTTATCATCTTTCAATAATTTTGTAAAATTCCATAAGGAATATATAAATTACAAAATTCTTATAAAAATTTAAATGTCCAAAATTTTATATCTTATTTTATTTGGATAGAGTGGATTATTGTGAATCCAAAAATATTTTATTTATAATTTTTTGGACTTTTATTTTATTTTCTAGAATTTTATTGAGGTGAGGGGCATTTTGGTCCTTTCCAATTGATTAAAACTTATTTTTCTTCTTCTTCTTTTTAAATGACTTGGGTTGGCCACTTGGGCTTATTGGGCCAATGTGGCCCAATAGGGTAGGGTCAAAATCATCACCTCGAGGGGTTTTGGCCCACCCAACCCACACTCTCTGCCTCCTCCTCCTCACCTTTCCTCTTCCTCGATCCCGCGGCTCTGGCGCCGCCGCTGGCGATGGACGCCGTTGAGGCTTCCCTTGTCCGCTGCCGTGGTGCAGGGCGAGGTTTGCGACTACGCTCGTTCATCTAGCCCAACTCGATTTGACTCCGGGGCTTCCCCGTGGCCAGGTTCACCCCGTTCCTGAACCCT
This sequence comes from Avena sativa, assembly GCA_916181665.1. NCBI lineage: Eukaryota > Viridiplantae > Streptophyta > Magnoliopsida > Poales > Poaceae > Avena > Avena sativa. The sequence continues at coordinate 130,081,374 of OV702283.1, read as the reverse complement.
AGGGTTAGCGGAAAGTGTTGTCGCCACCTCCACGGTCCCGCCTGCGGTGGTGTGCTGGGCTCGTGTGCTGTTGTGGCCGCCGCCATGGCTGGTGTAGGTTGCAGCGCCCCTGGGTGCTCCCTGTGCCGCCGCGGGTTCATCGGCCAATCTGCTTCCTCTTCAATTCGCCAACAAGGACCTCAGGTAAGTTGCCTTCGTGGTTCTTGTTCATGCTACTACCATGCTCGTGGCTTCTCGTGCCTAGTGACTATGTTCTGATTAGGGTTTCATAACCCCCTGTTGATCATAGATCTAGTGGTGATCATTCTTGAGAATGAAGAATGATTGTTTGCTGTGGATCATGATTTGTAGTGGCTTTGATGATGCTAGTGGCTTGTCGGATTTATTCCTGTGGTGATTCACTATGATCTCATGCTAGTGTTTCTATGGAATCACTGATTGGAAATGTTGTTGATCTGAGAACTTACTCTACTATCAGAATGCTTATACTGACAGTAGTTTCTCTCGGTAGTTGCTTACTGCAATTATAATGGTAGGCTTGTATGAGATTATACATACTGAATATAATCATTACATGTAATGATTTTCTGTGGATGAATAGATGAATTTGATGTTGATTCCTGGCACTTGGCTTCGGGAAGATGATATTTATTGGTTTGTCCCTTTTATCTGTGGAAACTAAGCAAAGATTGGTTTTAGCTCATTTAGAACTTGTCCTTGTGATAACATTATGATCTGGCACACAAGTGATTGAGTTTTATTTCTGGGCTTAGCTTTGACAATACTTGTGAATAATACTGGCAATATGAAATGAAAGCTTTTCTTAACTCTCCTGCCTATGATGTTGGTCTGAGGCTCTAGGATTTTAAGTCCTAGTTAGTTGATCAAATAGTTGGTTTGTAACTTGTAAGACTAGAGGTGCTACTCTCCCTAGGAGATGTGCCCTGATCTGATAAGAACAAATGAATAATGATTTAAGTTGCATAAATTAACACTAAACTCTGTGATGCTGGTCTAAGAGTTTAGTGCTTTTGGCTGAGTTTGATTTCTTATCTTTATACTTGAAATCTCTAGGATAGATTCACCTCTCTTGGGTGATTATTGAGAGATTATTTCATAAAGCAACACATGCTTTTGTGTAGATACTATGATTGAATCATGTGATGGTTTTATGAGACTCACCACAAAATCTGATGATGGTGTAGTAAGTTGATGATGATGATCTTGATCTGGTTTTGCTGGACTCCTGTGCTTGCTCTTGAGCTAGCCTGCTCCTCCTAGCTCCTGGGCTTGATCTTGCTGTCCACCTGATCCATTCCCTTCCTTATGTCACCATCCTGGTGATGTTTGGTTGATCTGGGGTGGTTTGGTTTGGCTGTTGTTCTTGGTTTAGCTGATGTCTACACTGGTTGTGCTTGTGTGCTGTGTAGTGGAGAGATGCACTAGTATGCTCCTCCACGGCTGTGCTTGTGGTTTTGTGAGATTGAGTTGCTCTGTGAGCTTGACAACACACCACATGCATGCTGGTGTGTGTCCAGCTTGTGTGCCTGCTATGCACTTGTGGATATGTTCAAAAAATTTGAACTTACTATTACCAGATTAATTTCACCTGGCTGGTGAATTGGTCCCTCTTGGCTGTCATTTGACTTCTGGCTTTGAATTTATGAAAGATGGAATCTTTCATATTGGTGAAACTTGCCCCTTTTATAACATTTCTCAATGATGAATTTGCCAAGTGCATTTCACTGACATATCTGAGAGAAATAATACTAACACTAATCTTCTTTTGTTTTTATTAAGTCTTTGTTTTGCAGGTACAAAGATAAAGATGAAGATTTAGTTTAGATTTAGATATAGGATAGTTAGTAAATATTCCAATGTAATTTTCTTATTCTTTTGTAATTTTTCTTTTATTATTCTTGTAATCTTTATTTTATTCAATTGTAATAAAGATTATATTATTATTAATAAAGATTATTCTTATTCTTTATTCTTTTGTAAATTGTGAAGTTTGGAAATGGCTTCAGTAGGTTACATTGTTTGTAACTTGTTTATGTATTAATAATATGAAATAAGTTTCATATTCAGTATTGTTTTTGGATAAAATTTAAGTTATAATACTTATTTCTTAATTAATTTAAGATTCAAAACTTATATCAAAATCATTTAAATTATAATTCAAACACTCAAGTTTAAAATTCAAATTCATTTTTAAACACATAACTCCTTAAAGATCATCTCAAGGTTTATAACAATCATCCTTTAGACTAAACCTAATCTGAAAGGATAAAAGAAACATTGATCACTTAAGATTTTAATTTGGCAAAAAATTTACCCACATTTTCACAAATAAATGCATGCAACATTTCATATTCCTAAATCTACCCTTCGTTAGTTCCTAAATGCTGGAATGTTACACAACTGAAGGCCAAGAGGATGTTTACTACGAGGAAATAGGCCTGTCTGAAGGAGTGGAAGGGGTGGACTATGAAATACGCTATGGAGTGGAGGGCAACGAGTCTGAGTAGTTGCCTTAGTAATTAGTAAACCAATTGAGCTGAACAACATAAACTTTATATAATAAGTTGTTGAGCTCATTTCGGAATATAAGTTTGAAACTTTGAATCTTCCTTTGAAACAGTTTAAGTTTGGTTTGTAAGTTGAATCTCTTGAAGTCTCGAACTTCTTGTATTGTAATAATAATGTGTGTATGTTTGTAATATGGACCCTCAATGTTTTTGTTGTACCACTCTAAGGGATGTGATATTTATGGAACAGTGTTATGTGGATGTCATGTCAACGACTATAGTGTACTACACATGCAGTGGTATGCTGGGTCACCGCAGCTGGTATCAGATCCATTGCTTTGACCTTAGGTTGGAAACCTAGTAAAGGGTATTACCTGTAGGAGTCTATAACAATGATAAAGAATTCTCTAAAAGAGTATAATGGGTATTCAAATTAGAATATTCCGTTGTATATTTTAGTGCGATAATTCTTTGTTATGATGTAATATTGTAATTGATTACTAATCAAAATATTTTGTATACAGTGATATGACACCAAAGTTTCCAAAACAAACTTTGGTAAGGAAAGAAGAGACTCTCGATGATTATCACGGATCATTCACTGATCAGCTTCGTCAACTCTTAAGGGTTTTTTGTTGTTTAACCAATATTCTAGTGAATAGCATAACCTACTATGATGGTCGTATGCTATCCAAGTATCATGTGAGTATCCAACTTCCAGAGGAGCTTGGGTTATATCATGATTTACCTATAGGTGAAGGTATAAGTCATTTAACAACATACCATGTTGTTCTAGAGGCGATAGCCAATATTCGGGAGCACAAAGCTCAGCAGCTTGAAGGAAGCACATTTTCCGTGATTCCTCATGATTCTATAGACACGGAGCCAGTACCGGATCATCTTACTTTAGTAAATAAGCATCCTAAGTTAGCTTCCAAGTTTATGGATCTATATTGATTAATAGTTGCATCTTTGTATAAGACACATCAAGTCATAGTATAAGATAAGAATGATATGTTGGAGGATCTAAATGATCCAGAACGAAGGGAGAAGTTAGCATCTCAGTTGGAGAATGAAGCGGTGAGTAGGGCCAATCCAATTTTCAAGGATATTCCTATAGATCCAGAATCTTTTACACCATATCCTTATTCACCTAGACCAGAACCTACATATGATCCTACTTTATATACAAGATATCCTATACCTCAAGTTTCCGAGGAAGGATCTGATTCAGAACTTCCTATTGATAATTCTGATGGATGGAGGATGGGATCACCTAATGGATCTCGAGGCAACCAAATATCAGTGGATGGGTCTGATAGAGATGTTGGACAATCCAGCTGGATGGGTGCGAGAACCAATACTAATGATAGTAGCAGGAATGCTATGTTTGTAGGAAGTCAGGATGAGGAGGAAGATCTTGAAGAGAGGGTGTTTGAATCACCAATATCCTATCAAAAACCAGGGAATGTACATTATCCAATGTTTAACTATCTTGCCCAGCAGAGCACCTAGGGAGCAACGGAATCTGAGTATTCTGTTGATAACTCTAGGGATGGGGCTCAGGAGATGCAAGTGGGTGATAGTGATGAACAGGTTTCTGTAGACTTTTCAGCTGAGCTGGATGGAGTCAATGCACTTAGGCTGAGTGATAACTCAAGTCTTGATACTTCAGATACCTAGTATGTTCCATCTGGAAGGCCATTTGTTCCATAGACTATGCGACAGACGTCACGTCAACATGGTTGGACTTTAGGCATGTATAATGAGCATCGTGGCTACTAAGGACATAGATTACTTGTTAAGGAGTAATTGGTATTGCATATTGGAGTGTTGAGAGACTGATGTATTTAAATAAGAAAGGTAGCATCCACATATTTTGTAGTACCTGTATGGTGTATGGGTTTGTAAGAACGTTGTAGTAATTAGGTCGCTTGTATTGTATATTATGTGAAATGCATATTTGGATCTTATTTGGATTTTGATTTCCATTGTGTGACTATTTCTATGCATGAAGTTGAGCTCAGAACACATGTGCATGATTTAATTATGAGTATTCGCTTTACGTTGCAGGACTAGAGGGTCATGGAATCGGGTGTAGAGACCGAAACCGAACAGCAGCGCATGGAGCACGAGGCTAAGGAGAAGGCGGATGCAGACGCCAGAAATGAAGGAGCATTACCACCACCACCACCAATGAGGCCATTAATGGAGGAGAACTTTATGCAATACATGCAGATGATGCAAGAGTCCCATAACAAATTCATGGAAGAGTTGTTGGGATGAGCTGGAAACAATAGGGCACATGAAGGTGGAGGAGTGAGTCTTTCTGACTTTCAGAATGCAAGGCCGTTACCTTTCGCATCATCTCCTGAACCAATGGATGCGGAGGATTGGTTAGCAGATACCAACAGAAAGCTTAAGACTGTCGATAGAAATGATGAGGAAAAGTTGAGGTATGCAACACATCTATTGATATGACTGTTGATGGCGCTTCGTTGATGTGGGAGCGCTTCGCCGGGAAACCCCAAGAGCAAGGTATGATGCAGCACAGCAGCAAGTCTTCCCTCAGTAAGAAACCGAGGTTATCGAACCAGTAAGAGGAAGGAAACGTCTCAAAGGTGTTGCAAACAACGTGGAAACCTGCACAACACAAACTCAAGACTTTGCCCCAACTAACAGTGAGGTTGTCAATCTCACCGGTTGCTGTAACAAAGGATTAACTGTATGGTGTGGAAGGTGATGATGGTTTGCATCAAGTAAACAGTAACAGTGGAATATGTATCAATGGTAAAGATTGGACCGGGGTCCATAGTTCACTAGAGGTGTCCTCCTTAGATAAACAAACATGGCATGATAGGTAAACAAATTACAGTAGTGCAATTGATAGGACTGAGCAAGGCATAACAATGCAATACTAGACATAAAGATCCTATGAGATTCGATTGGGAAATACAACAAGATACATAGACCGCCATCCAACTGCATCTATGACTAGAAGTCCACCTTTGGGTTATTATCCGAACCCCCTCCAGTATTAAGTTGCAAGAAACAGACAACTGCTTTAAGCAAAGTGTGTAAGGTAAACAATCCACTTGTCCCATGAACAAGAGACCGTTGTTTTCCCCCTAGTAGCAACATCACATCTACAACCTTAGATATTTCTGTCACTTCCCTTGATTATGTAGAGGCATGAACCCACTATCGAGCATAAATACCCCCTCTTGGAGTCACTAGCAACTACTCGGCCAAGATAGCTACTAACAACAGAGAGCTTGCAAGATCACAAACAACACAGACATGATAGAATCAATAAGACAAAACATTAATCAATCTGACATAGTAATCTCAATATCCATCGGATCCCCGCAAACATAACATGCATGATAACAAATAGATGAGATATTGATCATGAAGGGAGCTCACAAGATCTAGACATGAAAGCACAAGGAGGCGATACAACCATCTAGCTACTACATGGACCCGTAGTCCAAGGTGGAACTACTCATGCTTCATACCGGAGGCTGACATGATGAAGAAGAAGGCCTCCGGGACGATCTCCCCTCCGACAGGGTGCCGGGAAGAGCTTCAGATCCCCCCGATCTAGGGACGATGGTGGTGGCGGCTACAGACGGTTTCGTGGAATATTGATCCGGTGCTTAGGGTTTAGGCATCGGGGGATTCTTATAGGCGAAGAGGCGAGGCTGTGAGGCGGCCAGGGGGCCCACACCCTGCCCTGGCGTGGGCCCACCCAAGGCCGTGCCTGGGGGGTGCATCCGCCCTGTGGCCCCCCTCCGTCTCTCCTTTGGACTCCGTGTTCTCCTCGGTGAAATATTGACTTCGGCTTTTGTCCCGTCCAATTCCGAGAATATTTCCTTACTAGTTTTCTGGAACCAAAAATAGCAGAAAACAGGCAACTGGCAATGTGGCAACTTGTTAATAGGTTAGTACCAGAAAACATATGAAAATCACATCAAAGTGTGGACAAAGCAAAGCAAAGTAGATACTAAACAAGCATGGAACATCAAAAATTATAGATATGTTTTCGACGTATCAAACATCCCCAAGCTTAACTCCTGCTCGTCCTCGAGTAGGTAAGTGATAAAAGAATATTTTTTGAGGTGACATGCAACATCAAAACCAAGATCAAACCATTTTCAAGAATTGAAAGCTGGGATCAAAGAACTCCAAACATGTGCATGAAAGATGGAGTTCTAACAATAAGACAAAGTAACTATACATGCAACATGAAAGGCTACAAGCAAAGATCATGAATAACATGCATTGAAAAACGTTTGTTTGTTTCACATACAGAAAACATAGCATAGTGGCATTCAGCTTGTCCCTCATGGAGTAGCAAATATATGCATAGGACACCTTCAAAGTTCATAAGAGTGACTAGATACAAATAGCACAAGAACAAGAAATATCAACAATATGCATCAATCAATAAGTTTTGGGACACTGCACATAGAACTAATAATGGCAACTATGCTCTCTTAACTGGTGCCTAGAGGTAGAAGGTGGAGACTCAATAAAATAGTGGAAGAAAGGCCCTTCACAGAGGGAAGCATGGATTTCAAGTTTAAAAAAGAGCTTCCAAAAATTATGGTACTTGTTAGCTTTTAACCCTCATTGCCCCTATCATAAGCATCTTGAAGTGATTAAGGTTAAAGTGAACAAACTATGGAGTATATGCTTGACAAAGTATAAGTTGGCAATCTCATGTCCCTTGAATATGAGGGTCGCACCTCATGCTAATCAACTTTTTCCACCTGTAAGTTCTTGTCATAGTAAGTACATGTGTATCATAGAGAACCGCCAACGGCGTACCCCTTGCACATGGTACATGAGCTATCCCATAACCAAAATGACAAGGCAAGCAGACAATGAGCATCTCAGCGATCTTTTTATTTTCTATTTGCATAGGTTTTTATTGAGGATGCTTCACAGATTTCTCATTATGGTGATGCTGCAAGTTTCCACCATGATTAGGCATGGCTTAGGCTAGCGGCCCAGACGTTTCTCTAACACAAAATACATAACTCCATGGACTTACAAGCTCCCTTTTTATTTCACACCGGCAACATCCATAGAAAAAAGAGCATGATATCAACTGTGTACAAAGTACAAGTGCAATGTTGAAAATGTTACCCATGAAAACATGGTTCTGCTAATTCCAACGTATAAGTGCAAGCATATACAACATATATTACACAATGGTTCAAGTTTATTAGGGGCAAGGAATATAAAGTGTGCCATCAAGTTCGTAAGAGCTTTAATCACTAAGTTTTCACATAACAAACTACTTTTTAATTGGAAGATATATGAAAACAAGACTATGCTTGGAAATGGTGTAACACACCATGCACAGGAATTTATAGTGGACACTTTGGAATAACTTGGTTTCTTGGGAGTTGGAAGAATGAGTAGAGCTTACTCATACAAGTGGAGGCTAGCAAAAGACTGGGAGCAACCAACTAAGAGAGCAATAATGGCCATAATCATGCAGAGCGACAAAACATTACTAATCAAAGCATAGAGTGGTACTACAAGTCAAGGACTAAATGATCATAGAGGATATGGTGACTTGTTCATAGTCATAACATGGTGTGAGCATGTGCCAAGTCAACCCAAACAAAACATCAAAGGAGAATAGCACAATACTACGCTTTTGCATGTTAAAACAATGCATGATTCCTTCAAGGCACACTAAGCAATCCCAATTGTTTGGAACAAGTCATGCTACAACAATAATCACTAAGCATAAGGTCAAAACAACACCTAGCATGACATGCTAAAGTCTAAGTCACAGTCAATGCAAGATCCTCTTGCACTTTCAAGCAAGAACTTTCTACTCCTTTCCAACACCAATCAACTTATTTGAAACAACACAGCGAGAACGGGGGTCCAAACTACTTTATTCAAGCAAAGTAAACAAACTAAGCAAAGCAAACTAAAACTAAGACGCTCCAAGAACAACACAAAAGTGCATGAAACAATAAAAACAAAGTGTCTAGAAAGACCTGAGCTTTTTATTGATGAAGAAGGGGATGCCTTGGGCATCCCCAAGCTTTAACGCTTGTACCTCTTGGATATTTTTTGGGGTGACATCTCCAAGCTTGAGGTTTTGTCCATTCTTCATCTCATTACATCATTCTCTCTCTACACCTGAAATTTTCCTTCATACAAAACTTCACACAATCTTCATTAGTAACATTAGTGTATTCAAAAGATAATAGACCCTTGGGTTTAGCTTTAGAATAGCAAAACTTTCACTAAAAACACAATCTACTGTAGCAACTCCTTCAAAAAATCTCAGTTTCCCAAAAAGAACCCAAAAAGGAATCAATAAGAAGCAAATGCAAATAGTGGCAGAAATCTGTCAAAAAAAGACCAGTAGGTAGAAACCGATTTTTTCAAGGACCTTCTGTTGCTCAAATCCAAAGGTGTTGAACTAATGAAAGTTGTCTAACATACTGGGGGATTTATTCATAAATTTTCAGCTCAATCTGACTTACAGAGACTCCTCACGAATTTTTATGGTGTAGGACAGAAATCTGTTTCGGGACAGCAAACTCCCCAAATCTTACTTCCCTCTCATTAGAGGTCATTCTTGGCACGAAAAACAAACAAAAAGGATAAGGAGATGTAATTACTGAAGTAGTAACTTCCAATACTCAAGGAAACTCTTGGGTTATCTCCTAACAAGTACTTTTCTTTAATACCTTTAAGTTAGGCACAAGAAGCAAAAATCAAGTATTTTCAAATGAGGAAGCATTAACATCAAACCTTGCTTTCAAAGGAGGAGCAAAAAGGAACCTATCTCTCCTCATAGAGAAGTGTTCAATACCTTTCTTGAATGGAAATTGATATTTAATGTTCCCTTCTTTCATATCAATGATGGCACCAACAGTTCTAAGAAAAGGTCTTCTCAAAGTAATAGGACAAGAAGCATTGTATTCAACATCCAAAACATAGAAGTCAACAGGGACATAAGCATTGTTAACCATAACGAGAACATCATTAATAATCCCCATGAGTTTCTTCTTATCATATTCATTAAGTCGGACATCCAAATAACAATCTTCCAAAGGTGGCAAATCAAGCATTTCATAAATCTTCCTAGGCATAATAGAGACACTAGAACCAAGGTCACATGAAGCTTTGAGATCAAAGTCATTCACTTGCATATTAATAATGGGTTCCCAACTATCTTCTACTTTCCTAGGAATAGAAGCTTTGTGTTTTAACTTCTCTTACTTAATCTTAACAAGAGCATTTGTAATGTGTTTTGTGAAAGCAACATGCATATCACTAGCATCAGGACTTCTAGCAAGATTTTGCAGGAACATAATCACTTCAGAAATATTGCAACCATCAATGTCAAAATCAAACTTAGCATCACTATTAGTAGACTCATTGGCCTTAGGCATTGTAGGAGGAGGAATAGGGACTTCTTGTGGTTTAGTGGCATCCATATGGGTGGTGATGGTGCACACACTATTGTTTCTATCTATTTCAGCTTCCCTTTCCCATTTAGCATGAAGTTAGGCTAACAGTCTAACATTTTCATCAATAGTAACTTGTATGGCATGAGTAGCAGCAAAGGTACTTTCCATGGTTTCAGGTTTAGCAGCCATTTTATTAATCAAAGAGGACTGTGCTTCAGACAAAGAGGAAAAAAAATTCTCAACACTCAATTTTTTTGACTGTAAACTAGGAATTTCTCTATTCAGATTCTAAAGCTGATGACTAATACTTTTCAAGATAACTTATTGTTCTTCCATAGTTTTAGTGAATATCTTGTTTTGCTCAAATTGCATCTGCATAAAGTTTTTAGTGGATCTTTCAACTTCTAGAATCCTATCTTCACTAGGCATTCCAAATCTACCATGATAAGTATTTCCATTATTAGGAGGATAAGGCCTATAGTTATTACCATAAGTATTGTTGCCAAAATTGTTGTTTCTAATGAAGTTCACATCAACTTGATCTTCTTGAGCAACCAAAGAGGCCAAGGGAACATTATTTGGATCTAAAGGAGCTTTCCCACTAACAAACATAGCCATAATAACATCAATCTTATCACTTAAAGAAGAGGTTTCTTCAACATAATTTACCTTATTACCATGTGGAGCTCTCTTAGTGTGCCATTCAGAATAATTAACCATCATATTATCAAGGAGTTTTGTTGCAGCACCCAAGGTGATGGTCATAAAGGTACCTCCAGCATCTGAATCCAATAGGTTTCTTGAATTGAACTTCAAACCTACATAAAAAGTCTGGATAATCATCCAAGCAGTAAGTACATGAGTGGGACAATTCTTAACCAAAGATTTCATTCTTTCCCAAGCTTGAGCAACATGTTCATTATAAAGTTGTTTAAATTTCATAATATCACTTCTCATAGATATAATCTTAGCAGGAGGGTAGTACTTTCCAATAAAAGCATCTTTGCACTTAATCCAAGAATCAATACTATTTCTAGGCAAGGATAGCAACCATTATTTAGCTTTTCCTCTCAGGGAGAAAGGAAACAACTTGAGCTTAATAATATCTCCATCTACATCCTTATACTTTGGCATCTCACAAAGTTCAACAAAGTTATTCAGATGGGCAGTAGCATCATCAGAACTAGCACCAGAAAATTGCTCTCTCATCACAAGATTCAACAAAGCAGGCTTAATTTCATAAAAGGTAGCATCAGGAGTAGGTGGCGCAATAGGGGTGCTAAGGAAATCATTGTTGTTTGTGCTAGTGAAGTCACACAACTTGGTGTTCTCAGCAGAGTTCATTTTAGCAAAAGTGGGGCAAGCCAAAAACAACAGCAACAGCTAGAGCAGGAACTAATTTTTTTGTGTTTTTGGTAAGAGAAAGCAAACCAAACTAAACTATTTTTTTTGGAGTTTTTGATAAAAAGAGGCAAACAAAACCAAGCAAAATAAACTAAGCAAACTAAAAACAAAGTAAAGAGAAAGGTTGAGGAGGACTCCCCTTGTGAAGATGTCCTTAGCCTCCCTGGCAACGGCGCCAGAAAACTTGTTGATGGCGCTTCGTTGATGTGGGAGCGCTTCGTCGGGAAACCCCAAGAGCAAGGTATGATGCAGCACAACAAGTCTTCGCTCAGTAAGAAACCGAGGTTATCGAACCAGTAGGAGGAAGGAAACGTCTTAAAGGTGTTGCAAGCAATGTGGAAACCTGCATGGTTCCACGGGGGTGGTGAGGATGGGTATTGCTTTGAAAGTCCCTAACAAAGCTGTACATCGACATCTTCCCGATTAGCCAATGTCTTCTCTCGGTTAAATCGAATAACACAAACTCAAGACTTTTCCCCAACTAATAGTGAGGTTATCAATCTCACCGGTTGCTGTAATAAAGGATTAACTGTATGATGTGGAAGGTGATAATGGTTTGCAGCAAGTAAACAGTAACAGTGGAAGATGTATAAATGGTAAGGATTGGACCGGGGTCCATAGTTCACTAGAGGTGTTCTCCTTAGATAAACAAACATGGCATGCTGGGTAAACAAATTACAGCAGGGCAATTGACAGGACTGAGCAAGGCATAACAATGTGATACTAGACATAAAGATCCTATGAGATTCGATTGGGCAATACAACAAGATACATAGACCGCCATCCAACTGCATCTATGACTAGAAATACACCTTTGGGTTATCATCTGAACCCCCTCCAGTATTAAGTTGCAAGCAACAGACAACTGCTTTAAGCAAAGTGTGTAAGGTAAACAATCCACTTGTTCCATGAACAAGAGATCGTTGTTTTCCCCCTAGTGGCAACAACACATCTACAACCTTAGATATTTCTGTCACTTCCCTTGATTAAGTAGAGGCATGAACCCACTATCGAGCATAAATACCCCCTCTTGGAGTCACTAGCAACTACTCGGCCAAGATAGCTACTAACAACGAAGAGCATGCAAGATCACAAATAACACAGACATGATAGAATCAATAAGAAAAAACCATTAATCAATCTGACATAGTAATCTCAATATCCATCGGATCCCCGCAAACAGAACATGCATGATTACAAATAGATGAGATCTTGATCATGAATGGAGCTCACAAGATCTAGACATGAAAGCACAAGGAGGAGATACAACTATCTAGCTACTACATGGACCCGTAGTCTGTAACATCCCAGCATTAGAGCTTAGAAATAAGCTGAACCCAGGTGTGTGCATTGCATTCATGCATAGAAAATCTGAATAATTTTCGCGCTTTTGAATAAAACTTATCAAAGTGATTGAAGCTTCTCTTAACTTGATGGAATTGAAGTAGATCATCAAGTTGACTGCGATAAGTTTCAATATGACCTTTGCTAAAACCTTATTTTGGGTAAAGGAGATTTGATTTAAGGGTAGATCAAATGTAGTAAAAATTAAACCCTAATACATTACTTAGTGATTTATATTTGATTCTTAAGTAGTCATATCCCAGTATTCATTACACAACCCATGAATACCAAGTTATAAGTATAACTTAAGTAATAAGAATGTAACAACTAAATCTTGTTCTATCTTAATCTCATCTACTTATACCTTTTAGTGAGATTAAGTAGGAAAGAAATCAAGTCAAGATCATTCACCATATATCTTTTTTTCCATATCAATCCTTATCATCTCTAATGAATCTTATCTTAATATCTGTTGTTCATCAATGTTGAGTAATCAACTATTTATTCACCAATTCTTAACCTATAAATTCTTGATCTATCAATTCTTGTCTTTATCATAACATTCACTATAAATCCTTTAGAGAAGAAGTAAGAAGAGGTAGGTGGTAATGCTAGATTCAGATATCATCTATAGGATGGGAGTGTTGGAAGAGAATTAAATCAATGTGATAATTGATGGGTTAACTCACTCCTGAAATGATAGAAGAGTTATTTGGATTATATAATTATATGGTGATAAAGAAGATTGCAAGGATGAATCCTGAAGAAAGTTACCAGGAGTAATCCTATTGGAGCAAGTAGATATAGTCAATGAATAATATCTCTTAGTCCAATAGAGATAAAAAGAAGATAATTATAATACAACTGTAATGTTGTATGGATGAAAGCCTTGATTAGCCAACTGGAAACCTAAACCATAAAGGATCAAAGGATTATAATGATCATGCTTTAGTCACCAAGATTGAATGCTTATATCATGTATAAGTGACATTGGTGGATAGAACATGATTGAACCCTAGTATAGATATGTTATTCTAGGTTAGCCATGACAAGTCACCATGATATGATGTAAAGTTTGTATATAAGATACTGGAGTTAAGTAGATATCAGACAGTATAGTTAAGCTGAAGCTAGAGTAGCATGGAGTTATAGAAGTAGTGTTATACCTCTTAAACAATAGTAAGCTTTTGAGGAAGTAGTTTGATATATACATCTACTAGAGTAAATTAGTGGTGGATGATTAAGGAAGAGTATGAATGGAGTTAGAAGTTAACTATAACCATCTGTTGGATTGGAGATTATTAGTAGTAGAATAGTTTGATAACTAAGTATATATATATATGAAAAGATTATGAAAAGCTTTAGTGTTAAGCTCATTGGATTTATAAGTGGATTTAGAAGAATAAAAGATGGATAAGAATATTCTTGTGAAGTAAAGCTCATCATGTTAACACATGATGATAGATATGAAGGAGTAATATATCTAGCAAAGGAACTCCTTAGTGAGAAGATCAGAATTATGAATTATGGAGGATAGGAATTCTTGGTAAAACATTCAACCTTAAATCTGAAATCAAACTTATTATCTATTTCATCTATTAGATCTATTATCTTATTTCCACAATGGCTTATAGGAATATTTTCCTATAAGCAAATCACTCAAGCATATCTTTTTCATTTACAATTATCATAACCATATGTGTTTAGGAGTTATCTTTATAAACACTTCTCCATGAGACATTCTAGTATATAACCTCCTAATTTAAGGAGTGATATCATTAAAGATCACAAGCATAAAGACAATGTGTTTTAGCCAATAGTCTTTACTCATATCAACAAAAGAATATAAGTATATTAAGTACCCTGAACCCTAGGGTAAGCATTTATAATTTCAAACCCTAATTACTATGTTAGTTATAATAAAATCTATCCATTGCTATTTCCTAAATTTATGGGAATAATATTAACCATATTAATTCTTTAGAATATCATGCATCAAATAATGATATAGGATCATTATATAAAAAATCTCCCTACAAACTATAAGTTAACTAGAATTAAGTTTTATAAATAAATAAGAAAATATCATATAATAAATCCATGGTTTATTATAGAAAGAAAATTAATAACAAAGACCTTTCCAAAACATCAAAAAAGGGTTCATATAAAGAAACATAAAAATATATAATAAAAGTTCACTAAATGATACTAAACACGTTTTTGTTTATTGGTACAATTATTTAGCAAATAAATTCTATAAAGGAATATTCCAAAATAAATAAACAAATACAAATATGAAAAATGAAACATAAAATAGAAAGCAAACAGAAAGAAGAAAATAGAGGAAATCAGTTCTGGCCTGAGGCCATTCCCTCTCTCTCTCTCTCTATCTGCTACCCACAAGCAGCAATTGTAGCCCATCTAGCAAACTTTGCTGCAGCCCGAGTTGGCCCATGCGCGGCCCAGCGTCAGCCCGTACCGGTTTGTCGTATTCCTCGATGTAACAAGCATCTCTCTGGAGGCTTCGCCATCGCTCGATGCCAATCAACGTCGTCAGTGAAATTGGACCGCTGTAATGCTCGCCGCTGCCCTGAACCTCGCTGATAAGATCGGCCACACTCTCCTCTATCCATCCATACTGATCTTAATCCCTCTGAAGACCTCTCTTTATCGAGTTCCTCTCTTCCCGAACCCTAGCTCCGGCCAGAATCATCCATCATCGATGTTTCCGACCGTCCCGAGCCTCGCCGTGATGCCAGGAAGCCTCTCCTCATTCGACTCTGTCGTTTTCCCCTACTCATGGAAGTCGGGGAGCCTTCTGTCGACCTAATCAACACCTCGTTTCCACCTCCGGTCACCGCCGTTCATCATTAGTTACCACCACCATGGACCTCCTCCGACCTTGCCGTCGCCACTAATCGCGCTAGGGTGAGTTCACCGTCCTCATAGACCATCTCCCTTGCTCTCTCTTACTCTTGTTGCTCCCCGTTGCACTAGCTCGCAAGCTCCACCGCCGGCCACCGTCGTACACAGTGCTCCGGCGACCAAAACGGAGTGGCGCCGTCACTATAGGGTTCCTTGGGACGCACTCTTTTCGATAAACACAATCACAACCACGCGCGCGTACAGGATCACTCGATCGATAATCGATCTGAGAGTATCAGTCTTAGATGATGTCAGCATGACATCGTGCTGAGGTCATAACACCTCTTATTGGTTTATTTAATTGTTATGTAAATGACATGGCATAGGCCCCACCAGTCAGAGACTGGGGGCTAGGTTAGGGTGCGGTGTAAAAAGTTTAAAAGAGGAGATGATGTCAGCAGTGACGTAGTAAATATGTTTAACAATTTTTAAAAATGATTAAATCGTAGAAAATCAATAGCTTTTATTTTATAATTCAGAAAAATATGTTTAATATATGAAAATTTGCAAAAAAATAAAATCTATAACATTAAACTATTATTAAACATTATTACATTAACAATTTAAATAATTACTATTTAATAAATATTTTATAAGTATTAATACTTTGAAAATTCATATTTTAATATTGGTAAATATTAAAAATACAAATAAAATACCAAAAATCTTAGAAAAATAAGAACTATAATTTAAAACTATAATCATGCATTATTAATTCCCTTAATTAAACATTATTATTTATTAAGTATTTATAAAGTAATAAATCTTATAAAAAGCATATCTTATTATTTATAAATCATAAAAATAAATGTAATATACCAAAATGATCACAAAAATAATATTTACATGTTAAAAATATAACATTTCACTTTTAAAGTAAATAACAACTTAATACCCTAATAAATTGAGTTTAAATCTAATTTACTTAGTTAATAATTCTTATAAGGGTAAATAAAATTTGCTAATATTCTAAAATTAACCAATTAAAGTCTAATAAATAGTATTAGTCTTAAATATATATTGTATGAAGTCAAATTGGTTCAACACATTTTAAATACAATCTTATTGAATTATCATTCAACCATGAGTATAGATTATTTTCTAAAAGGATCCTTATCCAATATAAAATCTCCAAGAATAAATTTGTGACTAAATTAAATATTTTCCATTACTTCAACCACATGTTTACAAACATATCCAAACACTATAGTGAATCCATAAGTAGTTAAGTAATATTACTTCCTTGTTTACAAACTATAACCACTCATCTATAAAAAAAGGTAAATGATTCTACTCCATTATAATGTTAGGAAACCACTACTCAAATAGAAGTAATGCCATTTTTAAATAACTTTAACAAAATATTATAAGATGAGCAAGTACAATATCATAAGCATTACACCTTAAATCCACCCATCTTCTTAAAGTTAACTTTAGTCTACAAGACTTTAAGTATAATGCTAAAGACCTTATTATGTGTTTTATAGTTAACTTTGGTCTATTATAATTAAGTCGTAAAGCATCTCAAGTACAGACTATTCAAGCAAGTATAAACAACATCAATCACATTCTATCAACCATATTCTAAAATCTATCAGAATTGTTTAAACCTTAATAAAGAAATCTTTTCTTCAAAAGTTATTTGTTTTGCCACTTCAGTCAACAGATGACAATTAATCGTAATCACATTACTTTATACTTACTTGTATACTTAGGATTGATAACACTTAAGTCCTTTATAAGTGACATTACTTGCAAAGTAAAATTTAAAGATAGACAATTATTGTATAAGAAATCTTGAGTAGCATTCCACATTTGTGTATCTCATAATTTTATGATATTATTGTAGGGGTCCCAACCTTTAATAAGATAGAGCCCCCTGTCTTTACAATGCTAGTCCCTGGATCAATAGCTAGCATCCACAGTTAAGATGTAATATCAAGAAACAAAGGTCATAATATAACTTTATAACCAGGAATAACATAATTTTATTACATCATACATAGCTCTTTTGGCTATTACATTACATTGCAGCGGAATAACTATAAGTATGGGTCCTTCATCTTCAAAGTGCCACAGGCAGATGTTGGTTGTAGACTTTGTAATCCTAATCAATCAATCTTCACTAAAATCAATCAAACCTGCAACATTACAAGTTACAGCCACAAAGTTGGTGGTTTTAACTAAAATATGGTGGTCCATCTATATGGTTCACTTGTGATTTTTCCTTCCTTCTTGGTTAATTCTTCTTGCATGAGATCATGGTTTCCTTGAGAAAAACTCTTGGTTGAAATACTTCAAATGATGTAGGCTCCTTCTAACTTTTGCATTCCCTCAGTCTCTAAATCTTGAGCAAGATTTCCTTGTCTCACTTGTAGTCCTTAGTGTCAACCAAGTGGGAGGTCCTTGGTGAATATGCTAAAGATGTTGAAGTCATTAGAGTTGAAGAAGTTGAAGTCATTAGAGTTGAAGAAGTTGAAGTCATTAGAGTTGATGAAGTTGAAGTCATTAGAGTTGATGAAGTTGAAGTCATTAGAGTTGATGAAGTTGAAGAAGTCCTTTACACATGGTGTAGTCTTTGGCCATGGGTAGGTTTTTCCATCAAGTTGAAGTAGAAGAGGTGTAGAGTTGAAACCAAAATGGTTGAGGAAAGAGTTTACAAGTATTTTTGTAAATAAGTTTTTGGAACAAAATACAACTCCTATTCCTCTAAGGGTTTTTGTCCAATCCTAGTTTTACAAATCCTACAGGCAACACAATGCTCTGATACCATCTATAGGGGTCCCAACCTTTAATAAGATAGATCCCCCTGTGTTTACAATGCTAGTCCCTGGATCAATAGCTAGCATCCACAGTTAAGATGTAATATCAAGAAACAAAGGTCATAATATAACTTTATAACCAGGAATAACATAATTTTATTACATCATACATAGCTCTTTTGGCTATTACATTACATTGCAGCGGAATAACTATAAGTATGGGTCCTTCATATTCAAAGTGCCACAGGCAGATGTTGGTTGTAGACTTTGTAATCCTAATCAATCAATCTTCACTAAAATCAATCAAACCTGCAACATTACAAGTTACAGCCACAAAGGGTCAATACATTTGAATTGTATTGGCAAGTGATACTATGGTATTTATAGTGGAGTCTATTATCTATATGCATTTGGCTAAGTGGAGTTGAGGCTTGCATTGCTCAAAATAGATTTTTCCTTAACATTTGAAAATACTAAGTTTTTGCTTTGACAAAATCATTTTTCTCAACCAAATATTGAAGATCCTTTACAAGGCATCTCTCAATCAAAGATTGAAGATTTCAAACAATCCTTGTTCAATCCACAAGTTTTAACTTAGAAATTTGAATGATGAGATTCTTGATTGCTTCCATGTCTTGATGCTCAAATTGTCCTTTACCAAGGACATGGCTAAGTACTTAGATTTTACACTCTGCAGAGGTGGTGCACTTTCCCCACAAGACTTGGTTTCCCAAGACAAGATCTTTCAGAAGCCTTCCCTTAGACCAAAATGGACGCGTTCCAACCTATCAAACACTACCACCCACTGTCCATATGGCTAAGTTCTTGCAACCTATATGATCATGGCAGAGCCCATATTGCCAAGTGGTTGCACTTGAAGCTTCTCAACATTTGACATCTCAAATCTCTTTGTGCCTGGGTGGCATACCACAAGTGAGATACACAAGCCAAGTCCATGGCCTTGTGAACCACTCAACCAAAAACCACCAAGCAAGTCCCATTCCACCCAGGTGATTCTTTAACTTAGTTGTTTTATTAAACAAAATCACAAGTCCTCAGACTTAGAAATTTTCCATAGTGTGAATATATATTACACCCTTGTTTTCTATTAGCTAGGCTAAGCTTGATAGTAATAGGAATCTTAACTTAGGAAGATTTCCACTAAGGTTACATCTACTAGTTTTCCTATAGCAAGGTTTACACTTAGCAAAATTCATGCAAGTTTTACTTAGAGAAAATCACTAATGCATAGTGAAAGTAATGGGACAAAAAGTATGAAGCATCACTTGCCTTTTTGGTAGAGAATGGTGGTTCACTCCTTGATCTTTCTAGTCTCACACTTCACTACAAGTCAATCAAGCAAACACAAATTCAACTCACATTCCAAACCAAAGTCAAACAAACAATTTTTCACACACACAAAGTAATGGAATCTAAGTCATGCATAAGCATGCAAAGGTTGGTTCTATTGCAAGGATGGTCTCCACTAGGCTTCTAAACTTTGTAAGTTCCAATTTGGTCATTTACCAAAATAGTAAAGTCATTTGAAAATGGGTTTTATCCATAAACCATTTTCAAATCCTTTCATCATTTTATGTGGTGAAAAAACATTTTTCTCAATACCACAACCTTAAGTGGTTTCACCAATTAAGTTGTTGTTTCTTAAAACTTGGTGTTTTGGTCAGTAGGTTTGGTCAAAACATTTTCTCCAAAGTTTTTACTCAAAATCATTTTCATAAACAAATCAATAGTTTTATTTAGCTAGAAATGGACTAAACCAATAAATCCATTCTAAACTTTTCCAAATCCATTTTGCAAATCATGGGTTGGTTCCTAGGGTCAGTAAGGTCACAACAAACCATTTTGCAAAAGTTTTAACCCTAAATTCAATTTTAAACAATTTTTCTACTCTAAACAAGCTCACAAAAGAATCTACAAAAACAAGCAAACTAACAGATACTATTGGCTAAACTAAGGGCATGGTTGGCTAGGGTTTGTTCTCC
This sequence comes from Avena sativa, assembly GCA_916181665.1. NCBI lineage: Eukaryota > Viridiplantae > Streptophyta > Magnoliopsida > Poales > Poaceae > Avena > Avena sativa. The sequence goes on along the minus strand of OV702283.1, from coordinate 130,060,954 downwards.
TGAATCCATTGATATAAAATTTGTAATTTTTGGACGTGTGGTTTAAAAGTTACAAAGGTTTGAAATTCACAAATAATTCTGTTTTCAAATCTGTTTCTAAACCAAAACTGGCCACGTGGCGCAAAACGACTGGCTGGTACCGCTTCGGTGTGGATCACGCTGCAGACCGTAGGATCTAATCAAATCGTGCGATCCAGAACGCATACCCCTTCGCGGTTAAGTGGTCTAATCCTGCTCGCCCAATCTAGATCGAACGGCTCTCAGTGCTTTGCCAAAAGCTGGCGGCGCGACGACGGTGGCTAGCGGCGGAGCGGCCAGTCGATGACGGCGCCGGTGGTACAGGAAGCAAAGGAGGGTGGGGAGATGCTCACCGGAATCATTGACGCTTGCTGATGCTCAACGTGGTACTGGTTGGTGAAGGGGCGCACGAGGCTGTCCTTGATTGCTCGCCGGAGATGAGCTGGGCTTCGGGCGGTTCAGGAGGTCGTCGAGGGCAAGGATAGGGGGCGCCCTAGGACAAACGGAAGGTGCTGTTAGGTTCATATGAGCTTGGAGATCATCATCGTGTCCACGGGGAAAGGAGGGGAGGTCAGGTTTTACCGGGGAACGTCGCCGCAGTTGGAGCAGACGGCGGCGCTGGCTCGGGAAAGTCGTTGCCGACGTTTAGGGACGCGCGCGAGCGAGCTGCGACTGCAGAATGGTCCGCTGGGGAATGCTGATCACAGCTGCGTGCTCGAGGAGGCAGGAGGGGGCGTGTGTTGGCCGGAATCGACGAGGAGGGTCGTCGGAGACAGAGGGAGTGTAGGGCAAAATTCCTCGGCCTGGGGGCGTGCTTGAGGGAGGAGTCAGAGGGGAACGAGAGAGGAGTCACTGGCGTTTAAATGTGCCTGGTCGCTGCGAGTTAAGGTGGCCGTGTTAAGGCGAATTCAAGCCGCGAATCAAAGCCTGCAACGGCCGGCGAGGGAGGAAGAACAGGTCGTGGGGGTGGGGAGGAAGAACAGGAGGAGTAGGGTCGGTCGGTCAGTGGGGGAAAACGTTTCAAGTGGGGTCCCCTGGTCAGCGTCTGTGCGGGTTACATCGTGAGTGGAAGAAAACGTTTCGGGGAAGGGGGACTGGGCTGGTTGGGCCTTAGTGGGCTTGGCCGGTTGGGCTGGCTGTTGTTTCATTTTTTTTTTGTTCAGAATCTTTTTCCTTTTCTAATTCTTTTTCTGTTTTTTTTTTGAAATTCAAACAATCAAACAACATTCAAACATTCAAATAATCACCATACTTGTAATTAGGTTTTTGGTTCTGTTTATCAATATAAACCAAATCTCAAAATAAAATAATATTTTTATTCATTTTTAGGATCTATTAAATAAAATAACCCTTTAGTTATTTAATCAAATAGGGTTTGGTTTATTTAATAAAATCTTCATTTGAAATCCAAATACTTTCAAAACCAAAATAGTAGGTTTTATTTGAGAGTAAAGAATACTTGGAAAACTTGTTTAAAACAAAATAACATTTTTGTTATAGGGTCCATTAATAATTAAATAAATAGACCTTATTCATTTAATTCAAATAGGATTTGTTTTATTAGAATATTTATTTTGAAATCTAAAATAAAACCAAAACATTTCAGTAGGTTTTATTTGAGAATATAAAATATTTGGAAAACTTATTTAAAATAATTTAATAAGTTTTGATGTTTTAATTAAAATGGTAAAACCTTTTATTTAAATAAAATTGGATATTAAATCCCTATTATTTTATTTAAATAAACCTTTGCTATTTTTATTCAAAACAAAATGTTTTAATTAAAAGCTTGGCCAATGTTTTAATTTGGCTTTATAAAATAATCTTTATTTATAAATCCACCTTTTCATTTGAAAACAAAATCTTTTATTAAAAGATCCAAAATAGTAATTTTAAATATTTTGAAGTTTAATGTTTATTTAACTTTTTAAATCCCTTTAGGATTTTATTTTATCAAAATAGGTTTGAAAGTTCCCAAATGGATTCAAAAAGTTTCTTCTGGCCTTGAAAATCAAACAAAGTTTTATTTTATTCATTTATTTTCACATTACAAGATTTGGAAAATCTTGGGATGTGACAATTATACATGAATGTTGTTTCACGCACACTCATAAGCCTTAACAAGAAGCACAAGTGTGAAACTTAATCTAAAAGAGCAACACATTCCAAAGAAGCCATTTCCAATATCCAAACCCTAGAACAACGTTATCCCCGGGATTCGAGTTTACAAAAATGCATTACATTACTTATGCATAATAGCATCCTACTTCTTTAAACATTAGTCCTTACCGGACCAATGATGCTGATTTCAGATATTGGATCTTATATTGTCTTGAAGACCGTGAGTGCATAATCTTGCAATCACAAAAGGCAAGTTCACACTTGCTCATGTCCTTTGATTATTTTATGTAAAGTATTTTGCAAATCCAGTGTTGTCATCACCTGCATTTCAAAAAGGTCGAAAATACTATTTTCATAATTAATGTGAACTATCGTTTACTGATCCAGGGTGATCAACTAATCTATTAAGTCTGGCAGTTGGAATACCACTTCACAGGAATATATCATCTAGGACTTAACAACCAATGTCGCCAGTAATTCTCGTGCCGTATATTACGCGTTAACCATGAGATCTATATGGATCTGGGAAGTCAGCTGGATTGGCTCCCTCTCGCATGCATCAGACACTGTTCTGGGCATTTGTAAGTTGTGGATCGTGGGTATAGCCTTTTTATACGGGGAAAGGTATACTGTGGATCTGGGCTTACAAAAGACAGATTTCTAGTGTTAATGGTTGTTGTGTGTATCCAACTAAGGTATATCCGTTTTATATGGGGAAAGGTCTACCTTGAGTTTGGACATACAACAATTGCGTTGTATGCGGGGTCACGGAGAAGGACAGTGATTGGCTTGGATCATCTACTGGGCCCCACACCATAGGAAGTGTGGACGGGAAAGATTCGCCCGGTTGTGCATCAAGGATATGATCTCTCATGGGTAAAGCAACGCACCTCTGTAGAGTGTAAGAATTGTAACTGGTTACTCCCTGTTCCAGGAAGGAGCTGCGAACGCGGTGGGAAAGGAACTCCATGAAAGTTCTGGTAAACCCGTGAAGGCTGACAAACATAGCTTTTCAGAATAAAAGCAACCTTTGAAGAAATATTTACAAAAAAACCTGCATTGCCTATGACCTACGGTATGTGGTTGTAGATATAGTGCATCAAACACTCCTTTTCTAGTGAACTTGCTGAGTACGCTTGTACTCAACGTATCTTCTTAACCCTTGCTAGATTCTGAAGCCATTAACACGACGTCTACATCAAGTCATGCTCCAGGAATCAGCATCAAAAGCTAAAGCTCTTCAATGAAGTTAAGAAAGTCAACATATACATCAACTCAAGTGAAGACGAAGTTACTGATTAGATAAGAATAAAATCTCTAGCCATAGAACCTAATTCTGTAGTGTATTGCAATAGCAGCAATGCCAGCCCATTAGTTAAAATACTAGTCTTAATAGTATGATAGTTTTTGAGTTGTTTATTTCTGATTCTTCTTTGTAATAAGTTTCATTCTCTCTCTTTAACCTAGAGTGTTCTCTGGATCTTGTGTAAAGAGTTGACTTGTAACCTATAGTCATGTCTTGGACCTGCTGTGTTTCTGTTGTACCACTCTGAGGGATGTAATACTAGTGAACGGTGTTTCATTGGTGTTATATCAATGACTATAGTGTACTACATCATGCAATGGTATGCTGGGTCACCGCATAGTCCAAGGTGGAACTACTCACGCTTCATACCGGAGGCTGGCATGATGAAGAAGAAGGCCTCCGGGATGATCTCCCCTCCGGCAGGGTGCCTGGAAGAGCTTCAGATCCCCCGATCTAGGGACGATGGTGGCGGCGGCTACAGACGGTTTCGTGGAATATTGACCGGGTGCTTAGGGTTTAGGCATCGGGGGCTTCTTATAGGCGAAGAGGCGAGGCTGGGAGGCGGCCAAGGGGCCCACACCCTGCCTAGGCACGGGCCCACCCTAGGACGCGCCTGGGGGTGCATCCACCCTATGCCCCCCTCCCGATCTCCTTTGGACTCCGTGTTCTCCTCGGTGAAATATTGACTTTGGCTTTTGTCCCGTCCAATTCCGAGAATATTTCCTTACTGGCTTTTCTAGAACCAAAAACAGCAGAAAACAGGCAACTGGTACTCTGGCAACTTGTTAATAGGTTAGTACCAGAAAACATATGAAAAGCGCCTCAAAATGTGGACAAAGCAAAGTAGATACTAAACAAGCATGGAATATAAAAAATTATAGATACGTTTCTGACGTATCTGTAACATCCCAAAAATATTAAACATTGATCATCAAACTCTAATCACTAAAATTAGGGTTAACAAAAACTTTGATTAAGTAAAATCATATGAATGCATGTGTGAATGAGATGATTTGATAAATGCATGAATGAACTTTTGTGATTAACCTAAATAGCAAGAAATGGTTTAAAGAAGAAAATAACATCATATAAAACATTTCCATGCAGAAACAAATCAAGAGAAAATCAAAAATAAATCAAATAAAGCAAATGGTCATTTTTGCCAATCTTGCTCACTAGGTCACTTTGAGTGTTTCTAGTTCAAGATTTCAAACAGAAACTTTCCCAATTCTTTTCACCCCTTTCTAGACCAAGTAAAAGTGAATCAAATCCCACCTTTCAAACTTGCAGAAACATTTGGCAACCTCATTCAAATCACAATTCAAAATTGAATCTTTATCATATGTGAAGATCCCCCATTTTCAAAACCCAACCAAACAAGTGTCGTCGTCGAATTCGTCTTTCTCCCCTGTCGCGTGAGCCCCGGTGAGCCTCCCACGACCACCACCTGCCGCGCTAGGGTTCTGTCTCACCGGCACTGCCCGACATGGACGATGAACCAGAGCCGTTCAATTAGAACTAGATCCCACGGTCCACATTGCCCCGTACTGCTTCGCCCCTCCCCGTCTCACTGACGCGTGGGGATAGCCACTTAACTAGCCCGCGTACACGCTGTGTGTAGTGGGCCGGCCCAGTAAAACATCACGCGCGACCCAACAATTCAACTTAAGCTGTATTCATTTAATTTCAAACATAGTTCTGTTCCTAGAATCAAAAATCAAACCAGCTCGATTCACTAAACCAAAATCCACGAAACCATTTTGTTAGAAAGGTACTGAAATGCTTAATTCAAGCCCGTTGGATTCAAACCATTTGGATTTGTAGATCAACCATGGTAAAAATAACAAGACAGAAGCTTTTCTGCATTCACACATTTTTCAAAATTCAACCACAAAAGCTTCTGAGTTGTTTCCAACTCTCAAAATCACATTCAACTATACCTTTCAGAATATATAAAAATATATAGGTTTACTTACAGAAATAATGTTCAAGTAATAAAAGAATGCCACATAGGCATTTCTAGTCACTTTATCTAATTAAAATAAAAAGGTTAAATCTTATTAAATTGTGACACCACTTTAAATCACATTCCCATGTACTTAAATATGTGGTGATGACATGTGTCAACATGATCCCATGTTTGAGTTGGAGAATATTAAATCTTAAGTAGTTTTCAATGAGTAGAAATTACTTTTCCAAAAATAAAATAAATAAGACAAGTGCTTGAATCTTGTAATGCTAGTGATAATGATAGATCACCTAGTGTGAACATTTGTGTGATGATTGGAAATTGTTAAGTATTGTTTGATGATTGTGTACCTCGTATTTATTTATAGACGCTAGTACCGACCAAGGATACGAGGAGGAAGGAGGATACTACGAGGAAGAAGCCAAGGAGAACTTCAACCACTGCTCTGCACAAGGCAAGCCTAATACTACTAGTTGAATGACCAAGCTAACCCTTGCAACTTATGCAAGCTACTACTTGCTTGTTACTATGCCAACTATATGCCTTAAGCATATGTGATTAAACCCACTTGATACCCAATCCTAGTTTTACTTGAAAGCTTAAGTACTTTATTTTCTTTATCAAAGCTTTCTCTTAGAGTTTACATAGTAACTTGAAGATTCTAGAAAGATAATTGAAGGTAGCATAAAGAGCATAAAATTTGGCCTAAGTTAGATAATCTTGATGTCATCCTAAGGCATGAGATTGAACTTAGTAAATCCACACTTGTTTACCACCCCTCATTAGTATTTACCACCACTTGTAGATGCTAGTGCTAAGCATAAAACTTGATCAACTTTAGATGGGAATACTTGGTGAAAATGGTTATGAAAACCTTAGAATGATGAGTCATTCCGCTAAAATGTTTTGACATGTGTTCCTGAACACCAGATGATTTTGATGATGAAAATGTTGAGGCATGATTCTTAGCCCTTTATAAAACTGATGGTTGTCTGGATGCGATACCATTCCAATTTTACCGTACAACCACAATACCCGAAATTTGGGTAGGGCTTGACTAGAAATTTATATACCTTAGTATGGGTTCCCTTGCGGCCAAGGTCTGAGCTGAGGCTACCTTGTGAAGATTGTCCACCTATGCAGTACCCAAGATGACAGTTGGTCATGGTTGGGAGGCCAAATTCATAGGAGAGGTGCCTATACTAGGGCTTGTAATTGAAAGGTTAAGATTGATTATCCGCATACTGAGTGTGATGAATTCAGGATTTATTCCTGACAGATGTATCGAATGTTGTGGTGAAAGTGTACAATCTCTACAGAGTGTCAAACTATTCGAATAGCCGCGTCCGCGGTTATGGACAGTTGGAGTGGCCATACTGTTCTATCGTCAGATGTTTTCAAAATGACTTGTGAAATGAATTGTGACTTTGACTTGACCACAACAGAGTTGTGATATGAAATTCAAATTCCCACTTAGGTGTTATAAAACTTTCAACTAGATTTTCTTTGCTTCTTAACTTAGTAGAGGTAAATCTGGCTTTTTGCAAAATAACCCTAGAGCTTAGTATCCTACTACAACCCCCCCCCCTTAACTTGTTAATATTAGTTTGCGAGTACTTAAAGAGTACTCATGGCTTTGTCCCTGGCTATTCCCGTGGCCAGACTATGAAGAGGAGTATCAGGATGACAGACCGCATGAAGGTTACGACAACTAGGATCATCTCCCATCATCAGCATTGCCTGTGACCCTGAAGATGGAGCTTCGCCTATGCTATCGTTATCTTTACGTTATTCTGCTGCTTGAATTGTATTAAGAACTGGATCATGAGATCCTTATTTGTGTAAGACCTTATGTATGGTTTGTAATGGATGATGTACTGTGATATCCAAATCTGTTATGTCTCACAAAAATGGTAATCCTAGGATTGTGATGTATGGCATAACAGGCATCTGGGATTAAAAATCCGGGTGTTGACAAGTTGGTATCAGAGCCATCCTGACCATAGGAGACCCTAGTTAGAATGGACGTTTGAATCAAAAACTTAGTTTCAAAACCAATGAAAGTGAGTATTTACAAAAAACTTATTCCCATTCTTATCACTTGGATTCTTTCATCAAAATTCATGTTCCTCAAAAATTCTTGCAAACTTACATAAAATTTGACACACTTGATCACTCAACTAACTTACTCATCCTATATTCTTATAGATGGACGTGAAGTACAACAAGTTTTATCAGTTGGGGAATGGAGGAGACCTCATCTTTGAGCGTGACTTGGACCAGCTTTTGGAACTTCTGGAGCGTCCTCACCCCGAGTTCTACGGAGCTCAGCTCAATGATCAGGAAGGAGAAGATCTGCAGTGGCTAGTTGTTGCAAGTCTCCGAGGAAAGATTGAACCTCCCACTGCAGAGGGAATTCAGTTCACCTTATGAGAGAACAACTGGCTCGATGGACTTGCCAGGGCCATACAGGAAGCTCTTTCCCATCTGTGTGGGCAGAGTATCAATCAGATCAAGGGTACCCGTCTTGAGTTCTACCCAAGGCGTGATGTTATGGGACTGCCACTGGAGGCCCCATACCACCACGAGCTGAAGAGTCAATTGGACCACCTCAGCTTCATGATGTACGACCGTCAGAAGGAGTTGGACAATGCCCGTTCCTATGCCAACCACAAGTACGCCATCGCCAAGAATAAGGATCAAACCATCGCCATGCTAGTGAAGGATCGCAAGTCTTGTCGATGTTAGCTTGACAAGAAGGATCGCATCATTGCCCATCTTCGCCATCGGATCATGGATTTGGAGGAGACCATCCACGAGAGAGACATGCAGTTGGAGGAGAGGAAGAATGCAGGGGAAGACCTTCGTGGAGACCCCTACTCCTATCTCAGCGATGATGATGACTTTCTGGAGGATCAGTCCATGGACTTCTTCACCGACGAGGATGACTTCGCCTTAATTGATGATGATGAGGAGGAGGAGGAGGAGGATGATGAGGACACTGAATCCGAGGAGTAGTAGCACTTGAGCACTAGCGTTAGTGAGTTGTATTCGGTCCCACTGTATCATAGTTTCTAGAATGGTTCTTAAAACCATCTGTTTCCCCTTGTTGTGGTGTGTGTTTGTATCGTGTGCTATGAATGAATGAAAAGCAAGTTGCTAGAAAAATCTAAGTCAAACTTTAACAACTTCACAAAACAACCCTGAACCTTAGAAATTTCTCTCTTTTCTCATAATCTATCTCAATCTTTAGATGCCTTGCGGAGGAAGCAACTCAGCCCCGGACCCGATGTTACAACTCTTGCAAATGTTGGTTTCGGAGCGCGAAGCCGAAAGAGTCAAACGTCAAGCCAACCTAGCCACCCTTCAACAGATAACTCAGATGGCCAACAACAATCAAGGCCATGGAAATCAGGACAACCATGGATCTAAGCTCAAGAATTTTCAGAACACCAATCCACCCATTTTCACTAAGTCGGAAGAGCCCTTAGATGGAGATGATTGGCTGCAAACCATGGAGAACAATCTGGAAGTCGCGGGAGTGCTAGCATCCACAGTTTAAGATGAAGTACACAGAAACAAAGGGCATTATTACAGTCATTCCAGACACAAACATAGTCTTTACAACTCCATGGCCACAGGCCTAGTACAAGAGTTTAAATAAGTAAATAGATAACAAGTCTTCATCTTCTTGTGCCACAGGCAAACATGTTGAGTGTAGACTCATGACTCCTAATCCTCATCAGAATAACCTGCAACATCACAAGTTACAGCCACAGTGGGTCAATACATTGGAATAGTATTGGCAAGTGATACCTTAGTATAATTTTGGTGGACTAGATACTATATGCAATTTAGCTAAGTGTAGCTTAGGCTTGCTTTGCTCAAAATAGGTTTTGCCTATTAGTTGAAATCACTAAGTTTTTCTTTGTCAAAAAATTCTCCCAAGGAACCACCAATAGACATTGGGGTCCTTCACCCTTGTTCAACCACAAGTTTTACTTAGAAATTGGGATGGGGAGATTCTTGATAGCTTCCATGTCTTGATGCTCAAGTTGTCCAATACCAGGGACATAGCTAAGTACTTAGATTCTTCCATCTGCAGTGGTTGTGCACTTTCCCCACAAGACTTGATTTTCACCAAGACAGGATCTTTCAGAAGCCTTCCCTTAGACCAAATGGACGCGTTCCAACCTATCATCCCACTACCACCAACTGTCCAAATGGCTAAGCTATTGCAACTTATGTGATCCAGGCAGAGCCCATATTGCCAAGTGGCTGCACTAGAAGCTTCTTAACATTTGGCCTCTCAAATCCCTTTGTTCCTGGGTGGCTTTCCATAAGTGTGATACACAAGGTAAACCATAGAAATGGGCCTTGTGTAACCACTCAACATAACCCATTCACAACCATTCCACCCAGGTGATTCATTCACTTAGTTGTTTTATTAATCAAAAACATAGTCCAAAGACTTAGAAATATTTTACCATAGCATGAATAATTTACCACCCTTGGCTGCTACTAGCTAGGCTAAGCATGGCATAGATAAGCATCTTAACTTAGAAATTTCTAGCAACTCTACAACTACTAGGATTTCCCAAGCATAGCATATAAGCAAAATATAACCATGCAAGACTAGCAAAATATTTCTAATGCATAGTAGAAAAACATAGGGATAAAAATATCATGAAGCACCACTTGCCTTGGTAGTTTGGAGAGTAGCTACACTCCTCACAATCACAATCACTATTAGCACCAAAATCTACAAATAAAATCATAGCAACAAATCACATACAAAATAAATACAAGCAAAAATATATGGATGCATGCAATATGATATGTGATGATTTTTCTAAACTCAATAAGACAAGTGCACAGAACTGGTTCATAAACAAGTTCAAAACTTGCCAAACAACATTTGTTTAAACACTAAAACATTTCTCAAATAACTTATATACACAAAATAGGCCTACACATATTTCTGTAAATAAAACCATTTTAACAGTAACAAAACATTAAACACATTGCATATTTGGAAAGAGCTTTCTCTCCTGATTCCATTGATATAAAATTCATCAATTTTGGATGTGGGAATCAAAAGTTATGATTAAAACAAAATCAAACATCTAACAGATTCAAATTCTGATTTTAAATCTAACTAGCAGACACGCGTCATGTTCCTATTGGCTGGTACCGGTTCGGGTGGATCGATCAATGAGAGCCACACGATTTAAGTGAAGATGCACGGCCAGATCTAACGCGTACCTCTTCGACACAGATCTAATCCTACTCGTTAGATCTAAATCCTACGGCCCTAATCTAATTGACCACGGACGGGCGGCGCTAGCGGCGGCGACTGGCGGCAGCGTCTTTGTCAGAGCTGCTACCGGCATTCTAGGTCGCGCGGGAGAGGGAGAAGGGGCTTACCAAGCTCGCCGTGTGTTGCTGATGCTCAAGGTGGCGATGGCTGGTTAAGGGGCGCGCTGTAGTGGCCGAGGGAGCTCGTCGGAGTTGCTGGCGGCGTCAGATGCTTCCTGTCGAAGACGAAGGCGACGCTCTGGGACGCGAGGATCCAAACGAAGAGTGTCAGCAGATGCGCTAGATACATGCGAACATGTTCGTGTGATTCAGAGATGGAGGGGAACACGAGGCTCACCGAATTTTGTCGCCGGAGTTGGAGACGTCGTCGGGAACTTGCAGTGCTTGATGGAGTCGACGACCTGGGGCAGTACATGATGAACTAAGGGCGTCAGTAGGAGCGCAAGGATGTTGCAAAGCTGTCTGCATGAATCAGAGAGGAAGGGGCGCACGGGGTTTACCAGGATTGGTCGCCGGAGAGGGTTCTGCCTGCGGCGGTGCAAGGGCGAATACGGGCAGCCTGGTGGCAGAGTGGTGGCGCTAGGTGAGGGGAAATGCTCGCGGTGCAGAGGGGCTTAAGTAGGCAGGAGGGGGCGGCGATTACGTGCAGAATCAATGGCAATTAAGCTCGTAGTGACTGCGGCGAGGTAACGGCAGAGCGAGCGCCTCGTCCGCGCGTGATTGAAGACGACGACGACGTGGTCGCAGGGTCCACTTGTCAGCGAGAGAATCAGAGGGGAGGTGGGGTCCTTGCGTCAGCGACTCTGTGGGTTTGTCTGCGAGTGAGAGAGAGAGAAGGGGGAACCCGGGTGGGCTTAGTGGGCTGATTCTGTTGTTGGGCTAGAAAGGTGGCGCCGGCCCTTTTCTATTTATTTTCTCCTTTTCTTTTTCTGTTTGCAATTTCAGGAATCAAATTCAAATGATTTCAAAAGCTGTTTGAATTCAAATCTTTTCAGGATTTTTGTAGAGTGCAACTCTCACAAATCTGGGCACAAAACCAAGTGGTCACTTTGAATTGGCCTGGTCACTTGGAATAAAATAAAATAAGCAGTGACATAGCACTAGTTTTAAATAGGTTTTGAAATTGGTTTTTCAAATCATATTTGTTTTGAAACTTTGGTTTAAATCCTAGCAATCTAGCAATACAATCTGAGAGCAATAGGACAACAAGGTTTGGTTCAATGAACAACAATCTCTCATTGGAGAGTAGCATTTGTTTTAAATGCTGATCACATAAAATAATGAGCTCATATGCTCCTGTTTTTGAATCGGTTTGTTTGAAATGAACTCTACATGATCATGGTTGCATGGATGATATGCATGAGTTTGAAACATGATTTTAGGGATGTTACACGCAGAAAGTAAATGCTAGTATCGACGGAATCAAACGTCGTATCGGTATAGGCAAAGTACCCGGATTCACCGAGGATGAAGAAGGAGTTTTGTGGTACAAAGGACGCCTTTGTGTACCAGCCGATTTGGAATTGAAAGAAGTGATTTTCAAAGAGGCCCATGATACTCTTTATTCTATCCACCCCGGAGGAACGAAGCTGTATCAGGATTTGAAGGAACAATTTTGGTGGCATAAGATGAAGAGAGAAATCAGAAGCTATATCGCCAAGTGTGATATATGTCAGAGAGTCAAGGCGGGACATCAAAGACCCGCAGGACTGTTGCAACCTATACAGATTCCGGAATGTAAATGGGATTCCGTTGGAATGGACTTTATTACCGGATTGCCTACTTCTAGTAAGGGAAATGACTCTATCTGGGTCATAGTTGACAGATTGTCCAAAGTAGCCCATTTCTTACTAGTCAAGACCACACACTAGAGTTCGAAGCTAGCGGAGTTATACACTGATAGAATCGTCAGTTTGCACGGAGTTCCCAAGAACATTGTATCGGATCGAGGAACTCAGTTTAACTCGAGATTCTGGAAGAAAGTCCAAGAAGGCTTACGAACCTGACTAGATTTCAGCACCGCGTATCACCCTCAGACCGATGGACAAACGGAGCGAGTAAATCAAATACTCGAAGATATGCTGAGAGCATGTGTGCTAGAGTATGGATCTAAATGGGAAGACTGTCTGCCTTTCGTAGAATTTTCATACAACAACAGTTATCAAGCTAGTCTGCAAATGGCCCCATTTGAGTTCATGTATGGAAGGAAGTGTTGCACCCCTTTGAATTGGTCGGAAGTAGGAGAGAGTCAGATTTTCGGACATGACATCCTATGAGAAGCCGAAGAGAAAGTTCACAAGATCTGTGAGCACCTCAAGACCGCCTAGTCAAGACACAAGAGTTACACCGACAAGAGACATCGAGACCTCGCTTTCAATATCGGAGATTTTGTGTACCTTAAAGTGTCGCCATTGAAAGGAATGCAACGTTTCCAGTTGAGAGGAAAGTTAGCCCCCAGATATATCGGACCTTTCAAGATTTTGAATCATCGAGGAGAAGTATCAAATCAATTGGAACTGCCAGAGGAAATGTCAGTAGTGCACAATGTGTTCCATATATCATTACTTCGCAAGTCCCTTGAAGTTCCGGAGAAGACTGAAGTTTTCAAGAACATTGATCACCGGACCATAGAGATCAACGATGACCTGACCTATCCCGAAGTACCCATCCGTATTTTGGAAGAAGCTTTCAGAACCACCAGGACCCCAAGCATCAAGTTTCTCAAGATTCAGTGGAGCAACCACACTGAAGAAGAAGCTACCTGGGAGCGCGAAGATCGCATCAGGACGGAGTTTCCCGATCTCTTTAAATCCTAGGTAATCTTTTTCTTACTTTTTCAAATCTCGGGACTTGATTTCTTTTAAGGGGGAAGGTTTGTAACATCCCAAAATATTAAACATTGATCATCAAACTCTAATCACTAAAATTAGGGTTAACAAAAACTTTGATTAAGTAAAATCGTATGAATGCATGTGTGAATGAGATGATTCGATAAATGCATGAATGAACTTCTATTATTAACCTAAATAGCAAGAAATGGTTTAAAGAAGAAAATAACATCATATAAAACATTTCCATGCAGAAACAAATCAAGAGAAAATCAAATAAAGCAAATGGTCATTTTTGCCAATGTTGCTCACTAGGTCACTTTGAGTGTTTCTAGTTCAAGATTTCAAACAGAAACTTTCCCAATTATTTTCACCCCTTGCTAGACCAAGTAAAAGTGAATCAAAGCCCACCTTTCAAACTTGCAGAAACATTTGGCAACCTCATTCAAATCACAATTCAAAATTGAATCTTTATCATATGTGAAGATCCCCCATTTTCAAAACCCAACCAAACCAGTGCCCCTTGACTAATCAAACTAACCAGACACTCCCTAGTATGTGCCTAGCAAACCCACCAAGTTTGAATCCAAAATTCAAATTCAAAGTTCTTGCGGCCATTTCATCAAACACCTTGCAGATACAGATCAAACAACACTATAGTGTGAAGTAATTTTGGCCTAACTTGTTCCCTATCTAGCTCACACTACACCCTCAGTAGATCATCTAACTTGTTTAAACCCTCTAGCACCACTGTGAGCTTGCCATTGCCATCAATGGTGAGCAGGCCGAGCCTCACCTTGCCACCCCGTTGTCGACAGCAAGCTAGGAGCAGCACCAAGCCTAGCAAGCATGTCTAGCAGGCACTCCATCATCCACCGCCACTTCCTGTCCCAAACTCGAGCGCAGATAGCCCCTGGACCACACGGGGATACCATGCTAAACCTCTCTGTGTGCGAGCCGAGAGCGCGCCAGTGCGCCACCCTCGACCAACACCCACAGACCGCACTCCGCCCTCGCCACATGCGTGCGTGATCACCACCGCCCCAGCAACCCAGGAGACATGCCCATTCGCCGCCGCGCGGACCACGCGTGCTATGCGCCATTAAAATCATCGTCGGATCCGCCCAGAGCGCTTCCGCTTTCAGACCGATCAGCATCGCCCCACGCCTCGCAACCATGTCGTTGAGCTTCGCCAGGGAGCACAGCACCGTCCCCTACCGTCTCCCATGCCAGTAGCCCTCTGTGTCGTCGACCACGACGAGCTCAGCCCGCGCCAGTCGGTCCCCTTCAGCCACTATAAATAGAGGCCTCCACCGCTCGATTTCTTTACACCAGTTCACTCCCCTCTCCCTCAGAACCACCCCACCTCACTCCTGGAGCAAGGCGAGCAGCGCATCGCCGGAATTTGGCCGGAGCCCGCCGCTGCTGGAGGATAAAGGAGTCGTCGATTGGAGCCGCCCCAGGAGAACCGCCGTCGTCGACTTCGTCATTCGCCCCCTTCGCCGACCCTCGCTGGAGCCCCGGTGAGCCTCCCACGACCCCCATCTGTCGTGCTAGGGTTCTGTCTCGCCGGCGCTGCCCGACGTGGACGATGAACCAGAGCCGTTCGATTAGAACTAGATCCCACGGTCCACATTGCCCCGTACCACTTCGCCCCTCCCTGTCTCACTAATGCGTGGGGACAGCCACTTAACCAGCCCGCGTACGCGCTGTGTGTAGTGGGCCGGCCCAGTAAAACATCCCGCGCGACCCATCAATTCAAATTAAGCTTTATTCATTTAATTTCAAACATAGTTCTATACCTAGATTCAAAAATCAACCCAGCTCGATTCACTGAACCAAAATACATGAAACCAATTTTGTTAGAAAGGCACTGAAATGCTTAATCCAAGCCCGTTGGATTCAAACCATTTGGATTTGTAGATCAACCATGGTAAAAAATAACAAGGCAAAATCTTTTCTGCATTCAACCACAAAAGCTTTTGAGTTATTTCCAACTCTCAAAAATCACATTCAACTATACCTTTCAGAATATATAAAAATATATAGATTTACTTAAAGAAATAATGTTCAAGTAATAAAAGAATGCCACATAGGCATTTCTAGTCACTTTATCTAATTAAAATAAAAAGGTTAAACCTTATTAAATTGTGACACCACTTTAAATCACATTCCCATGTACTTAAATATGTGGTGATGACATGTGTCAACATGATCCCATGTTTGAGTTGGAGAATATTAAATCTTAAGTAGTTTTCAATGAGTAGAAATTACTTTTCCAAAAATAAAATAAATAAGACAAGTGCTTGAATCTTGTAATGCTAGTGATAATGATAGATCACCTAGTGTGAACATTTGTGTGATGATTGGAAATAGTTAAGTATTGTTTGGTGATTGTGTACCTCGTATTTATTTATAGATGCTAGTACCGACCAAGGATACGAGGAGGAAGGAGGATACTACGAGGAAGAAGCCGAGGAGAACTTCAACCACTGCTCTGCACAAGGCAAGCCTAATACTACTAGTTGAATGAGCAAGCTAACCCTTGCAACTTATGCAAGCTACTACTTGCTTATTACTATGCCAATTATATGCCTTAAGCATATGTGATTATACGCACTTGATACCCAATCCTAGTTTTACTTGCAAGATTAAGTACTTTATTTTCTTTATCAAAGCTTTCTCTTAGAGTTAACATAGTAAATTGAAGATTCTAGAAAGATAATTGAAGGTATCATAAAGAGCATAAAATTTGGCCTAAGTTAGATAATCTTGATGTCATCCTAAGGCATGAGATTGAACTTAGTAAATCCCCACTTGTTTACCACCCCTCATTAGTATTTACCACCACTTGTAGATGCTAGTGCTAAGCATAAAACTTGATCAACTTTAGATGGGAATACTTGGTGAAAATGGTTATGAAAACCTTAGAATGATGAGTCATTCTACTAAAATGTTTTGACATGTGTTCCTGAACACCAGATGATTTTGATGATGAAAATGTTGAGGCATGAGCCTTCGCCCTTTATAAAACTGATGGTTGTCTGGATGCGATACCATTCCAATTTTACCGTACAACCACAATACCCGAAATTTGGGTAGGGCTTAACTGGAAATTTATATACCTTAGTATGGGTTCCCTTGCGGCCAAGGTCTAAGCTGAGGCTACCTTGTGAAGATTGTCCACCTGTGCAGTACCCAAGATGACAGTTGGTCATGGTTGGGAGGCCAAACTCACAGGAGAGGTGCCTATACTAGGGCTTGTAATTTAAAGGTTAAGATTGATTATCCGCATACTGAGTATGATGAATCTAGGATTTGTTCCTGACGGATGTATCAAATGTTGTGGTGAAAGTGTACAATCTCTGCAGAGTGTCAAACTATTCAAATAGCCGCGTCCGCGGTTATGGACAGTTGGAGTGGCCATACCGTTCTATCGTCAGATGTTTTCCAAATGACTTGTGAAATGAATTGTGACTTTGAATTGACCACAACAGAGTTGTGATATGAAATTCAAATTCCCACTTAGGTGTTATAAAACTTTCAACTAGATTTTCTTTGCTTATGAACTTAGTAGAGGTAAATATGGATTTTTGCAAAATAACCCTAGCGATTAGTATCCTACTATAAAAACCCCCCTTAACTTATTAGTATTAGTTTGCGAGTACTTAAAGAGTACTCATGGCTTTGTCCCTGGCTATTCCCATGGCCAGACTATGAAGATGAGTATCAGGATGACGGACCGCAGGAAGGTTACGACAACTAGGATCATCTCCCATCGTCAGCATTGCCTGTGACCCTGAAGATGGAGCTTCGCCTATGCTATTGTTATCTTTACGTTATTCCGCTGCTTGAATTGTATTAAGAACTGGATCATGAGATCCTTATTTGTGTAAGACCTTATGTATGGTTTGTAATGGATGATGTACTATGATATCCAAATCTGTTATGTCTCGCAAAAATGGTAATCATGGGATTGCGATGTATGGCATAACAGGCATCTGGGATTAAAAATCTGGATGTTGAGAGTATCAAGGACCTGTAGCATCATGGTGGGAGAATCAGCTAGCAATGCAACCTCCAGGAAGGGAGTATACCTGGGAGGAGTTCAAGCATAGATTCCGCGAGTATCATGTTCCAAAAAGTGTAATTGAGTTGAAGCGCAAGGAGTTTGAGGAGCTTCGGCAAGGATATACCAGTGTCACAAAGTACATCCGGGAGTTCAGTCAACTATTTTGTTATGCTGAGGATGAAGTGGACACTGAGGAAAAGAGGAAGAAACGTTTCCTAAGTGGTTTAAATCCGTTTGTGAAGATGCGGTTGAGGTTGTCCAATAAGCAAACTTTCCAACCGTTACTTGATGCAGCCATCACATTTGAAGATGATTACAAGAATGTCCAAGAGGACCGAAGGAAGATAGCAAAGAAGGAAACAAAGAGGATTTAGGGAAGTAAACCAAAACCCAAGTTGGAGTTCAAACCAAGGAATTGACCCTTCAACAGTAACAACAATAACCCCAATCAGAACACAAATTCCACTGGAAGAAATGTCATATGCCACAATTCTAAATTCCTAGGACACATCAGTCAGGGTTGCAGGAAACCAGTAATTATTTGTTATGGTTGTGTAAGGTTCCCAACCTTTAATAAGGTAGAGATCCCTGTGTTTACAATGCTAGTCCCTGGATCAATAGCTAGCATCCACAGTAAGATGTAATATCAAGAAACAAAGGTCATAATACAACTTTATAACCAGGAATAAAATAATTCATTACATCTTACATAGCTCAATTGGCTATCACATTACAATGCAGCAGAATATCTATATAGTATGGAGTCCTTCATCTTCAAAGTGCCACAGGCAATCATGTTGGTTGTAGACTTGTAATCCTATTCAACACACTTCACTAACATCAAACAAACCTGCAACATAATAAGTTGCAGCCACAAGGGTAAATACATTTGAATTGTATTGGCAAGTTTCACTACTATGTAGAAATAAGTGGATCCTATCATTACATGCATATTTGTCTAAGTAGGGTTTAGGCTCATTTGCAGAAAGCAATATAGTTTTATCCTATCTTTTCAAAATAGTTTTGATCTTTTGATAAATCTTTTAAACTCCTTGGAAAACTCCAAGTGCTTTGAATCCCTTGTTGTCACCATCAAGTTTTACTTTGAGAAATTGGAATCTCGAGATCTTCCATAGCTTCAGGCCTTAGTTGCTCAGAGTTGTCCGTAACCGGGGACACGGCTAAGTACTTAGAATTTGATCTTCTGCGGAAGTTGTACACTTTACCCACATGACACAATCTCGCCGTGACGCCACCAGTGGCCGCTGGATAAGTACTCACCAAATTGGAGTACTGGCAGATCGAGAATGTGACAAAGTCTTTCCATAGAAGTCCTCCCAATACACAATGCTAGCTTGTCTACCAGGCACCAATGTAGGGATATATTTCCCATACACAATTCTAGTTAACTTGAAGATGCCAATGCATGGGTCTTCCACTATGTAGTTGACTAAGCCAGAGCCTATTTAGCATGTGGCTATACACGGAAGCCACTGTACGAGAAACATGTTCAATCTCTAAGTCCCTGGGTGGTTTTCTTCTAGTGCACACACAAAAAGATAGCCATATAAACATGGTTCCCTTTTTTGCCACCTTGTCCAAATCTTGAGTATCCTTTTCCACCCAGGTGGTTCATTGACTACTTGTTTTATTATATAAAACATATATCTTTCCAACACTTCATATAATCATATCATGTATCCCATCCCAAATATATAGCAGGGCTAAGCATACTACAACTACAATGTTTTCACTAAGGAGGATATAAGGATATCCTAATAGGATATAGCATAGCATAGAAATATAGTAGTCATATCATGCATGTTACAAAAATCCACTAAGTGTAATGAAAATAGTAGGACATGGATGATAGTGTCACTTGCCTTAGTAGTTGGTGGTTTTGGTACACTCTTCGCAATAACACACTTGACAATCAACACAATCTATCAAGCAAAACAACCAAGACAAAACAATCACAAGATCAATACTAATGACAACACAAAAATTATGCAAAGTATGCAAACATGCAAGACAACAATTTTTATTGTACAAATTGTTATAACAAGGTTCTGAATATTATTAAGTGATTTATGAACATTTTATATTTTTAAGATTACAAATGCAACCATTTGTGCAATTATAGCAATTAGCAATATTTTCTAACACTTGAAAATGTCATTCTCACTAAATAATTGCCACGGTATTATTTATACTATAATAAAATTATATTTTGGTCTTACTGTACAGAAGGTTCAATTTACAACTGTAACATCCCTAAAATCATGTTTCAAACTCATGCATATCATCCATGCATCCATGATCACATATAGAGTTCATTCCAAACAAATCAATTCAAAAACAGGAGCATATGAGCTCATTATTTTATGTGATCAGCATTTGAATCAAATGCTACTATCCAATGAGAGATTGTTGTTCATGAAACCAAACTTTGTTGTCTTATTGCTATTAGGTTGTATTGCTAGATTACTAAGATTTAAACCAAAGTTTCAAAACAAATATGATTTGAAAACCAATTTCAAAACCTATTCAAACTAGTGCTATGCCACTGCTTATTTTAATTTATTCCAAGTGACCAAGACAATTCAAAGTGACCACTTGGTTTTATGCCCAGAAATGTGATTGTTGCACACTGCAAAAAATCCTGAAAAAATTTGAATTCAAATAGGTTTTTAAATCATTTGAATTTGATTCCTGAAATTGAAAACAGAAAAAAAGAAAAGGAGAAAAGAATTGGAAAAGGGCTTGCGCCACATATCTAGCCCAACGACGGATTCAGCCCACTAAGCCCACCCAGGTTCCCTCTCTCTCTCTCTCACTCGCAGACGCACCCACCGAGTGACTGACGCCAGGACCCCACTCCCTCTCTGTTTCTCTCGCTGACAACTGGGCCTCACTGCCGCGTCACCCTTCGTCCCTAAATCGCGCCCATGACCACGTCGCCGGCCGTTCCCTCCACCATTCACTGCCGCGTTGATTCTACGCTTAATTGACATTGATACCGCGCGAGATCCTCGCCCCCGCTCTGGCTATAAGACCACCTCCCCCTCGTGGCCATTTCCCCCAACAAAGCCAGACAGAAACGCCCCCAGGCTGCCCGCAATCGCCCTTGCGCCGTCGCAGACAGAGCAACTCCGGCGACCAATCTCGGTGAGTACTGGCCGCCCCCCTATCTCTGGTTCAAACCATCATGACCAGCATGATTTTGCGCGTTCACTGATGCCCTCTGTTTGCTTTCTCGTGACCCAGAGCGACGTCTTCGTTCACACCCGCGAGCACCTGAGCCGCCGCTCGACTCCGACGTGCAATTCAGGTAAAACGAGTGCGCCTCTTGCCTCCCATTTGATACTGTCTTGATCGCCAGGCCTTTGCACATCTCCTAAACCATCTGGCTCGTGCTAGGTCGATGCAGAACCTCGGCAACGTCTTCGACAGCAAGCATCTGACGCCGCCAACAACTCCGACGAGCCCGTGCAGCCGTGTCCGTGCGCCCCTTGCCAAGCCGTCGCCACGTTGAGCATCAGTGCATCGCCACGAGCCCGGTAAGCACCTCCGTCGACCCTAGAACCTCATGTAGACGCCGTGCCGCCGTAGACAGAGCCGCTGGCGCCGCCCATCCATGGTCGCTTGATCGTGGACCGTTGGATCTAGATTCGGCGCGTATAAACAGATCAATTAACGAATCGGTATGAGTAGATCTGGGCCGTGCAGATTAAGTAGATCTAACGGCCTGTGAGCGCAATTCTGAGCGAACCGGTACGCACCAATCAGGTTATGACGTGTGGCTAGAGTTTAGGTTTAAAATTAGGATTTGAATCTATTAGTTGTTTGAAATTGTTTTAGCCATAACTTTTGATTCCCATGTTCAAATTTGACAAATTTTATATCAATGGAATCAGGAGAACAAGCCCTTTCCAAATATGCAATGTGTTTAATGTTTAGTCTCTGTTAAAATGGTTTTATTTACAGAAACATGTGTAGGCCTATTTTGTGTATATAAATTATTTGAGAAATGTTTTAGGGTTTAAATAAATGTTGTTTGACAAGTTTTGAACTTGTTTATGAACCAGTACTATGCACTTGTATTGTTGAGTTTAGAAAATCATCACACATCAAATTGCATGCATCCATATATTTTTGCTTGTATTTATTTGTATGTGATTTGTTGCTATGATTTTATGTGTAGATTTTGGTGCCAATAGTGATTGTGATTGTGAGGAGTGTATCTACTATCCAAACTGCCAAGGCAAGTGGTGCTTCATGATATTTTACCCCTATGTTTTCTACTAAGCATTAGAAATATTTTGCTAGACTTGCATGTTATATTTTGCTTATATGCCATGTTGGGAAATCCTAGTAGTGTAGAATTGCTAGGAAATTTCTAAGTTAAGATGCTTATCTATGCCATGCTTAGCCTAGCTAGTAGCAACCAAGGGTGGTGAAATATACATGCTATGAGGAAAATATTTCTAAGTCTTTGGACTTGTGTTTTGCCTAATAAAACAACTAAGTGAATGAAACACCTGGGTGGAATGGAAGGAATGGTTTATTTTGAGTGGTTACACAAGGCCCATTTCTATGGTTTACCTTGTGTATCTCACTTGTGGAAAGCCACCAAGGAACAAAGAGATTTTAGAGGCCAAATGTTAAGAAGCTTCTAGTGCAGCCACTTGGCAATATGGGCTCTGCCTGGATCACATAGGTTGCTAGAACTTAGCCATTTGGACAGTTGGTGGTAGTGGGATGATAGGTTGGAGCGCGTCCATTTGGTCTAAGGTAAGGCTTATGAAAGGTCCTATCTTGGTGAAAATCAAGTCTGGTGGGTAAAGTGCACAACCTCTGCAGATGGAAGAATCTAAGTACTTAGCCATGTCTTTGGAAAAGGACAAGTTGAGCATCAAGACATGGAAGCTATCAAGAATCTCCTCATCCCAATTTCTAAGTAAAACTTGTGGGTGAACAAGGGTGAAGGACCTCAATGTCTATTGGTGGTTCCTTGGGAAAAGTTTTTGACAAAGAAAAACTTAGTGATTTCAACTAATCGGCAAAACCTATTTTGAGCAAAGCAAGCCTAAGCTACACTTAGCCAAATTGCATATAGTATGTAGTCCACCAAAATTATACTAAGGTATCACTTGCCAATACTATTCTAATGTATTGACCCACTATGGCTGTAACTTGTGATGTTGTAGGTTACTCTGATGAGGATTAGGAGTCATGAGTCTACACTCAACATGTTTTCCTGTGACACATGAAGATGAAGACTTTTATCTATTTACTTATTTAAACTCTTGTACTAGGCATGTGGCCTTGGCGTTGTAAAGACTATGTTTGTCTCTGGAATGACTGTAATAATGACCTTTGTTTCTGTGTACTTCATCTTAAACTGTGGATGCTAGCATTGATCCAGGGACTAGCATTGCAATCACAGATATCCTTTTCCTTTATAAAAGAGGGATCTTACAACAACCATTTGCAAAAGGATTCTCTTAAAAATAATTTACAGAACAATTCTTATACTCAAAATACTCCACAAATGGTTCTGTATAAAACGTGATTTTAACAGACTCAAAAATACCGAATAATGGCTCCATTGTGTTCTACTCGTTTTTGTGAATCCATAGACATATTATTTGCTAAATTTGGATATACAGAACTAAAGATATGATTTTTGCAAGTTTGTGTGTTCTTATGTCTAAAAATTCGAAAATAGGAATAGATATGACACTTGGCAGATTCTAATTGGAGGATACCCCTTCGTTTAAGTGATCTATGATGACCTTTAGATGAAGATCTAACGGCCTAGGATAGCTCACCAAAAAAGCTCGCCGGAGAAGTTCGCCGGATTTGCGGGCACGGGCTTGACGTTGCCGTTCCCGTCGTTAGGAACGTGTCCGGAGTAAAAAAAGATATGGACGGCATAGAGGACATCGGGGCGGTGCTACTGGACGTGATTTAGAGCTTGTTCGTCTCCAACGGTGACAGCAGTCCACGGCTGAAGCAACGTGCGACGTCGGCGGCGCGGCCAACTACAACAATATGATGAACAATCATGTCCTGGAGGTAGGCAATATCAAGAATAGTCTTATGGTAGAAGAAATTGACAAGGGACTCACCTAGGACGACACGATCTGACGATGAACTATGTTTTTAGGCTGTTCTTGGCATGGTCGGTATGTGATCTACAGATCTCCTCTCGAGAAAGTTTAGGAACGAAAATGATGGAGGAGGAGAAGAGGAATATGGTGCTCGCTTCGGTTTTTGCTAATATGGTTTGTAGAGGGAGATCGGGGTACATATACCGACGGATGCCATTCGGAGCACTGTTTTGGTTTGGCCAATTAACATAATAAAACAGATAATTAATACCCTGAACGGATACCCCATTGAATTTGTAATAAGTTTCGTGTTTAAGTCTAGCCGTTTTGTGGCCTTGAATGACCTAGAGGGAGAGGAGGAGAGTTACAATAGCCATGGTTGTAAGTTACAGGTTGTACTGAACCGAGAGGGAGAAGACGACCAGGATCACAATCGACTCCAAGCTCGGTCGGATGGGCCAGAAATTTTCGGCCCAATAAGGAAAATGAAAAGGAGAGAGAAAAAAATATATACAGAGAGAGGGCTGGCCAGTTCGGCTGTGGGCTGAATTGCAGCTAGCTGTCTTTTTTATAACTGTTTTTTTCTTTTCCTTTTTCTGTTTTCTCTTTTATCAATTTATTTGAATTAAGATTTGAATCAAACTTTTTCATTATATTTTGAAATAAATATCAGTTGATAGTTTACTCCAATTATATATTTTTTAAATAAAGGATAATTCATTTAGAAATTAAGTATGATACGTAGGCCTATACAGTATAGTTTCTTATTTCTTTTTTATTCCATATCTTTTGATTTAGAGCTCTAAAAATGGTCAAACAGGTTTGTAAAGTTTTATAAAAAAATTATCTATTATTATATATAATTTAAGTATATTTTTTTGTTCAATTATGGATTTCATCCATGGCTTAAATTGGATTTGCAACATGTCTTATTTCTTTTTTTTTTCTTCTTCTTGTCTTATATAAATCATATCTATTGATCTAGGTTCAAACAAATTTATATGGTTGCATTTAATTGTTCAATACAATTACGTATCATTTTAGAATACTTTGGTTCCAATTAAATATGGATTTCTTCTATGAGCGTAAATTGACTTTGAGAATATTTTCTTATTTCTTTTTTATCTTATATTGTTCACAACTTTTTATCTAGGGACCCAAATAAGGTGAAATCAAATCCTATTGTTTTTTAATATCGTTACTTACCATTATATCACTTAGGAATGACTTTTCTCAAAAATAATTATATGGAACGTAGCCATAGATATGAATTGAAATTGATGTGATGATTTTCTTATTAGGCTTTAGGTTTTGGGTATGTTCCTTTTCCATTGGTTTAAATTGCAAGTTCTTAATGATGATGATGCATGACATGCATTTGGATTTTTTTTTTTGAAAACTTGTTTGTCACTTTCTCATTCAAAATTGTTTTAAGTAAGGTTTTTGATGTTTCCAATTAGAAGCAAAAAATTTATTTTCCTCCTAAATTTCAACAATTGTTTATTTTGTTATTTATTTTTCACATTTCAAAATTTGGAAAATTTTGGAATGTGACAGGTTGTGGTCAAAAGGGTCATGTCAAGCCTGATTGTCCAAATAAACCATCGGGTGGTTGGCCTACAAAAGGTGGAGGCAAACTAGTGGAGGCAATGGACAGTCTAACAAGGGAGGAAATTTTGTCAAGAACATTAATGGCAAAAGGAGCAAGCCTACTGGGAAGCTGAACTATGCAACTTTGGAGGAGGTGGATAACTCCGAGCATGCAGTGATAGGTAAGCTCAACATCCTTACCAATCTCGGAAAAGTTTTATTTGATACCGGTGCAACTACTTCATTCATATCTGAAGTATTATGTGATAAGTTCGGGATTAGAAGATCAACGTTAGCAAACCCTATGACCGTAGTGACGACAAGGGAAATATAGTAGTACACCACATTAAGCAAGATCAAGTTATCTCGATCTGTGGTTGTACATATTTCGTGGACCTATATGTGATTCCTTTGAAGGGGATTGCAGTAGTGCTGGGTATGGACTAGATGACTAAACATGGAGGCCCGGTAAATTGTGAAGAAAAAATTGTTTCAATCAAGACTCCAAGTGGAGCAAGGATAGTATATCAGGCGGATAAACATAGTCATATCATGGTAGATCTTCAATTGAACTCTATGAAGGAGGTCAAAATGGAAGATATTCCTGTAGTAAATGAGTTTCAAGACGTTTTCCAGCAAAGTTACTAGGAATGCCACCTGACCGGGAAATAGAATTCACTACTGACTTAATACCCGGTACAGCACCAATAGCCCAAGCACCTTATAAGATGGGTTCGAAAGAGTTAAAAGATCTTAAAGAGCAAATTGATGAGTTAGCCACAAAAAGAATTATTCAGGAAAGTATATCCCCATGGGGAACTCCAGTAATTTTCGTGGATAAAATAGATGGAGGACGAAGAATGTGTGGGGATTATAGAAATCTTAACAACGTCACCATCAAGAACAAGTATCCATTTCCAAGAATTCAAGATCTATTTGATCAAGTCAAGGGAGTTGGAGTATTTTCCAAGATAAAAATCAAACCTAAAGATGTTCCAAAAACAACATTTGTGTCAAGATATGGTCATCATGAGTATCTCGTTGTACCTTTTGGATTGACCAATGCACCAGCAATATTCATGAATTTGATGAACAAAATCTTCATGCCTTATCTGAACAAGTTTGTCATAGTGTTCATTGATGATATTTTGATATATTCAAGGGATAAGAAGAGCATGCAGATCATTTGAGAATAGCATTGCAAATATTAAGAGAACATAATCTATATGCTAAGTTCGGTTAATGTGAGTTCTGGTTGGACAAGGTAGAATTTCTTGGTCATGTGATTAGTAAGGATGGAATAGATGTAAATCCGTCCAAAGTTCAATCAGTGCTAGAATGGAATGCACCAACCAATGTGAAACAAATCCGAGGTTTCTTAGGTATGGCCGGTTATTATCGGAGATTCATTGAAGGTTTTTCCAAGATAGCTGGACCAATGACCAAATTGCTATGGACGAATACATCATTCATATGGGATGAGAAGTGCGAAGCAAGTTTTCAGGAGTTGAAAACCAAATTAACCACCGCACCAATCTTAGCAGTTCTTGAAACAGGAAAGGATTACCCAGTGTATTGTGATGCATCTAAAGAAGGACTAGGATGTGTGCTCATGCAAGTTCGTAAAGTAATTGCTTATGGATCTAGACAACTGAAACCACATGAAGTCAACTATCCAACTCATGATTTGGAGTTAGCAGTAGTAGTCTTTGCTTTAAAAGGATGGAGGCATTTTCTCTATGGGGCAAGGTGTGAGCTATACACTGACCACAAAAGTCTCAAATATTTATTCACTCAAAAGGAATTGAATATGAGACAGAAGCATTGGCTGGAGCTAATTACAATTTATGATCTAACAATCAATTATACCCCTGGAAAAGCAAATGTTGTGGCAGATACTTTAAGACGGAAGAGCACAGATACTCAACCCATCAATAGATAACTGCCAAAAGAGCGGCAAATGGATTTGGAAAGATTGGAAATCCAATTCATAAGTACAAATGTTCTTCGAGGATTAGCTAACATGAGAGTAGTCGAGGAGCGGAGTAGTGAACTTCGAAATGATATTTTTAGACATCAAGATGAAGATCCTTTCATTTCTGAACAAATTCAAAGAATATCTCAAGGTCAAACATCAGCTTTTTGCATAGGAGAATATGGATCTTTATGGTTTCAAAATTGTATTTGTGTTCCAGATGTGCTAGAAATTCAAGAGGTGATACTCCGAGAAGCACATGAAATGTCATATTCTATTCATCCAGGAAGTACAAAGAAGTAAATGGATTTGAAGGAATTGTTCTGGTGGAACAACATGAACAGAGATATTGCAAAATATGTGTCTGAGTGCCATACTTGCCAAAGGGTAAAAGCTGAACATCAAAGTCCAGCAGGACCATTACAACCTTTGGAAATTCCGGAATGGAAGTGGGAAGAAATTGGTATGGATTCTATCACAGGATTACCCTTGACACCGAAACGGAAGGATATGATATGAGTGATTGTGGATAGATTCACGAAAAGTGCACATTTTATTCCAGTAAATCAAAAAGATAATGCCGAGAAATTAGTAGAAATATATGTTAAGGAAATAATAAGTAAGAACGGAGTGCCCAAGAAGATTGTATCAGATAGAGGATATGTGTTTACTTTAGCATTTTGGAAACAATTACATGAAGCACTTGGCTAAAAGTTAGATTTCAGTATTGCCTATCATCCAGAAACTGGAGGCCAGACAAAAAGAACTAATCAAATCTTGGAGGACATGCTTAGAGCTTGTGCATTAGATTTTGGAGGTTCGTGGGAATATCATCTACCATTGGCAGAATTTTCCAACAACAACTATCAAAGTAGTCCGAAGGCAGCACCATACCAAGTACTTTATGGGAGAAAATGTAGATCACCAATATGTTGGTATGAACCTGGTAGTAGCAAGGAATTTGCACCAGACTATAAGGAGAAGCAAGATATCATTGATATTATTAGAGATGATTGAAGATAGCTCAAAGTCGATAGAAGAGTTATGCTGATCAAAGTCAAAGATCATGGCATCCAGAAGTGGGGGATATGGTATATCTCAAAGTAAGTCCAATAAAGGGAGTTAAGAGATTCGGGGTCAAAGGAAAACTAAGTCCAAGATATATTGAACCATTCAAGATATTGAGTCAGAATAGAACAATAGCTTATGCTCTTGAGTTACCAAAAATACTGGCTCAAGTTCATAATGTTTTCCATGTGTCAAAACTTCAAAAATGTCTTAAGGTCCCAGAAGATGCAATCACACATCAAGAAATTGAGTTACAAGCAGATTTGACTTATGTCGATAAACCCTGTAAAATTATGGAAGAAATCTAGAAAAGGTTGAGAAACAGGGCAATCAAATACTGCAAAGTACAATGGGAACATCACCCTGAGCGAGAAGCCACATGGGAGAAAGAAGATGACTTGAAAGAAGCATATCAAGAACTATTCAGGTACACTTCAACAAACTTCAGGACAAAGTTTAATTTAAGGTGGGAAGTCTGTAACACCCCAGCATTTAGGAACCAACGAAGGGTAGAAATAGGAATCTGAGCATGTGCATGCATTCATTTGTAAAATCTGGCTAAATTTTTCGCCAAACAAAAACCTGAAGTGATCAGAGTTTCTTTCACTATCTAGAGGTAGGAATAGCTCTTTATAGTGATTGGTATAAATTTTGACATGACCTTTGGGAATTAATGAGTTTTGGGGTGAAATAATTTGAATTCAAATTTGAAATTTGAATCATTTGGAAAATATTTAAAAATTAGAGTTAGTATATTAAATTGTTTTCCAAAATGATTTAGTAATATTATTTGTTTATATTAAATATATATTAGACAATAATAAGGATTTAAGACAAGGAAACTTAAATAAGAAATGAAATCTTATTTCTTTTCTTTATTTTATAATAATATTAAAAAGTGAGATAGATATAACAAATAAAAATAAAACATCACAGGAAGTGAATTACAATTAAATGAAACTTCATTAAATTATAAGAATATTACAAGACTCTTTACAAAAGAATAAAAAGAAGATTACAATAAAGATCTGTACTACTTATCTATTCCTATACTACATCTTGAGCATCTAGATCTTTGTTAAAATCAACTAAAAATGAAATAAAATGTTAGTTGGTTGTTTTTACTCTTAGTGGAGAACAGTGAAATGAAATGTTCTTATTACCTCATTGAGTAATTAAAGGGGCAAATTTCACCAATGTATAACATCTGTTCTTTTCAAACAAATAGCTTCAGATCCACATCATTAGCACAGTAAAAGGGGCAAGTTTCACCAGGGCAGTAACTAGCAAAAATATAGAAGTGAAAACCAATTCACTTGATCTGATCCAAAACTAGCTCAAATAGTAAAGCGGCTCAGTCAACTAATTTCATGCGGTGTGCTGTCGAAACAGTAGCACAAGCAAATTAAAGGGAACACACTGCCGTAGCACATCTACGAAGAAACTGATTCTATCTTCCCATTCTCAAGCACATAGCCAAGAACACACTAAGTCTGCAAAATTCCCAACAAATACACCACCCAAGATACACAACAAATCATCCAAGCATCCACAAGATGGTGACATAAGGAGGGGTGGTGCAGGAGAATAGCAAGGTAAAGTACAAGACACAGGAGCTAGGAGGAGCAGGAACAGGACCAGGAGGTGCAGAGCCAGATCAGGCCAGCAAGAAAAAGATAGCAAGATTAAGCCAGCAATATCAAGCTAGCAAGAAAAACTAGCACCAAGACATCATCATCAACAACCAAGTTGTGTGGTGAGTACAGATAAAACCATCAAATGATCAATCCATATTAGATTATTAGAGCATGCATTGTTTAATATGAATCTTCTAAGAAAACACCCAAGTGGGGTGTATCCATCATAGAAGTAATTTAAATCAAAGCCAATGACCAATCTTTACAAACAACACCAATATCTCAGCATGTGCATCATTGATCTTGGGTATAAATCTATATTTCTACATCCAAATATATCAGCAGTCTTAGATCAAGATTTCTAGGCACATCTTTTAAAGAGTAGCACCTTAGAAATCAATAGATCTTAAGGATCTATATTAATTAGTGAGGATGCCAAATCATTTTCTTAAAAAATTCAAGAATCATTAGTTGATACTAGATATCAAGACACGTCTATGAGGGACAGCAGGTAAAAACTTAGTTTCTACCTAGTTATGCCTCAGACCAGCATCACGGGCCAAAGGGAAATCATTAGCATCCTAGGATAATAAACCCAGCAGAAGATTTCAATCTATTTTAGCCCAAGCCATACTAGGACACATGTAGAATTTAGCCCAATATTAGAATGGACACTTGTGTACCATTCCAAAGAAGGTGTCACAAGTATATATTCTACATCAATAAAATCATACACATATATTTCATAAGTAAACCTATATTAAAATACTCAATCATTTTCCTGGAATGAATAACCAGGAATCATAATCACATTTACACAATCTATCATGATCATAGAATCATAGGAGTATCATATTAACTCCAATCTGAACATATCAACAAAGGCCAGTGTATAAATATTCAGTGAACAATTACTGACAGTACCACTGTCAATTCTAAGAACATTAATCAATAGCGAAATTCACACCACTAGAATTACTAGACAACAGCTTAGCACGGTATCATCACCACCAGTACTCCTAAATGATTCATTATCCTCAATAATCAAATTAGAGGGATGAAACCTAATCAAACCAATGGATCCTAATTAGGGATTGCTCACTAGAAGCACACAGAGGATATCAAGAGAGGAAGAGGACAAAGAACAACAGGGGAGTAACAAAAGCACTTACCCGTGGTCCGCGTTGATGATTAGAAGAGGAAGCAGAAGGGCCGACGAGCACACGCGACGACATGGGGAGCACCCGAGGGCGCTGCAACCCGGGCCAAGCCATGGCGGCGGCCACAACCACACCAGCAATCCAGCAGCAGCACAGAGCCACCAGGAACATAGCACAACACCACAGGAGAAGCGGAGAAGTACATCGCCAACAACCACCAAACCTAGGGTTCGGGGTGGAGCCAGCCTGGCTGGGAGAGGGGCCTAAAGGCGAGTCAAACATGCCCAAACGACGGAGCGGTGTCGACTACCTTGACATGCACCATGGCGGCAGCCAAAGAGGCATAGGGAGGCGGAAATCGAGCGGCGACGGTGTCGGCAGAACCACGCCGCAGCTGTACGAGAGAGAGAAGGAACAACACGTATGAGCGAGAGAGAAGGGGGTGCATACTGGGCCGGTATCGTCCAGTACCACTCTAAGTGAGTGGGTTGACTAGACCAAATGGGCCGGGTCAGGACTGGGCCAGCCCAATGGGCTAGGTCCAGATTGCAAATATAAAATCCAAAAATAATAAAAGACCAAAATACCCCTAGGACTTAATAAATCCTAAGAAATAAAATAAAAGAACCTAAAAATACAAATAATATATTTTTAGGTTCATAAAAATACAAGCTACCTAATAAAATTAAGAATTCTATTTTTAATAGAATAAATTTAGGTTAAATCTTTTTAGTAATATGTATTCCTTATGGAATTTTATAAAAATAATAAAAAATACTTTTATCATTCTTAATTAGTATAGTATTTTATAAAAATACTAGATTGCTATTTAAGGTAGCAAAATAAGATCTTCTAAATTAAATACTTATTCTTAAAAAGAATATTAAGAAAATAATCATAGGAGATAAAAATAAATAAAAATCAGTTTTAAGCTCTTCTACTAATATATTATATTACAAAAATATTTAATATAATATTTACAAAATATTAAGGATTATTCTTTAATTAACTTTCTTTGTTGCATAAAGAAAATCAAGAAATTAATATAATAGGTAAAACACACAAAGAAGATAAAAAATAAATGATGCATTGCATTACTATGCATATTCATTTTTGCTTCTTTAAATACTATCCTTACGGAAATAATGGTGTTTTGTAGAAATAGAAGCTCAAGGTCGAGTGCAAGTATCCGACTTCACTACCTTGCAATCACAAGGCAAGTCCATCACTTGCTCATGTCCTTTGATGAGTCTTTCTCAAAGTAATTGCAAATTGTGTATTATCATATATGTGCTGAAGAAAGAAAATATTATTTTCAATAATAAACAAAATGTTATTATCACCCTAAATGGTGGTAAAGATAGAGTAAGCAATGGAACTTAGGTTTCCAGTTGCAATGAGAATCATCACATAGGAATTAAAAACTCATGACATCAGTGATTCTAGAGCCGTATATTATGCGTTAACCATGATATATGGCATGGGACGAAGAATTCAGGTGTATCCTTTTCCTTTTGTATGTAGGCAAGACGACCTTAACCTGACGCTGTGTTTCCATACGAGGATCCAGCATATGGGTGGGAACCCTTAGGCCCCACGATTTTGGTGTCTAGATTATCTGTGAGTGGCTGCCTGAGGTATCGTCAGACCTATATGGAGCTTGCCAGGGGCATAACCAGCTCATAGAGTCTTCGGGAACTCATCATGGTTATTTCTTACCCGGGAAGGGGCTTAACGAAGATATAGTCAGCCTCGAAGGATCGCGCAGACATATGGGGTCGCAGAGAGGGTAGTGATTAGCTTGGATCATCTACTGGGCCCCACATCATGGAATTGTGGACGGGAAAGTATGCCCGGTTGTGAAACAAGGATTTGATCTCTCATGGGTAAAGTAACACACCTCTGTAGAGTGTAAGAAATGTAACTTGTTACTCCCCGTTCCGGGAAAGGAGCTACGAACACGGCAGGAAAGGAACTCCATGAAAGTTCTGATCAACCTGTGAAGGCTGATGGGCATAGTTTTTGATAGTAAAATCAATATTTGAAGAAATGTTTATGAAAACTGAATAGTGCCAAGGACTAATAGTCCGATGTGGTAGATAGTGCATCAAACTTCCCACCTTGCATATAATGAACTTGCTGGGTAACGATGTTACTCACTCTTTCCTTTGATCCCCTGCTTAGACTCTAAGGAGCCAGAAAACACTCCGATGTATGCAGCCGAAGGGCAAGATGATGTCTACTACAAGGAGCCAGATCTATCCAGAGGAGTGGATGTTGGAGATATGCCCAAGAGACAATAATAAAATGGTTATTATCATATCTTAATACTTATGATAAATGTTTACATACCATGCTATAATTGTATTAACCGGAAACATTAATACTTGTGTGGTTTGTAAACAAAAAAGAGTCCCTAGTAAAGCCTCTTGTTAAACTAGCTTGTTGGTTAATATATGATCATGGTTTCCTGATCATGAACATTGAGATGTTATTAACAATAAGGTTATATCATTAGGAGAATGATGTGATGGACATACTCCTATAGTTAAGCGTAGCATAAGATCAAGTCATTCAAATAGTTCACTTGCTATAAGATTTCTGATACATAGTAACCTAATTCCTTCGACCATGAGATCATGCTAATCACCATCACCAGAAGGATGCTTTGATGACATCAAACACCACATCATAACTGGGTGGCTACAAAGGTGGCATTGAGTGTTCGGAAAGTATGTGTTGAGGCACATGGATCAAGAGTGGGATTTGTCCATCCATATGACGGATAGATATATTCTAGGCCCTCTTGGTGGAATGTCATCCAAGTATCTTGCAAGCATGTGAATGGATCACAAGGGATCACATATCACGTGAACGAGAAAATAATACTTATCGGTAACGAGGTTGAACTAGGTATGCAGAGATACCGACGATCAGACCTCGAATAAGTAAAATATCGCGAGACAAAGGGAAATTGGTTCCGTATGTTAATGGTTCATTCGATCGCAAAGTAATCGTATAAATATGTGGGAGCCATATGAATTTCCAGATTCCTCTATTGGTTATTGATCGGAGAAGAGTCTCGATCATGTCTGTATAATTCGCGAACCGTAGGGAACACACTTAAGGATTCGATGTTGTTTAGTAGATATGGAATGTAAGTAAAGAGACCGAGTGTTGTTCAGAGTCTCGGATGGGATCCGGGATATCACGAGGAGATCCGGAATGGTCCGGAGAATAAGATTCATATAAGGAAAATCCAATTTCGGAGTTCGGGAATGATTCCGGTGTTTTCACCGGAATGTTCTAGAAGGGTCTAGAAGGTTCACCGATCTGGAAGGGGAAGGGTACATGGATGTGTCATGACAAAGTGTAATGGTTGCATCATGTCCTAGGTCACTTGGCTGGACACTTGGAAGAGAGAAATCAAACTCTAATTTGAAAGTCAAAGAGGCAGTTTGAAAAAGTCAAATCCCAACATGGTTTCCGAGTTAGGGAGGGTTTCTAAGTTAGGGAGGGTTTCCACCTGGGTTGGGAACACCCTTGGATGCCCCCCCACCTATATAAGGAGGGGTGGGGGCGCACCCCAAGGTATCCCCCTTGCCATAGGCGCACAAGAAACCCGAGGTTGGCCGTTGCCCCTTCTCTAGTTGCGACCAATCTAGATCTCCTCTAAACCGCTACCGACTAGCTAAACTCTAGTTGCTAGCTACCTCTAAACCTCAGCCCTCTAAATCCTAGATTGCTAGGGCTCCCTCTACTCCACCATACTCGGTTCGTCTTAGGAGAAGCCCTGCGGGATCTCCCCTCTACTTCCGACACCACGCTGTCGTGCTGCCGGAATCGCGAGGAGAGACCTACAACCTTCGTTGCCTGCTGGAACAAGGGAGAGGAAGGTATTCATCGAGTACCGTATGTGTGATCGACTGTGGGAGCCCTGCCGGAAAGCGGGTCCGGAAGGATCGCCTATGCGATCTTGAGATCGGCAAGTGAATGACTACATCACCCACGAGAATCTGCTCTCGTTACTCGCTTTGGATCTTTGAGGGTTAGTACTCTATCGACTCGTTGCTACAATCTAGTAGATAGATCTTGGCTTGTGTGTGTTCATGCGATAGAATTTTTTTGTTTTCCATCCTATGAACCCCTACAGTGGAAGGGGTGGACTATTTAGATACACTATGGAGTGGAGGGCAACGAGTCCGAGTAGTTGCCTTAGTTATTAGTAGTCCAATTGAGCCGAGCAGCATAAACCTTATATAATAAGTTGTTGAGTTCAATTTGGATTATGAGTTTGAAACTTTAAATCTTCCGCTGATATTGTTTGTGTGGTTTGTAAGTTTGAATCACTTAAAGTTCGAACTTCTGGTAATGTAATATTAATGAAGTGTGTATGTTTGTAATATGGACGCACAATGTTTCTGTTGTACCACTCTGAGGGATGTGATATTTACGGAATGTTCTGTGGATGTCA
Organism: Avena sativa; assembly: GCA_916181665.1. Classification (NCBI taxonomy): domain Eukaryota; kingdom Viridiplantae; phylum Streptophyta; class Magnoliopsida; order Poales; family Poaceae; genus Avena; species Avena sativa. The sequence goes on along the minus strand of OV702283.1, from coordinate 130,025,301 downwards.
TGTCAATGACTATATTGTACTACACATGCAATGGTATGCTGGGTCACCGCAAAATCAGCGCTCCAAACAATACGGTTTGATCCGTTTGGATCGAAGAACAGACGATTTAGGTTGGCATGTCCGACATGTCCAAATAGAGGCTGACACATTTAGTCCTTTAGAAAAGAGAATTTGTATGGCTGCACATGGCCAGCTTGTTGCCACAGTCAGGACACATGCTATTGTCTGGGCTGACCAATCGGTGACCCAAATTTGGTGGCAGGATGGATTGTCCAATGGATCGTCCTGCTGGAGGCTGTAATTTCGGTCTGGCTATCTGGCAGGACAGAAATTGATCAGGGTGGACCGTTTTAGGTTTTCCTTGCTGGATGCTGAAGATGCCCTTATCTATCCGGTCAGGCCTGACTATTCGGGGCTAAATCCCATAAAAAGCTCTATAACACTGAGTAGTGCTAACATAAATTGAAGGGTTCGCAGCATAGAAAACAAAAAAATTCCTACGATGGGAACAACTATGTACCAAGATCTATTTACTAGATACAAGCAACAGGTGGATATACATCCATAGGATACATACCCTCGAAAACCAAATAGTGTTAAATAGGTTGTACTCGTGGATGATGTAGTCGAACACTTGTTGATCTCAAGATCGAGAAGAAGTCCATTCGGTCCAGCAGGTCCAGCACCATCTAGTCCAGCACCACAAAGCAGTGGTGCTGTAACATCCAAAAAATATTAAACTTGGATCATCAAAATTAGGGTTAACAAAAACTTTCCCAACTAAAAATATGAAAGCATTCATATGTGTGTATTCAAAAATTGGATTCTTTTGAATTGCCATGGTTCTGTGTTTATTTGCTTGTAAAATGATTCTTAGGTGAAATAAACATCATCTAAACAATCCCCAAACTTTTCCCAAAGATAAACAACCCAAAATAAACAAATAAAGTGAATGCTCACTTTGGCGAAATTAACTCTCGTGCCTACTTTACTCATAATAAGGTACCAAGGCCCACTTTGTGATCATCCAAAAACATTCAAATACTAAGTTTAAATGATAGTTTAAAATTGAATCTATCTCATATGGGAAGATCCCACTATTTCAAAAACCACTCAAACAAGTTCATTTTTCAAAATCCAAGCACCCACAGAATCCTCAGCACATGCCTAGCACACCCACCAAAAATCTTTTCAAAATTCAGAAGTAAGTTTCTTGCGGCCATTTCATCAAACAGCTTGCGGATTCGAATCAAACAAATCACAAACACTATAGTGTGCAGTGAATTTGGCCTAACTTGTTCCCTCTCTGGTTGCAACTAGTCCTTAGTAGATCATCTAGCTCCTTTAACTATCTTTAGCATCACTGTAAGCAAGCCTAGCCATCAATGGTGAGCAGGCCGAGAGCAAACTTGCCACCCCGTTGTCACCGGCGAGCTAGAGGCCACACTAGCCTCGCCAACCTTGTCTGGGAGCTTGCCAGCACCCCACCGCCACTCCCTGTCCCAGCATCGAGCAATGCCAGCCACTGGACCACACACCCAGGCCATGCCAAACCTCTCTGCGACCATGCCGAGAGCGCGCCCCGTGCGCCACGCTCGACCAGCACCCCCAGACCGCGCGTCGCCCTCGCCATGTGCGTAAGTGATCGCCAGCACCCCAGCACCCTGCAAGACATGCCCATTCGCCGCCGTGTGGACCACGCTTGTTGTGCGCCATCAGAACCCCCGTCGGACCCACCCAGAGCGTCGAAGCGTTCCGACCGATCAGCACCGCCCCACGCCTCGCCACCACGCCGTTGATCTTCGCCAGGGAACATAGAACCGCCCCCTACCGTCTCCCATGCCAATAGCTGCCTGTGCCGTCGACCACGACGAGCTCAGCTCGCGCTCGTCGGTCCCCTCTCGCCACTATAAATAGAGGCCTCCCCCGCTCAATTTCTTCACACCAGTTCGCTACCCACCTCTCACTGATCACACTCACTCACCCCCGGAGCAAGGCGAGCACCAGGTGGCCGGAATTGCACCGAAATTCGCCGCTGCAGAGGAGGAGAGGCGTCGTCAATTGGAGACGCCCTAGGAGGAGCTGCTGGTGCCAGGAGAATCGCCGTTGTCGACTTCGTCGTTCGCCCCCATCGCCGACCCTCGCCTGAGCCCCGGTGAGCCTCCCACGACCCCCACCTTCCGTGTTAGGGTTCTGTCTCGCCGGCGCTGCCGGACATGGACGATGAGCCGTAGCCGTTCGATTAGATTTAGATCGTGCGGCCGAGATCTCCCCGTTCCGATTCGCGTGTTATGAGCCACTGATGGGTGGAACCCCCCTGTCATCTGAGCCCCACGCTGCGGAGTGACACTGGGCCGGCCATTAACCTTTCCCGCGCAGCCCAACCGTTTGAATTTAGATTTTTCTATTTTAATTCAAAAACTCAGTTCTGTACCTAGTTTCAAAAATCATCCCAGCTCGATTCAGTGAACCAAATTGCATGAAACCAATTTTTCTAGCAAGGTACTGAAATGCTTAATCCAAGCCCGTTGGATTCAAATCATTTGGATCTGTAGATCAACCTTGGTAAAAATAACAAGTCAGAAGCTTTTCTGCATTCAAACATTTTTCAAATTTCAACCATAATAGATTTTGAGTTGATTCCAACTCTAAAAAATCACATTTGATCATACCTTTCAGAATATATAAAAACATATAGGTTCCACTAGAGAAATAATGTTCAAGTAATAAAGGAATGCCACATAGGCATTTCTAGTCACTTTATTTAATTAAAATAAGAAGGTTAAACCTTATTAAATTGTGACACCACTTTAAATCACATTCCCATGTACTAAAATATGTGGTGATGACATGTGTCAACATGATCCCATGTTTGAGTTGGAGAACATTAAATCTTAAGTAGTTTTTCAATGAGTAGAAATTACTTTTCTCAAATTAAAATAAATAAGGCAAATGCTTTAATCTTGTAATATAGGTGATGATGCTAGATCATCTATAGTGCACCTTTGTGTGATGATTGAAAATAGTTAAGTTTTGTTTGGTGATTGTGTACCTCGTATTTATTTATAAACGCTAGTACCGACCAAGGATACGAGGAGGAAGGAGGATACTACGAGGAAGATGCCGAGGAGAACTTCAACCACTGCTCTGCACAACGCAAGCCTTACTAACCAAGTTGACCTATGCAAGCTAACACTTGCAACCTAGCAAGTTTATACCACTATCTTAGCAAGCCAAACCATTCAAGTTTTACTTGCAACCTTATACCACTTGATAAACCATCCTAGTTTTATTTGCAAGCTTTATACTTTATTTCTTTATCAAAGCTATTTCTTAGAGTTTACTTAAGTGACTTGTAGATTCTAGGAGGATAATTGAAGGTTGCATAAAGAGCCTTAAATTTGGCCTAAGCTAGATAATCTTGATGTCATCCTAAGGCATGAGATTGAACTTAATTAATCTCCACTTGTTTACCACCCCTCATTAGTACTCACCCCACTTGTAGATGCTAGTGCTAAGCATAAAATTTGATCAAACTTAGATGGGAATACTTGGTGAAAATGGTTATGAAAACCTTAGAATGATGAGTCATGCTACTGAGATGTTTTGACATGTGTTTTTGAACACCAGATGATTTTGATGATGAAAATGTTGAGGCATGAGCCTTAGCCCTTTATAAAACTGATGGTTGTCTGGATGCGATACCATTTCAATTTTACCGTACAACCACAATACCCGAAAATTGGGTAGGGCTTGACTGGAAACTTATATACCTTAGTATGGGTTCCCTCACGGCCAAGGTCTGAGCTGAGGCTACCTTGTGAAGATTGTCCACCTGTGCAGTACCCAAGATGATAGTTGGTCATGGTTGAGAGGCCAAACTCATAGGAGAGGTGCCTATACTAGGGAGTGTAATTGAAAGGTTAGGATTGATTATCCGCATACTGAGTATGGTGAATTCAGGATTTGTTCCTGACGGATGTATCGAATGATGTTGTGAAAGTGTACAATCTCTGCAGAGTGTCAAACTATTCGAATAGTCGCGTCCGCGGTTATGGACAGTTGGAGTGGCGATACTATTCCCCCGCCAAATGTTTTCAAAATGACTTGTGAAATGGATTGAGACTTTGACTTGACCACAACGGAGTTGTGATATGAAATTTAAATTCCCACTTAGGTGTTATAAAACTTCAACTAGCTTTCTTTGCTTTTGAACTTAGTAGAGGTAAATCTGGATTTTTGCAAAACAACCCTAGAGCTTAGTGTCCTACTACAAAAAACCCCTTCACTTGTTAGTATTAGTTTGCAAGTACTTAAAGAGTACTCATGGATTTGTCCCTGGCTATTCCCATGGCCAGACTATGAAGAGGGGTACCAGGATGATGGACCCTAGGAAGGTTACGACAACTAGGATCTTCTCCCATCGTCAGCATTGCATGTGACCCCGAAGATGGAGCTTCGCCTATGTTACCTTTATTATTACGTTATTCCACTGCTTGAGTTGTATTAAGAACTGGATCATGATATCCTTATTTGTGTAAGACCTTATGTATGGTTTGTAATGGATGATGTACTGTGATATCCAAATCTATTATGTCTCGCAAAAATGGTAATCTTGGGGTTGCTATGTATGGCATAACAGGCATCTCGGATTAAAAGTCCAGGTGTTGACAGGTGCATCCATGATCGCACACACGTCCGGGTACCCCGAAAACCTCCGTGCCGTCGCTCCAGCGAAGTGGTGGTGCTCGACATGGCACTTCATTGGTAACCCCAAGCGCAGGGTGTGAAGAGCACAACAGCAAGTTTTCCCTCAGTTGAGACCGATGTTATTGATCCAGAAGCAGGAAGGAAACGTCACACAGGTGTTGCAAACAACGTGGAGACCTGCACAACACAAAATCGAGACTTTGTCCCAACGAATCAGTGAGGTTGTCAAGCTCACCGGTTTCCTGTAACAAAGGATTAAACGTATGGTGTGGAAGGTAATGGTGGTTTGCAGCAAGTAAACAAGTAATAGTGGAAGATGTATCAATGTTAAAGATTGGACCGGGGTCCATAGTTCACTAGAGGTGCTCTCCTTAGATAAACAACATGGCATGAAGGGTAAATAAATTACAGCAGGGCAATTGACAGGAACTGAGCAAGGCATAACAATGCAATTACTAGTCAGAGAGATCCTATGAGATTTGATTGGGCAATACAACAAGATAGATAGACCGCCATCGAACTGCATCTATGACTAGAAGTCCACCTTCAGGTTATCATCTGAACCCCCTCTAGTATTAAGTTGCAAGCAACAGACAACTGCTTTAAGCAAAGTGTGTAAGGTAAACATTCCACATGTTGCATGAACAAGAGACTGTTGTTTTCTCCCTAGCAGCAACAACACATCTACAACCAAAGAGATTTCTGTCACTTCCCTTGGAAACTAGAGGCATGAACCCACTATCGAGCATAAATACTCCCTCTTGGAGTCACTAGCAACTACTCGGACAAGGTAGTTACTAACAACGGAGAGCATGCAAGATCACAAACAACAAAGACATGATAGAATCATAAAGACAAAACCATTAATCAAACCAACATAATAATCTCAATATCCATCGGATCCCCACAAACACAACATGCATGATTACAAATAGATTATATCTTGATCATGAATGGAGCTCACAAGATATATATACATGAAAGCACAAGGAGGAGATACAACCATCCAGCTACTACATGGACCCATAGTCCAAGGTGGAACTACTCACGCATCATACCGGAGAGAAGGCCTCCAGGATGATCTCCCCTAAGGCAGGGTGCCGGGAAGAACTTCAGATCCCCCCCCCCCCCCGATCTAGGGACGACGGTGGCGGCTACAGAAGGTTTCGTGGAATATTGATCGGGTCCTTAGGGTTTCTGCATCGGGGGCTTCTTATAGGCGAAGGGGGAGGCCAAGGAGTCGGCCAGGGGCCCCACACCCTGCCTAGGCACGGGGAAGGGCCCACCCGTGCCTAGGGGGGTCTAGGCGCCCTAGCCCGCTTCTCCGCCTCCCCTCTGGACTTCTTGTTCCCCACGGAAAGTTATTGAATTTGGCTTTTGTCCCATCCAATTTCGAGAATATTGATTTTATGCCTTTCTGGAACCAAAAACAGAAGAAAACAGGCAACTGGCATTGTGACAACTTGTTAATAGGTTAGTTCCAGAAATGATATAAAAACACCTCAAAGTGTAGACAAACCAAAGCAAAGTAGATACTAAACAAGCATGGATCATCAAAATTATAGATACGTTTCTGACGTATCAAGCATCCCCAAGCTTAACTCCTGCTCATCCTCGAGTAGGTAAGTGATAAAAAAGAATAATTTTTTAGGTGACATGCACCATCAAAATCAAGATCAAACCATTTGCAAGCATTGAAAGTTGGGATCAAAGAACTCTAAACATGTGCATGAAAGATGGAGTTCTAACAATAGGACATAGTAACTATACATGCAACATGACATGCTACAAACAAAGATCGTGAATAACATGCATTGAAAAACGGTTGTTTGTTTCACATACAGAAAACATAACATAGTGGCAATCAGCTTGTCCCTCATAGAGTAGCAAATATATGCATAGGACACCTTCAAAGTTCACAAGGGTGACTAGAAACAAATAGCACAAGAACAAGTAATATCACAATATGCATCAATCAATAAGCTTTGGGACACTACACACAGAATGACAACTATGCTCTCTTAATGGTGCCTAAAGGTAGAAGGTGGAGACTCAACATAATGGTGGAAGAAAGGCCTTTCATAAAGGAAGCAGGGATTTCAAGTTTCAAAAAGAGCTTCCAAAAATTATGGTACTTGTTAGCTTTCAGCCCTCATTGCCCCTATCATAAGCATCTTGAAGTGATTAAGGTTAAAGTGAACAAACTATGGAGTATATGCTTGACAAAGTATAAGTTGGCAATCTTAGATCCCTTGAATACGAGGGCCACACCTCATGCTACTCAACCTCAGTCACCGGTAAGTTCTTGTCATTGTAAATATTTGCATATCATTGAGAACCGCCAACGGGGTACCCCTTGCACATGGTATAGGATCTATCCCATAACCAAAATGACAAGGCAAGCAGACAATGAGCATCTCAGCGATCTTTTTATTTACTATGTGCATAGCTTTTTATTGAGGATGCTTCATAGATAGCTCACTATGGTGATGCTGCAAGTTTTCACCATGATTAGGCATCGCTTAGGCTAGTGGCCCAGGCGTTTCTCTAACACAGAATACAAACTCCATGGACTTACAAGTTCCATTTTTATTTCACACCAGTGACATCCATAGACAAAAGAGCATGATATCGACTAAGTACAAAGTACAAGTGCAATGTTGAAAACGTTCCCCGTGACAGCACGGTTCTGCTAATTCCTACGTATAAGTGCAAGAATATACAACATATATGACACAATGGTTCAAGTTTATTAGGGTAAAAGAATATAAAGTGTGCCATCAAGTTTGTGAGGGCTTTAATCACTAAGTTTTCACATAACAAAATAGTTTTTAACTGGAAGATAGCTGAAAACAAGAATATACTTGGAATGGTGTAACACACCATGCATAGGAATTTATAGTGGACACTTTGGAATAACTTGGTTTCTTGGGAGTTGGAAGCATGAGTAGAACTTACTCATACAAGTGGAGGCTAGCAAAAGATTGGGAGCAACAAACTAAGAGAGCAGTAATGGCCATAATCATGCAGAGCAACAAAACATTACTAATCAAAGCATAGAGTAGTACTACAAGTCAAGGACTAGATGATCATAGAGGATATGGTGACTTTTCATATTCATAACATGGTGTGATCACGTGCCAAGTCAACCTAAACAAACCTCAAAGGAGAATACCACAACACTATGCTTTTGCATGCTAAAACAACGCATAATTTCTTCAAGGCACACTAAGCAATCCGAATTGTTTGGAACAATACATGGTATAGCAATAATTACTAAGCATAAGGTCAAAACAACACCTAGCATGTCATGATAAAGTCTAAGTCACAGTCAATGCAAGCTCCGCTTGCACTTTCAAGCAAGAACTTACTACTCCTTTCCAACACCAAGCAACTTATTTGCAAAACAACACAACGAGAACGGGGGTCCAAACTAGTTTATTCAAGCAAACTAAACAACCTAAGCAAATCAAACGAAAACTAAGACGCTCCAAGAACAACACAACTATGCATGAAACAAATAAAACGAAGTGTCTAAACAGACATGAGATTTTTTATTGATGAAGAAGGGGATGCCTTGGGCATCCCCAAGCTTTGACGCTTGTACCTCTTGGATATTTCTTGGTGTTACACCATGGTGGCATCCCCAAGCTTGAGCTTTTATCCATTCTTCATCTCATTGCATCATTCTCTCTCTACACCTGGAATTTTTTCCTTCATACAAAACTTCACACAATCTTCATTAGCAACATTAGTTTATTCAAAAGATATTAGACCCTTGTCAAAGCTTTGAAACAACAAGACTTTTCACTAAAAACAAAAGCTACTACAGCAACTCCTTCAAAAAGCTCAATTCACCTAAAGAGAACACAAAAAGGAATCAATAAGAAGCAAATACAAATAATGGCAGAAATCTGTCAAAACAGACCAACAGGTAGAAACCGATTTTTTAGAAAATCTTCTATTGCTAAAATCAAAACGTCTTGAACTAACGAAAGTTATCTAACATACTGGGGGATTTATTCGTAAACTTTCATCTCAATCCGAGTTACAGAGACTCCTCACGAATTTTTATGGTGGAGGATAGAAATCTGTTTCGGGACAGCAACTCCCCAAATCTTACTTCCCTCTCATTAGAGGTCATTCTTGGCACAAAAATCAAACAAAAAGGATAATGAGAGGTCATTACTGAAGTAATAACTTCTAAGACTCAAGGAAACTCTTGGGTTATCTTCCAACAAGTACTTTTCTTTAACGTCTTTAAGTTAGGCACAAGAAGCAAGAAGAATCAAGTATTTTCAAATGAGGAAGCATTACCCCTCTTGTTCTTTCCTTTCTTACCTTTCTTATTCTCTTTAGGGAAGATATGATTGCTTACCGGAGGAGAAAAATACATAATGCCTTTTACCACATCTATTACCGCTCCAAGGTGTTTCAGTAGAGATCTTACAAGTGTGATATGTTCTTTGCCTACACATTCAATAACAAGATAATCAGTAGACACCATTTTCCCTGAGATTTTTGTAAAAACACCTTCAACTATTCCAATGGGCAATAAGGTGGCATTATTAGTGAGAGAGATTTCCTATCCTCCTTCAGAAAGCCCCCAAATACTCAAAGTATCATAAATATCTTTAGGCATGAGAAAAAATTCAGACATGATATCATAGCGAGCATAAAAAAAGTGTAGTATTTATAGAGACTTTGATTGTGGGAAACCACTTTGAAGGCTCAGAATTTATGGGAACATAATCATGATAAGCCCTAAGCATGTGATAGCAACTATTCATAACAGCAATACTGGTCTCAAGAGTGTTAAACCTAGCAAAAATAGTTGTGAAGGAGGAATCAGACTTGCCAAGTGTCCCATAGATTATAATCAATTTTTTATGGCATCAGAAGCTTCATACTTGGTACATAGCAAAATATATTTCTCAGCCACAACATCTAAAGCATATCTATAACGAAGAGCAATACCACGGTAGAAACTATTAATAACCAAGCCAAGACTCATCTTAGGCTCAATTTCCCTCTATAAAGCGGAGATTCTAGAGCAAGCTTATTTAAAACTCTCTTCACTTTTTTGCTTAAAAGTGGAGATCTCTTCCATAGGTGAAATAAAGATTGGTCCAAAACCAGACATGGTGGTAACTAGAGTAGGAACTAATGTTTTTGTGTTTTTGAATAAAGAAAGCAAACCAAGCTAGACTAATTTTTTGGAGCTTTTGAAAAGAGGCAAACAAATAGCAAAATAAACTAAGAAAACTAAAAACAAAGTAAAGATAAATGAAGTGGAGGACTCCCCTAGTGAAGACGTCCTTAGCCTCCCCCGCAATGGCGCCGGAAAGACTTGATGGTGCTCGACGTGGCACTTCGTTGGTAACCCCAAACGCAGGGTGTGAAGAGCACAGCACCAAGTTTTCCCTCAGTTGAGACCGAGGTTATCGAACCAGAAGGAGGAAGGAAACGTCACATAGGTGTTGCAAACAACGTAGAGACCTGCACAACACAAACTCAAGACTTTGTCCCAACGAATCAGTGAGGTTGTCAAGCTCATCGGTTTGCTATAACAAAGGATTAAATGTATGGTGTGGAAGGTAATGGTGGTTTGCAGCAAGTAAACAAGTAAGAGTGGAAGATGTATCAATGGTAAAGATTGGACCGAAGTCCATAGTTCACTAGAGGTGCTGTCCTTATATAAACAACATGGCATGAAGGGTAAACAAATTACAACAGGGCAATTGACAGGAACTGAGCAAGGCATAACAATGCAATTACTAGTCAGAAAGATCCTATGAGATTCGATTGGCCAATACAACAAGATACATAGACCGCCATCCAACTGCATCTATGACTAGAAGTCCACCTTCAGGTTATCATCCGAACCCCCTCCAGTATTAAGTTGCAAGTAACAGACAACTGCTTTAAGCAAAGTGTGTAAGGTAAATAGTCCACATGTTCCATGAACAAGAGACCGTTGTTTTCTCCCTAGCAGCAACATCACATCTACAATCGAAGATATTTCTGTCACTTCCCTTGGAAACTAGAGGCATGAACCCACTATCAAGCATAAATACTCCCTCTTGGAGTCACTAGCAACTACTCGGCCAAGATAGCTACGAACAATGGAGAGCATGCAAGATCACAAACAACACAGACATGATAGAATCATAAATACAAAACCATTAATCAAACCAACATAATAATCTCAATATCCATCATATCCCCGCAACCACAACATGCATGGTTACAAATAGATTAGATATTCATCATGAAAAGAGCTCACAAGATCTATACATGAAAGCACGAGGAGGAGATACAATCATCTAGCTACTACATGGACCCATAGTCCAAGGTGGAACTACTCACTCATCATACCGGAGAGAAGGCCTCCGGGATGATCTCCCCTCTAGCAGGGTGCCGGGAAGAACTTCAGATCCCCCAATCTAGGGACGACGGTGGCGGTGGCTACAGAAGGTTTCGTGGAATATTGATTGGGCCCTTAGGGTTTCTGCATCGGGGGCTTCTTATAGGCGAAGGGGAAGGCCGAGGAGGCGGCCAGGGGCCCCACACCCTACCTAGGCGCGGGGCAGGGCCCACCCGCTCCTAGGGGGTCTGGGCACCCTGGCCCGCTTCTCCGTCTCCCCTCTGTACTTCTTGTTCCCCAAGGAAAGTTATTGACTTTGGCTTTTGTCCCATCCAAATCTAAGAATATTGATTTTCTTCCTTTCTGGAACCAAAAATAGAAAAAAACAGGCAACTGGCACTATGGCAACTTGTTAATAGGTTAGTTCCAGAAAATATATAAAAACACCTCAAAGTGTAGAGAAAGCAAATCAAAGTAGATAATAAACAAGCATGGAGCATCAAAAATTATAGATACGTTTCCGATGTATCCCGAAGCAACGGAAGCAACAAATCCTCCCAGAAAAAGCCACCGGGAACATGCATCTCGCTGATCCGAGACCATGGGGAAATTCTAAAGGGGGAGAGAGATCCTTCACGAGGAGGTGTGCTTTGAGAGGAGGAGAGGGAGGCCTTTTATACGGAGAGGGGTAGCACCCAAGGGGCATGGCGCCCAGCCCATGGTGGCTGCCCCCACCTCTTCCACATTCATGTGGGTGGACCTCCCACTCAAAATGAAAATGTCACATCCCAAAATTCTCCTAATTTTGGAATGTGAAATAAATAAATAAATAAGATTGATTGATTGTTTGACTTTGTTGAAAATTCTCAAAGAGAAGAAACCTTTTAAATATAAAATCCTCTCAACCTTGAATTCAAAACCTTATATTCTTTTGTTATGACCTAAGTAGCCATATAGGCAAAAGGGCATGGATTGATTATGGATTGTAGAATTGGTGTGCAAGATTTCAAATGAAAATCATGAAGCATTCATAAGCATTTCATTACATCCATGCAAAGTTCTCACTAACTAAATCCAAATCCTGGTATCTAAATCCTATAGTTGATTCGCCCAAATGTTCCTAAGGGTAATTAAATTGACTTTATAAAACCCACTGTTGCTAAGGCATAAATTATTGATAATTATATCCTAAAGATATCCAATTAATACTACAAAATTTTAGAAACAAAATTGAGCTCATTTGGAGCTAGTATGAAAAAGTTATGGAATAAATACAAACACATAAAGATATAAATAAAATGAAATATACAAGGATTTATAAATCCACTACTACTAAACTAGTAAAAATATTACAAATTTGATCCTATAATTATCTATTCGATTTTAGAAAAATTTAGAAACAAGAATCATATCATTTGGAGTTCGTATGCAAAAGATATGAGAGAAACAAGTAAATAGAAAAAGAAAAAGAAAAAAAAAAAGAAAAAAAATCTGACGGGCCGGCCCAGCAAGGACCGACCAAACCAGCCAGAGCAACCGCGTACAAAGAATCGATCCTAGTGCTTTAATTTCCGTGCAAAAATCTATTTTCTAGACCTATCTCTACTCAAACTTTTATAACTTTTTATCTACAACTCCGAATTGACTTCCGTTTGTTTCTACTTGTTCCCTACTCCAAGGCCTATCTCTACACCATCTCAAACCTCCATATAAACTCGTGGAGCCACAGCTGTACGCGTTTCTTTCCTCGAAATCCCGAATCTACACATGCCCGAATCTTATTTCGCTTTTTAACCCATCTAGACTTCGTCGTTTGTCTTCGGTCAAAAAACAAAAGTTGTAGGGATCGTCGAAATCTTTCAATCCCGAAAAACCTCACCTATTTTCATCCAGCACAGCCGGAGAATTTCGTATCGCAATATTTCAGATCTTCCGGTGTAAATCCAAGATCTACTCGCGCTCGTTTCTTCAAATCCAAATTCCTTTGGAGAGAAGGTAGGAATAATGATTCCCCACAACTTTCATGTTCTGAGTTTTTCAATTTGACATACGGATTTGTCTCTCTAACACAGATCTATTTCTTGTCTATTCTGAGCCAAAATCGGGTCAATCTCTTCTTCTAGCCACCGGATCCTGTCCAGACGGTCGAGATCCAATCAAACCGGTGCATGTCATATCGTCATCCCAGTCATATTCCTCATTAACGCCACGTCAACGTAAGGTCAACATCGAGTCTCAGTCAGCATGCAAAGTCAACCTGTCCAGTCAGCGGAATATTCCCTGAAATATTCCGTTCGAATTTAAAATTGCATATTATAGATCTAACTTGTAAAATTAATTAGAAATTCATACCACGTCTAAAAATTGTGTATAATATATCAAATTGAAGATAATTTTACGTAGAATCATCTTATCGGAATAGATACAACTTTTACTGTATGTGGTTACTGCAGTAATTTAATTAGTTTTAATGGTCTTTTAGGTTAATAAATTCATAGAATATTATCTGTAACTCCGAAAAATATGAACAATATATCAAATTGAAGCTGATGTAATGTACTTTAATAATATCTGGTCGGATCTAGCCTTTGCCGATTATTTAACCTATAGCAATTTAATTAGTTTTAATGGCTTTATAAATCATTAAATTCATATTAAATTAATTGTTTGTCACAAAAATATAAATGATATACCGTTGGAAAGCTGGTTCCATGTAGATCATCAATATGCAATTAGTTCAGCCTTTGACTATAAGGTTTTGTTGTGAAGATTTAAATAGTTTAATGGCCTATTTAGAGTAATAAATTCATAAGAAAATAAATACTATTCAGAAAATTACAAATAATATGTCCCTGAAATAACAATTCCGTGGAGATTACAGATATAATTTTAGTTTGATTTTTAGACAACAGAAACTATAGGAATCATTTAAAACCATTAAACACTATTTAAATCATACAAAAAGATCTATAACTCCGATTAGGGTGAATCCAAGTGCTAAGGTTTTGTATTAACAATAGCTATACAGAGAAATTTCATGACAAATTATTTGGCACTGTTAAAACATAAATTCATACAGAAATATTTAAACCCATTGAAATAGTGTTTTAATCATAGGAAAATATCTATAACTCCTTTTTAGGTGATTCAAATTGCCACTGTCTCTAAATTGCATTATCTATCCAGTAGCATCTAGTTCACAATTTAATATGACATAAACATATTTAGTTCAATTAAAGTGGTATACGCCATATTAAATCGATACAACTTTAGTAACAAAAGCTTTAGTGCATTAAATGACTTTCCACATGCATCATGTAATCTAATTATGTTCAGAACACTAAATGCAACCATTGTGACTAATTAAATCGTCATGCATGCATCTGTTCATCATTGTTTTCTTGTAATGTTGCACTGTTGTATGTTTGCAATGTTTTGAATGGTGTTTGTTGTGTTTGCTTCAAACGTTAGATTGCGAGGAGTGCAACTACTATGATTGCAAGTATTGTGGTTATTGCGAAAGATGCCATTATAATTGTGAGGATTATCTAATCGACTACATCTACAACAAAGGCAAGTGGTGCTATCTTGGTCATAAATGTCCTACTGTTTTCCTATGCATTGTAGATGTTTTTGTAGAATTGCATAAGTAGGAATTGATGTGTATATGCTATGCTATGTCCCATATTATTCCCTAGTATTCCTTGTTTATGAGCCATCATATTGGTATATTGCTTAGCTATGCTATTTAGACGAGGAAGGGAATCACATCATGAAAAGTTATATGTTTTGAAAGGATTATGTTTTTCTAAATGACAAACCAACATGTTTTAATGAACCACCTGGGCGGAATGGCATTGATTGGGTCATCGAGTGTGGATTTTGGTGGGGAATGCCGCCCAGGACACTGAGAAATGATTGGTTTCTTTGTTTAGAAGCTTTCGTGTGCAACCATGTGCCAATAATGAAATGGGCGGTTGGTTGAACTCAGTAGGTTGTGGTAACTCTAACCCGCGTATCCAGAGATGTAGATAGTGTAGGTTGGACCGGTGCGCGTCGGAATTGGGGAGCTACTTCCCGAACGGTTCCTTCTTGGACTTCTCCCTATCATCACCCAATATGAGAGTGGTGGTACGAGCTGGGCTGGCCAAGTCACATGGGTAAAGTGTACTAACCCCTGCAGGGTGTATAAACTAAGTGCTTAGCTGTGTCCCTGGTTATGGACAATTTGAGCGGCCTGATACTGATGCTATGATATTTCTCACTCATCCTTATTTCTTAATTACTTAAAACTTGTTGGGTGAACATAATTGGGTAGGAGCACCTGGGAGTGAACCAGAGTGTCCTATTTATCGTATTGGAAAACTACTTTGTTACAAATGTTAGGATAAAACTGTTGCTTTATGCAAATTAGCCTGAACTCCACTTGGCCAAATAAGCATGTAGTTGATAGATCTGTTGTTAACCACTTTAGCCTACTTGCCATACATTCAATGTATTGACCATTCGTGGCTCTGAGTGATCGTTCATAGGTCGCGAGACTCCACTCAACAATTGTTCGCCTGTGGCACATTTGAAGGATGGAGATCTACCTTGTATTCGTTTTCCGTTGTGTACTTGAATAAATAATGTAAATTCTGGATCATATTTGTTGTATTTATGATGCACAGTTACATTTGGTATCATTTTGTACTGTGTGTGCCAGTGAACCGATCCAGGGATTGGCACTATACACATGAACTCGGCCTTATCAGGCGAGGGTGTTACAAGATGGTATCAGAGCTATGTGTTGACTGTAGGATCGTGACCTTAGAAATAGATTAGCAATAGAAGACCTATATTAGGAGAACTGTCATATTTTCCACTTACTAGAGTTCTTATATTTTTTATCTATCTTTTCTAGAACCTCCTCCAATTCAAACATTTATAGTTGTCCATTCTTATAATACTTATATGAGAGTTAGCTAAGTAAAAGAACAAATAGTATGACATAAATAAACATCTCATAAGGTTTGGTTAGGTCTATACCACCATGTTCTATCTCTTTGGAGATCATCGCTATCGTGTTAGCATATTGTTCTTACCAACTTATGTAGTATGACAATATAGGTTGCTTGTTTGTTTGTACTGAACCATATCGTGTGATTCCTTGTTTAGGATCTGTTATTTTGAAACTCTAAAGTTTCTGGATATTTCGTGTGGTTTTAAAATTATTTTAATGGTGTGAATTGATTGAAATTCGTGGAATTACTACTGCAGTTTTCTGCCTGACCTGTTGTACCGCGCGATTTTTCGTATTTTATTGGTAACCCATAAAAATCTAAAAAAATAGGATCTGGTGCGTAATTACCTGTAGTACATGCACAAAAATTGGCTAAAATTCCTGACGCGCTTAGGTCGGTCATAAAAATTTGTGAAACCCGCTGTACCGTTTTGACAGATTTTGTTTGTTGCTTATATGTTACTCTATTTTACTCTAGCATTGTTCCCAATGCTTTCAAACTATTTTGTGGTTATATACTACTAAGTTTATACCCCTGTAATGTTATTATACAAGTGTTTGATTGTATGTTGATCGCCTATGATTGTTTCCTTGTCTGTGACATTGATTGCTTCATATAGTTATGGGTAGGATTATTTTTCTTAGTCGTTTCTTTCCTATAGAATCTATTCTTCCCTATCTTGAACCCTGGGAGATATAATGATGTGTTAAGCGGAAGGTTTGACAACACAATACATTTAGGAAAGAGAATGCTTCACCTACTGGAAAAAGGATGTGGAAGTATGAAGTGTTGCACATGATGTTATGTAGTAGATTACACAACCTGAAAGTTGAAGTATCGATAGTTTAGTTTTAATAGTAGATTTGTTGATTGAATACATGGGAGTATACATAGAGCATTAGTTCGTGCCCATGGAAACATTCTTCAAGGGAAGTGAGAATGCCGAGTGCTAGAAAAACGTGATTCACCTATCCTCATACAGGGTAATGATTTGGGTGCAGGATGGATTGATCACCATTCCTACTACTCTTATTATTCGCTCTTGTACTGTTGGCTTTGCGAATCTTTAGTGCCTTTCAGCCTTAGCAGAGAGCCGGCGTTGAGCCTAAACCTTAGAATGGTAGATTGTTCCACCTCTATAAAAGCATTCATTGCTAAGCGTAGGAATATACGGTAAGGATGAATTCCAACCATTATTAATGGGCACCGTGAAGTAAACATCCCCTAATTGACCACCATGAGAGTTTTGCTAGTTTAAGAAGAGCTTTCTCGGAAACTATCAATCATGATGTTTAGAATGTGCTAGAGACATTGTGCCAATAAAAGTCTAAAGGAGAACCAATCTGAGCTAAGTGAATCCTCGAGAAATTACCTAGTCAATTTTCTTTTAAGGGCGGTAGCATCCTAATGGATCCCGAACCTTTCTTTCTTTCTAGCCTTCCCAAATCTCGGGACGAGATTTCTTTTAAGGATGGTAGTCTGTCACATCCCAAAATTCTCCTAATTTTGGAATGTGAAATAAATAAATAAGATTGATTGATTGTTTGACTTTGTTGAAAATTCTCAAAGAGAAGAAACCTTTTGAATAGAAAATCCTCTCAACCTTGAATTCAAAATCTTATATTCTTTTGTTATGACCTAAGTAGCCATATAGGCAAAAGGGCATGGATTGATTATGGATTTTAGAATTGGTGTGCAAGATTTCAAATGAAAATCATGAAGCATTCATAAGCATTTCATTACATCCATGCAAAGTTCTCACTAACTAAATCCAAATCCTGGTATCTAAATCCTATAGTTGATTCGCCCAAATGTTCCTAAGGGTAATTAAATTGACTTTATAAAACCCACTGTTGCTAAGGCATAAATTATTTATAATTATAGCCTAAAGATATCCAATTAATACTACAAAATTTTAGAAACAAAATTGAGCTCATTTGGAGCTAGTATGAAAAAGTTATGGAATAAATACAAACACATAAAGATATAAATAAAATGAAATATACAAGGATTTATAAATCCACTACTCCCAAACTAGTAAAAATATTACAAATTTGATCCTATAATAATCTATTCGATTTTAGAAAAATTTAGAAACAAGAATCATATCATTTGGAGTTCGTATGCAAAAGATATGAGGGAAACAAGTAAATAGAAAAAGAAAAAGAAAAAAAAATGTAACGGGCCGGCCCAGCAAGGACCGGCCGAACCAGCCAGAGCAACCGCTTACAGAGAAAGATCGATCCTAGTGCTTTAATTTCCGTGCAAAAATCTGTTTTCTATACCTATCTCTACTCAAACTCTTATAACTTTTTATCTACAACTCCGAATTGACTTCCGTTTGTTTCTACTTGTTCCCTACTCCAAGCCCTATCTCTACACCATCTCAAACCTCATATAAACTCGTGGAGCCACAGCTGTACGTGTTTCTTTCCTCGAAATCCCGAATCTACACATGTCCGAATCTTATTTCGCTTTTTAACCCATCTAGACTTCGTCGTTTGTCTTCGGTCAAAAAACGAAAGTTGTAGGGATCGTCGAAATCTTTCAATCCCGATAAACCTCACCTCTTTTCATCCACCACAGCCGAAGAATTTAGTATCGCAATATTTCAGATCTTACGGTGTAAATCCAAGATCTACTCGCGCTCGTTTCTTCAAATCCAAATTCCTTTGGAGAGAAGGTAGGAATAATGATTCCCCACAACTTTCATGTTCTCAGTTTTTCAATTTGACCTACGGATTTGTCTCTCTAACACAGATCTATTTCTTGTCTATTCTGAGCCAAAATTGGGTCAATCTCTTCTTCTAGCCACCGGATCCTGTCCAGACGGTCGAGATCCAATCAAACCGGTGCGTGCCATATCGTCATCCCGGTCATCTTCCTCATCAATGCCACGTCAACGTAAGGTCAACATCTAGTCCTAGTCAGCATGCAAAGTCAACCTGTCTAGTCAGCGGAATATTCCCTGGAATATTCCGTTCGAATTTAAAATTGCATATTATAGATCTAACTTGTAAAATTCATTAGAAATTTATACCACGTCCAAAAATTGCGTATAATATATCAAATTGAAGATAATTTTACGTAGAATCATCTTATCGGAATAGATACAACTTTTACTGTACGTGGTTACTGCAGTAATTTAATTAGTTTTAATGGTCTTTTAGGTTAATAAATTCATAGAATATTATCTGTAACTCCGAAAAATATGAACAATATAGCAAATTCAATCTGTTGTAATGTATTTTAATAATATCTGGTCGGATCTAGCCTTTGCCGATTATTTAACCTATAGCAATTTAATTAGTTTTAATGGCTTTATAAATCATTAAATTCATATTAAATTAATTATTTGTCACAAAAATATAAATGATATACCGTTGGAAAGCTGGTTCCATGTAGATCATCAATATGCAATTAGTTCAGCCTTTGACTATAAGGTTTTGTTGTGAAGATTTAAATAGTTTAATGGCCTATTTAGAGTAATAAATTCATAAGAAAATAAATACTATTCAGAAAATTACAAATAATATGTCCCTGAAATCACAATTCCGTGGAGATTACAGATATAATTTTAGTTTGATTTTTAGACAACAGAAACTATAGGAATCATTTAAAACCATTAAACACTATTTAAATCATACAAAAAGATCTATAACTCCGATTAGGGTGAATCCAAGTGCTAAGGTTTTGTATTGACAATAGCTATACAGAGAAATTTCATGACAAATTATTTGGCACTGTTAAAACAGAAATTCATACAGAAATATTTAAACCCATTGAAATAGTGTTTTAATCATAGGAAAATATCTATAACTCCTTTTTAGGTGATTCAAATTGCCACTGTCTCTAAATTGCATTATCTATCCAGTAGCATCTAGTTGACAATTTAATACGACATAAACATCTTTAGTTCAATTAAAGTGGTATACGCCATATTAAATTGATACAACTTTAGTAATAAAAGCTTTAGTGCATTAAATGACTTTTCACATGCATCATGTAATCTAATTATGTTCAGAACACTAAATGCAACCATTGTGACTCATTAAATCATCATGCATGCATCTGTTCATCATTGTTTTCTTGTAATATTGCACTGTTGTATGTTTGCAATGTTTTGAATGGTGTTTGTTGTGTTTGCTTCAAA
Organism: Avena sativa; assembly: GCA_916181665.1. Lineage (NCBI taxonomy): Eukaryota > Viridiplantae > Streptophyta > Magnoliopsida > Poales > Poaceae > Avena > Avena sativa. The sequence goes on along the minus strand of OV702283.1, from coordinate 130,005,068 downwards.
CGTTAGATTGCGAGGAGTGCAACTACTGTGATTGCAACTACTATGATTGCAAGTATTGTGGTTATTGTGAAAGATGCCATTATAATTGTGAGGATTATCTAATCGACTACATCTACAACAAAGGCAAATGGTGCTATCTTGGTCATAAATGTCCTACTGTTTTCCTATGCATTGTAGATGTTTTTGTAGAATTGCATAAGTAGGAATTGATGTGTATATGCTATGCTATGTCCCATATTATTCCCTAGTATTCCTTGTTTATGAGCCATCGTATTGGTAGATTGCTTAGCTATGCTATTTAGACGAGGTAGGGAATCACATCATGAAAAGTTATATGTTTTGAAAGGATTATGTTTTGCTAAATGACAAACCAACATGTTTTAATAAACCACCTGGGCGGAATGGCATTGATTGGGTCATCGAGTGTGGATTTTGGTGGGGAATGCCGCCCAGGACACTGAGAAATGATTGGTTTCTTTGTTTGGAAGGTTTCGTGTGCAACCATGTGCCAATAATGAAATGGGCGGTTGGTTGAACTCAGTAGGTTGTGGTAACTCGAACCCGCGTATCCAGAGATGTAGATAGTGTAGGTTGGACCGGTGCGCATCGGGATTGGGGAGCTACTTCTCGAACGGTTCCTTCTTGGACTTCTCCCTATCATCACCCAATATGAGAGTGGTGGTACGAGCTGGGCTGGCCAAGTCACATGGGTAAAGTGTACTAACCCCTGCAGGGTGTATAAACTAAGTGCTTAGCCGTGTCCCCGGTTATGGACAATTTGAGCGGCCTGATACTGATGCTATGATATTTCTCACTCATCCTTATTTCTTAATTACTTAAAACTTGTTGGGTGAACATAATTGGGTAGGAGCACCTGGGTGTGAACCAGAGTGTCCTATTTATCGTATTGGAAAACTACTTTGTTACAAATGTTAGGATAAAACTGTTGCTTTACGCAAATTAGCCTGAACTCCACTTGGCCAGATAAGCATGTAGTTGATAGATCTGTTGTTAACCACTTTAGCCTACTTGCCATACATTCAATGTATTGACCATTCGTGGCTGCAACGTTTCATGTTGCAGGTTATATCGTATCTGAGTGATCGTTCATAGGTCGCGAGACTCCACTCAACAATTGTTCGCCTGTGGCACATTTGAAGGATGGAGATCTACCTTGTATTCGTTTTCCGCTGTGTACTTGAATAAATAATGTAAATTCTGGATCATATTCGTTGTATTTATGATGCACAGTTACATTTGGTATCATTTTGTACTGTGTGTGCCAGTGAACCGATCCAGGGATTGGCACTATACACATGAACTCAGCCTTATCAGGCGAGGGTGTTATAGAAAAGCCTCCACTCACATAAACATGCCTCCACTAAAAAATCCACTCACATGCATTAAATTTCCACCAAATTTAATGCAATCTCTCATTTAAATAAAACTCTTTTATTTATTTATTAAGAATTTTGTTAATTACTCTAATTAACAAACATTGACATAAAACCCCTTATAACATTTCAATTTCACATGCAAAACCAGTTTCAGCAATTTCAACTGAAACATTTCCGATATCTAGTGAAATAAATTCCTACGCTTTCCTTTTTCTTTCTATGGCATATTATTTTCTCCAAATGGTGTCGGTATCCCTTAAGTGTATCACCCTACGGTTCGAGAATAATGTAGACATGATCAAGACCCCTTTTCAATCAATAATCAGCAGTGGGACCTGGAGATCCGTACTGACTCCCACATATTCAACCTTGACTTTTGTGATCGTGTGAACCTTATACGCATGTAACTCAATCCCTTTGTCTCGCGATATATTACATGTCCGAGATTCGATCATCAGTATCTCCATACCTAGTTTGATCTCGTTACCGACATGTACTCTTTTCTCGTTCCCATGATATAACATTCTAGTGATCAAATCACTTGCTTGCAAGCTAACTAATGTGATATCATCGAGAGGGCCCAGAGTATATCTCTCCGTCATCTGGATGGACAAATTCCACTCGTGATCCATGAGCCTCAACATAACACCTTCGTAGCACTGAACTCATCTTTATAGTCACCCTGTTACGGTGTGACGTTTGATGTTATCAAGATACTCTTCCGGTTTTGTTGATTGACATGATCTCATGGTCTAAGGACTAAGATTACTTCGTATGATGTTATAGCAATATAAGCACAATGACTTTTATCATAATGCTATACTTCGGATGAATGTTCATCACACCATTCCAATAATATTGTGACCTCATTATTAACAACATCCAATGTCCATGATCAGGAAACCTTTGATCATATTGTTAATCAACGAGCTAGTTTATAAGGGAGGCATAACTAGGAACTTTTTTTATTAAACACACATGTATTAATGTTTCCATATTAATACAATTATAGCATGCAAAATAAACATTTATCATAAATAAGAAATACGATAATAACCACTTTATTATTGCCTCTCGGGCATATTCCCTTCAGTCTCTCACTTGCACTAGAGACAATAATCTAGTTTGAAAACTTTGTGTATTGAACACCTATGGCTTTCTGGTGTTCCATATACTCAACTGCAAGTGGTTAACATAATCTATGGATCTGACGCTTCAGGTTCGTGTGTATTAGCATGTCTTTGCGTCTTCACGCATCACTCATTCTCCAATGATATGACATTGTATAAATTTGGTCTTTTGGTGAGACCTTTAGTTCCTTGGGGTTAAATCATGTCGATAGTATTGGCGTACAACATATCTTCAGTGTTAGCCCGTTGCGAACCATACCTTAATTTGATAACAAACTACTTGACACAGATGCCCTCCTTTGCTGCTACTATAGCAGTCATATACTTAGCCTTTTGTTGTAGTATCCGTCACAATGTCTTAACTTTGGAATTCATCCAAATCCGTCATGGAAAAACTCCTTTCCATTTCATTGTGCCACCCACAGTTTAAATTGATATAAACTTAATTTGTATCTTGTGACAAAACTAGTATCAATGTAACGCTTTACAATGAACTATTTGTAACTTATACAAATGGAATATATTCTTAATTCTTCCAAAAGATTATAAGAATATCCTTACTATCATCCAATGATCATTTTATGATTCATTCTGGTATATGCTCATAACACTTAGAGCACAGGACATATCTGGATGTGTACATATCATGGTATGATTGATCAAAACATTTTTGTGATTTCGCTCATCAAGTGTCAAAGCACTTCAATCTTGTTTCACTTATCAAGTGTCGATACACTTGAATCTTGATTCAATTCTTTTCCATGCGACAAGATCCTTTTCTCGTCGTTTCTATATTGAACCCCTTCAATATCTCATATATGTACGTTTGGCACGACCATATTAGCATCACTGACTATCCATGTAGACATTCATGCTAAATATTCGGGTCTTGCCTAAGTCTTTTATCAAAATGAAATACTTAACCTTTGTCAATAAAATATACATCATTTTCAATCAACAAGATGTCCACCACATAATGTATTAAAAATATGTCTCAGTGCTCCCACTTAATTTCTTGCAAATGCAAGCATCTTCATCGTCTCCTGATGAAACTCCTTTAACAGTTTAATCACGGCGAAGATTCCAACTCCGGGACGCTTACTTCAACCATTAAAGTTTGCATGTACTTTTAGCATCCTTTGAATTAACAAAACCCTTTGGATCGCGTCATGCACACGTCCTAGGTAACCATTCTATTAGAAGAACTTTGTTTTGTTTATTCATCTACCATATAAAAAATTATATATAGTGGTTGCTACTTTAATCCGTCCAGAATAAATATCGCTATGAAAGATCAAATCTTGTCATAGTCAACTCCTTGAACATTGTCGTAAAATAATTTATGACATGTCGACTATTTCATAGATGTGAAACATCCATGTCTGTTTCTTTATAGATCCAAATAAGACCGATAGGTTTTTACACCTTTCCGGTGGGTCTTCCAAGTTAAAAAACTTGATTTCTCGTGTATGGAACTATCACGGATTTTATGGATTTCAGCCATTTGACGAAGTCAGGGCCCATCATCGCTTCTTTGCATGTAGTCGGTTCATCATTGTCAAACAACAATGATTTACTCTCAAGTCTTAGCATTTGATTGTTTATCCGACCTACTTGGTTCAATAGGAACTTAGACCTCCGTGATCACAACCTTTGAGGCACGTGAGCCATGAGCATTCTGGATGCCTCCAGAACGTTTTCCGGCGCTGCGCAACTCAGTACATATAGTTAAGGTTCGTTCACCTTTATTAAAGTTCTATTGTCCTCCCACTTAACTTTTGCAAAAATTCCTTTTTCAAGAAACTTCATGTTTCAAGCGACAAACCCTTTTGTCCTCGATTTTATGGAGGAATACCCAATGGTTATTCGAAATAACCTACAAAGACATGCCCATCCGACTTTGGTTGTAAACATCTTACTTATGCTTAGCATACCAAAATTTAAGAAATGACAACTTAGGTTTTACCCCAAACCATAACTTACATGGTGTCATTTCAACGGATCAAGATGGAGCTCTTTTCAGTGTAAAAGCGGTAGTCTCTAAAGCTTTTAATACTTTAAAACATAATGGAAGTTTTATAAATAACAACTTTAATCCAACCATGTCAAACAAGGTTTCATTACAAATCTCAATCACTCCATATTCCTATGGTGTTTCGGGAGATGTAAATCTAGGTGTTTTGGTAAACTTGCAACTCAAATAAATCCTTTTATGATAAAATCATAAATCATTTATTTTCTTGTTACACTTGCAACTCAAATAAATCCTTTTATGATAAAATCATAAATCATTTATTTTCTTATTACAATGATTTTCCACTTCATCTTGAAAGTCTTTGAAAGTTTTTAAATATTTCATACTTCTTTATCATTAAGTGAATATTCAATCAAATGTTGGGAGAAAGCATATGAAGTTGAAATCCATCGCTTACGACTACACATAGTGGACTACATACATCGATATGTATAAATTCCAATAATTTAGTCAATCATTCTTCTTTGGCCTTTGAACGAAGTTTCAATTATCCCGAGGAAAGTCTCAAAAGCGTCATTTGATCAAATCAAAGACTCCAAAAATCCATAAAAATAGAGTTTCTTCATGTTTCATTTCCAATATAATTTAAACGGTGATGTCACTTCGTAAGTGATCTTCCAATCATTTGTCTTGCGACATTTTAGCATTAGTTTTATGGGTGTCATTTCTCCAACTAGATTTGTAAATCATCCATATTATATGGAATACAGTAATTATTTGAATAATCTTTGTTCTCATAATACCTGATTTAAATAACTATTATTAAAACAAATCTTGAAGGAAAGCTTTGATGTCAACGAGAAATACAAACAACGGTTTGTTTGTTTTCGATGAACATCATCACATATTCTCTTGCTAGTTACTTAGGCCATTGTGGTTCATAAATTGCATCGTTCTGTATGAAATTTCATACCAACCAATTCGGTATCCAATACCCAAGAACCACATTGTTTAACAAGCAAAGAATACAACCATAACATGTATATCATCTATATACCTAAATTGGATATTTCCAGTCTATTTTCTGCCAAATATATTTTATAGATTCTCTTTCAGCATTTCCTTTTTAAAATAATCCATCAACATCAACAGTGGCACCATATACATGACACATAGTCCAAAGAATGTATATTCAAATACTAATACTTTTGGACTTGCACTTTGAAGTAGATCACCATCATCAAATGATCGGCATTCTTTCAAAATCCATTCTTTAGTAATCTTTTAGTGTAGTAAACACTTTACATACATATTCTATTCATCCTTATCATGACGACTTTCATGATGAAGCTAATGTAGCTTATGAAGGCGAATCGTGAGTATAACATTACTTTCCAAAACCCTTTTGGATGATTAGGATGTCTAGCATCTCCAACCTTTGCAAATTCTCATCCAATATGAGAACATATATTATACTCTATCATATTGCAACCAAAACATTGTTTCAGATATTGTTATATCTGCCACACATGATGGTCTCTGAAACAATTCTTTCAGCTCCTAGATAATCTCGATATTTAAATCAAGAATCATGGAGGCAAACATGATACTTAAGATACTAACACTGGAATTGTTACTCTCGATTTAATACTAATTATTAAATTTCACAGAGTAAACAGAGTTTGTTGAAAGTTTGCAATAGGAATTTAAACTTTATATTGACACTCAACACAATACGATACCAGTTCGTAAAGTAAAAATCCAGAAATCTATAGTTCTATTATCTCAATTACAACTAAGCATAAGGTGATGAACGAATGCCAATGACTACAACAAATTATGCAAATTCACTTTGATTTAATTTATGATAAATTGAGTTCTACTAATCCAAATTAGAAATAAACTCCCACTCAAAAACAACATCCCTCGTGTCTTTTTGGTGACTACATGAACCAAATCCACTACACCAAGTCCGATCATCATGTGAGTCGGTGTAGCTTCAAACGCGAGCATCAAATGGGCATCATATCTTTCATATGACTCATGCTTAACCTTTCGGTTCGTGTTCTGAGGCCATGTATGTACATGCTAGGATCGCCAAGTAAGAACCTTAGTATTCGCGTGTGTAAACTGTCTTACACCCGAAATATGATCGTGGATCTAAGAACACCAGATCATCACGTGATGTCTTGGAGCGACGAAACATAATCGATGCATACTTAAGGAAGAACACATTTTTATCTTGATATTTAAATGAGGGATCATCTTATTATGCTAATAAAACGCCAAACTAGCAATATAAGATGCAACAAACATCACATGTTAATAAGTGAAATGATATGGTTCTTGCACTTGATCTCCATCATGTGCATCGTGGTATGATCCTCATCATTCCTTTATGTGTAAGTCCAATGTCTATGGAACTTACACGTTATGTGTTTTATAAGAGTATCGACTTATACTTTTACTTACAACATCACCATACCATGACACTAGCCCAGCAACAATCTAAACTAGACGCCTCTAATTTATCCATTGCAAGTTTTACGTGGCTTAGGGCTTTCGAAGATAGAACCGTTCTTACCTACGAACATGAACCACAACAAGGATAACCAAATTGTTGACAAATCGTTGCAAATTAGATATTGACTATAGTAGGAGAGACAGACACTCGCTAGCCACTTATGCAAAACTAGTTGCATGTCAAGCGTGGAACAGGTCTCATGTGCGAGGACATGTAAAGTTTGTCCGGGCCACTTCATCCCACTATGCCACCAATATCCAAAGTATAACTAAGAAGCAATAAAATGATCATCATCGCCCACATATACATATGTGTACTACCCGTGCAAAGCATCTACGCATAGATCCAGCTCTGATACCACTAAAGGGTTTGCAGCATAGAAAACAAAAAATTTCCTACGATGGGAACAACTATGTACCAAGATCTATCTACTAGATACAAGCAACAGGTGGATATACATCCATAGAATACATACCCTCGAAGACCGAATAGCGTTAACGAGGTTGTACTCGTGGATGATGTATTCGAACACTTGCCGATCTCAAGATCAAGAAGAAGTCCATCCGGTCCAGCAAGTTCAGCACCATCCAGTCCAGCACCGCAAAGCAGTGGTGCATCCATGATCGCCAAATGTCCGGGTACCCCGACAACCATTGCGCCCTCGCTCCAGCGAAGCAGAGTAAGCAATAAATCCTTCCAAAAAAAAGCCACCGGGAACATGTATCTCGCTGATTCGAGACCATGGGGGTAATTCTAAAGAGGGAGAGAGATCCTTCACGAGGAGGTGTGCTTTGAGAGGAGGAGAGGAAGGCCTTTTATAGGGAGAGGGGGAGCACCCAAGGGGCATGGCGCCCAGCCCATGGTGGCTGCCCCACCTCTTCCACATTCATATGGGTGGAGATCCCACTCAAAATGAAAAGCCTCCACTCACATAAACATGCCTCCACTCAAAAATCCACTCACGCGCATTAAATTTCCACCAAATTTAATGCAAGATCTCATTTAAATAAAACTCTTTTATTTATTTATTTAGAATTTTGTTAATTAATCTAATTTACAAACATTCACATAAAACCCCTTATAACATTTCAATTTCACATGCAGAAATAGTTTCAGCAATTTCAACCGAAACATTTCCGGTATCTAGTGAAATAAATTCCTACGCTTTCCTTTTTCTTTATCTAGCATATTATTTGCTCCAAATGGTGTCGTTATCCCTTAAGTGTGTCACCCTACGGTTCGCGAATAATGTAGACATGATCGAGACCCCTCTCCGATCAATAATCAGCAGAGGGACCTGGAGATCCATACTGAGTCCCACATATTCAACGATGACTTCTGTGATCGTGTGAACCTTATACGCATGTAACTCAATCCCTTTGTCTCGCGATATATTACATGTCTGAGATTCGATCATCGGTATATCCATACCTAGTTTGATATCGTTACCGACATGTACTCTTTTCTTGTTCCCGTGATATAACATTCTAGTGATCAAATCACTTGCTTGCAAGCTAACTAATGTGATATCACTGAGAGGGCCCAGAGTATATCTCTCCGTCATAGGGATGGACAAATTCCACTCTTGATCCATGAGCCTCAACATAACACCTTCGTAGCACTGAACCCATCTTTATAGTCACCCTGTTACAGTGTGACGTTTGATGTTATTAAGATACTCTTCCGGTTTTAGTGATTGACATGATCTCATGGTCTAAGGACTAAGATTACTTCGTATGATGTTATAGAAATATAAACACAATGACTTTGATCGTAATGCTATACTTCGGATGAATGTTCATCACACCATTCCAATAATGTTGTGACCTTGTTATTAACAACATCCAATGTCCATGATCAGGAAACCTTTGATCATCTTGTTAATCAACGAGCTAGTTTATAAGAGAGGCATAACGAGGAACATTCTTTTTGTTTATTAAACATACATGTATTAACGTTTCCGTATTAATACAATTATAGCATGCAAATTAATCAATTATCATAAATAAGGAATACGATAATAACCACTTTATTATTGCCTCTCGGGCATATTCCCTTCATAAATTAGCTCTGAGATAGTAGCAGTTAGTGCTGGAGAAGAAACAATAACCATGAATCCCTGGGTAGACGAGCATGGAAAAAAGGAATGGCAAATAGAATTGAGTGTTTTGAAGTTGAAATGTGCCTGCACACATGTCCATCTGATCATTCCACGAATTACGTGTGCTCTTTATATATATTTCCAGCTAATTATCATCGTTATTCATTACATCATATAAGAATCGTTTAATTGATCTTTGTGTTTGAGTCCTCGTTCTTGTTCTCATTTTAAAGTTTCCACATGATGATATTGAGTATATCTTCTTCTTCTAAAATAGCAGATGAGGCTACAAAATGGAACATGGTTGCTACAACCAGCACTCGAGTCGAGAATGGAGCATTCCTTTTTTTCTGCTCTGACAACTTGTGCATCCAGAGCTCACAATTGGAATCCAAACAAAGCTACACTATAGCTACCCAACTTGTGCCCAACAATCAACACACGAGTTGTTATTATTTTTTATACCCTCACGAGTGATAAAAATTCTTAGCAGCAGTGACACTAACACCCTTAAAATAACATCCAAAGTCTAACCCCTCCAAAAGCGCCATCTCTAAGAAGAAAATAGTGCACAAGCGCTATCATCGTCCGATCAAAGATCTTAGTTTTCACCCTGGAGAAAGTCCTCGCTCGCAAAACAATACCTTTTGCTAGACCATTGCGAGGAACAACCAATGAAGACCAGACTGTTCCAGAAACAAAGACTAAAGGCAACTGTGCCAGAAAATAGCTTTTGACGGGGAGTAAAAGACTAAAGGCAAAAAGAAAAAAAGGTGTAAGCAAGCAAACATGTAACAGATCTAGATGCAAACGGTGTTTCAATGCTTAGAAACAAGGCCTAGGGATCATACTTTCACTAGTGAACACTCTCAATAAATATATTCTCTTCATGATACTACTCTGAACTACTCTCCGGTTGGACACTCTAATCCATGGTAGGGCTATAAAAGCACTCCTCAAAGTCCGTCTTCCCCATCTAGATAACCACACACTGTCACCTTGAGCGCTAGATGGTTCCAACAAACACCACAATTTCATAGAGACAACCAACTCAAAATATACTCATGATAAATATTTATGAACTCTAGCCTAAGTGCCACCACGGCGTGCACGCTGTCACTTTCACACACGTGGGGAGAGTAGAGATCTATTGAAGCACTTGAGTATTTGTGTAGACTCTAGCCTAAGTGCCACCACGGTATGCATGGTGTCACTTTCACACACGTGGGGAGAGCCGGAGATCTATTAAAGCACTTGAGTAGCAAAGCAGATCTACTTGATTACAAAGCTCATGATCACAATAAGATCATGCATAGAGAGAGAGATGAACACATAGTTACCGGTAGATCCCTTAGCCTCGAGGAAGAACTACTCCCTCCTCATCATGAGAATCAGCAACGGTGATGAAGATGGTGGTGGAGATCGATAGAGATGGCTCCGGGGGCACTTCCCTGTCCCAGCAGGCTGCTAGAACAGAGACTTCTATCCCTCGAATCTCCCCTTCGGTGGCGGCGGTACTGCGGAACTTTTCGTGGATGTATGATGGACGATCTAGGGTTTTCTCCATGGGGGCTTCTTATAGGCGAAGGGGCAAGGTGAGGAGGCATCCAGGGGGGCCACACCCCCTGGTGGCACGTCCTAGGTGGGCCCGTGCCACCCTAGGGTGTGCCCACCCTAGTGCCCTACTCCGTCTCTACTTTGATTTTCCGTATCGTTTCGTGAAAATAGTAACTTTGGCTTTTGTCCCGTCTAATTCCGAGAATATTCATTTTTTTAGCTTTTCTAAAACCAAAAACAGGCAACTTTCACTATGACATCTTCTCAATAGGTTAGTTCCATAAAGTGTATAAAAATACCTCAAAGTGTAGACAAAGCAAAGCAAAGTGGATACTAAACAAGCATGGAACATAAAAAATTATAGATACGTTTACGATGTATCAAGCATCCCCAAGCTTAACTCCTGCTCGTCCTCGAGTAGGTAAGTGATAAAAAGAATAATTTTTGAGGTGACATGCACCATCACAATCTTGATCAAGATATTGTAAAGCATTGAAAGTACTCTAAACATGAACATGAAAGATGAAGTTCTGACAATAAGACATAGCAACTACGATGCAACATGAAAGGATACAAACAAATATCATGAATAACAATGCATTGAAAGACATTTGTTTGTTTCACATATAGAAAATATAGCATAGTGGCATTCAGCTTGCCTCATGGAGTAGCAAAACATAAATGCATAGGACACCTTCAAAGTTCATAAGGGTGACTAGATACAAATAGTTTAAGAGCAAGCAATATCAACATTATGAATCAATCAATAAGTTTTAGGACAATGCACATAGAACTAAGAATGACAACTATGCTCTCTTAATTGGTGACTAAGGATAGAAGGTGGAGACTCAATATAAAAGTGGAAAGAAAGGCCCTTCATAGGGAAGCAGGGATTTCAAGTTTCATAAAGAGCTTCCAAAAATTATGGTACTTTTTAGCTTCCGGCTCTCATTGCCCCTATCATAAGCATCTTGAAGTGATTAAGGTAAAGTGAACAAAAGTATGGAGTATATGCTTGACAAAGTATAAGTTGGCAATCTAATGTCCCTTGAGTACGAGGGCCACTCCTCATGCTACTCAACTTTAGTTACCAGTAAGTTCTTGTCATAGTAAGTACATGTGTATCATAGAGAACTGCCAACGGGGTACCCCTTGCCCCATGATACAGGAGCTATCCCATATCAAAATGACAAGGCAAGCAGAAAATGAGCATCTCAGCAATCTTCTTATTTACCATGGGAAAATGGTGCTTTTTATCTCTTTCCTCTTTTCTCATTTTTTATTTTTCTCAATCTCTTTTGTCTATCTCTCTTTTTTTATAAGAAGAATGCTTCATAGATTGCTCACTATGGTGATGCTGCAAGTTTCCACCATGATTAGGCATGGCTTAGGCTAGCGTCCCAGGCGTTTCTCTAACACATATACATAACTTCATGGACTTACAAGCTCCCCTTTTATTTCACATCGACGACATCCATAAACAAAAGAGCATGATATCAACTGGGTATATATATTTAAAAGTGTTGAAAGCGTTCCCCGTGACATCATGGTTCTGCTAATTCCCAACTTACAAGTGCAAGCATATACAACATAGATGACACAATGGTTCAAGTTTATTAGGGGAAAGAAAAATAAAGTGTGCCATCAAGTTTGTGAGAGATTTAATCACTAACTTTCACATAACAAGTTTAATTTGGAACATAGATAAAACAAGAATATAGTTGGAATGGTGTAACACACCATGCATAGGAATTTATAGTGGACACTTTGGAATAACTTGGTTTCTTGGGAGTTGCATGCATGAGTAGAGCTTACTTAATACAAGTGGAGGCTAGCAAAAGACTGGGAGCGACCAACTAAGAGAGCAATAATGGACATAATCATGCAGAGCGACAAAACATTATTAACTAAAGCATAAAGTGGTGCCATAAGTCAAAAACTAAATGATCATAGAGGCTAAGGTGACTGGTTCATAGTCATAACATGGTGTGAGCATGTGCCAAGTCAACCCAAACAAAGCATCAAAGGAGAATACCACAATTCTATGGTTTTGTATGCTAAAACAACGCATGATTCTATCAAGGCACATTAAGCAATCTCAATTGTTTGAAACAAGTCATGCTACAGCAATAATCACTAAGCATAAGGTCAAAACAACATCTAGCATGACATGATAAAGTCTAAGCCACAGTCAAAGCAAGCTCCTTCTTGTACCACTATAAGCATAAAACTTTCTACTCTTTTCCAACACCAATCAACTTATTTGAAACAACTCACAAAGATACTAATTAATAAATATCAGTGAGATTGTCTCACAAATCCACAAAGAAGAACAAAAAATTTCTAAGCTCAAAGCACAAGAAAACTAAGGCTCAACACGGTGCTAGCAAAAGAGAACACTCACAAGACAATACGAGTGAAAAATAGAGTGTCCTAGGCAATGAAAACAGAGTGTGTCTCTCTCCAAAAGAAGTGTTCTGGGATCCAACCAACTTATTGCATCAAACAAGCAAAATAAAACTAAAAACAAAAACAAAGACACTCCAAGAACAACACAACAGTGCATGAAACAATAAAACTGAAGTGTCTAGAAAAAGCTGAGATTTTTATTGATGAAGAAGGGGATGCCCTTTGACGCTTGTACCTCTTGAATATTTCTTGGGGTGACACAGGGTGGCATCCCCAAGCTTGAGCTTTTGTCCATTCTTCATCTCATTACATCATTCTTCCCTTACACCTGAAAATTTTCCTTCATATAAAACTTCACACAATCTTCATTAGCAACATTAGTGCATTCAAAAGATAATAAACCTTTGGGTGTAGTTTTAAAACAGAAAAACTTTCATTAAAAACACAAGCTACTGTAGCAATTCCCTCAAAAATCTCAATTTATCAAAGAGAACCCAAAAAGTAATCGATAAAGAGGCAAATGCAAATAATGGCAGAAATCTGTCAAAACAGACCAGCAGGTAAAAACCGATTTTTTCGAAGACCTTCGGTTGCTCAAATAAAAAAGTGTTGAACTAACAAAAGTTTAGACTAAGTTTATGACAAATTGAGTTCTAATTAATAGTTATATTAATCTAGGTGAACTCCCACTCAAAACAATATCCCTCACATAGTTTTAGTGATCACACGAACCAAATCCACCACATCAAAACCGATCATCACGAGAGTTGATGTAGCTTCAATGGCGAACAATCAACATGTTCATCATATCTACTATATGACTCATGCTTTACCTTTCGGTGATCCGTGTTCCGATACCATGTATGTACATGCTAGGCTCGTCAAGATAAAACCTTAGCTTCTACATGAGCAAATCTGGCTTGCTCACGTTGTATACACTCGCAGAATCTAACACACCCAATCATCACGTGGTGCTTCGAAACAACGAGCTTTAGCAACGGTGCTTACTAAGGATGAACACTTTAAAACTTGAAATTTGTGTGCTTGAGGGATCATCTTATAAGGCTACTGTCGTTAACTAAGCAATACAAGATGCATAAAGGATTAACATCACATGCAATTCATAATATGCGATATGATATGGCCTTTCTTCTTGTGCTTCTGATATCTATCTTCAAGCACGAACATGATCTCCATCATCATCGGCATTGCGTCAAGGTCAATGGCGCCGTTCCATGGTTGTCGTCCACCAGCTTCAACTATTGCAACTACTTTGAATAGACACGCGGGTCTTAACAGAATTTAAAGACAACCATATGGTTCCTGCCGGTTGCCAACTTACAATAAGGAACATTGCATACATCAAATATAATCACAATCATGGTCATATCACATCACAGCACACCCGTGCAAAACAAAGTTAGACGCTTCTAATTTTATTTGCATATTTTACGTGGTTTGGGGCTTTCAGTAAGTGTCATTCTAACTTACAAACAAGAACCACAACGTTGATGTTTGAACTATCAAGTGCCCATTGTAAATTGGATCTATACCATGATGGGAGAGACAGGCACCCGCAAAGCCACTTATGCAATAAAAGTTGCATGTTGAGCGTGGAGCAAGTCTCAAGAACGATGTCATGTAAGGTTAGCTCGGGCCGCTTCATCCCACCATACCGCAAGATGCAAAGTACACAAGAATCAATTGATAATAGAAGCACCATCGCCCACAATGACCATTGTGTTCTACTCGTGCAACAGATCTACATATAGACACGGTTGATACCACTGTAGGGGTTCGTAGCATGCAAAACAAAAAAATTCTACCGCATGCAAACAAACAAGCCAAGATCTATCTACTAGATTGTAGCAATGAATCGATAGAGGAACTCACCCTCGAATATTCCAAAGCGGTTAACGAGAGCAGATTCTCGTGGGTGATGTAGTCGTACTCTTGCCGATCTCAAGATCGCATAGACGATCCTTCTGGCGCTGCGTTCCGGCAGCGCTTCCGCAGTCGGTCACACATCCGGTACTCGATGAAGACCTTCCTCTCCCTTGTTCCAGCAGGCAGCGGAGGTTGTAGCACTCTCCTCGCGATTCCGGCAGCACGACGGCGTGGTATCGGAAGTAGAGGGGAGATCTCGTGGGGCTTCGCCTTAAGCCGGAGCGAGTATGGTGGACTATGAGAGAGGCCTTGGTGATCTAGGGTTTAGAGGCACCAATGGGGGAGCTTTGCCGACGGCTAGGGATTGGGGAAGCCCCAAGTCGACGACTTGGAGAAACCCTAGGGGCGGCAGCGACTTGGAGGAGGCCGGCGGCTAGGGCTAGGGTTTTGGGTGGTGTTGGGTGTAGGGAAGAGGGGCAGCCCGGCCCCTCCTTATATAGGTGGGAGGGAGCGGCTTGGGAGGAGGGATTCCTCCCCCAATTCGGCCTCCTTGGCCGGCGGGTGGAGGGAGGAGGACTTCCTCCCAAGTAGGTTTCCTACTCTCCCTCCACCAAGAAAACTTGATGTTTGACTTTTTCAAATTGGCATTTGACTTTCAAACTAGGATTTGATTTCTCCCTTTATTTTGCCTAGCCAAGTGACCTAGTACATGATGAAACCATTCCATATTGTCATGACACATTCATGTACCCTTCCCCTCCGGAGTGCCGGACCTTCCGGACCCTTCTAGAACATTCCCGATGAAAACACTGGAATTATTCCCCAACTCCGAAACAGGACTTTACTTATATGAATCTTATTCTCCGGACCATTCCGGATCTCCTCGTGATATCCCGGATCCCATCCGAGACTCCGAACAACATTCAGTCTCTTACTCATCATTCCATAACTACTCAACAACATCGAATACTTAAGTGTGTCTCCCTACGGTTCGTGGATTATGCGGACATGATCGAGACACTTCTCCGATCAATAACCAATAGAGGAATCTGGAAATTCATATGACTCCCACATATTTCTACGATTACTTTGCGATCGAATGAACCACTTACATACGATACCAATTTCCCTTTGTCTCACGATAGTTTACTTATCCGAGGTTTTGATCGTCGGTATCTCTGCATACCTAGTTCAACCTCGTCAATGATAAGTACTCTTTTCTCGTTCCCTTGATATGTGATCCCTTGTGAGTCAGTCACATGCTTGCAAGCTAATTGGATGACATTCCACCGAGAGGGCCCAGAGTATATCTATATGTCATATGGATGGACAAATCCCACTCTTGATCCATGTGTCTCAACCCATACTTTCTGAACACTCAATGCCACCTTTATAGCCACCCAGTTACGGTGTGGTGTTTGATGTCATCAAAGCATCCTTCCGGTGATGGTGATAAGCATGATCTCATGGTCGAAGGAATTAGGTTACTATGTATCAGAAAGCTTATAGCAATTGAACTATTAAAATGACTTGATCTTTATGCTACGCTTATCTATAGGAGTATGTCCATCATACCATTCTCCTAATGATATGATCTTGTTGTCAACAACATCTCAATGTTCATGATCAGGAAACCATGATCATCTATTAACCAACAAGCTAGTATTATAAAGAGGCTCTACTAGGGACTCTAATTTAGTTTACAAATCACACAAGTATTAATGTTTCCGGTTAATACTGTTATAGCATGAATGTAAACATTTACCATAAACACAAAGATATAATAATAACTACATTTATTATTGCCTCTAGGGCATATCTCCAACAGTCTCCCACTTGCACTAGAGTCAACTAATCTAGATTACATGGTAATATACCGAACACCCATGGCAGTTTGGTGTTGGTCATGTTTTGCCCTCGGGAGAGGTTTAGTCAACGGATCCGCCACATTCAGATATGTGTGTACTTTGCAAATCTTTATGTCACCATCTTGGACATGTTCTCGAATAGCGTGAAAACGTAGCTTGATGTGCTTCAGCTTCTTGTGTGACCTTGATTCTTGCGCATTGGCTATGGCGCCCATGTTATCACAGTGGATAGACATTTGGTCCAGCGCACTTGGAACCACACCAAGCTCTGTAATGAACTCCTTCATCCATATCGCTTCTTGTGAAGCCTCCGAAGCAGCTATGTATTCCGATTCAGTTGAAGATCCCGCCACAATGCTTTGCTTTGCACTCCTCCAGCTAACTGCTGCACCATTCAAAGTAAATACGTATCCAGATTGAGATTTAGAATCATCCGGATCGGTGTTCCAACTAGCATCGGTGTAACCATTAACAACGAGTTGTTCATCACCTCCATAAGAAAGAACCTTATCCTTAGTTCTTCTCAAGTACTTAAGGATGTTTTTGACCGTTGTCCAATGATCCACTCCTGGATCACTTTGATATCTGCTAGTCAAACTAACAGCATATGCAATGTCGGGTCTAGTACATAGCATGGCATACATTAGAGATCCTATGGCTGAGGCATAGGGAGTCTTACTCATCCTTTCGCTATCTTCTGCCGTCGCAGGACTTTGAGTTTTACTCAAGGTCGTATTGGGCAACATGGGCAAGAACCCTTTCTTGCTATCTTCCATTACAAACCTCTTTAGAACTTTGTCCAAATATGTACTTTGTGACAATGATATTAGGCGTCTCGATCTATATCTATAAATCTTTATGCCTAATATGTAAGCTGCTTCGCCAAGATCTTTCATTGAAAAACTATTATTCAAATATTCCTTGACACTATTAAGAAGGTCTACATCATTCCCAATCAACAATATGTCATCTACATATAGTATTAAGAATGCTACAGAGCTCCCACTCACTTTCTTGTAAATACAAGCTTCTCCATAAGTTTGTATAAAACCAAAACTTTTGATTACCTTATCAAAACGTTGATTCCAACTTCGGGATGCTTGCTTCAATCCATATATGGACCGTTGAAGTTTGCATACCTTGTTAGCATCTTTAGGATGGACAAAACCTTTGGGTTGCATCATATACAACTCTTCATCAATGTCTCCATTGAGGAATGTTGTTTTGACATCCATCTGCCATATCTCATAATAATAATATGCAGCGATTGCTAATATAATCCTCACAGACTTTAGCTTCGCTACTGGTGAGAAAGTCTCATCATAGTCAACTCGTTGAATTTGTCGAAACCCTTTTGCGACAAGTCGAGCTTTATAGACAGTAACATTACCATCAGCATCTGTTTTCTTCTTGAAAATCCATTTGTTCTCGATAGCCTTCCGGCCATCTAGTAAGTCCACCAAAGTCCATACTTGGTTTTCGTACATGGATCCAATCTCGGATTTCATGGCTTGTTGCCATTTATTGGAATCTGGGCTCATCATCGCTTCCTCATATGTCGCAGGGTCATCGGTGTTGTCCACCAACATGACACTCATAACGGGATCATACCAATCAGGAGTGGTACGAGTTCTCGTTGACCTGCGAGGCTCTGTAGCAACTTCAACCGAAGTTTCATGATCATCATCATTAGCTTCCTCCCTTATTGGTGTAGGCGCCACTGGAACTACTTCCGGTGCTGCGCTACTCGCAAGTTCGAGAGAAGGTTCAACAACCTCGTCGAGTTCTACTTTCCTTCCAGTCACTTCTTTCGAGAGAAATTCTTTCTCTAGAAAGTATCCATTCTTAGCAACGAAGATTTTGCCCTCGGATCTATGATAGAAGGTATACCCAATAGTTTCCTTTGGGTATCCTATGAAGACGCATTTTTCCGCTTTGGTTCAAGCTTGTCCGGCTGTAACTTCTTTACATAGGCTTCGCAACCCCAAATTTTAAGGAACGACAATCTAGGTTTCTTTCCAAACCATAATTCATATGGTGTCGTTTCAACGGATTTATATGGTGCCCTATTTAAAGTGAATGCGGCTGTTTCTAATGCATAACCCCAAAACGATAGCGGTAAATCTGTAAGTGACATCATAGAACGAACCATATCTAAGAGAGTTCGATTACGACGTTCAGACACACCATTACGCTGTGGTGTTCCCGGCGGTGTCAATTGTGAAAGTATTCCGCATTTCTTTAAATGCTCGCCAAACTCGTAACTTAGATATTCACCTCCACGATCAGAACATAGAAATTTAATCTTCTTGTTACGTTGATTCTCTACCTCACTTTGAAATTCCTTAAACTTCTCAAAAGTTTTGGACTTATGTTTCATGAAATAGATATACCCATATCTACTCAAGTCATCCGTGAAGGTAAGAACATAACGATAACCACCGCGCGACGCTACACTCATCGGACCACACACATCGGTATGTATGATTTCCAATAAGTCCGTAGCTCGCTCCATCATACCAGAAAATGGAGTCTTAGTCATTTTACCCATCAGACATGCTTCGCATCTTTCAAGTGATTCGAAATCAAGTGATTCAAGAAGTCCATTGGAATGGAGTTTCTTCATATGCTTCACTCCAATGTGACCAAGACGACAGTGCCACATATAGGTCGAGTTATCGCTCAATTTCAAACGTTTAGCTTCTATGTTATTAATATGTGTATTTCCACTATCGAGATTCAATAAGAATAGACCATCTATCAAAGGTGCATGTGCATAAAACATATTACTCATATAAATCGAACAACCATTATTCTCGGACTTAAACAAGTAACCGCCTCACAACAAACATGATCCAGATATAATGTTCATGCTCAACGCAGGCACCGAATAACAATTATTTAAGTATAAAACTAATCTCGATGGTAGATGAAGAGGTAGCGTGCCGACCGCGATCACATCAACCTTTGATCCATTTCCAACGCGCATCGTCACCTCGTTCTTTGCTATCTTTCGTTTATTCTGCAGCACCTGTTTTGAGTTACAAATATGAGCAACCGAACCAGTATCAAATACCCAGGCACTACTACGAGTACTAGTGAGATACACATCAATAACATGTATATCGGATATACCTTTCTTCTTGATGTTGCCGTTCTTCAAATCCGCCAAGTACTTTGGGCAATTCCGCTTCCAGTGACCTTCTCCCTTGCAGTAAAAGCACTCAGTATCAGGCTTAGGTCCAGCCTTGGTCTTCTTCATCGGTGCGGCAACTTTCTTACCACCCTTCTTGAAGTTTCCCTTTTGCTTAGACTTGCCTTTCTTGAATTTGGTGGTCTTATTGACCAACAAAACTTGATGCTCTTTCTTGATCTCCACTTCTGCAGATTTCAACATGGAGAAGAGTTCTGGCAACGTCTTGTTCATGTTTTGCATATTGTAGTTCATCACAAAGTTCTTGTAACTTGGTGGCAGTGATTGGAGGACACGGTAAATCGCCAAAGCATTAGGAATCACTATACCCAAGCTTTGGAGTTTGTTTGCGTGCCCAGACATCTTAAGAACATGCTCACTGATGGAGCTGCCCTCTTCCATCTTGTAGTTAAAGAACTTTTTAGAAGCCTCATAACTCTCAACTGCCGCGTGAGCCTCAAATATCATTTTGAGTTCACGGACAATATCATGTGGGTCATGGTTCTCAAACCTTTTCTGAAGCTCTGATTCCAAACCATACAAGATAGCACACTGAACTGTGGAGTACTGATTCTTCCGAGTGAGGTAAACATTCTTTAATTCATCAGTAGCAGTAGCTGCAGGCGGGTCACCCAGCGGTGCATCCAGCACATAGGTCAAATTACCAGCATTGAGGACAATCCTCAAGTTGCGGAACCAATCCACGAAGTTGCTTCCATTGTTTTCCAAATTTCTTTCTCTAGGAACGCATTAAAATTGATGGTAGGGGCCGCCATTGATCTACAACATATTTGCAATAGGTTAGACTAAGTTTATGACAAATTGAGTTCTAATTAATAGTTATATTAATCTAGGTGAACTCCCGCTCAAAACAATATCCCTCACATTGTTTTAGTGATCACACGAACCAAATCCACCACATCAAAACCGATCATCACGAGAGTTGATCTAGCTTCAATGGCGAACAGTCAACATGTTCATCATATCTACTATATGACTCATGCTTTACCTTCCGGTGATCCGTGTTCCGAGACCATGTTTGTACATGCTAGGCTCGTCAAGATCAAACCTTAGCTTCTGCATGAGCAAATCTGGCTTGCTCATGTTGTATACACTCGCAGAATCTAACACACCCGATCATCACGTGGTGCTTCGAAACAACGAGCTTTAGCAACGGTGCTTACTAAGGATGAACACTTTAAAACTTGAAATTTGTGTGCTTGAGGGATCATCTTATAATGCTACCATCGTTAACTAAGCAATACAAGATGCATAAATGATTAACATCACATGCAATTCATAATATGTGATATGATATGGCCTTTCTTCTTGTGCTTCCGATATCTATCTTCAAGCATGAACATGATCTCCATCATCATCGGCATTGCGTCAAGGTCAATGGCGCCATTCCATGGTTGTCGTCCACCAGCTTCAACTATTACAACTACTTTGAATAGACATGCGGGTCTTAACAGAATTTAAAGACAACCATATGGTTCCTGGCGGTTGCCAACTTACAATAAGGAACATTGCATACATCAAATATAATCACAATCATGGCCATATCACATCACAGCACACCCCTGCAAAACAAAGTTAGACGCCTCTAATTTTCTTTGCATATTTTACGTGGTTTGGGGCTTTCAGTAAGTGTCGTTCTAACTTACAAACAAGAACCACAATGTTGATGTTTGAACTATCAAGTGCCCGTTGTAAATTGGATGTATACTATGATGGGAGAGACAGGCACCTGCAAAGCCACTTATCCAATACAAGTTGCATGTTGAGCGTGGAGCAAGTCTCATGAAAGATGTCATGTAAGGTTAGCCCAGGCCGCTTCATCCCATCATACTGCAAGATGCAAAGTACACAAGAAGCAATTGATAATAGAAGAACCACCGCCCACAATGACCATTGTGTTCTACTCGTGCAACAGATCTACATATAGACACGGCTCTGATACCACTGTAGGGGTTCGTAGCATGGAAAACAAAAAATTTCTACCGCATGCAAACAAACAAGCCAAGATCTATCTACTAGATTGTAACTACCTGGGTAAATTACGCTCCTAGTTACAAGCCTGGATGAGCGGAAATGGTTGAAATAGTACGGTGGGGCCCAAATGCCACTCACAGGTAGACCTTTCGGCCGTCCCAACCATTTCCAAACATCGGGACAAGAACGGGCGGCGTAATCGGCAGGCGAAGGGATCAACTACATACACAAATGAGTATGTATGCAAGCCACCATACAACAGTACATCAGAGCCATTCCATCTAAAAGAAATAGAAATATTGCAACGCCATACGGCAAGATCCAAATATCCTAGATAGATATAATAGTTTAGGATATCTCCTCATACATCAAACATCAGAGTATCAGGCGGAAGCGGCAAACAAGATCCGAGTACGGATAAGAAGCAAATCGGCATAAGATGCCCCATAAATAAACACATCCCGCCCACAGACTCATGGATCCCCGTTCCCGGAATCTCTACACCGAATGATCGTTGCACACATCGTACGTCTCCTCCACCCAGTATCCATCTTGTGAGTGTACCTGTTCATCTGAATCAAATAATTTATCGTGTGAGACCCTAGGGGTACTCAGCAAGTCTTTATGCCTCTAAAGGGGACACAACCTGGGGTGACGCAATTGCAGCAAAAGATAATACCTAGCAATTCTATAGATACTCGCTAACCATCCGCCTAACCAAAGATAGACGGATGTCCGTGAATTAATAACAACAGTTATAACAGTAATATTAACAGATCCATCCTCCTCCTCGCTTACCAACGAGGAAGCGGACGAACAACCCCCCATCCGTTGGCAGTTTTATTATCCATTCCATGAGTGTTGCACTATTTACTAGTCAGTTACTTAGTCAAATTAAAAGCGGTACTTTAGTTATACTTGTCTATGATCAAGAAACTGTGCTCCAAGTCGTCCATAACCGCGGACACGGCTTTCAGAAAGTTTTACCCTGCAGGGGTGCACAAATAGCAACACACACTCGATCAACCTCGGAAAAACCAAATCAAAACCCAACGAGGCATTCACGACAAAGCAATCACCAGATTCAGAAATATTTCAGGGGGCCACCCCATTAAGCTACCCGCAACGAAGTTAGCTGACTCCGATACGGACTCAAGGTTTGGGTGGACGGCTGTAAACGACTGGGAACCCGAAAGTGTGAATGGGCTTGTCGATACCGCGAAAACGTGTCCCGATCCTAAACAGTACAGGTGCAGTACATCGCACAATTTAAATAAAGCAGTAAAGCATGGCATAAGTACAGGATAGTAAATAAAACCTCAAACTAGTTTGTGGCCCCAAGAAATAAGAATGAATCAAGCTCTGGCTCAGGGGGGTCCCATAAGCCTCCCGGATGTGGATAGCGCGAATATTCAAGGAACAGGAATCAAGTACTCGGGGTCCTACGGGACACAAGTGAGCATGAAAAACCAAATAGCAGATATTGCTCACCGGTGCCACTTTCATTAGTTATCCCATTACTACTCAGGTTAAGTTGTTTAGGTACCTCGTTATCCATCAGACACTCACATACCC
This sequence comes from Avena sativa, assembly GCA_916181665.1. NCBI lineage: Eukaryota > Viridiplantae > Streptophyta > Magnoliopsida > Poales > Poaceae > Avena > Avena sativa. The sequence continues at coordinate 129,981,457 of OV702283.1, read as the reverse complement.
TACACATGCTGTTCTACGACTCGCATGGCTCAAACAACTCCTGTAGTAATGGCTCATGGGATGGAGGAACAAGCTTTGGTGGGGTTTAAAAGTAAAGGCTATGCAATACTTGGGATTCAGTTTAATGCAATCGCGACTCAATGATGCAAGAATAAGATAGAGGCAATAGGTACTATATGTATGCAAGCATGTGGTAGTGCTTGCCTGGCAACTCAGTTGAAGCGAGAGAAGGATCTGGGTAGTGCTCCTGGGTTTCTTGGTATATCCCCTGCTCAGCGTCTATTCGAAGAAGAACCAAACAAACAAGGGCCAACATAAATAAAGTGCACAAGCATAAGAATAAAATGCGACAAGCAAACAATCATGCCATGATGAATGATGCACAATTTGCATGGCAATAAAGTAGCATGGCATGGGTGAGGTGTGGAACACAAGAATAAAGCCTTTTACTGAGTTTTAATCATATTTTATCCTCAAATAAGTTGCTGTATACTTTATATTTATATGATGCATGCTGCAATACAGAACATGGAATGCATAAACAGAAAGGTCTCGTCGAGCTAATCATTTTAGACATATCATTTGTTAAATTTGGAGTTATAAATCAAAAGTTATTAATTAATTAATGCAAAAGGGCATTTTAATGTAATTTAAATCAACTTGAAATTTTAAGTGTTCAAAATATATTTTGGATAGCATATTTGAATTCCTCATATTTTTCTGATTTGAAAACATATATTATTTGTATTATTTGAATTCATATTTTAAAAGTTATTTAAATACTGATTTGAATTTGAATTTAAATCAAATTTGAAAAGATTTGAATTAAAACAGACTAACAGAGAAACTTTTATTACTCAGGCAAACCTAGCCACAGTCAGTGACAAGTGGGGCCAGGCTGACTCAGCAGCAAAGCGCGCAGAAAAAGGCTTTTGTCACTGCGAGTTGAGCTAGCCTCAGTGACTGACGGGTGGGGCCAGAGCATCTCCAGGGCCACACGCGGGCGCGGCCAGCGGGCAGCTGACAAGTGGGAGATCCAGGTAGCGCGGGTTAAGGGTTGGAAAGCTGGGGGTGTTTTCTGCAAGACTCCCGCGGAGGCAGACAGGTAGGACCGAGAGGAACGCGGGTTGCAGGAGTCAAAAAGGTGGGGGGGTAAGTGCAAAGTGGCGGCGGCTACTGTTTTTCTTCCTCCGTTTCTGACGAAACTGACGGCGCCGCTCAACAGAGAAAAACAGGGGCGCCCAGGGCTCGATCCTGGGACCTGGCGTGCGTGCGCGGAGGCGGCAGCCACTGCGGTGGAAGGGAGGTTGTTGCATGGTTCAGCTACGCAGCGAGATGAGGCTACGCGATGTGCAGAAACAGACGACGACGACCCCGCCGTGCACAGAGAGCGTTCGACGCTTGGTCCGGCGAGAACAGGAAGCAACGGCGAGGCGGAACATGACAGGGAGGGAGAAAGGCTCACCGCGAAGTCGTCGGAGGGCTTGGATCGGGCCGAGGAGCAGTGGGTCGATGACGAGGCTGGCGGCCGGAGTTCTAGGGTTTGGCTTCGGGAGGCGCTGGTCCTGGGGCTCCTGGTCCTTCTCCTTCTCTCCAGCGGGTACGGGGCGAAGCAGAGGATCCCTCTCGGTCGCCCAGGCCACCTCCACGACGTGCTGGATGGCCAGATCGGCGAGGGCGACGAGGTGCTGGCGGCGGCCGGCTTCGGCTACTGGTGGTCGGAGAGGAAGAAGGGGAAGGAGAGGGGAGGCTCGGGGGGATCTGGCGACGCCAGAGAAGCCGTGTGGGAGGAGGGGAAAGCAGAGAGGAAGAGGAAGATGCCGTGGGGGAGGTGGTGAAGATAAAGGTGGCTTCGGCCACCTTTTCTGCCTCTCCTCACGTGATCGAGCTGGGAGGCAGGGCAGGGGCAGGTAGGCATGGGGGAAGGGACTGCAGGTGGGCTAGGCGGGTGAGGGAGCTCGGGGTGGGGCTGCTGAGGCAGGGGGAGAGAGAAGGGTAGGCTCGGGTGTAGCTAGGGTTTGGAGAGAGGGGGGTATGGCTCGGGTTAGGGCTTGGTTTGGGTGGTATCTAGGTGGGCCAGGGTGGCCAGGTGGGGCCAGGAAGGTAGATAGAAGAGAGAGGCCGAGAGAGAGGAAGGGAGCTAGGGAGGCTCGGTTTAGGGTTTAGAAGAGAGGGGTATGGTGATGGTGGGGTAGGGTTTAGAGATAGAAATAGAGAGAGGGGGGTGATAGGGTTAGGGTGTGATCATGGACAACTCATGATCAAGCACAAGGGTTTTTGGTTTATGGCAAGACCAACACAAAAGAAACAAGCAAAGAGGAAATGGTTGGGAGGAGGAGAGAAGGGGTAGGGGTTTTAGGGTAGGATTAAGATGGTCACACATGGTCATGCAAAAAAAAGAGGGTGATGATTGCATGGCCCATACACAATACTTAATGGCCATGTTTATGCTTGTGAAAACAATAATAATATCATGGCATTATTATTATGCATTCCCAAAATGTGGAATAAAGGCCAAGCAAAAGGAATTAGAATTATATCCATCCCAACCCACATGAGCTAGAGTAAATGCCAAAATAAAATAAAAGCCCATGGGTAATTAGGGTGGTAGAATTATAAGGTGGTGACAAAGAAAGGTGGTGGAGTGGAATAAGGGATATGCCCCCAACTCAACTTGGGCATTAAACAATATATCAATAACCAAATACAATATCAAGAGGCAAATGCAATTGACAATGCATATGAGAGAAGATCCAAAACAAAAAGGGTTTTATATGATGCTCAAATGCAAGGTGGCATGATGACATGAGCATGATATAATTATGATGCAACAATTATATATATGAAGTAGCCATTATATTACTAGACCAAGTAGCATTACAATTGTTAGACAATTGGGATGCTACAACTCTCCCCCACAAAACAGGAATCTCGCCCCGAGATTCTAGGAAGAAGAAGAAGACTCAAAGAGGGTAGGATAGTTGGCACGGAGCTCATCTTCACGCTCCCAAGTGGCTTCATCAACGGAATGGTGCGACCACTGCACCTTGCAGAACTTGATGGACTTGTTGCGAGTCCTTCTTTCGGCGATCTCAAGGATTTTTGTGGGGTGTTCTTGATAAGACAGGTCTTCTTGGAGATTGATTAGCTCATGATCCACGGTCCTGCCGGGATCCTTGAAGCACTTCTTGAGTTGAGAGATGTGAAAAACATCATGGACCTTGAGTTTTTCCGGGATCTCAAGAGCATAAGCAACTTCTCCTCTTCTTCCACGAATTTTGAAAGGACCGATGTATCTAGGAGCCAGCTTTCCTTTGATACCAAAACGGTGCGTGCCTTTCATGGGAGTGACACGAAGGTAAACGAGATCACCAGGGACATACACCATGTCCGTGTGCTTCCTGTCGTAATTGCTCTTCTGGCGACTTTGAGCAATCTTCAGATTTTCAAGAATGATGTGCACCTTCTCCTCCGCTTGAGTTACAATGTCAGGGCCAAACCAAATTCTTTCTCCTGCACCCGACCAACCAATCGGAGTTCTGCATTTGCGGCCATAGAGAGCCTCAAATGGTGCCATCTTTAGACTTTTCTAGAAGCTGTTGTTGTAAGAGAATTCAGCATAAGGAAGACATTCTTCCCACTTCATGCCAAAAGAGATGACGCAAGCACGAAGCATATCCTCCAGAATCTGATTGATCCTTTCAACTTGTCCTTGCGACTGAGGGTGGTAAGCTGTGCTGAAGTTCAATTTTGTTCCCAAAGCATTTTGGAAACTTTCCCAGAACTTGGAAGTGAAGATGCTCCCACGGTCTGAACTGATCTCAAGTGGAACCCCATACAGAGAGACAATTCTATTGATATAGAGCTCAGCCAACTGAATTCCAGAAATTGTTTCCTTGACGGGGAAGAAGTGAGCCACTTTAGAAAGCCTGTCAATGACAACAAAGATTGCATTGTTTCCCTTCTGCGACCTTGGAAAACCCGTGATGAAGTCCATCTCTACTTTCTCCCATTTCCATTCCGGGGGTTTCAATGGCTGTAGAAGACCGTAAGGTTTCTGATGAACAGCTTTCACTCTGCGGCAGACATCACACTCCGAGACATACTTGGCACAATATCGTTTCAATCCCGGCCACTAATATTGTGTTTTCAAGTCCATGTACATCTTTGTGCTGCCAGGGTGGATAGAAAGAACAGATTCATGCGCCTCCTTGAGGACTTGCTCTCTCAAACCCGGGTAGTTCGGAACAAACATCCGGTGTTCAAAGAAAAGCGTGCCTTGATCATCGACGTGGAAGGACTCATACTTCGGAAGCTGAAGTTTTGAGATGATCTTTTTGGTGTGCGGATCACCACGCTGAAAGGAGCGAACCTTTTCTTCCAAGAGAGGAGTAGCCAGAAGGTTCAGGAGATGCCCTTGTTCCACAATTTCAAGGTTGAGCTGACGGAATTCCTCGCACAAGAGAGGCTGTTGTTCTTCCATCATGAGGTTATTGACATAAGCTTTGCGGCTGAGAGCATCGGCCATGACATTAGCTTTGCCCGGAGTGTAGTTGATTGTCAAATCAAAATCATTGATTGCTTCAATCCACCTCCTCTGCCGAAGGTTGAGATCAGGCTGAGTGAAGATATACTTCAGACTCTTGTGATCAGAAAAGATTTCACAACGGTTGCCCAGCAAGTAATGCCTCCATAGTTCAAAGCAAATACAACTGCTGCGAGCTCGAGGTCATGTGTAGGATAGTTGATCTCATGCGTCTTCAACTGTCGAGAGGCATAAGCAACAACTTGTTTTTCTTGCATAAGGACCGCACCCAATCCTTGCAAAGAGGCGTCACAGAATATCTGGAAAGGCTTAGATGTGTCTGGAGGAACCAAGACTGGCGTGGAAGTGAGCTTCTCTTTGAGTGTCTCAAAGCTTGCTTGACATGCAGGAGTCCAAAGGTATTTCTTGCCTTTCTTGAGGAGATCGGTAAGAGGCTTTGCTATCTTTGAAAAGTTCTGAACGAAGCAACGGCAATAACTAGCCAAACCAAGGAAACTCCGCACTTCTTTGACATTAACAGGAGGAAGCCATTCAACAATTGTCTTCACAGTTTCCGGGTTGACTGCAATGCCCTTGGCAGATATGACGTGACCAAGATAGGTTACTTGAGGCAGCCAAAACTCACACTTGGAGAACTTTGCATACAAGCGGTTCTCACGAAGCTTGTTTAGGACACACCGAAGGTGTTCTTCATGTTCTTCCTTTGACTTAGAATAGACTAGGATGTCATCCAGATAGACCACAACGAACTTATCAAGATACTCCATGAAAACCGAGTTCATGAGCCTCGAGAAGGTGGCAGGTGCGTTGGTGAGACCGAAAGACATGACCGTGTACTCATACAGGCCATAGCGGGTGGTGAAAGCTGTTTTAGGAACATCTTCCTTGCGAATCTTGATTTGATGATAACCACTTCTCAAGTCAAGCTTAGAGAACACCACAGCTCCAGCTAGCTGATCGAAGAGATCATTAATCCGTGGAAGGGGATATTTATTCTTGATGGTTTTAGCATTGAGAGCCCGATAGTCAACACAAAGTCTATCAGTCCTGTCTCGCTTCTTCACAAAGATTGTTGGGCTACCCCAAGAAGAGGTACTGTGTTGAATGAAACCCAACTTCTCTTGTTCATCAAGTTGACGTTTGAGTTCAGCCAACTCAGCAGGACCCATTTTATAAGGCCGCTTGGAGATAGGAGCCGTTCCAGGTTCAAGCTCAATTACAAACTCAACCTCACGATCCGGAGGCATACCCGGCAACTCTTCAGGAAAGACATCTGGGAACTCACAGACCACCGGAACACTCTGAATAGCTTCCATAGCATCATCATTCAGAGCCGCCAAAGAGAAAAGCTGGATAGCAGGAGTCAGACTTGGAGAAAAGACTATATGGCCTTCAGGAATCTTCAGAGAAACCGAGCGTTCAGCACAATCAATCACAGCTGCATTTGCTGTCAACCAATCCATGCCCAAGATGACATCAATGTCAGAATTGCCCAGAACAATTAAGGACGCCGAGAACGAAGAGCCACCAATCTCAATTTGATTGCCATGGCTGATATGAACAGCCCTCATGTTTGAACCAGGAGATTGTACCACCAGACGACGTGATAAGGGAACCATATCCAGATCATGCTCATGCGCAAACTTATGCGAAACAAAAGAATGCGAAGCACCAGAATCAAACAAAACTCGTGCAGGGACTGAGTTAACGGGAAGCATACCCATCACAACTCCAGGTGTATGCTCAGCTTGAGCGGCGTTGACACAGTTGGCACGAGCAACAGTAGACCCGGGCTTGGTTTTGATGTTGAGAGCCCGAGGTGGTGGTGCACGAACCAAAGGAGAGCTTGCCGCAGATCTTGGAGGTGGTGGAGGAAGAGCTTTGTTTTTCATCAGACAGTTCCAGTACTGATGCCCAGTGTCTCCGCAAGTGAAACAAGCACCAGGTGGACGTGGAGCAACGTAGCCAGGGACTCCGCCAGGCGCTCCAGGGTAGTGGTGGTTGTAGCCCCTGGGAGCAGCAGTGAGGAAGTTTGGTGGCCTTGCCGCATAGCTTGCAGGTCTTGGTGGAGCCGGGAGCGACGGTGGGGTGTTAGGAACCCAGACACGACGCTTAGAAGGAGTTGACATAGCTGAAGAGCTTGCTGCATCACGGTTGTGTTTCTTTGACTCCTCAAACACTTGCTTACTTGCTTCTTCCTGCAGAGCTGTATGCTGAAGTTCCAGAAAAGACGCCGGCCTTGCATGTGTGATTGCATATTTAATCGATGCATTGAGCCCTTGCCGGAACCTCTTTTGCTTCTTCTTGTCATCAGAGATCTCATCGCCACCATAACGAGAAAGGTTCATGAAGTTCCTGATGTAGGTATTGACATTGTCATTTCCCTGCTTGAGGTTGAGAAACACTTCCTTCATCCTCTCCATGACAATTTTTGACAGATACTGCTCTTTGAACGCTCCAGTGAACTGTTCCCAAGTAGGCTGAAAATCAGTGCGGTTTGCCTTCAGGTAATTCTCCCACCAGAGAGCTGCATCTCCCTTCAGAAGGTGAGTGGCACACTTTACCCATTCTTGCTCAGGAACATCAGCAGTCGTCAGTAGCCTTGACATCTCACGCAACCAATCATCAGCATCAAGTGGTTGATCAGAAACATCAAATTGGCGTGGGTTGAACTTCAGGAAGCTTTTGATGTCTCCTCGCTTGGGAGGTGGAGGTAGCGGAGCAAACTCATTCCTCCTGACACTTTCTTCGAAACGCTGCTGGTTCTGCTGCATTGCTGCCAAGGCATTGGTGATGCTTGACAACGCGGCCCCCAGTTCAGGTTGTATGTCCTCATCAGAACGGCGTGGTGGTGCCATCCTGTGATTGATATAAAACACAAGTCAGTACTATAATGAAGAATAATAATAATCCAAAATAGTACCAAGATGGAATTAACCAAGATTAAAGGATACAATTTACTAAGATGATATTAAAATATCAACAAAGTTCAAAGCACCTAGAAGATATTAAGCATATCGCACACGACTGAAAAGGAGTGTGATACACAGATATATCAAAGAAAAATTTTCCGCAAATTTCGGCATTAAAATACCAGTAGATGCGCAAAATCACTTAACGGATCAAGATTAGTGACTCTACCAATTCAATATACAAAAGCGAATGATAAGAGTAGTGGTATGGTCGCGACTCCATCCCGCACTCAAAGCATTACTCCGCACATGAATAAGTAGAACACATATCCTAACCCCTTCTTCTCACGATGAACCTAAAGATTGGTAACTACGGAAACGAACACCCCAAACAAGATAACGTCGGATAACAAAGGGTAAGACAGATCGCGGCGGTATACAACGAATCAGATAGATCGCGTCGGTTTGCAAAAGCCTGTCGGTATGGAATGTACCAACAGTTGATAACCAACAGGCCGATTGTGATAACAACTTGGATGCAACAGATAGACAAGGAATTACACACACACAACCTATGGTACTACGGAAACCCCGAACACGTGAATCCTAGTTTGAACTGTTAAGAAGAGGATTGAAAATGTTACACTTCCTTACCAGAAAAGGGTGGGTAGGTGGGTAAGAAGAAAAGTGGAAGCAGTCCTACTCTCACGTTTTGTTTTTCCCTAGTATACATAACTACCAAAAATATTTGCTAGACTGACAACGACCATTTGGCTGAGACCCTGAAGGGCGGGATGGCTCTGATACCAATTGTAACTACCTGGGTAAATTACGCTCCTAGTTACAAGCCTGGATGAGCGGAAATGGTTGAAATAGTACGGAGGGGCCCAAATGCCACTCACAGGTAGACCTTTCGGCCGTCCCAACCATTTCCAAACATCGGGACAAGAACGGGCGGCGTAATCGGCAGGCGAAGGGATCAACTACATACACAAATGAGTATGTATGCAAGCCACCATACAACAGTACATCAGAGCCATTCCATCTAAAAGAAATAGAAATATTGCAACGCCATACGGCAAGATCCAAATATCCTAGATAGATATAATAGTTTAGGATATCTCCTCATACATCAAACATCAGAGTATCAGGCGGAAGCGGCAAACAAGATCCGAGTACGAATAAGAAGCAAATCAGCATAAGATGCCCCATAAATAAACACATCCCGCCCACAGATCTCATGGATCCCCGTTCCCGGAATCTCTACACCGAATGATCGTTGCACACATCGTCCGTCTCCTCCACCCAGTATCCATCTTGTGAGTGTACTTGTTCATCTGAATCAAATAATTTATCGTGTGAGACCCTAGGGGTACTCAGCAAGTCTTTATGCCTCTAAAGGGGACACAACCTGGGGTGACGCAATTGCAGCAAAAGATAATACCTAGCAATTCTATAGATACTCGCTAACCATCCGCCTAACCAAAGATAGACGGATGTCCGTGAATTAATAACAACAGTTATAACAGTAATATTAACAGATCCATCCTCCTCCTCGCTTACCAACGAGGAAGCGGACGAACAACCCCCCATCCGTTGGCAGTTTTATTATCCATTCCATGAGTGTTGCACTATTTACTAGTCAGTTACTTAGTCAAATTAAAAGCGGTACTTTAGTTATACTTGTCTATGATCAAGAAACTGTGCTCCAAGTCGTCCATAACCGCGGACACGGCTTTCAGAAAGTTTTACCCTGCAGGGGTGCACAAATAGCAACACACACTCGATCAACCTCGGAAAAACCAAATCAAAAACCAACGAGGCATTCACGACAAAGCAATTACCAGATTCAGAAATATTTCAGGGGGCCACCCCATTAAGCTACCCGCAACGAAGTTAGCTGACTCCGATACGGACTCAAGGTTTGGGTGGACGGCTGTAAACGACTGGGAACCCGAAAGTGTGATTGGGCTTGTCGATACCGCGAAAACGTGTCCCGATCCTAAATAGTACAGGTGCAGTACATCGCACAATTTAAATAAAGCAGTAAAGCATGGCATAAGTACAGGATAGTAAATAAAACCTCAAACTAGTTTGTGGCCCCAAGAAATAAGAATGAATCAAGCTCTGGCTCAGGGGGGTCCCATAAGCCTCCCGGATGTGGATAGCGCGAATATTCAAGGAACAGGAATCAAGTACTCGGGGTCCTACGGGACACAAGTGAGCATGAAAAACCAAATAGCAGATATTGCTCACCGGTGCCACTTTCATTAGTTATCCCATTACTACTCAGGTTAAGTTGTTTAGGTACCTCGTTATCCATCAGACACTCACATACCCTACACATGCTGTTCTACGACTCGCATGGCTCAAACAACTCCTGTAGTAATGGCTCATGGGATGGAGGAACAAGCTTTGGTGGGGTTTAAAAGTAAAGGCTATGCAATACTTGGGATTCAGTTTAATGCAATCGCGACTCAATGATGCAAGAATAAGATAGATGCAATAGGTACTATATGTATGCAAGCATGTGGTAGTGCTTGCCTGGCAGCTCAGTTGAAGCGAGAGAAGGATCTGGGTAGTGCTCCTGGGTTTCTTGGTATATCCCTTGCTCAGCGTCTATTCGAAGAAGAACCAAACAAACAAGGGCCAACATAAATAAAGTGCACAAGCATAAGAATAAAATGCGACAAGCAAACAATCATGCCATGATGAATGATGCACAATTTGCATGGCAATAAAGTAGCATGGCATGGGTGAGGTGTGGAACACAAGAATAAAGCCTTTTACTGAGTTTTAATCATATTTTATCCTCAAATAAGTTGCTGTATACTTTATATTTATATGATGCATGCTGCAATACAGAACATGGAATGCATAAACAGAAAGGTCTCGTCGAGCTAATCATTTTAGACATATCATTTGTTAAATTTGGAGTTATAAATCAAAAGTTATTAATTAATTAATGCAAAAGGGCATTTTAATGTAATTTAAATAAACTTGAAATTTTAAGTGTTCAAAATATATTTTGGATAGCATATTTGAATTCCTCATATTTTTCTGATTTGAAAACATATATTATTTGTATTATTTGAATTCATATTTTAAAAGTTATTTAAATACTGATTTGAATTTGAATTTAAATCAAATTTGAAAAGATTTGAATTAAAACAGACTAACAGAGAAACTTTTATTACTCAGGCAAACCTAGCCACAGTCAGTGACAAGTGGGGCCAGGCTGACTCAGCAGCACAGCGCGCAGAAAAAGGCTTTTGTCGCTGCGGGTTGAGCTAGCCTCAGTGACTGACGGGTGGGGCCAGAGCATCTCCAGGGCCACACGCGGGCGCGGCCAGCGGGCAGCTGACACGTGGGAGATCCAGGTAGCGTGGGTTAAGGGTTGGAAAGCTGGGGGTGTTTTCTGCAAGACTCCCGCGGAGGCAGACAGGTAGGACCGAGAGGAGCGCGGGTTGCAGGAGTCAAAAAGGTGGGGAGGGGTAAGTGCAAAGTGGCGGCGGCTACTGTTTTTCTTCCTCCGTTTCTGACGAAACTGACGGGAAACAAGCAAAGAGGAAATGGTTGGGAGGAGGAGAGAAGGGGTAGGGGTTTTAGGGTAGGATTAAGATGGTCACACATGGTCATGCAAAAAAAAGAGGGTGATGATTGCATGGCCCATACACAATACTTAATGGCCATGTTTATGCTTGTGAAAACAATAATAATATCATGGCATTATTATTATGCATTCCCAAAATGTGGAATAAAGGCCAAGCAAAAGGAATTAGAATTAGATCCATCCCAACCCACATGAGCTAGAGTAAATGCCAAAATAAAATAAAAGCCCATGGGTAATTAGGGTGGTAGAATTATAAGGTGGTGACAAAGAAAGGTGGTGGAGTGGAATAAGGGATATGCCCCCAACTCAACTTGGGCATTAAACAATATATCAATAACCAAATACAATATCAAGAGGCAAATGCAATTGACAATGCATATGAGAGAAGATCCAAAACAAAAAGGGTTTTATATGATGCTCAAATGCAAGGTGGCATGATGACATGAGCATGATATAATTATGACGCAACAATTATATATATGAAGTAGCCATTATATTACTAGACCAAGTAGCATTACAATTGTTAGACAATTGGGATGCTACATAGATTGTAGCAACGAGTCGATAGAGGAACTCACCCTCGAAGATTCCAAAGCGGTTAACGGGAGCAGATTCTCGTGGGTGATATAGTCGTACTCTTACCGATCTCAAGATCGCGTAGATGATCCTTCCGGCGCTGCGTTTCGGTAGCGCTTCCGCAGTCGGTCACACGTTCGATACTCTATGAAGACCTTCCTCTCCCTTGTTCCAGCAGGCAGCGGAGGTTGTAGCACTCCCCTCGCGATTCCGGCAGCACGACGGTGTGGTACCGAAAGTAGAGGGGAGATCTCGCAGGGCTTCGCCTTAAGCCGGAGCGAGTATGGTGGACTATGAGAGAGGCCTTGGTGATCTAGGGTTTAGAGGCACCAAGGGAGGAGCTTGGCCGGCGGCTAGGGCTTGGGGAAGCCCCAAGTCGGCGACTTGGAGAAACCCTAGGGGCGGCGGTGACTTGGAGGAGGCCGGCGGCTAGGGCTAGGGTTTTGGGTGGCGTTGGGTGTAGGGAAGAGGGGCAGCCCTGCACCTCCTTATATAGGTGGGAGGGCGCGGCTTGGGAGGAGGGATTCCTCCCCCAAGTCGGCCTCCTAGGCCGGCGGGTGGAGGGAGGAGGACTTCCTGCCAAGTAGGTTTCCTACTCTCCCTCCACCAAGCAAACTTGCGGTTTGACTTTTTCAAATTGGCGTTTGACTTTCAAACTAGGATTTGATTTCTCCCTTTATTTTGCCCAGCCAAGTCACCTAGTACATGATGCAACCATTCCATATTGTAATGACACATTCATGTACCCTTCCCCTCCGGAGTGTCGGACCTTCCGGACCCTTCTAGAACATTCCCGATGAAAACACCGGAATCATTCCCCAACTCCGAAACAGGACTTTCCTTATATGAATCTTATTCTCCGGACCATTACGGATCTCCTCGTGATATCCCGGATCCCATCCGAGACTCCGAACAACATTCGGTCTCTTACTCATCATTCCATAACTACTCAACAACATCGAATCCTTAAGTGTGTCTCCCTACGGTTCATGAATTATGCGGACATGATCGAGACACTTCTCCGATCAATAACCAATAGAGGAATCTGGAAATTCATATGGCTCCCACATATTTCTACGATTACTTTGCGATCGAATGAACCACTTACATACGATACCAATTTCCCTTTGGCTCACGATAGTTTACTTATCCGAGGTTTTGATCATCGGTATCTCTGCATACCTAGTTCAACCTCGTTACTGATAAGTACTCTTTTCTTGTTCCCGTGATATGTGATCCCTTGTGAGCTAGTCACATGCTTGCAAGCTAATTGGATGACATTCCACCGAGAGGGCCCAGAGTATATCTATCCGTCATATGGATGGACAAATCCCACTCTTGATCGATGTGTCTCAACCCATACTTTCCGAACACTCAATGCCACCTTTATAGCCACCCAGTTACGGTGTGGTGTTTGATGTCATCAAAGCATCCTTCCGGTGATGGTGATAAGCATGATCTCATGGTCGAAGGAATTAGGTTACTATGTATCAGAAAGCTTATAGCAATTGAACTATTAAAATGACTTGATCTTTATGCTACGCTTATCTATAGGAGTATGTCCATCATACCATTCTCCTAATGATATGATCTTGTTGTCAACAACATCTCAATGTTCATGATCAGTAAACCATGATCATCTATTAACCAACAAGCGTATTATAAAGAGGCTTTACTAGGGACTCTAATTTAGTTTACAAATCACACAAGTATTAATGTTTTCGGTTAATACTGTTGTAGCATGAATGTAAACATTTATCATAAACACAAAGATATAATAATAATTACATTTATTATTGCTTCTAGGGCATATCTCCAACTCCGACATACAAAGATTTTTTACGAATTTTTACAGTGGAGCACAAAAATCTATTTCGGGACAACAACTTTCCAGAATCTTCTCTCTCATTAGAGGTTATTCTTGGCACAAAAACCGCACAAAAAGGATAAGGAGAGGTTATTACAGAAGTAATAACTTCCAAGACTTAATAAAACTATTGGGTTATCTTCTAAGAAGTACTTTTCTTTAACGTCTTTAAGCTAGGCTTGATAGTTTGAGAAGATACTCACATAAGAAATATGAATTGAAGTAAAAGAGAGCATAAAGAAGCAAATTTAAAACACGTTTAACTCTACCCCACTTTCTATGCATAGGAATCTTATAAAGAAACAAGTCATGAAAGCACAAAGCAACAAGCATAGGATAGCAAAATAAGTGCAACTTCAAAAATTTCAACATAAAGAGAGGAAACTTAATATTTTTGAGATACATAAAACCATGTTTCTCTCTCTCATAATAACTTTCAGTAGCAACATGAATAAAATTAACAATACAACTATCACATAAAACATTCTTACCATTAACCACATGCATAAAATGATAATTACTCTCCACATAAGCATAGTCATTCTTATTGATTGTAGTGGGAGTAAATTCAACAAAATAGCTATCATTGTTATTCTTATCACCATAATCATCAAATATAGGAGGCAGATTGTAATCACAATTAACTTTCTCCTCAATAGTAGGTGGACTGAAAATATTATATTCATCATTGTAATCATCATATATTGAAGGTAAAGTATCATCAAAGCAAATTTTCTCCTCTAAAGCTGAGAAACTAAAAAGATCATTTTCATAAAAACTAGCTTCCCCAGGCTTAGACGTTTCCATAGCATTAGCAATAATGGTGTCCAAAAAATTCATACTAATAACATTGCTATTAGCATGCAAATAAAGCTTCATAGATTTTTTAATTTTCTCTTCAAACACTTCATGTCCCAACTCAAGATAAATACTATAAAGCTCTCTAATTTTCTTGCCGAAAGGTCGCAACACGACGTGCGTGAGGAGGCGAGGTGGGAATGGCGGCGTGAGCGCGGGGGAAGTCCAAGGGCGCGCAAGCGAGAGAGATATCGTGCGCCGGTGTCCGGACAGCAAATTTGGGGCGCGCGTGCTAGAAAAAATTTCACGTGTCGAAAAATTTAGCGCGCCCACTTGAGACGGAAAAACAGCCCCCCGCGCGCTATATTGACGGTTATTTTTTGCGCGCGGGTTTTTACAGCTTCGGTTGAAGTTGCTCTTAGAAAAACTTTTGATTCAAGCTTTCCTCTGGAGTCTGACCCGGAAATATTTTAAGAAACGTGCAGACCACAAAATAGAATTCAGGCTGCCTATCAAACAAGCCCGTTATTTCAGCTTCCACTTTGATGTTTTGTTTTCATACTGTTTCCATTTCAGCCCCAGTCTCTCCCTAGTCCGATCTCTAGTGAGCGACAGAATCACACGCGCAATTCTAGCAGCATATTATCCTCTCTATCTAAAATTAGCTAGCTTGCATTTGTTTAGATTCGTATATATCTACACAGTAAAACACGCTTTAAGTAGATATGAATCTAGATAATGTGAGTCGGTTAATTCTGGAGGAGGGAATAGTTTTTTGTGTTAGCAGTCTTTAAGCAACATAAGTTGACTGCAAAAACTGAAATAGCCATCTTGGTTTGTCGCAATTTGAGTCTTGCGGATAATTGGGTGTTCTTTTGCGGGATAGCCGCAGAGTATAAAACGTACTGCAAGCTAGTGGAATAACTGAGTGCAGCACAAATCTTCCTGCACTTTGCTGAAGAAACGAAACTTCTCTGCCAAACATCGCAACCGGAGCTATATCACACGTGGCTACATCTCTGCCAAAAGATCTAGCGGAAGAAGAAAGACACAACGTGACCCTGCCTAGCATGATTCTGTCCAGCCCCCTCCATGAAGCCGATCGCGACAGGCAAGAGTTGGCAGTGGAATTCTCCGCGATCCGCACGAGTCACGTGTGCAGTTTATATATCACCATCTCCATCCATCCAGTGAGCTGCCCATGTCTCGCATCACACCAACATACTTATTTGCTGTCGTCGAGTGTTCCAGGGTATACTGGCTGTACTTTACTTCTGAATGAAAGCTGACTTGCAGGAGATTCTTTCTGTATTTCGGTGAGGAAACGCAACTCCAGTTCAGTCGATCAACCCATGCTGCTCTGCCTCCATCCAAAAGTCAAAATCTTACAGTGGACCCCAAGCCAGTGCAAACTGCAGTAGTTTTATCATCACTTTTGAAGAAGTCGAGAGAGACTTCAGACTTCAGCAACAATGGCTGACTTTGCGGTCAGTGCATGGCTTTCATCTTTTTCATATCCTACATTTCCGGTAGAGTATTACTTGGAAGAAGAAAAGGAACATCTTTTCATTCTCCAGTTTTTGGCCAAACCCCTGGAATCTGGAGTACTAACTTCTTTAAGCAAAACGAGTTGGCTCTGAAATAGCAGATCAGTGTTACAGAGTACTAGCTTCTTTAAGCATTTCACTGAGGAAACACAAATTCAGTTCAATCAATCAATCAACCAATACTACTTTGCCTCCATTCATACCTCAAATCTTACAGTGATAAAAAAAAAAAACGAAGCTACTAGTACTAACTACTAATAACACTCATGAAAAGTCTGAGAGTTTTCAGACTTATCTAACAGTATGAATTTGTATACGACGAAACATATTTACTCTACCTACTGTACAACAAGTGTACGTACGTAAGTACGTATGTGCAGATACAAATTCCGACGGCCACTCCCCACGAGGGGGCTACTCGGCCTTGCTGATGGAAACCTCCAACTCGCCGGCAGGAACATTGTCGGCGGCGAGGAGGACGGCGCGGACGTCCTCAACGTCGGCGTCCTCGTCACCAGCCGAAGATAACGATCCGTGGAAGCTGTCAGCCGGCACGGGCTTCAGGAACTCGACCCAGCCGGTCCCCTTGAGGTGCTCCACGCCGAAGTACATGGCGACCCCGGTGGCGGCCACGGCGCCGCTGACGACGAAGGTCCTGGCCGATGCCAGGCACATGACGGTGGCGATGAGCAACACGGGTGGGACGCACATGGCAGTGGCGCCCTTGGAGCCGAGCGGGATACGGTAGGGGCGGGGCAGGTCCGGGTCCTTGAACCGCAGCTTCACGAAGGCCGCGAACACGGCCAGCATGCCCAGCCCGTACAGGAAGTTGAGGAACTCGATGATCTCCTGGAAGCTCATGAAGGACAGGACCAACACTCCCGCCGCCGAGCACAGGATGCTGAACGTCGGAGTCCCGTGCCGCGATCTACACAATGCATCGGGAGAAACGTGAGAATTTTTGTGGATGATCGAAGATCAGAATATACGCGAGATTCAGATTTACCTGCGGGCGAAGATGGCGGGGATCATGCCCATCTCGGCCATGCCGAGGAGCTGGAAGGAGTCGCTGCTCATCTCGGCCTCGAAGAGGCCCATGTTGGACATGGCTGCCGCGGCCTGGATCCAGACGCGCAGCCAGGGCCCGCCGATCCTCTGCCCAACCTGGGAGAAGAACCCGTCCGTCCACTCCGCCGCGGTCTCCGACGGCAGCGCGCCGGTGCCGGCCAGGAGCGGGATGAGGTACGCGCCGACGACCAGCCCCACCGCACCGAACACCGCCTTGGGGAACGTCTTCCTCGGCTCGTCGACCTCGCCGGCCAGCGTGCTGGCCTTGTCCCAGTAGTTGAGGTTCCAGAACATGGAGTTGAAGAACCCTCGCGGATCAATGGCCTTCGGATTGACGGCGAGCCAGCGAGAAGGGCGGATATTGGGGACTGCGAGGACGGTGAGCGCGACGAAGGGGGAAAGCGAGAAGGCGGTGAGGAAGAGCGCCGAGAGGCCGACGAGGTGGAGGCCGCGGTAGTTGAGGTAGGTGAGCCCGGCGGTGAGCGCGAGCACGGCGAGCGAACGCAGCGGAGAGGGCAGGGCGAGGCCACCGGAGCGGAGGTAGTCTAGGAAGAGCACCGGATAGAGTGCGTTGTCGAGGGTGCCGGAGGCCCACTTGGAGAAGCCGACGAGGAAGGCCGCCGTGGGGCCGAACGCGGCGGAGACCCAGGCCACGTAGCCGGCGTTGGTGGGGAAGGCGGAGGCGAGCTCGGCCGTGATGAGCGCCTCCGGGAGTGACCAGAGGACAGGGAGGATTAGGAAGCCGAGGATAGGGAGCAGCGCGCCGCCGCCCGCGCGGACCGAATCCTCGATGCCGAACGGGCCGCCCGAGACGTCGTAGAAGATGAGAGCGATGAGAGGGAGCACCGTCAGGGGCTTCCGCCGCGGCGGGGATTCTCCCTCGATCCCTCCACCGCCGGTCATCGGGTCAACGGCCGCCCACCGCCGCCCGCGCGCGACGAGGGGGTTAGAGGTGATTACGTCTGGGGAGCTGTGTGGAGATTGGGAATGGTGTCCAAGTATTTGGGGGTCGTGACTTGGGAGGATTGCAATGAGGTTCCGGTGGAAGATTCTGTACGTTTTCCGGCCCGCACGTCGGTGTCGAGAAAATCTATGATTTGATGCTGGAATTTGTTGACGCCTTTGATTCGAAGGAGATTCGTAAAAATGTTTTTAGGATTTTTTTTTGTAAATTGGTTGTTAATTTACCGATTGGAATTCTGTAGGATTAATCTGTATTCTTTTTTGAAGGAAAGTTTATATCCATTCAAGTATCTTGTAAAAAATTCTATGTTCCTGTGACAAACACCATTTGATCTAAATTCATATATTTTTATAATTAGAAAATGATATAGTTCATTCCAAAATCGCGTGGCTTATGCCCCCCGGTCCTTGCGTCGAACACGTGTCCTCTCCACGGACAACTTTATCCTTACTCTCGATTCTTCTTGTCAACCCAATTATTTTCGTTCCTTCTACCACGCAACGACATCCATGACGATCCAAGCATCCCCCGATCTCTACCAACCGACTCTTCGACGATCCGCCCAGTTTCTCCACAGGTGTGATGCTCCCTGCTCTCCCCTCCCCAGAGCTCTACCGCGTCGCCTCTCCCAGCAACGCGCCACCGTGTCGCCTCTCCCCAGCAACAAGCTGCCACACTGCCCCAATGTCACTCCTCCGTCACTCTCCTCCTCCCCGTCACCTCCCATTCCATGGCCATGGGGACTGCTGAGCTCGGGCTATCGGTGGAGGATGTGATGGTGATGCCGCCTAGGCATGTGTTGCTCTGGTGGCACCGCCCGTGCGGGTGGTGTTTCTCCCTGCGGTGGGCGGCGTTACTCATACCGCAGACTAGTTTTGTGGCATCCCGCAAAACCACTACTAGAAAATCGCGTTGTTTTTGGTGCATTGCATCACCATGACATCATCATGCATCTTTGGCTCTCAGAATATTGTAGCTAAAAACTATTTCGTCTGATACAATACCTCTTCTCTTATTTCAAAACAAGTCTTATAATTATCTGTTAAATTAATTGCCTAAAAATTATTTTGCTAAAAAGATTTAAAACAAGACAACACCATAAATATTTTACAAACTAATAAAACCCAAACCCTAATCTATTCCTACCCAAACCTAGTCTACCCACCAATCACAGCTTGCCACCTCACCGTCCCTCCACCTCATCACTCCACCCATCCACCTCACCAATCCACACCCCATCCCCTCTCTCTCCCTTCCACACAGCCAACCCCACCCCCCCTTCTCTCTCTCTCCCCGACAGCCTGGCCCCACCCCTTTCCAGCCCCACTCTCCACCCCACCTCTCACACACGCGGTCGACCCCAGCCCACCCGCGGGCCCCGCTCCCCTCTGGCCCAACACACACACAACACACGCACGCCACAGTCCCTGGCCCACCCCGGTCCCACCACCCACCGACCCCGCTCGTCCTCTCTCCCCTCCCCTCGTCTCTCCCACGCGTCCGCCGCCCTTCTCTCCCGCCTCTCCGGCGCAGCCCTGGCCGCTCTTCCCCACCTCGCCTCTTGCTGCCGCCCTTCAGGCGCTCTCGCCACCGCCCCGACAGACGCCGCCGCCCGCCGCCTCTCCCGGGCTTTCTCCTCCCCACCTCGCCTGACCCCAGCACGCCCGGCCTCCTCCGTCCTCTTCCCCTCCGGCCAGGCAAGCTCGCCCCGGCCGCGTTGCCTCCGTCGCCGCCCCGCCCTCTGCTTCCTCGGCGCCGGCAGCCAGCGTCACCGGCGCCCCTCCTCGTCCGCCCCCGCTCCTCCCCAGTTCCCGCGCCGCCGTCGGCCGCGCCCTGCGCCGTCCCGAGCTCCACCCCGCCGCCGGCGACCCCCAGCCGCCGCCTCTTCGCCATCGCCTTGGCTGCCCTCTGCAAGCCCGGCCGCCCCGCCTTCCCCGCCCGGCCCGCCGGCGCTCCTCTGCAGCCGCCGTCTAGCTCCCCGCGACCCGAGCGCCGCCTCCCTTCTCCTTGGGATCTTCCGCCGTCGTGCTCTGCCACCACCCCGTGCCGGCCCGTGCTCCTCCCTCTCTGGCGCGCCAGGCGCCGCCCAGGCGGCCCCACGCCGACCGTCGCCGCCGTGTTCCCCGGCCACCGCTCGCCCCGCCGCCCAACCACCGTTCCGCCACCGCGCCTCACCAAGCCGACGCCGCAGTGGTGCTCCGTCCAGCGCCGACCCCACCTCGTTGGGCCCCACCGTCACCCTGGTTGCATTCAAGCCTATAGCTGTAACCGTTGACCTCAGGACGCGTGGACCGGTTGTATCTGAATATCCGATGCCGCCATGTTGTTGTCCAAGATACCAAGACCCACAAGGTTTTCCTCGGTGGCAAGACCGTCGTGAATCGTCAAGTTCGTCAACCGACAACGCCTCTCAAGCCCGTCTTCGCAAGATCTCCGTCTTCGCAAGTTCTCCGACCCCGATGAACCATCGGCGCCACATTCCCAGATCGCCCCGGACCCGATGACCGCCAAGCTCTTCTTCACGGAGATCAAAGACCGTTGTCCGAGACCCTGAAGACCGATCCCGGCGCCCGAAGCCGAGAACCCCGACAAGAACCACGACACGGATACACCGAGTTCTCCATCGAGGACACCAAGGCCGTCGACATGGAACCGAAGGACGTCAAGCACCGCACCCCGAACGCCAAGACCGTCCCGACAAGATCTGCGCGACGGCAAGATCGACCGCTTGGACCCAAGTTCTCCGTCACGACACAACAAGTTCTCCATCTCGAATCTGAACCTCGATCCCTGTTGAACCCTGAGTCCGACCCCGAACCCCCGGACCAAGATCTTCGACCCTAATGTGTGAACCTTTTCCCGAGCCCCTATTTTATAAATGCTATATATAAAACTTGTTGCATATAAAATTGTCATACTCGCATGCATATTATCATGTGGTTTGGGGGCCTTAGGCCGATTCACCTAAATTAAATATGGGGCCCATATGCGGACAAATCTAGTCTTATATTGGCCTCATTTAAATTTGTGTAGCGAACCGGTAACTTATCTTGCCCTGTTAGTACAACATTTAATTTGCGGGGTAGATAAATAACTTGAACCGTTTAATTAAATATCGGGACCCCGGTTCCGCTTAATATTGCCTAATTGCACCGCACCCTTGCCATGTCATACATCATACATGCATCATGCCCGATCTTTTGCCGTAGTATTAAATAGTGCATCCGGTGTCTATTCTAGTGTTTTGCTTCTTCGCGGATAAGGCCGTTAGGTTGGTGTGAGCTTCGCCCCGATCTTCGGATGAACCTTCGGCAATGTTTCCAGGCGAGCATCTCCCCCTTTCTACCTATCTTACTTTTATAGTATTTATTCCCTCCTGTTGATCTATTGCTATCTATGTTGCGATGCTCTAGTTTTCGTACCCGTGATATCCCTTGCAGCCTTATATTGCCTTGGACACATCCTATTACCTGTTGATTGGTAGATAGTTGGACTTGCGCGTCGTAGTCGCTTGCTCAAGTGCTGTTGCGTGTCGTCAAGTACCACAGTTGTTGGAGTATTGTCGCATGTTTAGTGTTGGAGATGATCATGCTTTAATTATCGTTTAATTCAATTACTGTTTAATAACTAAAATTGAAGTAGGTAAGCAGAGGCACAGGTGGGCAATAGATGTTATTTGGTTGTTAACCGTCCACTTGTGTCCCGTAGGACCCCGAGTTCTTGACACCTGTTCCGAGATCGAGCGCGCTAACCACATGTGGGATGTATGGGCACCCCATCGATTTAGTACCTGATTTCAAAGTACTGTACTGGGGGCCACAAGTAGTTTGGGGCTTTATTACTATTCTGTACTTATGCCATGCTTTACTGCTTTATTTAAATTGTGCGATGGATAGCACCTGTACTGTTTAGGAAAGCGGAGTGTTTTCGCGGTATCGACAATCCCAGTTTTGGGTTCCCAGTCGTTTACAGCCACTGACGCAAACCCTGAGTCCGTCTCGGAGACCGGCCGACTTCGTTGCGGGTAGACTTAGTGGGGTGGCCCCCCGTGCTTGCTTTGGGTCTGGGAAACGTCATGACTTAGGCCCCGCCGACATACCGATGGGTGTATGTTAATTGATCTGGCAAAAAGGGTCGAAGTGCGTGTGGATACTTTGGTGCACCCCTGCAGGGTTAAATATTTTCGAGAAGCCGTGTCCGCGGTTATGGACGACTTGGAGCACAGTGCTTGATCATAGACAACTATAACTAAAGTTTATTGTTACAATTTGACTTGTATCCGATATGACTAGTAATCAGCTTCACTGCAACGAAATGGCTAAATAAAAGTACCAACAACTGCTGGGTTTGGGTTATCTCATGCTAATTGTATTTGACTAGTAAGTGTTGCAACTACAACGGAATGGTTAACTAAAAGTGCCCACTGCTTATTATATCAGGATGACTATTTATACCTGACTAGTAATTGCTGCAACAATAACCGAATAAATAAAACTGCCAACTGTGTGAGTTCCTCGGTTGACTTCCTCGTTTGGTCTCGAGGGGGAAATACCAGGATGGGTATGTTTGGTGGTAGCATCAGGTTGGTTTCGAATAGGTCTTTCTTATCCCTCTCTGATAGCCGACAGTTATATCGAGTCTCTATAGGTTGTTCTAGTGTATGCTGCGCTGCCGCTTCAGTCCACCATACCTATGTAGGCGAGGACCGCCGAATTCTAGCCTCGTCGTGTACTGGCCTCAGTACTGACGCTCCTCTTTTTCCTTTGCCCTTTGTCGGCACCCCTTTTGTTTTAGCAGGTTTCGACGTCGTTAGCAGGGTTACCCTTCCGGCTTGGCCTGGGCAAGGTTATGGACGCCATTGGTTATTCTTCAGGGCTCTTAGCCCCATTTGCATCTTGTCCGTAGTCGGACGCTCTCTCATTTTCAAGGTGATTTGGATCTTTGTTCAGTATATTTGTATTCTTGACTCATGGAGTCGTGTTGTATATATATCTGTTCTGTGAGTCCCATCGAGGACTGTTGTGTAATGTTATTACTTCGTTTTCCACCCGCACGCAAGTGCCTGGTGGGCACCTTTGAATCGTTTCTATGCGGGTTTGGCGGGAAGCGCTGAAACTTGCATAGGGCCGATTCTGAGGGTGTTACAAGTTTGCTACATACGGCACGGTGATGTTGCTATATATGGTGGGTGGTGTTGCTCCTTGCGATAGTCGGCGTTGCTCCCTATGGCATTGTGTGTGTGTGTGGCTACATACGGCGAGCGGCATATGTACCGACAGCCGACGTTGTTGCTCTCCGCGGGCACCCGATGTTTTTTCTACTAATGTTCCATGGATTTGCATTATATGTACTCCTTTTGATCCATAATAAGTGTCTTTGAATTGGATGTATCCAGCACTAAAACATCTTTAGATACACCCGATTCAGTGACACTTAATATGGATCAAAGGGAGTAGATTTTTTTTGCTATAACCATTCTATTTTTTTGCTACAATAGTGCAAATTTTTTGCTACTAGGTCTCTACCGAGAATCTCGGTGAAGTTGGTTTTGCTACATAGTCTTCGACAAGATCTATAACAAGTATATTTTTTTGTTCTATTTTGGACCGAACCGGTTTTGCTGCTATATATGTAGAAAATATAAGAATATGGGATGTTTTATAGAAAAACGAGACGTTTATAGAAAAACAGGATTGAGTGAAATTTTTTGGGACACGTGTCGCGTGGGAGACAACGGGATCGGTGTCAGGGGATTATCCTGGGGACGCAGTGTTTTCCTTTATAATTTCCCATTTTTTGACAAGATAAACACTACAATACCGGTCCACCAAAGGGAACCGCTAAATCTTGTGCTTGGTCACCCACACCGACGTGGATGACCATGCCCGACCTGGCCGCTCTGTGGCATGGATAGGTGCAAACGACTTTGATGTCCAACTAGGAGTGGTCCAGTGCCAGCATCCGGAGCTCAAGAACGGCCTCTTGTAAGATCCGGCAACTGAAAATCTCAAGCGAGAAGAAAAACCTGAATATAACTCAAGTTGTCGCCTTCCCTTTCTTCTAGCATGTGAGTTCTCTTTATATGTTTCTCGTAGACACCTTCTTTGAGTCATGGCCTTGACCTTGAGAAAAGTGACATAAAGGAAATAGAGTTGGACACGTTGTCTTCTTCTTCTACTCCCTTCGTTCGCAAATAAATGTACATCTAGTACTTAAAATTTGTCCAAAAAAGAGTAGACATCTATAATATCAAGACATTAAATAAATATAGTTAGCTCCTCGTAATTACTCTCTCATCTCATCCTTCAATCTCTATTCTTTTCCTCCATATCATCCACCAATTCCCATTCTTCTTTTTTTTGATAATTGATAAAGTCTCATAAAAGAAGAAAGAGAACTAATTTGTCTAGTATTCCTTAGATGTACACTTATTTGCGGACAGAGGAAATACTATCGGAGTTTTGTCACCCAAGTGGCATGAACAGGGCCGGGGCTATGCAATTAGAACACACGACAAGCTACACAATCTTTTTCTCAACATGTCGTTGTATTTATCTATGGATTCGAGCTATGTGAACAATGTGATACTTGGAGATGATTATCTGAACATTCGTTAAGCCTATGATCAGAGTTTGTTATTATAAACATATCTACAAGTTTCACACAAAAACCGCTAAAGAAGCCATGCTCGTGAAAAAAAACACCCTCCGCTCTTCTATGTTGGATTATTAGGCATAATTTCCACGATTAATTTTAGAATATAAATCATAACAACAACAGTTACAATCACGTGAACCTCTAACATACTAGATGTATTGATCAACGTGAACAGTTGCAGACTATACGCATTAACAGCCATTGTAAAACAACAGATCTGTTGACAGTGTACGTACTGATCGGTTGTCGATGTAGTCGTCGTTGGTGTAGTAGACTGACGAAGAAGTCGGCGTTGAAGACGACACGCACGAGGTCCGGTTTGACGATCGGGAAGACGCGCCGTGATGACGAACTTGAGCAGTCGCGCGGAGCGCTTCCCAAAAACCTTATTCGCCCTCTCCCGTACAGGATCACAAAGGCGAGTGGTTCTGGAGACCTGCTCTTCCGACCGCCAGTGCACGCCGGCAAGCGGGATGGAGTAGACTACGGTGGCGGCGCAAGCAGAGAGGATGGCAAAACCCTAGATTGGTTTGGTGTCGTACATTGTGGAAGCCGCACATGCGTTTAGATAGAGCAGCTCGGAAATCCCGTACAGGACACGAAGTGGACCAAGCCCACGTCGCGCACGTTCGGGTCGGTTACAGATAGCCCACGATTTGGGAGCGACCTGAATCCGCTAACTGTTGACACGTCTGTCTAACCGCACACATTTTCCTGAGCAGCAAAATAAAGCTCGGCTCGGCGAGATTCCCGCAACCCGCGGCGCGCACGCGTCGTGACGAGGCGAGCGTGCGTGCGAGCGACGGCGTCGTCGGAGGAGGAGCGCACGTGTAGCTCTCTTATTGTCACTCACTTACAAAGTGGTGCAACACTCCACCTTATAAGGTGGTGCAACTCTCCTTCAACTTTCCATGTGGGACTAAACTTTAGCCCCCACAGCTCTTGCCACATACATGTGAGTTGCCACCAACTTGGGTCAAATCACATATGGGCTTCCACATACATGGGCTTTGAGATTTAGGGAAAATCTGAAATCACACATGGGTCTAATGATTTAGCCCATTATTTCTAACAATCCCCCACCAGATCTGAAATGCTCATTTGAAGATTTGCCAATCCTCGCTACTTGTTTATATACCAGTGTTTCAGCAGAGACAGTTAAGTTGAACTTCCACCTAGAATCTTGAACTACGTCTATCGACAACTTGAACAATGGACGAACCTTGAATTGCAAGTTTAGTGCCAATAGATTTCACTCAAAATCATAACTAGTACCTGGCTGCCAGTAGCTTACCCCACGGGTTGGAGCATATGCGTCATACTCCCTGGTCTCTTCATGATTTTACTAGAGATCACCCAAGTCTCATAGACCGCGACGTTTACAGTCGAGCTCATATAGGTGTGTTCTTTCCAGAATGCCCTGTAGGACGGCATCTTTGCTAGTTAAAGCCAACATAAACATATTAAGGCGTGTTGCCAACCTGCCTTACAGATTATGAGAGTTATGCATCTTCACATAGAGAGGGTTACAAAATACTCTCCTCAGTCCACCCACTAGCTTGTTCTTCCCAGGTCCTAATTCACGGGATCTTCGATCACATAGGTTGGGTTACCACTAGGTGTGACATACATGGGTCTCAACCCCATCTCCCTCGATGCACTTTCTATCACATTTCGTGATAGTCCCTTTGTAAAGGGATCTGCCAGGTTTTTGTCTGTTTGAATATACGTAACAGTTATTACTCCGGAGTTTCTCAAATTCCTGACAGACTTCAAACGTCTCTTCACGTGTCTTGATGACTTCGCGTTATCCTTAGAATTGTTCACTTTGACAATAACAGTTTGGTTGTCACAATTCAAAAGGATTGCCGGCACAGGTTTCTAAACCACAGGCAAGTCCATCAAGAGCTCACGCAGCCATTCTGACTCAACAGTGGCTGTGTCTAAAGCAGTAAACTCTGCTTCCATAGTTGACCTCGTCAATATGGTCTGTCTACGGGATCTCCATGAAACCGCACCACCTCCAAGGGTAAACACATACCCGCTCGTGGCGTAGAGTTCATCAACGTGAGAGATCCAGTTCGAATCACTATATCCTTCAAGCACAGCAGGGTGCCCTGAATAGTGAATCTCATAGCTCATTGTACCACATAGATAGTGCATGACCCTTTCAAGTGCATGCCAATGATCAATACCTGGGTTAGACATGAACCTACTCAACTTGCTCACAGCAAAAGAGATATCAGGTCTTGTAGCGCTTGCTAAGTACATGAGAGAACCAACAATTTGTGAATATTTTCAGCTGATCTGTTGGTTCCTTCTTATTCTTTCGTAATGTCAAACTGGGATCATAAGGTGTTGGAGAAGTCTTGCCATCAGCAAAGCCAAATCGGCTCAAGACCTTCTCAACATAATGAGATTGCGTTAAAGTAATCCCATTCTCGTTCTTAATAAGCTTGATGTTCAGAATCACATCAGCCTCTCCCAGATCTTTCATATCAAAACTCTTTGACAGGAAAGACTTGACTTCATTTATCACTATCATGTTTGTACCAAAGATCAGAATGTCATCCACGTACAAACATAATATAACACTATTGCCCCCACCATGGCGATAGTAAACACACCTATCAGCCTCATTAATGACAAAGCCAACAGAAAATAGAGTTCTGTCAAACTTCTCATGCCATTGCTTAGGTTCTTGTTTCAGGCCATATAAAGATTTTAATAACTTGCACACCTTTGTATCTTCACCTTTTACCACAAACCCATCCGGCTGATCCATGTAGATCTCCTCTTCCAACTCTCCATTAAGGAAAGTTGTCTTCACATCCATTTGATGAACGAGAAGACCATAAGAGGCAGCCAGGGACAGTAGTACTCGTATGGTGGTCAGTCTAGCGGCAGGTGAATATGTGTCAAAGTAATCTTCGTCTTCTTTCTGTGTGTAGCCCTTAGCTACAAGCCGCGCCTTGTACTTCTCAATAGTACCATCAGGCCTTAGCTTCTTCTTAAACACCCACTTACAGCCCACAGGTTTACAACCATAGGGTCGTTCTGATAATTCCCAAGTTCCATTAGAAAGAATCGAGTCCATCTCATTTTGGACAGCTTCTTTCCAATCATCTGCATCAGGAGATGCATATGCCTCTACAATGGATCTGGGAGTATCGTCCACAAGGTACACGATGAAATCATTACCAAAGGATTTTGCAATCCTCTGTCTCTTACTCCTCATGAGAGGTTCATCGTCATCCTTCTCAAGGACTTCCTCATGTGGTTGTTCAGAATTCTCAATAGATGCACTAGATTCAGGAAGTATTTCAGAAGAAATTCTACCAATGCTATGCATATCTTTCATAGGAAAAATATTCTCAAAGAATGTTGCATCACGAGATTCCATTATAGTATCAACACGCATATCAGGTACCTCAGATTTAACCACTAGAAATCTATAGCCTATACTCCGTGGAGCATATCCTAGAATGATACAATCCACTGTCTTAGGTCCCAGCTTGCGTTTCTTGGGAATCGGTATGTTGACCTTTGCCAAACACCCCCAAGTGCGCAAATACGAAAGTGATGGTTTTCTCCCAGCCCACTCCTCATAAGGGATCTTTTCTTTATTCTTGTTAGGGACTCTATTCAGGACATGACATGAAGTCAACAAAGCCTCCCCCCACCATGCCTTTGATAAACCAGCAGTGGCTAACATGGAATTCACCAAGTCAGTTAGCGTGCGGTTTTTCCTCTCGGCAACCCCGTTAGATTGGGGCGAGTAGGGAGGCGTCCTCTCATAAATAATTCCGTGTTCCTGACATAATTCGTCAAATATTTTGGGAAAATACTCACCACCAAGATCCGACCTAAGACGCTTGATCTTTCTCTCTAGTTGATTTTCAACTTCGGCCTTATAGATTTTTAAGTAGTCTAAAGCCTCATCTTTAGTTTGCAACAAGTAAACATAGCAGAATTTAGTAGCATCATCTATCAACGTCATGAAATATCTCTTTTCACCTTTTGTCAACACACCATTCATCTCGCATAGATAAGAATGTATGAGTTCTAGAGGTGCCAAGTTTCTCTCCTCGGCAGCCTTGTGAGCAGTGGCGGACCTTCATGGAGACTAAACTGGGCCATGGCCCCCCCAACATTGTCCCAAATTCTCTAATTGCTACTATTGTTAAGACTAAATTAATGAAAATTAGGAATAGTTATTGCTATTAAATGGTCTAATCAGCATCTTCCCCCCCCCCCTAATTTCTCTTCAAGGTTCGCCACTGCTTGTGAGGCTTTCGAGGTTGCTTTGATTGCACACAACTATGGCACTTAGAACCTTTGGCAATAGTGAAATTCGAAATTAAACTCATACTGGACATCCGAGACATCAAACCAAAATTAATGTGACATAAACGAGAATGCCAAACACTGGTATCATCATTAACATCACCATAAATATGATTCACGGATTTATTACAAAAATATGAAAGTGAAAAACGGAACAAGCCTCCGAACTCATAACCTTTACCAATAAATTGTCCATGTTTCGAAACAATGACTCTATTGGACTCTAACACAACCTTAAACCCATATCTACATATAAGGGAGCCACTAACGAGATTCTTGTTCATAGTAGGGACATGCTGCACGTTCCTTAGTTGCACGATCTTTCCGGAAATAAACTTCAGATCCACCGTGCCAACACCATGAACAGAAGCATGTGATCCATTCCCCATTAGGACGGTTGAATCCCGAGCGACCTGATAAGAAGTGAACATAGAGATGTCAGCGCACACATGAACATTAGCAGCCGTATCAATCCACCAACATGGTGATTGAAATACTGAAAGAACAGTAAATAAATTACCGTACCCATCAGTGTTGCTAGCGGTCACGACGTTGACAGGCTTCCCACCTTTCCCTCTGCGATCTGCACGAACTGGACAGTCTTTGGAAAAGTGGCCGAGCTCTCCACATGAATAACAATGTAGCTTGGCCTTGTTCAGCTTCTTCTTCTTCTTGAAGGTTGTAATCTTTTCAGGCTTGTTGAATGAGGGCTTATAGTTCCATTTGTTCTTGCCGAAGGTCTTCTGCACCATATAGGCGCTAGACTGACCTTCGCCTCCTCTCTCAGCAGTGTCCTTAGCCCGAGCCTTCTCCTCAACATCGAGAGACGCTATCAGGTTTTCAACTGATATCTTCTGTCTCTTGTGTTTGATAGTTGTGTCGAAGTTCCTCCATGAAGAAGGCAACTTTGCAATAATGTACCCAGCCACAAACTTATCGGGTAATATACACTTGAGGATTTCAAGCTCCTTGGCAAAGCACTGTATCTCATGAGCTTGTTCAGCTACAAAACGGTTGTTAACCATCCTGTAATCATGAAAGCTCTCCATGATGTACAACTCACTGCCAGCATCTGCTACACCGAACTTAGCGTTCAGTGCCTCCCAGAGCTCTTTTCCATCTTTGATGTGCATATACACATCAAATAGCTTGTTGTCAAGAACACTCAGAACGCATCCCACAAAGGCAATATTGGTTTCCTTGAACTTGTTCTGAACCTCGTCAGATGTAGTTCCTTCAGGTAAACCCTCACTAGTCTCGAATACTTTCAGAGCTTGCAGCCACATAGTGGTCTTATACTGCCACCTCTTAAAATGAACACGGGTAAACTTTTCCGGCTTCATAGCATCGGCCAAGTGTCCCATATTTAATTCAGGAAATTGCCTATAATAAGGTTTTTGGATTGTTGGATTATTAGTCATAATTTCCACGATTAATTCCAGAATATAAATCATGACAACAACAACTACAATCACGTAAACCTCTAACATACTAGATGTATTGATCAATGTGAACAGTTGCAGACTATACACATTAACAGCCATAGTAAAACAACAGATCTGTTGACGGTGTACGTACTGATCGGTTATCGATGTAGTCGCCGTTGGTGCAGTAGACTGACGAAGAAGTCGACGTTGAAGACGACGCGCACGAGGTCCGGTTTGACGACTGGGAAGACGCGCCGTGATGACGAACTTGAGCAGTCGCGCGGAGCGCTTCCCAAAAACCTTATCCGCCCTCTCCCATACAGGATCACAAAGGCGAGTGGTTCCGGAGACCTGCTCTCCCGACCGCCGGTGCATGCCGGCAAGCGGGATGAAGTAGACTACGGTGGCGACGCAAGCAGAGAGGATGGCAAAACCCTAGATTGGTTTGGTGTCGTACGTTGTGGAAGCCGCACAGGCGTTTATATAGAGCAGCTCGGAAATCCCGTACAGGACACGAAGTGAACCAAGCCCACGTCGCGCACGTTCGGGTCGGTTACAGATAGCCCACGATTTGAGAGCGACCCGAATCCGCTAACTGTTGACACGTCTGTCTAACCGCACACATTTTCCTGAGCAGCAAAATAAAGCTCGGCTCGGCGAGATTCCCGCAACCCGCGACGCGCACGCGTCGTGACGAGAAGAGCGTGCGTGCGTGCGAGCGGCGGCGTCGTCAGAGGAGGAGCGCGCGTGTAACTCTCTTATTGCCACTCACTTACAAAATGGTGCAACACTCCACCTTATAAGGTGGTGCAACTCTCCTTCAACTTTTCATGTGAGACTAAACTTTAGCCCCCACAACTCTTGCCACACACATGTGAGCTGCCACCAACTTGGGCCAAATCACATATGGGCTTCCACATACATGGGCTTTGAGATTTAGGGAAAATCTGAAATCACACATGGGTCTAATGATTTAGCCCATTATTTCTAACACTCTCACCCCGCGCGGGTGACGGGAGTGGATCCCAAATCCTAGAGAGAGCACCCCCTCCCCTTCCTCGCCGCCGCCGTCAAAGGATACAGGGCAAAGCCCGGGCAGTGCCGCCGGCAGCGGCTCTCCTCTATCCACGCGCTAGGGGCCCAAGCGGGGATCTCGGCTTGGCGGCGGTGTGGCCTCGTCTGGTGGTGGCTTGACCCGAGGCTTTGTTGGAGCTCGGCGACGGTGGTCTGGATAGAGTTGGTGACGCTGGAAGCGAACCCACTACATCGTGGAGGAGGGGCCTTTGTAGGCCCAATCTGGGACGGGGAGAGCCTGCCAAGGCCTAGTTTGGTCCTTCTTCCTTGTCCAGTCTGCGCCCCCTTCCGGCGGTGGAGGAAGGGCTCCTCCGGGTAGTTGTGGTGTTGCTGCCCTTCGGCTCCATCGAGTCGAGCCCTAGGGCTTGAATCTTGAGCTAGACTAACCCCTCCGCCTTGATTGCCACACGGTGTGTTGTCTCCTGTGCCACAGATTCGAGTTCACGGACGCTGGGGCGGCGACCCTGGAAGGAGAGGTTGGTTGGGTGCTCTCGGCAAGCAACATGAAGCGGTGATGGCCACCCCTTTGGTCTTGCAGATGGCGAGGGGTTTGGCAATGGGTGATCCTGGGCGTTGGTGTGAGCGGCTCCTTGGTCAAG
This sequence comes from Avena sativa, assembly GCA_916181665.1. Classification (NCBI taxonomy): domain Eukaryota; kingdom Viridiplantae; phylum Streptophyta; class Magnoliopsida; order Poales; family Poaceae; genus Avena; species Avena sativa. Next base: position 129,949,462 of record OV702283.1, on the reverse strand, counting down.
ATATGGAGGCATAATGTTGGCAAGGCGGCCCTTCCCTCGAGTTGGGTTGTCCCTTGGTTTCTATGATGGCACGGGGTGGATCTGAGCGAAAGCTCTGCGCTCTGGCACCGGCGACGGTGACGCCTGCGGGTGTCATTGTCCTCTTGATGGCTTTATTTTTTGTATCCCCTCTATGACTGGGTTTCGGATGAAAACTTTAGCCCGTGGCGGGCACGGCGACAACGGCGCCACACGTTGCTACCCTCCTAGGGGCATCGCCGGAAGCTTAGGTTCCATCCGGGAGCAGCTTATGGAGTCATCGTCTTGGCGTCAAGCTTCTTTGATTTCGGTGTGTTTGGTAATCTAGGTTGCCTTGCGTTAGGCACGATGTCTTGTGTTTTTTGTTTGACTTTGAGTTTGTGGCTCGCCGTCATCGCGTATGTCAGATTTTTTTAACCAACTGTGTGTGTCGAATTTTTTTAACCAACTTTGTATGAGGATCTCCTATCCACTTTATATCGGTTCGGCCGATTGGCCTTATTTATAAAATAGACCAAAGACTATTTTATGGAGGAGGGAGAGAAACCATGCCCCAAACCTTCACAACATCCGTTGACTGGTTCGTGCATTTTTGTTTTATAAATGTACTACCTCCATTGCACAATGTAACTCTTTTTAACAAACTATTTTAGTTTTTTAAAAGGGCTTATATTATAAAATAGAGGGAGTAACACAGTGCTCGACATGTTATGCTACAGAAGAAGAAATGAGCTGAAGACCCTGTCATTTTGCCTTTTGTTTCTGTAACAATGGTTAAGTAACAAAACTGGAGTATACATAAGTTTACATTGTCAATTTAGCTCGTCCATCCGCCGTGAGCTGAAGATCGATCGGCCAGAGTAGTGTTGACTTGCTACGACGGTCGTCCCGACCGACCCCAAATCGGCTCGCGGTTGATTCCTGTTCTGCCTGCAGGTAACCATGGCGTACAGCTTCGCCGCCGACTCCCCAACCATCGAGCCCACCTGTTTCTACGTGGCCCTCTGCGGCACCGGCCTCCCGGGGCCATCCTGGCCGCCGCCGCCGCCGCCGGCAAAACCGTGCTCCATGTCGACCCCAACTGCTTCTACGGCTCCCTCTCCTCCTCCATCCCGCCCCTTTCCTTCCCCTCCTTCCTCCTCCCGCTCCACAACTCCTCCACACCCTCAACCGATACCGTCGTCCCTCTCCAGCGCTGGAGTCTGTACTCGGAGATCGAGACATCAGGGACGGTTCCTGAGCCGTCCAGCGGCTTCACCGTCGATCTGGTGGGTCCCATGGTACTCTACTGCGCCGACGAGGCCGTGGCCCTTCTGCTCAGGTCAGGAGGCAGCAACCATGTGGAGTTCAAGATCGTGGAGGGGGGCTCTGTGCGGATGCCTGTCACAACCATGTAGACTTAAAAATCATATAAACGTATCACCATTCTATCCCCATGATTTTTAAGTCTGTCGATATCTGACTGCAACTTGTATCATTTGTTCATGAATGATGATGTGCTACACCAACCGTTTTGGACTCTCTAGAAGAATGACTTGCACCTTTTTGTAGTAATAGAAATAATATTGGATCAAACATTCTGTCTGGTCCTTTTGAGAGTTATCCTCGTGAATATTTCTCTTCTTTCAATTAGGTGTTGCGGATGCCTGTCACAGTCCTTCTAATGGACAAGGTATGATAAAATTTGTGCTCTATGCTGGGCATGTTCTTGTGTTTATTTGTTTGCCTGATGTAGCCGCTTACACACTAAATCACTTTCGGTGTCTTACTTGCTTTATCACCATCGAATCCAAGAAGACATAAAATTGTACCGAGACGAGGCAAGAGAATTTCTCTGAAGCCTTTGCTCCATGAGGGATGCAGGAAGAGCCTGGTTTGAAGTAGAGGCGAGGGGATCTTGCTTGCTTAGGGATAAGCATGATGATGACCCTGGATATAGATTTCAACTCTTTAGATCAATCACCAGAATTTGCAGAAGAGGGATTGTTTCCTTTTTTTGTTCAATTCCACACGTTAGAGATGTGACATGCTTTAGTTGTCTATTGCAATAGTCTAATTTTTTGTGAGCAACATCAAATAATCGATACTCTCTTGATCAGGAAAAAACAGAGCTATATAGGTACCAGGCTGGCATCTGGTCAGATTGCCAGCAGTTGATACTTGATCCATCATACGGAATTCCTTCCTTGGATTTACCATCTGGTGCTTCAGACTCAAACACACCATGGAAAGTTGCTAGGGGAATATGCATAATTAAAAAGTCTGAAACAGAATGTGTCAAATGTTCTGGTTGTCCCCCCCCCCCCAATAAAACCTAAAATGTAAGAAAATCATTTCCCTCCCATGTTTATGTTTGCAGACCTTGCATTAATCATAGCTGATTTTTCTTCTCTTTGATTACCGCTTGTTTTCCCCATTTCAACGCTACGAATTAATTATTTAATTTGAGTTCTATTATGCGTTTTTTCGAAATGCCAGATCTAGTGCTTTGTCGGCCTGGGCCAGACCGACTGGGCCAATCGGCCAGGCCCTGGTCGACTGCATTGCAATCGTCCAGCAGCCAGCCGACAGCAGGTCGGCCAGTGGGGTCGCGGGACCCACAACGGTCGACAGGACCAGTCGGCCAGGCGCAGGCCGACTGCCCAATCGGCCAGGCCCACGCCGACTGGGGGCAGATAAGGGCGACGCCGCGCCGCGCGGGCAGGCGCGGTCTTCTTCTCCACGCGACCTGCTCGCCTGCCTCTCTCTCTCCCCTCGTGTTCTTCGTTTCTAGCCACAGTTTTTCCTAGATTTTGCTCGATTTGACCACAAAAAATTCAATCCAAATCCATTAGAGAGGGAGTTGAAGCCCGATCTACGGATTGGTTAGCTCATGGCTTGATTTGGTGTTGGTTTATTGGAGGAACGGTGGTGGAGCTGTGGTGAAGCAATGGCAATGGTGGTGGAGCTGTGGTGGAGGAGCTGAGGCTGTGGTGGTGGAGCAGTGTTCGAGCTGTGTTGGTGGTAGCTTCTCTCGCTTCAAGGGTAAACTCTAATTCCTCGATAATCAATGGATATTGTATATGGTTACGTACGTTCGTCGTATGGTTAGTCTATTAGAATATTTGGCTAGTTGATTAGTAAAAATTTGGCCGGTGGATTAGTAGCAATATTTGACCGATGGGTTAGGCACAAAAATTTGGCCGGTGGGTTAGTAGCAATATTTGACCGGTAGCAATAATATCATATTTTTTAGAATATTTGCAAGCATTGCCCAAAGTTATACGCGTTGTCGATAAATAATTGATTAGGTTGTTTATTTTATGTCAGCAGAGATGACCAATTTAGTGAAGTTCGTGTTTTATTACGGTCATGGGAATGTTCGAACAAATGACTTTGGAGCAGATCTTGGAGAGTTTATGTGTACACAGTTAGATTTGACTGCCCCTCAAACGTGGAGTGTTAGTCAGTTGAAGGAATGGTTGACAGGATATTTAGGCTATAACATCGAGACGTACACCGTCAGCGTGCAAGCATTATGGACAAAGTCAAGAAAAAATATTTTCTGGACTTTAAAGCATGTAGATACAGACAGAGACTGGTTTAAGTGGTTAAAAGGCTGCGAAGATAGGCATGTAAACCCTCGCGCATTAGTGCTTCCTGTCTTGAAGGAGATCGATGGTGGACATGTTTCGCGCCATAGTGTTGATTCAAGTTACGGGATGTACTCTATGTCCAGTGCTGGAGGCGGTGGTTATGAATCGGGGCAGAGCAGTGAGATAGGAGGAGGAGGCGGTGGTTATGAATCGGGGCAGAGCAGTCAGGCCGGAGGTGGAGAAGACTATAGTGGAGAGGCAGATGCGGACGAGGAAGATGGAGGCATGCAGAACATGATGGAAGAGGAGGATTACATGGATGGCGAGAGTGGTGATTCTGATGACCCTGATGATTCTGATGGAGAAGGCAATGGTGGAGAGGACATGCCGATTCCTGCTTCATGGAATCAAAACATGTCAACCGGAATGACCGTTGATGATGGTCATGATTCTGCGTGGGAATATCACAGCAACAGAATTGCCCAGGGTGCCAGATATCAAGACAAGCAATATTTGCAAGATGCAGTCGTTGCTTGGGCAATGTCAACACACAGGGTTTTGAAAACAACCGTGTCCTCTAAGAAATACTTGACAATGGAATGCGTGGATATAAATTGTCCAGGCAGGGTGCATGCCTATGTCCCTGCGTATGACACAACTTGGTTGGTGAGCGACTATGTGCAGCACACATGTAAGCTACACAATGTTCCTAAAGATCATCTTAACCTCTCCTCCACACTTCTAGCTCGGCTGCTTTACACGGACTTAGTAGAGTGCAAAGCCTTGACAGTACCCAATATACAGAAGAAAGTAAAGACCCGGTTTAAGTACTCCATTTCGTATGGCAAGGCTTGGAGGGCAAAGCAAAGGGCTCTTGAGGAGAGGTTTGGTTCGTTTAGAGACGCGTATGACTCCGTGGTCCGACAACTTCAGACACTGCAGGATAGAAACCCAGGCACCTATATCGACATACAATATTATGTGATACCCGAGGATCCATCCGTGAAGGTGCTTCATCGAGTGTTCTTCTCTTTTGCTGTATGCATCCAAGCTTTCACTTATTGTCGTCCAGTGATATGTGTAGACGGTACTTTTCTAACTGGCAAGTACAAGGGTCAGATCCTTACCGCCATTGGTCAAGACGGCAACAATCAGATTGTCCCACTCGCATTTGCTTTCGTGGAGGGCGAAAACACTGAAAGTTGGACATGGTTCTTCAGGCAGCTCAAAATAGCAGTTGTGAAAGACAAGCCCAACGTGTGCATCATTCATGATAGGCATGCAGGTATACTCAATGCCGTAAAACGGCTGACACAGCCAGGGCCAGAAGAGCAAACACCTTGGCTTGACATGCAAAGCCGATGGTGCATGCGCCATTTGGATGCTAATTTCTTCTCACAGTTCAGAAACAAGAACCTCATGAATCTATTCAAAAAATTGTGCAAGCAGAACCAAGAATGGAAGCACGATTTCATACGTGCAAAGCTCGATGAATTTACTCAGAAACATGTGAGGGCAAGGAAAGCTGCGCAAAACGCAGCCGTAGCTGCACATCAAGCAGCAGTAGCTGCACATCAAGCTACTGGAGCTGCCCCTGTGGAAGAAGATCCTGTAGGGCTTTGTGACTTGCCTGGATTTGATCCACCTGGTACAAGGAGAAGGCTTGGCAGATCGATCAAGAACTTCCAACAGTGGATAGAGCACGAGCCTTTGGAGAGGTGGTCTTTGCTACACGATACACATGGAGCTAGGTATGGTGTCATGACTACAAACCTAGCTGAGTCATATAACTTTGTCCTCAGAGGTAACAGGGCACTTCCACTGACAGCCATAGTCGAAGGTATTCTGTATGGCACGATTTCATATTTTAGAACCAGACGACAGGGTGCTCAGATGCATATCATGAACAATCCGAACACCCGCTTCTGTGAAAAGGTTATGAGGTACATGGATAAGAAGATGGCGAAGTGTATGTCACACACCGTCGTGTGCATAGGTAATGAGGACAGAAGGTTTGAGGTGCAGCTAGCCACCGATAAGTTTGGGTGTGGTAATGAACTGAGAACGCATGAGGTGAAGATAGGTAATGAGCAATGGCCAACCTGCGAGTGCACCTGCAACAAACCAAAGTTGCTTCACCTGCCTTGCTCTCATGTGCTTGCTGCTTGTCGGCAGCTAGGGTTGGACGCCATATCGTTCGTGTCTCCCTACTACCTGAAAGAATCTGTGGTCAATACTTGGACGGGTGAGATGTCAGGATTTCGAGTAATGGGTAATTTCAACACCGTGAACCCTGGTGAAAGGCAGTACATCCCACACCCTGCTCTAATGCGAACAAGCAGAGGCAGACGCCAGTGTAGACGCATCGGGAATGACATGGACGAATCAGAAGCTGGCGGCCCAACTCGGCAGTGTTTTCTATGCAATGAATTTGGTCACAGGGATACTCATTGTCCCACTTTCGGTATAGGCGGCACACATACGCGAGGACGGGGTGCGCGAGGTCGAAGAGGTAGAGGACGCGGGTGAAACTATGTGGCGAACTATGTTTGATGTTGTAATATGTGGCGAACTATGTTTTATGTTGTAATATGTGTTGAACTATGTTTTATGTTGTAATATGTGTCGAACTATGTTTTATGTCGTAATATGTGGCGAACTATGTTTTATGTTGTAATATGTGGCGAACTATGTTTTATGTTGTAATATGTGGCGAACTATGTTTTATGTTGTAATATGCAACTGCTTATGTTAATTTTTAAATTGTTCAGAAATGGCGAGAAGATACAGGTTGCTCGATCCAGACATTGAAAAGAAGCATCAGGCTAGAATTTTGAAGGATGACCCCCACTCACTTGAGCCTTTGGTCACTCGCACACCGAATGTTAACTGGAGGATACACCCCGCTTGGGTTCCTAGGTACGATTTAATCATGAATTATATGAATTATATGAGTATTTTTGGGTTGCGATACATGATTGATCACGTTTTTGGTCATGCAGGTTGAAGTGGGCTGGGCTTTTACCTTTTGTTCGCTTGGTTGAGGGCACTGCAGACTCTACACGCCTACTATATGACCACTCGTTGCTCACATGCTTGGTCGACCGTTGGAGGCCCGAGACCCACACTTTTCACTTTCGCTGGGGAGAGATGGCTCCTACTCTCCAGGACGTGTCATGCCTGTTGGGACTTCCTTTGGCTGGACAGCCCATTGGACCGCTACAGGCACCGGCGGGTTGGCAACAGGATATGGCACAGCGATTCCAGGGTATTACTAGACCATTGGAGTATGAAGAACACGAGCCCAAGTTCGACTGGTTACTAGGATGTCAGGTGTGTTTGCTAACTTCTTTTTCATCTGTTTGCTACACATTACTGGCTACTGGTTACTTATCGAACCATATTTCATTAATGCAGATCCAACAGTTAGGCTATCCAGAGACTCAGTTGACAGAGGCACAAATCACTCGGTCCTTGGAGGCATACATACTTTGGCTTCTCGGTAAGGTGATGTTCACCGAGAACCATGTCACCACTATCACCGCTCGCTACATCCCTATCGCATTGGAGATCGCCAATGCAACTAGCGCTGACATGATTATACAGAGGAGTTGGGGTTCTGCGGTCTTAGCGGCCACGTACCGAGGTCTGTGCAGTGGTTGCCAACGGAGGGCGCCGAAGTCAGGCCTGCTTGGATGCCCACTACTGTTGCAACTTTGGTCCTGGGAGCGGTTTCCTATCGGCCGGCCGGACGTTATGGTTGAGACGCCTTACCCTACAGCTACTTTGGGCGACCCTCTGACTGGACTGTTGGATCCAGATCCAGACCACATTGACTTGCCTACTTTCGGTTCAGTTTGGACACATCGCCAGGTATGTGCATAGTTACTTGTTACATTCATTATTTAGTTGACATAACCTATGCATGGAGCTAACAAATTATTATTCGCAGAGACGCTTTTCTCACAATCAGGTGAGGGATTGCTACCCCGCACTGTCCGAGCAGTTTGACGTACTGCTAGCGAGTTCGGTGATGTGGGAGCCCTACGGTAATGAAGCTGTCACTGCTAGATTCCAGAGGGATGGGGACGCCGCACAAATGTCTTTACTATGCGCCAGGGACGAGCCGTATTGGCTCACAAAATCGAAGATCATCTTCGACATGCAGGCAGAGGAGATGAGCCTACATAGAGTAATGAGGCAGTTTGGTCTTCGCCAGCTGGCTGATCCTCGTCCTACGGAGAGCGTCATTCCTTCAGTCGTACACACGTATGTTTCATTTACACATTACTTCCATATTAACATGATTTATTGACATGACACTAACCATGTTAAATGTTAGGTTGTCGAGGAAGGGAAGTAGCAAGACCGCCACGGGTTGGCTACACAGGGTTGGGGTGTACGTTCAAGAGTGGGACACCGCTACAACCCGAGTCTGGGACTCGAACGAGGCATTTGACATGGAAGAGTTCAACAGGTACTTGGATAGCTACATGAGCGCCACACGACTACGCATCACGCAGCAATCTCACCCAGAGGAGATGCCGGGCGCTGCTACTTGGGATAGTTATCCGAGCCAGTCGACTGTGGGCAGCAGACAACACGCGGTATGTTCTTCATCTAATGCACCTATTTATTACATAGTTTTCCATCTATATATGCCGAACCTTGTGGTGTCTCTTGCAGGCACAGCTGTTAGTCGATCTTTAGACGGAGAGTGCTGAGTACAGACGCTCTCTTTCGTCCGGACCCCTACTTATTCACCGGCAGGACCAGGAGACCTGGCTGAGTCGCCTGGAGGAGAAGATACGACGTATCTACGGGGTTATCACGTGCACCCGCCCTTCGGACATTGCTCACCACCCGGCACCACTGCGTCCTCCGCGGCACTCGACGCACCACCAGCAGCAGCAGCCACCCTCGCCCCTACGACAGGCTCCCCGTCCACGGCTTACACCACAGACGGCTCCGAGACCTCCTCCCCCAGACCAGGCTGGAGGTTCGACGTGGCATCAGCAGTCTTCTTTCGACTGTTGGCAGCAGCAGCAGCCACCTTTGCACGATGGAGGTTCGTCGTGGCAGCACCAGCAGCAGGAGCCTTGGGGTCACCCTCCCATGCCAAACTACGGGTTTCACCCACAGCCACAGCCACAGGGTATGTGTCTTACAAGATAAGCGTCGAGGCTCATTTCATGTCAAGTTCTTACATACTTTGTTTTTATGTGCAGGAGCATTCGGAATGCAGGGGTCTATGCCTGGCTATCAGTCGTCTGTGTCCGGATCCGCCTGGACTGATCAGGACGTTGATCATAGCACTCAGGATTTCATGACGCAGAGCAGTTGGCTGAACATTTTCCAGACTCCTGCACCTGACCCCACACAGGAGACTCAGTACGATGAGCACGGGTCGGTGATTCCTCCCCGACAGGTTCGGCCGCCCCACAGGTTCGGTTGGACGACGCCTCCTAACCCACCACCCGAGCGTCGCGGCAGACGACGTCGCTGAGACATATATTTATCTATGTATGAGACATATATTTATCTATGTATGAGACATGTCTATCTATGCATGAGACATCTACCTATATATGAGACATCATTCTATCATTTCACGATTTTTATTGCAACACAGTTCAACATAACTTGCAACACAGTTCAACATAACTTGCGGTACATAAATAAGAGTCCTATCAATCCCTAGCATGATGCCTTTCCCTTTCCCTTCGATGATGCCTCGCCCTTTCCCTTGGACGATCCCTCACACTTGCTCTTCTTGGCCTGCTCTTTCTTCTTCTCCTGCCTCTTGTCCCACTCAGCTCTCGTCTTGCTTCCAACGGGTGGCGGCATGAAGATATCATCCTCATCTTCGCTCTCTTCTATGCAGGACCTACGTGCCACAACCTGCTTCGTCATGTCAGCTTGACTCTTCTTGGCCTGCTCTTTCTTCTTCTCCTGCCTCTTGTCCCACTCAGCTCTTGCCTTGCTTCCAACCGGTGGCGGCATGAAGATATCATCCTCATCTTCGCTATCTTCTATCCAGAACCAAGGTGTATTAGCCACCTCCATCATGCGAGCTTCACTCTTGAAGGTGAGCTTGTCCCACCTTGCCTTGATCCTGAGAAGCTCTGCTCGTACCTGATTTGGGGTCTTCAGTTTCCACCCTCTTCGATGAAGTGACTTACCAAGTATAACGAGAGCATCATGGTTCGATACCAACGTATCCCAGTCGGCTGGTTATCGTCTATCTCAACAGTTCTGGCTATGAAGAAAAGCCCAATGGACATATCTACAGGCCAGGGAGAAGCGTCGGTCATAGTGGAGAGGAGGGGAGGAAAATGCGAGAGCCATAGGAGAGGAGGGAAATGAGAGAGTAAGAGGAGGAAGAGAAGAACTGGTAAAGGATACATCTCGTTGCCCGGATTTATAGAGGCACCGAAGCGAATAGGCGGGAAAAAAAGGCGGAAAGTAGTGGCGGGAAAAAAAGGGCGGGAAAAAAAGGGCGGGAAATAGTGGCGGGAACAAAGGGAGGGAAGTAGTGGCGGGAACAAAGGGAGGGAAGTACTGGCGGGAAAATCGGCGCGATGGCGGAAAAAATCGGCGCGAAGGATTGGCGACAAAATCGGCGCGGCGGAAGATTAGGGCTGCATTGATCATGCAGGATTTTGCTAGGGGCAGGACGATTAGGCAATCGGTCTAGGTCTGGCCGATTGCACTAATCGGCCTGGGCCAGACCGACTGGGCCAATCGGCCAGGCCCTGGCCGACTGCATGTGTGGGGCAGGGCCGACTGCATGGTGCCACATGCAGTCGGCCAGGGCCTGGCCGATTGGCCCAGTCGGTCTGGCCCAGGCCGACAAAGCACTAGATCTGGAATTTCGAAAAAACACATAATAGAATTCAAATTAAATAATTAATTCGTATTATTTAAAAAAAATTCGCGCAGTTGTCCGGGTGCTTCAGTTGATCAACAATGTAGCAATATGCCCTCCTGGAATGTAAGTTCTTTATCAATCTATCATTTAGCAATATGCTTCAGTTGAGAAGGAATCCATCAATCTATCATTAACCTATGCAACTTCCCTCACAAGCCAATCTCACTCGCAGGTTTATAGCACATATATCTATCCCCTGTGCTGATGCTTCTACGGGAAAGCTCTGCATAAACAAAGCAATAGAGGTTCTTTTCAGTTCCCAGGCTTCAAATGATTCAGAAGGCCATTTGGAGACAACCAGCAAAGACAATGAGGATGCGAAGCCAGTGCTAATCTGGAACTGCGTTTATGTTCAGGACATCACACAGGTCTATTTCTTTGATACATGGACTGCATTAACAGTTCAATATTGGTTTAAAAAATCATTTATACTGTTCCTTCACAAACATCTGCTTTCATGTCTTCCACCACCAGGGAACATCCCGTAGTATTCTGTCATGCCCCATGCCTGATGAATATCTGGACTACAGAAATATACTGGAATCAACAAAGAAGGTATGTATTCTATGATGTTACATTTTGTATTCTCAATGTTGTACCTGCATATACATTTGAAAGTTGGCAAGTAAACAACTTTTTGAAGGGCCCACAGTTTTTTTAGGTCATAATTCTGCAAAGTATGGGAACTTTAGAACTGTTTGTGTCATTATTTTATCACATGGTTTATTGCGATATTTTTCATTTAGGAAAGAGTAACTTGTATATCTAGCACTGGTCACTGGTGTGTATTATGTTCGTTCTTGTAAGCTTCATTGTGTTTGGGTAGCAATTTACTTGATTATGTTATAGTAGGCAGTAGCTCTGTTTTGCATAATATATCGATATGTTAAGACATGGTGACATATGTATCAGGCATCTGGCCTCCTGATAAGTTCGTTTCATTGTTTCTCTTGCAGTTATTTGTAGATGCTTATCCTAACGAAGAATTCCTGCCTAGAAACTCAGCTGCTGAATATGGAAATGACTTCTGATTCTGTAGAATGATACCATCTTGTAAAGGTAATAAAATCCTTGCATGTGGAACTTGCACTGTTTGCTCATATTTAACCTGTTACATATTAAAACAACAAAATATTCGACAAGCTTCAACCTTGTGCTATCAAAACTGTTGGAACAACTTTATCCCTGCAAAACGCCTCTTTATAGAAATTCCAGGGAACTTTGTTATCAATAAGGAATTAAGGATCCTAACAGAACACCAGGGAATATACCTGTGTGCTGTTGAGAGCTGGCACCAGGAAAACTGCTGCATTAAATAAAATCCGAATATCCATTACAATAGGCGGCTAGGCTATAGGATCTGTTAGAATTTGTATACACTATATGGTACATGCAGTCTTTTAAACTGCAAAAGCAGCTAAAGGATCAGGAGTATCTTCTTCTAATATGTTCACATGATCTAATCTACTTATGTAACACAATGGCTGGACTAAATAGTGTCTTCTTAAATTAATGATTGTTCATGTGCAATTTCTGACATTCATGAATTACTTTTCATGTGAATTAGCTGTTGTTCACACTTCAAATGCCAATGTGGCAGTAGCATAAACGGATCATTAGAATTTTAGCTTGTGCATTTTGAGTTGGTGGCCTGGCACACTATTCTTTCTGTGTGCAAGAACCACCGTCCATGATTTCTCCTGATGAAATTGCTGTTTGTATAAAAGGGATTTTGGTTGCTTCAATTTTGTTAAAAGATGAATTTATGATGTTGTCGATCTCACATTCCAACTTGGTTATTATGTGCAGAGCAGCTACCTGAGAATGTTGGGGTTCTCCATGCATCGCACCAGTCCTGGTAATACACAAAAGAAAAGAATGATGTTGGCTTTCTGCTACACTAGAGTACTCAAAAATTCTTGAAGGACATATGTTGGACATCACACTTTGTTCACGGTTTTGTTTCATTGTTATTCTCGCAACGCAATTGCAATTCACGAAGGGGCATACTGCAATTCACGAAGGAGCATCCTATGAACCAGCTTCGAAGATTTATCTCGGCAACTGAAGAGAAGAGCGTTGTACCGAGAGGAAGTGGAAGCTGATGTATGTCCCGTTTTGTGACCATGAGAGGCGCCTCAGATACCTTCCATGTGGTATTCGAGAAGCTATTGTCTGTAGAGGCGGTTGTACTCTCATATGTACTTCTTAGTAGCATTGAAACTTGATTCTGAAGCTCTTTGGAGGAAAGCCTGGTTACTGGAACATAAATGTGCAGAAAAACGCAACTATATTTCAGCGCGAAGTGTAAATTTACTGATTATTTACGGGAATATTGTACAGCTACAGAATCAGCATAACAGCCATGTTTTTTCTATCTGTTTATAGAGAAGTACACACATCCATCTACCTACACTCCCATTGTGTGCGGGCGCCTGACACGGCGGAGCTCGCCTGCACCTCCAGTGAACGAATTTGTGTAATTATCTGGCATATATATAGCTAATTTTCTGAACATTGGTTCAGATTAACCATGTGATCAGAACCTAGTCATAAACGAATCTACAAGTTTCAGAGATACGAATATGTATGTCGGCTTCATGCATTATTACATGAAAACCTTGAGGGCATCCACTGACGTATGCTCCGACAATATAGCAAGGTTTGCCAGATTTTTGAACCATTACAGAGACTGCGGGGGTTCAAATCCTGAAAACTGTGTCATAGAACAATAGCTCAATTACACATTGTCTGCTAAAATTCATTCGGAAAACACACACAACGCCCAAAATTGCTGGATCAGGTTATACTGATCTCATCGTGATCTACCTAATACATTCGTCGACCCTTTCGAATGGTTCGAGGCTCAATTAAGTTGTCTGCACCACTGATGCATCATTGATCTACCCAGTACAACCAGACATCCTATCAATTAAGCTGTCTGCACCATTGATGCGTCAAGTTACGATACCAGGAGAAGAGATGAGCTGAAGACCCTGTCGTTTGCCTTTTCTGCCTGCAATTGACAAAGATACACATAATTACATGGTCAGGTCCAGAGTGAACAATTGATGCCAGTTTGGTAGCAGTAGGTACTGCCACAATTTACCTCCTTTTCCCAATCTATGCACCACGCGATAAATACGAGCAGCACCAGTTTGGTGAAGCTGCCGCAGACGATGCCAAGCCAAAGACCCTACACCGGTTTCAGATTTTCAGAGATATGACTTCAATTCAATGTTCAGGCACGGTAAATAAATATTGCAGTAGGAGTCAGAGTTTTTACCATTCCATTCAGGTGGAAGACGAATGCGAGCAGCACGGCCATCGGAATGCCCAGCAAGTAGAAAGCGCCGAGGTTCACCACCGCACCGATCGTCTGCTTGCCGCTTCCGGTGAGCACGCCTTCAGAAGTTCAACCAAGTAAGCAAGCACGGTATTAGTTGATCAATTAGTTGCGATTCAGCACCGGTTGGATGGAGTTCAGTTTCAGTTAGCAACCTGAAAGAGAGCTGTGGAGTCCATCTATGAAGAAAGATATTCCCAGAACCGGCAGCATCCTGGAGATGTAGGTGACCACCTCCTGCTCGTCGCTGTAGAGGTGCCCCCAGACGTTCCGTAGCAGGATCATGGTCAAGGCTATCACCAGTCCTTCGGACAAGGCCATGTACATGACCACTCGCATCGCTAGCTTGGCTGCCTGAGGTTGACCAGCCCCAAGCTCGTTCGAGATGCGCGTGCTAAGTTAACAAGAAACCAGCAGAGTAAATCAGCAAGATTTGCTCGAGTTTTTGTGTTGAGGAATGAATGGCAGCTGAACTGACCTGATGGCAGAACTGAGGCCAAGTGGTACCATGTAGAGCAGAGCGCCCGTGTTGAGGCTGCAAGTACAGTTAATGGAACAATTAATAAGGAATGCAGAGGACAATTATCTTACCATATTGGCAGCACACATGGCATTTTTTCCCCCCACAAAGCACACAACACACACGTTTTTAGAACAGTCTTCTTACCATATTGACAGCACTGATGTCTCGAGCTGTGGATTCGGCAGGAGTCCGGAGAGGAGCACAAGGATCTCAAATGACCACCACTCCAAGCTGCAAAAAAATTCAATTATTGCCAATTAATTAATTACAAGCTATTTGAACAGTTCATCAAAAGAATTACTACTTTCCTTTTTCCTTTTATTTATGGAGAAACAAAAGATACCAGATCATCATGGCGGATGGCATGGCGAGCTCTGTGAACTGGCGCAGCTCCTTGAAGGCCTCCCTGGAGAAGCCGCTCCAGGTGTTCTTGCAGGCATCGGACAGCCTGACGTACATGGCCAGTATGACGAGGTTGACGCCGTAGGAGACTGCGTTGCTGAGCGCGGCGCCCTTGCTCCCCAAGCCGGCCTTGTAGACGAGCAGCCAGCAGACGAGCGGGTGGCACAGCGCTGTGGCGCCGGAGCTGGCCGTGACGGGCAGGACTATGCCCTGCGCCTGCAGGAAGCGGATGTGGCACTGCAGCGGCACGTAGGCGGCGAGCGACGGGACCATCCAGAGCGCGTACTCGCCGGCGGCGGCGGCGATGGCCGGGTCCTGGCGGAGGTGGATGAGGATGCGCTCGGTGTTGGCCCAGACGAGCGCGATGGGGACGCAGGCGAGCGAGAGCACCACCATGGCGCGCTGCTTGTAGAATCCCAGGCGGTGGTGCCGCCCCGCGCCGTACGCCTGCCCGCACAGCGTGTCCAGCGCCGTCGCCATGCCGGTCTGCGATTGATTGATTGGTCGTCCATGACGACGTCATCGATGCGATCGGTTAATGACTCCCGGTCCCGCACGTAATGATGAAAGAAATAATAGACGAGGAGAAGGGGTACGTACGAGGAGGCTGTATCCGGTGACGTTGGCGAGTGAGGCGGCGAGGGATGCGCCGGCGAGGGGCAGCTCGCCGAGGTGGCCGACGACCATGACGGAGACCATGTTGACGAGGTTCTGGAGGATGCAGCTGGCGACGATCGGCCCGCCGAGCCGCACCAGCCGCCTGACCTCGGCCGCCGCGAGGCCCCCATCGCCGTCCTCGGGCGGCGGCGGCGGCGCCGCGAGCAGCGCGTCGTGGACGGCGGCCGCGCCAGGCTTGCCGTCCATCCCCGCAAGTGGTGCTGCCCAAGTTGGGAGGATGGGGGAGGAGGGCTTTTTATGGGAAGGCGTTAGCGCTAGATCATTGGATCCGTAGATGGATTTTCTTCTTCTTCTTTTTCCGGTGGCGGCTTCTGGCTTGGGTTCGTACGTAGATTGGTCGGCTACCGCAACAAATCCTGTAGTATGTACGCGTTGCTGAGGGGGCACCTGCGAGGCTGCGCTGCGGCCGCCGTCCGCCGCGTTTGGAAAAAGAGATTGTCGGGAGCCCTAGACTCCTACTCTAGGGAGCCCGAGCGTGGGGAGTACCGTTTCGCTAAAGGATCTTGAAGCTGGGCTCGGCCCGTTACTTCTTTCGCGTTGACGCTGGCAGCCGGACGACGAGACGTTTACGTAAGGAAAACATACACGGTGTATATGCGACATGTTTGCGTTCTTGCTCTTGCCATCCACACGTCTTTTTTTTTTACTTTCTTACCATCCACATGTTAATTCTCAACCAATTAGTTTTCTTTGCTTTTGCTCTCTACAAATCACGTGGCAGCTATATATGTCAAAAAATAAATCACATGCAGCTATATGGATCATGTGTTTTCTCTCCATCAATCAGGTTGGTGTAGTTTGGTTTCACCACTTCCACATATGTTTCTTCTTATATTTTTCTTTTTTTTCCCTGTCTTGCATTCTTTTGTTTTCCTATTATTATTTTTCAATTCCTTTTAATTTCTTTCCTTTTTTGCTTGTTTTTCGTGTTCTCTTTTTATTTTTTTCTTCTCCATTCTTTTAATGTTTTTATTACGATGTGTTCATGGGTGTTAGTATTTTGTAGCATCTATATTAAAAAATTTGTTCTATCTAGGTTAAAAAAAATTGTGTAGTCGGTAGTTGTGATTTGTTGCACATCTAGTGACGATACAAATTCTTGTTCCACTTAGTCACAAATTTGTCCCATCCGCGGTTAGAAACTTATTTCCATAGTCTTAACTTTTTGTTCTGTGGGATTTATTTTATTTGCTCCATGCCTATATATGATTCATTTCTTCGAGAGCGTATGATTTCTTTTCACAATTTGTAGTCGTGTTTTTTCTAGTTATCTAAATTTTTATCCCTCTTATAGATGCGTTATGGTTCTGGAGTTTTGCTCCCTGTGTAGGCTTGATTTGTTTCTCGGGCCGCCACATTTTTTGTCCTAATTGAAGTTGTGTAAGTTTGTTCTGATCCTCATATATGTGTTATTAATTGTTAGGCCACTAAAGTTTGTTTCTCGGATGTTTTCAATAGTACTCGTGATTTTGTTCCTGTTAGTCAAAAAATAATGTTGTTCATTGTGTATTTCATTTTTGTTCCTCGCACGATAAATTTTAGTTCATGTAGATATGATTCGTTCCTCGGGCACGGAATTATCCAGCTGTAATCATGATTTTGTTCCATTTAGATCAAATAATTATTCCCCGTGCATCTTGTTTCAATGAGCGCTAATTTTTCTCTCGGGCTTTATTTGTAGTGATAACTTAGAGCATCTTCAGCTCAAAAAAAAAAAAAAAACTTAGAACATCTTTAGCAGACACCAAAAAATACGAACTGAAAAACGTATTCCCAGATCGCGTTCGAGCTAGTTTTTGTTTGAAAATGACGATGGCCAGAACAGAAACCACAAATTTGAACCGTAAACACGAGATTTTTAAACATTTGCGGAAGATTTAAAAACACGAGCATAGTTCATACATAGTAGACGCGATCATATATATAAAACGCGAATTCAACCTACATACTACGGGAGATCTGCCGTTCCGCCGCTATCTAGCATGTACACAAAATCGGACTTACCGGAGCCCAGGGAGCAGCGGCGGGCTTCACTCCTCGTCGGAGAAGTCGAAGTCCGACAACATGGAGCTGCTGTCGGAGACGAGGTCAATGACCTCCACCTCCTTCCTGCGGGATTCGCGGTCGACGGCGAGGCCCTGCTCGAGGAGGATGTCGTCGATGAGCTCGTCGCGCTGAGCTCGACGGGCCTCCGCCTTCGCCTCGGCAATGCTCCAGTGATGGATGAACTAGACCCAACGGTCGAAGGAGACGTTGTCGAGGGTGTAGTCCGCCTCCGTGACCACGCGGCCCTCCGGGAGCTCCTCCTTCATCAGCGGTGGCGGAGTCCTCGGAGCGCTCGAGGAGCTCCCCTCCTCGGGCGGGCGCGGATGAGGGCGTCAAACTCCGCCGTGTCGTGGCGGAGGAGCACGACCGGCACCGGCGCACCCCACCTCATGTAGTGGAGGGCCTCCTTCTCCGCGGGCGTGAGACCACGAAAACACGGCATCGACGGCGGCGCACCCCACCTCATGTAGTGGAGGGCCTCCTTCTCCGCGGGCGTGGCATCGACGGCTCTGCTACGTCCGGCGAAAAATTGCTCATCTGCTACGTGAGGGGACGGTGGCGGAGAAATGGATCGAGACGTGGAAATCGAGTGAGCTGCTACGTGAGGGGACGGTGGCGGAAAAATGGATCGAGACGTGGAAATCGAGCTTGAAACTGGGATTTTATGGTCGACGGGTCGATTCCGAAAGGCCCAAAAAATTTCAGAGTCCTGAAAAGCTTTATGCATTTTCACGAAAAAAATATCAAAGTACCTTTTTCTTCGAAGAAGAGCCCTCGTCGGCTCGTCCACATGCTATAGATACTCCCTCCGGTTAATGGACTCAAACTTTATTCCGAGTGTATCTCGTTAAGTATTTTGTCTAGGACAAAATGTGACTATTAATATAGACTGGAGGGAGTAGTGTTTTTTTGCCAATAATTATGTGGTTAGTTCACTTATTAATTATGCTAAGCCAGCCTCTGCTGCAAGCACGAATGCTCTCAACAAATCATAAAAACTAGAAAGAAGGATATTGTGATATCAAACTGACGCAGCATTCTCAAGTGTCACATGACACATACAACAAAGGCGGCATTACATCGGAAATTTGAAATCGCTTAGTTCGAGAACAACTAGCAGATGAGGCCCAAATTGAAAGATGCAGAGGTACACAGTGAAGGGAACACGCTCCCACAGTCCAGCAGCTAAAACCTGACGCTAAAGAACCATCAGAATATGCCGGAGAGCATGGTCGCCGCGCTTGAGAGCGCCGCCCCGGTGATGGCAAAGTGGACGACGTGGTCGGCGTGCCCGGTGTCCCCCGTCAGCGCCACCGCTGCTCCGGCGATAGCACCTGCAATCGCGCTGTTCTTCTGCAGCAAGGAGGGAAACAGAAACAAATTATCAAGCAGTTGCGTGTAAAAAATCTGAAACTAATCTGATGTGAAGGAACAGTAGATAGATGAACTGAAGAAAATGCACCAACCCAGTCATGGCATCCCCTGGCCTCTCTCAGACCGTACGTTATCCCAGAGTACACTCCGGCCGCCAGTCCTGCCAGAAGAACAAGGTGAGATCTTCCTTTTTTTTTCTCCGGAAACACATGACAAGATGCTAAAATGGTTTTTATGCTGGATATATGCCAGAACTTTCTTGCTACGAACGGGCTAATCGATGCTGAAATACACAACAAAGATGCTAGAATCTGCTTATACTCACCCCACTGAATGGCCTCCTTGCCGGCCGATTTCACCACCGCATCGAGCGACTTCTGGCCATCATCCCCTGTGTTGCACGAACCCAATTTCGTCGTCAGCTCCGGCGGCTCAACAAAAAGAAAAGGAAGCGTGAACGGTTGTCGCTCGAATGTTGGTTACCTCTGGCGCTGGAGAAATGGGTGTTCCTCTTGACGTTGTCCAGCCCGGTGGAGTCCCCTCCGAGCCCTTCGACGGCGACGAAGTAGGCCTCCTTGGAGACGGCCCGGGCGGCCCCGACGCCGGCGGCGCGGATGAAGCTGTCGGCGACGCGGTTGAGGAGCGGGTGGCCGAGGTCCAGCAGCGGGCGCCGGTCCATGCTCGTCACCTCGTCCTTGAGCGTCCGCCCGTCCAGCCGGCTCATCTTGCTTGCTTGCTTACCGTGGGTGGTGGAGTCAGTACTAGTGAGCTCTCGATAGAAGCGGAACAGCACGCGTATCTGGAGAAGCGGCGAGCGGCCTCGGTGTTTATGAACAGAGCGGGGGAGGCCCGCCGCTCGTGGGGGGGCGTAGCACGTGTCGCGGCCGTTCGGCAACGTGTCCCGGGTGAGGTCGTGGCGTGTCCATGGCGCAGGCGGCAGAGCCTTCCTGAATCCTCTGCCTGCAAGTAGAGGGGCGCGTGGCAGGACAGAACAAACAAGGTGGCCGACCCGTCCAGCCAAAGGGAGATGTTGTGCAACCGGGGACATTATGCCACGGGTGCACCAAGTCGAAAAGGTTCACGATACTAAAAGTTTTCGATCAAAAATTGGAGTAAAAACAACTGTGTGCATTGTCACAATACAAATCTGCTACTCGTAGTAATTTTAGTTAGGGATCAAGTCATACGTACTTAACACGTTGAGACTTTGATGTTCTTCGCCTTGTTGGATTACCTCACAAACATATGCTACTGAATCAGAAGAATCGTGTGTTAGTATGATACAAGATGTGTGAAACGAGCTTTGCTTAGTTTCCCAATCCTTCCCACCATAGATAGATCCATACAAGACTTTATGTTTTATCTATTTGCGGACAGGTTGATGGCTCTCCTTCAGACATCATAACACATAAACCATGCCTTATCATTGCTACTCTCTCCTTCACGGTTTGCAGGGCGCTTTACAAAAATCTTACGGACCTAGGCGTAAACGTATTGGCTAAAAATTAGGCCTATTAGTGAGCGGTTAAGGCGCATGCATTGGTGGGAGACTGTTTGGGAGAAAAGGTGTCATATTAATTAACAATTAATTCTTATGCGCCTAGGAACATTATAGTTTTGGAAAAACTCAAATTTGATTAGGCGCCCTGCAAACCGTGAAGGAGGTAGTAGTAATAGAATACTAGTAATGATAAGTTCTCACATTATGTGTTTAATACATAAGCATTTATTGTGATATGTTTTATGCGATGGTTTAAGATTCCTAGTAAAAAAATCTTGGGATTGAAGACTCGTGAATACTTGTTGCTATTTTAATAATCAAAGTCTCTTGTGGTAAAAAAACTCAAAGCACTTAATTTGTAGACAAGGCAACATTAATCAATAACGCAGAAACAACATGGGGGAATTGAGGCAACATATTATCTTATTTCAATCTCTAGAGGGATGCCTTAGCTATTTTTCCCAAGTGTGGCAATGCTTTGATCGGAGACGGCGGCAAATGCGTCTTCAACGTGCTTGCTACAAGCTGCAGGGATGGATTGCAAATATGTTTAAGTTATGGGTCATGTTTTCCTAAAGAAATGACCTAGTTGTAACCTAGGTTTAAGTTTGAGGGTCCTTTAGTGTTATAATAGGTTTGATTGAGTAATGCCATTGTTGATTTCTTCGAACGGTGACCCAGGTTTACTACGCGTTGCGCACTTGAAGATTTTTTCTAGATCATAATATTTTGGGGGTAGATTATACATACTCCATACTAGAAGCAATTCTGCTGTTAAATGTGGATCATAAATTTTTTTAGGGGGACATAAAGAACGTGTGAAAGAACATGTGGACCCCTAGTGTGGTTTTGGTAATTAATGACAATCTTTATGGACTAATGTGTGTATTAAGTTGCATTTGTAGGATTTGTCCATTGGCATCGCTTGGAGCATGTGTTGGCTTCAAGGTCGATGAAATGAGAAGAAGATGTGTTGTGCAAGCTTAAAATGATCCACCTATAGAAGATCTTATGTTTGATGCTTGCCATCCTCGGTGATGATGTTTCGATGATGTGGAATCAAGAAAGGCGTTTCATTTTGAGAAGGTCAAGTTCGTCTATATTGAGCTCAAGTGGAATGCTCAAGGCAAAGGTATAATCTTGATAGGTTTCCCTTTTGTCGGTCTCATGTTGTTAGTGGGAGACCGGACTTAGGATAGATAGCCGTACTATCAAGAGAGGCTCTCGAATGAGTAACTCGGTCACATCGTTCGGAGAGAGCTCAAACCTTTGCATACTTGCATCATCGTATTTGGTTGTTATTTGGTCTTATTCATGTGAGGATATAGAGCTTGTGATAATCTCCATGACAAGATCTTGGTTATCAAAATCGGATCTTCCATTTGTATCTTATTGCGATTTTGATCTTGGCGGTTTTCCGGTTTCTCACCAGGTGAGATACCTCACATGATTATACTTGATACTTTCTCACTTGGTGATAACCATTATTTTCACTTTTTATAGGGTAGTTATTGTCGTCCTCTTTCCAACGCAATTAGAATCAGATCAATCGGAGCTACCAATCAAAAGTTATTAACGTTTGAATATTGGCTGTTATTTGCTTTTTTTAAAAAGATTTTTTCTGGGCTGTCCGGTACTACCGGACCTAGTACCGGACACGCCTGACCCAGCCTGCTCCCTTTCTGGCCCAAGCGGTAGTTAGTGCCGACACTACCGGGAAGGAGCTGCGAACGCGGCGGGAAAGAAACTCTATGAAAGTTCTGGTAAACCCGTGAAGGCTGACGGACATAGCTTTTTAGAATAAAAGCAACCTTTGAAGAAATGTTTACAAAAACTTGCATTGCCTACGACCTATGGTTTGTGGCTGTAGATATAGTGCATCAAACACTCATTTTCTAGTGAACTTGCTGAGTACGCTCGTACTCAAAGTATCTTCTTAACCCTTGCTAGGTTCTAAAGCCAGTACAAACGATGTCTACATCAAGTTATGCTCCAGGAATCATCACCAGAAGCTAAAGTTCTTTAATGAAGTCAAGAAAGTCAACATATAGATCAACTCAAGTGAAGATGAAGTTATTGATTAGATAGGAATATAATATCTAGCCATAGAAACTACTTATATAGTGTATTGCGATAGCCGTAATGCCAGACCATTAGTTAAGATACTAGTCTTAATAGTATGATAGTTTTTGAGTTGTTTATTTCTGATTCTTCTTTGTAAGAAGTTTCTTTCTCTCTCTTTAACCTAGAGTATTCTCTGGATCTTGTGTAAAGAGTTGAGTTGTAACCTATAGTCATGTCTTGGACCTGATGTGTTTCATTGGTGTTATGTCAACGACTATAGTGTACTACATCATGCAGTGGTATGTTGGGTCACCGCAGTTGGTATCAGAGCATATGCTTTGACCTTAGGATTAAAACCCTTTTAGGAAGATCTGTAGGTTGGATAGTGACTATAGGAGCCATCTTATCTAAACCAAACATTCATATGACTTGTGATGAGTATCCACTTGAGGATAACCTTGTCACACCTAAGTCAGATGCCTAAGTCATTCTTCCTTAGGAGTAATTATTTTATCTTTTCTCAAGTATAGTGCTCTTTAGTGTCTTCCGAAGGAGACATCAACCAACAAGATAATGTAGGACAGTGTAAGACATCAATTTAAGTAGTCTTAATGGTTAAGCCTAACCCTAGAATTTAAGTAAGAGCAGTAAAATCTTAGTGTTAGTTGCTAACCAAAGACAATATGATGAATATCATTCGGATAAATGTTGATGTAATGAGTAGTAATCATGTGGGATTCACTTGAGAATTCTACGTGAAGGAGTTGAATTATGTTAAGATTCAATAAAAGTGTAACAAGAATGAAGTTATCATGGTGAGATTAGCTCTCGAATCATGATAAATAGGTCAAACATAACAAGATCATGGTGAGATTAGCTCCGAAATCATGATGTAAGTATAAGTATGACAAGTAATTAGTAAAGTATCTTGGAGTATAAATATGAAAAAAACCATGGTAGAGCTATGATAGAAGTCATAGGTGCTAAAAATTTAGATAAGCTTTCGTTTAAGTTAGCAAATATAATCTGATTAGTCATTTGGAGTGATCATGTGATGTTAGTTACTAAATAGTGATAGGTTGGTTATATTAATCATTTCAAAAGTGAGACAAAAGGGTTAGTGAAAACCAAATTGAGACCACTTTGTTTAAAATTATCCTGTTGCAATTGAGCAATTTGGGTAAATATTGAGACAAAGTATAGTTTGACACTATGTGCTAAGTATCACGATGTAAACCTATACGAGGAGGTGTCATATATTACATAACTAAGCCTGAATTCTAGAGATACTATACTCAACTACAATATTCTGGGCTTAGAATATTGTGTGTTATATGTACCACATTTGGATTTATTGGTTTTTCTTGGATCTTCTTGATTGACTAGATCTGTACATGAAGTTTGACTTGGTGTGAAAATGCATGTTGCAACATCCAGTTATTACTTGATGTTATAGACCTAGATAGAGTAAGGGAATTCGTGTAAGGGAGTGACGAGTTCCAAAGACCATGATGAAGAATTACATGAAGGGTAAAGCCAAATATGAGGAGTATCAATCCAATTTGGAGGATGGATCAAGCTTAGATCATTCTTAGACAGTTATGAGAAGGAAGATTAGTGTAGAAGATGTGTGGAGTAACAAGAAGTACTAAACTTAAAGTTCATTCAAAATAGGTAATGTTGCTAAGACGTTAATGAAGTAGTTGTACCAAGTTCATGAAAGTATCATGAATAACTGCAAATAAGAAGTTTTGGAACCAAAATGGTATTCAAGCTCTGACAATTCAGAGAGAATGCCAGAGGTATGTCGGAAACCATAGGGTAATACCTACAACCTAGGATGATTCGCAGCTGGTATTTGATCCACAGTTGGTATCTTTTCTGCAGCCGGTGTTGATTGACATAGTTAACCAAATCATCTTAATGGTAGCATAAAGAGAATAAAACATGGCCTAAGCTAAGAAAGACATGAAAGATTATAAAATTAAAGCGATCGTCTTTCGAAGCGCTTCGTGAAAATTGACCTATCAAAGCAAAAATGTCCAAATAGTAAGTAAGACAAATAATGCTGAAAGATTCACTCGGAGATCCACAATTGTGTGGATACACCATACAATCTTTCATAAGACCCTAATTAGGCAGAGTATAAGCTGGATAGAGACCAATATTCTATTTATAAAATCAAGAATACTTTTTAAGGCAGTTTAGAGACCATTAGTAAACCCTAAGGGGGAGAGTAAACAATTTGTGGAAGTATTGTTATCTGACTTTCCAAGTAAAGGTTGGAGAGGAAATACTAACCTATGCCAACATTAAGCCTTATTTTCATAAGGTTAAAAGAAAGTCATAATTATAGAAGTACTTAAGATAGTAACAAAAGATTGTCTAAAAGCCGGATAAGGTAAAAGCTTGAAGTAATAAAATGGAATAGTCTTAACAGACTAATTCTAAAAGGAACAACTCTTAAGTGATCCTTAAGAGGTAATAGAGCACATCCATTTGGGCATGTGTAGAGAACAAGAAATTCCAATGGGTATGCACTAAATGTGTTCAAATCCAATCTTCGGAAGGACTACCAGTACAACTCATACAATGATAGATCAAAGATTAGTCTTTTGGACTCAACTATTGACTAGATTAAAACTTGTTTTTGTGAGACTTCCTAGATCTTACATATCATAGAAAGGAAGCTTTATGATCAAGTAAAAGGAACTTTGGAGTATTGGAGACAACAAGTTGAAGATTGCCAAGTATGGTAATAATTCAAGGAAAGGATCTCGATATGGAATACTACAATTATTTACATTAAAGTTATCATGGAGTTGAGAAATGTCGTAACCAAAACAATACATTTCCTCATTACCGAAACGAAAGAGTTTACGAACTTCGAGGATGAAGTTTATTTTAAGGGGGAGAGTCTGTAACATCCCAGCATTAGAGCTTAGAAATAAGCTAAACACAGATGTGTGCATTGCATTCATGCATAGAAAATCCAAATAATTTTCGCGCTTTTGAATAAATCTTGTCAAAGTGATTGAAGCTTCTCTTAACTTGATGGAATTGAAGTAGATCATCAAGTTGTCTGCGATAAGTTTCAATATGACCTTTGCTAAAACCTTATTTTGGGTAAACATGATTTGATCTAAGGGTAGATCAAATGTAATAAAATTAAACCTTAATACATTATTTAATGATTTATATTTGAATCCTTAAGTGATCATATCATAGTATTCATTACACAACCTATGAATACCAAGTTATAAATATAACTTAAGTAATAAGCGTGTAATAACTAAATCTTGATCTATCTTAATCTCATCTACTTATACCATGAGTATCATGGTAATACCTAACCTTAATCCTTTAGTGAGATTGAGTAGGAAGGAAACCAATCAAGATCATTCACCATATATCTTTCTTTCCATGACAATCTTTATCATATCTATTGAATCATATCTCAATATCTGTTGTTCATCAATGTTGAGTAATCAACTATTGATTCACCAATTCTTCATCTATCAATTCTTGATCTATCAACTCTTAACATAGCATTCACTCAATCCTATAGAGAAAGAAGTAAGAAGAGTTATGTGGAATATATAAGTATATGGTGATAGAGAAGATTACAAGGATGAACCCTGAAGATAGATACCAGGAGTAGTCCTATTGGATCAAGGAGGTATAGTTAATGAATTATATCTCTTAATCCAATAGAGCTAAACAGAAGATAATTATAATACAACTGTAATGTTGTATGGAGGGAAGCCTTGATTAGCCAACTGGAAACCTAAACCATAAATGATCAAAGGATTCTAATGATCATGCTTTTGTCACCAAGATTGAATGCTTATATCATGTATAAGTGACATTGTTGGATAGAACATGATTGAACCCTACTATAGATTCGTTATTCTAGGTAAGCCATGACAAGTCACCATGATATGATGTGGAGTTTGAATATAAGACATGGGAGATAGGTAGAGACAAGATAGTATGATTAAGATGATGTTAGAGCAACATTGGATTAAAGAAGTAGTACTTTCCTCTTCGGAAATACTAAGCAATAGAGGTGAAGTAAGATTTGATGTATACATCTAATGAAGTAATGTTAGTGATAGATGATTAAGGAAGAGTATGAATGTAGTTAAAAGTAACTACTTGTTGGATGGGAGGATATCAGCAGTAGAGTAGTTGATATAACCAAGTATAGCTATGAGAAGATTAGGAAAGGCTTCAGTGACAAGCTTCTGAGATTTGCAAGAGAGATTACAAAGTAATCTGAGAAGTAAGAAGGTGATTATTCAAGTGGAATTAGAATCAGAAGAAGTACTCTAGTGATGAGAGTTATTGTTATGAGAAGATCATATAGAGCTTTAGTGTCAAGCTCATTAGATTTACAAATGAATCTAGGAGGAGAAATTATGGATAAGAACATTCTTGTTCAGTAAAGCTCATCATGTAACACATGATGATGGATATGAAGGAGTAGTATATCTAGGAAAGGAATTCCTTAATTAGAAGTCCAGGATTGTGAATTATAGAATATAGGAATTCTTGGTAAACACTCAACTTTAAATCTTAAACCAAACATAATATTCATTTCATATTATTGATCTATCATCTTATCTCCATAAAACTTTATAGGAATAGTTTCCTATAGCAAATCACATAAGCACATCTTTGTCATTCCTAACTATCATAATTATATGTACTTAGGAGTTATCCTTATCAATTATTTTCCATAAGACCTTCCAGGAAATAACTTTCTTGTATAAAAGATGAAGTCATTCTTGAACACCAACATAAGGACAATCTGTCTTAACCAATAATCTTTATTCATATAAATAAAAGGATGAACAAGAATATTAAAACTCCTAAAACCCATGGTAAACAATTACAATTTAAAACCCTACCTTTTATTTCAATCATATATGCCTAGAAACTATAGTTATCAATTCTATCTCATAATTCATTTCAAATAATAACTATTTATTTTAAAGGGTGATATTAATAAAGATCATAAACATAAAGACAATATGTTTAGCCATTAACCCTTATTCACATCAATAAAAGAAATATGAGAATATTAAATCTTCAAAGAACTTAGGTAAGTATTTTCAATTCAAACTTTAACTCTTATGTTAGTAATAATAAAATATATACATTACTATTCCCTAAATTATGAGAATAATATTAACCCTATTAAGTACTCAAAACTTTATGTATCAAATAATAATGAAGGATCAATATATATAAAAATTTCTTTAATATTATAAATTAATAAGAATCAAAACTCATGGATCAATAGTAATACATTCTTTAATAAGTTTATGGCTATTAGATAAATTAAATTCATATCAAAGACCCTCACAAATAATAATAGAAAAAGTATCTATATAAAGAAAATCAAGAAACTCTAAACAATATATAATAAAAGTTCACAAAATGTCTTTAAATACATTCATTATTGCTGCAATTGTTTAACAAATTAATTCTACAAAGAAAACTCAAATCTATTGTGCAAATTCAAAGCTAAAAACAAAACATAATAATAGAAAAGGGATAGAACCAGGAAAAAACAAAAGGAGCATCAAATCTAGACCACGACCCATTTCCTCACGGAACTAAACGTTGCCCGCGTGCAGCAGTAGCCGCCAGCCGCTCGCTCCGCTTCAGCCCACTTCGGCCCAACAACAGCCCGCATACCTCTTCGCTTCTTTTCCCTTTCTTCTTCCTCGTGAAAGAAAGCATCGCCGGGAAGCAGCTCGGTGGAGCTCCGGCGACCGCCCGATCTTTCGCCTTCGTTCAGATTCGCGCCGCCACTGATCAACGCCTATAAAATCTTCAGCGCCTCCGTCAAGAAAACCCTAGACCCCAATTCCCCTTCTTCCTCCTCAATTTTCTCTCTGACTAAAAACCTAGCTCGCCGGAGCTGCACATCACCGTCGATCCCGAGCCCCCTGGTCTTCCTAAGAGCACCGTTAGCCTCGCCCAGTTGTCCTCGTTCTCCCAAGCCAAGCCATGGAGGTCGAAGATTCCCCTATCGGCTCAATCGACACATCACTGCCGTCGCCAGTCACCGACGTTCGTCGTTGATTTCAACCTCGCCTCGGCCTATCAACCGCACCATCATGTTCTGGGTGAGTCACTGAAGCTCCTCGTATGCTTAAAATCTTTGCTTGCTTCCTGTATCGAGTCACCGACGAGCGCCGCCGTGCATAGCCGCTAGTCGCCGTCATGCCGTGTCTTCCTGTGACCATTTTAGAGCGGCGTCGCCACCAATAGACTCGTCGTGGATCCCTCTTTCGAACACCACCCTCCTTGCTAGCCAGTGCACTCTCAATCGATGGGTTGATCATCGATCTGAGAGGATCATCCTCTATGACGTCAACACTGCGTCATGCACACGCCACCTCAGCCCAGTCAGCATATTTGACTTGGTCTGTGCCTGTGTGGCATCCAACGTGGTACTGACCCCACTGGTCAGTGACCTTGGGGAGATCTTGCCCCGGTAAGAAAAGTATTAGCTGTTTAATAAAAATTGATGAACACAATATGAATTCAAATAACAATATTCTAGAAATGTAATAAAATAATTAAATCTTATAAGTTTAATATCTTTTGTTTTATAATTCAGAAAATTATGTGTAATATATGAAAAAATTTAGAAAAACAAAATTTACAACTTAAAACCATTACCAAATATTATTTCGATGTTTATTTAATAAAGGTTTTATAAATAATAAAACTTAGATAATTCATATTTTAATAATGGTAAATTTTAAAAATATAAATAAAATACAAAAATCTTAGAAAAATAATAATTATAATTTAAAACTATAATCATGCATTATTACTCCATTTAATTAAATATTTGTTATTTATCAAGTCTTTATAAAGTAACAAGTATTATAAAAATCATAACTAATTATTTATAAATCACAAAAAATAAATGTAATATACCAAAATGATCACAAAAATAGTACCTATATGTTAAAAATATAATATTCCACTTTAAAGTTAAATGAAAAGTTAAACATTTCAATAACTTGAATTTAAATCTATTTCCTTAATTAATAATTCATATCAAGGTAAATAAAATTTGCTAATAAATCTAAAAATTAGTCAATTGAGTCTAATAAATAGTATTAGTCTTAAATATTGATAGTGTGAAGTCAGAATGATTTAACACACTTTAAATACAATTTTATTAAATTATCTCTCAACCTTTAATGTAGATTATTTCATAAAAGAATCCTTATTCATTATAAAATCTCCAAGAATCATTTTGTAGTGAAACAAAACCTACTCGAATACTTCAACTACAAATTATAGACAAACCAAAACACTATATTGAATCCATAAGTAGTTAAGTAATATTATTTCCTTGTTTACAAACTATAACCACTCATCCATAAAAAGGAAAATGATTCTATTCCACTCAACAATTAGGAAACCACTATTCAAATAGAAGTGTTACCATTCTTAAAGTATCCTTAGAGTAACATTACAAAGTACACCTGGTACAAATAACATAAACAATATGCCTTAAGCCCATCTATGTCTTTAAAGTTAACTTTAGTCTATAATACTTTAAAGACTAATCTAAAAGACTTTGTTATGTGTTTTATAGTTAACTTTGGTCTGTTCTAATTAAGATATAAAGCATATTAATATCAAACTAACCTAGTTCAAAACCAAGATAGATAAGTCTCAAATACTACTAATACCATTATTCAAATAAAGCAATTCTTTCTTACTTAAAGACTATAACTTGAAAGAACACCTAATAAGGTTAACTTGTAATTTAAATACCTTCCCTTAGCTAGTAATATTTTCTTCAAAAGTTATTCTTTTAAAGAACATTATAAAGCAAGACATAAGCATTTTTATGAAAGCTCTAAATGATGAACAAACCTTATATACATAGTCTACAGATACATTTTCCACTTGAGTATTCCATTATGGTGTGTGCTTTATTATACTTACATGTTGTTTCACACACACTCACAAGCCTTAATAAAAAGCACATGTGTAAAACTTAATCTAAAAAGGGCTACACATTCCAAGAAAACCTTTCCAGTATCCAAACCCTAGAACAATGTTACCCCCGGGATTCGAGTTTATCAACTTGCATTACATTACTTATGCATAAAAACATCTTGCTTCTTTAAACATTAGTCCTTACCGAACCAATGATGCAGATTTCAGATATTGGATCTTATATTGTCTTGAAGACCGTGAGTGCATAATCTTGCAATCACAAAAGGCAAGTTCACACTTGCTCATGTCTTTTGATTATTTTCTGTAAAGTATTTTGCAAATCCAGTGTTGTCATCACCTGCATTTGAAAAAGGTCCGAAAACACTATTTTCATAATAATATGATTATAGGTTATTTACCATGAGATAATAACCTACTATGAAAGTTCCGGTGGTAAAGGAACATATTATTTAGGACTTAACAACCAATATCGCCAGTGATTCTTGCGCCGTATATCACGCGTTAACCATGAGATTTGGAATGGAACAGAGAAGTCAGCTGTATCTTATTCCTCTCGCATGTAGCCGGATGTGCAGGTCGTGGCTGTTATCACTCGTAGCGTGCATATTAATTGGTAATTCGTAGAGGATATGCAGCATATGGGTGGGAACCCTCAACGTCCCAAGATAGTTCTGGCATCTAACGGTCTGTACAAACCATTGCCGTAATTCAATATGTGGGCATGGTGTACACCAAGGAGGCATGCGGGGTCGCGAAGGGGGCAGTGATTGGCTTGGATCCTAGACTGGGCCCCATACCAAGGAAGTATGGACAAGGTCATGACTTGGTTGTGCAACAAGGCTAAGGTCTCTCATGGGTAAAGTAACGCACCTCTACAGAGTGTAAGAACTGTAACTTGTTACTCCCTGTTCCGGGAAGGAGCTGCGAACGCGGCGGGAAAGGAACTCCATGAAAGTTCTGGTAAACCCGTGAAGGCTGACGGACATAGCTTTTTAGAATAAAAGCAACCTTTGAAGAAATGTTTACAAAAACTTGCATTGCCTACGACCTATGATCTGTGGCTGTAGATATAGTGCATCAAACACTCCTTTTCTAGTGAACTTGATGAGTACGCTCGTACTCAAAGTATCTTCTTAACCCTTGCTAGGTTCTAAAGCCAGTACAGATGATGTCTACATCAAGTTATGCTCCAGGAATCATCACCAGAAGCTAAAGTTCTTCAATGAAGTCAAGAAAGTCAACATATACATCAACTCAAGTGAAGATGAAGTTACTGATTAGATAGGAATATAATCTCTAGCCATAGAAACTACTTCTATAGTGTATTGCGATAGCCGCAATGCCAGACCATTAGTTAAGATACTAGTCTTAATAGTATGATAGTTTTTGAGTTGTTTATTTTTGATTCTTCTTTGTAAGAAGTTTCTTTCTCTCTCTTTAACCTAGAATATTCTCTGGATCTTGTGTAAAGAGTTGAGTTGTAACCTATAGTCATGTCTTAGACCTGCTGTGTTTCTGTTGTACCACTCTGAGGGATGTAATACTAGTGAATGGTGTTTCATTGGTGTATGTCAACGACTATAGTGTACTACATCATGTAGTGGTATGCTGGGTCACCGCATGCCCGTTGGCCACTTGGCACCCATATGTAAGCGAGACATTAGTGCTTAAGATAGCTATTCACTAGATTAAGCCCCGTCAATTACAAAAAGGTCATTTGAACAAAATAAGGGGGGAGGGGTGCTACTGCTACGGCTACGGCTAGAGGAGGATGTCGGGGCGGCTACTCGCCACCGTTGTCGCTGCCGCCGACCCCGTCGATTGCGGCCCTAGCGGACCAGATGGCCCGCTGCTGGATGCGTTCGTGGTGGTCACGGTCGCGTGCATGGTCGCGAGCCTCTGCCTTGCCCTCCGCCTTCCTGCGGTCCTCTGTCACCCGGTTTTCCAGGGTCTTGTCCATCTCGGCGGCCTAGTGGTCCCTCGCCTCCTGTTCGGCAAGCTCCTTCGCCGCAGCTGTGAGCAACTCCGCCGAAGGAGCCGGAGCACCATTGGGACTGAAGCCCAGCGCCTACGCTATCTGCACGGGGACGGCGATCGGCACCTCCAGCTGGTCCAACTCCTCCCCCTCCTCTTCATCGTCCTCCGCCACCTCCATCTCGTCGCCATCGACGAGACCCCACGTGATCGCCGCCTCAGCGGCCAGAGCCACGCGTTCCTCCTCCGCCGCTGAGTCGGCGACGTGCTCATGCCGCACCTCTTCCGTGTCCCTGCGCGCTTTGGCGGCGTGGCGAAGCTCACAGACGGCGACCTTGGCGGTCTCCTTGGCCACCTCCTCCAGCATGGTTGTCACATCCCAAGATTTTCCAAATCTTGTAATGTGAAAATAAATGAATAAAATAAAACTTTGTTTGATTTTCAGAGCCAGAAGAAACTTTTTGAACTCAATTGGAACTTCAAACCCATTTGAATTAAATAAAATCCTAAAGGGATTTAAAAGGATAAACATTTTAAATAAAGGAAAATAAAATATTCTGGTACTACTACTATAGATCTTTTAATAAAAGATTTTGTTTTCAAATGAAATAGAAGTTTATAAATAAGGATTATTTTATAAAGCCAAATTAAACTTGGCCAAGATTTTGAAACAAAAGAGTTTTCTTTGATTAAAATAATAAAAGTTTATTTT
The DNA here is from genome assembly GCA_916181665.1 of Avena sativa. Lineage (NCBI taxonomy): Eukaryota > Viridiplantae > Streptophyta > Magnoliopsida > Poales > Poaceae > Avena > Avena sativa. Next base: position 129,916,314 of record OV702283.1, on the reverse strand, counting down.
AAATAAAGTAATAAGGATTTAATATCCAACTTTATTTAATAAAAGGTTTTACCATTTTAATTAAAACATCAAAACTTATTAAATTATTTTAAATAGGTCTTCCAAGTATTTTATATTCTCAAATAAAACCTACTAAAGTGTTTTGACTTTATTTTAGATTTCAAAATAAATGTCTCAATAAAACAAATCCTATTTGATTTAATAATGAAAGACTATTATATTTAACTAATAATGGACTCTAAAATAAAATGTTATTTTGTTTTAAAACAAGTTTCCAAGTACTCTATATTTCTCAAATAAAACCTACTGATTAGTTTTGAAAATATTTGGATTCCAAATGGAGATTCTATTAATTAAATCAAACCCTATTTTATTAAATAACTAATGAACCATTTTATTTAAATTAATGAATGGTCTTAAAAAGAATAAAAATTATTTTATTTTTGGAATTTGGTTTATATTGATAAAACAGAACCAAATTCATATTTGAAAAGCTTGATGATTGTCTGAATCATTTTGAATGTGTTTGGTTGTTTGAATTTCAAAACAGGAAAATGGAAATAGAAAAGGAAAAAGAATCAGACAAAAATAATAATGGAAATGGACTGACCCAACTGAGCCAGCCCAAAACAGCCCACCTAGCCCAATCCCCACCCCACCGCAGCGAAACGATTCTCACCGTAAAAAGAACCCGCGGAGCGACAGACATGTGGACCCCTCCCCTTCTCCCTTTCTTCCACTGACCGACCGGCCCCACTCCTCCTGTTCTTCCTCTTCACCCCGCACGACCTCTTCTCCCCCTCGCCGGCCGTTGCAGGCTATTGATTCGTGGCTTGATTACGCCTTAACACGGCCACCATAACTCGCCGCGATCAAGCACACTTAAGCGCCAGCGCCTTCTCCTCCATTTCCCCCAGACACCCCTCATCGACACGCCCCCAGGCCGAAGAATTTTGCCCTGCACTTCCTCTGTCTCCGACGACGCTCCGGCAAGAATTCCGGCCGTGTCTTGCCACTCCTTGCCTCCCCAAGCACGCAGGCACATTCCCCACTTCCTGTAGCATCTCCCTGCACCTTCCATTCGACCACGGGCACCTCAGAACCTTGACTCCAACACGCCACTGAACGCCACCGTCTACTGCTGTTCTCCGACGACGTCTCCCCGGTAAAACCTGACTCCCCTCTCATCCCCGTAGACACGATGATGATCCCCAAGCTCTTACGAACCTAACCGCACTTTCCGTTTGTCCTAGGGCGCCCTCTATCCTCACCTTCGACAACATCTGAACAAGACCGACGCCGTCCTGACTCCGGCGAGAGATTGCCGACCCATCTGTGCGCCCCCTTGCCAACCAGTGCCTCCTTGAGCTTTCCCAGGCGTCTGCGAACACAGTGAGCACATTATTTTCCTCCCTCGCTTCCTGTAGCGTCGAACCCGCCGTCGTCTGACCGTCGCCGCCGCGCGCAGCTGTCAAGCGCCGCCAGTCCTTGGCCAGGCAGCAGCAGCCGTCCGATGTCGATCGGATGGATATGATAGAACCATTTATCGAAGGGGTATGCGTCGATCTGCGCCGCACGTTCCAGTTAGATCCTGCGGTTCACGATGCCGATCCGGCCGAACCGGTATCGCCCAGTAAGATAACGCCGCGTGTCCCTGTTCTGATTAAAAACAGAATTAGAAACCAGATTTAAAAGCCATTTTCAAACCATTGTAACTTTCAAACCACACGTCCAAATTTGACAAATTTTATATCAATGGATTCAGGAGAACAAACCCTAACCAACCCTGCCCTTAGTTTAGCAAATAGTATCTGTTAGCTTGTTTGATTTTGCAGATTCTTTTGTGTGCTTGCTAACATTAGGAAAAAATTTTAAAAATGTTTTTAAGGTTAAAACCTTTGAAAATTGGTTTGTTGTGACCTTACTGACCCTAGGAACCAACCTTTGGTATTAAGAATGATTTTTGTAAGATTTAGGTTGGATTACTTGACTTAGTCACTTTCTAGCCAAATAAAAAGAATGGTTCTTGTTATAAAAATGTTTATGAAAAGAAAACTTTAAGGAAATGTTTTGGACCAAACCTACTGACCCAAAAACACCAATCTTTGCAATAGCAACTCATTTGGTGAACAACATAAGAGTTTTGCCTTAATAAAAACATTTATCACCACATGAAATGATGAATGGAATTAAAAAAAACAGTTTTTGGACAAAACCCTCTTGCTAATGACTTTGCCACTTTGGTAAATGACCAATTTTGACCTTACAAAGTCTAGAAACCCCGTAAAGACCCCCTTTGCAAAATAAAACTATCTTGTGCATGCTCCCATGTATGACTTAGATTCCATTACTTTGTGTGTGTGAAGAATTGTTTGTTTGACTTTGGTTTGGAATGTGAATTGAATTTGTGTTTGCTTGATTGATTTGTAGTGAAGTGTGAGACTAGAAAGATCAAGGAGTGAACCACCATTCCCTACCAAAAAGGCAAGTGATGCTTCATACTTTCTATCCTATTACTTTCTCTATGCATTAGTGATTTTGCTAAGTAAAACTTGCATGGATTTTGCTAAGTATAGATCTTGCTATAGGAAAACCTAGTAGATGAATCCTTAGTAAGATTTTCATAAGTTAGAGATTCCTACTACTACCAAGCTTAGCCTAGCTAATAGAAAACATGGGTGGAATATATATTCACACTATGGAAAAATATTCTAAGTCTAAGGACTTGTGATTTTGTCTAATAAAACAACTAAGTTAATGAATCACCTGGGTGGAATGGAATATCTTGGTGGAGAATGGTTGAGTGGTTCACAAGGCCATGGACTTGGATTGTGTATCTCACTTGTGGATGGCCACCCAGGAAACAAAGAGATTTGAGATGTCAAATGTTGAGAAGCTTCAAGTGCAACCACTTGGCAATATGGGCTCTGCCATGATCATATAGGTTGCAAGAACTTAGCCATATGGACAGTTGGTGGTAGTGTTTGATAGGTTGGAACGCGTCCATTTTGGTCTAAGGGAAAGCTTCTGAAAGATCTTGTCTTGGGAAACCAAGTCTTGTGGGGAAAGTGCACCACCTCTGCAGAGTGTAAAATCTAAGTACTTAGCCATGTCCCTGGTAAAGGACAATTTGAGCATCAAGACATGGAAGCAATCAAGAATCTCATCATTCAAATTTCTAAGTTAAAATCTTGTGGTTTGAACAAGGGTTGTCTGAATTCTTCAATCATTGATGGAGAGATGGCTTGGTACAAGGATCTTGAAATCTTTGATTGAGGAAAAAATGATTTTGTCAAGCAAAAACTTAGTATTTTCAAATGTTAAGGAAAAATCTATTTTGAGCAAAGCAAGCCTCAACTCCACTTAGCCAAATGCATATAGATGATAGACTCCACTATACTACCATAGTATCACTTGCCAATACAATTCAAATGTATTGACCCCTTTGTGGCTGTAACTTGTATGTTGCAAGTTTGATTGATTTTAGTGAAGATTGATTGTTTAGGATTACAAAGTCTACAACCAACATCTGCCTGTGGCACTTTGAAGATGAAGGACCCATGACTATATTTATTCCGCTGCAATGTAATGTAATAGCCTAATGAGCTATGTTTGATGTAATAAAATTATGTTATTCCTGGTTATAAAGTTATATTATGACCCTTGTTTCTTGATATTACATCTAAACTGTGGATGCTAGCTATTGATCCAGGGACTAGCATTGTAAACACAGGAGGTATCTACCTTATTAGGTTGGGACCCCTACAATGGTCATGGCCGCCTCGTGGCGGATCTCGCGAAGAGCCGCTGATGTGGCCTCCAAGGCCACCACCTCCTTGGAGGCGACGTGGTGTATGTCGTCTACCGTCCATTGGGCAACCACCATGGCCGCCGTCTCCACCACCCGCTGTAACGCCAACTCGGCAATATGGTGTTCCTTCTCGAAGGCCAGCACCTGCGCATCGCTCATGCGTCGGGTTAGCAATGTGGCCTTGAGGTGGACCTCTTCGACCTCCACGTCTGGATAGCGGGTGCGACACATCTCCTGGATCTTCGTCCAGTTGGCGATCTTGTGGCGAGACATGGCTGCTGGTGGCTGGCGCTTTTTCGGCTGCTAGTTTGCTCTTGCTTTGGGGCTTGTTGTCTCCGCCGCGACGGCGGCCGTCTTTTATAGACCGCGGCGGAGGCGGAAAACGGCATGGGATGCACAGGAAGTTTTCTCGCCGCGGGAAGCGAGACGCGCGCGGAAAACAATGGCGGGAAACGCCGGCCGCGCGGGAAGCCGCCTGCGCTGATAGCCGACGTCGCGTCGCCATTAACGTCTTATCGCGAGGGTGTCAACCGATGATAACGGGAGGGAGACGAACAAATGGGTTGAGCCGCTGAGCGCGGTCGGCCGAACAGACCAGACCATAATCCCAAATTAACCACAAGCCGCCTCAAACGAAAACAACCGACCATTTAAAGAGACTGGATGGATCAGCCCGATGAAGATGCCTAAAGCATTTGTGGCAAATCGAACAGCAATCGTATGATGGCAAATGATGTGTTTTTGAGAAAAAAAATGCTGGCCTTCGTGGGCCCCGTAATGGACCAAGCGCCGCTGATTCGGTTCGGGCTTCGTTGGCTAACGTAACATCCGCCGCCCAATGAAGGCTGCGTGTCATCATCCGAGCCGCACGAACGCTCCGTCTCCGAAGCCTTCGTCGCTCTCCTCTCTGCTGTTCCCCCAGGCAAGCATCAAACGACCCCGAGGCGGCAGCCAGGCCGGCGACTCACACGAGAGTCAAGCCGTGAGCCAACCACGATGAATCTGGTACAGCTTCCGGTCTACGTTCTTCGCCCGCCGCGGCCGCCTATAACTACCCCCAGCCCCCAGCGCGCAGTTGCGGCTACACGACCACCAGAACAGAAAGGGGTACAATCGCGACAGGGGATACGAGGGCCGGCGCCGGAGTGAGCAGCGGCGAAGGAGCCAAGCTGCTCCGATCGACAGCCGCGTCTCGGCGATCCACCGCATTTCTCCCGGGGGGAGCTTCTCGCCATCTGGCCACTCACGAGGTGGGTTTCCGGCCGTTGTTCTGGGCTGTAACTCCGGTTCCTGATCAGCGTCGGCCGCCGGTGGCGAATCTCTCCGGTTTCCGTGAGTGATTCCGTCGGAAGGCGCCTCTGGTTTGGGATTTCGGGTGCTTTTGTGTGCTTGTCCTTCAGCGAATCGTCTGTGATTGCTTCGACTGCGTTCTAATGCGTTTCCTGCAATCTCGTTTCAGTGATCACTGATCAGGCCCTCGCGTTTCCCGAGCTACCCGAAAGCGCCCACGCCCTCCTGATCTCTTCTCGCACGTGTTGGCGAGACAGGAATTCGATCGTCCAGGTACAATCTCATGCCAATTTACAGGTTGCTGATGTAATTGCCGCGAATTCTGCCCTTTCATGTAGTGTCTGGTAAAATGCCGTCTCTGTGTTTGTGCAAATGCTCCAAAGGAGCAAGAGCTTGTGAGCTTTCTGAATCTAAGCGTGTCACTGTGTGCTTAGCTGTCCCTCGACCTTGCACTGATTCATACATGTAAAACCCTGTGAAGTTGTGAGAAATCTCACAAGTTGTTTTTACTTGCCACTACTAGCCCATGTCGTCGTCTTCCTTCAACTATTCCTTTATATTTGGTTGTTTCATGATGTTTAAAAAATCCTAGTTGTGCTGCTTCTGAATCTGTTAGACTTCAGTAAGTAGATTGTGCAACTCTCCTTTTGTTTTCCAGCCTGCGGATTTTCTGAATTGCAGAGACAAATTTATTGCTTCCTTATGCTTCTGTGGTTTAGTAGTTTTTAATCTGTTTCAATTACATGCAATGTTTGAACCTCTTATTTTTGTAAAAGTTGTGTAATGTTCTAGCTTATTTTTTTCTTTCGCTCCACATAATGTGTTTACATTAATGACGTGAAAAGATTTTCGAGTAAGCAGATTCAGGTTTAAATTTCTACAGCTTGCTTGTTGCTTTTACTCTGAAGCCTTAGTAAATACTCTTTCTGTCCCATAATATAAGATGTTATTACATTCAATATACTCAAAGTATATTGAATGTAATAACATCTTATATTATGGGACAGAGGCAGTAGAATGCATCAATGGATCAGCATTGCAGAAGTTAGTGAGTTAACGTTCGGTTCATCTTTATGTGTTCTGACTTTGTGCAACTTTGTAACGGTTTAGATATGGCACCGCGAGGAAGAACTTGGAAGCATGTGTGCAAGAAGTGCAATAAGAGCTTCCCTTCAGGGAGAGCTCTTGGAGGCCACATGTCACGCCACTGGCGCATGGTTAAGCAGCCAAAGAGGATGCCAAGACCTCCTGCCAGTGTTGTCGACGTGCATGTCTTGCTTCTGAGTCCAAGTGATGAGGAAACTTTGCTGCCGTCCTCCAGAACTCAACGTCCGTCGTGCTCAAAGGTGTTTTCTTCCTGCAATTCTCAGAGGATGCACATGAGGAAGCACAGTCAGAAGAAGGTGTTGAACAAGCCCGTCGAAGAGGCAGCTGGGCTGATGGAAGCTCTGGCCGTTGCTGATGGTGGCTACAATGTCGTGTTATCTCCATCGGTGAAGCGCAAGCGGTCAAAGAGGGAGCCACCAGCGCTCAATTTTGGTGAGATGGATGCTGCAGTCACTCTCCTGCTTCTTTCAGAGCATTCTAAGAAGATTTCAGCTTATGAAGATTGCTGTGCAGAAGATATGGGCAGTTTGCCCCGCAATGTGTCAAATGATGTGAAGCTGAACGCCTTCGGTCATCTGCTGGTTCGATCTGCCTTCGGTCATCTGCTGGTTCGATCTGCTGAGTTCAAGAAACCAAAAGGTCACAAGTGTTCAGCTTATGATGATTACTATGGGCAGTGTGAGAAGGACGACAACTTGATCCCCAATCTTCCCAAGAACTCAGCTGACGAGGATTGCTATGGACAATATGAGAACGAAAATATTTTGGTCTACTATGTTCCCAACAAGGACAGCAATGTGGCCCACAATGTTTCTGAAAAGGACTACACTTTAATCCCCAATTTTCTCAAGGATAACACTTCGACCCCCAATGTTCCCAAGAGTTCGGCTTACAAGGATTACTATGGACAATATGAGGAGGAGAACATATTGTTTCACAATGCTCCCAAGGATAGCAATGTGATCCACAATGTTCCCGAGAAGGACAACATTTTGACCCCCAATGTTCCCAGGGAAGTAGAGCTGATTGTGCTTGATGATGTGCTGGCTGAAGATTCTGAGCTAAGGAAGCCAAGAACCGACAATTATTCAGTTGAAATGAAGTGTGGTGATCTTTCAGCTGCAATGAAGGTCAAGAGGCACGATTGCAATGCTTGTACGAAGTCATTTGGGTCAGGGCAGGCGTTGGGAGGCCACATGAGATGGCACCGTCCTAGGAGCAATTATCAGCGTCAAGGGTTTGCTCATTGTCCCGAGTCTGTTCTGATGGAAGAGCAAATGCAGAAGCCCGAACTGGACTCCAAGTTGCTTGATCCCAGAATTCCAGCTCTTACTGACAGGCACTACATTTTTCTCGGGCTTGAAATCTACACCTGAGCCATGGCCTGTGTCAAGCAGGGTTCACTGAGCCGATGCTGGTGCTCACCGTTGTCTGAACTGATAGAGTTACTTCAGTTCTGTATATAGTCAATCAGTCTAGTAGCTAGAACTCCAATTGGTCTGCTTGTAGATAGTGACGTGCATTGTACTGGTACCTCTCTTTCCAGCAATTTTCCTTGACAGGTAAAGCCATGGATCATTTTTCATTGCTTGGTTGCTAGAACAGGAAAGCAACTTTGCTCAGCTGAATGTTGTGAATTAGATTGCGTCATTCTGGCACTAACTAATGATCTTGAGTTACCTGAAAATTTTAGTTTCTCTTTACACTTCTGTGTTTCTGCAAATGTTCATATCTTGAAATGATTCCGTAACAAAGAGAATCTGGTCAGAAGTTCAATCTGTTATGTTCTTTCTTCTGTCGGCTTTAAGATGTGGCATCAGGGAATAAGTGATCACTGCTTTGATTATCAGCATTGTGGCCTTGTAATGTAATGCACCATTTAGTCGATTTCTTTGATCTACTGTTTACATTTAAATCAGGCATTTTATTATGCTCACATGAGTGAGAATCAAGATTGCCCATGACGTGTGCAATTTCTGCATTCCTTGATGCAGGTAGCTGCAGTTTCTTCATCTCCTGATTTTGGTGGTTCCTTGCTGAAACTTTGGCTTGTGTGCAGCTGATGCAAACTTTAGTGATATTGCTGCCTCTAATTTGCTTCAGGTCATGGACCACCCAATTCATGCCTGCAGTTTCCAGACCCCGGATGCTGCTGGACTCACTGTAGTAAAATGTGAGGCATGCTGCCTGAAGGAATAGAATGAACATTGCAAACTGCGACATCTATTTTGGATGAATCTATATACGTACTAAATAGTGTCTAGATTCATCCAAATTTTGACAAATCTACGATATCTATTTCGAGACGGAGGGAGTAGTATATCTTCTGCAAATTCTCAACTGTACAAAATATAATTCATTGCAGATTAAGTCTCATAAACTAACGTCTTATCCAAAGATGAACATCATGCTGTGTACTTTCTAAATTATCCTTTTGCACGCTTCTAATTCCCCAACTGTGAGAATTCTCGCTGGAGAGGATCAAGCTGAAGTATGAGCAATATATGAAATATCTGTGCCATCGCATCTGCTAGCAAGCTTTGTTGGTTGAAGGTGACGTTATAATTCGTTATGTTTATCATTCTGCTTAAAATGACATGATAATTTTTTGTGATGCATTGTTGCTGTAGTAATGGATTAGTGTTCCACGCAAGTTTTAAAAAAGATCAATCTTCCACGCTGTAGTAAAGAAGCTTCCAGTCTGCTAAACTGTTTGAATTATCCTGTGGCGCCAGCTGATCTTTCAGCTGCAGTGAACATCAAGAAGCATAAGTACTCCGACCCATATTAGTTGACTCAAATTTGTTTAAATTTGAATAAATCTAGACACCATTCAGTATATAGGTTCATCTAAATTTTAATAAATCCAAGTCAACTAATATGAGTAGGAGAAAATAGAATATTTGTTTTTTTATGAGATCAGAAGCACAGGTTTTTTTAAGACTTATGAGAAGCACAAGTACAATAATAAATAGACTATCTTCCGGGTTGGCCCAGGCCCACGAATCATCTGGCCCATGGTCGAGGGACCAGAACAATCTCATGACAATCCACCCTCATCAGAAAAAGAGAAAGATCACATGATCTCGCCGCTCCTCCCTCCGCCGCCGCCGCCTTTCTCCAACCCATTATCGCTGCTTCCTTCACACCCTGCTGCAGCTTGTGGTGTTCATCCGAAGGTTGGAAGCTATTCTTCCCTCATCCTCTTTGGTTTGTAAGATAAGATTAGCCCGCGTGATTGACGGTATCGCGAGATTTGGAATTGGATCGGAGGCGGAATTTGATTTTGCTGCCTCAGGTCAGGTATGTCCTTTTGTTGTTTGTGGTGAGACTAATCCTGAAATTTGGTCTCAACAACCTCAATACTACAATTGTACGTACTACTACAATTCCTTTCTTTGACGATCAGGACGTATATTCGGCTAGTGGCTTGGCTAATATGGCGAGGACGACGACGATGTATCGTCAGTTCGTGAACCTGATGATGCGCGATGAGCGCAGCACACTCTATTCGATGCGCCGCCTAGGCATCACTCCGCATCTTTTCCACGAATCGCCAGCAGATGCAGCAGCGAATAAGAAGAAGGGGATTTTATCAACGATCTCAAGCCGGAGTCGTCTGCCCAGGCCGGACGTCAACTTCGCCCTGCAGCCCAAGATGGCTGACACAACGCCCATGCACTTCTTCTCCCTGCTGCGAGGGCAGGGAGACGGATGCATCATGTTCACCGCCCCTTTCGGCCTGACCACCGTCTACGACGTCGCCATGCAGTCCGTCATCACCATGCCCCAAGCAGACTTCTCCAAGCCAAGCGACTCCATCGCCCTGTCCATGACGGCCCCTCGTGACCACATCACCCCCGGCGTGCGTTTTCACGAGCACTACCAGCTCTATGTGATGGGCAGAGGAGAGGGCAGTGCCTCCTTCGAGGTCTTCAACTACGGCAGGGCGGGGGTTCCAACTGTTGGGGGCGAACGGTGGTGGTCCTGGAACCGTCTGCCGCCCCCACCGTGGGCTGATGACCCGGACCTCCGTGACAGCAGGAGGTGTCCGTCAGCAGCGGCGGTGCTCGACGAGACGACGATATGCATGTCGTGCGTTGACGGCGGCGCCTACACCTTCGACACGGCCAAGTGCGAGTGGAGGCGGGCAGGCAGCTGGGTGCTGCCCATCCATGGCGCCGCGGAGTATGTCCCCGAGCTAGGCCTCTGGTTTGGCCTCGAGGCCACTGAACGTGGCAACCACCACCACCACCGCCGCCTGTGTGCTTTTGACCTCTCCTCCTCGTCATGGCCACCGGTGGTGCTGCACGCCTGGGATTATCTTGACGACGACCTGCCGCTGCCGGACGACTGGCTGCCTGAGAAGTGGCACCTAGTCAACCTGGGCTCGGGCAGGTTCTGCATCGCCACAAGCTTCCGCGCGCATGTCACGGAAAGCATTGTCGTATACGGTTTTTCTTCAGACGAGGAGCAGGTGGAGAATGAGTACAGCGAGGCTACTCTGTTGACAGGCGTGGATGTTGTGCGCTGCGGCAGTGGTGCGCTTCAGATGATCAAGCACAAGTCTCTGCTCTATGACATTGAAGACATGAGAATCCAGTGCGTGCTCTGACTGAAAGTAGCATCATGGTTATGCATGGTGTTAAATATAAAGAACTATTCCTTATATCTAAAATAGATATTGCAGATTTGTCTAAATTTGGCGCTATCTACCTCCGGCGCGCCAAATACTCGCTTCGACGGTGCTAACCTTTTATCTCCGGTGGCCCTTCCCGAGTCTGTGCCAAAGGTATGTTTACCACCATTCCCGTTGGCCATCCGTCTATAGCCCCGACGCGTCGAGAACAAAACCGCTGGTGGTACTTCACCTAGCCCCGGCGGCTCAAGTACCACATGCGCCGGCGCTAGTGTCCAGCCGGCCCCACAGATTACCCCGGTGTGCTCTTATCCAAAGTGCCAGCGTTATTAATACGCACCCCCAGCGCGCCAGCTCAGCCCCTGTCGGCGTTCGTGCGGCGGGCCCCATGCCAGGCCCACCCCACCCCATGACTCCGGCCTCATCGTCTACCCCCAGCGTGTTTTTCCTGACACGCCAGCGCTAAAGCCACATACCACAGGTGCTCTCGCTTAGCGCGTACCGGCGCTAACTAGTCAGGACCCACCCCCTCCTGCACCTCGGCCCCACTGGTTACCCCCGGCGCGTCTCAGAAAAAAATGCCCCGGCGCTAGTATATACCGCATGCGTTTCCAGCGAGCGCGTGCCAACGATAACCTAGGAACTTGCAATAAGTGCACTCTCTCCCACCACTCTACTCTCTTCTCACCTCACTCTAGCTTGTTTCTCCTTGATTTTTTACTCCTTTTCTCCTATTTTAGCTATTCTAACCAACTATATCTCACATATTTTTTTATCAAATCTGCCCCCACATGCACCACCCTTCTAAATAGATATAGACCTCTCTCCCCTCTCCTCCACACACAACTCCTAGATCTAGATCTGAAACATAATCCACTCTCTCTGATCCGGTCGACGTATCGTCTCGTGTATACTTATCAACCTAGTAGGTGACTAACTGAGAATTGGCGGATAAAATTGGCTATTTGGCATATGATGAGGTGGCGAAATTTGCGTGCATATCTATGTAATTGTATTGTGTATGAAAATTATTGGGAACGATTTGATGACATTGAAGTGATGAGTTGCCAATGTTTTACCGAAATGTTGATTCATTTCTGTTCCGGCAAATTTCTGGCGCTCCCCGTAGACCGTGTTTCTAGCAGGGTCATGCCGAAATTTTCCGTGAAACCAACCGATCGGCAATGGTTCTAGTAATCGATTCTCTCTTGTCGTGCAGGCGACAATGGTCATCTCGATAAGGGAAAACGTTGTGGATAGATATCAACACGCGACGGCCGACATGCATCAAAATATCTGCACAGACAAAGGATTTTCATGCCGAAGATGCAAGCTACAGTGCTTGTTCGACCCCTCTTCAGGCATATTGCAGGACCACCTTCTCAGGCGTGGTTTCATGGAGGTCCACACTTAGTGGATGAGTGATGATGAAGAAGGAGATCATGAGAACAACCAAGATGATGAAGAAGACCATCATGAGGAAGAAATGCATCATGATGATGCCGATGACGAAGAGGCTGCCGCACACGATGATGGAGATTAATATCAGGGTGAACAACATGTAGAAGACGCTGACATAAATACTCCGCTAACCTCAGTCATGCAGGACCCTCATCTTTAAGAACTTCTTCTCAACCAGACGACGACCGACGCCAGAGCTGTCGATAGACGAAAATCTAAGATAACGCAACTGGAGATAGACTCAAATACTCTATTGTACGATACAGTTCTTGGGCCGGAGGAGTCCCGCTTGAGAGTAACACTCGATATTCTGTGGATGAAGGCAAGACACAGATGAACCAACACAAGCGTCGACGACCTCCTGCAATACTTGCAAAACCTCTTGCCTGAAGGGAACATGTGTCCTAGTAGTCTAGAAGAGGCTAAGAGAGTCGTGTGCCCTCTAATTTACCGTACACAAAATACCACGCCTACATTAATGACTCCGTCATTTATCGGAACAAGAATGAGGACAAGACCAAATGTCCAGTGTGTGAAGCTGATCGTTACAAGATAGGGATGAAGAAAGCTCATAAAAAAGTTGTGTGGTACTTCCCGCTCCAGCCCCCATCTGCAACGGTACTGCGCGGACCGCAAGGAAGCTAAGATCATGCGTTGGCATGCGGAAAGAAAGGAGACAGTGCTGAATGATCCAGAGCGGATGGAAAACCAAGTGCTTACACACCCTTCACATGCAAGCCAGTGGAAAGCATTAGTTGTTGAATAGCTAGATTTTGGGAAAGAGCCAAGTAACATAAAGTTGGTTGCGAGCACCGATGGACTGAATCTGTTCGGCAACCAGAGTAGCACACATAGCACCTAGCCCGTGTTTGTATGGATGTACAACCTTCCCCCTGGCTATGCATGAAGAAGAAGTACATATACATGAGTATGCTAATTCAAGGGCCGACACAGCTAGGGAGCGATATCAACCGGTATCTCGAGCTATTGAAGGAGGAGTTAGACATGTTGTGGGTGGATGAAGGGGTAGATACATGGGACTCCTTCGTGGAAGAATATTTCCCTATGAGATCCACGTTGATCACGATTGTGCAGGACTATCTTGGATACGGAAATATTGCATTGCCATGTGTGCTATGGACACAATGCGTGTGTCAGGTGCATGGAAAACACACCATTTATACAACTTGGTAAAGATTTTGGGTCTGGTAAAACCGTCTACATGAGGCACATAATGTGGCTAGACGAGAATGACCCATGGAGAAAGCGTGGAGATCTGTTCAACGGTAAGGACAAGACCGAAGGACCTCCACGTAAGAGGAGCGGGGCAGAGATAGATGATTTATTCAAAAAATGGAAAGAGTGCCCTGCGCCGGGAAAAATTGAAAAGGGAAAAACGAAAGAGAGGGGAGAAGCCACCAGGACCGCTGATGGGGGTATGGAAAAGGAGGTATGTGTTTTCGGACTTGCCGTACTAGAAAATCCTCGATGCGCCTCATAGCCTTGATGTCATGCACATCATGAAGAATGTGTGTGAGAGCTTGCTGGGCACCCTCTTCAGCATGTCGGATAGGACTAAATACGAGCCGAAAGCAAGAAACAACCTGATGACCCTAAATATCAGAAAAGATCTTCACTTAGAGCTAGAGAAGACCAAGGATGACCAACTGGAGGAGGAGATGGACGGTCGCAAGTGCAAAAAGGTTAATCAACATGTCTTGTATTGCAAACCATCCTGCTTCACTCTATGTCCCATCGAGCTCGATCAAATTTTCAAGTGCCTACTAGGAGTCAGAGTGCCCTTAGGTTACTCGGGGATGATAAGCAGATACCTGGACTCGGATAAAAAAATCTTCAGCGGGATGAAGTCTCATGACTGTCATGTGATGGTGACGCAGATACTTCTGGTTGCAATCCGAGGGATAATGGAACCGCACGTCCGTGAAACGTTGACCATCCTCTATTACCTTTTCGATGTCATCACTCGAAAGTCGATCACCTTGAAGAAACTTGGAAGGCTACAGGAGGAGATCGTTACGATCCTATGTGATCTTGAGATGTACTTTCCGCCCGCATTCTTTGACATTGTGGTCCATCTTTTCATCCATATCATGGATGATATCATCGATCTCGGACCGCCATTCCTGCACAGCATGATGTCGTTCGAAAGAATGAATGGGTTCATCAAAAGTTATGTTCGTTACAGGTCAAATCTAGATGGAAGCATCGTCTAGAGTTTTCTCATCGAAGAGTGCATCTCTTTCTGCGAGAATTATCTAGAGGGCGAAGAGTCGATTGGTGTGCCGACAAACAATCACGTTGGCAGGTTCGAGGGAGTAGGCCACAAAATTGGGAAGCGGGAAATACACGTGGGCCAGGAAGAGCGGAGAAACGACTTTCAAAGGGAAAACTTAGTAGCTCTCCAACACATTGACAATGTTGATCCTTGGTTGGAAGAGCACAAAACCATGATTGCAAACAGTGTTGGCAAGCCAATGACGGATGCAGAAATATTAAGAGCGCACAACTCCTCTTTTGTGCAATGGTTCAAAACCCGGCTTAATGATTATCCTCTGGCAATGACTAGCGAGGACGATCTCAATAGGGGGCGCCCGCGTCCAATTCCTTTGGCTAGGAAGGTCATGGCGATGAGGTGGAGCTCATGGTGTACTCATATGGACGAGAGGAGGCGTGTAGCGACAGGGCGAGGTGGCACCTGCAAGCTAGGATTTCGGCCATGGCGCGGGAGAGCGAGGGAAGGGGACAGAGGCGTTCTAGGGCTTCTCCTTGGCTGCGTCGGGGTACTTGTAGGCATCGGTGGGCGGCAGCGCATATCTTGGCGCATGGCGACATGGCGGAGCTCGACAGCGAGCAGCTTCACCGATCGTTCAGTCGGCAAGGAAGAAGACAAGATTGAAAAGGCCGAACCGGTATGGGCCGGGGTGGGCCTAAGTAGGCCGCGAGCAGGCTATGGGAAAGGTTGGGGGAGGCAGAGGGTTAGCTAGGCTGCGGCCTGTTTCTCTCTGGCTCTATTTTTTTAGCAAAATATTTTCCAATTGTATTTCAATTTCTAAAATACATATAAAATATGTAAAATATTGCAGGGCCCTTGTAATCCATTTCGGCTCCACTATTTTTGTAGTTTTCAAATATTTTCAAAACCACCATTTTGAATAAGTTTTTAAAGAGAGGAAGGGATTAGGGTTTTTCATTAATTTTCTTTGCATGCATTTTTAAGAGATGATGCTCATGAATGCACAAACAAATACTAATTGATATTTAACTAAAACTGAGGTGTTACAAGCGACACAACATGGGCCGAGGCCACGTTGTGCACAAGTTCAGGTTGATTACAATAGCCCACGATCCGGGAGTGATCCGAACTGACTAACTGTTGACACGTCTGTTAAAACCACATCAATTTTTCTAAGCAGCAAAAAAACAAGCTTGACTCGAGACTTATTCCGCAAACCGCACTCATTGCGACGAGACGAGCGAGCTACGTTGTTGAAGGAGGAGCACGTGTGTAGCACTTCTCTTCTCACTCACTTACAAATTGGTGAGATACTCCACCTTATAAGGTGGTGTAAGGGCATCTCCATCGGGCCGACCCATCCGGTCGCCCAAACGGTTCATTTTTGTCTGTTTGGGTCGGGCCACGGTCGATTTGGGGAGGGGTTCCATCCAGCGGCGCGACCCATTTGTCCGGCCCGGGCGCGACATTTTTTTTTGCAAATTCAAACACAAACCATTCACGCTAAAACTGGCAAATTTCATACTTAATTTACATTCAAAATATAAAAAACATAATTTAAACTAGCCTAACCCTAGCTACCGATCTTCTCGTTATGCCACCGCCTCGTCCATCTACCGGTCGAGATCGATATACCCCGGCGGCGTCCAGAGGTTGGGCGGTGGCAGGGCCAGAGCAGGAGCGGGCGCAATGTGGATTCACTTGCCTAGGCCACGACGCCCAACCGTGATGGAGGTGCGCCAACTCCAACCCCACCTCCATCGCGATCGCTGGCGCCCATCCCAGCAGCGACGATGGTGGAGGCGGCTGGGCGTTCGCCTGTGCCACCATGTCGGTGAGCTGGAGGTCCTCCTCGTAGCCGTGCCACAAGGCGTCATCCTCGCGTGCGCTGGCCGTAATGGCCTACTTGGTGAAGACGTCCTTGTCGTAGCCCCGCGCCAGCACCTCACGGTACTCCAGGGGCAGGTTCACTGTGACGCCGTCCACCGCCTCCTTCTTGACGACGATGTTGTTGTCGTCCTCCTCCTTGTTGTTGCCGTCCTTGCTGCTGAGCTTGGTGTCAGAGTGGTTGACGACGCCCTTGTTGTCCGAGTCAATGTTAGGGACAGGATAGACCTCCCCGGGCTATAGGTCACGGCGGATGGTGATGGCGCGCCGCACCTTGTGCTAGGAACTCTACCCAATAGGCCTCGTTGCGGTAGCCAGCCTCCCACCATTGAGCCCGCGGGAGGTTGCTGATCCAGCGGCGGATATCCTCTACCAGCCCTTTGCTCTTCTTAGGGATGGGCGTCACTGGGACACGGTCCCGGTTGAGGTGCCAGCCGGTGGGGAGGGACATGTCCTTATGCTTGATGCCCCGGCCCTCCCTCCAGCGGCGCTTGCACTCTGCGATGCGGAAGTACCGCCTTGTGCGGCGCTCCCGCGATGGTGGGTAATCCTCCACGGGGCGGCCCCAGAAATCCTCCGGCCGCGGCGGAGGCGGCAGGGATGTGCCACGGAGGAAGGCCGACAGTTGGGAGCGTTGGCTGCTAGAGCCAGGCGCCTCGTGGTCGTGCTTGCTCCTCCCCTTCTTCAGCCACGATGGCGTCTTCATCGTTGGTGGTGGCGGCGGCTAGGGTTTGTGATGGCGAGAGGTGAGGAGGGCGGCATCGACGGGCGCTGGGTTAAATAGCCCAGCCTTCCATGAACGCGCGCAGCTTCCCGCTCCTTCGCCATCAATGCCGGCACAGGAACGCATGCGGCGCCCAGTAGGTCAGCGTGCCGTCTCATCGCCATTAATGGTGCAGGCAACGCCGGTCAGCCTTCCGCGCAGCGACTTTGAATCAGTGACGCGGTTGCGTCTGAATCGGTCCCGCTGACTGCGTGTGAATCAATGCCGCCGGTAAGCGGTGGCTCCCGGGTGGGCCGGTGGCACGCGCGGGCGCGGGCAGGACACGCGCGTTGTCCATGCGCATCCGGACCAACACGTAACCGTTGCCCAGATTAGATACACGGATGGGTCAAACCGGACATGTTTGTCCGGATGGTCGGCCCACTGGGGTGCCGCGCATGTCCCGCTCGTTCGTGCGGACGGGTTCGGACACGCTCAGACGGGATGCATCGGCCCGGTGGAGATGCCCTAACTCCTCCAATTTTCCATATAGGACTAAACTTTAGCTCTCACTCCTCTTTCACACTCACATATGAGTTGTCACCAACATAGGTTAAATCATATATGGGCTTTCACACATATGAACTTTAAGATTTAGAGAAAATCTAAAATCTGTATGGACCAAAAGTATTTAGCCAAATTGTTTCTAACAGTTTTCATCGCTGCTCATGGGGCAAGTGGACGCCCACATGTAAGAAAAATAGTCAAACGGATGGAAAGTAACCCAACGTAAGGTGTGTCTAAGGGCATAGATGTAAGGAGTCTGCGTCGGCTGGTGGCATTGTCCAATTGGCTCATAGTGACACAGTACTAATTTTCTAGTAATAAACTGAAGACAGAGTCATAATAAAAACAGCGGTAATTCGTTAATGAAATTAAGCACTCCTATAGTGCGGGTACAAACAAGCCCGCTCTATTGAATATGTTCCTTCGGGTACGAACGAGCCCGCTGTGGCACGCTTCCGCGGTCCTCAGGTCCTACTTGGATCGAGGATGACTAAAAAAATAAAGAGAGTGAGAGGTGAGGATTTGTATGTTTGTTGACGAACTCCTAACTAAGGAGTATTTTAAACAGTTAAAAAAGGCGTATTTTATATACTTTCTCTGACTCATGGTAGTTGACTTAAATTTATCTAAATTTAGATGAATCTAAACACTATAGTATATAGGTTTATCTAAATTTTGATAAATTCAAATCAAGTAATATGGGTCGGAGAAAATAGTATAAAACTCACGGGACATGGCATGCGTCGAGAACATTGACGCCGGCCGGGCCGGTGACTGGCAGGGTCGGGTCGCCCGTGGCCCCTCTTCCATAAAACGCCGGGTTGTCTCCGACCTCCCCATTCATCCCTTCCACCTTCGACCCTTCCGCATCCACTTCCATCCAACTCCGGTCCACTCACAGCAGGCAGGGCAGGGCAGACCTGTGCGTCTGTGTGTCGTGGCTAGCTATGGAGTGGGAACCCAGCTTCGAGTTCGACAATCTTGTTTTCACCCCCAGCGACGCGGGGTACCCTTTCCCTTCTCCATCCTCCGACCTTCCTCCGCATGTCCAACCCAGCCATATGAACCTAGATCAGCTTCAATCACAGCTGGGAGATGTACTCCCATCTGTTGCGGCCATGGAAGTGGAACCCAGCTTAGACGTCGAGAATATTATTTCCACCACGACCGACGTAGTAGGTCCATCGTCTGACCTTCCTCCTGTCCAATCCAGCATAGATCCGCGTCAATCAGCCGTCGCAGCGGCAATAGAATCGTGGGCGCCCCCAGACTTGTTGTCATCCACCCCCACCGATGCGGAGCTCCTGGAGAAGTACCTCCTCCCAGTAGTCCAGCCCTCAGGGTTCCCGATGGAATCCGAACTGCAATTAGCTCTCCGATGGCAGACTTCATGTACTATTGGTTTTGCAAGTCGGCCTGCTGCGGTGGTGAACGCTGTCCTCCCTTCAATGAACCCGTGGGAACTTCCTGGTATGTTGTATACTGATTCTATTATTATTCTGATTCTATTACGTATTCTGATTCTATTACGTATTATTTAAGAGTTCGCTTTCGCGATCATGTATACTCCTACTTCATACATTACTATAGATCAAAACACCAGGTGGATCCAATCGTGTACGATTGATAACTTTATTACTATTCATATTTTACTCGCGCAAGTAGGGATCATGGCGGGCAAGCAGGGGAGCAGAGAGAAGTGCTACCTCACTGATCACCATATGTTGTGTTTGACCTCTAAAGGTCAAAAAGTGGAAACACGTGATGGGTTCTGGATAAATAAAAACATATATTTTCTAGTCTATTCGAGCAGCCGGGGGCTGAAGGGTCTTTTCGGGCGGTATGTTGGGATTAGAAGGACCTACATTTGGAACGATATTGGGGGAAACAAGAGCAACTGGATCATGAACGTCTACAGAGAATTGAGGGGACCATATGTCCAGGTGTGTAAATTGCGCGCGTTCTAATATGTTTAGATTAAATACATGCTACTCCCTCCGTCCCAAAATACATCCTTAATCACTGTAGGATCACTTGGTTCCGTGCCATGTATTCGAAGCCTCACCTGATTACCACGCCAAGCTGAAACACCCCTCATTTTCTGAAACAGGAGGCAGATGCTTTGGTAATTAAAGAATATTGTGTCTCTATTGTATAGTACTATTACAGTTCAGCACTTGTACATTGCGAACTGAAAGCTATGCATGATGGTTAGAGTTTTGTTTCTATTAACCCAGTCATTCTCAGTTATCTTGTCAGCACTATGTTCTTGCTAGGGAAAATGAACTAATTAAACCATGCTAGTGCTAATCTGTTTAATCTGCATGTTGTTAGTTCAGTTCTAAAATTCCTTCCTGTTTTAGGACACTCAATTGCATTTTTTTTTTTTGCGGAGGGAAACACTGTCATGATGGGTTTTGCTCTCCAAACAGAGCTATATTCAATTCAATGCCCCGTGAGCGGTACCAGATTGCTGATCCTAAATTAACCTCTTACATGACAATGCTTGAGGATGTCTTGTTTGGTGGCCCTGATCCTCACAGCTCCATGGGTAAGCTCGAGTTCGTCTCTCTCTCTCACGAAGATCAAACAACTTAAAAAGGCACCACATAAATATTAGGATCATACTGAAGTTGGTGGAAATTCTACACAATATTAACATGTCTTTCCTTTCTATTTGGGCTTGCTAGAAACTGAGAATTTTAGCCCAAGAAGTGGCGTCTCTCCAACTAATGATCATGGGCAATCGGACAAGGACAGCCCTACGCGTCCCGGGGATACGTGGTTTTTATCCCCGGGTCCCCAGCCAACCACGTGTCCGCTTTTTGGATTCAAAATCCCGCTTTTGCTATATTTTCCCGCTTTTGCTATATTTGCCCCGCTTTTACTACATTGTAGCAAAAAAGGTTCAGTCCAGAAAATAAAAAAACAGACTGGACCTCGCCGGAGATTTCGCCGGCGACCATGTAGTAAAAAAGTTAAGCTAATGTAGCAAACCCGACCTCACCGGAGACTCGCCGGAGGCTTTCGCCGCTAGACCTCACCGGAGACCGTGTAGCAAAAACGTTACGCTATTGTAGCAAAAATGCAAAACGGTGGTAGCAAAAAATTTGTGCTAATGTAGCATATCCGATCTCGCCGGAGACTCGTATGAGGTTTTCGCCGTTAGACCTCATCGGAGACCATGTAGCAACAAATTTGCGCTATTATAGCAAAACCACTAAACAGGTGTAGAAAAAAAAAAGTCTTATTGTAGCAAATTTAACTTCGCCGGAGACCTCGCCAGATATCTCATAGCAAACTATTTATACTATTTTAGCACCACCGTCGGCCGCATGTAGCAAAACACGACACCACTTGTAGCACCACCGCTGCTGCACATAGCACCGCTCACGACCCCATGTAGCAAACTTCGATTACGTACGTAGCAGCGCTGGTGATCTTTGGTAGCAACGCTGATGCCCTTGGGTAGCAACACAGTCACGCGGCTGAGCAACTTCGCCGGAGAGAGGCCATGGAGGAAAGGTGCCACGACCTCCTCAACGTCGACACACGCAGCACGGGCCAGCCATGACGGAAAGGCAGCAGGTGCCTGCTAAAAAGAGGAGGAATCAGCGAGCTCCGGCGGCGAGCACCTCCGTCATGGCCACTACCTCCGGCCAGCGGCGGCACACAGCAGGTAGGTGGGGGGGGGAGGAGGAGCTGCTCCGGCCAGCGACGGCGCGCAGTAGGGAGGTGGGAGGAAGGAGCTGCTCCGGCCAACGGCGACGTGCAGCAGGGAGGCGGGGGAGGAGTTGCTCCGGCAGCGGCGGCGGCGCGCGGCAGGAGGGTGGGGGAGGGAGGCGCTTTGGCCGGCGGCACGCAGTAGGGGGACGGGGGAGGCTCTCGGCCGCAGCGAGGTGCTAGCGGCCGGGCCAGATCCCTACGGCGGCGGGTGCTGCGCTGGGCTGAAAACTCACGGCGACGAGTGGTGCCGGTGGCTGGAGCCGTGGAGCGGTTCCGTGGCTTACTTTTTTTGACTGGAGGTTCTGTGGCTTCCTAATAGTTTGGAAAACAAACATGTGATGGAACAAGGACGCACGCGCGAGCGAGAACTACCCGAGGGATCGAACGGAACGATCCCCGGAGGGAACAGTAGCATTTTCCATCGGACAATCACACAAAAAAGAGCTCGGATGTTTGGGATTACTTCACCAAAATACATACACGGGACCTTAAAGGGAATGTGTCGACACTTGCAATCTGCAACCACTGCTCAAGGCATTAGCAGGCAGTTCAGCGGGCGGTACGTCCCACCTCGCAAGGCACACGTGCCCGTGCAAGTTCAGACCGGTACAAGCTGGCCGAATGGGTAAAGGCTAGGTTGATGTTCTCTCGTCCCAAGCATCTTCAACCTGGCCGTAAGTCTTGTTAGTTTGATACAGTTTCTTTAGATTGGAGTAGCTTGCAATGGAAGTTGCCGATGGAAGCTAGGGCGACGAGATTGGAGTGTTTTAAAACGAAGTTATGTCCTGCTCCTGCCGTGGGTGGCTACTGCGTAGTAGGCTGGTTAATGCTTAGTGTCATGCGTGGCATGTCACGTTTGTGTTGGGTACTCGTGTAAAAGTTGATACTGTAACGCTGCTAGTATGTGCGCATCAGACACGAAGAATAAGCACTTTCACTGTTTGTATCTAGACCCATTTTAGTATATAGATATATTTGAATTTAGACAAACTTAAATCAATTATTCTTGAACTAAAGGAGTACAAAATAAAATCTGAACTGTATTTCATATGTAAATATGTAAATTGATTCTACTCTTCACTCGTCACCTCTCCTCTCCCTCCAGGATCCAATATGGTAATTTTATGCGATTTCGAAGACTGAGTGGTATAAATTGGAAAAATGTAAAGTGGTAGTTTTATACTATCAACTCCAAGCTTAGTATTGACTTCTTAGAAAAAGCAGCCACATAAAAAAAAGATACAGGAGAAGGACGATTCACAATCAAACAAGTTTTGCCTACCAAATACTCCACTAGCGCTGGAACTAGGGGTAGTGTTCACATAACTAACTACTACCTTCATTTCAAAATATAAGCCTTTCTAATAGTTCAAATTAAACTGCTAAAAAGACTTATATTTTGGATTGGAGGTAGTACTAAACAATCGAATAGTGGCCATAGAACAAAATCAAGAATGTCGGGGAAACATATTAGAAGCTAATGGTGAGCATTCTTATTTTACATAAAAATTTCTGCACTACTTAGTACTCCTCCCATCTCGAAATAGATGTCGGAGATTGTCTAGATTTAGATGTATCCAGACGATATGGGACCTGAAATCACACCAATGAACATGAACAGTTATAAGATTATTTTAGACATTTTGTATACTCCCTCTGTATCGAAATTAGAAATACTGCAGCAATTAGCGCATTATTTTTCAGTTCATCTCCTTGTGTTTGACTTCAACTTTCTAATGGTGTAGATATGAAACCGTGGGGAAGAACTCGGAAGCATGTGTGCAACAAGTGCAATAAGAGCTTCGCTTCAGGGAGGTCTCTTGGAGGCCACATGTCACGCAATTGGCGCATTGTTGAGCAGCCAAAGAGGACGAAAAGCCCTTTTTCCATTGTTGCCGGTGTGCATGTCTCCTGCTGAGTCCAAGTGATGAGGAGACTCTGCTATCGTCCTCGGGAACGTAATGCCAGATGTGCTCAAAAGGTGTTCTCTGCCTTCCATTCTCTGAGGGAGCATAGTGAGAAGAAGGAGTTTGAGCAAGCCTGTTGAACAAGCAGTTGGGCTGATGGAAGCTATGGCCATTGTTGATGGTGACTACAATGTCATGTTATCTCCTACTGTGAAGTGGGAGCGATCAAATAGGGAGACACCAGCACTTAATTTTTATGTGATGGATCCTGCAATCACTCTACTACTGCTTTCAGAGCATTCTAAGATTTTAGCTTACGGAGATTGCTATGCAGAAGATATGGACAGTTTGTCCCCCAGTGTGTCAAAGGATGTGAAGTGGTATGCTTTTGATCATCTACTAGTTTGATCACCTGAGTTCAAGAAGCCAATAGGTCACCTGACTATGGGCAATGTAAAAAGTACAACAACTTGAGCTCCAATGTTACCAAGTACAGCACTTTGATCCCTAATGTTCCCATGAAGGACGATAAGAAGAGTAACTTGATCTAATGTTCATGAGAAGGTAAGCACTTTGATCTCCAGGGTTACCAGAACAGTGTGCTCGATTGTGAGATGGCTGGAGGTGCTAAGCTTAGGAAGCTAAGGACGGGCAATTCAATTGAGATACAGTGTGATGATATTTCAGCTGCAGTGAAGGTCAAGCAGGACCAGTGTAGTGCCTGTGGGAAGTCATTTGGGTCAGGGCAGGCGTTGGGATGCCACATGACGCTTAGCCATCCTAGGTGAAATCATGGACGTCACATGTCTCCTAATTGTCCCGATTCTGTTGAGTTTCAAGACAAGATGAATAAGAAGCTTGAATGGGTCTCCAAGTTGCTTGATTTCAGAGTTCGAGCTCTCACTGATGGATACTACTATATTGTCGCAAGCTTGCCTGAACCTCAGCCAGGGCGTGCGAGCAGTGTCTACTAAGCTGGTGGTGTTTAGTGTAGTCAGAACTGCTACAATTACTTCAGTTTTAACTAGTCTAGTAGCATAAAATCCAATCTGTCTGCTTGTAGATAGTCACGAGCTTCATACTGATACTCATCTGTACCGTTGAATTTTTCTAGACAGTGAAGGTCGCGGATCATATTCCACTGCAGCTTTGCTCAGTTGAATCATGAATGGAGGGCATGAGATTGTATCATTCTAGTACGAACTAATCATCTGGAGTTACCTAATAGATTTAGTTTCTCTTTACACTTGTGTTCTGTAAAACAGATTTAGTTTCTCTTTACTCATCTGTACTAACGCACGGCGCCGCACGTAGCTGCTCCCGAGCGGCGGCTGCCATCTCACGCGAAAAGGACACACGACGCGAA
Organism: Avena sativa; assembly: GCA_916181665.1. Classification (NCBI taxonomy): domain Eukaryota; kingdom Viridiplantae; phylum Streptophyta; class Magnoliopsida; order Poales; family Poaceae; genus Avena; species Avena sativa. The sequence continues at coordinate 129,891,596 of OV702283.1, read as the reverse complement.
AAAGGACGCGAAAGCCACATGCATGACACACGAAAAGGACGTGCCTGAAAGCGACGCGCAGGAGCCTGGGCCTCTAGGACAGTTGTGCTGCCAACCCCAATCCCCCACCCCCTCTCCCTCATCCCTTCTCCTTTGTAACCACTCCCATCGGCCACCTTCCAGCTTCTTCTTCCTGAAGCCATGGAGGAGGAAAAACATTCCTCTGTCTCCATAAAAAACTAATGGAGTAAAAGAACGGGTTGGTCATCCCCTCTCTCCCATCCCTTCTAACCCATCCCCTATATTCCTTAATTCTATAAATTTCACCTATATTGCAAAAACACACATAGAACAAGAACAGGTAGAAAAATATGAAGATGGATTCTCTCAAAGAAGTTTTGATATAAGCACATAGAAACAGGTAGAAAAATATATCAGCAAACAAACAAGATACTTGTCCAAGAAAAGAGGGTACTAATAGTAGTTTAACAAACTACAAAGAAATAAGGAAAACATGTATCCAAACAGATCCTAGGGATATCATGAATGAAATCTTCCCATGCTTGTGCTGTAACCAACATTTTAAATCTGATAACTTGATCTTTGCACATAGAAAATTGCATATGCTTCCATGTGAATGATCAACTTCAACCTTGTGCATCATCTACTTAAATGTTGCATGCATGTTGAAAATTCACTTCTCATTCCTACATTGAGAAAAGAGTAAGCATGATGAATTTGACCAAAATTCAAAACAATTGACTTTGCAGGTTACACAAAAGAAAAACCATAGATATTGATCAACTTTTAGCGATGGATGAGTCTAATGGTGATGTGTCATTGACCGGATCACGGAATAATGAAGGTATATATGTGGTTTTACACATAGAATGGTAAAAACTCAGAAACAAAATGAAACTGCCAGATTATTTATCAAATGATTGCGAGGTTATACATGCAGAACTGCCAGATTATTTATGAAAATGGTTACCAGGTTATTCAAAACAGAGCTAGAAATTAAGAAACTGTCAGATTATTTATCAAATGATTGCCTGGTTATACATATAGAACTGTCAGACTACTTATGAAATGATTACCAGGTTATTCAGACAAAAGCTAGAAAAACAGAACTGCTAGATTGTTTATGCACTATTTACTAGGTTATACATGCATAACTACAAAAATTAGCTTTGTACATGCAGAACTACCAGAATTAACATATTGTTTATGCACTGATTACCAGGTTATACATGCAGAACTACCAGAACTGCCAGATTGTTTGCCATGTTTCCTACTAGCTCTAGTCACAACAACAATTTAAATAATTCAGTTTTAATAAAACTTCTAGAATTCTAATGTGCTTCATACTAATGTGAAAAAATATGCAGATATGATACTTTTTGGTGCAAACAATAAAGAAACACTTTCTAGGGGTGGTTCGCTCGGGATTACTGGCCCTGACATGAGTCTAGCATAGTCAAGTGCTGCTCTCACACCTTCGGCAGAACAAAATAGTGGTAATGATGGGATCCCATAAGTCATTTCTACACTTCAGCCGCCAACTACACACATGAGGTTCGATACATTGGAGGAAGCTGAAAGGCACTACAAGATGTATGCGCGGAGGAAGGGATTCGACATTAGGTACAACTACAGTAAGAATTCAGAAGTAACTGGAGGGTACATAAGGGCAGCACTTGTTTGTCACAAGGCAGGTCACCAGAAAAAAGAACATGAAGACACTCAAAATCCTAAGCCTGTTGTGCCGGAGAGGAATAGGAGTACAAACACAAGAAGTAACTGCCAAGCTCGAATGATGATCAAGTTTAGGGATGGAATCTGGGTTGTGACGGACTTTTGTGATCAGCACAACCACCCGCTGATTAACAAATGATCACTAACAGGGTTCCTACGATCACAAAGCGAAATCCCACAGGAGGACCAAGATTTCATTAAAGTTCTTCATTCAGTGAATATGGAAACAAGTAGGATGATGCAAGTTATGGCTACACTCTATGAGTCGCTTGAAGGAGTCCCGTATACACCTAAAGACATGGCGAACTTCAGAGCTTCAATTCGAGCTAAGAACAAGTACACAGATATGCAAGATACATTTACATACTTTGATTAAATGAAGCAGCAAGATAAAGATTTTTATTACAGATTCACGCTTGATGATAAAAACAGGGTTGTGAACTTATTTTGGGTAGATGGAGCTGCTAGAAGAGCATACAAACACTTCAATAATTGCATATCTTTTGATACAACATACTGTACCAACCAGTATAAGATGCCTTTTGCTTCATTTATAGGGATAAACAATCATGGACAGTCTATCCAGCTTGGATGTGGGTTCTTAAGGAATGAGCTCAGTTCTAGTTTTGACTAGCTATTTGAGACTTTTCTAATTGCCATGGATGGTATAGCTCCAATAAAATATAATTACTGATCAGGATTTTGGAATAAGGTCAGGAATAGATAACAAGTTTCCAAACACTAGGCATAGGAACTGCCGTTGGCATATAGTTGACAAGGAAACATAAGAGGTTGGGCCATTAGTTGCAAGGATTCCTGGCCTACGAGAAGTGATCAATGATTGCCTAAATTGCAGCCTGTCACCAGAGAAATTTGAAGAGAGGTGGAATGACATGATACAAAAGTTTGGCTTGCAAGGACATACAAAGTTTCTGGCACTGTATGAGAAAAGAAGTTACTGGGTCCCAGCATACTTTATGCACTCCTTCTACCCATTCATGCAGACAACCCAACGGAGTGAAGACTTTAATGTAGTGCTGAAACAATACATTAGTCCTTCAAACTCAGTCCTCAAGTTTGCTCGTCAATATGCTGCTATCGAAGAAAAGATAATGAAAGCACAAAACAAAGAAGAAGCAGACTCATCCCTGACTACAACTAAGACATGATGCTGGCACCCAATTGAACATCATTTGTCAATGGTGTACACGCGTGGCATATACAACCGTTTTCAGAAAGAAATGCTATACACAATGTCCTACAACATAGTACAGACAGTTGACCGTATTTACACGCTCGAATGCATCACAAAGTTTGTGCCCACATACCACAACAGAAACTACCAAGTTTATGCAGACCATGAAAATAGTGAGTACAAATGTCAATGCTGCAAATTTGAGAGGGGTGGCATAGTGTATTGTCACATTCTAAAGGTAATTTAAAAACTTGTTGTCAGTTCCTAGAATAACTATGACTAGTTACCTGCTAGGAAAATAAATGATTGCCAGGTTTAAAAAAATATAGTAGCTTGCAATCATATGAAAAAACTGCCAGATTAAAAATGAACATAGTTGCAAATTTATTTAGTTTTGACATATTATGTTTTTGAGAAACATACTAACTATGCTACCTACTTTTTTTTGCTTTTCTAAATGAAGACCATGTTCTATATAGGACTGACAGTGATGCCACCGACTTATATTCTTAAAAGGTGAACTTGGAGCCTAGAGGAGAATTTAGTGGAAGAAACACCAGGCCAACCAGCGGAGATGACAGAGGATTCTAGGAAGAAGATGTCACTGGAAACAATGTGCAATGAGTTCAAAAGCATGGCACTATACGGCAATCAAATGGATGATGGAAAGAATATAATAAGGATGCATCTAAAAAATATGAAGAAGGATTTGGCTACACTGAAGAGAGAGACGGAGAAAAGAGCAAAAAAAATTTGATGCTAATTCTGCTCTCCCAACAAATTCTTTACAACATACTACAAGCCAGAGAAATCAGCAAGATGCAACTACAACAAGTATGGATGAACAACATCAAAGATCTGGGCCAGAAACACATCCAACCAAATGCAAGAAGGATGCTCCAAAGTCATCAGCACCCACATCTGGTCCTAGGCCAACTAACAGTGCTAACTTCACAAGTTCGGACCCAATAATACCTCCAACCACTGCAACATCTACGGAAACATCCCATGCTCACATACGTGATCCCCGCAAATCAAACACAAAAGGAAGAAAGAGAAAGTATGCATTCAAGAATGCACTGAACATTAGCAGGAAGGAACTCCGTGTATGCAAACAATGTGGCTCGACGGAACATGATTTAAGAACATGCCCAGAAAGATCGCAGCTATCAAACCAGAGTTTAAAAAATCCCTATGGATTTACTAATGTTCTACATTTTGTTGTTGTTTCATGTTGTAAAAGACAGTGAGAATGTATGACCTATTTACTTCCATCTATATTCATATATGTATGGAGAATTGTAGTTTTACCGTATCACATTGTTGTTTAAATTACTCCTCCAGTTATCCTTTTCCTCATTGAAATAAGCAGTGATCCACTTGTATGGTATGATCCTCCTTAGTTTATAAGCATCACCTTTGCCAATTTGTGGGATGTTCTGCCCATCCCAATACTTGATGTTGTACAACACATGAAATCCACAATTGAAACTACGAGGGGAAAACAAAAAACACATCAATATTATCTAGAAACTGAAATTGCATATAAAAAATTCAGAAATCCTAATCTGAAAATAAAAAAGACAAAGGAAAAGTTGACATACATATTTTCCTACACTGGCACATTAACAATTGTAAGTTCCCAATCCTGTATCTGGACCTTTGAGGTGGCATAATGAATCTGCCATAAAGCCTTGATCTTACTGATTAGAGCGTTTGCATGTTTAATGAGACTTTCAGTCCTTCGCCACACATGGAGTCAAGTGCTTCAAACCGTTCATCTTGGAAGTTCATAGACAAGCAATACCAGTGACTGCCTTTCTTAGTTCCTCTGCTAACCTCTTCAAGGACTGGGAAATAAATCTGGACAAAAAAATAGACAAGGGAAAAACAGGTAACTAATCTGAATTAAACAGGCAACTTCTCTGAATTAAACAGGCAACTTAGCATTGGTAATATGGTAATTAACCTGCTGAAAACACACACAAAAGGAAAAAATAGGCAACTACTCTGAATTAAAACAGGCAACTTAGTACTGCTAATATGGTAATTAACATGTTGTTTAATTTCAGAGTAATTTCACAGTAGTTGCTTAACCTGTTTTATTACACTAAGGGAGTAATCTGATCTTTTGAAATAAGAAACAACAACCTTCTCAAACTGTCTAGTAATAAAAAAAAGTGGAGAGATGATATGGCATTATCATCCTGCCCTCCACTTTGTTTGTACGGCGCATGTACTCAATACCAACTTCCATGCAGTGATTTGACAGTTCAGCCAAGTAACCTATTACAACCCAGCTGTCCGTGTATTTTACAATAACCTAGTTTAAAAGAAGGAATTAAAACGATTAAGCATGAACAACCACCAGGATAAAAAGGAGAAAAAACAACACCTGCCAGATTAAAAATGAACATTTACCATAATAAAAGAGGAACAACTACCAGATTAAGTTTGAACAGCTACCAGCTTAAAATGTGTTTAGTGGAGGGACGTGCTAACCTGTAACACCCTCAAAATCGGCCCTATGCAAGTTTCAGCGCTTCCCGCCAAACCCGCATAGAAACGATTCAAAGGTGCCCACCAGGCACTTTCGTGCAGGTGGAAAACGAAGTAATAACATTACACAACAGTCCTCGATGGGACCCACAGAACAGATATATATACAACAGCGACTCAATGAGTCAAGAATACAGATATAATATACAAAGATCCAAATCACCTTAAAAATGATAGAGCGTCCGACTACGGACAAGACGCAAATGGGGCTAAGAGCCCTGAAGAATAACCAATGGCGTCCATAACCCTGCCCAGGCCAAGCCGGAAGGGTAACCCTGCTAACGACGTCGATCTCAAAACCTGCTTAAACAAAAGGGGTGCCGACAAAGGGCAAAGGAAAAAGAGAGAGCGGTCAGTACTGAGACCAGTACACGGCGAGACTAGAATTCGACGGTCCTCGCCTACATAGGTATGGTGGACTGAAGCGGCAGCGCAGCATGCACTAAACAACCTATAGAGACTCGATATAACTGTCGGCTATCAGAGAGGGATAAGAAAGACCTATTCGGAACCAACCTGATGCTACCATCAAACAAACCCATCCTGGTGTTTCCCCCTCGAGACCAAACGAGGAAGTCAACCGAGGAACTCACACCGTTGGCAGTTTTATTTATTTAGTTATCGTTGCAGCAATTACTAGTCAGGTGTAGATAATCATCCTGATAAAATAAGCAGTGGGCCGTTTTAGTTAACTATTCCGTTATAGTTGCAACACTTACTAGTCAGATACAATTAGCATGAGATATCCCAAAACCCAGCAGTTGTTGGTACTTTTATTTAGCCATTCCGTTATAGTTGCAATACTTACTAGTCAGATACAATGGTAGCAAGCGACAACCCAAACAAGCAGTTGTTGGCAGTTTTATTTAGCCATTCCCTTATAGTGAAGCTGATTACTAGTCATTATAAAGTCAAATTTATAGCACTACTTTAGTTATAGTTGTCTATGATCGAGATACTGTGTTCCAAGTCGTCCATAACCGCGGACACGGCTTTCAGAAAGTTTTACCCTGCAGGGGTGCACAAATAGCAACACACACTCGATCAACCTCGGAAAAACCAAATCAAAACCCAACGAGGCAGTCACGACAAAGCAATCACAAGATTCAGAAATATTTCAGGGGGCCACCCCATTGAGTACACCCGCAACAAAGTTAGCTGACTCCGAGACGGACCCAAGGTTTGCGTCAGTGGCTGTAAACGACTGGGAACCCGAAAATGTGACTGGGCTTGTCGATACCGCGAAAACACTCCGCTTACCTAAAAAGTACAGGTGCTCCTCGCACAATCGTAAATAAAGCAGTAAAGCATGGCATAAGTACATGATAGTAAATAAAACCTCAAACTAGTTTGTGGCCCCAAGAAATAAGAATGAATCAAGCTCTGGCTCAGGGGGGTCCCATAATCCTCCCGGATGTGGATAGCGCGAATATTTAAGGAACAGATATCAAGTACTCGGGGTCCTACGGGACACAAGTGGACGATTAACAACCAAATAACAACTATTGCCCACCTGTGCCTCTGCATTTACCTACTTAAATTTTAGTTGTTAAACAGTAATTAAAGTCTTGATCAACTCCAACGATAAACACACGGCAATACTCCAACAACTGTGGTACTTGACGACACGCAACAGCACTTGAGCAAGCGACTACGACGCGCGGTCCAACTATCTACCAAACAACAGGTAATAGGATGTGTCCAAGGTAATATAAGGCTGCAAGGGATATCACGGGTACGAAAACTAGAGCAACGCAACACAGATAGCAATAGATCAACAGGAGGGAATAAATACTATAAAAGTAAGATAGGTAGAAAGGGGGAGGTGCTCGCCTGAAAACATTGCCGAAGGTTCAACCGAAGATCGGGTCGACACTCGCATCAAATCATCGGCCTAATCCGCGAAGAAGCAAAACACTAGAAGAAACACCGGATGCAATATTTAATACTACGGCAAAAGATCGGGCATGATGCATGTATGATGTATGGCATGGCAAGGATGCGGTGCAATTAGGCAATATTAAGCGGAAACGGGGGTCCCGACAATTAGATATATGGTTCTAGTTGTTTAGATAACCCGCAATTTAATTGTTGTCTTAACATGGCAAAAGATAGCACCGGTTCGCTACACAAATTTAAATGGAGTCCGGAATAAGACAAAGATATCCCGCATATAAACTCCATATTTAATTATAAGGTGAATCGGCTTAATGCCCCCAAACCAAAATATGTATGCAAGGATGCGCAAATTAATATGCAACAATTTGATATTACATTTATAAAATAGGGCTCGAGAAAAGGGGTCACACATTAGGGTTCGGCGATCTTGGGGTTCCGGGGTTCGGGGTTCGGTTTCAGGGTTCAAGGTTCGACGGGATCGAGGTTCAGATTCGAGATGGAGAACTTGTTGTGTCGTGACGGAGAACTTGGGTCCAAGCGGTCGATCTTCCCGTCGCGAAGATCTTGTCGGGTCCTTGTATCGGGTCGGCTTTGGCGTTCGGGGTGAAGAACTTGGCATCCTCGAGGAGGTACTTGTCGTATCCGTGAAGGAGATCATGTCGGTCCACGGGGTCGGGCTTCGAATCCAGGAAGGAGTACTTGGCGTTGCCGAGCGGAAGTCTTGATGATCCCCGGGTCCGAGAAGATCTTGTCGCACGGTGTCCGGGTAGGCGAACTTGTCGGTTCAGGATTCCATGAAGGAGATCGTGCCACTCGGGCTCAGAGAACTTATCAGTGGATCTTCGGGTCAACATCGTCGCTTTCAGGTTCAGACATGCCCTCGATGGTGGAATTGGAATCCCCTATGGTTCATTGTTCATTGGGTTCGCCAACTTAGTGGGTTGCTTGATCCCCACTTGGCGTCGCTCTTGCATCGGTCGAACTTGGCAACAACAGGACGATGATGTGAAAGAGTGCTCCCGCGGCCGAATTAGGCAGCGAGACCTGGTACACACAAACACATGAATACACACGTGGGCCAGAGATGAGGACGCGCGGGACGATTGCGAGCAGGGCCGGTGAGAGAAGAGGCATGGGCCGCACCTAGCAGCAAGGGTCAACGCCGACGGTGGCCAGACGCGGCGGCGCGCGTCCGCCGAGAGAGAGAGGTGGGCGGCACAGAGAGCTCAGGGCAGAGGCGGCGCGCTTGAGGACGCCGGCGTCGAGGCCAAAGGCGAGGTCGGGGACGAGGACGCACGGAACCCGCGGGAGCGAGCTGAGCAGAGGAGGGTGAGGTGGAGGGCGCTCGCGGTGGCGCCGGCTCCGGGGCGGCGACCGGAGGGGGGGTGGGGCGAGCAGGAGGGCGAGGGGGCCACCGGCGGACGACGAGGAGGTGGCCGCGGGGGAGGCCGGAACCGCGAGGTGGAGGAGGGCGGCCGGACGGAGAGGAGGTCGGCCGGCAGGGCTCGCTGGCGAGGCGGAGGTGTGGGGCGCGGTTCTGCCGGCGGACGAAGGAGACCACCGGCGAGGCTGAGCTCGCAGGCGGCGGCGCTTGCGGAGGACGGCGGCGGGACGCAGGCTCGGGGCCGCGCGAGGCAGACGAGGGAGGAAGGTCGCGTGGAGGGGACGCGGGGCGAGGTGGGAGGAGAAGGCCGGCGGAGGAGGCGGGGAGGAGGAGCAGAGGGCGGGGGCCGGAGGGGAGGAAGAAGGGGCGGGGCGAGCGCGCGGTTGCTGGGGTGAGGCGGGGGCGTGTGTTGTGTGCGTGTGTTGCACGCAGGGACGTGGTGGGGCACAAGTGGGGTCAGGGGAGCGGGAGGTGGTGGCGTGGTGTGGGAAACGGGCAGGTGGTGCTGGGTGGGGTGAGGTGGCGGTGTTTGAGTGGAGGGGGTTGGGGCCAGGTGATGTGGCGGCCTGGGATAGGTTGGGGTGAGGTGGCTGGAAGGGTGGTTAGATAGGATTGGGTAGAAAAAGGGTCTAGGTAATTTTGGGGGTGGCCGACTGTGTCGGATCGGCCCGGTTTGGCTGCCCCCTAAAATTAATATAAAATTTTATGTATTGTTTAAAAGACTTGTGCAATTTATTTTTAGACAAATAAAATATCCAGAAGAGTCCGGGGATTATTTTGAGTTAGAGAGGGATCTTTGTAGAAAGCAGAAGTAGGTTTTAACAAAATAGTTTTAGTCAATGAGATGCATGATGATGTCATGATGATGCACAAATCAAAAATACCAAGCGATTTTCTAGTAGTGGTTTTGCGGGATGCCACAATTCGACACCACTAACAATGGATCTCGCCCTCGAGATCCGCCTCATGGTACCGGAAGGAAGGTCGGCGATCTGCGTCTTCTCGCTTCGGGTAGATCATCGCGACACCACTAACAAGAGGTCGTTGTCCGTGATCGTCGAGAAAACACTCCGGGAAACAAAGGCGAAGGTAGAGGTATCAACCAATAAAGCCACCTCTAGCTTCCGTGGACGGAGTAAAATTGCTGGATCCACTGATTCGATGTACAAGAGCGAATGATAAGAGTAGTCGGATGGTGATCAGTCCATCGCGCACCCAAAGCATTACCCTGCACATGAATAGGAAATTATGCAACCAACTCTCAGAATTCAGATTGTAGATCTCGACAAGCGAGGTTGGGAAACAAAGGAGTGATGCAGACTCTGCATCGGATCTAGCGTAGATGATGTCGTCGCGTCGGAAAACACTGGGAGGCACAAACAAGGAACAAAGGATGGTACCACAGATAAAGGACCACTCCGATAGCAGGAGGACCGGATGTAGAAACACCGTTACCAAAAGAGGAAGCGAAACCCTGAAGGTACGACGAAAACCCCACCACAAGAAATCCTGGACTCGGAGAGGGAGAAGAGAGCGGATTCAAAACACGCAGAGGTGAGAGGAGAGCAGCAGAGGGGTAAGGAGTAAAATCAGACCTAATCAGAACTATCCAACCGATTTTTTCAAAAATAGTTTTGACACTCTACTTCGGCCGTTAGCTAGGTTATCCTACAGGCTGGACTTGTGGGGTATCGCGACTTCTGAGCTCTGATACCACTCTGTAACACCCTCAAAATCGGCCCTATGCAAGTTTCAGCGCTTCCCGCCAAACCCGCATAGAAACGATTCAAAGGTGCCCACCAGGCACTTTCATGCGGGTGGAAAACGAAGTAATAACATTACACAACAGTCCTCGATGGGACCCACAGAACAGATATATATACAACAGCGACTCAATAAGTCAAGAATACAGATATAATATACAAAGATCCAAATCACCTTGAAAATGATAGAGCATCCGACTACGGACAAGACGCAAATGGGGCTAAGAGCCCTGAAGAATAACCAATGGCGTCCATAACCCTGCCCAGGCCAAGCCGGAAGGGTAACCCTGCTAACGACGTCGATCTCAAAACCTGCTTAAACAAAAGGGGTGCCGACAAAGGGCAAAGGAAAAAAGAGAGAGCGGTCCGTACTGAGGCCAGTACACGGCGAGACTAGAATTCGGCGGTCCTCGCCTACATAGGTATGGTGGACTGAAGCGGTAGCGCAGAATGCACTAAACAACCTATAGAGACTCGATATAACTGTCGGCTATCAGAGAGGGATAAGAAAGACCTATTCGGAACCAACCTGATGCTACCATCAAACAAACCCATCCTGGTGTTTCCCCCTCGAGACCAAACGAGGAAGTCAACCGAGGAACTCACACCGTTGGCAGTTTTATTTATTCAGTTATCGTTGCAGCAATTACTAGTCAGGTGTAGATAATCATCCTGATAAAATAAGCAGTGGGCCATTTTAGTTAACTATTTCGTTGTAGTTGCAACACTTACTAGTCAGATACAATTAGCATGAGATATCCCAAAACCCAGCAGTTGTTGGTACTTTTATTTAGCCATTCCGTTATAGTTGCAATACTTACTAGTCAGATACAATGGTAGCAAGCGACAACCCAAACAAGCAGTTGTTGGCAGTTTTATTTAGCCATTCCCTTATAGTGAAGCTGATTACTAGTCATTATAAAGTCAAATTTACAGCACTACTTTAGTTATAGTTGTCTATGATCGAGATACTGTGCTCCAAGTCGTCCATAACCGCGGATATGGCTTTCAGAAAGTTTTACCCTGCAGGGGTGCACAAATAGCAACACACACTCGATCAACCTCGGAAAAACCAAATCAAAACCCAACGAGGCAGTCACGACAAAGCAATCACAAGATTCAGAAATATTTCAGGGGGCCACCCCATTGAGTACACCCGCAACGAAGTTAGCTGACTCCGAGACGGACCCAAGGTTTGCGTCAGTGGCTGTAAACGACCGGGAACCCGAAAATGTGACTGGGCTTGTCGATACCGCGAAAACACTCCGCTTACCTAAACAGTACAGGTGCTCCTCGCACAATCGTAAATAAAGCAGTAAAGCATGGCATAAGTACAGGATAGTAAATAAAACCTCAAACTAGTTTGTGGCCCAAAGAAATAAGAATGAATCAAGCTCTGGCTCAGGGGGATCCCATAATCCTCCCGGATGTGGATAGCGCGAATATTCAAGGAACAGGTATCATGTACTCGGGGTCCTACGGGACACAAGTGGACGGTTAACAACCAAATAACAACTATTGCCCACCTGTGCCTCTGCATTTACCTACTTCAATTTTAGTTGTTAAACAGTAATTAAAGTCTTGATCAACTCCAACGATAAACACACGGCAATACTCCAACAACTGTGGTACTTGACGACACGCAACAGCACTTGAGCAAGCGACTACGACGCGCGGTCCAACTATCTACCAAACAACAGGTAATAGGATGTGTCCAAGGTAATATAAGGCTGCAAGGGATATCACGGGTACGAAAACTAGAGCAACGCAACACAGATAGCAATAGATCAACAGGAGGGAATAAATACTATAAAAGTAAGATAGGTAGAAAGGGGGAGGTGCTCGCCTGAAAACATTGCCGAAGGTTCAACCGAAGATCGGGTCGACACTCGCATCAACTCATCGGCCTAATCCGCGAAGAAGCAAAACACTAGAAGAAACACCGGATGCAATATTTAATACTACGGCAAAAGATCGGGCATGATGCATGTATGATGTATGGCATGGCAAGGATGCGGTGCAATTAGGCAATATTAAGCGGAACCGGGGGTCCCGACAATTAGATATATGGTTCTAGTTGTTTAGATAACCCGCAATTTAATTGTTGTCTTAACATGGCAAAAGATAGCACTGGTTCGCTACACAAATTTAAATGGAGTCCGGAATAAGACAAAGATATCTCGCATATAGACTCCATATTTAATTATAAGGTGAATCGGCTTAATGCCCCCAAACCAAAATATGTATGCAAGGATGCGCAAATTAATATGCAACAATTTGATATTACATTTATAAAATAGGGCTCGAGAAAAGGGGTCACACATTAGGGTTCGGCGATCTTGGGGTTCCGGGGTTCGGGGTTCGGTTTCAGGGTTCAGGGTTCGACGGGATCGGGGTTCAGATTCGAGATGGAGAACTTGTTGTGTCGTGACGGAGAACTTGGGTCCAAGCGGTCGATCTTGCCGTCGCGAAGATCTTGTCGGGTCCTTGTATCGGGTCGGCTTTGGCGTTCGGGGTGAAGAACTTGGCATCCTCGAGGAGGTACTTGTCGTATCCGTGAAGGAGATCATGTCGGTCCACGGGGTCGGGCTTCGAAGCCAGGAAGGAGTACTTGGCGTTGCCGAGCGGAAGTCTTGATGATCCCCGGGTCCGAGAAGATCTTGTCGCACGGTGTCCGGGTAGGCGAACTTGTCGGTTCAGGATTCCATGAAGGAGATCGTGCCACTCGGGCTCAGAGAACTTATCAGTGGATCTTCGGGTCAACATCGTCGCTTTCAGGTTCAGACATGCCCTCGATGGTGGAATTGGAATCCCCTATGGTTCATTGTTCATTGGGTTCGCCAACTTAGTGGGTTGCTTGATCCCCACTTGGCGTCGCTCTTGCATCGGCCGAACTTGGCAACAACAGGACGATGATGTGAAAGAGTGCTCCCGCGGCCGAATTAGGCAGCGAGACCTGGTACACACAAACACATGAATACACACGTGGGCCAGAGATGAGGATGCGCGGGACAATCACGAGCAGGGCCGGTGAGAGAAGAGGCATGGGCCGCACCTAGCAGCAAGGGTCAACGCCGACGGTGGCCAGACGCGGCGGCGCGCATCCGCCGAGAGAGAGAGGTGGGCGGCACAGAGAGCTCAGGGCAGAGGCGGCGCGCTTGAGGACGCCGGCGTCGAGGCCAAAGGCGAGGTCGGGGACGAGGACGCACGGAACCCGCGGGAGCGAGCTGAGCAGAGGAGGGTGAGGTGGAGGGCGCTCGCGGTGGCGCCGGCTCCGGGGCGGCGACCGGAGGGGGGGTGGGGCGAGCAGGAGGGCGAGGGGGCCACCGGCGGACGACGAGGAGGTGGCCGCGGGGGAGGCCGGAACCGCGAGGTGGAGGAGGGCGTCCGGACGGAGAGGAGGTCGGCCGGCGGGGCTCGCTGGCGAGGCGGAGGTGTGGGGCGCGGTTCTGCCGGCGGACGAAGGAGACCACCGACGAGGCTGAGCTCGCAGGCGGCGGCGCTTGCGGAGGACGGCGGCGGGACGCAGGCTCGGGGCCGCGCGAGGCAGACGAGGGAGGAAGGTCGCGTGGAGGGGACGCGGGGCGAGGTGGGAGGAGAAGGCCGGCGGAGGAGGCGGGGAGGAGGAGCAGAGGGCGGGGGCCGGAGGGGAGGAAGAAGGGGCGGGGCGAGCGCACGGTTGCTGGGGTGAGGCGGGGGCGTGTGTTGTGTGCGTGTGTTGCACGCAGGGACGGGGTGGGGCACAAGTGGGGTCAGGGAAGCGGGAGGTGGTGGCGTGGTGTGGGAAACGGGCAGGTGGTACTGGGTGGGGTGAGGTGGCGGTGTTTGAGTGGAGGGGGTTGGGGCCAGGTGATGTGGCGGCCTGGGATAGGTTGGGGTGAGGTGGCTGGAAGGGTGGTTAGATAGGATTGGGTAGAAAAAGGGTCTAGGTAATTTTGGGGGTGGCCGACTGGGTCGGATCGGCCCGGTTTGGCTGCCCCCTAAAATTAATATAAAATTTTATGTATTGTTTAAAAGACTTGTGCAATTTATTTTTAGACAAATAAAATATCCAGAAGAGTCCGGGGATTATTTTGAGTTAGAGAGGGATCTTTGTAGAAAGCAGAAGTAGGTTTTAACAAAATAGTTTTAGTCAATGAGATACATGATGATGTCATGATGATGCACAAATCAAAAATACCAAGCGATTTTCTAGTAGTGGTTTTGCGGGATGCCACATAACCCGGGGCGCCACATAGTTTTTCTGGAGTGCGTGCGGAAGGACGGCTCAGGTTCCGTGCGGCGTGTGGAAGTTACCATTATATTTTCTCTTTAGTGGAATAGCTACCAGATAAAATGTGAATAACTACCGAATTATATTTGAAAAACTACCATATATATTTGAACAACTATGACAAAAATAACTGCCATATATATTTGAATAACTACCAGATTATATAAGAACAACTACCATATTATATAAAGAACAATAGAAAACATATATTATGTTTACCTTTCCAAGTTGGATTTGCTTGGCCATGCATGTTTACTGCTCAACATTAGCTTCTGGTATACACTATCCTGGTCTGAATTGACTTTGATCAAGCTATCAAAAGGAGACACTAGGAAACGGGACACATTTTTTACCCTCACTTTGTGAGCTTGCACCTTCGGTGTTATGCTTTGAACAGCGGTACCATCCATGGTGCTTGTGGGGGCTGTAGCTTTTACCAACTCTCTCCTCCTTTTCGAGAAATAATCCTCATACTTATTAAGCTCTGCCGCAACTTCCTCACTAAGGAAATCAGTTTTATTGAGTATGTAATCTTCTAGCTCCTTTGACAGCTTGAATTCTTCAAAATCAGAGTTAGTGCATGTTTTTTCAACAGGTTTGCTTGCTACTTCTGTGGACAACAACAATTTTTTTATCAAAAACAGTTGTCCTATATACCCTTGGCTCGCATGTAAAAAAACTTGATTCACATAGCACACAAATTATGGCAAAAAATGCGGCTGCCTAATTAAATAATATTGTCTTCCAGATTAATTAAACTAGGTTAGCAGATAATTAAACTTTATTCCTATGTTTTACCGAAAGGTGATCACTACCATGTTTTCAACACATAGTTATCAGATGCAAAAAAATAGAGAGAAAAACAAAATTACAAGGTTTATATTACTCGATATTAGCATAATATTTTTTTGTACAAGACAATGCATGTTTATTAGCATACTAGCAAAATTCCATAGGTGAAAAAAACTGTTGAATGCAAACAAAAGGGGTTACCTCATGGGTCTTCCCAAGCTATTGGAGCAACATCTTGTGCAAAAATGGGCATCAAATGTTCCTTGGTAGAGATTGTGCAATCCATTGGAGAATCATTACCAGAATATTCCTGTGAACTAAACCCCAAGTTGAAAGGTGGAGGTGTAAACATTCCCAAATGGTTATCTCTATTTGAAATAGTAGATGGACCTCCTGCATCCATATATTTCCTTTTCCTAGAAGTACCTTCTGTTGTATGTTGGGGATATACTTTCTGGGTATACCCACAAGACTCGCTGACCAGGGTGGCCCACCAACAGGTTAGAGCTTTGCTTGATGGACGACCCAGTCAGAGAAAAAGGAGGAGCCAGATCCGGCTACGACAAGGTCCAGAAGAGTTACCGACTTAGGCCTGTAGTATTACTTGTAGTCCAAGTTATACATAGTTACTGACTCTGTAACTGTTGGAGATATGCCCTAGAGGCAATAATAAATGTAGTTATTATTATATCTTTGTGTTTATGATAAATGTTTACATTCATGCTATAATAGTATTAACAAGGAAACCATTAATACTTGTGTGATTTGTAAACTTAATTTGAAAGTCCCTAGTATAGCCTCTATACTTCACTAGCTTGTTGGTTGATTAATGATTATGGTTTCCCTATCATGAACATTGAGATGTTGTCAACAACAATATCATATCGTTAGGAGAATGATATGGTGGACATACTCCTATAGACAAGCGTAGCATAAAGATCAAGTCATTTCAATAGTTCAATTGCTATATGCTTTCTGATACATAGTAACCTAATTCCTTCGACCATGAGATCATGCATATCACCTTTACCGGATGGATGCTTTGATGACATCAAACACCACACCGTAACTGGGTGGTTATAAAGGTGGCATTGAGTGTTCGGAAAGTATTGGTTGAGACACATGGATCAAGAGTGGGATTTGTCCATCCACATGACGGATAGATATACTCTGGGCCCTCTCGGTGGAATGTCATCCAATTAGCTTGCAAGCATGTGACTTGGTCACAAGGGATCACATATCACGGGAACGAGAAAAGAGTACTTATCAGTAACGAGGTTGAACTAGGTATGCAGAGATACCGACGATCATAACCTCGGATAAGTAACATATCGTGAGACAAAGGGAAATTGGTATCGTATGTAAGTGGTTCATTCGATCGCAAAGTAATCGTAGAAATATGTGGGAGCCATATGAATTTCCAGATTCCTCTATTGGTTATTGTTCGGAGAAGTGTCTCGATCATGTCCGCATAATTTACGAACCGTAGGGAGACACACTTAAGGATTCGACGTTGTTTGAGTAGTTATGGTATTATGAGAAAGAGACCGAATGTTGTTCGGAGTCTCGGATGGTATCCGGGATATCACGAGGTGATCCGGAATGGTCCGGAGAATAAGATTCATATAAGGAAAGTCCCGTTTCGGAGTTCGGGAATGATTCCGGTGTTTTCATCGGGAATGTTCTAGAAGGTTCCGGATTGTCCGGCACTCCGGGGGGGGAGGGTACATGAGTGTGTCATTGAATGATTGCATCATGTACTAAGTGTTCTTGCTGTTCCAAAAAACATGAAAGTCAAATTGCCAGTTTGAAAGTCAAACGGCTAAAACAGGAAACTGTGGGAAACAGGAAACTGTGGGAAACAAGCAAGAGGAGTTGGAACCAACTTGGAGGAGGAGTCCCACTCCTCCAAGCCGGCGCCCAGCCCAAGGCCGACTTGGGGAGGGACTCCCCTCCCCTGGCCGCGCCTCCCCACCCATAAAAGGAGGGGCAGGGCTCCCCTCCTAGAACACACAAGTTCCTATCTTCTACCTCCGGTTTAGAGCCGTTTTGGTTTAGAGCTTCTAATTGCTTTAGCCTGCGGTTTAGAGCCTTCTAATTGGTTTAGAGCCTTCTAATTGGTGTGTCTAATTACTAGACCACAAATAGCCTCTCTCATAAGCTCCACCATACTCGCACCGGCTTAAGGCGAAGCCCTGCGGGATTTCCCCTCTACTTCCGGTACCACGCCGTTGTGCTGCCGGAATCGCGAGGAGAGTGCTACAACCTCCGCTGCCTGCTGGAACAAGGGAGAGGAAGGTCTTCGTCGAGTACCGTACGTGTGACCGACTGCGGGAGCACTGCAGGAACGTGGCGCCGAAAGGATCGTCTACACGATCTTGAGATCGGAAAGAGTACGACTACATCACCCACGAGAATCCGCTCTCGTTAAACGCTTTGGAATCTTCGAGGGTAAGTTATACCATCGACTCGTTGCTACAATCTAGTAGATAGATCTTGGCTTGTTTGTTTGTATGCGATAGAAAATTTTTGTTTTCCATGCTAGGAACCCCTACAGTGGTATCAGAGCCGTGTCTATATGTAGATCTGTTGCACGAGTAGAACACAATGGTCATTGTGGGCGTTGATGCTTTTATTGTCGATTGCTTCTTGTGTACTTTTCATCTTGTGGTATGTTGGGATGAAGCGGCCCGGGCTAACCTTACATGACATCGTTCATGAGACTTGCTCCACGCTTGACATGCAACTTGTATTGCATAAGTGGCTTTGCGGGTGCCTGTTTCTCCTAGCATAGTTAAGATCCAATTTACAACGGGTGATCAACAATGATAGTATCAATGTTGTGGTTCTTGTTCGTAAGTTAGAACGACACTTATTGAAAGCCCCAAACCACGTAAAATATGCAAAGAAAGTAGAGGCGTCTAACTTTGTTTTGCAGGGGTGTGCAGTGATGTGATATGGCCATGATTGTGATTATATTTGATGTATGCAATGTTCCTTATTGTAAGTTGGCAACCGGCAGGAGCCGTATGGTTGTCTTTAATTTATGTTAAGACCCGCGTGTCTATTCAAAGTAGTTGTAATAGTTGAAGCTGGTGGACAACAACCATGGAGAAGCGTCATTGACCTTGATGCAATGCCGGTGATGATGGAGATCATGTTCGTGCTTGAAGATGGAGATCAGAAGCACAAAGAAGAAAGGCCATATCATATCACATATTATGAATTGCATGTGATGTTAATCCTTTATGCATCTTGTATTGCTTAGTAGACGACGGTAGCATTATAAGATGATCCCTCATGCACATGAATTTCAAGTTCGAAAGTGTTCACCCTTAGTATGCACCGTTGCTAATGCTTGTTGTTTCGAAGCACCACGTGATGATCGGGTGTGTTAGATTCCGCAAGTGTATACAACGTAAGCAAGCCAGATTTGCTTATGCGGTAGCTAAGGTTTGATCTTGACGAGCCTAGCATGTACAGACATGGTCTCAGGAACACGAATCACCGAAAGGTAAAGCATGAATCATATAGTAGATATGATGAACATGACGATTGTTCGCCATTTAAACTATATCAACTCTCGTGATGATCGGTGTTGATATAGTGGATTTGGTTCGTGTGATCACTAAAACAATGTGAGGGATATTGTTTTGAGTGGGAGTTCACCTAGTTTAATTCCTTTATTAATTTGAACTCAATTTGTCATAAACTTAGTCTAAACTATTGCAAATATGTTGTAGATCAATGGCAACCCCTACCATCAATTTTAATGCGTTCCTAGAGAAAGAAAAGTTGAAAAACAATGGAAGCAACTTCGCGGATTGGTTCCGCAATTTGAGGATTGTCCTCACAGCTGGTAATTTGACCTATGTGCTGGATGCACCGCTAGGTGACCCACCTGCAGCTGATGCTCCCGATGAAGTAAAGAATGTTTAACTCGCTCGGAAGAATCAGTACTCCATAGTTCAGTGTGCTATCTTGTATGGTTTGGAATCGGAGCTTCAGAAAAGGTTTGAGGATTCAGACCCATATGATATTGTCGAGGATCTCAAATTGATTTTTGAGACTCATGCGGCAACTGAAAGTTATGAGGCTTCTGAAAAGTTCTTTAACTGCAAGATGGAAGAAGGCAGCTCCGTCAGTGAGCATGTGCTTAAGATGTCTGGGCACGCAAACAAACTTCAAAGCTTGGGTATAGTGATTCCTATTGCTTTGGGGATTTACCGTGTCCTCCAATCACTACCACCAAGTTACAAGAACTTTGTGATGAACTACAACATGCAGAACATGAACAAGACGTTGCCAGAACTCTTTGCCATGTTGAAATCTGCAGAAGTGGAGATCAAGAAAGAGCACCAAGTGTTGTTGGTCAATAAGACCACCAAATTCAAGAAAGGCAAGTCTAAGCAAAAGGGACACTTCAAGAAGGGTGGTAAGAAAGTTACCACACCGGCAAAGAAGACCAAGGCTGGACCTAAGCCTGATACTGAGTGCTTTTACTGCAAGGGAGAAGGTCACTGGAAGCGGAATTTCCCAAAGTACTTGGCGGATTTGAAGAACGGCAACATCAAGAAGAAAGGTATATCTGATATACATGTTATTGATGTGAATCTCACTAGTATTCGTAGTAGTGCCTGGGTATTTGATACTGGTTCGGTTGCTCATATTTGTAACTCGAAACAGGTGCTGCAGAATAAACGGAAGCTAGCGAAGAATGAGGTGACGATGCGCGTGGGAAACGGATCAAAGGTTAATGTGATCGCGGTCGGCACGCTACCTCTTCATCTACCATCGGGATTAGTTTTATACTTAAATAATTGTTATTTGGTGCCTGCGTTGAGCATGAACATTATATCGGGATCTTGTTTATTGCGAGACGGCTACTTGTTTAAGTCCGAGAATAATGGTTGTTCGATTTATATGAGTAATATGTTTTATGCACATGCACCTTTGATAGATGGTCTATTCTTATTGAATCTCGATAGTGGAAATACACATATCAACAATATTGAGGCTAAACGTTTGAAATCAAGCGATAATTCGACCTATATGTGGCACTGTCGTCTTGGTCACATCGGAGTGAAACGTATGAAGAAACTCCATTCCGATGGACTTCTTGAATCACTTGATTTTGAATCACTTGATAGATGCGAAGCATGTCTGATGGGAAAAATGACTAAGACTCCATTTTCTGGTATGATGGAGCGAGCTACGGACTTATTGGAAATTATACATACCGATGTGTGTGGTCCAATGAGTGTAGCATCGCGCGGTGGTTATCGTTATGTTCTTACCTTCACGGATGATTTGAGTAGATATGGGTATATCTATTTCATGAAACATAAGTCCGAAACTTTCGAGAAGTTTAAGGAGTTTCAAAGTGAGGTAGAGAATCAACGTAACAAGAAGATTAAGTTTCTACGTTCTGATCGTGGAGGTGAATATCTAAGTTACGAGTTTGGCGAGCATTTAAAGAAGTGCGGAATACTTTCACAATTGACACCGCCGGGAACACCACAGCGTAATGGTGTGTCCGAACGTCGTAATCGAACTCTCTTAGATATGGTTCGTTCTATGATGTCACTTACAGATTTACCGCTATCATTTTGGGGTTATGCATTAGAAACAGCCGCATTCACTTTAAATAGGGCACCGTCTAAATCCGTTGAAACGACACCGTATGAATTATGGTTTGGGAAGAAACCTAAATTGTCGTTCCTTAAAGTTTGGGGATGCGAAGCCTATATAAAGAAGTTACAGCCGGACAAGCTTGAACCCAAAGCGGAAAAATGCGTCTTCATAGGATACCCGAAGGAAACTATTGGGTATACCTTCTATCATAGATCCGAAGGCAAAACATTCGTTGCCAAGAATGGATCCTTTCTAGAGAAGGAATTTCTCTCGAAAGAATTGACTGGAAGGAAAGTAGAACTCGACGAGGTTGTCGAACCTTCTCTCGAAATTGCGAGTAGCGCAGCACCGGAAGAAGTTCCTGTGGTGCCTGCACCAATAAGAGAGGAAGCTAATGATGGTGATCATGAAACTTCGGTTGAAGTTGCTACAGAGCCTCGGAGGTCAACGAGAACTCGTACCACTCCAGATTGGTATGATTCCGTTATGAATGTCATGGTGGTGGACAACACCGATGACCCCGAGACATATGAGGAAGCGATGATGAGCCCAGATTCCAATAAATGGCAAGAAGCCATGAAATCCGAGATTGGATCCATGTACGAAAACCAAGTATGGACTTTGGTGGACTTACCGGATGGCCGGAAGGCTGTCGAGAACAAATGGATTTTCAAGAAGAAAACAGATGCTGATGGTAATGTTACTGTCTATAAAGCTCGACTTGTCGCAAAAGGGTTTCGACAAATTCAAGGAGTTGACTACGATGAGACTTTCTCACCGGTAGCGAAGCTAAAGTCTGTGAGGATTATGTTAGCAATCGCTGCATATTATGATTATGAGATATGGCAGATGGATGTCAAAACAGCATTCCTCAATGGAGATATTGATGAAGAGTTGTATATGATGCAGCCCAAAGGTTTTGTCGATCCTAAAGATGCTAACAAGGTATGCAAACTTCAACGGTCCATCTATGGATTGAAGCAAGCATCCCGAAGTTGGAATCAACGTTTTGATAAGGTAATCAAAAGTTTTGGTTTTATACAAACTTATGGAGAAGCTTGTATTTACAAGAAAGTGAGTGGGAGCTCTGTAGCATTCTTAATACTATATGTGGATGACATATTGTTGATTGGGAATGATGTAGACCTTCTTAGTAGTGTCAAGGAATATTTGAATAATAGTTTTTCAATGAAGGATCTTGGCGAGGCAGCTTACATATTAGGCATAAAGATTTATAAAGATAGATCAAAACGCCAAATATCATTGTCACAGAGTACATATTTGGACAAAGTTCTAAAGAGGTTTGGAATGGAAGAAAGCAAGAAAGGGTTCTTGCCCATGTTGCCCAATACGACCTTGAGTAAAACTCAAAGTCCGACATCGGCAGAAGATAGAGAAAGGATGAGTAAGACTCCCTATGCCTCAGCCATAGGATCTCTAATGTATGCCATGCTATGTACTAGACCCGACATCGCATATGCTGTTAGTCTAACTAGCAGATATCAAAGTGATCCAGGAGTGGATCATTGGACAGCGGTCAAAAACATCCTTAAGTACTTGAGAAGAACTAAGGATATGGTTCTTTCTTATGGAGGTGATGAACAACTCGTTGTTAATGGTTACACCGATGCTAGTTGGAACACCGATCCGGATGATTCTAAATCACAATCTGGATACGTATTTATTTTGAATGGTGCAGCAGTTAGCTGGAGGAGTGCAAAGCAAAGCGTTGTGGCGAGATCTTTAACTGAATCGGAATACATGGCTGCTTCGGAGGCTTCACAAGAAGCGATATGGATGAAAGAGTTCATTACAGAGCTGGGTGTGGTTCCTAGTGCGCTGGACCCAATGTCTATCTACTGTGATAACATGGGCGCCATAGCCAATGCGCAAGAACCAAGGTCACACAAGAAGCTGAAGCATATCAAGCTACGTTTTCACGCTATTCGAGAACATATCCAGGATGGGGATATAAAGATTTGCAAAGTACACACAGATCTGAATGTGGCGGATCCGTTGACTAAACCTCTCCCGAGGGCAAAACATGACCAACACCAAACTGCCATGGGTGTTCGGTATATTACCATGTAATCTAGATTAGATGACTCTAGTGCAAGTGGGAGACTGTTGGAGATATGCCCTAGAGGCAATAATAAATGTAGTTATTATTATATCTTTGTGTTTATGATAAATGTTTACATTCATGCTATAATAGTATTAACAAGGAAACCATTAATACTTGTGTGATTTGTAAACTTAATTTCAAAGTCCCTAGTATAGCCTCT
This sequence comes from Avena sativa, assembly GCA_916181665.1. Lineage (NCBI taxonomy): Eukaryota > Viridiplantae > Streptophyta > Magnoliopsida > Poales > Poaceae > Avena > Avena sativa. The sequence goes on along the minus strand of OV702283.1, from coordinate 129,868,078 downwards.
ATACTTCACTAGCTTGTTGGTTGATTAATGATTGTGGTTTCCCTATCATGAACATTGAGATGTTGTCAACAACAAGATCATATCGTTAGGAGAATGATATGGTGGACATACTCCTATAGACAAGCGTAGCATAAAGATCAAGTCATTTCAATAGTTCAATTGCTATATGCTTTCTGATACATAGTAACCTAATTCCTTCGACCATGAGATCATGCATATCACCTTTATCGGATGGATGCTTTGATGACATCAAACACCACACCGTAACTGGGTGGTTATAAAGGTGGCATTGAGTGTTCGGAAAGTATTGGTTGAGACACATGGATCAAGAGTGGGATTTGTCCATCCACATGACGGATAGATATACTCTGGGCCCTCTCGGTGGAATGTCATCCAATTAGCTTGCAAGCATGTGACTTGGTCACAAGGGATCACATATCACGGGAACGAGAAAAGAGTACTTATCAGTAACGAGGTTGAACTAGGTATGCAGAGATACCGACGATCATAACCTCGGATAAGTAACATATCGTGAGACAAAGGGAAATTGGTATCGTATGTAAGTGGTTCATTCGATCGCAAAGTAATCGTAGAAATATGTGGGAGCCATATGAATTTCTAGATTCCTCTATTGGTTATTGTTCGGAGAAGTGTCTCGATCATGTCCGCATAATTCACGAACCGTAGGGAGACACACTTAAGGATTCGACGTTGTTTGAGTAGTTATGGTATTATGAGAAAGAGACCGAATGTTGTTCGGAGTCTCGGATGGGATCCGGGATATCACGAGGTGATCTGGAATGGTCCGGAGAATAAGATTCATATAAGGAAAGTCCCGTTTCGGAGTTCGGGAATGATTCCGGTGTTTTCATCGGGAATGTTCTAGAAGGTTCCGGATTGTCCGGCACTCCGAGGGGGGAGGGTACATGAGTGTGTCATTGAATGATTGCATCATGTACTAAGTGTTCTTGCTGTTCCAAAAAACATGAAAGTCAAATTGCCAGTTTGAAAGTCAAACGGCTAAAACAGGAAACTGTGGGAAACAGGAAACTGTGGGAAACAAGCAAGAGGAGTTGGAACCAACTTGGAGGAGGAGTCCCACTCCTCCAAGCCGGCGCCCAGCCCAAGGCCGACTTGGGGAGGGACTCCCCTCCCCTGGCCGCGCCTCCCCACCCATAAAAGGAGGGGCAGGGCTCCCCTCCTAGAACACACAAGTTCCTATCTTCTACCTCCGGTTTAGAGCCGTTTTGGTTTAGAGCTTCTAATTGCTTTAGCCTGCGGTTTAGAGCCTTCTAATTGGTTTAGAGCCTTCTAATTGGTGTGTCTAATTACTAGACCACTAATAGCCTCTCTCATAAGCTCCACCATACTCGCACCGGCTTAAGGCGAAGCCCTGCGGGATTTCCCCTCTACTTCCGGTACCACGCCGTTGTGCTGCCGGAATCGCGAGGAGAGTGCTACAACCTCCGCTGCCTGCTGGAACAAGGGAGAGGAAGGTCTTCGTCGAGTACCGTACGTGTGACCGACTGCGGGAGCGCTGCCGGAACATGGCGCCGGAAGGATCGTCTACACGATCTTGAGATCGGAAAGAGTACGACTACATCACCCACGAGAATCCGCTCTCGTTAAACGCTTTGGAATCTTCGAGGGTAAGTTATACCATCGACTCGTTGCTACAATCTAGTAGATAGATCTTGGCTTGTTTGTTTGTATGCGATAGAAAATTTTTGTTTTCCATGCTACGAACCCCTACAGTAACATAGCCGGATAGGTCTCTCCCTGTAACCCTAGGCCCCGGTGACTATATAAACCGGCCCTATGGAAGCCTTTAGGGCAACCAATCAATCGTAACACCACAATCAATTTGCACAGGCGAACCTCTCTTGTAATCCGCAGTAACATCCGGCTTATGCTGATATATTACTGGGTTAATAGCAGGAGTAGGATCCAATCACCGCAGTCGGATATGAACATGGGTAAATGTGTGCTCACCGCTCCTGGAATATCCGATATCTCACACCCCATCCTTCCAACGCCACTAGGACCCCCTATGGCGTACTTGTCGACAATCCGACAGCAGTTGGCTCCCACCGTGGGGCTGGTGACCTTTGGAGAATCGTTACAGGAGGAATCTACGCGTGCAGGAATCGGCAAAACAATCGCCATGGGTCGCGTGGTCTACGCCAGTGATGTCCCTCTCATCCTTCTCGATGAGACTTGGATTCTGGCTTCGAAACCTGTGAAGACCTACATGATCATGTCAATCGGAGAGATCGATATCTATCTCGGTTTCGCCGAACCCGCCCAACCCACCCTTGAGGTGATGACCATGGCGGAAGAAAAATCCGGATCTACTTTGTCCGCAGAGGCGGAAGAGTTCAGGGTCCCGGAGAAAGTCAAACCCACCCAACCCACTCCTGTAGTGGAAGAAGAGGTGGAAGAAGAATCCAGATCTGATATCTCTAGCAAGATCGAATACACAGACGAGGAATACATCCGCTACGGATCCAGCTTTGCTGACGTCAAAGCAGAAACCAAGTTATACAAGTACCTCAAGAACATGAACAAGAAGAAGCACTGTTTCGTGTACCATGTAAGCACTGGATCCGACTTTGTCGATGCTAGAGCTGGTAGCAACTCGGTCCTAGACGCAATCGAAGAAAACACCAACTTACCTGGCTCCCCTGCGGAGTCAATCACGTTGCAGGAACTTCGAGACTTCGACAAAGAGATGGAGTACTAAGAACAAGATCACGTCTCCAAGCAAACGCAAGTGAGCTGGAAAATCCTCCTATTCCATATGATAGCATGGATGAAATCTACACCTCACAAGATGACATGGACACCGGAGATTCCTCCGAGGTCCACAAACCAACCATGACGGAAAGTACCGACGGAAGTTTATCCCCCGATACCAGACCAAAAGCCGTTTTTGCCACTGATACGCACGTTAAGGCTACTGGGCGGTCAAAGAAGAAGAACAAGAATCCGACACTGGCAGAGCCGGACGTCGAGGAAACCAACAAAGAAAAATTTGATGAATAGATCGAGATGGAGAATCAGGATGGAGATCCGATTAATACCACCCCGATCGATCCTCCTGTGGATGGACACGTTGTCACCAAGGGTACACGTGAAATTTATGAAGATGCTCTCACAATTCCAATCCCAACGGCTTCGGATCTTACGCCGGAGGCGCTGGAGAAATGGGCTGAGGACCTGGAAAAGCACCGCTTGTTTCTACTTGAAGAGGCCGCGCGCCTTGTTGAGATGAGACATCAGTTAGACAGTGATCCTGCCAGATATCAGTCAGATTTCAAGCAACATCCAAACAAAACAAGGGAGGTCCGTTTCTTGCTAACAAGAATCTGGATATCCACAAAGATCTATTCGACGGAAAAGATGGAGAGAAGATCCGAGTCTATAGCACGCCGATGGAAAACGCTGCTGCAGCTCGAGCCATCCTCGCCAACAATCCATTTCCGCAGCACGTCCAGCAGTGTGTCGCGTTGCTGGACAAAGGATTAAAGCAGCAGAAGACGGCCGCGTCATTTAGTGGCAAGATGGCCTCAGAATCCTCTTTTGCCACACTGGCGCTGACCAAAGCGCTGACGTTAGGCTTCGCAGGGATACGACTCAATGTTATCGTCCCCGTGAAGAAGAAGAGAATTCAAGAACCGGCTCAAACGGCCACTCTCGTAGGCCGGCACGTGACTAGGCAAGAGTTATTCCGGCTGCGTCCGAAGATGCCATCAGGGCAATGGTTCCTCATCAAGACCATAGTCGGTAAAACAACCGCTATAGAGAAGACCCGGAAGCACGCCGCCAGCGAGAAGAGCAAGATCGGCTAAGGATGCCACCACCAAGCCGGAATCGTCCTGAATCAAGTAGGGATGGTGCCTGAAGAAACATGCATCAGAGTCAGCATAATGAGGCTCCACCGCCACCACTAAGAAACCCAGCCGGAAATAATCCACCAGGGCCACCATCGCCTCCCAACAGTGACCATGAAGGATCATGTCGTAGCCATGGGAGCCATAGGGTCGGAGGCGGCAATGGTGAGAGGAGAAGCAGAAATCCGACTCCGCCACGCAGAAGCCGTGAGCCTCCAAGGCGCAGATCTCTCTCGCCAAACGACGCTCGCCATCGCATCAAATCGAACATAGAAGCGCGGTGGTACGAGGAAGAATATGTGTACGTGGGACCCAAGTGCTTTGGTCCACGTATACGTCAGACCAAATTTCTGGTTAACTTTGGCATTGCCAAACATATTCAGCCCTATGACGGTGCAGCTCGGCCAGATACTTGGCTCCAGGATTTTTTCCAGGCTTGCTGCATCGCCAAAGGAGGAAACATCCTGGTTGCAGTCCGATATCTCCTACTGATGCTGAGGAAGATGGCTCTATCATGGCTCAATGAACTGCCAGAGAATTAAATTCACAACTGGTATGATATGCAAAGTGCGTTCTTTTCAAACTTCGAGGGAACATACAGGAGGCCCTACACAGTCGGAGACTTGCAGCGTTGCACCCAAAGATCCGGAGAAACCTTCCGGGATTACCTCGAACGCTGGATCAATACGAAGAACTCCTGCGAAGGAGTAAACAAGCAAACTGCGATAGAAGCTTTTATTGCAGGACTTCCAGTCGGACTTTTACGTCACATGCTAAAGCGTGACCACGTCACATATTTGGGAGAAATGATAGAGACGGCAAGCAAATATGCTGACGCCGATGATGATTTAGAAGGGCTGCTAAATATTCTGGCCAATCCCAATGCAGCCAAATAGCCAAAACAAACTCAGAAGCGCAAGAACACCTCGAACGCAACGTTTGGATCCGGAGAACAAGGAGGGCGCGGAGGCGGCAGGGGTAGAGGCCAAGGAACTTCCCGAATCCAGGGCAGAGGAGACCAGCAACCCGGAAGAACCTATACCTGGGCTGACATTGCCAGTAATCCTTGTGTCCACCACTTGGATAGTAACGGAGGATCTACCCACACAAATGCCGAGTGTCGTTTCAATGACGACATCAAGAAAGAAGAATCCGCTGGCTACAGAGCCAAGCGACGAAAAGGAAAGAAAAATTCCGAGAAAGGAAAGGAGCCCAAGGAAGATTCCGACATGGAAGAAGCGTAAGCCGCTGCAGAGCCCAAGCCGGATGGAAAGAAAACTTTTCCGACAAAGAAAGACACATACGTCTGCTTTCTTGTATCCCAACCAGCTAAGGACAAAAAGGCGGTTCTTCGTGAGCTCAATGCCATAGTTCCGGCTGTCCCACAATTCCTGGACTGGTCAGAGGTGACCATCACCTTTGATCGTTCAGATCACCAGAGGAAAACACATCGTCGGGGAAAGTACCCTCTAGTTGTCAATCCTCTTATTGATGGCTATGAGTTCTCAAAAACACTCATGGACGGTGGGAGCAGCATCAACATCCTCTACATTGAGACACTCCACTGCACGAAGTTACATAGAGCCAGCTGAGTTACGGTAGTGTAACTTTCCATGGCATTGTACCAGGGAGACTGGCGGATTCTCTGGGTGAGATTACTCTGGACGTGACATTCGGAACCCGAGACAGTTACCAGACCAAGCCACTCTCTTTTGAAGTGGTAACGTTCAAAAGTGCTTACCATGCCATCTTTGGACGTCTGTCTTACTAGGCGTTCATGGCCTGTCCCTGTTACATCTACAACATGATTAAACTTCCAGGTCCAAAGGGCGTAATCACCGTACGAGGAAATCCGAGGAAAGCGTGAGAGTGTGACGAAGGATCTACTTCCTTCGCCGAAGCCGTGCTGCACGTCCAGGAGTACCAGGAGATCAAGAAGACCATCAATCCATCTGAGATGCCCGCTACAAAGAACGAGGTGCTGAAGCCAAGTTTGCAGTTCAAGGCGTCGGAAGAGACGAAGAAGACGTCGTTGAAGGAAGATGATCCCTCCAAGACGACGAACATAGGGGTAGGCTTATGACACGCATAGGAAAGCGCGCTCATCAAGTTACTCAAAGCTAATAGTGATATCTTCGCATGGCAGCGATCTGATATGACCGGAGTACCTAGGGAACTTGCCGAGCACTCTCTTAATGTGTACCTAGACGCTAAACCCGTCAAACAGTCTTTACGACGGTTTTGTGATGAAAAACACAAAGCAATAGCCAAGGAATTAGCCCGCCTAGAGCTAGCGGATTTCATAACATAGGTCATCCATTGGGTGGCAAATCTTGTACTTGTCCCTAAAAAGGACACCATTGATTTAGGGATGTGTGTTGATTATACCGCTTTGAACAAGGCATGCCCCAAAGATCCGTTCCCTTTGCCAAGAATCGATCAAGTTATCGATTCAACGGCAGGGTCGGAATTACTCTGTTTTCTCGACGCATATTCCGGATATCACCAAATACCGATGAAAAAGTCAGATCAAATTAAGACGTCTTTCGTCACTCCTTTCAGAACCTTTTGCTATAAAACTATGCCTTTTGGCTTAAAGAACGCAGGAACAACATATCAACATATCATGCAATGTTGTCTCAACGACCAAATTGGACGCAACATCCATGTATACGTAGAAGACATAGCAGTTATGTCCAAAAAGAAGGAAACTTTAATTTCCGGCTTGGATGAAATGTTTGCTAGTCTACGAAAATTCAATATGATGCTAAATCCGAAAAAGTGTTTCTTTGGAATTTCAGCCGGAAAATTGTTAGGGTTCATCTTCTCTGAGCGAGGCATAGAGGTGAACCGTGACAAAATAAAGGCTATCTTAAACATTACCAGGCCGACTCGCCTGAAGGACGTACGTCTCACTGGTTGCATTGCAGCGGTGAGTCGGTTCGTCAGCCGGCTCGGTGAGAGAGCCGCACCCTTATACAAACTCTTGAAGAAAACCGACAAATTTGTCTGGACCCCAGAAGCCAAAACTGCCCTGCAAAGTTTGAAAGATCTGCTTTCAAATCCACCAGTTCTCGCGGCGCCAGAACCTCAGGAACATATGTTACTCTACATTGCAGCAACCAACAAGGTCATAAGCGTGGTAACAGTAGTTGAGTGCGAGGAAGAAGGCCACGAGCATAAGGTGCAGCGGTCAACTTATTATCTAAGTGAGGTCCTAACAGAATCAAAGCAACGAATCCACATAATCAAAAACTAGCCTATGGAGTGTTCTTTGCATCTAGGAAGCTACGCCACTATTTTCAAGAGCACAAGATCACAATAGTGAGCAAAGCTCCTCTGCGAGATATAATCAACAACTGCGATACCACAGGACGTGTCGCAAAGTGGGGAATAGAGCTTGCAGCTTTCGACATTGAGTACAAACCACGTATAGCAATCAAGTCCCAAATTCTCGCCGACTTTATTATCGATTGGACAGAGACGACAGAAAACACAGGCCCTCCAGACTCGGAATTTTGGACCCTTCACTTCGACCAAAAGCACGAGTAGGCTCGGGGGCTGGCGTGGTGCTCAAATCACCCCAAGGAGATAAACTGTTCTATGTGTTGCAAATACACTTCACGGCAACCAATAATATTGCCGAGTATGAAGCACTGCTACATGGAATACACATGGCCAAAACATTGGCATATCAAGACTCGTGTGTTACGGATACTCAGATTTAGTTGCTCAGCAAGTATCCGATATCTGCAACGCAAACAAGCACATGGCGGCATACAAAGTTGTTGTGGATGAACTATCCAAATCGTTCGAGGGTTTTGAGGTTCAGCACATCCCTCAAGCAGAAAATGAGGAAGCAGATGCACTATCAAGAATAGGCTCTGCATGGAAACAAGTACCGGATGGAGCTTTTCTAGAGCATTTAAGGGTCCCCTCCATAGTCGGAGTTGATGAGGACTATCCGACGAAATCCGACTGACCTTTAATAGCAGTTCTGGCTATAATTCCTAGCTGGACAAAACCCTATTTAGATTTCCTGATAGATGGAAAACTACACGAAGACGAAGTCTTGAGCCGGCAGATTGTCCGACGAGCAAAAGCCTACACTATAATAAACGATGAGCTCTATAAACGGAGTGTTTCAGGCGTGTTTCAGAGATGTATTTCTTCGGAAGAAGGAGTGGAAATCTTAAGAGAAATCCACGAAGGTGAGTGTGGTCACCACACTGCAGCCAGATCCTTAGTGGCAAAAGCTTTTCGACACGGCTTTTTTGGCTTACAGCTAAGGCGAATGCCGATAAACTGGTCAAAACGTGCAAAGGCTGCCAAAAGTACGCTCATCAGGCACATGTTCCGGCTGAACAGCTACGAACAATCCCTACTACATGGCAGTTCGCGGTCTGGGAGATATGGTAGGGCCATTTCGCATGACAAAATGTGGATTTACTCACCTACTAGTGATGGTGGATAAATTTACAAAATGGACTAAGGCTAAACCCGTAATAAGTTGCGATGGAGCCACAACCAGAAGATTCGTCAAGGACGTAATCGTCAGATTCGGATATCCGTACAGTATAATTACTAACAACGGGAGCAACTTTTCCATGGGTGAACTTGCCAAATTCTGCAAAGAATAAGGGATCCGACTTGATATTGCATCAGTCGCACATCCACAAGCCAATGGACAAGTCAAAAGAACTAATGGCCTTATTCTGCAAGGAATCCGACCTCACCTCGAGGCACCTCTTCGTCGGGCCGCGGGGGCTTGGGCGGAAGATTTACCGTCTATGATATGGAGCTTACGTACAACTCCTAACAGGTCAGCCGGCTATACTCCTTTCTTCTTGGTATACGGTGCAGAAGCAGTTCTTCCAAGTGATCTGATTCATCTGGCTCCACGAGTTAAAGCGTATATCAAAGAAGATGCAGAAGTTTCTCGGCAAGATGATCTCGATATAATCTAAGAAGTACGTGTCGTTGCTGAGCAGAGATCTACAGCCTATCAGCAAAAGTTGCACAAGTATCATAGTCAGAGAGTGCAAAACCGTTCTTTCAGAAAAGGCGATTTGGTTCTCCAACTTGTGCAAAAGAGAAAGCACAAACTTTCCCTAATTTGGTAAAGACCTTTTATGGTTAGCAGAGTTCTACATAATGGGTTATATTATTTAACCGACATGATACCAGTTAAGGAAAGACCTGATACTCGGAAAAGAAAGAGAGCTGGTGGAAGCAAAGACCCAGATGAAATAGACCGTCCATGGAATATTGCACAACTACGTCCCTTCTATTCTTAGTTATACTTTCTTGTAATCATATATGTACATGTTCAAAGTGAAATAAAGTATTGGTTTCCTCATATTGTTATCTTTGAGACATTTTTGCCATCTTATTTCCAAAAGAGCATGTAATTTTTTCAAAAATCCCAGAATGCTTGAAAGTACTTTATGCTCATGTTCGTTCTGGTTATGATTTTTGAATATCTAAAAATGTTACCTTAGGGTACAAAGTTTAAATTATTGTCTATACTTTGATTCTTTATCTGATTGCTTAGACGCAGACATTTTCCGAGTAATGAGTTGTTGGTACTCGAAGCCGGCTTTGTTTCCGAGTTTAAACTGGTTTAGCAATTGCGCTTCGTTGTTCGGCAAAGTTTCCGTGCTAAAGGTTGGCCGACCAATGAAAGGGAGGAGGCAGAGAGCTAGATAAACCGATAAGTATAGGCATATATATATATATAAACACAAAGTGCTTCAGAAATTTTCAAGCACATGCATAAAAATATATAAGCAAAAGTTCTAAGATAGTAAAGGCATCAGTTTTTACAGACCAGCACAAAATAAACATTGTATCCATCATTACATTGCTATAAGTTCAAGATAATGCATAGAAATTGTTTATGCTGCAGGCGGTGGTGATGAAGCAGGTGGAGAATTGGAGTCAACAGCAGTGTCGCCCTCGATCTCAGACTCGGAAACATTGCTGATTTCTGGATCTTGAGGCGAAGGAGGCGCAGCAACGGATTCGAAGAATGGAATCGTGTAGTTGGTCATATCCACCACCCGACAAGCATAGCCCGCACAAGACTCTTGGATGGCCTTGATGTCCTGTGGGTTACCCTCATCATCATCCTCGGCAATACCCTTGGTGACGTGCCAGATTTCCATCTCGCTATGGTGGCTCATCATCATGGTCAGAGCTATTTGCGCAACATTTCGAGCGTAGGAGATCTTCCAGTCTTTGATCAATTTCAGAATCTCCTTGACCTTGTACCTCACCTCGTGCACTGACATTGTGTGCAAGTCGGAAAGATTGACGGCTTCGCCAGCCTCTTCTAGAGTTTGGCGGAAGTCATACAAGACATCTCCAACGAGCTTAATGCGCTCGAGGCGAGGTTCAGAGGTGGGAGAGTCAGAAAGATTCATGGGGGCTGGGAAAGAACCAAAAAGTCAAAATTCGGCTGAAAAGAAAGTCGAAAAATCAAACAACAAAAGTAAAAGAAAGATTCAGAAATCTTACCTTGCACAGAGTGATTCCATTGCGCATGCTCCTTGCGGAGACTGTTCAGTTCACTAGCTGAGGCCTGGGCAAGATCCCTATGAATATCAAAATCCTTCTTGAGATCAGATAATTCTTTATCTCGGAGGGCTAGGAGCTTCTCAAGCCTCACGGTCTCGTGATTGCTTGACTCTAGGACTGCGGCTACGCATTTCTCCGATTCCAAAGTTAGCTTCTCAAGACTGTCCCGGAGTTCAGCATTTTCCATCTCCAAGACCTTGAAGTTTTCGGCTTGCTCCACCATCTTGCTAGAGTGACATAACAGTTCTGCAAAGACAAAATATCAGTTGGACAAAATAAAAGTTTGGCCATGACAAAAAAGATAATTGGCAAAGAAGAAGTCATAAAAGTTTACCTTTTGCTTCGTCTTTTTCAACTTTCAACTTTGAATTCTCAAAGTGCAAAGCCTTGATTTCTTTGCACTTATTGCTAATATTCTTGAGAAATTCCTGGTTGGAATATGCAATTTTCTATAAGTTTAGACGCAGAATACCGTTAGACGGCTACTAAGACTCGAGCTGCAAATTTAACTAAGTAAAATTACAGCATGAGCCTTGGGGTGCTACACTACATCGTTCTTTTGCAACCTAAAAGCATCAACTCGGAATCCAATGATGTTTATCCGACTTTATGCTTGGGGCTAGAGGATATGATAATAAATGCAAATAAGAATTGGAAACTTGCAATGTGTTCCAGGTGCATCTTTTCAAATCCGAGTTTGGTGCTGTGAAACACCTTCTCGGTAAGGGTGAGGGATGGAACATCCATCGCTAGAATTTCGCCAGATGCGACTTTAGCATCCCGAACCAAAATTCGGTCCAGGAGGCTAACCATCTTGACATCTTCCTCCTCTTGGCTCGCTGCCTCTAGAGTCAAGGTTTGCTTCTCAAGACTGGATTGAGCCAGTCTGAGGATCTCTTCCTTTTATTTCCTCTTGAGGCCAGGGACAGCGGAATCAACCACCTTATCCATCATTCTTGTAGGCATTACCATGGGATCATTACCCTTGATGGGTTCACCCTTGTTAGTTGCCTGGTCATCAACGATGACCAGGGCTTTCGAGATTTTGCCAGCATCAGGGGATGCAGAAGCTCCCTGTGTTGATGGAGTACTGGATGGGGTCGATGGCGGCACAACAGGGGAAATAACAAGCTTTTGCTGGCGCATCTGCGTGCCCGGCTTGTTGTCCGGCTTTAACTTGCTCTTTAACGCTGATTTAACTCTAGAACACGAAAATCCTAAATATTAGGTGTGCTCTGGAAAGAAATAAAGGTACATGAGTACTAAAAATGAAAGGTAGGGTGCTTACTTTTTAACCATTGGAAGCACTTGGCTACCAGCAGCAACAACTTCCTTCGCCTTATGCTTCTTGGAGGCGGGGGCGGCAACTTATTGCACCTCATCATCCTCCGTCGCCTCCGGGTCGTCTGAAGCATAGCCCTCTAGTGGAGCTAGCTCGGACTCGGAGAGTTTCTCGAGCTGACAAAGCCGAAAAGCATCGATGAAAATAGAGTCGGAGAAAGAACAGAAAAGAATGACGAAACGCAAGAGCAGAGTCGAAATATTTACCGGAGTCGGAGGACGGTTGGTCATATACATCTTCATGGAAACTTCCAGAACTTTCCGTTCCACTCTTTCCTTGATCAAATATTGCATAAGGGTCTTGTAGTCCTTCGGCGCGAGCCGGCTAGAACTGACCTTCAACTTGTCCTTCTTGTCGCTCGTGATCTGGTGCATGATGCGGTCTCCGTGGTGCTGGAGAGGCTGAAACCGGCGCTCCAGCCAGCAGTGGATCAAATCGGATCCACAGAGTCCCTCATGCTTCATCAAATACTCAATCCGCCTCTTGGCGAGGATCAAAATATACGATAGCTCCGGTGCCTCCGCGTCCCATGAATCTTGGTGGGGAGCAGCACCGTTGACGAACGCCGGAAGACCTTCCACCTTTCCAGGAGCCAGAATATCCTTATGATAGAAGAAAGTTCCGGCCCACCGTTTGATGGACTCACTAGCGTTAATCCTAGGATAGATCCGATTCCTCCTAAGGACAAAGCTAAGAGTGCCGGTGACATAAGGCACACCGGCACTGATGAAATTCTTTCGAGTACCATAGTAGTAGCGGAAAAGGGTGAGACTTGGCCTAATGCCAAGAAACCCCTCGCACAAAGCTGCGTGAGTACTGAGCTCAAGCAGGGAGTTGGGAGGAAGGTTATGGAGTTGCACACCGTAGTGATTGAGGACCTCGACGAGGAAGACTGACGGTGGCAAGCTAAGGCCACGGTCGACGTGAGTGCCGAACAGCACCCTCTCGCCGTCGAGCGGCGCGGGGACGGCGTGTCCTGAGGCGCTCCGCCATGCACCGGCAACGATGAACCCTTCATCCTCCATGACTTGGAGCTCCGCGTTATCCATGGCGCTGGGGATCCAAAGACCCTGCATTTTCTTCTCTTCCGCCGCTGACGAACCCACTGCCGCCGCTCCTGAGGACGAGGCAGAAGCCATAGATCTTGGAGGAAAAAGGGCTGGTGGGGGAAGGAGAGGTTTTTTCTCAACGGTGCGTATATGGGAACTGGTGCGGAGCGCTCGAGGAGTATGAGGAAGCAATGAATGAATTGATGAAGAGGTGAATCTGAGAGAAAGGGTTTTCTCCCCTCTTTATTTACCTTTACGTCAAAATTTGTGCGATGACACGCGCGATTATCACCACGCGTATAGGAGAGGGGGAGTTAGCTTCCTCGCGACTCTTCCGCCCCCCTCGATTTTCGTGCAGGCATTGAAACAGCGTTCTGTTTCATAAGGAACGAACCCACCAATGGTCGTGCTGATGGAAATCCTGTCAGAGACAGGACCTGGTCTAAAAAGTTGTCAGTCCGCACACCGCTAAAAATCCGGCTTATGTTTTAAACCAAGCAAGGAAAAGACTAAGGTCAGAGCAAGATATATCTGACTTGATTAACTCGGAATCCTACATTAGTGAAAGAAGTTTTCGGGAACCCTTCAAGATTCTCGAGACAAAGAAACCCTCAAGCTAGATGATTTATCCGACTTTAGATCTTGGAGACTTCTGGGGCTACTGTTGGGGATATACTTTCCGGGTATACCCATAGGACTCACTGACCAGGGTGGCCCACCAACGGGTTAGAGCTTTGCTTCACGGGCGGCCCAGTTAGAGAAAGAGGAGGAGCCAGTTCCGGCTACGACAAGGCCTAGAAGAGTTACCGACTTAGGCCTGTAGTATTACTTGTAGTCCAAGCAGTACATAATACTGACTCTGTAACGTAGCCGGATAGGTCTCTCCCTGTAACCCTAGGCCCCGGTGACTTTATAAACCGGCCATATGGGAGCCTTTAGGGCAACCAATCAATCATAACACCATAATCAATTCGCACAGGCGAACCTCTCTTGTAATCCGCTATAATATCTGGCTTACGCCAATATATTACTGGGTTGCTAGCAGGAGTAGGATCCGATCACCGCAGTCGGATCTGAACCTGGGTAAACTTGTGCTCACCGCTCCTGGAACATCCGACGTCTCACACCCATCCTTCCAACGCCACTAGGACCCCCTATGGAGTACTTGTCGACAATCCGACGACACTGTGCTTGCCTGTGTTTCATCAACCCTAGGCAACACTCCTTGCTTTGTTACTGATGCAGACAACCCTCTAACAAGTTCTTGAATTTTTGGTGGTACTGCAACTGGTTGCCCACTAATAAAACCAGGAATTCCCAATTGAGCACCAACTAAAGGGGACAACTTCCATGGCCTGTAATAGCTGCTGCTACCCCTAGGGAATGTACCTTGTGCTACCGGTGAAACCACCATGGTTCTGCACATGTTCTCACTTGCTGTAGTTGTTTTTGATTGCAAGTTGTCAACTATTGGTGATATCTTGATTGCACTGGCCTTGTTTTTTTCCATCGCCTGAATTGGTTTTTTGGCTGCGAAAAGAAATTGTTGCAGCATTGCTAGCTGATGGCATCTTTGTGGCAGCAGGGAAAATTGGGATAGCAGTGATCATTGACTTCCCATCACGGATCCTCGCAGCAGTGGCATATTTTTCATTTTTGATAACCGTAGGGGACACCACAAAAGCTGAATTTGAACTCTTCCCATCCTCGATGGTTGGAGATAAGCTAGTAGACTTGCACTTTGCATCACTAACATGCTTAGTACTAGGGTTTCTCGTATCTTGAATCTGAGCAAAGCCTAGGATATTTCCTTGAAGGTGTGTTGCTTGACAAACTATGCCGTTTCCTACAGGCACAAAAAAGGAAAACGTGAAAAAGGATGTTATACAAAAAATCTATATATCTTACATACTATAAGCAAAAAAAGTTGATTGCAAAAACTCCCATAACAGTCAAAAAAGCACACCTTTGATAGGTATTCACGCTCTTAGATACAGGAGAATTTTGTGGTTTATTGCTACCCCCGGACTGCTCGTGAACCTTCTTTGAATCGGCGCTGTAGTATAAAAAAAAGTAAAAGAAGGTTTAATTGCCAGATTAATTATGAACAATTATCATGTAAAATATACTTGACTACCAGGTTTTTACAAACATGGAGTTGTAGAAAAAGAAAAAAAGTATTTAATTGCTATATTAAATAGTAGTTACTGCCAGAAAAAATGCATTGGCTTATCAGTTTATGGCAGAGGTAAAAAATTGTGAACAAAAATTGAAAAAACAAGGTTAAACTACCAGATTAAATATGAACAACTATCATGTAAGATATACTTAACTACTAGGTTTTTACAAACATGGACTTGTAGGAAAAAGAAAGAAAAAATTCATTGCCATATTAAATAGTTGTTACTGCTAGAAAAAATATATTGGATTATCAGGTTGCTGCCAGAAAGTAACAGAAGATTTAACTGCCATATTCATTATGAACAATTATTGTGTAATTCATATTTGACTACCAGGTTTCAACAAACATGGAGTTGGCAAAAAAAAGGGGACATACTTGCTAGATTACTTAGATATTACTGCCATGCAATTTACACTAGGTTGCCAGGATAAAAAACAGGACTATCTTACCTCCTTTGTGGATTCTTCGAAATATTTTCTTGAATTTTAGTTGTTGAATTGTTTGTGCCAATGGGGTCTCCTGCTTCAGAACACTTTTTGACAGGGATTCTGAGCTCTTTTGCAATTAAACACTTGATCTTGTTATACATATCCAATTCACTGGATCTTGGTTTAAGTGGCTGCTCTTTCATGACACTTAGCCTTGCTACAAGACATGCTGCATCTCCTTTTATTTCTTCTTCAGCTTATTGCGTATAATCCATCGGGGAATCAACAACGAAATAAGCATATCCTTTACTCCCGTCGAAAGCATCAGTGTCACTAAATGATGGAACCTTGATTTGAGAGTGCATAGCAGGAGGAGATACACTTGTACTAGCCGCTGATTTGGATTTCGTTGGTGTTCCATGTGCTTGAGAAATGATTCTAGTGCTTGCACGGTGACTAGGTTCTGCATCATCTTCATTTCTCTCATTTTCCTCATCTGAATCTTATGAAGAAGAACCATTTTATTCATCTGCATTCGGTTCTTGAGCATCACCATGTGCAGCTCCTTCATTTTCTTCTGTTTCATCTGACTCAGTCAAACCTTGAATAAGGTTGCTTAAAAGACAATTAAGTCCAGATGCAAAAGTATGCATGAGATTGAATGCTTTGATCTTTTGCGGCATAACAAAAGGTACTAGGTTAGACAACCGAAAATAGTTTTATACCATGAATTTAATTAGCTAGTAGGTAATATAAAAATATCAGCACCTTCTCCTTGCATGTAGCATGAATATTAAGATTCATCCAAGCATCAAAACCATTTGGGCCCTCAAAAATACCAATTTCCCTAGCAAAATAATCTTTGAATTCATCCCTTAGCTGCAAAAAATTGGGGAGGGGGGATGTTACATAAACACATGAAAAAACATGAACGTGTAAAAGAAGAACAAAAAAGGAAGAAAAAAACAAGAATTCTTAACCTTCATAGATCCAAAAATGGTTGAATCAAACTCATGCGCATTCATTTCACCAAGGAAATCGATTGCATCTTTAGTCCAGCAATTAATAGCAAACTGTGCATGCTCAAACCCAAGATCCATATGGTCGGTATCGAGAGCAGAAAAGTATCGTAGCTGCAAATTTGACACAAAAAATCATAACGTTATGTCGCTACCAAATAAAAATTGCCTTGCCTTCCAAAAATAGAACACATGGCTGTCACAAAAAAAAATACACTATGATGCCAGCTAAAAAAGTGATACGGCTATGTGGCTACCAGATAAAATTGTCTTGGCTACCAGAAAAAAACACATGCCTGCCACAAAAAATTACACTAGGATGCCAGGTAAAAAAGTGATAAGCTATGTGGCTACCATATAAGATTGCCTTGTCTGCCGAAAAAAAAACACATCTCCCTAAATAAAAAACATTAGATCACAAGATTAAAAAAATAGGAACGTGTATATAGAGATGTATAAAACTCAAAAGGAATTTAAAAGGAACTATAAAATGTAACAAATAGTGACGTACCAACATTGGATAACATTTTTTACTCATTCTAGTATTAGTAGTAGGAGCAACAACTGTCGATGTAATGAACAACATCCAAAGCTCCCTAAATTTTTCATCCGCCTCCTTGTAGTGAGCTATCTTCTTGCCAATTTCAGAAATTTTTGGCCTACTACTTTCACCAGGAAAAAGCCTTCCTGCAATCTCAGCTTTCAAATCATAATCTACATAGTATTTGACAGCCAGCTGTCCACATGACAGCCCAATCATATCATGGACAGACTCCTTTTTCAAAGGGATCACTCCACGGCGAGGGATTACAAATGATCACCTAGACGGATCGTAACACTTGCAAACCAGTAAATGACTGGATTGTGCAGCTGCTCACACTTGATATCAAGGAAACTATAATGCCCCATGGCTACTATGGCATTGCGATGATCGTCAGTTAAACTCTTGTACAACTTTAAGATAGGTACCGGCGAGGCTCTGTTCTGTTCTCCAGCGAAAATCGATGAACAAATTATTTTTAGTTTGAGCCATTATTTTTAGTTGAGACTATTTTTAGTTGAGGCAACAAAAATTCTTCATAGTTGAACTACCATATTAAATACAAATGACCTCCAAAATATATAAAAAACATATCAGGTTACTTACAAAAACATACTTACCAGATTATATACAAAAAGAACTAACAACTTATCCAAAGAACTACCAGATTAAATACATACAACTACCAGATTATTTTTAAATGACTATCAGATTATATATAAAACAACTAGCATCTTATTCCTTCAAAAAAGGTTTACTTATAAAACAACTATCAGATTATATACATACAACTACCAGTTTATTGTTAAATGACTACCAGATTATATATAAATAACTAGCATCTTATTCCTTAAAAAAAATTTACTTACACAATAACTACCAGCTTATTTTTGAATAACTACCAGATTATATATGAACAACTAGCAGCTTATTCAACACAGCTTTCCTTATAAAATAACTATCAGATTATATACAACACAACTACCAGCTTATTTTTAAATGACTACCAGATTATTCATACTTGATAAAAACATATTTACTCCTACTTGATGAAAAACTGCTAAAAAGGAATGACTGGTAGCTGGTCCAGTGCACAACATTGAAATGAAACACGTGAGCAGATACTGTGATGACAGGAAATGTACAAAGAAGTAGTTGCAATGCAGAGTATAGATCATCACTTTTTTGATTACACAAAAAAGATATCAAACATGCATGAGACTCGAAGAACACAAAAAATGCGGCAAAATGCTACGCCTATAGAGTAGTTTTCCCAAATTGATAGCTTATGAATCCTATGGCATTGCAAAAAAGATGTCAAACCTTCTGCACACAGCTGATGGCTCTAGCACCACCCCATTGTGTCAACATATGAATGCTATGAATAACATAAAACTCCTTATGGCTCTTGCATATTCACACATGTAAACACAGCCCCACAAATTCCTCAACCACTTGTTACCTATACACTCATTTTAACCCCCAAAAAACTTCTTATGGCTCTTGCATATGAACTGAATCCCCTCTATCACCTGGCTTACCCATTTGCACTTTACATACTACTTGCGTCTACCAAGAGAACCAAAATCAAAATCTACTAGAACCAAAACCAAAAATCTAGGACTCAAAAATCTAACCAAAACCAAAATCGAAGAACCACCCACCCAAATGGCCCATCGGACAACAAAAAACTACCATGCAGGGACGGGAGTTGAGCGAGCCAACGCAAAATCAACCAACTACAAGCAAATCGACCAACTACAAGCAATATTCCAGATCATACAAACGCGAACTCAAACCCAAATCTCGGATACCCATATATCGGCTACACCTTGCAAACTTGCAAAATCGTCACGGTCGGACCCCACCCATATACAACCGAGCACCACAACCGGAAAGGGGAGGGGATTGGTGAGGGGGAGCGGCGGAAACACACCGACGAGCTACCCCCTTCGCCGCAGGTCACAAAATCGCCACCGTCGCCCCCCACCCATATACAACGGAGCACCACCACCAGAAAAAAGGGGAGGGGAGGGGAGAGGCGGACTGGCGGAAACACACAGAGCACCAACGCCACCGCATACAACTCCGATTCGACTTGTTAGAGCGCATCGGCGGCGGTGAGAGCAGAGCGCATCGGTGGCGGTAAGAGCATCGGCGGCGCAAACACAACACCGATTCGGGACAGCGAGGGTAAAGAGGTGCGGGATAAACTTACCACTGCAAGGGATGCGTCGGATCCGTCGTCGACGACGGCGAGCAGCAAGCGAGCGGCGACGAGCGGCGAAGGCGTTGCTGGCGGAGTCGCCTGGTGCGAACCGCTCTCGAACGAGTGGGCGGACAAAAAAACCGGGATTAATTTTCCGGAGAGCATGCCCCCTCCCTCCCCCCCCCCCCCCCCCCCCGCCCCCACCCCCAATTCAAAAACAGTGTCACATACAGGTTGACCCCATGTTCTGTGTCACGTAGGCCACGACAGGGGAGAGAACTGTCGCGCGCTTTCCAGAAATTTCAACGCACGTAGGCCACGACCCGGGGAGTGGATGGAAATTTCAACGCATGCCTCGGCCTTACGTCACCTGCCGCACAAACAGCGATACGCGCGGCGCCTTTCATTAATTTTTCCAAGAAAGAAACATGTCAGATTCTGTTAAATACGTTACTCCGTATGTTGTTTATTATTCTGTTGGCTTTTCGGTCTTGGATCAGGAAATAGATAATCACTGCTCTGATGATCATAGCTTTGTGGTATGATATGGTTTCTGTGATGAAACTGCTTCTTTTAAATCTGGCATTCTCTTATGCTCCGTTGACTGAAAAATCTAGATTTTCAGTGGTCTGTGCCACTTTTGCATGCCTGTTGCTAAAATTCTGGCTTGTCTGTTGTCTTCACTGATGAAAACTGTCAGTGATGCTGCTACCTCCAAATTTGCTTCAGGTCATGGACTGACTGCACTTAAAATGTAGACAAACACAGAGATCTAACACAACACATTTGCCAATTAACTCCTTGGCAAGATCAGAATGGGTATCAGGAATTTGTCTAGCTAATTAAGTACTTAACTAGATAATATGCCCGTGTGTTGCAAGGGGAGAGAAATTGTTTTTACGGATACACCCACAATCACTCAAAGTGCAACGTTCAATTACTTCTCAATGCTTGCATTCTCATTCATTTTTTTCTATTTTTTAACTTCACTCTTGCCCATAAGACATTTGATATTGATAGCTACAAAAATGACTATAGGAAACAGTTGTTGGCAGCAGTAAAAAAACCATCACATTTATGGCTAGGGTTTCAAAAACCCACCACTATTCGCTAGAATTTCAAAACATCACCACTTCAGCGCTAACACGTAACAAAAGGCACTGATTCAGTTTTAACCCTTGGTTAACAGTAAAACTAATCGGTGGGGCCTGCTTGTTAGGCTGATGTGGCAAGAAGTAACTGTGTAGGACAAACGACCGTGAACAAGGCAGCCTTCTGGGATATAGGGCCCACCTGCCAGCACCTTCATCCATACTGTCATTCTCCTGGACATTCTGTCAAGCACCTTGTGTGCACCGGAGCGCCGCTGCCATTGCCAATTCCCAAGACATGTCACGACGCCGTGCTCTCTGCTTCCCGCCGCCGCTGCTGCATGCGAGTGCAAGCCGCCTAACCATGTGTTCTAGCTGTAGCCGCCTCCCCTGTTTCTTGTACGCCCATGGTCCATCTCGCCGACACACATGCTGACGATTGGAGCAGTGTTGGTGGCGACGAGCGGCATCCGCGACAAACAAAAACGGGGGACTCGGGCAGCGGCGGTTGAGGTCATAGCTCTAGTGGTTAGGGAGGAGCAGAGGCGGTACGTCTACGGTGGCGCGACATACATGGGAGGCGAGTGGCGGCGGGCCCGCTGGAGCAACGGGGTCACACGCCCTGGAGCATGGATGTTCGCGGAAGGTGCTCTCACGCAGGGGTCGGAGCAAGGGAGGGGAGTGGCGACGCCGATAAAGGCCAGGACGGTGCGCCGGCAGTCGGGGAGGAGCAGATGGACGACGTGGCGCTTGCCGGGAAGAAGCCCCGTACATGAGGTGAGTGGGGGCGTGGGCGGGAGAGGATTCTCAATCTCGATGTCGGCACCTCCAAACAAACATCGCGAATTGTGTCACATGATGGAGAGAAATGCAGCAATAAAAACATTCATCTCCCGAAATTAAGTGAGGCCAACAGTTATTTGGCATCACCATCAGCTTTGCTACACATAACATGAGCCGAACACAAATGACATAGTTTACATATTTATGGGTTACGTATTTACACAGCATCTTGAAATAATTGATAACTATATGCTTTACATTCGACATATATGACGCGAGACACAGTTTGAAAAGTTAGTCAAAAACAGTACCTAGAGTAGGAAAGCGGCACCTTTCCCTATATTCTACAAAACGAATTTAGCATCTTTTACTTTTTTAAGAACTAAGATAGCATATCATTGAGTTTTATAGTACATTAGACTTCTGTGATGAATCTATGAATGAACTAAACAGAAAATTAGTAAATTGATGTCCTGATATATAATCGATAACATGGTATTATCTCAATTCTCAAACTATAAAACTAAGAGATAAGCTCTCGTACAATCTAAAAAGTGATCTCTTCAGTTTGAAATATGGTATTTTCATGGTATTGTATTAGTTCCCAAATTATAAAACAAATCCATGGTTAAAAATAGACTCTTGCTCAGATTACTTTTCACCAACTATGATTTATTTATGAAGGGCTCAGATTAGCCTATTATCATTTCAGGTCATCATGATCTCTATACCCTTCAAATTCAAGTTAGCCAATATGGGTGATTTTGCGAATAGTACCTTATTCACCTACTGATTTACTGAACCTGTCAAGAGTAGTACATGGTATTTTCAAACCAGCAGTGATATAAAATCTGAGTAGTTTTGTACATCCTCGGAGCAATTCAGTTCAGAACTTGGCAATTGAAACATCAATTACAAAAACGCTTAATATAACGCTGAATGAAGCTAATTTATTTAGAGTCACCTAAGTGTCTTACCATGATTGTGCTGGATGATATTTGGATGGAACATCCTTTTCCGAAGTCATGGTGAAGAACCAATGAAGAAACTTATAGGTTCAGGTTGAACTACGGAGAAACTTTTAGACATCAAATGTGAGATGCTTAGTATCTCAGCCAAGTTCCTGTTAAATCAAAAGCTTCTTTGAAATACACTGAACACACTTTCCCTTGGACTGAAAATTTCTGTTCAAAAAATTCCGATGTCTGTCAAGAAAAGTAAAACATGATTACTACAAACCAAGAGATAGAGTGCAATACAAACCAAGAGATAGAGTGCAATACAAACCAAGAGATAGAGTGCAATAGCTGCAGTTTTTGACCGCAGTTTATCTCAGCCAAGTTCTTGTTAAATCAAAAGCTTCTTTGAAATACACTGAACACACTTTCCCTTGGACTGGAAATTTCTGTTTAAAAAATTCCGACGTTTGTCAAGAAAAGCAAAACATGATTACTACAAACCAAGAGATAGAGTGCAATACAAACCAAGAGATAGAGTGCAATAGCTGCAGTTTTTGACCGCAGTTTATCTCAGCCAAGTTCCTGTTAAATCAAAAGCTTCTTTGAAATACAATGAACACACTTTTCCTTGGACTGAAAATTTCTGTTTAAAAAATTCCGACGTCTGTCAAGAAAAGCAAAACATGATTACTACAAACCAAGAGATAGAGTGCAATACAAACCAAGAGATAGAGTGCAATAGCTACAGTTTTTTACCGCAGTTTATCTCAGCCAAGTTCCTGTTAAATCAAAAGCTTCTTTGAAATACACTGAACACACTTTCCCTTGGACTGAAAATTTCTGTTTAAAAAATTCCGACGTCTGGCAAGAAAAGCAAAACATGATTACTACAAACCAAGAGATAGAGTGCAATACAAACCAAGAGATAGAGTGCAATAGCTGCAGTTTTTTACCGCAGTTTATCTCAGCCAAGTTCCTGTTAAATCAAAAGCTTCTTTGAAATACACTGAACACACTTTCCCTTGGACTGAAAATTTCTGTTTAAAAAATTCCGACGTCTGGCAAGAAAAGCAAAACATGATTACTACAAACCAAGAGATAGAGTGCAATACAAACCAAGAGATAGAGTGCAATAGCTGCAGTTTTTTACCGCAGTTTATCTCAGCCAAGTTCCTGTTAAATCAAAAGCTTCTTTGAAATACACTGAACACACTTTCCCTTGGACTGAAAATTTCTGTTTAAAAAATTCCGACGTCTGTCAAGAAAACCAAAACATGATTACTACAAACCAAGAGATAGGGTGCAATACAAACCAATAGATAGAGTGCAATAGCTGCAGTTTTTGACCGCAGTTTATTACTCCCTCCGACCCATATTACTTGACTTGGATTTATCAAAATTTGGATGAACCTATATACTAAATAGTGTCTAGATTCATCCAAATTTAGACAAATGAAGTTAACTAATATGGATCGGAGGGAGTACGAAAAAGTGAAAGGCATACCGATATTTTGCTCTGATTCAAAATACTCCGAAAAAACAGATGAAAATGATAGCTTACTATGTTCAGGATGCTAATCGAAGCAGCCGACCATACTGGACATCGGACTCGTGGGAAGCCATGGATGAGCGTGCCAACGGCCCGGCAAGAGGGAGGCCACATATCCACACGCGGCAGCGACCGGACTTGAAGGAGGCCATGAATCAGACCGCACAGCCACTGGACGTCAGTGGACGTCAGGTACGACAGACCTCGGGAAGAACGCCAACAACAGAAGATCCGGTAGGCGACCACATGCATCAGCTCGGGGAGGCCGGCGCTTCAGATCAGAGGCGGCAGCGCGGAAGGGCTGTGGCGCCGCTGAGCTCCATGGAGGCACGGGAGAACTCAGAGATGACGACCGGTGGGAGCGCCCCCTCAGGCGGTATCTGCGTGATGCCGCCCCGCGGCCGTGCCCTCGGCTGCCGGCGTTGCGATGCCCTCTGTTTTCTTGACCTGGCTGCGGGTTCTCAGGAATGGATGCCGGAAATGCATGTGGACAGCCAGGCTAAACTGGAAAATAGGAGGATTATCAGTGGAGACTAATTAATAAGAACGGGATCAGTGGAGATGGTTAACAGGGACGGGATTAATAGATGGCAAAAACTGCGTGGGCATCGAGAGTTGGACGAAAACGCTTGACGTACTGGAGATTTCGACGGAACACAACTTCTTTTTTAGGTAGTAGAGATAGAGATAGAGAAGTACTGCAATGGTAGTTGATTTTTCAAGAGCTTATTCTGATTACACAGGACCCAATCCGAGTAATTATTCCTTTTATACACGAAAAAAAAGACTAAGAATGGTGCTTCAAAATCTAAACGACCCCACTGCTATCTCAGCAGCTTCCTTGTAAATCATCCTAATTAGTGCTCTGATTGCCCCCTGGGCCTGTATGAAGAACATAACTTTACTCTCCGGCAACGAGAGAGCATTATCATACTCTGGGTCAATCCCCCATGCTATATATTGTGCAAATACACAAAGAAAACCAGCTACTTCTGGAACATGGATGAGGTTGCAAACCCAACTCAAGCAGAATTGAGCAGCGAATAACTAACAAAAATTCGTTTTGATGAAATGGGGATGAGGTTTCATATCCAATCCAAGCAGAATTGAGCAGCTAATAACTAACAATGGTTCTCTATTATTGAAATATCCCAATCCATTAGCATTAACCAATGCATCCTGGGAACACCAACACCAGCATCAAGCAACAAAAAGTTAGACATGCAGGTGCATCCAAGAATTGGAACAAAAAAAACCAAGAATTGGATTCACAGAATTCAGGTTGCAACTGCAGCAACCTTCAGTCGAATCACGGTCTCAGCACGCAAGAACGCAAGAACACGCAAGAAAACACACAAGGCATGAATGTTTCACGACGCAGGTCCATGGCGAACGCAAGCGGCGGACGAACAGCTAGCGGTTCCTTCCAGGTGCCCCCTCAGTTAGCCAGTTGGCCAGCCGCCAGGCACATCCTTGCGGGCGCTTCTGACGAGCGAAACGCAGCCGTCGACCGCGCCCATCAGGTGGTCCTCGAGGAGGTGCAAGGCGTTGCCGCGCTCTTCGTCGAGGAACCCGTCCACGCCCGGGAGGAGCGGGTGGTCCAGCAGGAGGCGGACGCCCATCAGGCAGACGCAGCACTGCTCCACGCAGTGGTACGCCTCGACCGCGAACAGCCTGGCCTCCCGGAGTTTCCGCGAGGCGCTCCGCTGCGCCGCGGCCGTGTCGCGGAGGCGGCGAACGCTGGGCAGCGGATACCACGGGGCGTAGGCGCCGCCGCGGAGCGCGAGCTCCTCGGCGCTCCCCAGCAGGTACGCCGCGGCGCCGAGGTCCCTGCACGCGTCCTCGAGCGCCCGCTCCGCGCGCTGCATCCTGGCGCGCATGGCGTCGGTCGCTGGCGCGCGCACCGGCTCGGAGAGTGCCCCCCGCGCGTTGCCGATGTTCCAGACGATCATGCTGAGGGGGGCGTGCACGTCCCGCATCCGCTCCCGGAACAGCACCTTCCACACCGCCTCCGCCCGCGCCCCCGCCATCTCTCTCTCTCTCTCTCTCTCTCTCTCTCTCTCTCTCTCTCTATCTCTTCCGGTGCCGGCCGCGGTGGGTTTGGGTTTCTGAATGCTTCGGCCGGTGCGCTTCCGAGGCCGGCGTGCTCTCAAATAGCCCGGCTGGCGAGGCGGGGTCCACGGGAGTAACCGATTATTTACCTCGAGCGTGCGGCCGAACTGAAGGATGGGGAAAATTACCGGGCGGTTAAAAACCTGAAACCGCCGGAGAGATGCTGTCAGTGAGAGAGAGGAATGCAGTCAATTTCGCGTGGCTTCCCTCCCAAAGCTATGAGACGAACCAGAGCTGGGAATGGGAATAGAAGTATGGAGTAGCAGTACATTGCATTGCATTTTCGGTCTTTATCTAATCACATGCCATATTTACCACACAATGACCCATTGATTGGGGATGGGATAAATACACGCCCTAGGGCAACCAAGACGTGCTCAAAGTATCTCTAACAGATATGGTATATCGGCTGGCCCGATATCAAGCCTAAAAAATTGCCTTTTCAAGATACTGTAAAGGTCCATCCGTCACGTATATATTTGGTGCCGGGGGCTGGATGTGGGATACCGCATCCGTTTTTCCCTTCCTCCCTCGCCCAGAAACCTTTGTCGCCGCCCACACCTGTCTCCGATTTCGGCCACATTCTTTGTCGAAAAACAAATCGCCGCCGCCCACCTCCGTGTCGACCCCCATCTTGCCATGGCCGGCCAATCGAGCCACGATTTGGGCGGCCGCGGTCGCGCTTCTCCGCGCCGCGGTAGGAGCTCCGGCTTGCGAGCTTGCCCGTCGCTGCCGTCAGAGGAGGAGGTACGTCGGCGCCGCTCCGAGCAGGGACGCGGTCGCGGCGCCCTAGGGCGCACCCGCGTGACATCGCCTGCAAGGGCAGGGCTGCCGTTCAACCCTGTCGTGGACAATGACGAGGCGCTCTTGATGAACAAAATTTACACGGCCGTGTCGGTCGTCCCCGATCCAGCTCGCGCCGATGATAACAACTCGAACGGCGAGCATGAAGATCTCTTGGTAAAAGAGGCGAAGTTCAACTCCCTCTACACCGTGCTCATGGACATCGTGGAGCGCCGGAAGCGTCGCCGCCTTATGCCAATGTCAATCATGAAAAGAGTCTTATTCTATAGGTTCATCAAAGTGTGCTTGAAGGTTTGTTTTGTTCATCATTTGTTTTATCATACCATTACTTATTGTTTAACATATTTATAGATGTGTAAAAGATACAACTTGATAGTACACTTGCATATTATGTTTCATTGAAAGGAATTGAGCCTATGAACTCTAAGTGATAATGAAGGAAGCAAAGGTAACCAAATCCAAAGTCCATGTTTAGTTTTTATCACCTTAATGCTCGAGGATGAGCATAGGTTAAGCTTGGGGATGTTGATGCATGTAAAATGCATACATGAACTTTGTAGTTTGTTAACATGTTTTCCCACATATTTGTATCATATATAATGTTGTATCCATGTTTTATATTGATTTTGGGGGATTTACCAATAATCCCCTTTATTTTGGCTATAACCCGGTAGGGCAGAAAAACCCTGTTTTCAATGTTTTTGATGTTTTAGGATCTATACGAAGTCAAATGGACCTGCACTTTTGGGAATGCCAATATTTATCCACGAGAAGCATCTGGAGCACAAGAATCCCACCAGGAGGGCCAGGAGGCACAAAAGAGTCTGTGTGGCGCGCCTCGATGAAAGTCCAATGGACGTCGCCCAGAGGGGGGTGAATAGGCTTTTAAAAATAATATGGTTTAGGCTCAAGTAAATGCGGAATAAAAACTAACATTTAATTTATTGAGCATAAAACCTAACCACTAGGTTCACCTAAGTGCACCAACAACCTATGCTAAGTAATACAAGCAACAAGGTTATAGCAAGGTAAAATACTTCAAGCACGATGGCTAAAATGTAAAATGCATAAGTAAAGGGCTTGGTTGACAGATAATTGATGGACGCGGAGGCAATGATTTTTATCCCAAAGTTCAGTTCCAAAGAAGCTACGTCTCCATTGGAGAGGTGCGATGTCACAATGCACTCCAAACGCTACAAATGGCTCACCTCGGGGTGTGGTGGCTGAAAGGATACAGATGTCTCCTAGAGGGTGGGTGAATAGGCGATTAAAACTTTTCCTAGTGTGGCTCAACAAAGGCGGAATAAAACTAACGTTTACTTTGTCAAGCACAACCTAGAACAACTAGGGTTCACCTATGTGCACCAACAACTTATGCTAAGCAATACAAGCAACAATGTGATAGCAAGATATAGATTACTTCAAGCATGAAGGCTATCACAATATAAAGTGCATAAGTAAGAGCTAGGGTATAGAGATAACCGAGGCACGCGAGGACGACGATATTTTACCGAGTTCCTCCCAACATGGAGTACGTCTCTTTTGGAGAGGGGGTGGTATCTAACCACCTACGCCACAAAAGGCCTCCCTTATTCTCCGGTGAATCTCACCCCAACGGGATCGATCCACACTTCCACTATCGGTGCACTTGTCGGTGGCAACTGGAACCTCTCACAAGGTTGGGGCACTTCTCCATAAATTAATTGGAGGCTCCCAACAAACGCCACAAAGGCCACAAGGTTGGGGCACTTCTCCACAACTTAATTGGAGGCTCCCAACAAACGCCCCCAAGGCCACAACCTGCAACACCAACAAACCGTCTAGGGTTCCAAGAACCCAAGAGTAAAAAGCTTCTCAACTTTCACTCACCAAATCCTCTAAGGAGAACTCAAACCGATGCATCAAATGCAAGAGGCAAGAACACCACAAAGATGCTCAAATTCCTCACTCTCAAGTTCCAACAAAGCTACTAAATCTATTGGTGGAACAAGAGAGGAAGAACACAAAGAGGGACACAAAATCCCCCCAAAATCTAGATCCCGAAAGATACACTCACAAATAGATGTTTTGGTTTGGTCAAAACATGGATCTAGATCTCCTCTCTCTTCCACTCAAATATGGGAAAGAATCATTAGAGGGGAAGAGATTAATCAAGCTTTAAGATCTAGATAAAATGGAGACAAAGCTTAGACTAATAGAAGAGGAAGAAGCCACCTAAACTGAAAACGGGCAAAAGGTATAAATAGTGGCCCAAAAAATCTGTCCGTTGGGCTAATTTTTGGAACGGTCCGGTAGTACCGAATTTAACCGGTAGTATCGCCCACTGCCAAAATAGTTGCAGGAAAAAAGTGAGCAGCGGCAGGCAACACACGTGCGTGGAGCCAGCAGCTCGCAGGACTAAGCAGCAGGCCAGCGAGCGCGCGGTAGCCAGCCAGCCAGGCAGAGCGCGCGGGAGTCAACGCTGGCAGCGTGCGAGCGTCAACGCGAGCGGGCGCTTGCGCGCGCGAGTGAGCGGGAGTGAGGCGGAGCGGTGGCTGTGCGCGGGGGCAAGCTAAGCAGCGCGGGAGGAAGGCCAGCTGGGCCAGCGAGCGCGGCCAACTGGGTTGGCGAGTAGGCGAGCCGGATGGGCCGGCCGGTAGTACCGTCCCACCCGGGCGGTACTACCGGACCGGTCCGGTAGAACCGGCAGCTAGGGCCGAACAAGACTGAAATGGAGCGGGCCAAAACAGGGGCGTCCGGTACTAGGCCCAGAAGTACTGGAAGGCCCAGTAAAACTGTTTTTCCTTTTTTCCTTTTAGGATCAAATCGGAAAATATTCAAACGGCTATAACTTTTGATTGGTAACTCCGATCGACCCGATTCCAATTGCGTTGGGAAATATTGGTTATCACCAAGTGAGAATGTAATCAAATATAATAATGTGAGATACCTCACTTGGTGAGAAACCGGAAAGCCGCCAAGATCAAAATCGCAACAAGATATAAACGGAAGATCTGATTTTGATGAACAAGAACTTGTTATGGAGATTACCACAAGCTCTATATCCTCACATGAATAAGACCAAATAACAACCAAATACGATGATGCAAGTATGCAAAGGTTTGAGCTCTCTCCGAACGATATGATCGAGTTACTCATTCGAGAGCCTCTCTTGATAGTACGGTTATCTATCCTAAACCCGGTCTCCCACAAACAACATGAGACCGAAAAAGGGAAAACCTATCAAGATTATACCTTTGCCTTGAGCAATCCACTTGAGCTCGATGTAGATGATCTTGCCCTTCTCAAGATGGAACGCCTTTCTTGATTCCTCGTCATCGATCCATGATCACCGAGGATGGCAAGCATCAAACATGAGAT
This sequence comes from Avena sativa, assembly GCA_916181665.1. Lineage (NCBI taxonomy): Eukaryota > Viridiplantae > Streptophyta > Magnoliopsida > Poales > Poaceae > Avena > Avena sativa. Next base: position 129,838,178 of record OV702283.1, on the reverse strand, counting down.
CTTCTATAGATGGCGCATTTTGAGCTTGCACAACACATCTTCTTTGCATTTCATCGACCTTGAAGCCAACACATGCTCCAAGCGATGCCAATGGACAATTCCTACAAGTACAACTTAATACACACATTAGTCCATAAATATTGTCATTAATTACCAAAACCACACATGGGGGCCCATATGTTCTTTCAGTGGCTCGATGATCACCCAATACCACACAAGGCCTCACCCCGAATGCGAAGGCACGCAACTCACCGACGCCATAAAAGGCTCACCCTATTGTACCGAGTGCGCACCACAAAAGGCGGGCACGCGCTCCACTATGGGACACTTGAGGGCGGTCACCAAACCCGTACAAGATTGGGGAAATCTCCACAACTCAATTGGAGGATCCCAACAACAAAGCCACAAGAGGCAACAAGGCCACAAAGTCTACAAGCTTGAGGCCACTCCACAATGGAGGCCACAAGAAGACAACACACCAACCACATAACCGTCTAGGGTTCCAAGAATCCAATAGAAACAAGCCCACAAGCTTGTACTCACCGAATCTCCGTGGAGAACTCAAATCTATGCAACAAATGCAAGGGCAAGTCCTTCACTCCCAAATTCCACCAAAGCTACAAAAGCTATTGGGAGAATAAGGGAGGAAGAACATAAGAGGATAACACAAAACTCTCCAAGATCTAGATCCTAAGGATTCTTTCACAAAAAGGTATTTGGTTAGGTGGGGTTGTATATCTAGATCTCCTCTCTCAAATCCCTCAAAGAGATGCAAGAATCATGGGAGGGAGAAGGAGAGAGGGCAATCTTTTGAAGGTCAACAATGGAGGAGAGAGAGTGGAAGAGCTAGCAAAAATGACCTCAAAAGTTGGGGAAACTTGGGTCAGAATTTGGGCCGAATTTGGGCCGGAATACAAGATACAGAAGAAAACAGTACTTCACCGGAACTTGGGTCGGAATTTGGGCCGGAACTTCCGCTCAAGCAAAAATGCTGGACAACATTGCACAAAAAATTCAATAAATTTTCATTTTGGACTCTGTTTTTGATGATCTTGGGCTCATTTTGAAGAGAACGACAAGATCTACAATATTATGCAAAGAAACATGATAGTACACCATGGAAGGATAAAACAAAATGGATAAAGTTATGACCTCTCGGTAAAACCTCCAAAACCCAAAATACAAGAAGTTGAGCTTGGAAACTCCGATTGGGTTAAAACCAATTTTATTGGAAATATAAAACCAAGTAGAATCCAACAAAAGGTGAAATATTGGATACCACCAAGGGAGAAAATATCAAGTATATATATGTGAGATATATCCCAATGTGTGCAGCCGAAAAAACCCGCATGATCAAGAACCGCAATAAGGTATGCAAGGGAAATCCTTATTTGATGAACTAGACCTTGTTATGATGATGATGACCACAAGCTATAGATCACCTCATGTACAAGATACAAATAACAACCAAGAAGGATGATGCTATGTATGCGAAGGTTGAGCTCTCTCTTAAAGATGCGATCGAGTCACCCGCTTGAGAACCCCTCTTGATAGTATGACTATCTATCCTAAACTTGGTCTTCCAACACTACAAGAGACCGGTAAAATAGAAACCCTATCAAGAACATATCTTTGCCTTGAGCATTCCACTTGATCTTGATGTAGACCATCTTGACCTTCTCAAGATGGAACACCTTTCTTATTTGCTCTTGCTTGATGAAGGCTTGCAAATTGCTCCCCCATACTTCATGGGAAAACCTATTCTTTGGACTTATCTTTATCACTCCATGACCATCGAGGATGGCAAGATCCAAGCATGAGATTTTCTAGAAAGGCGCATCTTGAGCTTGCATTTCTTCATTACTTCTTGAGTGTTGATCCATCGAGACAATCTCCTTATTTTCTTCATGATTCCAATCGGCACAAATCCCTTGGACATTACATTTCTTCTTCTCCTTCTTCATTTATTCAACTTTCAACCTTGATACCAACACATGACCCAAGCGATGCCAATGGACAAACCTACAAGTGAAACTAAATTTATACATTAGTGCATAAATATTGTCATCAATTACCAAAACCACACATGAGGGGCATACATGCCCTTTCAGCGTTCCCCATTTTGGTAGCTGATGACAATCCATTTGAGAGGGTTTAAATATGGAATTTAACAAGCAAAGTGGTTGCCCCAACATCAAATACTATAAAAGTATGTGATCTTGGTACAACTGCAATATATAGATAAAACTCCCCAAAAATCTATGCATGTGTGATGAACTTAAATTTCATTGCATAGATTGCCAACCATTACCATTGGTTGAGTTTCCTCTATATATTCAACATGAAAATCAACCACAAAGATGCAAGAGAATGAGAGCCAAATGCTTAAGAACACACTCAAAGAAAATGCCAACTTCCCTTAAACCCTCCAAAACTTCTCCCCCATTGGCATCGATTGCCAAAATGGGTGAAAAGTTCTAGACGACCAATATAGTGAGGATTACTCCAAAGGTGTGCATATGCACATGGCAAATGATGAGTACTTGGGAGGAAGTAAAACTATATCAAGGAACCAAATATTGCAAAAAGAAAAGAAAAATAAATAAGCTTAAACAAATGAAGCGGGCAATCAAAAGATCCAAAAGAACCAATTGAAAAACCAACAAATGATACAAAATGGAAACAACAAAAATGAGTGTCTAAGTGAAAATAGAGAATCTCCCAAAACTTTGTGCAAAGTTTAGAATACTTGTATTTGAATACAATATGCATAAATATGGAATCCTCGCTCCCCATAAGCATTTAAACCACAAAATATGAGAAAAAAAAGGAAATGTGCACTCTTAAATGAATTAGAGAAGCTCCCCAAAGATTATGCACCAATTATAGTAATTGCATTTGGAAACAACATGCACAACCATGGAATCCTCACTCCTCCAAATTCATTTAACAATGCACCCAAAGGTCAACAAATTTGGAAGCCACCAAGGAGTAACAAAAATAAGAGGTGGTCTCCAAGAAATGCAAAAACAAACAAAGAGTGATATTCTCTTGTGTGTATAGATTTCTAGGTGAAAAATATCACTAAGACATATGCCCATAAAGAAATATGCATAAACAAAAATAGATACTCAAGAAAGCATGATAAGAGAAAAAAGGAAGTCATAGAATATACCAATAAGATGTTTGCTTGAGAGCATTGCCAAAGGCTCAAATATATATTATTGTACATGAATGATCTTGAAACACCAACACACTACATACATTACAACTATTTCCAAGGGAAAAAGGGATAGTTGGAATATATGGAGAAAAGAAACAAGTATCACAAATAGAAATCAACAAGAAATTCTCACTATTGCACATGAGAGAAATTGAGGAAGAGATATGCAATAAAATTGCTAGATTGACATATTTGGGATTGGTGAATCATGAGCAGGATTTTGTGTAATCCCCATCATAAGAACTCATCTCAACATACACACATTTGCATTAGAGAGAACTCATACAATCCAAAGTAAGAACCACAACATTTGTAAATACACAAATTCATGCCAACAAGCAACCTACAGAAGGTTGGTAACAAGATATGTAGCATGAGAGAGATACTTGTTACCGAGATATAATAGGTAGGATGAAGTGGATATGAATTCGATGACCATCCTAGCTTGCATCCAATTGACATGTAGACGCCACTTCTTCCTTGTTCAAGATACAAGCACCCAATATATATCTCCAATGTACCTAAAACACAATTAAGTACACTATGGTCCCCAAACAAAATGGGTCTAAAGTAGTTAGTGCAACTACAATACATAGGAGAGCCTTCACACAAATATGTGCATATTGATATAAAATTGAATTTCATGCACATCTTAGCCCATTAGGATTTGGTGGAGTTTCCCTTATATATTGGATCAAAGAAAGCAAGCATGCCATAATATATACATGTAGTAAATATGCATGCATAAGACTTTCAAGAACCATAAGGAGATACATTTTGAACAAAAACACCAAGTAAACCAATAAGACACACAAAAGTGTGACTTGACAAAAGGTGTCCAAATTGTATCGAAGAGCCAAATCAACACATGAAAGGACACAAGTTCAACAAATGAACTAGCAAGATCCAAAGAGATAAAATATAGACAAAAACACCAATGCTCAAGGATTTATCTCATTCTAAAAGATCAAACAAGTGACAAAGAATGAGATAAAACCAACTCCCAAAGAGAAAGATTTAAACACATAACCCAAACTCTCTACACTTTTCATGATGGCACAAAGTACCAAAAGAAAAGCTCAAACTTCCAAGCACAAATGGGAGTGTTATAAATAATATAGGAGATCTCCCCCATGAATGGTGCATTATGAATAATTTTGCTTTTCAATGCAAAATGTACACAAATGGGATCATCACTACTACCTACACTAATAAATAAAACACAAGAGGATACCAATATACTAAAATGAACCACAAGAGGCAAGGAAGACATGGGAGCAAAATAAAACAATTTGTTGGCCAAAGATATGAAAAAAATAAACAAAAGGCCCAAATGAATATGATCAATAAATTCTACCATATATCAAGTACTAATTTTCTAGGGACAACAAGTATTAGGGATAATCTTCCAAAGGTAGTTTGCAAGGATATCCAAGATCATATTCACACAAAGAAGCATATAACAAAATATAAGAATTAAGCTTGATGCTTCGAAAGAGATTCTTGATAGCTTCAAATAGTCACATAATCACTAGTGATTAGAGTAACTTGAAGCAAATGGTTCCGATGAGGATATATAGATCCAAATATGAGTAAACACATACCAAGACTCACTCTAACACACAAGATCCAAAAGATGAGCAATGAAAACATTCAAGCACATTGGAACTTGTATGAGCAATTGTGCCACATAGGAGCTAGATAATTCTCAATATCAATTCTAAGTGGCACTACCTCAAATGTACACATTTTCTAGGTTTGTGATATCCACAAAGCATATGACTCCCCCATAATGTGATAAACCAAGAAATCTCAACAAGAGGCAAAAAGATGAAAATAGAGGTATTAATGTACATTATGGAATATGAGTTTCTCATGAGAAAGACATACCACATAGAGACTAGATAAACATGAAATATAACTACCAAGTGATTTTCCTCATGTACACGAATTTAGGATTCTGGAATGCCCAAGCATGACAATCCCCAAAAATGGAATAGTCCATTAATACCTCATAAGATCCAAATAAGATACCAACTAGAATCAATAAAGGCTCCAAACCAAGAAACACAAATACATGGTGTGCCAACCAACATCACAAATATACTCAACAACTTAAGATGAGTAAGATGTAAGCGCAACATATACAAACACATGCAAGGTAGAAAACCAACACATGCACGAGGGAGCAAGTAACCTTCAATGTAAATGAGTTAAGCACAAGTTATCGCAAGGAGGAACATTGGATATATGATAGAAGCAAGATAATCCAAATGACTTTACTTTGATAAAATGTAATATATGAAGATCCCTCAAATCTTCATGAAGTAGCCAAGTCTCCAATTCCTTACAAAAACACCTATTGATCAAGTTTTAGCTTGTTGGTCTCCAACCAAGTTGGGTCCTAAGAAGTGTAGGGGTTCGTAGCATGGAAAACAAAAAATTTCTACCGCATGAACACACAATCAAGATCTAATCTATGATCAAGCCAAGATCTATCTACTAGATTGTAGCAACGAGTCAATAGAATACTAACCCTCGAAGATCCAAAGGGGTTAACGAGAGCAGATTCTCGTGGGTGATGTAGTCGTACACTTGTCGATCTCAAGATCGTGTAGACGATCCTTCCGGCGCTGCGTTCCGGCAGCGCTCCCGCAGTCGGTCACACGTTCGGTACTCGATGAAGACCTTCCTCTCCCTTGTTCCAGCAGGCAGCGGAGGTTGTAGCACTCTCCTCGTGATTCCGGCAGCACGACGGCGTGGTACCGGAAGTAGAGGGGAGATATCGCAGGGCTTCGCCTTAAGCTGGAGCGAGTATGGTGGACTATGAGAGAGACCTTGGTGGTCTAGGGTTTAGAGGCACCAAGGGGATAGGTGTAGCCGGCGGCTAGGGCTTGGGGAAGCCCTAACTCGGAGAGTTGGGAGGAAAACCTAGGCGGCGGCAGCACTTGTGTGGAGGCGCCAGGAGTTAGGGTTTTGGTGTAGGGAAGAGGGGGCACCCCTGCCCCTTCTTTTATAGGTGGGAGGGAGGCGGCTAGGAGGAGGGAGTCCTCCTCCTCCTTAGCTGGCGGGTGGAGGGAGTGGGACTTCCTCCCCAAGTAGGTTTCCTACTCTCCCTCCACCAAGCAAACTTGTCGTTTGACTTTTCAAATTGGCGTTTGACTTTTCAAACTAGGATTTGATTTATCCATTTATTTTGCTCAGTGATGACACCTAGTACATGTTGCAACCATTCCAACTTGTCATGACACATTCATGTACCCTTCCCCTCCGGAGTGTCGGACCTTCCGGAACCTTCTAGAACATTCCTGATGAAAACACTGGAATCATTCCCCAACTCCGAAACAAGACTTTCCTTATATGAATCTTATTCTCCAGACCATTCCGGATCTCCTCGTGATATCCCGGATACCATCCGAGACTCCGAACAACATTCGGTCTCTTACTCATTATTCCATAAGTACTCAACAACATCGAATCCTTAAGTGTGTCTCCCTACAGTTCGTGAATTATGCGGACATGATCGAGACACTTCTCCGATCAATAACCAATAGAGGAATCTGGAAATTCATATGGCTCCCACATATTTCTACGATTACTTTGCGATCGAATGAACCACTTACATACGATACCAATTTCCCTTTGTCTCACGATAGTTTACTTATCCGAGGTCTTGATCGTCGGTATCTCTGCATACCTAGGTCAACCTCGTTACCGATAAGTACTCTTTTCTCGTTCCCGTGATATGTGATCCCTTGTGAGCCAGTCACATGCTTGCAAGCCAATTGGATGACATTCCACCGAGAGGGCCCAGAGTATATCTATTCGTCATATGGATGGACAAATCCCACTCTTGATCCATGTGCCTCAACCCATACTTTCTGAACACTCAATGCCACCTTTATAGCCACCCAGTTACGGTGTGGTGTTTGATGTCATCAAAGCATCCTTCCGGTGATGGTGATTAACATGATCTCATGGTCGAAGGAATTAGGTTACTATGTATCAGAAAGCTTATAGCAAATGAACTATATTAAATGACTTGATCTTTATGCTATGGTTAACTATAGGAGTATGTCCATCACATCATTCTCCTAATGATATGACCCTATTGTTAATAACATCTCTATGTTCATGATCAGGAAACCATGATCATATATTAACCAACAAGCTAGTTTAACAAGAGGCTTTACTAGGGACTCTTTTATGTTTACAAATCACACAAGTATTAATGTTTCCGGTTAATACAATTATAGCATGGTATGTAAACATTTATCATAAGCATGAAGATATGATAATAACCACTTTATTATTGCCTCTTGGGCATATATCCAACAGTCTCCCACTTGCACTAGAGTCAATAATCTAGTTTCAAACCTTTGTGTATTCAACACCTATGGCTTTCCGATGTTGTATGTACACGATTGCTAGTGGTCAACTGATCTCTGGATCTAACACTTCCAGGTCCGTGTGTAATTGCATGTCTTTACGTCTCTACGCATCACTCATTCTTTAATGAGATGGCTTTGTATAAATTTGGTCCTTTGGTGAGACCTTTAGTTCTTTGGGGTTAAAACATGTTGATAATATTCTCGTACAATATATCTTCATAGTACTATCCCGCTGTGAACCACACCTAGTTTGATAACAAACTACTTGACACAAATGCCCTCTTTTGCTGCTATTATAGCAGTCATATACTTAGCCTTTTGTTGTAGTATCTGTCACAATGTCTTAACTTTGGAACTCATCCAAATCCATTATGGAACTTACTTTCCATTATATCGTGCCACCCTTAGTTTAGATTGAGATCAACTTAATTTGTACTTTGTGACAAAACTAGTATCAATCTAGTACTTTTACAATGAACTAACCATCTATTTGCCACTTCTACAAAATAATATATTCTTAGTTCTTCCAAATGATCATAAGAATATCCTTACTATCATCCAATGATCATCTTATGAATCGTTCTGGTATATGCTCATAACATTTAGAGCATAGGACATATCTGGATTTGTACATATCACAGTATGATTGATATAAATATTCTTTGTGATGTCATACATTAAGTATCAACCTATACTTGAATCTTTGTATCACTTACCAAGTGTTAATACACTTGAATATATCATCAATATTGAACTCATTCAATCCTTTCTCACAAGAACCTTTCTTGTAGTTTCTATATTGAACTCATTCAATATATCATCTGTGTACTTTCGGCACAACCATAGTAGCGTCTATTGATGCCAAATATTTGGGTTTTGCCTAAGTATTTCATCGGGATGAAATTCTTAATATGTGTTAATAAAAGATACATCATTTCTAATCAACAATATGTCTTCCACATAATGTATTAGAAACATGTCTTAGCGCTCCCACTTAATTTCTTGCAAATGCAAGCATCTTCATCATCTCCGACGAATTTAAACTCCTTTAACAGTTTCATCATAGTGAAGATTCCAACTCCGCAATGATTACCTCAACCACTGAAGTTTGCATATGCTTTTAGCATCCTTTGAATCAACAAAACCCTTTGGACCATGTTATGCACACGTCCTAGGTAACAATTCCATTAGAAGAACTTGTTTTGTTTATTCAACTATCACATAACAAAATTATATGTAGTGGTTGCTACATTAATCCGTCTAGACTAAATATCGCTATGAAAGATCAAATCTTGTCATAGTCAACCTTTGAACATTGTTGTGAACTCTTTCCCAACATGTCGACTATTTCATAGATGTGAAACATCCATGTCTATATTTTTATAGATCCAAACACAATTGTTAGGTCTTACACCTTTCTCGAGGGTCCTTCATGTTCAAAGCTTGATTTCTCATGTATGGAACTATCACGGATTTTATGGCTTCAAGCCATTTTATGGAGTCAGGGCCCATCATCGCTTATTTGCATGTAGTCGGATCATTATTGTCAAATAATGATTTAACTCTCAAATCTTGGTATTTGATGGTTTACCCGACCTACTTGTTTTAATAGAAACTTAGATCTCCGTGACCACAACCTTTGAGGCACGTGAACCATGAGCATTGTTGCTGCCTCCGGAACACTTTTCGGCGCTGCGCAACTTTGCACATATAGCTAAGGTTCCTTTAACCTTATCAAAGTTTTATTGTCCTCCCACTTATCTTTTCACAAAAAATTTCTTCTCAAAGAAACTTGACGTTCTAAGCGACAAACACTTTTGTCTCCGATGTTATGGAGGAACAGTTATTCGAAATAACATACAAAGACAGGTTCATCCGACTTTGGTTGCAAACATCTTTCTTATGCATAGCATGCCAATGTTTAATAAAGGACAACTTGGGTTGAATCCCAAACCATAACTTTATATGGTGTCATTTCAGCGGATTATGATGAAGCTCTTTTCAGTGGAAAACCGGTAGTCTCTAAAGCTTTTAATCTTTAAAATATAATGGCAGTTTTATGAATTACACCTTTGCTTTTACCATGTCAAACAAGGTTTTAATTTCACATCTCGAATGCTCCATACTCTTATGGTGTTTCGGGAAATGTAAATCCACGGAATTTTTCCTTAAATCTTAGGTGTTTATGCTAAACTTGTAACTCAAATATCTTCCTTTATGATCTTATCATAAACTATTTATATTCTTGTTACAATGATTTTGTACTTCATCTTGAAAGTCTTTGAACTTTTCAAATGTTTCATACTTTATCCTTATTAAGTAAATATTCATATATTCACTCAAATTTTCGGTGAAAGCATATGAAGTTGAAATCCATCGCTCTTGACTACACATAATGGACTTCATACAACAATATGTACAAGTTCCAATAAGCTAGTCATTCGTTCCCTTTTGGCCTAAGAACGAAGTTTTAATTATCTTTAGGAAAGTTTCACAAGCGTCATTTGATCAAAAATCAAAAAGACTCCAAAATTCCATCCACATGGAGTTTCTTCATGTTTTCTTTCCAATATAATTTTAAACGGCGATGTCACTTCTTAAGTGATGTTTCAATCAATTTGTCTTTTGACATTTTTAGCACTAGTTTTATGGATGTGATTTCTCCAACGAGATTTGTGAATCATCCATCTTTTATGGATTACGACAATTATTTGAACAACCCTTTTATTCTCATAATACCTGATAAAACAAATCTTGAAGGCAAGCTTTGATGCTTAACGAGCAACACAATAACCCTTTATTTGTTCTCGATGAACATCATCACATATTCTTTTGCTAGTTACTTAGTCCATTGTAGTTCATGAATTCTGTTGTTTCGTATGACGATTCATACCAACAAATTCAGTATCAAATACTTAAGAACCACATTGTTTAATAAGCAAAGAATATATCCATAACATGTATATCATCTATATACTTAAGCTGAACAATTCTAGTCTTTTCTTTTCTGCCATATATTTATGAGATTTTCTTTCAGTATTTCCTTTTCTGTTTGAAAGAATCTATCAACATCAATAGTGGAGCCATATACATGACACATAGTACAAAACATGTGTAGTAAAATACCAATGTCTTTGGACTTGCACTTTGAAGTAGATCACCATTATCAAATGTTTGGTGTTCTTTCAAATTCCTTTCTTTAGCAATCTCTTGGTGTATTAAACATTTTACCTACATCAAATATTCACCCTTATCATGGGATTATCCATGATCAAGCTACTTTTAGCTTATAACGGTGAATCGCGAGTATAATGTTGCTCTCCAAATCCTTTTGGAGGATTAGGACAACTAGTGTCTCCAACCTTTTGCAAATTCTCATCAAATATGAGAACATGACTTTTGCCATATTATACTCTATCATGTTGCAACCAAAACTTTGTTTCAGATATCACAATATCTTCCACACATCATGGTTTCTGAAACAACTCTTTAAGATCCTAGATAACTTTGATATTAAGACAATCCTTTGAATATCAAGAATCATGGAGATAAACATGATACTTATATACTAACACTGGAATTGTTACTCTTGATTTAATACCAACTATTAAACTTCATGGAGTAACCGGAACTTACTGAAAGTTTGCAATGGGACATTTAAACTTTAGATTAACACTTCAAAACAATACGATACCGGTTCGTAAAGTAACTAACCAGAATTCTGTAGTTCTATCATCTCAATTATAACTAAGCGCAAGGTGGTAAACAGATGCCAATGACTACAACAACTATGCAAATTCACTTTGATTTAATTTATGATAAATAGTGTTCAACTTTTAATCATATTGCTATTGAACTCCCACTCAAAACAATATCCCACACATTGTTTTAGTGATCACACGAACCAAATCCACCACATCAAAACCGATCATCACGAGAGTTGATGTAGCTTCAATGGCGAACAATCAACATGTTCATCATATCTACTATATGACTCATGCTTTACCTTTCGGTGATCCGTGTTCCGAGACCATGTCTATACATGCTAGGCTCGTCAAGATCAAACCTTAGCTTCCGCATGAGCAAATATGGCTTGCTCACGTTGTATACACTCGCAGAATCTAACACACCCGATCACCACGTGGTGCTTCGAAACAACGAGCTTTAGCAACGGTGCTTACTAAGGATGAACACTTCAAAACTTGAAATTGTGTGCTTGAGGGATCATCTTATAATGCTACCGCCGTGAACTAAGAAATACAAGATGCATAAAAGGATTAACATCACATGCAATTCATAATATGTGATATGATATGGCCTTTCTTCTTGTGCTTCCGATCTCCATCTTCAAGCACGAACATGATCTCCATCATCACCGGTGTGGCGTCAAGGTCAATGGCGCCGCTTCATGGTTGTCTTCCACCAGCATCAACTATTACAACTACTTTGAATAATAGACACGCAGGACTTAATGGAAACAACCATATGGCTCCTGCCGGTTGCCAACTTACAATAAGGAACATTGCATACATCATATATAATCACAATCATGTCCATATCACATCACAGCACACCCCTGCAAAACAAAGTTAGACGCCTCTAATTTTCTTTGCATGTTTTACGTGGTTTGGGGCTTTCAATAAGTGTCGTTCTAACTTACGAACAAGAACCACAACATTGATACTAGTATTGTCAATCACCCGTTGTAAATTGAATCTTAACTATGTTGGGAGAAACATGCACCCACAAAGCCACTTATGCAATACAAGTTGCATGTCAAGCATGGAGCAAGTCTCATGAATGATGTCATGTAAGGTTAGCCCGGGCCGCTTCATCCCACCATCCCGCAAGATGCAAAGTACACAAGAAGCAATCGACAACAAAAACATCAACGCCCATAATGACCATTGTGTTCTACTCGTGCAACAGATCTACATATAGACACGGCTCTGATACCACTGTAGGGGTTCGTAGCATGGAAAACAAAAAATTTCTACCGCATGAACACACAATCAAGATCTAATCTATGATCAAGCCAAGATCTATCTACTAGATTGTAGCAACGAGTCAATAGAATACTAACCCTCGAAGATCCAAAGCGGTTACGAGAGCAGATTCTCGTGGGTGATGTAGTCGTACACTTGTCGATCTCAAGATCGTGTAGACGATCCTTCCGGCGCTGCGTTCCGGCAGCGCTCCCGCAGTCGGTTACACGTTCGGTACTCGATGAAGACCTTCCTCTCCCTTGTTCCAGCAGGCAGCGGAGGTTGTAGCACTCTCCTCGTGATTTCGGCAGCACGACGGCGTGGTACCGGAAGTAGAGGGGAGATCTCGCAGGGCTTCGCCTTAAGCCGGAGCGAGTATGGTGGACTATGAGAGAGGCCTTGGTGGTCTAGGGTTTAGAGTCACCAAGGGGAGAGGTGTAGCCGATGGCTAGCGCTTGGGGAAGCCCTAACTCGGCGAGTTGGGAGGAAACCCTAGGCGGCGGCAGCACTTGTGTGGAGGCGCCAGGAGCTAGGGTTTTGGTGTAGGGAAGAGGGGGCACCCCTGCCCCTTCTTTTATAGGTGGGAGGGAGGCGGCTAGGAGGAGGGAGTCCTCCTCCAACTCCTCCTTGGCCGGAGGGTGGAGGGAGTGGGACTTCCTTCCCAAGTAGGTTTCCTACTCTCCCTCCACCAAGCAAACTTGTCGTTTGACTTTTCAAATTGGCGTTTGACTTTTCAAACTAGGATTTGATTTATCCCTTTATTTTGCTCAGCGATGACACCTAGTACATGTTGCAACCATTCCAACTTGTCATGACACATTCATGTACCCTTCCCCTCCGGAGTGCCGGACCTTCCGGAACCTTCTAGAACATTCCCGATGAAAACACCGGAATCATTCCCCAACTCCGAAACAAGACTTTCCTTATATGAATCTTATTCTCCGGACCATTCCGGATCTCCTCGTGATATCCCGGATACCATCCGAGACTCCGAACAACATTCGGTCTCTTACTCATTATTCCATAACTACTCAACAACATCGAATCCTTAAGTGTGTCTCCCTACGGTCCGTGAATTATGCGGACATGATCGAGACACTTCTCCGATCAATAACCAATAGAGGAATCTGGAAATTCATATGGATCCCACATATTTCTACGATTACTTTGCGATCGAATGAACCACTTACATACGATACCAATTTCCCTTTGTCTCACGATAGTTTACTTATCCGAGGTCTTGATCGTCGGTATCTCTGCATACCTAGTTCAACCTCATTACCAATAAGTACTCTTTTCTCGTTCCCGTGATATGTGATCCCTTGTGAGCCAGTCACATGCTTGCAAGCCAATTGGATGACATTCCACCGAGAGGGCCCAGAGTATATCTATCCGTCATATGGATGGACAAATCCCACTCTTGATCCATGTGCCTCAACCCATACTTTCTGAATACTCAATGCCACCTTTATAGCCACCCAGTTACGGTGTGGTGTTTGATGTCATCAAAACATCCTTCCGGTGATGGTGATTAACATGATCTCATGGTCGAAGGAATTAGGTTACTATGTATCAGAAAGCTTATAGCAAATGAACTATATTAAATGAATTGATCTTTATGCTATGCTTAACTATAGGAGTATGTACATCACATCATTCTACTAATGATATGACCTTGTTGTTAATAACATCTCTATGTTCATGATCAGGAAACCATGATCATATATTAACCAACAAGCTAGTTTAACAAGAGGCTTTACTAGGGACTCTTTTATGTTTACAAATCACACAAGTATTAATGTTTCCGGTTAATACAATTATAGCATGGTATGTAAACATTTATCATAAGCATGAAGATATGATAATAACCACTTTATTATTGCCTCTTGGGCATATCTCCAACAAGAAGTTAGTCACAATAGATTTGGCCACCCAAATGGTTCTTTTCTTGAACCCACTTTGAGAACCAAAAAAATTGGAAAACACATTGCCACCCTCATCCTTACAATGATAATAAGCATCACCAATCAAGATAGGATGGTATGAGGAGTTACCCAAGGTGCATGAGGAAGAAACGTGCCCCTTCTCACGACATATGTAGCAAGTTATTATCTTGCCAACTTTCTTCTTGGGAGGTGTCGCACCATGATGAAGAGCTTTAGACTTCTTGGGAAGTGGACCATCTTGAGCTTGATGAGGAGCTTGAGGCCGCTTCCCTTGTTGCTTCTCACTAAGCGGCTTATTATTCAATGGGAAAGCTCTCACATGATGCCATTCTTCCTTGCACATGAAGCACACAGTCATGGCCGGATTCTTCACTTGCCCTTGGCCCTTCTTCTTGTTTCCCTTGTGCTTCAACTTATTAGTGGGCTTGTTCTTGATGTCATAGTTGAATACAAGTCCACTCTTGTCACTTGGGGGTCTTCACACACTCAAGCTGTTATTGAGTGTGGTCTTCCCTTCATGACACCTCTTCAAGTCGTTCTTCAAATAAGTGACTTGAGCCTTGAGCTCTTTGATTTACTCTACATGGTTAGTATCAACAACAATACTAGAGGAAGTAGATGCTTAATTGTTAGAGCAACAAGGCAAGGAATGCAATTCATCACAATATATAGTATAGTTATGAGAGGATGAATCACAAGGACTAGCACATGGCAATATCACATTTGGAGTAGATGTAGTGCTAATGTTGTAGGGGTTTGTAGCATGGAAAACAAAAAAATTCTATTGTATGAACACACACAAGCCAAGATCTATCTACTAGATTGTAGCAACGAGTCGATAGAGTACTAACCCTAGAAGATCCAAAGTGATTAAAGAGATCGGATTCTCGTGGGTGATGTAGTCGTTCACTTGCCGATCTCAAGATCGCATAGACGATCCTTCCAGCGCCGCGTTCTGGCAGCGCTTCCACATTCAATCACACGTTCGGTACTCGATGAAGACCTTCCTCTCCCTTGTTCCAGCAGACAGCAGAGGTTATAGATCTCTCCTCGCGATTCCGGCAGCACGACAGCGTGGTGTCAGAGGTAGAGGGGAAATCCCGCAGGGCTTCGCCTAAGCCAGAGCAGGTATGGTGGAGTAGAAGAGGGCCTCGGCGATCTAGTTTTTAGAGGGCCGAGGAGAGGTGGTGGTAAGGCGGAGGTGGCTTAGTGACCTAGGACGGCGGCCAAGGAGGGGCGACGGCCTAGGGTTGGAGGGGGGCATCGGCTAGGTGCAAGGTGTAGGGAGAGGGGACGCCTCCTCCCTTTATTTTATAGGTGGGAGGGGTGGCTAGGGCTAGCCATGTCCTCCCCAACTCCTTTGCTGGCCGGCGGCTTGGAGGAGGGAAGGGAAACCTTCTCTCCCAAGGTTTCCTTTCCTTCCACCACTAGGTTTTGACTTCTCAATTTAGGATTTGACTTTTTTCAAAGTGGCGTTTGACTTTCAAACTAGAGTTTGATTTCTCTCTTCCCATTGCCCAGAAAAGTGACTTAGGACATCATGCAACCATTCCACTTTGGTATGACACATCCATGTACCCTTCCCACTCCGGAGTGATGGACCTTCTAGACCCTTCTAGAACATTTCGGTGAAAACACTGAAACCATTCTCGAACTCCAGAATTGGACTTTCCTTATATGAATCTTATTCTCTAGACCATTCCGCATCTCCTCGTGATGTCTCGGGTCCCATCCGAGACTCTGAACTACATTCGGTCTCTTTACTCACTTTCTATATCTACTAAACAACATCTAATCCTTAAGTGTGTCTCCCTACGGTTCGTGAATTATGCAGACATGATCGAGACTCTTCTCCGATCAATAACCAATATAGTAATCTGGAAATTCATATGGCTTCCCACATATTTCTACGATTACTTCGTGATCGAATGAACCATTTACATACGATACCAATTTCCCTTCCTCTCGCGATACTTTACTTATCCGAGGTTTGATCGTCGGTATCTCTGCATACCTAGTTCAACCTCATTACCAATAAGTACTCTTTACTCATTCCTATGATATGTGATCCCTTGTTAGCCAGTCACATGCTTGCAATCCAATTGGATGACATTCCACCTAGAGGGCCCATAGTATATCTATCTGTCATATGGATGGGCAAATCCCACTCTTGATCCATGTGCCTCAAAACATACTTTCTAAATACTCAATGCCACCTTTATAACCACCCAGTTATGAAATGGTGTTTGATGTCATCAAAGCATCCATCCGATGATGGTGATTAACATGATCTCATGGTCGAAGGATTTAGGTTACTATGTATCTGAAAGCTTATAACAAGTGAACTGTTTTAAATGACTTGATCTTATGCTACGCTTAACTATAGGAGTATGTCCATCACATCATTCTCCTAATGATATGCACACCTGCTTGCTATTGTGCTAAACTCGCTATTAACCTTATGCTTCAGTAAATTGGACAATACGGCGAGGACTTGAAAGGTCCTAGTCCTTATGAAATGGGTGGCCCATTCTTGAAGGAGAGGAAGAAAAGATTCGAGGAATCATTCAAATCACACATGAAAACTTGGGAGCTTAGTGGATGTATAATCATTACGGATGCATGGATAGATATAAGAGGAAGAGGGGTAATGAATATTGTAGTTCATAGTGCTTATGGTGTGGGTTTTTTCAATTCTGTGGATTGTTCAACTGTGAATAAAGATGTAAAGTACATATTTGAGCTTGTTGATAGGTCCATAGAAGAGGTGGGTGAGAAACATGTAGTTCAAGTGGTGGCCGATAATGCAAGTGTGAATCAAGCGGCATCAACTTTGTTGAAAGCAAAGCGCCCCAACATATTTTGGAATAGATGTGTTGCCCACTCCAATGATATGATGTTAGAGGATATTGGAAAGCTACCATTAGTTTATTGTACTATTACAAAAGCTAGAGGTGTGACCGTTTCCTTTATGCACACACTAGAGTTTTGGCCCTAATGCGGGATGTCCTTGGGAAAGATCTAGTGAGGTCTGGTATTACTAGGTTTGCTACAACATACTTGAACTTGAAGAGAATGCCAGATAGTAAGAAAGAACTCCAGAAGCTATTTAGATCAGATCAGATGGATGAAATGGGTTACTTAAAAAAGGTAAAAGGAAGTGAAGCCAACCAAACTGTGCGCACTGAATTTTTTGGAGAGTAGTAGATACCGCTGTCAAGTTCTTTTGAGTCGTTGGCTAATTTGTTGTCGTTCATGGATGAGGAAGCTGAGGCCAAGGCCGGCGAAGAGGAGCACTTGACCATCCTCTCCTGCATGCTACACCTGGAAGCCGACCACCTGAAAGTCACTGCTCCCAAACGCGACGGCTCCTCCGTAGGGAGAAATAAGATCAAGCCGAGACAGATGATGGAGGGTCATACCATGCTATACACCAATTACTTCGCCGACAACTCAACTTACATGGTGAAGGATTTTCGTCGTCTCTACATGATGAACACGAAGTGTTTCATGCGTCTTTTGTATGGTGTGAGGGGCTATGTTACCTATTTCAAGCTCAAGAAGGATCGTACTGGCACGGTAGGGTTTTCCTCAATCCAGAAATGCACGGCTGCCATGAGGTTGCTTGTGTATGGAGCTCTTGGAGATTCAAAGGATGAGTATATGCACATGTATGAGTTCACAACCATAGAATCCATGTACAGGTTCTGCATGGTGTTGGTCGCATTTTTTTGGGATTATTATTTGAGAGGGCAAAATGTAGAAGATACACAACGGCTCATGGCACAGAACGAATCCAGAGGATTTCCTGGGGTGCTAGATAAAATTTATTGCATACATTGTTCATGGAAGAACTGTTCGTTTGCAAAGTGGTCTGTATTTGTGAAGACAATCATCGACCCTCTAGGCCTGGCAAAGTCTCACTTTTCTGCGCGGCAGGAGGCTTGTAGGAAGGATGTCGAGCGGGCATTTGGTGTGCTCCAATCCCAATTTTATATAGTCAGGTACCCTTCTATAACCTAGTCTCAAGATAAAATGTGGGAGGTGATGAATGTTTGTGTAATCATGCACGACATGATCATCGAGAGTGAGCGAGAATACCCAGCTACACAAGACAATCTTTCATATGAGTGCATGGGTCATCTTGCAGATAATGATCACCAGGTACCAACAGATTGAGTCAACTATGTAGCAAAGCATGCAGATATTCATGACCAGTTTATTCACCTCAATCCGCGAAACGATTTGATCGAGCATTTGTGGAGGCTCAAAGGAGGAGGCACTGCCCGCATCAGAAGAAGAAGAATAAAACATCATTTTATTTGATTTTTCTCAATTTATTGTTTAAAGCTCAATATTTATTTGTTTGAACTATGTTTGTAATAAGGTTGAGATTTGAATTATGTGTTTAACTATTTATATTTGCATTACAAATTGATATAAAAATAGTTGAAAAATCATATAGAGAATTCATATAGGGAGTGCGGCTGGGAACGCCACTCCCTAAAGCCATCCGTTCGCATCGGTGGTCCCTAGAGAATGATCCGACGCTGCTATCGGATGTCGCTTGGGGAGCGTGGCTGGAGATGCTCTTATATCAGCTCTATCGGAGCTCGTATTTTTACAAACTAGAGTACAAATGTCTGAAAACCGAAATCGCAGTTCATAAATCGTTTGTGCAGAATGGAACCTATAAAAATGAACTAAAAATATGAAATTCAAACAACACGGATAAGTCGAAGGACGAACTCGCGTCTGATACAATTTGTTTATCCATACATACGGTAATTACATATAATACGCAGAAATTCAAAAGCTGCACTATGGCTACATCGACTACCGCGGGGCAACGTCGCGTCCTAGACCAAAATTGAGGCCTCCTCTTCGTCGGCAGGGGCTGCAGGGTGCGGCAACATTGTGGCAGCGATGTCCTCACTCGGTGAGCTTGACGAGGTCGCCAAGCTCTAGCTTGACGACGAGCCGATGCTACTTGTAGCACGTATTCTACCTCTCCTTGGCCTCGCGCGCTTGGATGATAAAGATGTCCCATCGCTGCTCGGGAGCTTCATGAGATCGAGACCATCTCTGCGGTGATCCAGCATACCACTGCATGTGTAGTACACTATAGTCGTTGACATGACATCCACAGAACACCGTTCTGTAAATATCACATCCCTCAGAGTGGTACAATAGAAACATTGCGGGTCCATATTACAAACATTCACACATTATTATTATTACAATACCAGAAGTTCGATACTTCAAAAGGATTCAACTTACAAACCAAAATATAAAGTGTTTTCATGGAATTTAAAAGTAGCAACTCCAACTAGGAGTTGAGCTCAGCAGCTTATTCTATAGAGTTCATGCTGCTCGGCTCCGTCGGTTACTACTAACTAGGATGCTTAGTTGGACTCGTTATCATCGACACCATAGCGGATTTCCTAATCCACTCCTTCAACACCTCCTGACAGGTCAGGCTCCTCGTAGAACACATCTTCTTGACATTCGACTGCATACATTGGCACGTCTTCGGGATCCTCAGAGTCTAAGCAAGGGATCAAAGGAAAGGATGAGTAACAGCGTTACCCAACAAGTTCATTATATGCAAGGTGGGAAGTTTGATGCTCTAACTACCACCTCGGATTATAAATCCTTGGCACTATGCAGTTTTTGTAAATCTTTCTTCAAAGATTGATGTTATTATAAAAATCTATGACCATCAGCCTTCACAGGTTGACTAGAACTTTTATGGAGTTCCTTTCCTGCCGCGTTCGTAGCTCCTTCCTGGAACAGGGAGAAACAAGTTACAATTCTTACACTCTGTAGAGGTGCGTTACTTTACCCATGAGAGATCAACTTCTTGTTGCACAACCGGACGTACTTTCCCATCCACAATTCCATGATGTGGAGCCCAGTAGTTGGTCCAAGCCAATCACTGGCCCCTTCGCGACCTCGCATGCCTCCTTAGTGTACACCATGCCCACATATTGAATTACGGCAATGGTTTGTACAAACCGTTAGATGCCAGAACTATTGTGGGACGATGAGGGTTCCCACCCATATGCTGCATATCCTCTACGAAATACTAATTAATATGCACCATGATGCTCCCTTACTAGTTGTTGCATGGCCAACTGATTCTCCCACCATGATGTTGCAGGTCCAGTCAGAATATGAGTTGCATACCTCAATTTCTCCTCATCATTGCAACCTGCAGTCTTCAGCTTTCTTTCTGTATCTGCTAGCCAATCTTCTGCATCCATTGGTTCAGGAGATGATGCAAAAGGTAACAACCTTGCATTCTGGAAGTCAGATAGACTCACTCCTCCACCTTCAGGTGCCCTCTGATTTGCTCATCCCAACAACTCTTCCATGAACTTGTTCTAGGTCTCTTGCATCATTTGCATACACTGCATAAAGTTCTGCTCCATTAACGTCCTCATTGGTGGTGGTGGTGGCAATGCTTCGTGATTTGCTGCATCTGCATCGGCCTTCTCTTTGGCCTCACGTTCCATCCGCTGTTGTTCAGCTTCGGTTTCTACACCCGTATCCATGACCCTCTAGTCCTGCAACATAAAGCGAATACTCATAATTACATCATGCACATGTGTTTTGAGCTCGACTTTACGCACAGAACTAGTCACACAATGAAGATACAAAGAAAATCCAAATATGCATTTCACATATTATACATAATATCATAATAATACAAAGTCATTACAACATATACCATATAGGTATAATCACAACACTACCTTATTTATCTAACTATCTTATTTCTTGGAGTACAATACACGGTACTTGATACCTCTAACTAGCTGCCTACTTCTAGTAGTAACTATGCTCATCATACATGCCTGATGTCCAACCGTGATGACGTGACGTTCGTCGCACAGTTTGTGAAACAAATGGCCTTCCAGAAGGAACATACTCAGTATCTGAAGTGTTAGGACTTGAGTCATTACTCAACCTGAGCGCATTGACTCCCTCCAGCTCAGCTGAAAAAGTCTTCATAAACATATCCAACATTATCTCCCGCTTGCATCTCCTG
The DNA here is from genome assembly GCA_916181665.1 of Avena sativa. NCBI lineage: Eukaryota > Viridiplantae > Streptophyta > Magnoliopsida > Poales > Poaceae > Avena > Avena sativa. The sequence continues at coordinate 129,816,579 of OV702283.1, read as the reverse complement.
AGATTCATTCCTTGAGTTGTCAACAGGATACACAGATCCTGCTGCTTCCCAGGTGCTCCTTTGGGCAAGATAGTTAAACACTGGATAATGTATATTCCCTGGGTTTGGAGAAGATGTTGATGATTCAAACACTCTCTCCTCAGGATCTTCTTGTTCATCCTGATTATCTATCGACATGGCATTTCTACTACTGTTACTAGGGTTAATTCTTGCACCCATCCAGCTAGATTGTCCAACATTTCTGTCAGAACCATCTATGGACATCTGGTGTTCATGAGATCCTTCATATGATCCCCTTCTCCAACCATCAGAATTCTCAATAGGAAGTTCTGAATCAGAACCATCCTCTGAACCATGTGGTACTGCATACCTCATATCCATAGTGGGATCATGTATAGGTTTAGGACTTGGTGAATAAGGATATGGTGTAAAAGATTCAGGATCTATAGGTATATCCTTAAACATAGGTGTTACGCTACTACTTGTTTCCTTCTCAAACAGGATTGCTAACTTCTTCCTCCTTTCCGGATCAGTTAGATCCTCTAACATGTCATTTTTATCTTTGAAAATCACTTGATGTGTCTTATAAAAAGACACAACGAGTGTTCGGTATCTATCCATAAACTTGTAAGCTAACTTAGGATGCTTCTTAACCAAAGTAAGATGATCCGGTATAGGCTCCGAGTCTATAGAATCATGAGGTATCACAGAAAATGTGCTACCTTCTAACTCCTTGGATTTATACTCCCGGATATTAGCTATCGCCTCCACAACAACAACATGATAGGCTGCTAAGTGACTCCTACCCTCACCTATAGGTAGATCGTGATATAATCCAAGCTCCTCTAGAAGTTGTATACTCACAAGATACTTGGATAACATCCGGCCATCATAGTAGGTTATAGTGTTCACTGGAATTCTAGTTGGACAACTAAAAATCTTTAAAAGTTGACGAAGTTGGTCTGTGAATGATCCTTGATAATCATCCAGAGTCTCCACTTTCCTTACCAAAGTCTGTTTTAGAAACTTTGGTGCCATAGCTCTGTATATCAGAAAAAATATTTTTAATTAGTAACCAATAATATATTGCATCATAACAAAGAATTATCGCACTAAAACATATAACGAAATATTCTCATTTGAATACCCATTATATTTGTTTTAGAGAATTCTTTATCATTGCTACACTCTCCTACAGGTAATACCCTTACTAGGTTTCCAACCTAAGGTCAGAGCAATTTGCTCTGATACCAACTGCGGTGACCCAGCATACCACTTCATGTGTAGTACACTATAGTCGTTGACATGACATCCACAGAACACCGTTCTGTAAATATCACATCCCTCAGAGTGGTACAACAGAAACATTGCGGGTCCATATTACAAACATTCACACATTATTATTATTACAATACCAGAAGTTCGAGACTTCAAAAGGATTCAACTTACAAACCAAAATATAAAGTGTTTCAGCGGAATTTAAAAGTAGCAACTCCAACTAGGAGTTGAGCTCAGCGGATTATTCTATAGAGTTCATGTTGCTCGGCTCTGTCGGTTACTACTAACTAGGATGCTTAGTTGGACTCATTATCATCGACACCATAGCGGATTTCGTAATCCACTCCTTCAACACCTGCTGATAGGTCAGGCTCCTCGTGGGACACATCTTCTTGACATTCGACTGCATACACTGGCACGTCTTCGGGATCCTCAGAGTCTAAGCAAGGGATCAAAGGAAAGGATTAGTAACAGCATTACCCAACAAGTTTATTATATGCAAGGTGGGAAGTTTGATGCTCTAACTACCACCTCAGAGTACAAATCCTTGGCACTATGCAATTTTTGTAAATCTTTCTTCAAAGATTGATGTTATTATAAAAATCTATGACCATCAACCTTCACAGGTTGACCAAAACTTTCATGGAGTTCCTTTCCTGCCGCGTTCATTGCTCCTTCCCGGAACAGGGAGTAACAAGTTACAATTCTTACACTTTGTAAAGGTGCGTTACTTTACCCATGAGAGATCAACTCCTTGTTGCACAACCGGGCGTACTTCCCGTCCACAATTCCATGATGTGGGGCCCAGTAGTTGGTCCAAGCCAATCACTGCCCCTTTCGCGACCTCGCATTACTCCTTGGTGTACACCATGCCCACATATTGAATTACGGCAATGGTTTGTACAAACCGTTAGATGCCAGAACTATCGTGGGACGATGAGGGTTCCCACCCATATGCTGCATATCCTCTACGAATTACCAATTAATATGCATGCTACGAGGATAACAACCACGACTTGCACATCCGGCTTCATGCGAGAGGAAGAAGATACAACTGACTTCTCTGTCCCACTCCAAATCTCATGGCTAACGTGTAATATACGACGCTAGAATCACTGATGTCAGGGGTTATTAAGTCCCTAATTGATCATCATTGTTGCAACTAGAACCCTAAGTTCTATTGCTCCATTATATCATCACTTAGGATGATATCTATGATTTCTTTATTTGTGAAAATAATATTTTCTTTCTTTGGAGTATATATGATAACACACAATTTGCAAATACTTTGATAAAGACTCTTCAAAGGATATGAGCAAGTGATGAACTTGCCTTGTGATGGTAAGGTAGTGAAGTCTGATGCTTGCACTGGACCTTGATCTTCTATGTCTACAAAAACATCATTATTGTCCCGTAAGGACAATATTTAAAGAAGCAAAATGATTATGCAAAGTAATGTAATGCATCGTTTAGCTTTATATGTATTCTTCACATTTATTTAAATTATAAAAATTCTTTTAATAAGAAAGAATTTATAAATATTAATTTTTAATATTTATTGAATATTGTATTCTTTTACTTTATTTTAATTTATTTGCATTTTATTTAATTAATAATTCCTTTAAGAATTATCATTAAATACCAAAAATTGATATTAAATATTTGTTTAGTATTTTTATAAAATACTACAATATTAATATATAATGAAAGTGTTTTTTATTTATTTTTATCATCTTTCAATAATTTTGTAAAATTCCATAAGGAATATATAAATTACAAAATTCTTAATAAAATTTATATGTCTAAATTTTTATCTCTTAATTTATTTGGATAGTTTGGATTATTGTGAATCCCAAAATATTTTAATTTTTGGACTTTTATTTTATTTTCTAGAATTTATTTAAGTTCAGGGGCATTTTGGTCCTTTTCCAATTATTAAAACAGGCTCTAAAGGATTTGGGCTGACTGTTTGGGTTTATTGGGCCCTTGTGGCCCAATAGGGCAAAGTCAAAACAACACCCGGAAGGGGTATTGGCCCAACCCAGCCCAACACTCTCTGTCTCTCTCTCGAGCTCACATGTCTTCTTCTCTTCCCCCGACCCCGTGGTCAGCGGTGTCACCGCCGGCGATTCACGCCGCCGTGGACCTTCCTGGCCACCGCCGTAGTGCATAGGGTGCTTGTCAACCCTGATTCACCCTTCTGTCCAAATTGATTTGGACCTGGAGCCCTCCTGTGGCCAGATCGATGTTGTTCCGAACCCTAGGGTTTGGGGTGGCTTCGGTGCTGACGCCACCACTGTTGTCGTGTGCCATGGTGATGCTCCTCGCCCCCAGGAGTGGCTATGGTCGCCGCCATGGCGTTGTGTGGGTTGCAGCGCCCCCTTGGGGGTGCTCCCCATGCCGCCATGTTCATCGGCCTCCTCTGCTTCCTCTTCTATTCCACAGCGAGGACCTTTGGTAAGTTGTTCCTCTCCCTCTCGTGCACTCTGTGCTAGGCCATCCCATGCTAGATTTTGGTAGTGGCCTTTCCTAGTTAGTGTCATGTACTGATTAAGATGGTTTGTTCTGCTTAGGGTTCATACCCCTTTGTGGATTAGATATTTGATGAATTGGATCATGTATTAATGATCCTTGAACCTGTTGAGTGGTGACTTGCTGTGGATTACTGCTGATGGTTAGCTGTGGTGATGCTAGTGGTTTACCAGATGATTCTATGGATTAATTTTGATATGGTTCAGATGGTAAAGTTGCTCTAGAAGCAATACTGGGGAAATCTAGTGGTTTAATAGCTCACCACTGTCATTACTTGGTTAATGACAGTGAGTGTTGTGTGATGAAGTCACTGTCTTAGTATTGTTGACTTAAGAATTCATATATAGCTTGAGATCAAAATGGTCTCTTACAGTGAAGATATATATATATATATATATATATATATGAATCTTCCTGGTTATGATTCCTGTGATTAAGAACATGAAAATGATTTATAGTTGGTTGGTTGTATCTATGAAGATTGGATGCTTAACTTGCTTAGTTTAGAACTGTTCTTGTGACACCATCCTTGTATGGCATACAAGATTAGATTCTATTACTTGGGTTGGTCTTGTTCAATTTTAAAGTTGGCTTGGCATTATAGATAAGTGGAATTCTCTTTCCTTGCATCCCTAGAACCCATGATGTTGGTCTGAGGTTTAGGGATTAAGCCTTTATCTTGTTGTTTCTCATGGATTGGTTTTGGTAGTAATACCAGCTACTGTTTCTTGAATCAAAGTTGGGGAAAAATGATTGTAGGCTTGATAACTGATATAGATCCATAAGATTAAATTCTAAGGTGCTACTCCTGTCTTAGAGATGTGCCTCGAAGTTTAAATCTTGGCTATATTTATTATTGAATTGAAATATAGCTTGATAGCTAGGATCAATGATGTTGCCCTGAGATCTTAGTTGGATCTTTATAGATTTATGGTTGCTTTTAGTGTTTAAAACTTCAGTGATGGATTCACCCCACTTGGGTGCTTTTCTGAGAATTTGAGTAAGAGACAAATCATGAATGCTTGTCTAATCTTAGACAGATAAATCATGTGATGGTCTATTTTACTCACCACACTCCTTTGATGTTGGGGTTGCCAGTGGTTGATCTTGTGGTAGCTTGATCTGGTGCTCTCCTGGTATTTCCAGCTCCTAGGATTGTTCTTGATCTATCCCTTCACCTCCTGGTCCTGGTGGCTTGGTCTTGTCCTTGCTATCCACCTGATCTACCCCCTCCTTATGTCACCATTTTGGTGATGTGATCCAGGGTTTTGATTGGTGTGATCTAGCTTGGCCTTGATTTGGTTTAGCTGCTGTGCTTGGTGTGTAAGAACAAGAAAATGGTGTGGGGATACCTCCCACGGCTGTGCTGCTGGTTTTGTGTGTGTGCAGTTATTGCTGTGGTGCTGACAGCACACACACCATGCAGTTTGGTGTGTGTGCCGCCTGTGTGTCTGCTGCACACCATGTGGATTTGTTCTGAATTTGAAAGTTACTTTTATCAGGTTACCTTTTACTTGGCTGGTGAAATTTGCCCCTCCTTGCTGTTCATTTGACTTATGGCTTGAAATTATGAAAAATATATTCTTTCATATTGGTGAAACTTACCCCTTAAATTACTCAATGATGAAAAAGTGAACAGTGCACTTCACTATCAAATCTGAGAGTAAAATAATTCTAATCCTAACTTTCTTTCCTTTTTAAGTTTCTGTTTATTTTGCAGGTACCAGATTTGAGGATCAAGACTTTAGTTTAGGTTTTTCTTTTTTCTTTATAGAATAGTCACTTGTAATATATTTATTCTTTTGTAATTTTATTTTTATCCTTTTGTAATAAAGATTGTACTATTATTCAATAAATAAATATTATTATTCTATTTATTTACTATTGTAAAGATTGTTTCTCATTTCATAAGTTACATTTTGTAACACATTATTGAATGAAGTTGTGGAATATTCATTTTATTGATTATCTTCTTTCATTTAAAGTTTGAGTTATTATTGGTTAACTCTTAATTAAATCAAATACTCAAACATCATTCAAAATCCTTTTGAATTATAATTCGAACACTCAATTTTTAAATTCAAATTTCATTTCCCAAAACACTCTAATCCACAAAGATCATATCAAAGTCTATAACAATCATCCTTCAAGACTATACCTAAGCTCAAAGCATGAAAGAAACTTTGATCACTTTAGGTTTTTATTTGGCGAAAAATTTACCCACATTTTCATAGATGAATGCATGAATTTTCATAGATTCCTAAATCTACCCTTCGTTGGTTCCTAAATGCTAGGATGTTACAATCTCCTCCTCATCGCTGTTGTTGGCGTAGTTCGCCTTGCTGACGATGCGCACACGCGGAGGAGACGGGGAGATGAACCCGCCGGTTGAGGAAGGGGAGGGAGGAGAGGGTCCGCACGAGGATCTTCCCGGCGGTGGCGTACCTGTGGATCTGCGCCCCACCCTCACCTCCCTCCACCACGCCGACGCGTTGGCGCGGAGGAATGGCGACGGTGACTCATCGCGATTCACCCATTTAAGGGCGGCCGTCTTCTTCTGCAGGGCTCGTTGCATAGAAAACAAAAAAATTCTATCGCAAGAACGCATAAAACCAAGATCCAATCTATGGAAAATCCAAGATCTAATCTATGAGATCGGCGAGATTGTAGAGAATTAACCCTCGTAGATCCAAAGAGTTTAATGATATCGGATTCTCGTGGTTGATGTAGTCGATCACTTGCCGATCTCAAGATCATGTAGACGATCTTTCGGCGCCGCGTTTCGGCAGCGCTTCCATAGTCGGTCATACGTATGGTAGTCTATGAAGACCTTCCTCTCCCTTGTTCCAGCAGGGCAGTGGAGGTTGTAGATCTCCTCAAAATCCCAACATCACGACGGTGTGGTGGTGGTGGATGAGGAGAGCTTTCTACAGGGCTTCACCTAAGCCACAACAGGACGGTGGACGAGAGAGAAGAGAGGGGGTGGCTAGGGTTAGGCACCAATGGACAAGGGTGTGGGGGGTGCGCCCCCACCTCTCATTATATAGGTTGGGGGCGGCCGGCCAAGGGTTCCCAGCCAGGTCGTGTCCCCCCAACTCGGCCACCAAGGAAAGAGCTTGAAACCTTTTCCACCAAGTCTTCCTTCTTACCAAAAACTAGAGTTTGACTTTTCAAACTAGGATTTGATTATTCAAACTAGGGTTTGACCCTTTTACTAGTCTTGGCCGAATTGGCCCTTTAGAGTTTGGTGCGGCTGGCCCCTAGGGCATGCCACTATCCAAGTGACCCCCTCTCGGGGTGGTGGAACCACTAGTGGCCCTCTAGAACATTTTAGAAGTATCCGGTCAAAACACTGAAACTTTTCCCAAACCCCGGAAAACCACTTTCCTTATATGAATCTTATTCTCCGGACCATTCCGGATCTCCTCGTGATGTCCTGGATCTAATCCAAGACTTCGAAAAACATTCGGTCTCCAACTCATACTCCATATCTACTTAACCAACATTGATTTCTTAAGTGTGTCTCCCTACGGTTCACGAACTATGCATACATGATCGAGACACCTCTCTGGTCAATAACCAATAGAGGGATCTGGAAATCCATATGGCTTCCACATATTTCAACGATGACTTCGTGATCGAATGAACCGTTTACATATGATACTGATTCCCTTTGTCGCTACTTTACTTATCCGAGGTTCGATCGTCGGTATCTCTATACCTAGTTCAACCTCGTTACCGATAAGTACTGTTTACTCGTTCCGTGATATGACATCCCTTGTGACCTAGTCACATGCTTGCAAGCTAATTGGATGACATTCCACCGAGAGAGCCCATATTAGATCTATCCGTCATATGGATGGACAAATCCCACTCTTGATCCATGCGCTTCAACACATACTTTCAGAATACCCAATGTCACATTTATAACCACCCATTTACGAAAGTGTTGTTTGATGTTATTAAAGTACTCATCCGGTGATGGTGATTAACATGATCTCATGATCGAAGGATTATGTTACTATGTATCTGAAAGCTTGTAGGAAACAAACTCTAAATGTCTTGATCTTATTCTATGCTAACTATAGGAGTGTGTCCATCACATCATTCTTCTAATGATATGATCTTGTTATTAATAACATCTAATGTCCATGATCAGGAAACCATAATCATCTGTTAATCAACAAGCTAGCTTAACAAGAGGCTTACTAGGGACTCTTTTATGTTTACAAAACACACAAGTATTAATTTTTTCGATTAATACAATTATAGCATGGGATGTAAACATTTATCATAAACATAAAGATATAATAATAACCACTTTATCATTTCCTCTTGGGCATATATCCAACATCTTCGCCCTCTCGGAGCGCACGAACTTCGCGTGCACGTCGTCAGTGAGGCGGCGTGGAGGACGGTCACCGCCGCCACCGCCTCCGCATCTCCGTCCCCCGACTCCAAACCTACAACTACGAAGACATGTTGTTGATTGCGAAGCGAGGCGGCGTGGATTGCTCATTGGAGTTCGAGCTTGGTGGCGGCGACGCTAGGGTTGGGATGGGCGGAAACACGGTTTTGGACCCCTACTTGTCAACATGGCCTCTACTTGTACAGGTCGATGATGGCGATTAACCAGCCATTGTAAATTGTTTTACAAGCCGGGCTAATTTACAGGTTTCGCCAGAGCGACCGATTTCGCGTGGGTCTGTAAATCCGCCAAAATTTTACAGTTCCGACGGTTATACGTGCTCGTTAGATCTGCTCTAAGTCCGTTCGTTAGTTTCACTTAGAGCTTCTCTAGTCTAGCCCTTAAATGTGCCAGACTGTAAAACAAGAATACAGTCCAAATTCATAGTTTAAAATGACGCGACGCAGAATGGAACCCGTAAATACGAACTGGGAATTTGAAATTCAAACCACATGAGTAAATTCGACGAACTAGCGTGTGATCATGGTTTTTCACGGCATATTACACATAATTTACATGAAAGCAGCGAATCAAAAGCTGCACGTGGAGGATACGGCGAGCTAAAGCCATAAGAGGAGGGAGGGAAGGGAGGAGCGGGGTCTCGTGAGGATCCCTCGCTGGGGTCGTCGTACCTACAAATCAACGTGGCGCGGTGGGCCGCTCTCGCCTCTAGCCACCACGCCGGCGTAGGCGCGCATGGACGACGGTGGGGACTCGTCGTGGTTCACCCATTTGAGGGCGGCCCGCTTTTTCGCCCCCTCGGACCACACGAACTTGGCGTTCGCGTCGTCGGCAAGGCGGCGTGGAGGGCGGTCGCCGCCGCCCCCGCCTCCGCACCTCCCTTCCCTAAGGCCGCACCGTTCGCTGCACGAAGACATCAGGCTTGATCTGCTAACGAGGTCCATGCGATTGCTCGCCAGAGTTGGAGGTGGCGACGGTGGCGCTAGGGTTGGCTGCGGGGACGAGTGAGTTGTTTCGACCCGCACCCGCCTGAGCCACCGGTATTTGTAGCGACCACATCACGACTAGAACGGATCACTGTAAAATGTTTTACAGACCGGACATGTTTATGGGCTCGATTGGGCCGACGCATCCCGACTTTGGCCCGTATACTCAGCGGGAATTTCACACTTCCAGCCCGTTTAACGGCTCGACTAGAGAGGGTTAAGTTGAAGCTCGATGATGGCCATTCACAAATCTCCATGTCACCCTCCTCTCTTCCCAACTGCCTCGTTCACCCCTCAAATCCCAAACCCCTCGCTTCCCGTTCCTTGCACGCCCTGCGCCGCGCCGCACCGCGCAGCGGAGTCGCCGCGCGTGTGCGAGATGCGCCTAGGACGCACCAGGGTCCAGATTCACAGGATGCGGCAGCCTATAAAAACACCCCGCGCTCCCGCCGTCGCTCGGTTTGTTGCGAGCGCCCACCAAAGGAACTGCGAGGAAGCAAGAAGCAGAGGCGGGCGCCTCGCCGCGCGTTCCACAAAATTTCTCTGTAGTGGATTATTAGGACCGGAAACTGGAACAGTTCATTGGGGTCAGTTCAGATTCTTGCCCGTTCTTGCTCTATTGTTCGTTGTCAGGTTCCGCTTCATGATTTGGTATTTCGCCAAGAAATCGAGACGGCCTTGTCTCTAGTTTATCGATTCAATTCCTAGAGTCTATGGGTTCTTGCTAATCCATTTCCCACATTCTTTCTTACAGCCCGCGAGTTCTTGCCTTTCCTGACCAATTTAGTCGCTTCTAGTTTTCTGGAACAGACCCGAAGCGAAGCCTGAAGGTACACAGCCCGTTCTATCTCAGTTCAGTTACTCCGATTGTTAGTGCAGAACCTATTTCTACTGTGTATAATGTTCAATTTCCATTGCTGCAGTTGACACCGTGGTTAGCTACTCATCGTCTTTTGCTGGTTATCTAAAGAAGCGGATTAAACTACTTCGAGGTGGGTTCAGAGTTCTTGGTCTTTCGTCAAGATTTGAGTACGATCTTGCCTCTGGTTTGTGGATTCTAGTGGTACTATGGGTTCTCGATTTGTGTTTGCCTGCTTCGATGAGCTTCTTACTGATACATTTATTTTCTTGTTCCAGTTGTCCCCAAGTTCTTGCTTTTCCACGAGAAGCCTCGATGTCTTCAGGTACAAATCTCTTGCCATTGTCTCGCTAGGTACTGCCTACCGTGATTTTTAGAAGAAGTTCCTGTCTTTGCAGTGACCCCTTGTTTGCATAAATGCTTGAAATACAGAAAGAATTAGAGAGAGAGAGAGAGTGGGGGGGGGGGGGGGGGGGGGGCAAAGGTCCTGTGTCAGTTTCAGTTCATGCTTGTTCGTGATGCAATGATCATGTGTCAGTTTTTGATATGTTCTTTGTGGGGCAAAGATTTCGTCTTGGAAGAAAGTTTCATGATATTGAATTAGTGTGTCTGATTCCCTATGATGCATCGCTTCAAAGAATATTTATATGCTCTTATTTTGAAGAATGTATTGCTTAATTCCCTATGATGCATTGATAATTACTATATAATCGCTGTGTTTGAGAAATGGCTAATCCAAAACGCAAGTTTCAGTTCATGCTTGTTCGTGATGCAATGATCCTGTGTCAGTTTTTGATATGTTCTTTGTGGGGCAAAGATTTCGTCTTGGAAGAAAAGTTTCATGATATTGAATTAGTGTGTCTAATTCCCTATGATGCATCGCTTCAAAGAATATTTATATGCTCTTGTTTCGAAGAATGTATTGCTTAATTCCCTATGATGCATTGATAATTACTATATGATCGTTGTGTTTGAGAAATGGCTAATCCAAAACGCAAGTTTCAGTTCATGCTTGTTTGCGATGCAATGATCCTGCGTCAGTTTTTGATATGTTCTTTGTGGGGCAAAGATTTCGTCTTGGAAGAAAAGTTTCATGATATTGAATTAGTGTGTCTAACTCCTTAATTCCCTACGATGCATCGCTTCAAATAATATTTATATGCTCTTGTTTCGAAGAATGTATTGCTTAATTCCCTATGATGCATTGATAATTACTATATGATCGCTGTGTTTGAGAAATGGCTTCGAGTGGGCCTCAATAGTACACCAATTTCTTAAATTTATATGATTATTGTTACAGCTAGTACTGCAAATGGCTTCAAGTGGGCCTCAATAGTACACAAATTTCTTAAATTCATGTGATTATTGTTATAGCTAGTAGTGCATGAAGTTCTTTAATTTATATGATTTTTGTTATAGCTACTAGTGCATGGAGTTCTTAAATTTATATGAGTTTTGTTATAGCTAGTATTGTTGTCTATAAGCTCTCATTTAGGATATTTCCACATTTTCTACTTACATGGATTTTCTTTCTAAATTTGCCTAAATTCGCTGAATTCCCTGTGGCGTGCCATTACTGTAAGCGTGCTATGTTTCAGCAATGAGCAAGTCCCCCAAGAAGCCCAGGAAAAATGCCGTAGGACAGCAAAAGGTTTCAAGTAGTGCCCGGGATGTCAACGACTTGCTTGATTTTGATATAGTAAAGCGGTCAAGGAGCAGCCGGGATGCAATGAAGGATATGGATGCTGCAGAGACGCTTGTGCTTCTCCAGGAACCACGTGGCAAGGATACATCTTCTGATGACGAACCAGGAGTTGATTATTCAGATATTGAATCGGCTGCTGATAATCCAGATGAGGCGCTCGCGGCGTGCTCAGACAAGAGAACTTCTACAGCGGAATGCAACTCTCACCCTGTTATTGACAGTTCTGACGTGGTGCAAAAGGATAACCAGAAGCTCGATGAAAGTTTGGAGTTTGGTGATGTGATGGCTGTGATTAATCTCATGAACTTCAAAGCTGAGAGAAACTCAGCTTCTGTTGATCTCTATGGAGGTACTGAGAAATGTGCAAATGAAGCCCTTTTGGTAGAGGAGCCGGAATTAATTCGCAATGATGATGGTAAAGGGCTGGTTAACTGTCCTGAAAATTCTGCTGTGATGGAGCTGAAATGGCCCAAGCTTGATCTCAAGGTTTCAGGCAAGAATGAAAACCCAGCCTCTGATGATGCTCGGGGTGACATCAATGATGTGTCGGGGAAGCAGACATCTCTGACAGAGCCAATGGCCAGAGAGGCGGATCAGGAACCAGAACAAAAGTTAAATGCCTTAGAGGAACAAGCTGCCAAGGGTACAACGTCTGTTGATGAACCAGGAACTGGCATTCCAGGTGAGGAATCGGGTGATGACAATTCAGATGAGGTTCTCACTTCCTGCTCGGGCAAGAGTTCGTGTTCTGTAGAATCAGATAGAGGTGGTGAGATTACAAGCGATATGGAGGAGGAGGATGCACGTGGTATCCTGGAGCTAAGTGGAAACGAAACCCCTGTCGTAGAGGAGGTAGATCAGAGTTGCAAGCACATGCGCCAAGCGCTTGCTGAAAAATCTTCTGCGATTGAACTGAAATATCCCAAGCTTGACCACGAGGTTCTTGACAACTCTGTTGTGATGCAAGAGGAAGAACAGAAGGTTGATCTCAGTGCCCCAGCTCCAAGTGACAGTTCGGAGGAGGAGAGGTCCGACGTGATTGATGGTCAAGAGAATCAGACCGCTTGAGCCACTTCCTTGAAGAAGGGTGGCAATGAGGTTCTTGTTGCAGTGGGTGAAGCCCGAAACTGCAAGCATAATGTCATGTAGAGAGATTTCTTGACTCACCGGTTTGTAGGTTCGACGGTCTGAAACAGAAACACCATTTCGTGTCTACTGGTAGATATTTAAAGGCTTACGATACTGATATACTTTTTGGTGAATGGTGGAAGTCCATGGTATTCATTGCATGCTTGCTTCCATGATGGAGTTTCGTCCAGTTACATGTCATGGATCATTTTTTTTCCTGTTTTGCTTTATATACTACCTGTCTGTTTGTAGGTAAATGTTGATATCCTGGTAACAGAATTGGCGTGTGCGTGTGTAACTTCCGCTGGTTAGAAACATGGGTAACTTGCTTGCAACAACTGTTGTAGTGTATTATTATGAACTAAACAGGGACAGTATCGGTTGTATGATTAAGGAGAGAGTTTTCTATTCTTACAGTTGAATCATTGATAATCTTGGATGTGTGATGGAGGAGATATTCGTTGGGATACAACCTGCAGGAGTTGACAAAACAAGCAAACAAATACTCAGTTGTTTTGATGTGTTGTTAAAGTGCACAAATTCCGTTGAGAAAAAATATGTAAAAGTAGCAAAAAAGAAAAAGGATTGTGTTTCGTTGGGATACAACCTGCAGGAGTTGACAAAACAAGCAAACAAATACTCAGTTGTTTTGATGTGTTGTTAAAGTGCACAAATTCCGTTGAGAAAAAATATGTAAAAGTAGCAAAAAAGAAAAAGGATTGTGTTTCGTTGGGATACAACCTGCAGGAGTTGACAAAACAAGCAAACAAATACTCAGTTGTTTTGATGTGTTGTTAAAGTGCACAAATTCCGTTGAGAAAAAATATGTAAAAGTAGCAAAAAAGAAAAAGGATTGTGTTTCGTTGGGATACAACCTGCAGGAGTTGACAAAACAAGCAAACAAATACTCAGTTGTTTTGATGTGTTGTTAAAGTGCACAAATTCCGTTGAAAAAAAATATGTAAAAGTAGCAAAAAAGAAAAAGGATTGTGTTTCGTTGGGATACAACCTGCAGGAGTTGACAAAACAAGCAAACAAATACTCAATTGTTTTGATGTGTTGTTAAAGTGCACAAATTCCGTTGAGAAAAAATATGTAAAAGTAGCAAAAAAGAAAAAGGATTGTGTTTCGTTGGGATACAACCTGCAGGAGTTGACAAAACAAGCAAACAAATACTCAGTTGTTTTGATGTGTTGTTAAAGTGCACAAATTCCGTTGAGAAAAAATATGTAAAAGTAGCAAAAAAGAAAAAGGATTGTGTTTCGTTGGGATACAACCTGCAGGAGTTGACAAAACAAGCAAACAAATACTCAGTTGTTTTGATGTGTTGTTAAAGTGCACAAATTCCGTTGAGAAAAAATATGTAAAAGTAGCAAAAAAGAAAAAGGATTGTGTTGTCTGTCAGACAACCTCTGGGCCACCCTGCACAGGCGTGAGCCAAGCAGGAACGATCCTATAGTGCTTGCCTCCTTATTGGTAAAGGATGCAGTAGTACGATCCTATAGAACAGATCCTGTTCAGTTCTTTTGTCTCAGATCTTACCATTCAGTAATGGCCACTTTGCATCCACTGATCAATTCGTGGTTCTGTGACTCGGCAATTCGCTCTCCTTTCTTCTTCATCGTTCAGTGTCGGTTCCTTTTTTCTTTTCAGTCGACTGAGCCCGTGACCTCCTCACCAAACCCTATGCGTCCCCGGCCGCCGGCGGTGCTCAGAACGCGGTGCGAGGACTCGCCGGCCCGTCCTCGCCGAGGCAACCGCTTCTTCTGGCTCGACGCGACCACCGCGCCGTCGCTTCTTGGGAGCTCTGCAGGGAGAAAGGTGCGTAGAGAACACAGAAATCATTTGCTCCTCCCCAAATTTTGCCCTCCGTCGCCATTGCAAGTACCTGCCGCCACTAAGAGACCACTTTATGTAGCGCCCCCCGCGTGCAACTTCCCGGTTCTCTCCATCCTGCTGTCTCTGTTCTTCGCGCACACATGCTGTTCCTTTGCACGTAAGGTGTTCGATCCATGTCCTCGTCCTGTAGTTCACGCCGTTATTGATTGTCTGGTAAGTGGCTCCTTCCGACAGGGGCTGCGGCATGGCGAACGGGGTCTGCCTCCATTGGTTCTTGTGATGCAAGTCGAAATCTAGCTGATCTTATCATTTACCAATAGTGTTGCGCCCCACGGGACAAACTTTGCAACGGTGTGCTCGCTGTTAAAACAAACTGACAACATCTTCCCGGCTCCTCACGAGAAGTAGTAGACTCAGAGCATCCCCACTCCTTGGACGAAACCAAACCAAAATCCGGACCTTTTTTTGGCCAGACGAAACGCGTTTTCGGCCTGGGAACACCGAGCTTCATACTTGCGTTTCCAGGCCAAGTTCCCAGGTTCGGCGAAATTCAGTTAAACTCGGCGAAATTTGGACGAATATAGGCGAATTTCATTAATTAGGGTAAGGACGCACATATTACATCGAATTTAACTAGAAAAAGACCGCCGCCGCCGTGGTCGACATCGGACGCCGCATCTACAGGCCGAGGCGGGGATGGTTGCCGGCCTGGATGTGCTCCATGACGGCGGCGAGAGTTCGTCCTGGAACGCTCCACCGGCGGCGGCGAAAAGCCATATTGTGACGCGGCGGCGGCGAGCCCAGCGGTTCCTCGTGTCGGGCGAGATCTTGGAGGCGCCTATCGGCGAAGAACTGCCTCCAGAAGACCAGGTTGCCAGGATCCTCGGTGAGATCCGGGTCTAGCATTGCGGCGATAGCCGCCTGGATCTCTCCGGCGATGTCCTCGTCGGCCGGCACCGGAGGAATAGGGATCCCGCCGGCGCTGAGTTGCCAGGCGAAGGGGAGACGACAGTCCGGCGGCGCCGTATAGCCCTCCTCGTGGAGCAGCCGGGCTTCCCACTGCTGCAGCGTGCGTCGGCCGGGAAATCTCTCGGCCATGGCTTTTTGGCGGAGTTGAGGAGGTAGAAAGGTGCGAGCGTCCGAAGTTCGCCGGAGTTGGGAGTGGTGCGAGAGACTGTGAAGGGAGACGGCGAGATGTACGCCTTTTATAGGACGAGTTCGGCGGCGAGGGCGGAAAGGGTGTAGCAGCGAGGGCGGGAAAAGGAAAACGACGGGAAGGATGACGACGACTCGGCTTCTGTCGCTGACAGGCTGGTCCACTCGGCCAATTTGCTGTGTCCGGCGTTTCCAGGGCATACCCGGGATCCTGGGTATGGCCTGGGGAATTCGGACCAAAGTTGGCCCAAATCCAAACGAAAAGATGTTCCTGTGTACGCGATTGAGCCGATTTTCAGCGCCCGGACCTAAATTCGGCGTCCGGATCGGCATCCTAGGTAGCCGAATGGAGATGCCCTCACTATCTGTTTTTCCTTTGTCTTCGTTTACACCACTTACCTTTTCTATTTTGATGAATAGCTATACATAGTCATTTTGTTTTTGTTTGCTACTTACCGTGTTAAAGTATTTTTCATGCTCCTTGTCATTTTCATGCTCCTTGTTTTTTGTCGTCCTAGAAATATTTTTCATTAAAAAATAAAATAAAAAATTAGTATTTGTCCTACATAGAAAAGTGAATTAAGTATATATAGAATTATGCACGAACATGTCCTGTAAAAGTCATTATGTTCATATTTAATATGAAATCATGAGACTTTATAAAAGGTAATGCATTCGGATATATATTATTGTTAAAATTGGGTCAGCAAGTGCTTAAGCGAAGCTCAATTAGATGTTTAATTACATCTTTGGCTCGCTCTTCATAAGCATGCCAGGCGATAAAAAAAACGCAGCATGAGCACCATGCCGCAAGAACCTTTCATGGTGAAACTGGAGCCATCTTGATTTGCATTATTATGTGACTGTTTTATTGTTGATTACTCCATATGAACATAAAAAGTCCGTAGGATCCAGTTTTTCTCTAACATCTATTCCCCTTGTCCCATAATATAAGATGTTACTACGACCCATTAATTTCTATATTGGTATCCTATACAATGAGAAAGAGTACTTGTTGTAGCGCTGTAGCGCTGTTACATCATTGGAATATTTCAATGTTGGAAATCATGTCATATCTCTTTTACTACAACTCGCACAAGACATAACACTAAACGTTGTCAGACTTCTTTTCTGAAAGTGATATTAGCAATCACAATAGTCAATATTAAGGACCACGACCTTATTTAACGACTTGGACATATCTAACTACAGCCAAGCATGTGGCAGAACTAGAGTCATGTGTTTCTAATATTAGGTGATCTTGTTTTGTCGAGTCGATTTCTCCGTATGAACATAAAAAATCCATAGGCCCTTTTTTCTCGAACATCTAATTTATTGCTGTTGTGCTGTAACATCATTGGAATATTTCAACGTTTGAAATTATGCCATATCTTTAACTACATGTCGCACAAGATATACCACAAATCATTGTCACACTTGTTTTCCAGAAAACGATATTAGCAACCACAAAACTCAAAATTAGGTACCACCTCCACCTTATTTAACGACGTGAATATACACAACGGAAAGGCAATACATCATACAATAATCACCTCCACCTCCTTACTCAACCATGAACATCAAGAGGACATGGAAGCTCTTGATGCTCCATCTTCTCACTCATATCCTCCTTTTCCTCACATCCAGCTCTCAACGAGGAAATTACAGAAAACCACCACAATTGGGGTCATGATAACAAAAAACCACCACAATTGAGGTTCATGACAAAAAACCACCAACTTTGGGTAACACTTTTTCAGAAAACACTTGAAAGAACATTTCTTAATCCCTAGTGTTTTGTGTGTTAGATAACAATACCAAGGATCATTTAATGTGTGTTGAAGTGTTGCAGCTCAGAACTCTGCCTTTGGGGGCGGATAATCCGCCCCTCCCTCTGCCCAAGCAAGCGCAAGCCCCAGAAGGGGGGGGCGGAATTTTGGCCGGATTCTCCGGCCCCGCCGGATAATCCGCCCCTCAGGGGGGCCGGATAATCCGCCCCTCCTGCTCATCGCCAAGGCGCAAGCCCCAGAGAGGGGGCGAAGTTTTGGCCGGACTTTCCGGCTCGGCCGGATAATCCGCCTCTCAGGGGGGCCGGATTATCCGCCCCCAAGATCTTCTCCAAGTTTCTCCAAGGCGCAAGCCCCAGAGAGGGGGCGGAGTTTCCCCCGGAGAATCCGCCCTTGGGGCGGAGTTTTCCCAGGGGGCGGATAATCCGCCCCAAGTGGGGGGCGGATAATCCGCCCCCAAAGTTGTGCAACGGCCAGATCTGGGGAGGGGGTATTTAAGCCAGCCATCCCCCTCCTGCCAGACTTCTTGATTCATCTCGAAAAAGAACAGATCAGATCTGAAAGCTTCATACAAGAGTGCTCCACCTAGATCCACCCAAAGGCTCCATCCCTTGGGGAATCAAAGGAGGAGAACTCTATCTTCATCATCAGCAATCAAGCGCTTCATCTCCTCTCCATTCATTTGGGGAACCTCCGATCTAGTATTTCTTGCAAATATCTAGATCCTCGTTTTTGTTTATATTGATAAACCTTGTTCTTGTGGCAGCTTGTTGTCATCCCGGGAGCCCCCAATTCGGTTGTGGGTGTGTGCCCCGATAGTGTTGTAAAAGGCACCGGTTCCCGTCTCGAAGGGATCCAATAGTGGAGAAGGTGGATCAGGCCTCTCGTGGCGAGATCCATCGGAGAATAGGGTGAGGCCTATTGTGGCGTGGTGGTCTTAGAACCGCCCACCCCTCCAACGCAGATGTACTTCCCTTAACAAGGAAGGAACTGCGGTAAAACAAATCCCTGTGTCTCCGCGTGCTCCACTACGGTTTCCTCGCTTCTCTTTTACGTGCTTAGTAGTTAGGGCTACATATAGGAAAATTCTCGTAGTTGCATATCTAGAGAATTTACTTTGTGTCAAGCCTAAAATTGAAAAAGTATTAAAAAATTGGTTAGCACCTATTCACCCCCCTCTAGGTGCCCATACGATCCATTTCAATTGGTATCAGAGCCTCGGCTCTTATTTCGGGCTTAACCGCCCAAGAGAAGTATGGGTTCCAAGGGAGATGGGAGTGATGCTCCGGAGGTAGTCACCATGAACGATCTCAAGACGTTGGAAACAACCTTGGTGAGTTCAATGGAGGCTAAGATGGAAGAGATGCGTCAATTGATAATGCGTCTCTCCACATCCGCAGCATCACCTCCATCTAACTCTGAGGATACCACTCCGCAATCCAAGGAAACGGGTAAAACTGTTTCCAAAGATAACGAAGTGGTAGGTGATGATACTAGTAAGAGCTCCTCCTCGAAAAAGGATAGCGGTAAGGATGGATACAATGAGGTTTCTCATGTGTATTCCCCTGATCCGCCTATTCCTCACCCACACATACATAATAGGGGTGATCCACCCAAACTGTCAGTTTCTACTTTCTCTCAATGGCAATTTTTGATGAAATCTCATGTGTGCAGTTCCTCCATAGAGTTGTGGAAGATCATCGAAAATGGTCTTCACGTTGGAAATCCTAACAATCTCACAAGGAGAGAAGTGGTCGATAGCCAACTCAATGATACAGCTCTACACATGATACAGCTTGGTGTGGGTGATAAGACATGCCACACATTCAGCATCTTAGCACAGCTAAAGAAGTTTGGGATGCTCTCACCGAGCTCTTCATCGGAAATGAAAGTATGAGAAGGAATAGATATGATGCCTTGAGCAATGAAGCTGAAGGATTTTATATGCTGGATGGAGAAGACCACGAGGACATGTATAGGAGGCTCAAAGCAATAGCTACAACCTTCAGAAACCACGATGCAACTCATGTTGATGATGCTTGGATCAAGCGCAAGTATCTCAGTGCTCTTATGCCATTTGAGCCCACAGATTTAAAAAGTCTCCAAGGTAGGCATAATTATCACCTCATGTCATCCAATGAGGTAATGCAAGAAATGACCGCCTTCAAAGTGGCTGCCAAGAATGCCGAAGATGCTCGTGCTCGAGCTATGGGGATGCAAAAGGGGGTCAACATGGCTTTGAAGACTAGTGTGATTGATCATGATGAATATGCGGTAGAAGGCCTGGTCTGTCCCGAAGATATAAAAAGGATCCACGGACAATACTTGGCTCTTTATGCAAGAAACTTTTGGAAAGATCCAGCCAAGGCTAAAGCTGAACTAGATCGCAAAAGTGGAGCCTATGGAAGAAAAGAAAATGGTCCCAAGCTGAGAACATGCTTTAATTGTGGTGACCGGCTGCACTTCGTAGCTGAGTGTCCATATCAAAGTAGAGAGGATAATGGAGGAAGACTCATTTTCAAGGACAAATCAAAAGCTCCACGTAAGAAACAGTTTGTAAAGAAAAATGCTCCTTTCAAGAAGCAACCAAAGATTGTTCTAGTAGCTCAAGAAGAATATTCATCGGGGAGTGAAGATGAGGACGAGGACGATAGCTCTCAAGAGGTGGCCGCTATAGCCACCACATCTACATAAACATCACTCTTTGACTCTCCAAACGAAAACATCATCAACAAGAATGCTACTTGCCTCATGGCAAGAAGCTCCGAGGTAACTTCTTCTAACTCTTCCTTTCCCAAGGCTATGATAGACATGGATGATCCTGCTAGTCTTAAGGTTAAAGAAGAGATTATTGCCTTGGATTATTTCTATACTAACTTGCAAGGTGAGCACAAAGTTCGTTTTGAGGCTCTTATGGATCAGCTGGCCCAAAACGAAGCACTCCTCGAAGAAAAGGGCAGAATTGAAAGGGAGGATGCAATGGAAATTGCATCCCTAAAAAATGCTCTTGAAGAAGAAGAAGCTCGGGTCTCTCTTGAAGAGAGGCTTGAGTCTATGGAAGAGTCACATGAAGAAATTGTGACTAAACTCGTTAAGGAACGTGACAATGCGGTCACCAAGGCAAAGAAGTTAAAGAAGGAAAGGATTGACTTTGGGGCTGCTCATGATAGACTCTCCGAGGAATTGGAGAAACTTGACAATGCTCACAAGGTGTTGAAAAACGAGTTCTCTATTCTCAATGAGTCACATGATCAGCTTCAAAGTCGATTGGCCGAATATGATACTCCTAGCTCGTCCAACTCAACATATAGTAACAAGAAAAATGCTAGTGTGGAAAAAGGAGTGATCAAGGACATCACTACAAAGGACAAAGGTGTGCTTGATGAAGTCCTTCACAAGCAAAGTTCAAATCATGGTAAAGAGGGACTTGGGTATGTCACCAAGTCCAAGAAGAAGAAAACCAAGAAGAACAAGACCAAGAATGTGCAATTAAAGACAAGCACTGCTGAGAAGGTTGTCACAAAAGACAAGACTAATAATATTGGTTTTGCAGGGTCTCACAATTCGAATTATGAACTCTTTTGTGATGATTATGGCGATGTTTATGCTTATTATGTTGGTCCTTTTGATGAATATATTGCTTGGTCTATTTGGGTCCCAAAGACCCTTGTTACTAACATGAAAGGACCCATTGAAAAATGGGTACCTAAAACCAAGAAGTAATTTTCTTGCAGGGCTATGCTTCCGGTGGGTCGAAATGGGTGCTGGATAGTGGCTGCACTAGTCATATGACCGGAAGCAAGGAGATCATCACGGAGATGCGTCCAAATCTTGATAATATCACAGTCTCCTATGGTGATAAGTCTAAATCTCAGGTATTGGGTCTTGGCAAGGTTGTGGTTGCCCATGATATCTCTCTTGTGGACGTCATGCTTGTTGAGACCCTTGGCTACAATCTTCTTTCTGTTCGTGCCCTTGGCAAGATGGGTTTCGCTGTTTTTATCGATGATGATTTGGTGGTACTCTTATGGAGCAAGTCTCTAAAGGTCGCTTTCGTTGGATACATCGAAAATGACCTGTATGTGGTGGACTTCTCGGGGAAAACCACTTCGGGTCCAATGTGTCTATTCGGAAAGGCCGACGTGGGCTGGCTATGGCATCGCCGTTTAGCCCATGTCAACATGAGAACTTTGCAAAGTCTCCAAAAGGGTGGCCACATTCTTGGACTAAAAGACAATGTCTCTTTTGCCAAAGATCGTGTTTGCAGGGCCTGTGTTGAAGGAAAAATGCATGATTCTCCCCACAAGAGGAAGACTATTGTGTCATCGAAGAGGATCTTGGAATTACTCCATGTGGATTTATTTGGTCCTCCTTCTCATGCAAGTCTTGGTGGGAAGAAATATTGCTTGGTCATCGTCGATGATTACTCAAGATATACATGGGTATATTTCTTCAAGCTAAAAAGTGAGACTCAACAAACTGTCATCGACTTTGCCAATGAAGTTCAACGTCAACACAATGTTCCCATCTTGGCAATTAGAAGTGACAACGGCACAGAATTCAAGAACTACACTTTAAACGAGTTTCTTAGCGAAGAGGGGATTAGACACCAATATTCCGCTGCGTACACCCCTCAACAAAATGGTGTAGTCGAGAGGAAGAACCGGACTTTGATGGATATGGCAAGATCTATGCTAGCTGAATTCAAGTCTCCTTATAATTTTTGGGCTAAAGCCATTTCCACTCCTTGTAATTTCCACTCGGCGGCGGCACCGACGGCACAATCGACGGTGGCGACCTAACTAGAGGTGGTGCTGGAGGATCCCCCTCCCTCGTGGACGAGGGCGACTGCTGCGGGAGCTCGAACCCCGCCGCCTCCCTGATTCGTTCGCTGGAGAAGAGGGCCGCAGCAGCCGTGGCACGGGCCTGGAAGGAGAACCCTGCCTCCAGCGAGAGGTACACAAGTGGCTTCGGCAGCAGCATGGAGTGAGTTTCTTTCCCCCTCTCTGTACTATTTCTTTCATCTATTTGATGCAACAAATTCATGACAAAAGCATGTTCTTTCATATGTTGTAGACTAGATGAGAGTGTGGTGTTCCCTAGTCAAGACTGGCCTAGTATCGTTGAGGATTGTTTGATGACACAACAAAGCAACATGAGTCAGAGGGAGAAAGGAAAGAAGGTGCAACATCACATAGAGTCAGATTCATATGAATGTCATGAAACTTTTGAAGAGACAAGCAAGAGAGAATATGCAGAGCTCAGCCAGAAGTTGATAGACATGAAAAGAAATAGGTCAGATCCATTGTTGCATTGTGATGGAGACACTGAACCTGAAGACCTGTTTTATGAATCTGATGGATCAGAGAATGACAGTGATTGCAACATAGTAGCTGAACCAGAACCTGATCCTGAGCCTGAACCTGTGAGGAAAAAGCTGATTCCAAAAAGGACAAAAGGACCAACAAATAGATCTCATTGTAGTCAAGCAAGCAAAGCACCACCAGACTTTGTTCCATCTTCAGATGATGGCATGGATGGTGATCTAGGAGCAGATGATGATGACAGTGAGCAGATGAAGTGGGTATTGCCATCGGGAAGGAAGAGTAGAGCAAATAAAAAGGCTCCTAGGGTGTGGTATGATGAATCAAGAATTCATGCAGAACAGCAGCTATGTTTGAAGATGTGTTTTGTCGATGTTTACCAATTTAGAAGGGCTTTACAGACTTTGCATATAGCCCAGCTCAGAAATTACTGTTATTGGAGAAATTGCAAGGATAGAGTCAGTGCTCAGTGCATAGAGGATGGTTGCCCTTTTTATATGGTAGGTTCTCAGATCAAGGGTGAAAAGACATTTGTTCTTAGGAAGTTGTTGCTTGATCATACTTGTGCCACATCAGGTGAACGTTGCAAAGTTACTGGAAAGTGGCTTGCAAAAGTGTGTGAGAGTAGTATCCGAATTGATCCCAGAACTGCTGTTGAGACTGTGATGGAGACAACAAAGGAAAATTTTGGGGTAGATGTACCAAAGATGATGGCCTAAAGAGCTAAGAGAAGTGCTCTACAGGTTGTCTTGGGTGATCATATAAAGCAATATACAAGGCTCAGAGATTATCTACAGACAGTGCTTGAAACAAACCCTGGCAGTAGATGCATCATCACTACAAAGGTTGTACCGGATCATCCTTCTCCCAATCCTAGATTTCATGGGATGTTTTATTGCTTGGGAGCATCTATTCAAGGTTTTCTCAATGGTTGTAGGCCTTTCATAGGTAATTGTTTGTATAATTATTGCAAGGCTTGTTATATGCATACAAGTTTGGTATATGTATAATTGTTTGTACAATTTCAGATAGACAAAAGGTACATACTGCCATGTGTATGCATATTATTACAGCTCCCATGTGTATGCATATTATTACAGCTCCTATGTGTATGCTTATTCTCAATTGCTGCAGGGCTTGCTAAAGGCAATAAATTCGGTCTTTCCCAATTGCCCACAAAGGTATTGCTTGAGACATATCTATGCAAATTTCCAAACAGCTGGTTTCAGAGGGGAAGAGCTGAAGAAATTCATGGATTCTGCAAGCTACTCATACACAAAACATGGTTTCGATGTTGCCATGGAAGGTATGAAAAATGAGTGTGTCGAAGCTTGGGAGTGGCTTTGCAAGATTCCTATTGAGTGTTGGGCCAGACATGCAATGGATCACAACTGCAAAACAGATCTTGTGGTCAACAATTTGAGTGAATGCTTCAATAGGATGATCCTAGATGTTAGATCAAAACCTATCAAAACAATGATGGAAGGATTAAGAAGCAAGATGATGGTTAGATACAATGGAAAGAGAGTTGGTGCAAGGAATGCCATGTGGAATATCACACCCACCTATGGAGAGAAGCTGGTTGAGGCCATGTAGATCAGCACCATCTAAGGATGGCCTATGGCAGGTAACAAGTGGCCTGGAAAATACTTATGCTGTGAATTTGACTGCAAGGACATGTGGGTGCAGGAAATGGGATATTACTGGAATTCCTTGCCACCATGCAATATCAGCCATTTATAAGTCATATCAGCATCCAGAGGATTTTGTTCACGACTACTTCAAGAAGCCTATGTACCTAGAAGCATATGATCCTGTCATATATCCAGTGCCCGGTCAAGGTTGTTGGAGTAAAACAGACACACCTGATATTGATCCACCAGTGTTCAAAATGTCAGTTGGAAGGGCTCAAACCAAGAGGAGAAAAGGGCAGTTTGAGGTGCCACAACCCAAGTCCACCTCTAGGATGGGGTCAATTACTTGTAGCAATTGTGGTAAATTGGGCCATAGATATACCAGCTGTGATCAACCACTCAAACCTGCATTGCATCTTAGGAAAAATAAACATATGGTAATCGTTTGTGACAATTCATGTGAAAAGTAATTGCTTGCAATTTTTTACTAACCACAACTACATCTACAGGAGCAGAGAACCGATGGACATGAATCTACGACACCAACTACTGCCCAGGCACCATCTACAGATGGTGCTGCTCCTAGGCCACCACCGGCTGCAGCTGCTAGAAAATCTATGGCTGCTGCGGTGCATAGGGCTGTTGCTTCCAGGCCAGCTACAGCCGCAGTACATAGGGATGCTTCTCCTAGGCCAGCTACAGCTCCAAGGAACAACGACACAGCTGCACCAAGAACATATCAGCGAAGAGCTTTTACAGCTCCTAGAAGCAACACCACAACTGGTCAAGTTTCTAATGTTGGGAGGCCTGCAAGAAATAGAAGGGGGAATAGTAGACTGAATGGGTATTTCACTGCCAGCAATATTGACAAGATGACTTTGGCAGATATCAAGAAGAACCTAGAATAAACTTGTGTGTAACTATTTAGCTCTAAATGTTCACTAAACAATTATGTGTGAACTAGTTGCCTGAACCTCCTCTATTTATGTCTGTGTGAACAATTTGTAGACTCTTATCTATTTATGTGTGTGTGTGAACAATTTGTAGAATCTTATCTATTTATGTGTGTGTGAACAACCCTTATATACTTATATGTTTGTCATATCTTGCTTCTGTGTACTACTTCCTGTACATTTTAATCAAAAGTGGTGGTTTCATGTCATAGTGATCCCAATTGTGGTGGTTTTTTGTCATCATGACCCCAATTGTGGTGGTTTTCTGTCATCCCCAATTGTGGTGGTTTTCTGTTATAATGGCCAAGCTCACGGCAGCATCGGTCCGTGCCACGTGGGCCTGACAAGGGGTCCCACCTGCGATAATCGTGGTTAGAACGAGCAAACTGGCCGATCAGTGTTTTCTAAAAAAGTGTTACCCAAAGTTGGTGGTTTTTTGTCACGAACCTCAATTGTGGTGGTTTTTTGTTATCATGACCCCAATTGTGGTGGTTTTATGTAATTTCCTCGCTCTCAACCTACCAACAACAAAACTACCAAAAACAGCGATCTGTTGGTGCTCCTGTCATTCAAATCCTTCGTAACCAGTGACCCAACACATGCACTGTCCTCTTGGACCTCGGACCATGCTGCCAATGGTACCAGCAGAAAGGTGCCCGATTTCTGTAAATGGATGGGCGTAACCTGCAGAAACCGCCGGCACCCCGGCCGTGTCACTGCCATACGCCTGCAGGGTATGGACCTGGTCGGCACCATCTGCCCACAGCTCGGTAACCTGACCCGCCTCCGTGTCCTCAATCTTTCAGCCAACAACCTGGAAGGTGAGATCCCAGGCAGCATCGGCCACTGTGCTGCTCTTCGTGCCCTGGACCTAAGGGTGAACTACCTTTCTGGTTCCTTGCCTGCTTCTCTGGGTCTCCTATCAAAGCTCTCATTTCTCAACATCAACCATAACAATCTTACTGGTGATATTCCTATGTCGTTCTCCAATCTCACATCCCTCACGAACCTTAGCCTGTGGAACAACCACCTCCATGGCCAAATTCCAAGCTGGCTGGGCAACTTGACATCGTTGACACACTTGGAATTAGGCCAGAATGGTTTCACTGGCCATATTCCTCCAAATCTAGGTAAGATGGCTAATCTTTTTAGGTTTGATGTCATGGATAACAAACTGGAAGGCTCTTTTCCTCTATCCATGTTCAATATTTCTTCTATCACAGACTTCAACATTGGCTTCAACCAGCTGTCAGGCACTCTGCCTCTTGATATTGGCTTTAAGCTTCCCAAGCTAAATGTATTCGCCACACATCAGAACCAATTCAAAGGACCAATACCAGCCTCCTTGTCAAATGCATCCAGACTTACATATTTGCTTCTTCGTGGAAATCAGTATCATGGTCTGATTCCACGGGATATTGGCATCCAAGGTCATCTGAGGGTATTTTCTCTAGGATACAATGTGCTTCAAACCAAAGAACCCAGGGATTGGGATTTCCTCACATCCTTGACCAACTGTAGCAACTTGGGAATACTAGACCTTGAACAAAACAACCTCGAAGGTGTTTTGCCAGTTACTATTGCCAACATGTCTAAAGAGCTCAAATGGATTACTATAGGTAGAAACAAAATAGCTGGGACCATACCTGCAGGATTAGCGGTGTTTCAAAAACTTACCAAGCTACTCCTCGCGGATAGCCTTTTCACAGGCACCATACCTCTAGATATTGGCCAGCTTCGTAACCTCCAGTACCTTGACCTATCCCATAATAGATTTGATGGGAAGGTACCACAGTCATTAGGCAATATCACGCAATTGAGCAACCTCTCTCTGTCTAACAACTTTCTGGATGGTAGCATTCCAGCAAGCCTTGGCAATCTGACAAAACTTACATCTCTGGATCTTTCTGGTAACTCCTTGAAGGGGAAAATCCCACAGGAGATACTTAGTATTCCCTCTCTGACGGTACTTCTCAACCTCTCCAACAACGTTCTAAGTGGCCCTATTCCAACACAGATAGGGAACTTGAATACCCTCGTCACAATCGACCTATCAATGAACAATCTCTCTGGTGAAATCCCAGACGCTCTCAGCAGTTGTGTCCAACTGAATTTTCTATACTTGCAAGGAAATATTTTGCAAGGACACATCCCAAAAGGTTTATCTTATTTGAGAGACCTTGGAATGTTGGATCTTTCTGATAACAACTTAGCAGGACCCATACCTGAGTCCCTCGAGAACCTCAAATTTCTAACGTACCTGAACCTCTCCAACAACAACCTATCTGGTCCTGTGCCTAATACAGGTATCTTTTCCAATGCCACTGTATTATCGCTCACAGGTAATAGCATGCTATGTGGAGGTCCTCCATTCTTGCAGCTCCCTTCATGCCCATCTATAGGTTCACACCAGGCTTCCCAGCATCGACGTCGTGTCATACTCTTTTGCATGGTTGGAACTTTGGTCTTCTTCATGTGCTCCCTAACTGCATGCTACCTCATGAAGACAAGAATCAAACCAAATAGTGTTGATCAAGAAGCCAGATTTTACAATGAGAAGCATGAGAGGATATCCTATGCTGAGATAGATGCAGCAACTGAGTCATTCTCACCAGCAAATTTGATAGGT
Source organism: Avena sativa (assembly GCA_916181665.1). NCBI lineage: Eukaryota > Viridiplantae > Streptophyta > Magnoliopsida > Poales > Poaceae > Avena > Avena sativa. Next base: position 129,788,341 of record OV702283.1, on the reverse strand, counting down.
TCTGGAAGTTTTGGCAATGTGTACACTGGAACTCTAAATCTTGATGAATGTGTATCTATTGTAGCAATCAAAGTTCTCAATCTTGGCAAACGAGGAGCTAACAGAAGCTTCTTGAGAGAGTGTGAAGCCCTAAGGAAGATTCGACACCGGAATCTTGTCAAGGTGATCACTGTTTGTAGCAGTTTGGACCGTAATGGTGATGAGTTCAAGGCACTTGTCCTGGAATTTATCTGCAACGGGAATTTAGAGGAGTGGCTGCATCCAAACACAACAACTAACAGCATGACCTTTAGAAGACTAAGCTTGATGGAAAGGCTATGCATTGCTCTTGATGTTGCGGAGGCATTGGAATATCTTCACCATCAAATTGAGCCATCCATAGTTCACTGTGATATCAAACCATGCAACATACTTCTAGATGATGACATTGTCGCACATGTTACCGACTTTGGTCTAGCAAAGATAATGCATACTGAACAATGCAAGCGCAGTGCTGGTGGAACTGAAAGCAGCTTGTGATTAAAGGCACAATTGGATACGTCGCACCAGGTTAGCAATGTTTTTAGACTGGAACTATTACTGTTGCATCTTGATAATTTCGTAGCTGGTTCATATTCTTAGATAAACTGATAATGTGGTTAGTGTGTCCTAAAGATCTAAATAAATGTGCCATATCAGTATATTATTTTGCTAAATTGAATTCTTTAGTGCAGTTTGCCAAATTTATTTCTTAGACTCTTAGTCATTGTGTAGCCATCATCCAGTAACATCTTTGTTTATATGCTTGCCAGAGTATGGCTCAGGATCTGAAGTCTCCACAGCTGGTGACGTATATAGCTACGGTGTCTTGCCGTTGGAAATATTTACTGGAAGAAAGCCAACTGTCAGTTTCTCAGATGGTGCGACAAGTCTCGTCAGCTATGTCAAGATGGCCTATCCTGACAATCTACTGGAAATACTTGATGATAGTGCAACGTACAGCGGAAACACGCAGCATATCATGGATATATTCTTGTGTCTGTTTAAGCTGGGTATAGCTTGCTGCGAGGATTCCCCAAGGCGCAGAATGAAGATGAACGATGTAGTGAAGGAACTGAATGCCATAAAGAAGGCCTGCTCCGCTCGTATGCCTGTTCATGGATTTCGAGCAGCCGCCTGATCCGGACGAGCAATGAAGTGTTAAAGTCATCTCTGCAGCTCTGCTATTGTCACCATGCGAGTCATCGTGTTTAGGGAAGCCTGCTTGCGGTGATTCTGAAGTCACCATTTTACTTTCCATTTTTTCATCCTTTATGTTCAGCTTTTCTCGTATCTAGAATATGCAAGAGTCATGTGTCTTGTATTACGATCCTCATGGAATAAGCCTGGTGACATTTTTTTACGAGACCTGGAACCAATTTTCACTGCATAGAGACTGTCGTGTGGCTCCTACTTCTAACATGATATCTACATAGATGCTGATTAAAAATGTTTGTAAATTGCTTGTTGCCTGCCTTTGGTTCATGAGTAAGTACTCTGCAGGCGTATCCTGATTTGGAAAATTCCATGGGCCTCTCTTTACCAATTTATATTTTTGCTCATGAATCGCTTCTTAGATCTTAAGATCCTTGTGTAAGTATCTGTTGCTTGATGCAGTTAGTATGAAAGAATTTTGTGGTTGACCAATTAAGGACTGTGACTATGAAATCAAGCGAATCGGACCGCTCTTCAGGCTCACAAGTCTGCTAATGAAAACACCATTGCGTGTGTATGAGTAATAGTTGCAGGTTACGTTACTGATTCTTTTGCTTAATGGCCTTTGCGTGCTTGCTTTATTGGTGAAGCAGCTTTGCCCGTTGTAGAAACGTGGGCAGTCTGCTTCAATGGTGAAGCTTTGTACTTTTGTGGGCTACATCCTGAAGGAGTGATGAAGTGTACAAATTCAGTGAAAAAAAATAAAAAAGACTTTCGTGGAGTCTGTCAGACAACCTCTGGGCCAGCCTGCACAGGCTTGAGCCAGGCAGGAACGATCCTCTACAGCCACAGGATGGCTCCCATCAGGAGATCCTGAAGAGCAGTAGTACGATCCTATAGAACATCAACGAGACTTTAGTGCTTGCCTCCTTATTGGTAAAGGATGCAGCAGTGCGATCCTATAGAACAGATCCTGTTCAAGTAATGTCGTGCCACAAGTGCTTGCTCTCCACTTTATAAGCTGGTCTAACTGTTACTAGAGTTCCGAGGTGGGACTAAACCCCGGGCATCTGGCGCTGCCGCGCGCGTCCTGGAGAAAGAGCTTTAGGAGGAGTCGTGGGTCTTGGCCCATCCAATCTGTTGGCGGGATTGAGATAAACGGAGCCTGGCCCATCTGAGCATTGTTTGTCTCGTGTTGCGCTTCTGTTTTTGCCGAGTCCACTGAACCCGTCCCCTTCTCCCCGGCCGCTGTACGGAACACGGCCCGAAGACTCGCCGGCGGAGCCAGCCCCTCCTCGCCGAGACAACCGCTTCTGCTGGCTGGACGAGGCCGTCGCGCCCTCGCCGCTTGGGAGCTCCACATGGGAGAGCCAGAGGTGCGTAGAGAACAATTAAATCATTTGCTCCTCCCCCAATTTTGCCCCCGCGTCGCCATTGCAAGTACCTGCCACCAAGAGACCACCGGACCCGCCGGCAACCTCCAGGATCTCTCCATTCTGCTGCATTTGTTCTTGGCGCACTTATGCTGTTCGCATGCACGTAACGTGTTCGACCAATGTCCTGGTCCAGTAGTTCACGCGGTGGCCGCAAGAGCTCTGCCTTGTTTAATTCTTGTAAACCAAGTGGAAATTTAACTGATTATCGCTTATGTTGCGCCCTCTGAGAAGTGAAGTGTCAGTTTCTGAAAAAAGAATCTTACTTCGTACCACTTACCTTTTATATTATGATTCTGAACTAAAGAAACTCGTTTTCTTTCTATTGCTACTTACCCGTGATGAATATTTAGCACCTACGTAACAATGCCTCCATCACTGTCAATCACTGCTCCGGGTATATAATAATGTTCAAATAGCGTCAGCGAGTGCCTAAGCAAAGCTCACTTACATTATTTTCTGTTAAGAACATAATACACGTCTAGCTCTTTTCATCAGTTCAGACTTTTGGTTTAGATGGCTAGTGCATCAATCCAATATGTTATCAGGGCCAAGAGGTCTCAAGTTCAAGACCCTGCTCACGCAGTTTATAAAAAAAAAGATTCTGCGGCCTCTGCATCGAACCCACGCTAAGGACTAAAATAGCCTAGACATAAGGGGGAGTGTTAAGAATATAATACACGCCTAGCTCTTTCCATCAGTTCGGACTTTTGGTTCAAATGGCTAGTGCATCAATCCAATATTTTCAATATAAGAAAGAGAGTTGACACCTGGCTTAGAGTAGATGTTTAATTACACTTTTGGCTTATCATCCATGGATTCGAACAATTTGCAGGTCAACGTCTCTTTCTTTGCCCCCTTCCTCGCACCTTTGATCTCGTATTTTACTGGCATATTGCAGTAGCTGCTCCGACTCTGACTTACTGTTCATGGTTCAGAACACACACAATGCAATGTTCTTGCTACACAATTCAACTTTGAATTCTTAACACTCATTAAGTGCATAATGTTTTCTCAAGCAAGGCAAAAGTAGCTGCATACATGAAATGGATGGTCTGTTTCTTTTGCAGGAAGCGCACGATGTAGACAGGCTCAGCATGCTGACCGATGACATCCTATTGTGTATCCTGGGGAGAGTTGACCATGCCGCGGCAGCAAGGACCAGTGTGCTGTCGAAGCGGTGGAGGAACCTGCCTTGGTTGCTCCCGGAGCTCAACCTCCATGTCAAGGATTTCCTGCCTGCCCCATACCCAGACCCCACTGAGGCGCAGCGCATGGGTCGAGCAATGGCGTCTCTAACCAAATCCATCCGCAGTTTGCTGGGTAACCGCCACAGCAAATGCATTCTCATAAGACTTTCACTTGCGCTATACATGACCGGCAACCGCTCGCGTGACATTGGACTGCTAGTCAGCGACGCCATCGGCAAAGAGATGGTAAAAGAGCTGCACATTGCCATAGTTGATGAGAAGGGGCCCAACGACTGCGAAAATGAGGATATGCTAAGGCAGGCTCTGAGGGTCAGCGCGTTTTTTGGCACCTATCCCGGTGTGCTTCGTTGCCTCACAAGGCTCCATCTAGTCAATGCGTGCTTTGCTAAATCGGATATATATCACTTACTGTTTGACTGCTGCAGCAAACTGCAGCACCTTAGTATCAACCATTGCGATACTGGGGACCGTTCAGTATGGCGGATAGATGCGCCCAATTCAAAACTCAGAACGCTCGAAATCTACTTTCCCTGCTGGCAGAGAATTGAGGTGCTCTGCCTTCCAAAACTTGAGAGGCTGTGTTGGGAGGGTTGGTTTTATTTCCATGCTCCCTTGTGTTTTGGTTCTGTTCCAGCTCTCGAGGAATTGTGCCTCTTCAATCCGGCAACTCCTGATCAAAGTGACTTCAGTTTGAGCGAGGTTCTGCATGGTACTACAAACATACATACTCTGACATTAAACTTCATAGGAGAAAAGGTAAATTGATATTTATTTATTTCATGCACTTCACATATTTCTATGGGTAGATGATGTACTGTGAATGTGCTTCTAACTACTATGAATAAAATCAGCAAGAATTTTGATGTAACACAAGTTGGATATGAACTAGGAATATAATCATGCTAGTTTTACCTGTGACATCTCTTGATCCAGATATTTGCCTTTGTTTACAAATCGCCAGGAAGCATCTGATTTGTTAGCAAATGTATTAACCTGGTCAGCACATAATTTCCCTCCATACATGCAAACTGTGTCATTCTGTGCTTGTATATTACTCCCTCCGTTTCAAAATATAAGATGTTTTAGGTTTGTGAAGAAAATGAATCTAGACTTCTTTTAGTGTATAGATTCATCCCAAAGTTGAGTGAACCTACATACTAAAACAAGTCTAGATTCATCTTCTTCACAAACCTAAAACATCTTATATTTTGAAACGGAGGGAGTACCAGATTTGGATACAACCAGAAGGAAAGCAACTCCGCGGTGCATTCAGCAGGCTTAGGAAGCTGTGTATTCATGGCATCTATATTGAATTTGACCTGTTCTGGACAATAAATCTCCTTGAAGCTGCTCCATCTATTGAGACATTTGATGTTGAGGCACTTCTACTCATTCCTTTTCAGTTTCTTACTAAAACAGGTACAAGGCTTTTCCAATATAACTTATAAATTAAGAACACCACCACAATAGAGACCCGGTGCTTATAACTTCTTTCAGTTTAGAACAGGCTCTCTTTGTCTTGAAAAATAAGTGTGATTGGAACCCTACTATACCCTTTATGATTAGGTTTTTATGCTTCATACTGTCATACAGGTATACGAACATCCCTGTGAAGATGTTACAGAGGGACGAAGAAGAACTTTCGGTGATCCGAGAGTGAAACCTTCATGGGAGATGCCTCGGTTCACAAGCTCTTGTAAGTGGCAGTTGAAAGAACTCCAATTTGTTGGCTTTAGGCCCGGCCTAGAGCAACATACCTTGTTTATTCATGCTGTCATGGATCGAGCTCCAAACTTGAAGACGGTTCTTATAAAGACTATGAAGAGTCATGTGAACGTTGTGAGGCATTGGTTCCAAGGCCTTCTCCGATAGGAGGCACCTTTCCGAGGAACAAAGCTGAGCAAGAAATGATTGTCAAGCAGATAATTTTTAGCAGCAGTTATTCGATTTGTGGCACTTACTGAAATTTGAGTGATTTCCTTTTGTTGTATATCGAACGTGAGCGCAAATTCATTTACTATTGGCGGCTTGTCTTCGCATTCTGCAACCCAAAGCAGGGAACTTAACAACCATACCTGTTTGATGAAGGATGGCTTCAAGCTGTGTCATGGCTGGGACGGTCTGATACGTTTCACAGCAAAATCTGATTACTCGTCGCCGTGCTGATTACAGAGCAGGTGGATGAGAGATGCAAAGCCGTATTTTTGCTGTGTCTATCTTCTTCATAATTTACTAGTATTAACAGATTCTTCTGTTCTGCTTGTCAAAGTTGGGATTCAATTCTAAGTTCAAAATTTATGATGTGACGACTCTGTTTCAGTGTTTTCGAAAAGAACTACTCCCTCCGTTTCAAAATAGATGTCTCAGATTTTTCAAAATTTGGATAAATCTATATACTAAATGATGTTAGATTCATTCAAATTTTGACAAATCTAAAACATCTATTTTAAGACGGAAGGAGCACCACTATGATTATCATGATTGTGTGTGCTACGTTTCTACCACTTGAGCAAGGTTTATATGGTTGCTTTCGGATGCATAATTTAACCAGCGGTTAAATCTATGTTGATAGCTTGTGTAGAACTTTCTAGTGAATATTTGGAACAGAAAAAGACAAGAATACCCTAGATACCCCTAGTTATAGTTGTACTTCCCTGAAATTAAGTCAGTTATCAAAGAAAAGGAAGCTAAGTCAGTTATCAAAGAAAAGGAAGGTAAGACTGTTATTTCTAGACGGAGGGAGTACTAAAAAAGGAAAAGAAGCTGGTGTATACATCAGTAAGGAGAGACGGTACAAACTTCATGGCACCGAGCTGGTGTATACATATGTAAAGAGAGACAACTTCTTTTAAGCTTATAATGGGGCATTTCAGTGTTAATAACAAAATCCAAAACTGGAACACCGAAAGCAGAACAACGAGAAATTGTAAGAACATACAATTGCAGAAGCATTAAAGAACAAAAGTACAGCACTCAAAAACGGTATTCGCAAATTCAGGGCTCACTTATTCATTCATTCCAAAGTTCTACCAAATCTGTGGCACCACAGCAGAGCACAAGTTCATAGACACAAACATAAGACTGAACACATCACGTTAAGTAACAAAGACAGGACCAGACAGGACACGCTGACAAACTCCGTTGGAAGATGATACGGGAGGCACCGGACTTTGTGAAACCAAACGCAGAAGCAACTCCATGGCCAGGCACTTACTGGCCACCACGGAGACGGAGCACCAGGTGAAGGGTGGACTCCTTCTGGATGTTGTAGTCTGCCAGAGTGCGCCCATCCTCAAGCTGCTTACCAGCAAAGATCAGACGCTGCTGGTCCGGGGGGATGCCCTCCTTGTCCTGAATCTTCGCCTTCACGTTGTCAATGGTGTCTGAAGACTCAACCTCAAGTGTGATGGTCTTGCCAGTGAGGGTCTTGACAAAGATCTGCATGCCACCGCGAAGGCGGAGCACCAAGTGGAGGGTGGACTCCTTCTGGATGTTGTAGTCCGCAAGGGTGCGGCCATCCTCAAGCTGCTTGCCGGCAAAGATAAGGCGCTGCTGGTCCGGGGGGATGCCCTCCTTGTCCTGGATCTTGGCCTTCACGTTGTCGATGGTGTCGGACGACTCAACCTCCAGGGTGATGGTCTTGCCAGTGAGGGTCTTGACGAAGATCTGCATGCCACCACGGAGCCGGAGCACCAGGTGGAGGGTGGACTCCTTCTGGATGTTGTAGTCGGCAAGGGTGCGGCCATCCTCGAGTTGCTTGCCGGCAAAGATGAGGCGCTGCTGGTCTGGAGGGATGCCTTCCTTGTCCTGGATCTTCGCCTTGACATTGTCGATGGTGTCAGACGACTCGACCTCAAGTGTGATGGTCTTGCCAGTGAGGGTCTTCACAAAGATCTGCATCTGCAAGTACAAAGTAGACAGGGCCAGAATAAGGCACAGTAAACGAGAAAATCTGCAGAACATGACCAATTCATAAACGAATTCATGAACAAGGAGGCAACGATCCAACAGATATAATCCTAAATACGAATCAACAATTTATATAAATAGGAAATTGAAAAAAAAGGGCATGGCTTCGCATGTTTTAGCAGGTGCAAGTTGGAACAAGTTACAAAATTTAGATGAATCAACAACAATATCGTCAGACCCACATGATTTTCAGCAAAACTACAGATCAAGCAACTAGGTAGTAGGCATATGCGGAAAATAAAGGGTAAACACCCTGAGCGCTATAATGTCAGAAACTTAAGGTTTAGTAGCAATCGAGCGGAGTCAACCAATTACAGCTAGATAGATGAACAGAGTAGACATCAATCGAATCTCAAATACGCAGATCTACTCGACAATCCAGGTTAATCGAGAGAGATTTGAATCTAACAACAACAGCTAGATAGATGAACAGGATCGACATCAATCGTGTCTCAAATTGGCAGATCTACTCGACAATCCAGGCTAATCGAAAGGGATTTCACGACATCCAACCGCGGAGCCGAATCAAGAGCAATCCATCAACAATAATATCTATCGCCTCAGCCAGCTGATCGGCAGATGTATTCCAAGGTACTACTCAACTAACAACAATCACGGAACAAGCGGAAAAGGAGAAGCGATCAGAAACTCATAGTACCTTGAGGAGAGGAGGAGGAGAGAGCCTTTGCTTCGATCGCGCAGAAGGTTCGATTGGATGGGGATTGGATGCGTGGAGAGGAGACCGGAGGGGGTGGGGATATATAGTCGGGACGGAGGAAGAGTCCCGTGAGCCTACGGCAGTGGTGACGAATAGACCAAGGTTGCGTGATCCGTCTCCACCACGCAATTCCAGGGAAGAAGCCAAGAAGGGGAGAGCGGCCGCTGCGGAGAGACCCAGGTGACGCCGTTCCTGCCGTTTGGGGTTTGACTTGTTTTTTCCAAAGTCTAAGAGCATCTTCACTCCTTGGTTGTTGAACTAGGGCCAAAATCCGGATTAAATTTTGACCGGACGAAACTTAATTTCGACCTGAAAACAACGGGTTTTCTACTCGCATTCTCATGCTGAGTTCTCGCGTTTGGTTAAAATTCAGACGAGTTTAGCAAATTTAGGCGGATTTCATTAAGATGGGCTAATATAGGCGGATTACATAGAATTTAAACTAGATAATAAACTAAAACATTTAAAAAGGCTGTCGCCGTAGCCTTCGCCGATGCCGCCGCCGTCGCCGCATCTACTTGCGGAAGTTGTTGTAGAAGGACGTGTAGCCGGGATCGGCCCTGCCGTCGTCCTGGCCGTCGTTGTCGCTCGGCGGCTGTGGCGGCCGGGAGCTCCCTTGAACGGCGGAGCCGCACCTGCGAGTGCCGCGGCGCAGTCGCCTCATGTATCCGAGATATTGGGCTCGGACGTCGAGCAGCGTCGTGGGCGCACGCCCTTCATGCTGCCATCGGTGGACGCGGTCGAGCTGCACAATATGCTGGGCGCATCTATTCAGGTATGTCCAGTCCCCGAGGATCTGCTCGCTGAATTTCAGCGGGTAGATTCTTATTGCTTTTTATTGTCTAGTCCCCGAGTGGCTAGTCGCTGAATTTCAGCAGCTAGGCACTTAGGAAATTTTTCGATGTCCAGTCTCTAAGTGGGTGGTCGCTGAATTTCTTTCGTCTTTGCAGGTCCTCAGCGTGAATATGCGGAGCGCCTGGCCACAAAGGAACGTCTGGAGCGCGACCTCCGATCCATGTAGGAGGTGAACCAACAGCTGCAGACGACCGCGGGTAGGTGTTCGAACTACCTTCTCCATTCCTTGCTTGTGCTTGATTGGGGTCTCACCCATGATTTGTTGCAGAGGGGCATTCTGCCACGGTTGCCAAGGACCGCGAGGGTTTTGTTCCGGCCGGTGAGTTGGAGGCTGCCCAGTCGTCATTGACCGCCGTAGAGAAACGGGTTACCGAGCTGGAGAAGGAGCTCAAGGCCGCCAAGACGGAAGCGAGCTCGGCGGAGGATAGGGCCAAGGCTGTTGTCGTTGCCACGGCCGACGAGCGGAAGGTTTCCGATGCTCTTGTCGCAGGGCTGCAGGACGATTTGTCGGGTCTTCAAGATTTCATCACGGGGCGTTGTCGTCCCCTCATTGGTGAGTTCCTGAGACTTGTGGTTGTTGTGTCAGCGAGTCCCCGAGCATGCGGGTCGCTTATGCCGGCGAGTCCCCGAGTGGGTGAGCCCGGAGTTGTGCGTCCTTCTGACGCTAAATTGTTGTTGATTGCAGGGAAGATACTCGATGACGAGACCGAGACGCAGACGTATGACGCTAGGCAGTGCGTCACCATGCTGGTGGATTCTTCCGCCCTCTCGGCGACTTGCATTCGCGCGTATCTCCAGGAGATATCGCCCACGGAAGTGATTCCGAGCGAGGTCACGGAGGTGTGGCGCTACCTGGAGAGGGCGCCGACGGTGGTCGAGTACATGTCGCGGTCGGCCTTCCGCTGCGGGGCTGCGACTGCGTTGAGCCTTGGGCTTGCGCACTTCCCCGACGACTTCGACCTTGACGACGTCACTAGCGGGTACCCATCGGCGACCGGCTCGGTGGAAATTGCCGAAGTCCTGAAGTTGACCACGAAGGCAGCTGTGTACTCTGAGCGGGTGCTGGCGATGGGAGACCTCCTGCCATACCAAGAGACGGTCGTTGCTTCGAACGACGCCGAGCCGACGCACCGCGACTTCAAGATGGAGCAGTCGTTCCGGTCGGTGATGTCAGGTAGCTTGACGACGTACCCTTCGAAACCGTGGGTCCCCTTTATCCGTGTTCGTGGTGGCGGTGGCGCGTCGTCTTTGAAGCCTGCAGAGTAGATAGCTTGTCGATTGGCGTCAGTAGAAATAAGTGTATCTCTGCCCTTGTAATCAAACAATATTTTGTTGCCGTAGGGAATGGAAGTATTCTTGAGTCAGTTTTGATTTGGGTTTGTATTGTTTTGTTGTGTGAGTCCCCGAGGGTGTCAGCCCTTTAATGGGGTTTACCTCATATTTTTCTGTGTATGTTTGTTTGTATACTGTTAGTTCGTTGAGGTCGACTCGCCGTGTCTTGGGAAGCCAGTCGCTTGGCGACCCCAAGGGGTGCTCTGTACTTAGCCGTTTTCCCGGATGCGAACGGGGTCGGTTGGACGAGTCCCTGAGCGTCGTACTTAGCCGTTTTCCCGGATGCGAACGGGGTCGGTTGGACGAGTCTCTGAGCGTCGTACTTAGCTGTTCTAGTCGCATGCCTAGGGTAGGTGAGGATAGAGCACGTTTTACTTGGCGCGTCACTCCGCCTGACTCGAGGAGCCAGTCACATGGCGAGTCCAGGGCGCGCTCTCATACTTGGTGTGTTCCCGATCCGCGTGGGTTTGGTCTGGCGTGAGTCCCCGAGCGTGGTACTTGACCATTCGAGTCGTTGCGCCGAGGATGCGGAGGACCAGGTCGCTGTGATAAGCGAGTGCTATTGTCTTGGCCCAATAGGTCAGTCGAGCGGGGCGACTCCGAAAGGGGCTTCGGGTTGGCGTTTTTCGTGGACGACGCAAGGCCCAAATTTCGTCGATGCCCTTGCATCGCACTACTTGGTCGTGCTGGTCGCGCAACCAAGGGTTGACTTCTGTGATTAGCGTAATGTTGTATTTACGAGTGCGAAAGGCACAAGAGTTGGAGAGTAGACACAATTTGTGCGAGTTGAATAGTTTTATTGCATGGCGGAGGGAATACATGTCGGAGTTCTAGGTGTAGAACTTCCTTAGGAGGTTTACATTCCATGGTCGCTTGACGTCAAGTTGTCCGTCGCCTTGGACGTCGATGAGTTAGTAGGCGTCGTTGCCAAGGACTCGCCCTATGACGAGTGGTCCTTCCCATGGGGGAGAGAGCTTGTGCATGCCCTTCTTGTCCTAGATCAGTCGCAGGACCAGTTCGCCCTCCTAGAAGGTGTGCGTCCGGACTTGGTGGCTATGGTAGCGGCGGAGTCCTTGCTGGTAGATGGCGGTGCGTGAGCGAGCCAGGTCGTGTGCTTCGTTGAGTTGGTCGACCCCGTCTTGGCGTGCGAGCTTGTTCTTGACCTCCGTGTAGTTGACGACACGAGGCGAGTCATGCTCGAGGTCAGTCAGCATGACAGCCTTGGCACCATACACCATGAAGAAGGGCGTGAACCCAGTCGATCGATTGACGGAGGTGCGAATGCCCCAAATAATGGAGGGGAGCTCTTCAACCCAGCTTCTCGGAGTTAGATCGAGGGGAACTTGCAGTCATGGCTTGAGGCCGTGGAGGATGCTCTGGTTGGCACGTTCCGCCTGGCCGTAGGACTCCGGGTGGACGACTGAAGCGAGGTCGAGCCGTATGTTGTGCTCCTCGCAGTATTCTGCCATGGCGCCCTTGGCGAAGTTGGTGCCATTGTTCGTGATGATGTTGTGTGGGAATCCGTAGCGGTAGATGAGCTCGCAGAGGAATTTGGCCGCGGTCTTCCCGTCGCACTTGCCGACCGGCTTGGCCTCCACCCACTTGGTGAATTTGTTGACTGCGACTAGGAGGTGGGTGTAGCCGGAGGGGGCCTTCTTGAAGGGGCCCACCATGTCCATGCCCCATACGGCGAATGGCCAGGTGATAGGGATGGTCTTGAGCGCCGAGCTGGGTACGTGCGTCTGGTTGGCGTACTTCTGGCACCCGAACACAGTGTTGGACGATGTCAACCGCGTCGGCATGCGCGGTGAGCCAGTAGAAGCCGTGTCGCATGGCCTTGGCAACCAGGGACCTGGTGTCGGCGTGGTGGCCGCAGTTTTCGGCGTGGATGTCTTGGAGGATCTTGCGTCCTTCCCCAGGTTGCATGCAGCGTTGGAACACGCCTATTATGCTACGCTTGTGGAGCTCGCCGTTGATGATGACGAAGGATTTGCAACAGCGCACGATCATGCGTGCCTTAGTCTCGTCTGCTGGCAGGGTTCCACCCTCTAGGTAGGCGATGTACGGCGCGGTCCAGTCGCTAGGTTCGGCGACCATGGCGACCAGGGCAGGCTCTGGTTGCAGCGGGATCCCGAGGTCGATCTCCTTCGGAGGAGATATGGAGGGCTTGTGGATGGTGTCGAGGAAGACGCTGGAGGGTGGCGTTAGTCAAGCCAACCCGATGCGAGAGAGGGAGTCGGCCTCCTCGTTCTTGTGCAGGTCGATCCACTCGATGGAGTAGCCGGCAAAGTGGGCCCCCAGCTGGTCCACTGCTTGGCGGTATGCCGCCATGGTAGGAGAGACGGCATCGCAGGTGCCAGCAACTTGCGCGGCAACGAGGTCGGAGTCGCCGTAGCATCGTAGGCGATTGACGTTCATCTCCTTGGAGGCTCGCATGTCGTGAAGGAGGGCCTCATACTCGGCCATGTTGTTGGTGCAGGGGGTGAAGTCGAGGTACATCATGTAGCGGAGCTTGTCGCCTTTGGGTGAGGTGAGTATGATTCCTGCCCTGGTGTCGTCGTGTTCTTGGACCCGTCGAAGTGGAGCGACCAGTAGTGGAGGTACGACAACTTCTCTGGCTGCTGCGCCTCCTCCCAGTCGGCGAGGAAGTCCGCCAGAGCCTGCGACTTGATCGCCTTGCACGACTCGTACTTGATGTTGTGGACGCCGATCTCGACGTCCCACTTGGCGACTCGCCCAGTCGCCTCGCGGTTGTGGATGATGTCCTACAACGGTGCGGAGGAGAAGACCGTGATTGGGTGCTCCTGGAAGTAGTGTGGTAGCCGCCGCTGGGCTCAGAAGACTGCGTACACCAGTTTCTGGTATTGCGGGTAGCGATGTCACGATTCGGTGAGGACCTTGCTGATGTAGTATACTGGGCATTGTATGCGGTGATCCTTGCCCTCCTCTGGTCGCTCGACTATCATGACGGCGCTGACGACTCGCTCGGATGTCGTGACGAACACGAGCATCGGCTCCTTGTCGATGGGGGCAGCGAGTAACGGTGCCGCGAGTAGCACTTCTTTGAGTGCATGGAGCGTGTCGTCTGCCTCCTTGTCCCACTGGAACATGGGGTTCTTACGTATTAGGCGGTAGAGGGGCATTTGTTGGGGATATGCTATATGGGTATCCTCATAGCATGTCTCTTATCCGGATAAACCCGGGTGGCCCACAGTTGGTAGCATGGCCCATGGCCTACTGGGCGGCCCAGTTAGATGGATCTAGAAGGGAGGCCCATGCCGGATAAAGGAAGGCTACAGAGGAGTCACCGACGTACCCAGAGCCTTGGAGTGCAAGACACGCTAGACTAGTTGTAAGCAGTGTAGGACTCCGTAACCTGTCCGGCTAGGACTTTTCCCTGTAACCCTAGGACCTAGCGACTATATAAGTCGAGCCTATGGGATCCTTTAGGGCACGATAACTTAGACTCTATAGTCACCTCGCACAGCGAACCAATCCCTGTAACTCGGCGATTTGCCCTTATAGTGATTTATAGCAGGAGTAGGATTCCGCCACCGTTGTGGGATCTAAACCTCGGTAAGTTGTGTTACCTCGTACCCGTCAACCGTCCGCCTTCCCCCACGTCTCTAAACATGCACTGTGAGTACCCCTCCATGGTGTACTCGTCGGCAATACCACGACAGTTGGCGCCCACCGTGGGGCAAGAGGCGCTTCAGGCTCTTCAGCGGGCGAGGACCAAGATCTTCGCGGGAATCGGTGAAACCGTAGCCATCAGTCGTGTTCTCTTCTCCGGCAACGTTCTGATCATCCCTCCCGATGAATTCTGGATCCCGCGAAGACGAACCCTACGCAGTGCTCGATCGTCCCCATCGGAGATATACATCTCTTCATCGATGAAACCGACTCAGACACTAGTTCCCTCGGAGTCGGAGGAGCGTCAAGACCCGCACGGACCGCCTATGGGCAGGATACGTTCGCGGAAGGATCGATGTCGGATCTCTCCTCGGAGTTTGCCGGCAAAGATCGGAAAAATTTAAGGCCCACCCAAACCGCCCCTGTGCAGGATATAACAGTGGAAGATCGTTGCAAGTCCGTCGGCTTTGTCCGTGCGTCTGGACAGCAGAGATCCAAGTTCGTCAGAGTGGTGACCATCTTCGATCTGGCATGCTGCGTTCAGAGAGAGGGCGAAAACCCCCACGATTACCTTGCCAGGTCTCCGTATACGGGCCGATCTGGCGCATTACACCAATGATGATGCCATGTATCACTTTGTGGAAGGACTGGACCAAGGTACGCTTCTCCGGCATTCGCTAAGGCGGCAGCAGGCTTCAAGATGCCTCACCTTCAAAAGCATGGTGAACACCATCAACAACTACACGGAGGCTGAGGAGGCAGCTCAGACAGCCCTCGCGCTCATTGATGGAGCCCCTCCGCCTCCGCCTCCACCCCCGCCGCCACCGCCTCCGGCCGCTATCGCCGCAGCTACGCCACCGCCTCCAGTCATCGTCGTTGCTGCTGCACCTCCACCCCCCATCATCGAGGAAGCCCCGGCACCCTATGACTTCGTGATTGACGTGCTCTACGCTGACTTCAGCACAGATTGAGAGGAGATAGACTTCAGCCCGGAGGAGCTAGACTCTACCATGCGGGAGATGGAGGAGGATTACAAGCGCGACGAGTAGGCCAACAACACCGTCATGTCCCAAGAGGTGTTCGTTACCATTGGGACGGCGATGAATGAAGATCAACCTGGACGAGATCCGCCTACAGCGCTGGACAAAGGGAAGGGACCACCTGTTGCTGTCGACAATGATCGTGCAACTTTCATGCCCCCTCCGCCTAACCCAGTGCAGCACCCGCTGGAACTCGGCACCAGTCCGAGAAACAACAACACCGCAAACCCACCGCCTCCGGCATCTATGTCTATTGCGGCCCAATTCACTCCAGCTGATAGAGTGATGTACGACAATCTCCTCGTCAAGCCCATGACCGTGGCTCATATTCGCAATGTCGTCCAGCTCGACGAGAAGCGACAACAGCTGCTGGAGGAAGCGCAGGCCATCGCGGAGCAAGGCGCAAAGCTAGGTCGAGATCTGGCCAACACGCAGAAGTCAATAGAGAAGGCTAGAGCAATGGAGGCCGAGTACAAGACTCTGCTGCAGCAGCAGAAGGCTAAGAAAGCTCCAGCTCACGTCATCAACGATCCTGGTGTATGACAAAACCTAGGATGGGCTCCCTCAAAGCCGGCACAGGCCAAGCCATATATTGACAGTGAAGGCAGACAGGTGATGCCTACTCCTCTCCTCAACCTCGCCGTCGCCAAGACCCTTCTAGAGAAGGATAGATCACTCGAAGCAGTGAACCAGGTCTATGACCTAGTGTCCAAGGCGGTGAAACAGCAGGAAAGGCCACCTCTCAAAGGCTTGAGTCTGACCCAGCGTTTTGCCAGTCTAGCCAGCATAAGCCGCCAAGGTACAGATCTCCACTTGATGTCGGGTCTCAGACGGGTTCGTTAGAACGAAGACGGAGGGATGCGCGCAACAGGAAGGATGCTATCCCCATATCATCCGACCATGGGGCAAGGCCCAACCTCGTCTCCATCGCTACCGCCCCGTTCCCCCCGACATCGCGAAGATACCAAGGCTCATCGTCGCACGGATATGCCTCCGCCAAGGCAGAGCGGCATCGTCATCCGCGACAACACAGAGCAGACCCGTCATGACGGAGAGCGCAACCAAGGACACAAGAGCAGGTCACGCCACGATCCTCCATGTTCGACAAGCGTGAGGCGTCGTAGGAGGGTAATAGCAAGAAGGCTAACCCACCGCCACCTCCGCTCCGTCGCCACCAAGCAGCCACCATGGCAGAGGAGGCCCGCGTCGTTCACGCAGCCCATCCCCTAATGGCAAGAACAAGAAAATAAGCCTGGAGCCATATGATGCACGTTCGCGTCTGAACAAGATCCACAAGGCCCGGGAAGGACCATACCTGGGACCACGTTGCTTTGGACCTGTGATACGGTTTGCAACTTACCCCAAAGGTTTCCGGATTGACAAGACCATCAAGCCCTATGACGGCACCACCAAGCCAGCTACGTGGTTGCAGGACTATAGCAACGCGGTGGAGATCGCCGGGGGTAACCCCAACGTCCCGTCAAGTACCTCCCATTGATGTTGGCGGGCACGGCCCGCCAATGGATTGATGACTTGCCGGAAAGATCCATCTGCAATTGGTTGGACATGCAACAAGTGTTCACCAAGAACTTGGAGGGTACGTACAAACATTCCTGCACTGCTGGCGATCTACGGCGGTGCGTGCAGGAGAAATACGAGACATCTCGCGCCTACCTCTCTCGCTGGCTGGATATGAAGAATTACTACGCAGGAGTGCACGCTCAGAACGCCATGGCCGCCTTCATCGATGGGTTGGAAAGGGGCATGTTGCTCCGACATAAGCTGAAGCGCTTGCAGGACAATCACCAGCTAGATCTGAACCAGATGATTCAGTTGGCCAGTGAGTTCGTAGCTGCCGACGACGATGCTCGCGGCTCCCTGCCGGCAACGGTCGTTCCAACTCAGGCTCGGAGGAACAACAGCACAAAGCGGAAGATCCCGCCAGAAGAAAAGCAAAACTCCGACATGGTCGCTAAGACTTTTGCAGGACGAGGTGATGGCGGAAAACGTGGCCGAGGACGGGGAGCTGGTCGTGGGCAGCAGCGAGGCAGTGAAACTACCTCGGCAGCGCTCTGCGTTCCCCAAACCTACAAAGAGTACCGCGATATGTTGTGCCTCCTACACCTCGACGCCAACGGCAAAGCCACCCACACCAATCGCCATTGCAAGTTCGTCAACAACCTCAAGGAGGACCCGGAGTCCGGCTACAAACAAAGTCGAAAGAACAGACCGCGAGGCAAGGGCAAGGGGAAGAAGAAGGAGGAGTCCAAGGATTCAAGTGACATGGACGAGGATGTTGACCCCAAGCACGCCTCCAAGAGCGACGGCAAGGGCAAAAACCCTTCGAGAAGAAGGCGGCAGTTTTCCACACTTTCCTTGGCACCCCCACGTCTGACAACAGAAGACCTCCATGAGGATACTGATGGCTACTCTACCCCCAGTTCCCCAGTTCCTGTACTGGTCGGAGATTCCAATTACTTGGGACAGGAAGGATCACCCAGACCTCATCCCTACGGAGAACCAATACGCCATGGTCATCAACCCCCTGATTAACGGCAACGAGTTCACCAAATGTATGGTGGATAGTGGAAGCAGCATCAACATCATGTACCTGGATACACTGCAGAAGATGAACTTGATGGAGGCAAACCTAAGGCGGACCAACACCATCTTCCACGGTGTAGTTCCTGGTCGGGAGGCTCGGTCCCTTGGGTGCATCACACTTCAGGTCGCTTTTGGTGATGTCAATAATTACCGCCAAGAACGCATGACCTTTGAGGTGGTCCCCTTCAAGAGCGTGTACCACATCATATTCGGCCGCGACATATTCCACACCTTCATGGCCAATCCATGCTTCGTCTACAACATTCTCAAGATACCCGGACCAAACGGTGTCATCACTGTATCCGAAAGCTTTACCAAAGCAAGGGACTGCGAGATTCGAGAAGCAGCCTATGCAGAAGCTGTCCTCTACAACGAAGAATTCAAGGAGATCCATAGCAAGGTCGATGCCTCGGAGATGCCCGCATCGAAGAAACAGATTTTTGACTCCGCCCCAGCATTCAAGGCTGCCATCGAGACCAAGCCGGTGGAACTTGTGGTAGGCGATGCTTCCAAGACCATCGCCATTGGGACGAACCTGGACCCTAAATAGGAAAGCGCGCTTGTCGAGTTCCTCTGTGAGAACAGGGACATCTTTGCTTGGCAACCTGCCGACATGAAATATGTACCTAGGGAACTTGCCGAGCACTGCTTGAATATTGATCCAAAATGTAAACCAGTGAAACAACCTCTACGACGCTTCGGAGACAAGAAGAGACGCGCCATAGGCAAAGAAATAGCTGGGTTAATTAAGGCTAGTTTTATCCGAGAAGTCCTTCACACCCGATGGGTGGCCAATCCTGTACTTGTCCCCAAAAAGGGAACCAAAGAATTAAGAATGTGCGTTGGTTACACCGGCTTGAACAAAGCATGTCCCAAAGATCCGTTTGCTTGGCTCGCATTGACCAAGTCATTGACTCGACGGCTGGCTCGGAGCTTTTGTGTTTTCTCGATGCATACTCAGGATACCACCAGATCAAGATGAGGAAGTCAGACCAATTGGACACTTCGTTCACTACACCCTACGACACGTTTTGCTATGTCACGATGCCGTTTGGGATGAAAAACGCAGGTGCTACGTACCAGCGGACAATGCAATGTTGCATGCATGATCAAATTGGTCGGAACGTTCACGCCTATGTGGACGATATAGCGGTGATGTCTAAAAAATCAAACGACTTAATCTCCGACTTAAAAGAAACCTTTGATAATCTTCGGAAATACAGCATGATGCTTAATCCTAAGAAGTGCGTCTTCGGGGTTCCAGCCGGCAAATTGTTGGGCTTTATCGTTTCTCAGCGTGGAATCGAGGTCAACCGGGAGAAAATCAAGACCATATTAAACATAAAGCGACCGACATGCCTAAAGGACATACACCGGCTAATAGGTTGTGTTGCAGAAGTTAGTCGGTTCGTCAGCCGACTTGGAGAGAAGGCACTGCTGTTGTACAAGTTGCTGAAGAAGGCGGACAAATTCACATGTACGGACGAGGTAGATGCAGCATTGAAGCAGCTCAAGGAGATACTTTCCTCAGCGCCTATCCTTGCAGCACCCGAGCCTGGGGAACCCATGTTAATTTACATCGCGTCCACCAACCGGGTAATCAACATCGTCGTCGTGGTAGAGCAGAAAGAACCAGGGCATGAGTACGGAGTTCAAAGACCAGTTTACTGTGAAAGCGAGGTCTTGACGGAGTCCAAGCAGCGTTACCCGCACTACCAGAAGATAGATTATGTAGTGTTCCTTGCTTCTCGCAGGAGCACCCTATCACAGTTGTGAGCAAAGCTCCAATGTCCGACATCATCAACAACAGCGACGCTACAGGAAGGGTCACGAAGTGGGGCATTGAACTTGCCGCCTTCGAGATTACCTACAAGAGACGCGATGCTATCAAATCACAAGCCTTGGCGGCTTTTACCGCAGATTGGACGAATATGCCAAATGCTACCCCAATGCCGGAGCCAGAATACTGGGTGATGCACTTTGACGGATCAAAGCTACTGAACGGCTTAGGGGTTGGTGTACTGCTGCAGTCACCAACCGGGGAAAAGCTGCACTACAGTTTGCAGATCCACTTCGAGGCTACGAATAACATGGCGGAGTATGAAGCACTCATTCACAGACTACGCGTAGCCAAGGATATTGGCATCAAGCGCATAGTTTGTTGTGGAGATTCCGACTTGGTTGCCCAGCAGGTGGCTGGCACCTGGAACGCGCGGAACCCTATGTTGGCGGCATATCGAGACGAAGTGGACGAGATAGCCAAGAGCTTCTTGGGCTACGAGGTCAAGTATGTACCTAGGGAGCAAAATGAGGCGCCTGATCTGCTGTCTAAGCTTGGATCAGGGTGCAAACAAATTCCGCCTGGAGTTTTCCTGGAGCATCTACGGACACCATCCGTGAAGGGAGTGGACATGGACAACCCTGACAGATTTGACTCTTTCGTTCACATGGTGACAAAGATCCCTCCGGCTTGGACAAAACCGTTCATGGAATATCTCGTACACGGAACTTTGCCCGACGACAAAGTCGAAAGATGGCAAATAGTATGTCGAGCAAAGGGCTATACCATAATCAATGGACAGCTCTACAAAAGAAGCACTACTGGTGTATACCTTAAGTGTGTTTCCCAACAAGAAAGTATTGAAATCCTCAGCGAAATCCATCTCGGAGATTGCGGGCATCACGTCGCTCCTCGATCGTTGGTAGCTAAAGCCTTCCGGCAAGGATTCTACTGGATGACCGCGAAGGTGGACGCTGACAAGCTGGTTGAGACATGCATGGGATGCTAGTATTATGCCCGACAACCACATGTTCCTGCTGAAGATCTGCGAACAATACCAATAACTTGTCTGTTTGCAGTCTGGGGGCTGGACATGGTTGGTCCATTGCAGACGACACCATGTGGGTTTACGCATCTGCTAGTAGAATTTGGTAAATTCACCAAATGTATAGAAGCTAAACCCATTAGAAAGCTCGATGGGGCAACTGCCCTTAGGTTTGTCCGGGATCTAGTGGTGAGATTTGGTCTCCCACATAGCATTATCACCGACAACGACAGCAACTTGTCACTCGGAGAACTGGAAGCTTATTGTTGGGAGAAAGGCATCCGACTTGATCTTGCATCGGTGGCACATCCACAGTCCAATGGTCAGGTTGAGCGAGCCAATGGATTAATTCTACAGAGAATCAAGCCACGTATTGAGGCACCGCTACATAGAGCAGCTGGATCCTGGGCGGAAGAATTGCCATATGTGATGTGGAGTTTATGAACTACACCCAACAGATCCACCGGCTACACCCCTTACTTCATGGTATATCGAGCCGAAGCCATCCTGCCTTCTGACATCCTTCACGATTCACCAAGAGTTGCCGCCTACGGCGAAGATGACGCTGAAGAATCTCAACACCTAGATGTGTACCTTCTCGAGGAGGAGCATGTATTGGCATGCCAAAGATCCGCCATCTACCAGCAGAAGCTACGCAGCTACCATAGTTGTTGCGTTCAGCATCGCTCGTTTAAAGAGGGGGAATTGATGCTCCGACTTAAGCACAAGAAGTCACACAAATTATCCCCGCCATGGGAAGGACCGTTCATCATAAGCAAGGCGCTACTCAATGGGTCTTACTACCTCGTTGACAATCGTGAACTAAAAGATAGACCCAACGAGGATCATAAGCGTAAGCGACGTGACCCGGATGATGACTACCCGGAGCTTGATCGGCCATGGAACATAGCACAACTACATCCTTTCTACACTTAGCATTTTTATCTATTGTGTACCTCTTATATGATCAATGAAATAAAGCTCTCTGGTTCACTCATATTTTTGAGTCTTTTACCTCCTTTACTGTTCATTTTTGGATCGTATAAAACCTTTATGCACAAGCTTTGCGATTGCACTTGTGAAAATTCCGCCTACAGGTGTTAGCTTAAGTTTTCTGGTCTACACGTTCTTTGTCGTTTTTATGTGGATTCTAGAGTAGTGACTTTTGGCACTTATTGTCGACGATTTTGTGCTTAGGTTATTGATGGTACCATTGGGCATCATCGCCTGAGCGCATAGTTCCGACAACGAGTCTTCCGACTCATGAAAAGTCAAGCATAAAAACCAGAGTAATGGATAAGCCAGCACTTGCTTAAAAAATATATACATGCTGAAACCAGGTCTTGAGTAGCAGGAAATAACAACCATTGTTTTCCGCCTTAAGTTAACAAGTAGTTTTTTCCGCATACAAACTCCAGAGGAAACAAATATTACATATTGTTTTTCATTCCTCTGGTGCATGCGACTTGGACGTAGCATCATCAACAGCAGGAGAGTCATCCTCATCAAAGTCGACGGTGTTGAGGGGCTCGGAGGAGCTTTGGCTGTTGCCGTAAATGGTTTTCATGGGCACGAATACGTTAGGGTCGACCAACTCGGCGACTCTGGTATCAAAACCCGCGAGCGATGCCAAGATAGCCTTGTGATCTATATTTTGACCATCATCGTCCACATCGGGGATACCGGAGGTCACCGTGGTGATGTCGGTGTTTTCGTAGTGCGCCTTGACCATTGACAGCGCCATCCTCGTGCTAGCCCGGGTACATGAAGCTTTCTAGCTCACAATACGCTCGGGGGCTCGGCGCAAGATCTCCGAGAACTTCATCACAGAATCCACCGCTTTGATGTTTATCTGGAGGGGCTTGGCTATCTCTTTGGTCTGCTTGATGGCGGTATTGATAAAGTTGTCGGCAAGGACCATGCATTCTTTTGGCGGAGGAGGCGTCTGGGTCAACCCAATAGGAGCTGTAAATTTCTGACAAAGGAACGCATGAGTTCAATAACGCGAAAAGTTCAGAGTATCTAGCTTACAGAATTACAAGGCGGAGAATCACTTACTGAAGATGCTAATCTCGTCCTGCTGGAGAGTTTCTGCCATAGAATCCCGTTCTTGTCAGAGGATCTTGTATGCTTCAAGATTGCGCTGATTCTGCTCATCAGCAGCTTTCTTCTGCTCTTTTAGCATCGAGATATCCTCCTTCAAGTAGTTTATCTCTTTGTTGGCGTACTCCTGCAGGACTTTCATGGAGTCCTCATGCATCTTCAGCATATCCTTCCTCTCCTGCGTAAGGATCTTGTTTTCTTTATCCAGCTGCTGAATATGCTTGGATTGCTCAACAATATCTTTAGCCTTGGAAATGGCTTCTGCAATTCAGAGAAAGAATAGTACACAATGAGTACTCGGAGAATGATGGCACAAGACCAAGTCGGAATATGAAAAAGAAAGGAAAAACAGACGCTTGCTCTTGGTGATTTGTTCCTTCAAGAAGGCAGTTTTACCCTTTTCGGCTTCCAAGTCCGCACGCATCTTCTGATACTTCTCGTTGGCCACGCCTCTCCGAGCATTCTCATTCTGTGGAAAGAAAATTTAAAGCTGCTTAGTCTACTTGGAACATATATCCGGATAACTATCCACCTAGAGGCTTGGGGGCTACAGTGAGAGTTTCTTAACTTAGCAATATGCTTGGTCTTTCTTTAAGCATCTAGTCGGAACTGATTCAGTTTTCAACTAGAAGCTTGGGGGCTACAGTATAAAGTTTTTAACTCATTCATATGCTTAGTCTTTCTTTAAGCATCTAGTCGGAACTAATTCAGTTATAACTAGAGGCTTGGCGGCTACAGTATCGAAATTTACAAACCCTGCATATGCTACTTTGAAAGCATCTAGTCGGAATAATTCATTCAAACTATATGCTTGGGGGCTACAGTGAGAAGTTTTCTAGCTTAGTCACTCTTAGAGCATTCAGATGCAAAGACCTATGGTTTTCCGTCTAAATCCTTGGGGGATACAGTGGGATACTCATATGAAATGCAAAGGGCAAAATAAAACTTACAAGTGCAATGATCTTGAGGTTGGTAGCGCTCTCAGCAAGCAACTTGCCAAAAGTAAGGTTGTTTCCTTGCAAGATTTCTGCTTGCCGGAGAAGCTCCTCAAGACCGCATGTTGGAGATGTCGGCGCTACACCGGGAACCAAAGCGGAGCTACTCGGCGTAAGTATCGGGTAGACTATCTTCGGGAACTCTACAGTTTTCCTGAGTGCGGAGGCGCCGCCTTCGGCAGACGTACCACTCTCCACCACCGCCTTACCGCTACCGATGGCATCCTTAGCCGGAGCTTCAGCCATTTGAGTTGTGGTACTTTCTTGCGTTGCCTGTTCGCCGACAACGGCAAGCTCCACAGAGGCACCCGAGTCCACTTCCATGGCGGAAGGGCCAGATGCATCTTTGGCCTGTGAGCTTGTCAGAGCAGACGTAGGCTGGACGCTAGGAGTGACAGGGGCGATGGCGGGAGATGCGTGGGGAGACATGTCACGATGCAAATATCCTTGATATTTCTAGAAGCCCTCAAAGCTTCGGAGGTCTTCTTCAAACTGGTAGTGGCCTTCTTCCTGAAACACACAAAAAGTATAAGTACAGGAATAAGACAAGCAATGGACAATGTCAGAGAGAAAAGAGACTTACACAACAGGGTGTGCTTTGGCAAAAGGGATCCCGGTAACCTTTCTTTTCTCCGCCTCCAGGGTGGCGGTAGTCTTCTTGGAGGCTCCACCCTCTGTCTTCTTCTTGTTGCCTCCGTCGGCAGCGTCAAACTTGGAGCTCTTCCGCTTTCGCGCCAGCGGGACATCGTCATCGGATACGACTGTGACTTCCTTCAACTTTGGGTCATAGATTTGGACAGCCATGCTATCCTCATATAGACTGTTGAGCTGTTAAGTGAAATCCCACAAGTGTTAGATGAAGATGGTAATGGTTAGACAGAAGAACTGGAGTATATGTCATATACGGAAAATAAACATCATACCTTTGGGCACGTGCTGTCAACGAACATGTCATAGGTGATGGTGAAGCCTTGCTTCATATCCTTCGCCTTGACGATGTCCTTGAGTCGAAGCTTGACGGAGTCACTCGATAAATTGTCCTCGGAGATGCGTATACTATCCTTCCTATCCTTGGTGTACTCATGCATCATCTTCGAGCGGTGCTGCAGAGGCTGGATCCGCCTGACGAACCAGCACATGGCCAGGTCCAATCTGGTCAGACCCGTCTCTACGAACCACTTTATCCGCCTTATAGCGCAGGAAGCATCGATGTAGGAGGGGAGAGAGGCCTGGGATCTCCATGTTGAGGCTTCGGCGGCAGCTCCATCGACGAAGTCCGGATACGTTGCTTCTTGGCCAGCCAGAGGGATATCTGGGCCGTAGAAGTACGTCCATTTCCAGTTTTTACATGACTCATGGCCGACTATGTCGGGGAACCACCGACCAGGCCGGATCTTAAAGCTAATTGTCCCACAGTTCCTAAGCTCGTCCTTGCCGGCTCCGGCTTCACTCTTAATGGTGAAGAATTAAATAAAGAGATCTAGCCTAGGCCTAATCCCTAAGTAACCCTCACAAAGCGCCGCATAGTTGCTGAGCGCGAGGATGCTATTGGGGGAGAGGTTTTGAGGCTGAACTCGGTAATGGTTAAGGACAACTAGGAAGAAATTGGAGATGGGTAGGGAAACACCACGTACCAGTTGGGCTTTGAGGTACACCTTCTCTCCGGCTTGGGGAGAAGGGGTGACCTCGCCGGAAGGTGCCTCCCGCCAGGCGAGCCCCTCCGTTGCGGGGAGGTAGCCCTCGACGAGCAGCTCCTTGATGTCGCGGTCCATGATGTCCGAACCGCGCCAGTCCCCCTTGTGGGAGTCATTTTCCTCTTCCTTCAGCTCCAGCGCCAATGGATTGTGGTCGCCGCCGGTGGATTCGACCACCGCGGAATTGGGGATCACCAGGCCTTCTGGAGGCACGAGGACGGTGCTCGTCGGCTTCACCGCGGCATCACCTGACGCTGCCATGGAGGGAGCAGAGCTGCTGCTGGCCATTGGAGAGATTGAGGTGGTGATTGGGAGGATTGAGGGGCTAGGGTTTTTCGCAATCGCGCGGAGAGCTCGAGGAGGCACTCGCTAGAGGAAGAAGAAGACACGGGAGGAGAATGAGGTGAAAAATAATATTACACCACAATTACAATTTATAACCCCTGGCGTCAAGATTCGTGCAAGATGATCGACTGGTTGACGCGTGGGCGACGTGTGTGGGCGCGTGCGCGGAAATTTTGCCACGTTCCCAACCGTTAACGCTCGCGCGGGAGAAATGGACATGATTGTGTTCTCTGCATGTGTGAGTTACGAGGCGTTGCTAACCTATGTCTACGACGTCCTAGCTGTCACTAGCAGATGAACCATCACATCGGAAGATTCCGGTATGGACGGATCCAGTCCAGCTACAGAAGAGTACGATAGAAGATTCAGCAATTCTCCGACTTACAAGATGAAGACGGATAAAACCTTGCAGGGTTCTTTGGGAGGACTACAAGATGTTGCTTGACGATTTACCGACATCCATCTAGACGGAGCATTCGACCTGAAGAGGCAAGACTATGCAAGATCTTGGAGTTCTCTGGGGGTACTGTTGGGGATATGCTATATGGGTATCCTCATAGCATGTCTCTTATCCGGATAACCCGGGTGGCCCACATTTGGTAGCATGGCCCATGGCCTGCTGGGCGGCCCAGTTAGATGGATCCAGAAGGGAGGTCCATGCCGGATAAAGGAAGGCTACGAAGGAGTCACTAACGTACGCGGAGCCTTGGAGTGCAAGACACGCTAGACTAGTTGTAAGCGGTGTAGGACTCTATAACCTGTCCGGCTAGGACTTTTCCCTGTAACCCTAGGACCTGGCGACTATATAAGTCGGGCCTATGGGAGCCTTTAGGGCATGATAACTTAGACTCTCTAGTCACCTCGCACAACGAACCAATCCCTGTAACTCGGCGATTTGCCATTATAGTGATTTATAGCAGGAGTAGGATTCCGCCACCGTTGTGGGATCTAAACCTGGGTAAGCTATGTTACCTTGTACCCGTCAACCGTCCGCCTTCCCCCACATCTCTAAACACGCACTGTGAGGACCCCTCCATGGAGTACTCGTTGGCAATACCACGACAGCATCACCTTCTCGCCTAGCCGGGGGATGAAGCGGCTGAGAGCCGCAACTCGCCCGACCAACTTCTAGATGTCGTGGAGGCACTTGTAACATCCCAACATTTAGGAACCAACGAAGGATAGATTTAGGAATATGTGAAATTACATGCATTCATCTGTAAAAATGTGGGTAAATTTTTCACCAAATAAAAAGCCTAAAGTGATCAAAGTTTCTTTCATTTTTTAAGATTAGGAATAGCCTTGGAGAATGATCGTTATAAACTTTAATATGATCTTTGTGGATTAGTGTGTTTTGGGAAATGAAATTTGAATTCAAACTTGAGTGTTGGATTTATAATTTAAAAGGATTTAGAATTATGTTTGAGTAATTTGATTTAATCAAGAGTTAACCATTAGTAACTCAAACTTTAAATAAAATAAAATAATCAAGAAAATGAAGATTCATTCCATAACTTTATTCAATAAATAAGTTACAAAATGTAACTTATGAAAATGATCAAGAATCTTTACAATGGTCAAAATGTAACTTATGAAAATGATCAAGAATCTTTACAATGAAAATAATCAAGAAAATGAAGATTCATTCCATAACTTTATTCAATAAATAAGTTACAAAATGTAACTTATGAAATAAAAGAAGAACATTTATATATTGAGTAATATTACAATCTTTATTACAAAAGTATAAAATAAAGATTACAAAAGAATAAAATAAATATTACAAGGGACTATTTTATAAAGAAAAAGAAAACCTAATCTAAATCTTGAATCTTCAAGTCTTGTACCTGCAAAAACAAAACACAAACTAAAAGAAAGAAAATCAAGGTTAAAATATGTTACTCTCAGTATTGACACTGAGTTGCACTGTTCAAACTTACATCACTGAGTAAACTTTAAGGGGCAAGTTTCACCAATATGAAAGAACTAAATCTTTCATAATTTTAAGCCATAAGTCAAATAACTCCAAACAACAAGAAGGGGAAAGTTTCACCAGACAATTAAGTGTAATCAGATAAAAGGTAACTTTCATTCCCTGGACATATCCACAAGGGGTGCAGCAGGCACACAGGCAGCACACACACACCTAAATGCATGGTGTGTGCTGTCAACACAGCAACAACAAGCCATACAAACAAAACTGCTCAACACAGCCGTGGGAAGCAACCCCAACACCATTTCCTTGTTCATACACACCAAGCACAGCAGCCAAACCAAACCAAACCAAACCAGATCACACCAACCACACCCTTGATCATCTCATCAAGATGGTGACATAAGGAGGGGGAAGATCAGGTGGATAGCAAGAACAAGGTCAAGCCAACAGGACCAGGAGGTGGATAGCAAGATCAAGGACAAGTAGGAGCTGGAAGTATCACGAGAAGCACCAGATCAAGCTAGCCACACAACCAGCAAGAGCAAGCCACAAGATCAGCAAGTTGCAAGCCCCAACAACTCCACTATTATGGTGAGTAGTAAAAGACCATCACATGATTTATCGGTCTAAGCTAGACAAGCATTCATGAGTTGTCTCATACTCAAATTCTCAGAAAAACACCCAAGTGGGGTGAGTCCATCATTGAAGTTTTTCAAACACTAAAAGCAATCAGAAAACTATATAGATCCAACTAGGATCTCAGAACAACCTCATTGATCCTATCTATAAAGCCTTAATTTAAATTTCAAGAATAAATATAGCTAAGATCTGGACTTCTAGGCACATCTCTTAAACAGGAGTAACACCTTAGAATTTCTAGACCTTATGGATCTATATAACTTAATAAGCCTACAAATCATTTTCCCAACTTTGACTCAAGAATCAGTAGCTGGTATCACTACCAGAATAGATCCATGAGAAACAAAAAGATAAGGACCTAGTCCCTAAACCTCAGACCAACATCATAGGCTTTAGGGTTCAAGGAAAGAAGTTTCCACTTATCTCTGATATCAAGCTAATCTTCAGCTTAAACAAAATCAAGCCAAGTAATAGAACCTAGTCTTGTGTGCCATACAAGGATGGTGATGCAGCCCGACCTACGGTCGTTACTACATCAAGGTATCCAACTTATGCCAAGTCGTCATGGACTCCAAAGGTGAATCCGTTCCTCTATGCGAGCCCACTTCCTACCCTAGTGAATGGCATGCTACTTCATACTCTGTCACATATGCATGATAGGTTCACACCGACCAGTACGGAGGCAAGGGAGGAAGCCCGGAACATCAAGCCCGACAAGACGGAGGCTTGTAAGAGGAGACGGAAGAAGACAGGTCGATAGCTGCCAGGTCCAAGCGGTCCTACCGGTTGTCAGAACCGGTACTACCGGTCAGCGATACTACCGCCCCCTTCTACCGCTCGTTACTGACGGCTCCAACGGATGCTCCAAGACCGCAAGCGGTACTACCGGTGCTAGAGCGGTACTACCGGTGATGACCGGTACTACCGGTCCTAAGTCCGGTACTACCGGTCATGTATGTGCCTGCGCGCACCTGTTGGGCCACAGCCCATGTATTCCCCTTACTTACCTATTCGCCTAGTTTATTCCCAAACTACCCTTGTTTAGTGGCTGGCCTATAAATAGAGCCCCCACCCCTCATGTATCCCTTAGGCATAGATGATAGACTAAAGACACCCCCATTGTGGAATCTCTAGTTTTGCCTCATCCCCTTTACCAAGGGGACCGACTATCGTCACCAACCTCGATTGGACTTTGCATCACGCATCCATCGTTGAACAAGGCCTTGGAGTTCATGTCTCATCTCCAAGTTGTCAAGACCCTCCCCAAGGTGTTCTTCCCTCTCCGATGTGGATCTGAGGGAGCACGTTGACCGATCTTTCCTTGCGAGGATTCTATCGGACCGGTGGCCGCCGTTCGGGAGCAATCGGCCTTGTATCGTGTGAGTTTTGCGTGTGTTCATCGTGTTCTCGCGAGGTGTGTGTTCGCTTCCGCTACCTTCTCCCTTTCCCATCGATTTGACCACGAGATCCGTGAAGTTCGGGCAACCAAGAGGTTAACCCCTCCATCATCTGGTATCAGCAGCTTTTGGTTGCCACGGATTTCTCATCGATTTGGTCTTTTCCCCATAAATTCGAAATTTCCACCAAAAATAGCCCCAATTCGTGTTTTGGATCGATCTGTGATTTGAGTGCGTTTTGGTAGGTTTTGATCCGTAGATTACTTGCTAAACTTGTTGATCTACCTTCCTTTGCGTTTCCATAGCCTAATCCCTTGATTTCCCACTTCGATTTGGTGTTTTTCTTGAAGATTTTCCGCCCAAATCACCCCAAAATCACAAAAACGCGTCAAATCTGGGCGTCCCAGGTCCAAGCGGTACTACCGGGTCCAAAATCTGGTACTACCGCACTTAACCGGTACTACCGGGCTCAAAAATCCGGTACTACCGCCCTATACTGATCAAAAACAGCAAGTTCCAGATTTCAGCCTCTCACCGTTTTGAGCATAACTTTTGCATTCGAACTCGGATTTTGGTGTTCTTTAGCTCGTTTCGAAGAGGAGAAGGAGCACTACATCATCATCCACGTTGTTCATGCTATCTACTCCATCCAAATTCCGTGATCAAGGCGGAATCCAACAATAAAGGGTGAAGATCGTCGACGAAAGGTATAAACATTCCGCGACTTCTCCCCACTTGCATTCCTTTGTGAACCCCACTATCTTTGCAAGCAACAAACACCTATTGAGACTAGTTCCTCTTATGATTGCTTGGTCTATGCACATTTGATACCTTGTAGATTCCGAGCAAACTTTGTGAGCGCTATCTCATATAGTTACCTTGTATAGTTGTTGGCACAAGGAAGAGGCAAGTGAAAAAGAAATAAAAAGAAAAAGAGTGATACAAAAAGAAAAAGGAAAAGAGAAAAAGAAAGAATTATACATGTGCTTTATAGAATAGGAAGCGCAAGCTCGATGAACATAATATAGGTGGTACTTATTGTGCATATCTTGTAGCCCACCAATTTTGTGCAATCGAACTAGCGTCTCTCCTTGTACTTGTGTGACACGAGCTTATAGTCTTCGCTAGGTAATCATTTGGTTCTTAGCTCACTTTCTCCGTCGCACAAGTCCCATTTATCCCACCGTGTGTGTTTCCTTGTACATATTTCCTATCTTGTGGATTAACTTGTTTGCTTTGTGATCATTGTGGTTCTTTACTTGCCATTACAACATCTTGATTTCGAATTTGTTCTTGGCATGCCACTTCCCATACCTATCCACCATAGGCCTTGTGTGTGTGTGTTTTTTGGTTCGTAGTTGGTTTTGGTGTTCCGCGTGAACTTCACTTTGCCTGGTTTATTGCTCTCAAGTGTGGCCACTTGTACGATACGATCTTCCAAGGTAAAGTAAGGTTTAACGTTGTATCCCTAACTCCCACTACCACTTCCATATACACCGCTTGGTCTTGTGAATCATGTCTAGGGACTCCGGAACCGAGGATGATATCTATGAAGAATCCATGATGAGCCACCATGACTACGACTCCACAAGTATAGAGGACATGACGGAGCACAACACCGACAATGGCTCCGCATGCTTTGAGGACCCGAAGCACTACACCTACGACGACTCCACATGCATGGAAGACATGGAGCCCTACGTCGACAATGGCTCCTCATGCATGGAGCCTATGGAGCACTACACCGACAATGGCTCCACATGCTTGGGTGATATGGAGTACTACACCAACAATTACTCCCCAAGCATGGATGACTTCGAGTGCGACATCGACGACGCCTCGCCAAGCATGGAGGACACGGAGAACTTCATCGAGTTTGATGGCTCCTCCATGAGCCATGAAGAATTCCTCCACCGCGTGGAGATGGAAGCCTACTACGCCAAGCAAGAGGAGGCGCATCATCAAGAATCCATGACCTTCAAGGCCAAGCATGCCACACCAAAGGGCACCACCTACTTCGATGATCCACCTCCAAGGCGACAAGCGCCACCATCGACACGGCATCAAGTGCCACCACCTAGATGGCGTCAAGCTCCACCATCTCCAAGGCGCCAAGCTACATCACCTCCAAGGCGCCAAGATCCACCTCCTACCCAAAGAAGAGTGGCGTCCAAACATCATATACATCAAGAGGCGCCAAGAAACAAGACTCTTCATCGACAAACATCCTCTCATGAGCATCGCCACCATAAAGAGGATACAAGACATCATCAAAGGCATCTTCGCCATAAATACGAAGAATTCATGATGAGCACCAACCATAATGCTCAAGCAAGCTCAAGAAGGCACCACAAGCACAAGAAGAGTGCCAAGGCAAATGATCATCGTCGCGAGTGTCATGTGGACGACCAAGTGCGCCACCTACATCAACCATCGGCAAGGCACGCCAATGACCTCCGTCGACACCATCATAGGGCACCTTCAACTACTCGTGCCACCACCACAATGGCACCAAGAGCAAGCCTTCCTCCACGCCATCAAGCTTCAATGACTATGCTTGACTTCCACAACCTCGCCAACGAGGAAAATGTAGACCTCTACTTCGCCAAGTTGGATAGCATGAGCCTACCTCCACCACTACTACAAGATGGCCACAAGACGGTCGAGCATGGGATTTTCCCTTCGACCATGGAGGCGAGCAATGATGCCCATCTTATGGCATCCAACTTTGAAGGCGACAAGGTCAAGAATGGTGAGCATGGGATTTTCCCTTCACCAAAGGAGGCGCATGGAGTTGAGGAAACCGAGCCTATCCCCATATGCTTGAGTGATGATGTGGTACCAATCCCATGTGAGTATGCGAGCCACTTAGCCCACTTGAGTGAGAACAAGAGTGACATGAGTGCCTCCACCTTATGTGAGATTGAGTGCTTCCACTTGGAGGGCATGACCGATACTCCTAGTGAGTTGAGAGTGGTAGTTAATAGGTCAAGTGAGACCATTTCGATTCCTAACAACTTACCATCTACCTCTAGTGTGTTCTCTTGTGTTATGCTAGGTTCCATGGATGAAGAAGCGCCAAGCCATGAAGCAATGATGCCTCAAGTGGAGAAGATGTACATGGTGCACGAAGATGATGCTACGCCATGGATACATCAAGAAGACGAAGTCGTCCACAAGGAGGCCACTACTTCCACAACACCCACTTCATATGAGAGGTATGACCAAGGTAACAATAATGGTGTTGATGATGCCATGATCCCACTAGTGGACATGATGAATTGTGAGGATATGCATGTTTTGGATGATACTTGTGACATTACATATGCTTCACTCATATTCCCATGTGATGCTTTGCCTTTGCATAATATTGATCATGTGGAATTGTTTGATTGCGATATCATTGCCATAAACATGCCATGCTATGCATCTTGTGTGTATCCTCCAATTGCTTTGGACTTGCCTTGTCATTCTAGTCATTCAATTTCTTCCGTTGCTTGCGATAAGATGAATGCTTGCTATTTCACTTGTTTTGCTTGCAACAATATTGATCATATGCGTTCTAATGAGAGGGCCCCCATAGCTTTCTCAATTTTTGGAGATTTTGATGATTGCCATGATAAGCATGTTCCCCACTTGCATACTCACCATGCATCTATTTCATACTTGATTGACATTAATGGTGATGTGCACAAGAAGAGATACGTCATGATGGATGATGTGTATCTCTACCATGCACACACATTCTTCCTTTTGTGTATGATGTGTGTAGGTACCCGCATTATCATGTCAACCTCGGTTGAGCACGTGTTGACAAAAAGAGCTCTTGAGAGCATCCCACAAGTGAGTTCAAGATCGAACCCAGCTCTGATACCTTTTGCATGCTTTGCATCTTTCATGTTGGCAAATTGCTCTTTCCTATGGTTTAATTGCAAGCATGTTAATGGTATTATCTCCCCTTGTGACATTCATGTTTCTTAGCATCTAGATAATGATGTTTTGTGTGTTGTAACAAAAATGTTGAACATTTTCTCTTTCCGATGTTTTGGGTGCAACCACAATTCCATTAAGATCATGAATTGTCATGAGAGCTTCCAAGAATCTCGTCTTGTTGTTGCAACAAACATAAGAACCACTTGCTCTTTCATTTGGTTTGTTTGCAAACATAATACATTTGTTTTGGATATGCTTCCTTGTGTGTTTTTGCCAAATTCTCCTATTCTTGCATCAAAGATGTTTGAAATTTGGATCCAATGCTTTGAATGCCCCACTACTACGTTATATGGAGTTTTTGAGTTTCCACATTTGGATGATTTTCAAACGATTTCCATGCACTTTGACCTTGCATATGCATCCCATTTTCTATACATGCATTATGCTAATAGTGTTGTGAAGAAGAATGGACATGCCACATTTGACATGCTCCACTATCACGCACGAAAATATTTTGCTTGGTCTTTCTTGTGTGAAGGTACAAGTGCATACACGTCAACCTCTACCAACCCCGTGTTGACAAGAAGAACCGAAGAGAGTTACCTATGGCTACCCTTCATCGAGCTATCTCTACAAGCTAAGGTGACTTCCTTCTACTTGAGGACTCATGCTATAATCTTCATGAATTGGCTACGCTTTGAGTGTTGCTTCGCTTTTGTCGTGAGCTTTGTAGGCTTCATGGAAGGTGAAGGAACATTGAAGTGTTGTCAAGTCAATCTTCCCGAGGACGACTATATGGTGAACCCCAGGATCAAGGATGTCCTTCGACCTCTTCTACTTCGTGATGAACATGGAGAGTCGAGGACGACTCTTTTTGAAGGGAGGGGAGATGATGCAGCCCGACCTACGGTCGTTACTACATCAAGGTCTCCAACTTATGCCAAGTCGTCATGGACTCCAAAGGTGAATCCGTTCCTCTATGCGAGCCCACTTCCTACCCTAGTGAATGGCATGCTACTTCATACTCCGTCACATATGCATGATAGGTTCACACCGACCAGTACGGAGGCAAGGGAGGAAGCCCGGAACATCAAGCCCGACAAGACGGAGGCTTGGAAGAGGAGACGGAAGAAGACAGGTCGATAGCTGCCAGGTCCAAGCGGTACTACCGGTTGTCGGAACCGGTACTACCGGTCAGCGGTACTACCGCCCCTTCTACCGCTCGCTACTGACGGCTCCAAAGGATGCTCCAAGACCGCAAGCGGTACTACCGGTGCTAGAGCGGTACTACCGGTCCTAAGTCCGGTACTACCGGTCATGTATGTGCCTGCGCGCACCTGTTGGGCCACAGCCCATGTATTCCCCTTACTTACCTATTCGCCTAGTTTATTCCCAAACTACCCTTGTTTAGTGGCTGGCCTATAAATAGAGCCCCCACCCCTCATGTATCCCTTAGGCATAGATGATAGACTAAAGACAACCCCCTTTGTGGAATCTCTAGTTTTGCCTCATCCCCTTTACCAAGGGGACCGACTATCGTCACCAACCTCGATTGGACTTTGCATCACGCATCCATCGTTGAACAAGGCCTTGGAGTTCATGTCTCGTCTCCAAGTTGTCAAGAACCTCCCCAAGGTGTTCTTCCCTCTCCGATGTGGATCTGAGGGAGCACGTTGACCGATCTTTCCTTGCGAGGATTCTATCGGACCGGTGGCCGCCGTTCGGGAGCAATCAGCGTTGTATCGTGTGAGTTTTGCGTGTGTTCATCGTGTTCTTCGCGAGGTGTGTGTTCGCTTCCGCTACCTTCTCCCTTTCCCCTCGCTTTCCCATCGATTTGACCACGAGATCCGTGAAGATCGGGCACCCAAGAGGTTAACCCCTCCATCAGATGGTGTCACAAGAACAACTTCTAAACCAAGTAGATTAGTCATATAGCTTTCACAGATACACTCACAGACAACTACAAATCATCTTCATGATACTAATCACAGGAATCATTTCTAGGAATATACGTATACATAACATCACTATAAGAGACAAGTTAATCTCAAACTGTGTATGAATCCATAAGCCAACAACTATAGATACAGTGATTTCATCACTCAAAAATCACTATCAATAACCAAGTAATGACAGTAGTGAGCTCTCAGACCACTAGAAGCTCCAAGTAATGATTTTACAGTAACATTATCATCTGAACCGTATCCAAATTAACCAATGGAATCAATCTGGTAAGCCACTAGCCTCACCAAAGCCAACTATAAGCAGTAATCCACATCAAACAATCACTCATCATGCATAGGGATCATCAATACATGATCCAAATCATCAGATATTTAATCAACAAAGGGATATGAACCCTCATCAAGACATGACCACTAGCCAGGAGTAGCCACTACAAACACATGGCACGGGGTGGCATAGCACAGAGGACACAAGGGGAAGGAAAGTACAACTTACTGACGGTTGTGCTGCGGGCGAGAAGAGGAAGCAGAGGGTGTCAACGAGCACAGCGGCATGGGGAGCACCCCAAGGGGGCGCTGCGACCCACACCATGCCGAGGCGGTGACTACAGCCACGCCTGAAGGCGAGGAACACCACCACAGCACCCGGGAGCAGCGGCGGCGACAATACCAGCACCACCCCAAACCCTATGGTTCGGGATAGAGCCGGTCTGGCCACAGGGGAGCCCCAGGTCCAAATCGAGTTGGACAGGAAGGAGGAGCGGGGTCAACAACCACCCTATACACCACGGTGGCAGTCGGGGAGGCCCACGGCGGCGTGAATCGCCGGCGGTGGCATCGCCGACCACGGGGTCGGGGAGGAGAAGAAGAGGGATGAGAACGAGAGAGTGACAAAGAAAGTGTGGGCTGGTTGGGCCAGAACCCCTTCAGGGAGTCATTTGGTTCTGCCTAATTGGGCCACAAGGGCCCAATAAACCCAACACAGTCAACCCAATCACCTAAAGCCAGTTTTTAATATTTAAGAAAAGACCAAAATGCCCCTAAATTTAAATAAATTCTAGAAAATAAAATAAAAATCCAAAAATTATAAATAAAATATTTTTGGATTCACAATAATCCAAATTATCAAAATAAATTAAGAAATAAAGTTTTAGGCATATAATTTTTATTAAGAATTTTGTTTTATAAACATTCCTTATGGAATTTTATCAAATTATTGAAAGATGATAAAAATAAATAAAAATACTTTCATTATATATTAATATTGTAGTATTTTAGGAAAATACTAAACAAATATTTAATATCAATTTTTGGTATTAAAATGATAATTATTAAAGGAATTATTAAATAAATAAAATTCAAATAAAATGAAATAAAATAAAAGAATACAATATTCAATAAATATTAAAAATTAATATTTATAAATTCTTTATTATTAAAAAAATTATAATTTAAATAATGGGGGAGAATACACGCAAAGCTAAATAATGCATTACATTACTTTGCCTAATCATTTTGCTTCTTTAAATATTGTCCTTACCGGGCAATAATGATGTTTTGTAGACATAGAAGCTCAAGGTCCAATGCAAGCATCCAACTTCACTACCTTGCAATCACAAGGCAAGTTCATCACTTGCTCATGTCCTTTGAAGAGTCATTGTCAAAGTATTTGCAAATTATGTGTTATCATATATACTCCAAAGAAAGAAAATATTATTTTCACAAATAAAGAAATCTTAGATATCATCCTAAGTGATGATATAATGGAGCAATAGAACTTAGGGTTCTATTTGCAACAATGATGATCAACTAGGGACTTAATAACCCATGACATCAGTGATTCTAGCGCCGTATACCACGCGTTAGCCATGAGATTTGGAATGGGACAGAGAAGTCAGCGGTATCTTCTTCCTCTTGCATGTAGCCGGATGTGCAGGTCGTGGCTGTTATCACTCGTAGCGTGCATATTAATTGGTAATTCGTAGAGGATATGCAGCATATGGGTGGGAGCCCTTAACCGTAATTCAATATGTGGGCATGGTGTACACCAAGGAAGCATGCGAGGTCGCGAAGGGGGCAGTGATTGACTTGGATCACCTACTGGGACCCACATCATGGAATTGTGGACGGGAAAGTACGCCCGGTTGTGCAACAAGGAGTTGATATCTTATGGGTAAAGTAACGCACCTCCGCAGAGTGTAAGAATTGTAACTTGTTACTCCCTGTTCTGGGAAGGAGCTACGAATGCGGCAGGAAAGGAACTCAATGAAAGTTCTGATCAACCTGTGAAGGCTGATGGTCATAGATTTTCATAATAAAATCAATCTTTGAAGAAAGATTTACAAAAACTGCATAGTGCCAAGGACTTATAGTCCGCGGTGGTAGTTAGAGCATCGAACTATCCACCTTGCATATAATGAACTTGCTGGGTAACGCTGTTACTCATCATTTTCTTTGATCCCTTGCTTAGACTCTGAGGATCCCGAAGATACGCCAATGTATGCATCTGAATGCCAAAAAGATGTGTTCTACGAGGAGCCTGACCTGTCAGGAGGTGTCGAAGGAGTGGATTACGAAATCCGCTATGGTGTCGATGACAACGAGTCCAACTAAGTATCCTAGTTAGTGGTAACCGACGGAGCCGAGCAGCATGAACCATATATAATAAGCTGATGAGCTCAACTCCTAGTTGGAGTTGCTACTTTTGAATTCCGCTGAAACACTTTATATTTTGGTTTGTAAGTTGAATCTTTTTGAAGTCTTGAACTTCTGGTATTGTAATAATAATAATGTGTGAATGTTTGTAATATGGACCCGCATTGTTTTTGTTGTACCACTCTGAGGGATGTGATATTTATAGAACGGTGTTCTGTGGCTGTCATGTCAACGACTATAGTGTACTACACATGCAGTGGTATGCTGGGTCACCGCAGTTGATATCAGAGCAAATTGCTTTGACTTAGGTTGGAAACCTAGTAAAGGGTACTACATGTAGGAGTGTGTAGCAACGATAAATAATTCTCTAAAAGAAATATAATGGGTATTCAAATGAGAATATTCCGTTATATGTTTTAGTGCGATAATTCTTTGTTATGATGCAATATATTATTGGTTACTAATAAAAATATTTTTCTTTTATACAGAGTTATGGCACCAAAGTTTCCAAAACAGACTTTGGTAAGGAAAGAGGAGACTCTTGATGATTATCAAGAATCATTCATAGACCAACTTTGCCAACTTTTAAAGATTTTTAGTTGTCCAACTAGAATTCCAGTGAATACCATAACCTATTATGATGGCCGGATGTTATCCAAGTATCGTGTGAGTATCCAACTTCTAGAGGAGCTTGGATTGTATCATGATTTACCTATCGGTGAAGGTAGAAGTCACTTAGCAGCATATCAAGTTGCTATTGTGGAGGCGATAGCTAATATCTGGGAGCATAAAGCCAAGGAGTTATAAGGTAGCACATTTTCTGTAATTCCTCATGATTCTATAGACTCGGAGCCTGGACCGGATCATCTTACTTTGGTTAAGAAGCATCCTAAGTTAGCTTCCAAGTTTATGGATAGATATCTAACACTCGTTGCGTCTTTTTATAAGACACATCAAGTGATTGTTGAAGATAAAAATGGCATGTTAGAGGATCTAACTGATCCGGAAAGGAGTAAGCAGTTAGCATTCCAGTTGGAGAAGGAAGCGAGAAGTAGTACAAAACCCAACTTTAAGGATATACCTATAGATCTTGAATCTTTTACACCATATCCTTATTCACCAAGGCCTGAACCTATATATGATCCTACTGTGGATATGAGGTATGTAGTACCACTGGGTTCAGAGGAAGGTTGTGATTCAGAACTTCCTATTGAGAATTCTGATGGCTGGAGAATAGGATCATCTGAAGGATTCCAGGAACACCAGATGTCCATAAATGGTTCTGACAGAAATGTTGGATAATCTAGCTGGATGGGTGCAAGAATTAACTCTAGTAACAGTAGTAGGGATACTATATTTATAAATAATCAGGATGAAGAAGAAGATCCTAAGGAGAGAGTGTTTGTATCACCAACACCTTCTCAAAACCCAGGGAATATACATTATCCGGTGTTTAACTATCTTGTCCAAAGGAGCACCTGGGGACCAGCAGGATCTGCGTATTATGTTGACGACTCAAGGAATGAAGCTCAGGAGATGCAAGTGGGAGATAATGTTGAATATATTTCTGAAGACTTTTGAGCTGAGCTGGAGGGAGTCAATGCGCTCAAGTTGAGTAATGACTTAAGTCCTGACACTTCAGATACTGAGTATGTTCCTTCTGGAAGGCCATTTGTTCCACAAACTGTGCGACGAACGTCACGTCATCATGGTTGGACAACAGGCATGTATGATGAGCGTAGTTATTACTAAAAGTCGGCGGCTTAGTATGAAGTATCGGGTACTGAGTATTGTATTCTGAAAAAATAAGGTAGTTAGATAAATGAGGTAGTGTTGTGATTATACCTATATGGTATATGTTTTAATGACTTTGTATTATTATGATATTGTAATGTATAATATGTGAAATGCATATTTGGATTTTATTTGGATTTTCATTGTGTGACTAGTTCTGTGCGTAAAGTCGAGCTCAGAACACATGTGCATGATGTAATTATGAGTATTCGCTTTATGTGCACTCGGGTTTGCCGAGTCGGGCAATCGTGTCGATATTGATGGGGTTCGCCTCGATGCCTCTCTTGGAGATTATGTACCCCAGTAGATGTCCAGTGGGTACACCGAAGGTGCACTTCACTGCGTTGAGCTTGATCTTGTACCTCCGCAGATTCGCAACGGTTTCGGCCAGGTCGTCGAGTAGATCGCTCTGGCGATTGGACTTGACCACCACATCTTCGATGGATGTTGCGGGCAATTTGGCTCACAAGGCACTCCTACATGCACCGCTGGTAGGTCACTCTGTCGTTCTTGAGGCCGAACGTCATGGAGATGTAGCAGAAGGCGCCGAATAGCATGATAAACATCGTCTTCTCCTCGTCCTCGACCGCCATTTTTATCTGGTTGTAACTAGAGTATGCGTCGAGGAAGCACAACGATTCCGAGCCCGCGGTCGAGTCGACGATCTCATCGATGCGCGAGAGGACGAACTGCTCTTTTGGGCAGGCGCTGTTGAGGTTTGTGTAGTCGATACACATTCTGGAGGTCTTGTTCTTATTTTCGACCAGGACTGGGTTTGCCAGTCACTTGGAGTATTTGATGGGCCGGATGAATCGTGCAGCGAGTAGACGCTGCACCTCCTCGGTGATTGCTCGGCGACTCTCTTCATTGAAGGGTCGCAGCGACTGCTTGACAGGTCGTTCTTTGGGGTCGGCGTTGAGTTTGTGCTCATCGAGTTCCCTCGGGACCCCTGGCATGTCGGATGGCTTCCATGCGAAGATGTCGCAATTCTCACATAGGAAATTGATGAGCATGCTTTCCAATGCGGGGCTCATGCCTGTCCCGATCATGACCGTCTGGCTGGAGTCGCCTGGGACCAGCTTGACGGTGCGGGTGTGCGTGGTGGCCTCAAACGCGGTCGAGCCGCCATTCTCCGTGTTGGGCTTCTTTAGTATGGCGGGGTCATCTTTGTCGACCCCGTTCGCGTATCTGGCGAGCTCCTCTGCGTGGTTGGCCTTCGCGGCGGTGACGGCGTCCGTGAGCTCTGCGTCTTTCTCCTCGCACTCGATGGCCATGTTGGGGTCGCCGTGGACGGTGATGATGCCGCATGGCCCTAGGAGCATCGCGTTGTACTCGTAGTGCGGCGCCGCCATGAACTTGGCGAATGCTTGTCGCCCCAGGATGCAGTAGTAGGGGATGTTGAAGTTGACCAGCTCGAAGACGATCCGCTCGGTGCGGAAGTTTGCCGGTGTGCCGAAGGTGACTGACAGCGTCACCTTGCCGATCGGATACGCCTTCCGACCGGGGATGATGTAGTGGAAGGTGGTGAGGGTCGTCTCAATCATCGACTACGGGAGCCGCAGCCGCCTAAACGTGTCCAGGTAGAGTATATTGATGGAACTCCCGCCGTCCATCAATGTCTTGGTGAGCCAGTAGTCGCCCACTTTGGGCTTGACCACCAGGGCAACTCGCCCGGGATATTCGATCCGCGACGAGTGGTCCTCGCGGCTCCACGTGATGTGTTTCTCGGACCAGTTGAGGAAGCGGGGGACATCGACCTGGGACATCGCGTTGACGACGATGGCGCGGGCGAGGACCTTCTTTTCGCGCTTGGTGCCGAGCCCGGTGAAGGTGTGGAGCGATCCGACGTCATTGCCGAATGCCCCGCCGTTTGGTGGGTTTTTGTTGGGGTCCTCCCTTGTGCGCTGTGCCTTCTCGATCTCCTTCAGGGAGTGACAGTCGGCGGTCGTGTGCGTGGCGGGCTGCCCCTCCCTATTGTGTAACACACAGGGTTGGTTGAGGAGAGCTGCAGGGTCGAATTTCGGCCTCGCTCGGTAGTTTCCGCCATCGCGGTGTTGGCCTCCATCACGGCGGAATCTCTTGGGGTCGCATGGCGCGTAGTCAGCGTTGGCGATGAAGTTGACTCGTCCGTCACCGCGGCGCTTGCCGGTGAGGCGAGTGTTGTTGTAGTGCAGCTCGCGCTACCTGCCGCTCTCGTGGCCGCTTGGGCGGCGATTTCCACACGACTTGTCGTCGGTTTCTTGGTTCGGATCTTCCTCCGCATACCGCTTCGCAATCTCTAGGAGGTTTGGATGTTTTCAAGTGTCTTGTACACCTGCTTGAGCTTGGCGACCAGGGGCTCGTAGCGGCACGAGGTTTTGAAGCAGTGGATCGCCGTCTCTGGGTGGATGCCGGTCGCGTTGAACCACATGTCTTGCTAGGGGTGGACACGAAGCTCGTGGCTCGAGTCTCGGCTCGGGCTCAATA
Organism: Avena sativa; assembly: GCA_916181665.1. NCBI lineage: Eukaryota > Viridiplantae > Streptophyta > Magnoliopsida > Poales > Poaceae > Avena > Avena sativa. Next base: position 129,745,627 of record OV702283.1, on the reverse strand, counting down.
AGGCTTGGCTCGGAGGTTGTACAAGCCAAGCCTAAACCTTGCTATTAAGGCTCGAGGCTCGACAAGCCAGCTCGGTGAAGCTCGCAAGCCGGCTCGAAGGCTCGATGAAATTAAAATTTTCTTCATAACCTTTACTAAAAATGTAAATAATTCACAAGTTTGCAACACAAATATATGTTCTCGGTCCAACAGAGAGTGGCATCATGCACTTATTTTCTTTAGTTCAATCAAAGCACAGGTCTTAACACGAAGTTCAACACATGTGAACTCTAAGTTTTCTGACTATGAAATTCAAAGAAGAAAATTTCACTTCAAATCTATAAAGTCAAAGTGACCCACAAGTTGCGCCTAAGTGATCCGATATGTATATTTGAGATAAAAGATAAAAGCAAGACAGACACTGCAAGAACTAGCATTAGTTTTACAATATCTGTACATGCTACAAAACAACTACTCTACTCGTTAGTATTCCAATCAGAATTTAACCATTAGAAGTAGTACTAGATTTACATTATCTACTCCAATCAGAATTTGACCACTAGGAGTACTAGATTTTCATTATCCCAACACACGTATATAGATACATAAATATAGATAAGCAATTTCAGTCAGGTGCACAAGAACAGCAGGACAGTAGCTATGAACAGCGACAGTTGCAATCTCAACAATAGCAACAACATCGGTGCATGTAGAACATACTCAGACCATACAATTTCAATCACGCCAGTAGGAGCAGCAGCCGTGAGCAGACGAGCAATTCCCGAGCATACTAGAAATTCCCTACTACACACGGCTGGCCAGCGGCGGAGGGCCGGCAGCCCGGGACTAATCAAAGGCAGGCGCCGCCGCACGCATCTCACGGAAGAGGGAGTATATGGGGTGGGTGATGGCTAGGCTGCAGTTGGTTCGCGACGATGGAGGTGGCCGGCGCTGAGCGAGGGTGAAGAGAGGACGGAGTAGGCGCAGGAGATGATCCATAGGGCTAGCTGCTCTGTGTGTTGGGTTGGGATCGATCTTGATGAAAGGGACAGATATTCACGCGGAGACGGAAGGAACGGAGGGGAATCAGTCGCTCGGCTCGACGAGCCGAGCTTCGAGCTTCACCGAGCGAGCCACAAGCCTCATTTCTAGAGAGTTTGATACACCAAGCCAAGCCCCGGCTCGGATCGATTTTCCCGAGCCTGGCCGAGCCAAGCCACGAGCCGACTCAGCTCGATTCCACCCCTATGTCTTACCACCATTGGACCCAGTTGAGGGTCGACTCGCAGGGTCCCTGGACGCATCGCTCTAGGTACTCGATGGTGGTGGCACGGGTGTAGGAGCCCTCAAAGTGCCTGACGAAGGCGTCACGCATGTCCTCCCAGGAATCGATGTTGTCCACAGGGACGGGGTTGATCCATTGCCGAGTTGCTCCCTCCATCATCAGGGGGAGGTAGCAAGCGGCAAGGAGGTCGGTGTGGCCGTCGATTCCCATCGCCATGAGGTATGTGTCTAGCCACATGGCCGGATCGTACGTGGGATCGTATTTTTTGATCTCCTTCGGCGCTTTGAAGTTCACCGGGTATTTCTCGCCTCAGATCATCGGTCTGAAGCACTAGGGGCTGACTCGGCTGAGCGGGCCCCTTGGCTCGCCGTCGTGGCGGTTGGTAAGGGTATGCCTCAGGTCGTTGGGCTGGCGTGCGCGCTAGCTCTGGTTGTTGATGATGTGGGTCCGCCTGTCGAATGGTTTCCCGTTGGCGGCGACCATGTTTTTCAGCGATCGCAGGTCGTTGGTGGAGAGCGCTGGATACGCGACCCGTGTCTGGAGCTGTAGGGGCTCGGGTGGCGGGCATTTGACAGTATTTGCCATTGATGGGCAGCTTCTCGAGGCCGCTCTACTTCCGGAGGAGCGGGAGTACATGCGGCCTCGCGAGTCGGCTCCTGCGACTTGCTGCTCGACAGCCTTGGCGAGTAGGGCCTTGGCATACTCAATTTGCAGCGCACCCTCCCCTATGATGTTGAGGTTGGCGACTGCTGCTTGTCCCGCGATGACATTGTCCATCAGGATGGAGTATAGTGGGAGGTCGTTCGCGTCCCGCTCTTGCGGAGAGATAAGGACTCTCGACTGGTTGGGAGGGGGCGCGCGACCTGGTGGCGGTGGGGGAGCTCCATTCGCTGGTGCGCCTGGTGGTGGTCGGGCGCTGAAGCCTGGCGACGCGTTCTCGCAGATTGCGTGATTGGCCACGTGAGCTGGGTCGTTGTCATTGTCGAAGTTCAGGGAGCGACCCTAAATGGTGGGGTTCAGGCGCGTCCCTATGCGGCACCGGTGGTAGAGCGATAGCTCCTACACCGTCGATTGCTCGAGGCGAAATTTTTCGCGCTCGGCTTGCTCCTTGCGCAATGCCTCTTCCAGGAGCAGGCGCATCTCCTCGATCTCCCCCACCATCGTGGTTGGCGGGATCGACATGGAGAAGGGGTCCGGCGGGGCGCTCATGCCGCTCTCCATGTAGGTCGCGATGAAGCGACCAGATCCGGCGTGGAGGTTGACAGAGTTCTCCGATCCAGAGTTAGATTCGAAGATCCCGAGGATGGATGGATCCTCAAAATCCCCCACGTTGGAGACTTGGGTGACGGAGCCCGCTGGCGACGCGACGACAATGGATCCGGCGACTGAAGCCGGGGTCACCGAGTCGGCATCGTCATTGAGGGCCGCGTCGTCCGCGGTCGCGTTGGTCTTGGCCACGTTGATGTTGGCCGAGTCATACTCAGAGGCGAGGCGGTGGATGGTGCGGACCTGGCTCTCAGAGAGCTGATCGCGTGATGACGACTCGCCGATGAGCATCGAGTCCTCCGAGATGATGATGTCGGTGAAGCTTACGAAGAGGCTGATCGTGTCGACCGGCATGATGACACTATGGGTGACCGGGCATGACGTCGGTACGTAGCTGCTGGGCAAGATCTGGAGGATCTCGCCGATGGCGATCATGCGGCCGGTGGCGATAGTCCGGTTGATGGGCAAGTAGGGTCTCACCGCAGAACACATGTCTGACCGGCCAGGGCCCACAATGGGTGCCAGTGTCATGGGAATGGCCACGGCAGATGCTGCGAGTGGCAGCGAGTAGTAGAACGAGGGGCAAGGGCTGCCAGCCATCTGCGGTGCAAGATGAGGGCAAGGACACAGGGTTTTACCCAGGTTCAGTTTCCCGGAGGGTAACGACCTACTCTTGCTAGATTGTATTGCTGAGATACTACAAAGGGCAAGCTCGGCGGCTAGGCGGCGAGTCGATGGGGTATATGATGGAACATAAGTGCTATGCGTGCCCTAGGGAGGTTTATATAGTCACCTCGCTAGGGTTTACAGATCTAAAACCGAGTTGGATAAATACTTTGAGGGTTTTGACCTAATTCGACTGGGACTAGCTACGCTTCTAGGCCTTCAGCTTCTAGTCGCTTGGCTTCCTCTTGGGTCACGGTCCAGTCGCCGTCCTGCGGGCCCACTCGCTGGGAGTATGATCCAGTAGGGAACGTCCTGCTAGGTATACCCTCCTCGACATATCCCATCATGGAGTTCCTCCCACATATACATAGTTGAGAATGTTCATGATAATAATCTTTACCTTAGCCCTTTATAATGCTAGTGGTGTATCCGCTAAACCCTGGGAACGCTTTTCCCCACTGAAGTTTCAAATCTCTTTTACATACACGATACTTACTTTCTCTATTCAGTTTTATTTACTTCACTCATTTTTCTCCTATATCAAAAACCCAAAAACACCTTTTTACACAACACTCGCATTTTATCTTGTTATTTAGAACTTTATTTCATCATTTCTATTTTAGTATTTAATTCAAGAATTATTAGACTTTAGACTTCTGCTCCATATGGGATCGATATCTTTATTTCGAAACTATCTACAAATGATCTATACACTTGCAGTCATCACTACGTTTAACGTCTGAATGCCCTGGATTGCAAAAATACCGGACGAGCTTGTGATTGATAGGGTGCTGCATTCGTTGCCCTCTAGCTACAAAGATTTTGTGATGAACTACAACATGCAAGGGATGGTTAAGACCCTTGCTAAGTTGTTCGCCATGCTCAAGACTACTAAGGTGGAAATCAAGAAGGAGCACACGGTGTTGATGGTCAATAAGACCACCAACTTTAAGAAGTCGGCACACGGTAAGGCCAAGAGGCCTAAGAGGGATGGCAAACAAGTTGCCCGTTCCCCTAAGGCCCCAAATCCAAAGTCCGACGTTACATGTTACTAATGCAAGGGAGACGGGCACTAGAAGCGCAACTGCCCCAAGTACCTCGATGACAAGAAAGCCGACAAGTTTGCCGCAAAAGACAAAGGTATATGTGATATACATGTTATTGATATGTTCCTTACAAGCATTAGGAGCAACACCTGGGTATTTGATAACGGTTCTGTTGCTCATATTTATAACTCCCAGAAGGAGCTACAGAATAAACAGTGTCTAGGGAAGGAAAAAATGGCGATGCGCGTCAGCAATGGATCGAAGGTCGATGTCAAGGCCGTCGGCGATCTGTCTCTACATATACCTTCAGGATTAATTTTAGTTTTGAATAAGTGCTACTTTGTACCCGCCTTGAGCATAAATATTGTGAGTGGATCTTGCTTATTGTAAGATCATTATTTGTTTAAATCTAGAACAAGTGGTTATTCTATTTATATGAATGATGTTTGATGTTCATGCGTGTGTATGCAAAGGTTTATTCTTACTAGATCTTGATGGTAGTACACACATCCATAACATTGATGCCAAGCATTGCAAGCATAATGACGATAATACCATGTACCTATGGCATTGCTGTCTTGGTCATATTGGCGTAGATCGCATGAAGAAGCTCCATTCTGATAGACTTCTGGAATCTCTAGATTTTGAATCTATTGATACATGCGAGCCTTATCTCATGGGCAGGATGACCAGGACACCCTTCCCTGGTACTATGGAGCGGGCTGCGGACCTATTGGAAATCATACATACAAATGTGTGTGGACCAATGAGTGTCTCAACACACAATGGGTATTATTATTTTGTTACCTTTACTGATGATTTGAGTAGATATGGGTATATCTATTTGATGAAGCATAAGTCTGAAACCTTTGAAAAGTTCAAAGAATTTTAGAAAGAGATAGAGAATCAACTCAATAAGAAGATTAAGCACCTCCGATCAGATGGGGGAGGCGAATACTTAAGTTATGAGTTTGGCATGCACTTGAAGGACTGTGGTATTGTACCACATCTTACTCCAGCCGGAACACCACAATGTAATAGTGTGTCAGAACGGTGTAACCGTACTCTATTGGATAGTGTCTGGTCCATGATTTATTTGACTTATTTGTCTGTGTTGTTTTGGGTCTATGCATTAGAAACCGCCACTTTTATTCTAAACAGAGCACCATCCAAATACGTGGAGACAACACCATATGAGATATGGTGTGGCAAGAAGCCAAAGTTGTCATTCTTGAAAGTTTAGGGATGTGAGATTACATTAAGAAACTACGGACTGACAAACTCGAACCTAAAGCCAAAAAGTGTATCTTTGTAAGATACCCAAAGGAAACTATTGGGTATATATTTTGCAACAAAGCCGAGAGAAAAACATTTGTCGCTAAGGACGACGTCTTTCTAGAGAAAGAGTTCCTTGTGAAAGGAGTTAGTGGAAGGAAGATAGAGCTTGATGAGGTTGTTGACCCTTCTCTCCAAATACCGAGTAGCGCAACGGAAGCTATTCTAGGACCGCCCTCTACAGTGAAATAAGAAACAAATGATAAAGATCACAACGTAGAAGCTCCTATGGTTTGGAGATCAGCAAGAGTACGTACCACTCCAGATTGGCATGGTAATCTTGTGATATTTGTCTTGTTAGTTGAACAGTAAGAACCTAGATACTACAAGGAAGCAATGGAGAGTGATGACTCCAAGAAATGTCTAGAAGCCATGAAATTCGAATAGGATCCATGTACGAAAACCAGGTTTGTAACTTGGTAGATCTCCCTGAAGGCGAAAGGCCGTGGAGAATAGATGGATCTTTAAGAAGAAGACAAATGTTTATGGCAATGTGATTGTCCATAAGGCAAGACTTGTCGCAAAGGGTTTTCGACTAGTGGAAGGAATTGACTATAGTGAGACTATATCCCTATAGCAATGTTGAAATCTGTCCGGATTTTACTAGCAATTGCTGCATATTTTGATTATAAGATATGGCAGATAGATGTGAAGACCGCCTTCCTCAATGGTCACATTGATGAATAGTTGTATATGATGCAAATAGAGGGGTTTGTCGATCCTAAGGATGCTGGAAAGGTATGCAAGCTTGAGAGATCCATTTATGGACTAAAGCAAGCATTTAGGAATTGGAACAAAGGATTTGATCAAGTGATCAAGAGTTTTGGATTTGTCCAAAATAATCATGAAGCTTGTGTTTACAAGAAAGTGAGTGGGAGCTCGGTGGCATTCCTGGTAGTATATGTGGATGACATATTACTCATTGGGAATGATGTAGAATTATTAGAAAGCGTAAAGGAATATCTGAGCAGTCAGTTTCCATGAAGTATCTAGGTGAAGTGGCCTACATATTGGGCATCAAGATCTATAGAGATAGATCAAGACGCCTAATAACATTAAGTCAGAGTACATACATAGGTAAAATTTTGAAGTTCAAAATGGAAGACGCCAAAAGGTGTTTTGTGCCTCTGGTGAAAGGTGTGTCATTGAGTAAGACTCAATGTCTAGCAATAGCTGATGATAGAGAGAGGATGGTAAATGTCCCCTATGCCTCAGCCATAGGTTCTATCATGTATGCTATGCTATGTACTCGACCTGATGTGGCCCTGGCTCTTTGTTGGACATGATGTTTCCAAAGTGATCTAGGAGTGGAACATTGGACAGTTGTGAAGAATATCCTAAAGTATCTGAAAAGAACTAAGGATATGTTCCTAGTCTTTGGAGGGGGTGATGAAGCTCTGAACGTAAATGGTTACGTGGATGCAAGCTGGAACACGGACTCCGATGACTCGAAGTCTCAGACAGTATTTGTCTTTCTAGTGAATGGTGGCACGGTAACCTAGAGAAGTGTGAAGCAACCAGTGGTGGCATAGTCTTCAATGGAGTCAGAATACATTGGAGTTAACTCTATGGCGAATGAAGCTGTGTGGCTATGAAATTTCATCATCGAACTAGGAGTTGTTCCTAATGCGAATGACCCCGTGACCATATTCTAGGATAACACAGGTGCCATTGCAAATGCAGAACCGAGGACCCATTCCATAGTCAAGCACATCCAACTGAGATTCCACGCCATTAGACAAAATGTTGATAATGGCGAAGTCAAGATTTGCAAAGTGCATACGGATCTGAATGTTGAAGATCCGTTTACCAAAAGTCTACCACAAAGCCAAGCATGAACAACACCGGGATAGTTTTGGTGTTAGGTCATTGCCTATTGTAAAGCTAGATTAATTTCTACTCTAGTGCAAGTGGGAGACTGAAGGAGATATGCCCTAGAGGCAAATAATAAAGTGTTTTTATTTGATGTATCTCTTGTATGTTCATAATATGTTTCTTACCATGCTATAACTATATTAATACGAAACGTTGATACATGTGTGGTATGTAAACAACTAGGTCTCTAGTTACCTTTAGTAAACTAGCTCATTGGGCAAGTGATGATCTTATGGTTTCGAAATCATGGTGGTAGTGCCGATTGACAATGAGGTCACATTATTGGAGAATAATGTGATAGGTAGACACTGAACGTTAATCACAATGAGATCTAGTTATTTAACATTCGTCATTGATGATAACATAGAAACATCATGGACTATATCCTTCGACTGCGAGATAATGCATAATCACCGTTTTGGAAGGAGACTTTGATGATATCAAGTATCAAGCTGTGAAAGGGTGATCATAAAGGTATTGTTGGGTTTCCCGAAGAGACGGGTTGAGGAGTTTTTATCAAGACCAGGATTTGCCAATCCAGGTAACGGATAGATACACGTGGCCAACTTGGTGACATTGCATTAACGAAGCTTGCAAGTGTATGACTAGGTCATGGAATGCAACGACACGGGAACGAGTAAACAAGCTCATCGGAAACGAGATCGAACACAAGTATGGAGATACTTGAGATCAAATCTCGGATGACCTAGGTATCGTGTGGCAAAGGGAATAGGATTACAAAGTTAAGGTTCAAGCAATGAGATTCATGAATGCACGGGTGGTCATTATGGGCATCTAGGTCCCTCTGATGATCATTTATGCAAGAGGGGTCTTGGTCATGTCCGTAGCATATCCGAGTCGAAGGGTGGCACACTTAAGGGTGGGGACGCATTGGGATCAAACCGACACCGTAGGAGAATTAAGAGAGAGAGAGAGAGAGAGAGAGAGAGAGAGAGAGAGAGAGAGAGAGAGAGAGACCGGAAAGGTTCTAGGTAACATCCGATGGTGATCGGAAGGGGTCCGAAAGGAGTTTCGGAGTATGAAATATGATAATATATGTGTTTTATATTAATTAGTTGAATTAATATTAAAACATATTTTGTTTTTTATATTTATGGGCAGCCTTTTGCTATTGGGCCGCTTCCGGGTAGAAGGGCCCATAGGCTAGGCGCCAAAGAAGGAAAGGGCTAAGGGGGCCAGCCGAAACCATAGGGTTTCCCACCCGCGGGGTGGGGCCTAGGGTCGGCGGTGGCGGCTTGGGGGGGTTCCACACCCTAGCCCTAGGGTTTAACCCTCCCCCTCCCACCTATAAATAGAGGAGCCCACTCCCCTCTATTTGCACCACAACAACAAGTTATCTCCTCTCCCTCTAAACCCTAGATATCTCTCCATTAGATTGGATCTAGATATTGGGATTAGATCTCCACCTCCGCACTACCATCGTGTGCAAGACGGTTTGGCTTCCATCTTCTTATGCTGCTATGCCGGATCGGAGTCTAGGAGACGTCCCTACACCATACGTGTGTAGATCTTCGAGGCGCAACACTTGGGGCACTTGTCTTCATCGCTATACCCTTCCTGCGTAAGGCGTGCCACGGTCTTCAAGTGTATGAATTCCGTCCTCCCTGTCCGTTACTTATGTCTATATAGAATAGATCTTGGTTGTCATGTTCGGTAGCCAGAATTTTTTTTGTTTCCTGCTACGAACCCCAGCACCATGCACCTCCACTACTTCATCTTCTTTGTCATCATCAGAAATATTGTTCACCAATTCAGATGGGGCTTGGCTACTACAACTTGTAGTACTACATCAAATAAATCACATACATCAACCCTAAAGATGAACACAATTAAACAATCTATCTATTTGTTCATCCACAAGCAATCATGTATTTCTACATCACCATGTATGATTCATTACTTCATGAACACGCATATCGCAAGTATCAAGGCTACAATTACCTATAAGGTACCTACAAATAGGGATCATGATTCATGTACAATAACAAACAGATCACATGGATCTGGTACTTGCCTACTATCATCCTTCATCCACAAATAATATGTAGCAACATCTCTAATATCTACTACCACAACATATATATCCATCAGATCATAGCATGTATATATATTGAGATAAGCCTGCAGATGTATATGCAACTTACATTGGACTTGGGGATGTTTCCTTCTGCGTCTGTAGTTTGTTGGCAGCGTGCTTCCTCTTCTTCTACATATGTATGTTGTCATCGGCATGCTTCCCCTTATTTTTGCCTCGACCGCCGCTGTGGGGTGCACGGCCCCGCTTTTGGCCACTCTTGGTGCCAACAACTAGCGGTAAACCACTGCGCTGGCCACCTCCTTCTACTCCCCTAGACCTGGTGCTCGACGGCGACAGAGTGACACCGAGGAGGAAGCTGAGCCGTGCACCGCTTCCATGCGACAGGATCTGGGCGGTTTCAGCCTCATCTCCCAGCGGTGGTGGTGAGAGCTCATGGTCCTAATCGCCGCCCTCTTCCCCCGACAGTGGTTAATCTTCCATGGAGACACGACGGCCATGGGAGGGGCAGGGGAGAGCCAGCGGCGCAGGGTCAGGGAACCAGGGAGGGAGGAGAGCGGCAGCTCAGGAGTTGGGACTGGAGGGGCGCGTGTGGGAGCCTGGGAGGGAGCGGACGAGTAGGGAACTGGGAGATGGGGTTTGGGGTCTCTAGGGTTTCCTTGATGTCACTAACATGTGGGCCTCTAAATGCCATATGCGGGTTTGCGAGTCTATGGGTCTGGGTCCAGCACCTCCATCCCCGCGTCCGTTAGACCCGATGGGTCCGTTTTCTTACCATTAACCAGACCCGTGGGTTTATTTTTACCAGACCCTAACCATTTAGAGCGGGCCCCCATCGGGTTAGAGGGTATCAGGTACCATTGCCATCCGGACTCTCAGAGCACTCATGCCAAAAGTCCTAAGGTTTTCCGCCTAAGCGCTCGGGGGCTACAATGGGATATATCTTAAGTTAAATGTGAAGTATCGAAGACTTACGATGGCAATGCTTTTTAGGTTGTTCGCCGCTTGGACATACGAGTCGTGGAAGACATTGGCATTATTGCGAATGATATCCGCTTGCCAGATTAGATCTTCCAGGATCGGTGTTGGAGGAGTATGGGGTACGACAGGTGCACCGCCTACAGGTACGGATGAAGCTGTAGCCAATCGTTGTTCTGCAATAGCAGTGGATGCCATAGAAGCTCCCGACTTGATGGTGGTTGATGCTGCAGCTGCTCCCGCCATGAGTTCCTTCCCTTTTAAAGTGGGATCCTTAGCCGGAGCTTCAACCACTTTGAAGGAGGTGCTCTCTTGCGTCTCCTGTGCGTCCGGAACAATGTCTAACCCGACAGCACCTGAGACATCTTGAGAAGTATTGATGTCTATCTCCATAATGGAGGTCTCATGTGTAGCGGTGGATGGTGTTCCAGCGGAGCCTGGAGTAGATTTGGCGGTAGGAGTAGGGGAGCGACGACGGGAGAAGACTTGGAGAGCATATCACTTATATTTTTGGAACCTCCAATATCCTTGGAGGTCCGCTTTAGACTGACATTGGTTCTCTTCCTGAAACATAGAAAGTTATCAAGTATAAGTACATGAATGAGTAAAGAAAATACAAAGTCGGAGAAGAGAATACTTACGCAATGGTAGGTGCCTTGGTCAAGCGGATACCGACAGGCTTTCTCTTCTCTGCCTCCAACGAGGTAGTGGATTTCTTAGACTCCACTCTTCGGTTTCTTCTTCTTGCCAGCGGCATCAACATCAAAGGTGGAGCTCTTCAGTTTTCGTGTTGCCGAGGCAGAATGATCCATTGAGGTATCATCGTCGGACAGAACATGCACATCTTTCAGATTGGGGTCATACACTTGGGCGGCCAGATCATCCTCGGGCAGGTTCGCCAACTGAAAGAGCAAAAGTATGTTAGCTGATTGACACATTGAAGATAGATAAGTTGGAGTATATACAAAGCAATAAGGGAAGCATGTTACCTCTGGACATTCACTGCATTCGAACATGTCTAAGGTTATGGCAAAGCCACGCTTCTTGTCCTTTGCCTTGACGATGTCCTTAAGCAGGAGCTTGATGGAGTCACCAGAGAAGTTGTCCTCGGATATCCGAATTAGGTCCTTTCTCTCTTTAGTTTACTTGTGCATCAGCTTGGAGCGGTGCTGCAGAGGCTGGATCCGCCTTACAAACCAGCACATGGCCAGGTCCAAGCTAGTCAGACCTCCGTTAATGAGCCATTCTATTCGCCTTACGCTGCGGGATGCTTCATTGTCAGAGGGGAGAGTGGCTTGAGACCTCCAGGTGGCAGACTTGGCAGCAACACCATCGATGAAGTCGAGATAGGAGGCTTGTCAGCTGGCTAGAGGAATGTCCAGGACATAGAAATAAGTCTTCTGCCAGTTCTTGCAGGACTCATGACTGATAATGTCGGGGAATCGCCATCCAGGACGGATCTTAAAGCTAATCGTCCCACAGTTGCGCAACTCATCCTTGGAGGCACTGGACTCTCTCTTTATCATGAAGAAATAGACAAATATGTCTAACCTAGGACTAATCCCTAGATATCCCTTTCACAAAGCTACATAGTTTCTAAGCGCTAATATGTTATTGGTAGAGAGGTTGTGAGGGAGAACTCGGAAGTGCTCCAGGACCTGAAGAAATAAGTCGAAGACTAGAAGGGAAATGCCACGTACCATCTATGCCTTGAGGTAGAACTTTTCCCTGACTTGGGGAGAAAGGATGATCTTGTCTGCCGGCGCCGACCGCCAGACCAGGCCCTCCATCGAAGGAAGGTAGCCATCAGCGACGAGATCCTTCAGATCCTCCATGGTGAGATCAAAACCCCTCCGCACTCTCTTGTGGGAATCAAGTTCTTCTATTTCTTCGTTGATGGCCTCAAACGCCGCCAGTTTCTGGTCATTGCCGATGGATTCCACCATGGCAGAGACCGGAACCTCTAGTCCTTCCGATGGAACTTGGACCTCATTTGATGGCTTCTTTGGAGCTTCGGGAGTGGACGTCGTTGAAAGAGCGCTACTGCTGCTTGCAACTAAGGATTGGATAGGAGAAGAAAGAGGAGATGGGTTTTCTGTTAGGGTTTCTCGCTAGGAGCTTGAAGGGTCGCTCGTCGAGAGGAGGAAGAAGACACAGGGAGAATGCGGGTAAAGAATTTACTCACGTCGCAGTAAATATTTATAAGCCTTAGCGTCAAGATTCATGCGCAAGAGGATCTAACGGTTGGAGAGTTAACAACGCGTGTGTGAGCGTGCATGGTAATTTTGCCATGTCCTCCGTTTGCCGCTTAACATTTCAGATTTATCGCGCGGGGAAATCTCTATGATTAACCACTACCATATTTGAGTTTAGAGGAAGCGTAGGGTGTAGACTACGTTAGCCTACTGACAAAAGCAGTGAAGCAGTCACATCTGAAGATTCTAGTGTGGACGGATCCTATCTGACTATGGAAAATAAGACTAAAGACTCGATGATTCTCCGTCTTACACGTTGAAGACAGAGAAGATTGCAACGTTCTTTGGGAGGGCTTCATGATTTTGCTTGACGAATTGCTGGCATCACCTAGATGGAGCATTCAAGACTAAGAGGCAAGACGACAGAAGATCTCAAAGTTCTTCGGGCTACTATTGGGGATATGCTTAATGGGTATCACTATAGCATGTCTCTAGTCTGGCTAACCCGAGTGGCCCATACTTGGTAGCATGGACTATGGCTTGCTAGGCAACTCAGTTAGACGGATCCAGAAGGGAGGCTCATGCCAGAAGAAGGAAGGCTACGACACCGCCATAAACATATCCAGAACCTTGGAGTGCAAGACACGAAAGACTAGTTAGTGTTAGTGTAGGACTATGTAACCTCTCTGGTGTGTACTTCTCCTTGTAACCCTAACTTCTGGCGCCTTTATAAGCCGGACCTACGGGAGCCTTTAGGGCACAACTTATAACCTCGCACAACGAACCAATCCCTGTAACTCAGAGTATTTCCATTATAGTGATTTATAGAAGGAGTAGGATTCCGCCACCTTTGTGGGATCTGAACCTGGGTAAAACGTGTTACCTCGTACCCGTTAACTCACCGCCTTCCCCCACCTCTCTAAACACGCTATATGAGGAACCCTCCATGGCATACTCATCGACAATACCACGACAACCGAGTTTTAGCTGTGGCCATATTCTGGACAGGGGTTGACATGGCTTGTCGGCCTTCCTTGTCATAATATGGCACAACCATGAGTTTGATTGGTTTGCTTGTAGGCTTAAAAGCCGAGGCAAATTCCAATAATTTCCGTGTTTCCCTATCATATATTTGTACTCAGTTTCTATTGCCTTTGCCAACTTGATGGATTCCTCTATTCTGGCCATGTCCTTGTAGAGCTTTTCTTCATCCATCACGACGAACCTAACCTCCTCCAGAACTTAATTGTGCTTCTCATCGAGTTGAGTAACATCTCAGATGCGATCCAACTTATGGGTTCTGCGAGGGTTCGACCAAATATCATGTCGTCGATGGGACTGACAAAAGTATCACCCGCCCTTAAGGTTGATGGCGGAGGTAGGGGAGATCCCTGGCGGTTTGGCTAGTACCGTTTCCTCCGTCTTGGAGCTCTTGTGGCTAGGGATTCTACGGAGGGATCGCTATCGGAGGCATCATAGCCTTAGTTGCGGCCATAGGGATTGTAACTTCTATACCTGTGGCTGCCGCCTTCGCCACCTAATCTGCTGCTAATGGCTCCGTGGCTCTAGCTTCAGTGATGACTTGGTCATTGGCTATGTTGTCCATGTTGGTCATAAAGACTTGTCGGACGGTGGGGGTTGGTCTACGATCTGCTCATGAGCGAGTTAAACCTCATATTCCTTCATCATAGCGTCATACTCCTTCGAGTTAGCCGAATCGCTATCGCAATCCAAGTCACCAATGCCAGAGTCGAGCGCTTCCGTGATGGATTCAGAGTCACCGCCGCCATGGAGTCTAGATTAGTACCTACGTAGCCAATGAAGTGGCACTTTGGCTTTCCGGATAGCTGGGCTGATGTGGCACGATCCTCATCGTCAGCTTTGGCATACCAGCTAGCAAACTCGATCAAGTCTTCAAGCTTATGCTTGTCCATCTTGCCCAACAACGCATGCCTGAGCAGCGACCCCTACGCATGTCTGTTAACAAAGGGTCAGACAGTCGTCTCATATGTGATTCCCTTGTAGGAGTGCTTCATCTCAAGCCACCTAGCATGGAAGCTTCCTAGGGCTTCGTCCGATTTTTGGATGCACCAATCCATATCCACCGTATTGATGTAGCGAGCGAAGTTATACCTTTGCTTTTCTAACACCTGGAAACCCAGGCGGATTTTCATTGGTCTTCCATCATTATATCCTGCCATATGGAGGTTTGGGCGAGCCTTATTTTTCTATATCTTAAGAAGAAAACTCATCAGAGAGATCATGCTCAGACCGATCTTCCACAATGGTCGGCATCTCGAAGGCGGTCCCTGTGGGTCTTGGCGTGAAGGTGGTTTCCTAGGCAAAAGGTCCCAAGCCGACTTCGCCGATGAAGATGTGAATACCACCAAAGGGATGATGGTGTGGCGGGTGACGTTCTCCCTTGACGAAGTCCAGAGGTGATCGTTGGGGACAATCGGAACATTGCCAATGTAGAGGACGCAACCGATGGCAACAACGTCGCCAATGCCTGCGAAAGCGGATCTCTCCCGGATCCACGCTCTAGGAACTTCTTGCCCCATGGTGGGCGTCAACTGTCGTGGTATTATCGATGAGTACGCCATAGGGGATCCTATCAGTGAGTTTAGAGTATCTAGGTGTAGGCGGCGAGCATCCAGGAAGGATGACACAAGTTTTACCTAGGTTCAAATCTTAGGAGTATGTTGAGACCCTAGTCATGCTATAAATTACTATAACATCAATAGACCAAAGGTTACATGGACTATGCTATCTTGTGAATTGTGCCCTTAGGCTCCCACGGTGGCGCGTCTAGCCCCCAGTGGCAGAGCTAGAGAAGTGACGATCGGGGTGCACAGTGGTGCCCCAGCTGCAAAATTACTTGTATTAGGGGGTGCAGATATGGTGGAAAATAGCTAATTTATAAAGGAATTCAATTTTACCTCGTGTCTTGTGCACCTCCAAGGCTGCACATGAATCCGCCCCTGCTAGCGTCGCCCATGAACTCGTGGAGTCGTGTGTCTAGAAGATCATCCAGTCAATTTTCGTGTTCGTTGCTGTGATTTCAGATTAGTCTCTTACCATCTTCGTTTGTCATCAATAGCGATGACTACCACTCTGTTATGATGGTCGTTTGGGGGTCTAACACAATGAATTTCTGTCAGACTACTAAACAAGATCTACCATGACAAGATTTAACATTATGTCTTCTCCCCTTCAGGTTATATATCAGGCCAACGCTATCCTTCGATCATAGACTATTCTATAATATATGGAGTTCCGTGACTTATTTGTAAAGTAATGTACGCGATTGAAGGACACAACAAGGGATATTTTTCCCGACATGGATGACCTCATGATTTGCGGATCGATCGGCCATAGCTAGAGACCGTTTATTTTATTTTATTTTCGATTTTTATAATTTTAGTCTACTTTCTTTATTCTCTAGTTGTGTGGATTATGCGGCTGCGTGCATCTTAGTTATGCAGAGACCGGATGTAAACATTACTTAAAGTAATAAAAGGATCCATTTATAAAAAATAATTAATATATCAGTTGAGTTTTAAAAAAGGAAAAAATCTCGCTCACGGTATGGATGTGGCAAAAATCTCTACACTATTGTGTTCCTATTGTGTGATGGCTTGCACAGGCAAATCAAGGCTTATGACTCCAGCACCGTGAAGCACTTTTATGTTTTGAAACGGCTTTGTGAAGCATTTTCCAAAAAAAGAGGACACGTACCACAGCCAATTAAATCAAATCCTAGATAATAGCAATAATACCATTGTTTTTTGCGAAAGAGAGCAATAATACCATGTGGGTGTAGATAGAGGAGTAGTTAGCCAAGTAACCTTCCAAGAAGGAAGAGAACAATCACCAACTAACTACTCATCGTGCATTCGGGTCTGAGCTTGAGCCAACCACACCACGACCCCGATCTGACTGACTCCTCTCCTCTCCTCTTCATCGCGTCGAAATCAAATCCTCTTCCCCTAATCCCCCAATCTCGAGTCGAGCTCGCTCGCACACCACCAAGCCCCAGATCGATCAAACCCTCTCCCGCGCTCCCGTCTCGAGTCCGTCCTCGCGCGGGCACTCACTCGCGCGCGCGCACGCGCACAGGAATCGGAGGGAGCCACAATCCGGCTCGGGGCGTTCAGGAAATCGAGAAACCCTCGAGGAGCTGGGATCGATCGCCTGGTGGGACTGTTGTTGGCTTTGCCGCGCGCACCAATGCCGGATCCGGCCGGGCCGGCGGCCGCGTCCTCCTCCACCTCCTGCCTCGGGCTGCCGTCGTCATGGCGTCTCTGAATCCCGCGGGCCGCCGCGGGCCCCGCCGATGCTCTTTGGGTTCTCGGCCGAGGAGCGAGCAGGAGCCGCCGCGTCCGGCGGCGAGGGGGAGCGGCGAGGATGCAGATCCGGCTCTCGCCGAGCATGAGGAGCATCACCATCTCCAGTAGCAATGGGCTGCTAGACTTGATGAAGCTCAAGACCGCCGCGCGCCACTTCTCCTACCGCACCGTCTTCCACACCGTCCTCATCCTCGCCTTCCTCCTCCCGTTCGTCTTCATACTCACTGCAGTCATGACCCTCGAGGGATTCAACAAGTGCTCCTCCCTAGGTAACTACACTGCTGGTTCCCCTTCTTCTGCTCCAGATGATGTAGTAGTGGCTTAGTTGCTTTGGAGTGTAGACAACATGAAATGGGTGGTGACTTGCTTAGACAAATACATAGAGGTTAGATGTGCAATGCGACTTTTGCTTCAGTTCAGGGGGTGAATAACTTGTTGGGTTCAACTTAAATTCTATATTACGTACATCTGCATTGCTGATGAATAGCTTGACTTGCCGTTACTAGAGTCTAGGGTCTATTTAGGCCGCCGTTTATGTGGCTGCATGAGTGCTTAGCAGTCTGATTAGTAGTTCACTTAGTTTAATTGAGCTGTGGTAGCTGGTCTCTTACATACTAGTAGGCCACGTTTATGCTGGTCTCTTACACAGGGATGCTTATGCTTATGTGGAAGTTTAAAATTGTTTCATTGTACACACTGAGAATCCGTATGGCGCTCATTGTTGATACTATAATGATCTCTTGATTGTTCAGTGAGAAAATAATTGTAGGCTTGTTCAGGTTGCAAGCATTTTATACGGTAAGAGTTTTCTATGTTACATGAAATATTTCTCTCGTGCTCTGCTGTTTGGATTTGGGAGTTCCTAAAAAGAGCTGTAGTTAGTTAACCAGAACACTCAAATGCTATGCTCAGTGGAACTCTACCGTCATTTCTGACAACTCAGGAGTTAGGTCTAAACTTTACGCCCGTAGAAATTGGATCGGTTAAACACGGACTAATTATCTGAGACTACTTACCATCACCTGATTGGTTAAATATTTGATGAAGGCTCATTAATAATAAGTGATATTGTTGTTGTGCTGGAGTGCTGAGCTGATGCATATGGACCTTAGCATAGGAAGTTCCTATCTTTCGGGCTTTTACATTCCTGACAACTTTTGCTGTGCAGTATATCCTACTCTTTCATGACTTACAAGGTTTATAATTTCTGCCATATTTTAAAATTTATATAATATTTGGAGGAAACAAGCAGCTGGGACACTAGCATGTGTGATCTGTTTCCTGGTGCTAACTTTGATTGTTGAACACTTGAGTTTGTGAGCATCCCAATATCTTTATAGCCTCTCCCAGTTCAATCTTCTCTTCCATTCAATATTTTTGAATTCTACTTTATTTTGTACCTACATATTTACTATTATGCCTCTATGGTTATAATGCTGTTAATTTTATCCTCATTATTTGGCTGGTTTTTTTAGCATGATTTTTGTTCAATTCTTAAATTTATTCAAGATTAAATTGTATATAAATTATTGGGACAATCATTTCCTACTAATTCATTATTGACTATTATCATGTATCAGATTGTCTGGGAAGACGGTTAGGTCCTCGCCTTCTTGGTAGGGGTGATGATGGCTCCATGGTATTAACATGTGCTTTGCACTTTAGTTTTATCCAAATTTATTTAGTTCGTAATTGATCACTGTACTCTTATGTGCAGAGGCTTGTAAGAGATCTGTATCGGATGCTTGATGAAGTAAACTCTGAGGATGTTCCTGTTGATCTAAAAGTGGCAGAATCTTTTGATGATTTCATCTGGGATACGAAGAATAATGATTATGACTTAAAGTCATTTGCTATGAAGCTGAAGGCCACGGTAAGCATTGGCACTAATGTCCTGCCTTTTTTCTCGAAGCACCTGAGTTATTTCTTCAGTTGATTACTTTGGCTATATAATTTGTGCTTGATCTATATTCCTTTTGGATTTCTACCATAGAGCTCATGACTATTCAATACAAAGTTGCTTATGTCGGTACGAAAACTTGGTATTTACATAAATGTGGTATCGGCCTGTTGGATGATGCTGGACAAGTTAGCCAGCTTGTCATGAAATACTATGCTATTTTTTTTGCTATTTGTTCAAGTTTATTGTTCAATTAATACTTTTTATCTCATTATATTGCTCAGTACACTCAATGAAACTAAGTACCTCAACGCTTTGTCGCTTATGAATGTTGTATAGTGATTACTTAAGCTCCTAAATTTGTAAAACAAAAGACATAAATGGCACAAAGTTTATTGTTCAGTTAATACTTTTTATCTCATTATATTGCTCAGTACACTCAATGAAACTAAGTACCTCAACGCTTTGTCGCTTATGAATGTTGTATAGTGATTACTTAAGCTCCTAAATTTGTAAAACAAAAGACACAAACGGCACAAAGCTCATGCAATTAGGGACCACTAACCTAAAGTTTTAAGTATCAGCTATCTGTCATCTATACAACTTTTGATCTGATTCTCTTTGTTCAGTAAGTTGGAGATCCTGTACTCATTGTTTACATAACGACATGCAGATGGAGACCATGGATAAGGAGTTGAGATCATCTAGATTATCAGAGCAGCTAAACAAACACTATGCAGCGATTGCTATTCCCAAAGGCCTTTACTGCCTTTCGTTGCGTCTAACTGATGTATACTCCTCAAATGCCCTTGCGAGGAAACAACTACCACCCCCTGAGTTGGTCCCTCGACTTTCCGACAACTCCTATTTCCACTTTGTTTTAGCGTCAGATAACATCCTTGCAGCCTCGGTTGTGGTCAGATCAACAATTACATCAGCATTGAAGCCTGAGAGGATAGTCTTTCACGTCATTACTGACAAAAAGACCTATCCTGCTATGCATTCATGGTTTGCGTTGAATCCTCTTTATCCTGCCATTATTGAGGTGAAGGGTGTTCACCAATTTGAATGGTTAACAAAGGAAAATGGGCCAGTACTTGAGGCTATAGAAACTCAGCACATTGCCAGAAGCCGTTATCATGGAAATCACCTTGCAAGAACCGCTGCAGGTGACAGCCCAAGAGTTTTTGCAGCCAAGCTGCAGGCAGGAAGTCCAACATATACCTCCGTGCTCAATCATATTCGTATATACTTGCCTGAGGTATAAGAACTTTCTTCTGACCATCTTATGAACAAGTTAACATGCATAAATGTGATACATGTGGTGGAACATTGAAATCTGTAGATATTTGTTTTCCTTGCTATAAGATTGGCTACTTGTGAACCTTTTTTCTGGTGAGTATTTGTGGGTCAAGAGGTAATTTAGCCAAGTGTATAGCAATTGGAAATGCTCCACAGCTAGTTGGACTTCTCACTCTCATTGGAATTTTGTTTAACTATGGAGAAGATTTCCATGGTAGTGCAAAACTGCATCATACATGTTCTAACTGTGACATATTTCGTAGCACCTTTTCGTTGAAATATCCAGTGAAATCATAACATTGCAATTTGTCAATACAGTTATTCCCAAGCCTCGACAAGGTTGTATTTCTTGATGATGACGTTGTTGTTCAACATGACCTGTCATCACTTTGGGATATCGATCTAGCTGGGAAGGTAAATGGAGCTGTTGAGACTTGCAGAGGTGGAGATAGCTGGGTGATGTCCAAGAGGTTCAGGAATTACTTTAACTTCTCTCATCCGCTCATTGCCACTAACTTCGATCCTTTGGAGTGTGCGTGGGCTTATGGCATGAATATTTTCGACCTCGCTGGTTGGAGGAAGACAACCATTAAAGATAAATACCACCATTGGGTCAAGGAGGTAAAACATACTCCCTCTGTTTAGAAATAAAAGATGTTTTAGGTTTGTGAAGTAAATGTATCTAGACACGTTTTAGTGTGTAGATTCATTTGAACCTATACACTAAAAGATGTCTAGATACATTAGCTTCACTAACCTAAAACATCTTATATTTTCAAACGGAGGGAGTATATATCACTGTTTTTTCATTTTTATTTGCACACCTTTAGTTATTTATATATATACACACACACACACACTTCTTTTCTTTTTGCTAGTTCATGGTAACAGGTTAATTTGCAACTATTTGAAATTCAGGGTTCCCCTTATTCGATCATAAATGTGCTGTCTACTTTTCCTGCACGAAGTTTCTATATTACATCAAGTTAAACTATGCAGAACTCTGTATTTTCAAATATTTGGAGCATTTTGTCTTCGTCACTCGAAAATGCACATATATCTACTTGTAGTGAATGATGCTGAGTTCCACTTCATGAGCATTATAGTTGAAATTCTGCTTGTTCCATATTTAAACAGTTATAAATTCATGCTAGGGATCTCCAGTCTTATATTCATTATATGCATTCTGCCTGCAGAATCTGAAATCAAACTTCACGCTTTGGAGGCTTGGAACTTTGCCACCTGGCCTTATAGCATTTAAGGGCCATGTTCATCCGATCGATTCATCGTGGCATCTTTTGGGTTTGGGGTATCAGGAGAAGACAGATATCTCCAGTGTTCGGAAAGCAGCAGTTATACATTACAATGGACAAAGTAAACCATGGCTGGATATTGGTTTTAAACATCTCCAGCCATTTTGGACGAAACATGTGAATTACTCTAACGAGTTCGTAAGGAATTGTCATATAATGGAACCTCAATTGTAGATTGGGAAGACAAAAGATTCAACAAATAAAGGCGTAAATTAAGTGGAATTAAATTTGTTATTTTGGAGGTGGAGACCGGGGCATCAAAGGGAATCCAGGGAACGATAATTGAGCAGTAACCTGAGAATTGGTTACATGTGCTGATGCGGCGATGCAGCATACTCGATGAACAGAAATGAGTGTTGTGTTCCCATTTACACTAGGATCCCTTTCGTTTTGTTTATTCCATTTGTATCATAGCTCATGAAATTACACTATTGTTTAGGATGGTTCTTTTGTACTTTGGAGTATTATAAATTGCCTGATTTGGCAGAGTTGATGGTAGGCACATCACTATTGTAATTGTTGGAGAGAGTATATAGTTCACCATGTGAAGAGGGTCACATTTTGATTCCGCAAAAGACAAGCCCTGTACATTGTGCACCCACTGTTTCTGATACTATAATATTTTTGGTGATAATCTCAAATGAAACTCTTTTCCTTCCATGTAACCATGGGTCTTGTCTATCTGGAATTTCTTGGGTTATTGCTTCATTTGCATACTATATATTGTTTAGTGATTACACTAGAAGTGTCTCCCACAGTTCCACGTATGTTAGTGGGTTGATCAGCAACAGTGTATAATTTGATATTTCTTCCTTTTCAAGACAGTTTATGATTTGATTCTTTATGATGCCTGTTATTCAACTTATAACCTGAAGTAGGAAATGGAAGAAAATTACTTAATGCAGCCCTCAGCGCCACACATTGAATCTTAGTAGAAAGTTGAAGAAAAATAATCAACGGTCTATGATTGACAATTAAGGAATTATGATTAACAATAAAGTAACTCTATTATGGAAGAAAGAACAATGATGGCCCAATTGGGGGCAGACATCAACATTGAGAGCTACATTTTTCGTATAGTTAAGAAGAACTATTTGAACCTCACATGGCATCGCATCTAAAAAGTAAGAACTACGGTCAATCATTGTTCGCAAGCGTCGGCCTCAAAATCTGGGAAGACGACGAAGGCAATGGACAGCGGGGCAACATAGATCGGTGAACTGACTGAAACTTGCACCGGGTACAGAGGAGGGATGTCACCATCTGCAGTGAGCTCCAGAGGAACTCCATTCAGCAGCATGGTGCGTGCAAGAGGGTTCCCGTCTTGCGCGGTCAGGTGGTACTCTTCCCTCTTCTCCAGCCCATCGGAGGCTTTGCTCCCGACCCAGGAGACCGTTCTCTTAATGCCATGAAGAAAGGGGCTGTCCCTCGTTATCCCCTGCCCTTGTGAGAGGCCGACATTAAGGTCATTCCTGACCGAGACCATGGATCCCATGTTTCGGCTCAGGTTGATCAAGAGGAGAGCGACGCCGCCCTGAAAAACATTTGGAGAGCACATAGATCAGCTTATATGATAGTGATGTGGTGCCATAGCAGTTAGCCAGTGACTACACAACACTCTGGTACTCTGCTATGTTTAACAAGCCAACGCTAAACTCATGGGCAGACTCGTACCTTTTGCTTTCCGCAGTGTGCATAGGCACGCAAGTATGAAGAACCACTGACATCTATGGAGAGAACCCCATTCCCCATTAGTTGATGCCACAGCAAGGCGCTGAACAGACATCAAAGTTTAGTCCTGAGGCATATGCGAGCAGTAAAGCGTGTTTCTAGCAAAAACAAATACAGTACAGATACTTGCCTGTAGTAATCAGGGTTTGGCACAAAAGTGTCAGTGTCGAGAAGGCCATAGTTGCCTCCAATCAAAGTCTGTCTGCAGTAGACCTTGGTGTCATACTTTGCTGATTGACCGAGTTGATCAAGATACCTAGTTGAGACAACAAACTTGAGGATGGGAAGATACCAGAGTAATGATGGCTAGGACAGTTATTCGTTCTTCTGGCAAGTAATTACCAGAAGCTATTCAGGAAAGTATTGGAAACTGTACGGCTGCCACTGTTATATGCTCCGCCAGCTTCCCCGACCCACGGAGCCGACCATGGTCCATGTCGTTGTATCGTGAGCTGGAGATCTCTGAATGTGTCAGAAACCTTGCTTAAATACTGCGGGTCCAAGATTCTATTGGCGACACGCGCATCATTACCTAATCAAGATTGAAGAAATTATCTTTGTGTCATCTTTGATATAGGAGAGAAAACAGGACGGAGAAACACTCACCAGCACCAAGATTGTAAATATGATGAGTCATTCCTTGGAGAATATTGGGCCCAGAGACATCAAGAAGCTGAGCAAACCATTGTCTGTCATAGAATCCTCCTGGGGCTAGCACCAATGGTTTCCTAGAGTTTCCATATAACTGATCGACGATCTTTTGAAGTTCAACCATGTCCTTTCCATATTGTTCAGCTCCTACGCTTGCACCAATTCCACTTCCACTCAATTCATTACCTAGTAAAATAATCATAATTACTTATATAAGCTTTACACGAATGAAAGATGTTCCTTGTTTCGCGAGCAGCAAATATAGTTTTACTTTCAACAATGTACTACCAAATTCCCATGAATCAATAGGATAGTTCATCGAAACAGTGTATTCCATGAACTCCTGAGCATTGCTTGAATTCCAAGCGCCTCCCCAAACACCCTTGCATATCTGCTTTCTCCCTTGAAGTGCATTAAGACCAAAAGTGATAACTGCACTGAAGGGATTAAACAAAAAACGAATTAGGTAATACACTGCATAAAGTAACATTATACTATTAAGATATTAAAAGAAATGTGATGGGGTATTTTTAGTGCACTAGTACTTTTATCCCATTATAAGCTCAAATATGTGGGATGCTCAACCATCTGTGATGCAATCAATCACAAGTCCCTTAGAAGGAAATATAGATGGTGATTACTAAAGGAAACAACTGGTGATGGCAATCCTCACCCTGTATTGACGAACAGATCATTCATAGCATCCCATCTTTCCATGGTTATGCATCCTTGAGAAAATCCAAATAAGCCACCTGAAGCTTTTGTAAATGGTCTGCATGGAGTTCCTAAATTTGGTGTGTCATATACCACTTGATCTTGTAAGGAGCCTCCGACTCTGATACGCAGTGGGCTAAAGGCTACAAAAAAAACACAAGGGAAGAAATAATTCATCAGGGCAAGATGATGAGGTGCCACCAAAAAAGTAAACAAAACCGTTTTGAAAAAAGAAGGTACTCCCTCCCGCCCAAATTAATTGTCACAGATTTAGGCAAAATGTTGCCTATAATCTGTCTAGGTTCAATGAGCCTGAAGCAACTAATTTGGATCAGAGGTAGTAACTTTTTTTTCTTAAGAAACTAGGTACACAAAAGAAGAAAAAAAACTTGTAAGTGAAGATAGTTTAGGCTCCCAAACACTGGTACTACATTTGAGCGGCAGATCAATTACCATTAGATATTAGGTCTACTACCCATAAAATAATCCACAAGGAATTTTACCCTTCTAAATTTAAGAAAAGAAACGAAGCCCCCACATGGCAGTTTGCAACTGAATAGTAGTAAGTTCTTTGACGGCAACTGTCAGAACACTTACCCTGGATAGCTTTAGCTAGCAAAGGATGAGTTAAGTCCTGGGAAATTCACAAAACAACTGAAATCAGTTGTTTGAGGAAACATCAACAATGACTGTATTCTTGGGACTGAGGAGCTTACCATGTTTAAGATAGAAGCCTTTCCCCATGGGCACTGATCATAGTTGCACTTCTCCGGAGGCCACCAATCGACGGTCGCGCAAATAAACTCATCGCTGGTTGCAGCGATCGTCTCTGAGCCCCGTACGATGACAGTTACATCGGAGTAATCTTCCGAGAGGATCAGTGTAGGCAAGCAAGCTGTAAGAAGAAAGAGAGACCATAGCCTCATCCTCTCAGCACCTGCAAATGCACCAAATAGACAACTAGAATGGTTCAGACTCACTGTGCTCTCTAAATAATGCAATTAGATGGTATGGATAGGTTCAAATTCCTACTCTATTAGCATATCTGAAAGTGACAGCTATATCACTCTGTCAGTTTTTTATTATTTGAAAAATATCTTCATTGCAACACAAGAGAAAAAACATTATTTTCCACTCATACATATTTCTTCAGAAAGAGAAACTTTGTTAATTGAGAGTAAAGTGAAACCCTACATATCCCTGGAATGTTCGTATTACGTTGCAAAATAATACCCAAAAAATACAGAGGAAAAGGGACCTTTTTTACATAGAAATGATCAACAAACCTACTCTAGCTGTTCTGCTAAACCACGAGATAATTCAATGGCAAGGGTCATCTCAAAATGAAAACTGAGCATGGTAAGTCCAGCATAATCCAAGGAAGAACCCAGCTGAATCTGAACCTTGGACGGACCAATAACACGGTCTAAAAGGTCCACAGAACGAAAGTACACCAACCCCCTTCCCAAACAGTACCGAATCCTGGAGAGCAAAGCAACCGGAACCGACGGAGGTACGTACATGACAGTCCGGTACAGATTTTTTCTTTCTTTTCGATAATGGTTCGCTACAGATTTGCAAGCTATACAGCACAAAAAAGGAAACACAAAAGCCAAGAGAAATGGAGCCGAGGCCATTAATTACCTTGACGGCTTGAACCTGGAATCTACAGCCAAGCCAAGTGATGCTCGGAGAATCCCAAGGCTCCAAGAACAGGCCTCTCTCTGTTCCCAATGCAGAGCCAGCGAATCAAAAGACAAAGCTGCTGTCCGGAATCAATCACTCGCCGTCGCCGGAGTGGAGTGGAACGGAGCTTCTCTCTGGTGGGGAGATGGAGAGGGAGAGGGAGAAAGAGAAAGGCAGAGTAGGAGGCGGAAGAGATTCTTGAAAGAAAATCTGGTGGTAGTTGCTGCTCCTACTCCTTCTTGTCCCCCTTCCAAGCCACTCCCTTAAGGAAAGTTGCGTCTCTCCTAATCAAATAGCGGTGGCACTGCCGACGAATTGATTAGCTAACAGCGATGCTTTGGCCTAAATCTGAAGACAACAGACGGTGTCGTCAGAGGTGACTCCAGCTTCTTTCGGGAGTTGAAAAAACATGGACCGGTTCTTTTTCATAGAGTGCGTGAAGTCGAGCTGTGCAAATTTGGTATTTATTACTAACGGTAAAAAAGATTGTGAGTAATTAGATGGATCATGTGAGAGTGATGATGGGTTTTTTTAACCCCTCAAACGATCTGCTATAAAGCAAAGATAATCACAGCATAGATTCACGTCTCGGGATATACCCTCCCTTTTCTACCCCCGGTCTCAAATTAGTTATATCAGATTTATCTAGATACGGATATTTTATAACTAATATATATCAAAAATTAGTTGTCTTAAATCAAATCTAAATACAGTTGTTTTATAAATATATATATTTAAATTAATTATCTCAGATTTATCTAGATATGAATGTTTTATAACTAGATATATCTATATCTAAAATTAATTGTCTTAGATTTATCTAAATATGGATGTTTTATAACTATATATATACATCTAAAATTAATTGTTTTAGATTTATCTAGATACAGATGTTTTATATATATGTATATAAAATTAATTATCTTGGTTATAACTAAATATATCTATATCTAAACAAATCGGAAAATATAGTTGGATGTTGCAGTAGATAAGCATGAGAGAAAAAAAATCTACTACTTCCTCCAATCTATATTACTTGTTACTGAAATACTACCTCCTTCACGGTTTGCAGGGCGCCTAATCAAATTTGGGTTTTTCCAAAACTACAATATTCCTAGAAGCATAAGAATTAATTGTTAATTAATATGGCACATTTTCTCCCAACTTACTATGCATGCAACAGTCTTCCACCAATGCATGCGCCTTAACCGCTCACTAATAGGCCTAATTTTTAGCCAATACGTTTACGCTTATGTTCGTAAGATTTTTGTAGAGCGCCCTGTAAACTGTGAAGGAGGGAGTAGATATATCTAGACATGTTTTAATGTTAAATATAGTACGAGACATGATTCTGATAAGGGTGTACTTTATGATGGCCAAGGACATCATCAATGCTAGATAATGTGCGAGCACACGATTGGAGAAGGTGATGGACGGGAACTTCTAATCCACAACTTGAAAAAAGAGCCAAGAATGGAGGCTGACATGTCGGTAGGGAGGAAGTCCAAGTCAAAAACCAACCAAACCATATCACGCATTTTCTATGCTGATTAAAAGGCTTCTATCTATACACTTTCCTGTTTATACAACTTGCAGCTTGCTGTGTGGATAGATGCTTGGAACAAGCACAAACTGCTCACGATCATGGACCCAAAACCTATCCTCTCCAACAACAGGATGTATACGAATGAGCTATCGGAACTTTTCTCGGTTTGGTCACCAGATTCTTCTGAATGTAGACATGAGGATGAGGTGGCTGGGCATGGTCCAAACAGGGAACAAGCCACATAACGCATAGGCATTCAATAATTTTAATCTAACACTTGTATTCCCTCTGATCCATATTAGTTGATTGAATTTGTCTAAATTCGAATGTATGTAGACATATATATATATATATCCGAATCTAGACAAATTCAAGTCAACTAATATGGATCGAGAAAGTACTCTATTTCCTTTTTTACTTTTCCCGTTAATCTTTTTTTTTTTTGAAAAACACAGACAAACGAAGACGCTCACAACACGTACATGCATCCACCCCTATGAACGCACACACACCCTACCCCTATAAGCACCTCCGAGAACCTGAGCTGACGGATTGTGTCTTGAGATTGACGAAGTCACCACGAGCGCCTCGCTGTCGACGGGAACATCGCCTCCCACTGAAAGAATATTCCGTCTTTTATGCAACACACATGTCAAACCTGGGGTTTGAACTCTGGTGGGCTGGGGGTACAACCACCCTCCTAACCATCCAACCACAGGTTGGTTTGCCTTTTCCCGTTAATCTGTTCATTCCACTGTTGGAGACTTCTCAAGTTGACCCAAGCTTTTTGTCCTTCTCCCTCGGGTTTGGGCCTAGCGCTCCCCCGAGCGACTAGGGTTTTGTTTCCTCTACCGTCAGAGTTAAATCTGGTATGGAGTCCTTCTCCCTTGGAGTCTCAGGTTCTCTCCGTCTACTCGGGAGCGCCATGAACCCGTGGTTAGTTTGTCTTAGGAGTCTGTCGCAGATTTCCCTGGGTCTCGCTAGGGTTTTGGTACGATTTTGCTGACGTCACCCTCTCCATCAAGTTCTATGAATTTGTCGGGGGATTAGGACATAAGAAGAACGAAGCTGCTTCATCTCAGCATTGATGATAAGGAATTTGATAATCTGGTCTTTGAGGAAGTTGGTGCTCTACTGGAGGGTATGAAGTGGATGGCGCTTGCTAGGGTTTACACGTCAAATTATTTCAGTCCTCAGAACTTTGATAAACACATGTGGGTAACCTGGAGCCCTGCAAGAGAGGTAAAGTTTCAGCATCTAGAGGGGAATCTATTTATGGTTCATTGCTTATGTCTTGGTTATTGGTTCAAGGTAGAAAAAGGAGGACCATGACTCTTCGGACAAGCTGCGGTGTGCATTGAACTATATGACGGTTTTACTAATCCATAGAAAATTGACATTAATTTCTTCTCAACCAGGATTTAGATCCATAATGTTCCTAATACAGGAACAAAACTCTAATCACTAATATGATAGAGAAGAAGGCTGACAAGGTTTTGGAAGTCCAAATTGATGTCCAAGGAGCTGGTAATTTTGTTCGAGCCCGAGTGAAGGTGGATGTTAGAAAGGTATTTGCTCGGTTTGTGTCAATGTCAAGAGGTGGACATCATGAGATATATAAAATCAAATACGAGAAGTTTCCTAGGTTTTTTGGTGCATGCGGTTTTATTGGACACACACATCTTGAGTGCAGTTCTGGAGAGCATGCAGAGGAAAGCTAGAAGTGGGGTGATCGGCTTAAGGCCGAGTGGGATACTTGGCATGGACGGGGTGCTAGAGGTAATCATGGCGGTGTTCGTGGTGGCCGTGAGGGTTGGGGAGGCCATGCCAATGATTTTATGGGTAGGGGTCGAGGTTTTGACCTAGCTGACCGAGGTGAGATCGCTGCTAATTGGAGGTATAATGCAGCTCCACTCATCAATGTTAATTTGCTAGAAAAGGAATTGGATGATACAACTACGAGCCCCATAAGAAAGGAGATACTAACATAGAGGATCGGGATAGTAGGGGGGGGTATGGAACCAAAAGGAACTTGATAGGTGAGCTAAACTCAACATATCCAATATTGGAGGAAGTGAATACAGTGACTACTGATGTGACTATGGATGGTAGTAGTCCTCTTGATACTTGTATGGTTGATGTTGTGGAAAGCGGAAGTAACAAAAGCCCAAATAATACTGGAGCTAACTCCTCTTCACTAGGATCGTGGGTTCCCATGAGGAGCCTGTATGGTCACAATAAAAAAACCGCTAAACTGTTAGGGCTTGGGTAATGCCCTGATAGTTCTTTCGGTTTTGGACACTCAAAGGCGAGTAAACCCCGAGGTGACGTTCTTGTCAGAGACTCATTTGGATAATTATCCGGCAGACTGTTTGAGGAGGAAACTAAAGACGAACTTCAAAATTGTTAATCCAAGTGATGGTAGGAGTGGAGGTGTGATTCTTTTTTGGAAAAGAGAGGCGGTTATTCAACAAATATTCACTGCTCCTAAATATATTGATGTTGGAGTTATCAAATGACCAAATAAAGTTTGGCGGTTGACGAGCATTTATGGGGAGACTAGGTGGAGAGATTAATACAAAACCTAGGAAAAATTACGAGAGAGAGCTGAAGAACCAACTTAATATGCCAGCTAGATACATGCAAGAGTTCCGGGATACTCTAGATGATTGTGAGCTAGAAGATATTGGTTTTTCTGGTGATGCTTTTACATGGAAACATGGAAAGATGAGAGAAAGGATGGATAGAGCTGTTGCGTCTAATACTTGGTCCTTGTTGAAGGGGTTCGAGGACAGAAAACAAAAAAATTCCTACGAACGAAACCCTAATGTCAGGATATATCTACTAGTAATGCAGTAACGGAAGGAGATACGGTATTTATATCTTTGAAGATCAAGCACGGTTAACGTATCGCGAGGAACATAGTTTAATAAGACGCCCTAACGCATACCTCGAGGTCACGAAATCCCGCGGCTCCGACAACTCCTAGCACCAAAAGCACGGTGCCGCCAGAGGGAGTCACATACTTACGGTGCCGCCAGAGGGAGTCACATACGTACGGTGCCTGACGACGACTCCTGCTTCTCCCCGCTCTAGCCGAGATTGTAGAAGTAGATCTCCAGGCTCCGAATCCCGCAGCGCGACGGCGCTCCGCGGTAAAGAACTCCTCGCTCGCACAACCTTGACAAAGGGGACCGCAGTTGCAAGAGAGAGATAAGAGATAGGCAACACATGTATTTTATGTATTTCCAGGTGGAAATTGGTGTGTTTTAATCCTCCTATGGGCATCCCGCTCCCTTCACCTTCGGTGCCCCATGTGGGACTAAAAACAATAAGAAAAAGGGCAGATTTTAGACTCCCTCTGCCGGCTGGGCCCCACACCACCCGGGTGGGCCACCCGAGGCCGGCCCAGGTAGCAAGGGGCAGCGGCTCGAGGCGGTGCTGACGTTGGGTCTTGGGTGGGCCGCCTTACCACCTCGCGACCCAGCTCCGTGGCGGAGGCCTAGCGCCCGGGGAGTCGGCCGCTCTCCCCGCGGCCTAGCGCGCGTGGCCCACACGGCCTGGAGGCTGCGGTAGCTGCCTACGCCGAGTGGGATGGCCGCCCGCCAATGACCTAGCGCGCACGCGCGTGCTTTCCAATATCTGCCGCCGTGGGCGGCGACAACTATCTATCGCCCACGTGTGTTGTAGATTTCTCTAGATTTCTCTTTTAGCCTTTTTTCGTTGTTTCTTTTTAGGTAAATCCCTTTGGGTTTTTTGCCTAATAATAAATATGCTTTTATAAATCTTTATTCAAATATTTATTTATAATATATTAATTCATAATTAACACATAATAAATATATATTTAAATTATCATCTATTCGAAAACCCTTTTCGGTCATTTTTCCTTTATCCTTTCTCGAACACCTTCGGATCTCTCCAGAACTTTTCTGGTTTCTCTGTTCTCATTTCTTCAGTGATTCCAAACAAGCTATTAACGATCTCTAAGCTTTGTCAATCCCTTATCATGATATCCAACAGTTCGACAATACTCCAGACATGGTCAAGACTCCTCTCTGACCAATGATCAACAACGGGATCTGGATGTCCATGATGACCACCTGTGCACTCCACGAAATTTGTTGTTGAACCATAAACACTATGTCTTATTCCTTTTGTCTCTGTGATATTGTATTGTCTGAGGTTTGATCAAATGACATCTTCATGTCAGGGTTCAACCTCGTTACCGATAATACCTTCTTTACTCGATCCGAGAAGTGATATCCTTCGTGACCTAGTCACACACTGCGTAGCTTATGGATATAACTTATCCGAGTGGGCCCAGATTATATTCTGCCATGCGGATGGAAAAATCCCTCTCTTGACGCATACGCCTCAACCTGTTCCTCCAGATACCCAATGGCACCCTTATGATCATCGTTCCACTGAGTGACGTTAAGTGCCTTCAAAGTAACCTCGGGAGACAGTGATTAAATATGGTCTCACGGTCTAAGGAAAAAAGTCATTATGTTTCCTAATCATCGTAACCTGAACTCTATGACATGATCGCGATATGATGCCATATATAGGGTGTGTTCACCATCTCATTCTCTAATGAAATGACTCCATTGTCAATTGGGGCCGAGGCACCAACATGATCAGGAAACCTTTGATTATTCATTGACCAATGAACAAGTGACTAGAGTTTTACTAGGAACTACTAGTTGTTTGTATATCACAAGTATATTGACGTTTCCTAATCAATACAATTATAACATGATATAAAAATTAATCATAAACTTTATGAAATATGCCAATTATCATTTGTCTCGATGGCATACTCCCTTCAGTCTCTCACTTGCACTAGAGTATAAATAAACTAGCTGCATTTGTTATTCAATCATCTGTACCATACCTCTTGGTGCTTCTGATCATTCTTGCTCATGGAAGAGTTCTAAGTCTAGGAAATGAACATTTAATTCCTTATGTATCCTTTGCAACTTATTAATGCTATCCTATATGACACCAATACCTTTTATCATCTCTATGATAACTTCTTGTGCATGTATTGTGTTTTGGCAACAAAATGGGGTCTCTAGTTCCAAATACCATCAGTGAATTTAGATTGGTCTCTGGGACTTTCTCATGGGCACTAAGTATTGGAACACACTCTGTGAGAAAAGTTTCTCAAAACTTAAACATTTATACAACACATGGTAGTATTCATATACTTTGTTATAAATGTAGATTTAAAATTCAAAATGCGATATGTGCCATTTCGAATCTTTGCCACCACGCTTCAACTGCTCCTTAGATAACCTTTTAATGCAGAGATTTCCGATATTCTTAAATTCAACATCTAACCTTTCTAGTATAACACTTTATACTTTCGGTATATGTTGTCTTTACAGATCTGGAAACATGTCTACAGATCTCACTAGTTACTGTGGACAATCTCAACTCATTGTTCAATGATTTACACTTAAACATTTATTGAACTTGTTCTTCTTACCAAGAACATGGATCAAATTATGTTAAGTAATTATCATGATTTCAAAACCAGAATCCTATGTCCAAAACATAGTGGATGCGTGAACATACCATTCTTCTTATTAAATCATCGATGCTTATTAATTAATGGTTTTCCTAACTTTGAATCATTTAGGACTCTTCCTTAATCAATTCACACTCTGAACCCTTTTCAGAATCTCCTTTAAGAATTTCATTTCAACATAATCCTATAGGACATATTTCAATCTCCCAGAATTCAATGTCGTGTATACTTTTCAACTATTCTCCCATAAATCGATATTTATTTATTTATTGGCTCTTTGCTCCTTATTCATAATGTGTCATACACACATGAATCCTATCAATATCCCACTCAAAATATGTCAACTACATGTGTGAGTTCGAACTTTACAGTACTCCCACTCAATATGTCATACACATATTAATCTAGGAAGACTCTCTAGCTCCCACTCAACTTTATTGCATATATATTATCGACATTTCGAACAAATTCAAAATCTCTTGATCAACTATCAATTCGAGACTTTCCTTTACAAGATTCTAATATCCACCAGACATTTAGCATTTCTGAATCAAATTCTTTTGAATTCGCCCAAGACACTTCTTGACGAATAATGCTTTGTCTTTTAAGACTCACACTTATTTATTATGACCTAGCGGTCCTCCAGAAGTATCAAGTACCTACTTTAGTTGATAAGATTCAGTAACAACTTTACTTTCCAATCTCAAATGAAGTTTTAATTTTAGGATTTCTTGTAACTTTAGTTTACCATCAACTTCCTGTAGTTCGTAGGTATGTCTTGTTCCAATAATGTGACAATCAATTCATACTTACCTCCATACTAGGTGTGGGGCATATTTGTGAATCTTACTACTTTATGTAAAAGCATAACTGAAAATCACAATGATCACAATCATTGATCCCTTTTCTTTTAACAAGTAGAGTTACGTCGTGGAACATATTCTGTTACGCTTCTCAACATTCCGATCATGGTCGCATACATTTATCATGATCTTACTTTATTCCATTAACACCATTGTCGAGAAATGCACTTTCTCGAGAATGCACCAAACTTTTAGCAATACTAGATTTGCCTTTCTTTGGTTCTTGTCATGAAATTTGTCTTATAAGTTTCCAAGGACTTATTCGTTACTACTTTGATTTTATCAAATAAACTCAAAAACTTTCACGAATTCTAGACGGTTTACTATATTCTAGATGAGTGTTTGTCATTTCCATTCAATGGTCTTTACCAACGCTACTTAGTGCTATTTGGTTTATTGCCACATGTATTTCCCACTTTATGCCGATTAGGCATTTTACAGATGTTCATGTATTATCAGTTAGTTTCTTAATTCGAATAATTTGAACATAATTTAAATAACATATGAACTTAAATAGAAATCATTCATATAAGCAGAAAAACTAACTTGTTACAAACTTGTTTGAATAACCGTCTCAAAAAATGTAAGACACACTAAAAAGGTTCATATTCCACCGATTACAATAATTATTCAAAAACTGTAAACTAAATGATAAGTCTTGAGAGAGAATGTTGTTAGCCATCATCATCATTCTCGCCATCAACAACATCACCTCCTCTCTCGCAAGCAACTCTCATGCAGAAGGACCTGTTTTCATAAAACAAAAGAAGTATGAGATACTTCGATACTACAACGAGTGTTTGCAAGATTATAACATGTATAAACCTTTTGTATATCATATATACCATAACCGTCAATGACTTCTCCAACAATAGGTTCAACCTTCATGCTTCTCAAGTGCGATATGAACTCATGGAAATCCACTGTTTCCATGTCACCTCTCTTGATGCAAACCCTGGCATATTCCTAGTAACTAGGGGGTAGCGATCATAGAAGTTACTCTATCGCAAACGAGTCATCCATCCAATAGTCCACAAAGTGAAACATCCTCATGTATGCATCATGCATGCGTACTAGGTGGCTCTCCAGGCAGGTGTTCTCTTCCATCTGTATGGCAAGGAAAACACCAACCAATTCATGCTTCCACAGGCATACTTGGTCTTTGAACCACGCTCTTAGCAGATCCACCATCTCATTGGGATTAAGATCACCCATGAGTGCTTGCAGCTCGTCAACCATCCCGTAGACCATAACCAAATGGATGAACAAGGACATGTCATGGCGAAAATAGCGGTCTATCCGTTGCTGGTGGGTCTCTATTCCATCTTTTGGCGGCTCCAAATCCATACCATATGTAATCTACCATGTCATGCTTAGAACGGAGAGAGTTTAGACGCACTAGCCAATCTGGGAAGTTGGATCCATATAACTTGAGTTTCTCGGTAGCTACCCATTCAACAACATCAAAATAAGCTTGGCGGTCGGCCATATTCTACATTCAAAATTTGAAAAGGCTTTTATAACACCCTCGCCTGATAAGGATGAGTTCATGTGTATAGTGACAATCCCTAGATCAGTTCACTGGCACACACAGTACAAAATGATATCAAATATAATTGTGCATCATAAATACAACGATTATGATCCAGAATTTACATTATATTACAGCAGAAAGCAATTACAAGGTAGATCTCCATCCTTCAAATGTGCCACAGGCGAGCAATTGTTGAGTGGAGTCTCGCGACCTATGAACAATCACTCAGATACGATATAACCTACAACATGAAACATAGCATCCCCAAAGGGTCAATACATGGAATGTATGGGAAGTAGGCTAAAGTGGTTAACAACAGATCTATCAACTACATGCTTATTTGGCTAAGTGGAGTTCAGGCTCATTTGCATAAAGAAATAGTTTTATCCTAACATTTGTAACAAAGTATTTTTCCAATACGATAAATAGGACACTCTGGTTCACACCCAGGTGCTCCTACCCAATTAAGTTCACCCAACAAGTTTTAAGTAATTAAGAAATAAGGATGTGTGATAAATATGTCATAGCATTAGTATCAGGTCACTCAAATTGTCCATAACCGGGGACACAGCTAAGTACTTAGTTTTAGACACCCTGCATGGGTTTGTACACTTTACCCATATGACTTGGCCAACCCAGCTCGGACCACCACACTCATATTGTGTGATGATAGGGAGAAGTCCAAGACGAGACAATTCGGGAAGAGCTTCCCAAACCCATTCACGCACCGTACCAACCTACACTAACTACATCTCTGTCTACGTAGGGTTCGAGTCGCCACAACCTACTAAGTCCAGCCAACCGCCCATTTCATTATTGGCACATGGTTGCACACGAAAGCTACCACACAAAGAAACCAATCCTTTCTCAGTGTCCTGGGCGGCATTCCCCACCATAATCCACACTCGATGACCCAATCAATGCCATTCCACCCAGGTGGTTCATTAAAATCATGTTGGTTTGTCATTTAACAAAATAAATTCCTTTTAAAACATATAACTTTTCATGGTGTGATACCCTTCCTCGTCTAAATAGAATAGCTAAGCAATCTACCAATACGATGGTTCATAAACAAGGAATTTTAGGGAATAATATGGGACATAGCATAACATGTACACATAAATTCCTACATATGCAATTCTACGAAAACATCTATAATGCATAGGAAAACAGTAGGACATTTATGACCAAGATAGCACCACTTGCCTTTTGTTGTAGATGTAGTCGATTAGACAATCCTCATAGATATAATGGTTGCCCTCACCATAACCATAAACATAGTAGTCGCACTCCTTGATGACCCACATGTATAGGGGGTGTATCGTAGTACTTTCAATAAATAGGAGTGTCGATCCCAACGAGGAACAGAAGGTGCTGAACAGTGGTATGGAGCAGGTAATCCCTATGAATACTTAGCAAACGGATTTTTAGTGGTTTTCTGACAAAGCAACAAAACAAGGAGCAAGTAACAAGAGTAACGAACAAACGGAGCAAGTGGCCCAATACTTTCTTAGCAAAGGACAAGCCGGTGGAAATACTTATAAGGACCAAACGTTCTCGAGGACACATGGGAATTCTGTCAAGTGCTTTCGCTTCAAATAGCTGAGTACTCTTCTTTGGTGTTTGTAAGTGTTGTGTGGGTGAACCAGTGCTAACATACTTCCCTTCCTAGGACTAATACATACTTGTGATTAAACCCCCTGCAAACATCCGTAACGATAAGAAAGTAATTAAGATATAAATCTAACCACAGCCTTAAACTCTGAGATCCTACACTCCCTTGTGCAAAGGTGTCCTAACGGGGGTTCAGGTTTCTGTCACTTCGGTAACCCCACGATTAGTATCCAAATACACAATGCATTCCCATAGGCCCATAAATGGTTAAGTATCATGTAGTCGATGTTCACATGCCACCACTAGAAGAATAGCACCACAACTTAAATACTAAACCATTGAATAATAACTCATCACAAATTCACTACTAACAAAATGACTTCTCCCATGTCCTCAAGAACTAAACAAACTACTCACAAGACATCATATGGATCAAGATCAAACATGATATGATAATGCATAACAATCTGAACATAAACAATAATCCAATGGTTCCACTCACAAGCATCAACTACAATAGTAATCAACACCGGGAAAGTTTCCCCTAACGAACTAAAGCAATATCCAACACAATTGTTATAGCGGGACGAAGTGATGGTGCTGGTGGAGATGATGGTGTGGATGATGATGATGATCCCGATGAAGCCTAGCTTGATGATGGTGTTGATGGCGACGGTCTCCCCTCTCCGGGAAGGAATTCCCACGGCCAAAATCTGTCTGCCAGAGAGATCTTTCTCTCTCGGTGTTTTCCGCCCCCAGAGGCGGCGGAAGTCTATCTGTGGTCGCCCTCCTGGTGTTAGGGTTTCGTAGGGAAGATATAGGCGAAGGGGTGGAGTTGGAGGCCGAGCAGGTGGGCCAAACCCACCCTAGGCGCGGGGTCAGGTAGGCCCGCTCCTAGGGGTGTGTGGGCCCCCTGAGGCCCCCCTTCGCTCCTCGTTCTGGCTTCTTCGTCTTCCGGTAAAATAATATGTTTCCATATTTTTCTGATATTTTTTTGATCTTCGCGAAATTGCACCGAAACGCCGTCTTTTCCATCAGAATCCAGACTCCGGCAGTCCATCCTCCAGGAATCATCCAACATGCATAAACAGATGAAAAGCCATAAGTAATACCTCATAATAAGACAAATATCAATGAATAGAGGTAAATTATGATATAGGATGGTGATGCAAATTGGGCGTATCAACTCCCCCAAGCTTAGACTTCGCTTGTCCCCATGCGAATACTGAGCTCAGTAAACATGTCCACGGATTTATTGAGTGAAGTGTCGATAAAAGAATACGAATAAGAAGCATCACACTTACCATTGCACAACTCGTAGAAGAAAGCAACTCACCATTATATAACTTAGCTTGCAACCAAGTAAATCAGTCACAAATAGAGATGCATAAAGATAAATTATAATTGGAGTTGGCAAACTTGTTCTTGGTCAGAGAACACCTGGTAAACAGTTTCACAAAAGCTTTTTGTAGAAGTTTCAAAATAGGAGCACTCTTTGCTCAAAAGTTTTTTTTTCACGAGTGAAGGCTTTCAAAGTAATACTCAATAGATAAGAGTTTTGTGCAAACAAGGGAGATAAAGAACATGATTGAATAAATCACCATATGAATGCTTGAAACACAACAACTCAAATGCTTGCTGGAGATAGAGAGGAAGTGGGTTTACTAACTCAACTGGTAAGTGAGAGAAAGGTCCCTTCTTAGAGGGTAGCAGGGATTACAAGTCATAAAGAGCTTTCAAAAGATTATGGTACTAACTAGCTTTGAGCTCTCATTGCCCCTATCATAAGCATGTTGAGATGATTAAGGTTAAAGTGAACAAAGATGGAGTATATGCTTGACGAAATATAAGTTGGCAATCTCATGTCCCTTGAATATGAGGGCCACTCCTCATGCATACTCAACTTTGGGTCCATGTAAGTTCTTGTCATTGTAAGTATTTGCGTATCATTGAGAACCGCCAACGGGGTACCCCTTGCACATGGCACAAGAGCTTTCCCATAACCAAAATGACAAGGCAAGCAAACAATGAGCATCTCAGCAATCTTTTTTTCCTCATATGCATAGCTTTTTATTAAGGATGCTTCATAGATGACTCACTATGGTGATGCTGCAAGTTTCCACCATGATTAAGCATGGCTTAGGCTAGCAGCCCAGGTGTTTCTCTAACACAGAATACAAACTCCATGGACTTACAAGTTCCCTCTTTATTTCACACCGTTGACATCCATAGACAAAAGAGCACGATATCAACTATGTACAGAGTACAAGTGCAATGTTGAAAACATTCCCCGTGACAACACGGTTCTGTTAATTCCAACATATAGATGCAAGCATATACAACTTCGATGTCCACAATGGTTCAAGTTTATTAGGGGCAAAGAAATAAAGTGTGCCATCAAGTTCATGAGAGCTTTACTAACTAGTTTTCACATAACAAAATACTTTTTAATTCTAAAAGTAGATGAAGCTTGAGAATTTGCTAGGAATAGCAACAACTACTAGGTAGATATGGTGGACACAAGTGGCAACGATTTTGGGTTCAAAGGATTTTGGAAACATGAGAAGTATGCCTTCTCAAAACAGGTTTTTGGCTAGCAAGGCTGGGTAGCAAGCAAGAGAGTTGAAAGAAACAAGCAAACATACAAGTAATAAAGCCAAACATGCAATCTTTCCTTGAAGACACAAAAGAATTTTAAATAAAGAATACTAAGCTTATGAGCCAACAAGAAACAAAACAAATGATACAAAATACATGTAAGCTTTTTTTCTTTCTTTCTTTCTTTCTTTCTTTCAAACTAAATCCACTGACCAGAACTCGGTTTTCCAAAACCAATTTAGATCCACTTGATGATCCTAGAGTGGTGCCAATACTGATCAACAAGATCCATCATATAATAGAGATTGCAAACTAAAATAAGAAGTGCCAAAAAGTAAAAGTTGAGACTTCTCTTAATATTCCAATAAAGGCACTCACACCAAGGGATACATAGATAATCAACTAAAGGAGAGATACTTACACATGCAAACCAAACTATACGATAACCTCTCTATCACATATATGAATCCACTAAAAAGGTAAAAGATAAAAGATAATGGTGGTGATACCGCGACACTCCCCCAAGCTTGGAACAAGCCAAGGGGATGCCAGACCTGATGACGAATTACTCCTTCGGTGGTGGTGGTCTCTTGTCATCATCAAACTTCCAAGGAAATGGTTCCCCATCCAAAAAGGATGTCTTTGTTTCTGCAATCCTGAAACTAGCAGCAAAGCTAATGCGATCAAATCTAGCTTCATACTCATAGTTTTGATTTTGTATGTCATAGAGCTGTGCTTGCAATTGATTGGTGGTTTTATGGAGTGAGAAGATCTCTTCTCGGAGCTCAGCAACTTCTCCCTCATGCTTGGTGATGAGTTCTGAACTTATCTTGTGAATAACTGTAGGGGTTCGTAGCATGGAAAACAAAAATTTTCTATCGCATACAAACAAACAAGCCAAGATCTATCTACTAGATTGTAGCAATGAGTTGATAGGGGAACTTACCCTCGAAGATTCCAAAGCGGTTAACGAGAGCAGATTCTCGTGGGTGATGTAGTCGTACTCTTTCCGATCTCAAGATCGCGTAGACGTTCCTTCCGGCGCCACGTTCCGGCAGCGCTCCCGCAGTCGGTCACACGTTCGGTACTCGACGAAGACCTTCCTCTCCCTTGTTCCAGCAGGCAGCGGAGGTTGTAGCACTCTCCTCGCGATTCCGGCAGCACAACGGCGTGGTACCGGAAGTAGAGGGGAGATCCCGCAGGGCTTCGCCTTAAGCCAGAGCGAGTATGGTGGAGTATGAGAGAGAGCTATTAGTGGTCTAGGGATTAGACACACCAATTAGAAGGCTCTAAACCGCAGGCTAGGGCAATTAGAAGCTCTAAACCAAAACGGCTCTAAACCGGAGATTAGAGGATAGGAACTTGTGTGTAGAGGAGGAGGCCCTGCCCCTCCTTTTATAGGTGGAGGGGCTGGCGCGCCAGGGAAGGGGAGGGGAGTCCCTCCCCAACTCGGCCTAGGCTGGCCGCCGGCTTGGAGGAGAGAGACTCCTCCTCCAAGTTGGTTTCAACCTCCTCTTGCTTGTTTCCCACAGTTTCCTGTTTCCCACAGTTTCCTGTTTTCCACAGTTTCCTGTTTTAGCCGTTTGACTTTCAAACTGGCAGTTTGACTTTTCAGTTTTGGAACAGCAAGAACACTTAGTACATGATGCAATCATTCAATGACACATTCATGTACCCTCCCCCCCGGAGTGCCGGACAATCCGGAACCTTCTAGAACATTCCCGATGAAAACATCGGAATCATTCCCGAACTCCGAAACGGGACTTTCCTTATATGAATCTTATTCTCCAGACCATTCCGGATCACCTCGTGA
Organism: Avena sativa; assembly: GCA_916181665.1. Taxonomy (NCBI): domain Eukaryota; kingdom Viridiplantae; phylum Streptophyta; class Magnoliopsida; order Poales; family Poaceae; genus Avena; species Avena sativa. The sequence goes on along the minus strand of OV702283.1, from coordinate 129,703,796 downwards.
TATCCCGGATCCCATCCGAGACTCTGAACAACATTCGGTCTCTTTCTCATAATACCATAACTACTCAAACAACGTCGAATCCTTAAGTGTGTCTCCCTACGGTTCGTGAATTATGCGGACATGATCGAGACACTTCTCCGAACAATAACCAATAGAGGAATCTGGAAATTCATATGGCTCCCACATATTTCTACGATTACTTTGCGATCGAATGAACCACTTACATACGATACCAATTTCCCTTTGTCTCACGATAGTTTACTTATCCGAGGTTATGATCGTCGGTATCTCTGCATACCCAGTTCAACCTCGTTACTGATAAGTACTCTTTTCTCGTTCCCGTGATATGTGATCCCTTGTGAGCCAGTCACATGCTTGCAAGCTAATTGGATGACATTTCACCGAGAGGGCCCAGAGTATATCTATCCGTCATATGGATGGACAAATCCCACTCTTGATCCATGTGTTTCAACCAATACTTTCTGAACACTCAATGCCACCTTTATAGCCACCCTGTTACGGTGTGGTGTTTGATGACATTAAAGCATCAATCCGGAAAAGGTGATATGCATGATCTCATGGTCGAAGGAATTAGGTTACTATGTATCAGAAAGCATATAGCAATTGAACTATTGAAATGACTTGATCTTTATGCTACGCTTATCTATAGGAGTATGTCCATCACATCATTCTCCTAATGATATGATCCTGTTGTTAATAACATCTCTATGTTCATGATCAGGAAACCATGATCATATATTAACCAACAAGCTAGTTTAACAAGAGGCTTTACTAGGGACTTTTATTTTAGTTTACAAATCACACAAGTATTAATGTTTCCGGTTAATACAATTATAGCATGGTATGTAAACATTTATCATAAATGTGAAGATATGATAATAACCACTTTATTATTGCCTCTTGGGCACATCTCCAACAGTCTCCCACTTGCACTAGAGTCAATAATCTAGTTTCAAACCTTTGTGTATTCAACACCTATGGCTTTCCGGTGTTGTATGTACACGATTGCTAGTGGTCAACTGATCTCCGGATCTGACACTTCCAGGTCCGTGTGTAATTGCATGTCTTTGCGACTCTACGCATCACTCATTCTCTAATGAGATGGCTTTGTATAAATTTGTTCTTTCCGTGTGACCTTTAGTTCTTTGGGGTTAAAACATGTTGATAATATTGTCGCACAATATATCTTCATAGTATTATCCCACTGTGAACTACACCTAGTTTGATAACAAACTACTTGACACAAATGCCCTCTTTTGCTGCTAAAATAGCAGTCATATACTTAGCCTTTTGTTGTAGTATCTATCACAATGTCTCAACTTTGGAACTCATCCAAATCCATTATGGAACTCACTTTCCATTATATTGTGCCACCCTTAGTTTAGATTGAGATAAACTTTAATTTGTACTTTGTGACAAAGCTAGTATCAATGTAGTACTTTTACAATGAACTAACCATCTATTTGTCACTTCTACAAATATTATACTCTTAGTTCTTCCAAAAGATCATAAGAATATCCTTACTATTGTCCAATGATCATCTTACGAATCATTCTGGTATATGCTCACAACATTTAGAGCATAGGACATATCTGGATTTGTACATATCACAGTATGATTGATATAAATACTCTTTGTGATTTCATACATCAAGTATCAATCTATACTTGATTATTTGTTTTACTTTACCAAATGTCAATACACTTGAATATATCATCAATATTGAACTCATTCAATCCTTTCTGTGCGACAAGAACCTCTCTTGTAGTTTCTATATTGAACTCATTCAATATCTTGTCTATGTACTTCTGGCACAACCATATTAGCGTCTATTGATGCCAAATATTTGGGTTTTGCCTAAGTCTTTCATCGGGATGAAATTCTTAATATGTGTTAATAAAAGATACATTATTTCCAATCAACAATATGTCTTCCACATAATGTATTAGAAACATGTCTTAGTGCTCCCACTTAATTTCTTGCAAATGCAAGCATCTTCATCGTCTCTAATGAACTTTTAAACTCCTTTAACAGTTTCATCACAGTGAAGATTCCAACTCCGCGATGCTCACTTTAACCATTGAAGTTTGCATATGCTTTTAGCATCCTTTGAATTAACAAAACCCTATGGACCGTGTTTATGCACATGTCCTAGGTAACGATTCTATTAGAAGAACTTGTTTTGTTTATTCAACTACCATATAACAAATTATATGTAGTGGTTGCTACATTTAATCCGTCTAGACTAAATATCACTATGGAAGATCAAATCTTGTCATAGTCAACCTTTGAACATTTTGTGAACTCTTTCCCAGCATGTCGACTATTTCATAGATGTAAAACATCCATGTCTATTTCTTTATAGATCCAGACACAAATGTAAGGTCTTACACCTTTCTCGAGGGTCCTTCAAGTTCAAAACTTGATTTCTCGTGCATGGAACTATCACGGATTTTATGGCTTCAAGCCATTTGACGGAGTTAGGGCTCACCATCGCTTCTTTGCATGTAGTCGGATCATTATTCTCAAATAATGATTCAACCCTCAAATCTTGGTATTTGATTGTTCATCCGACCTACTTGTTTCAATAGGAACTTGGATCTCCGTGACCACAACCTTTGAGGTACGTGAGCCATGAGCATTGTTGCTGCCTCCGGAACACTTTTCGGCGCTGCGCAACTCTGCACATATAGCTAAGGTTCTTTTAACCTTATCAAAGTTCTATTGTCCTCCCACTTAACTTTTCACGAAAAATTCCTTCTCAAAGAAACTTGACGTTTTAAGTGACAAAACACTTTTGTCTCCGATGTTATGGAGGAGTACTTAACAGTTATTCGAAATAACATACAAAGACAGGTTCATCCGACTTTGGTTGCAAACATCTTTCTTATGCATAGCATACCAATGTTTAAGAAAGGACAACTTGGGTTTTATCCCAAACCATAACTTTATATGGTGTCATTTCAACAGATTATGATGAAGCTCTTTTCAGTGGAAAAACGGTAATCTCTAAAGCTTTTAATCTTTAAAATACAATGGCAGTTTTATGAATTACACCTTCGATCTTACCATGTCAAACAAGGTTTAATTACATATCTCGAACGCTCCATACTCTTATGGTGTTTCGGGAAATGCAAATCCACGGAACGATTCCTTAAATCTTAGGTATTATGCTAAACTTGTAACTCAAATATCTTCCTTTATGATCTTATCATAAACTATTTATATTCTTGTTACAATGATTTTGCACTTCATCTTGAAAATCTTTAAACTTTTCAAATATTTCACACTTCATCCTTATTAAGTAAATATTCATATATTCACTCAAATTTTCGGAGAAAGCATATGAAGTTGAAATTCATCGCTCTTGACTACACATAATGGACTTTGTACAACAATATGTACAAGTTCAAATAAGCTAGTCATTTGTTCCCTTTTGGCCTATGAACGAAGTTTTAATTATCTCTAGGAAAGTTTCACAAGCGTCATTTGATAAAAAATCAGAAGACTCCAAAATTCCATCCACATGGAGTTTCTTCATGTTTTCTTTCCATTATAATTTAAACGGCGATGTCATTTCCTAAGTGATCTTTCAATCAATTTGTCTTTCGACATTTCTAGCACCAGTTTTATGGATGTGATTTCTCCAACGAGATTTGTGAATCATCCATCTTTTATGAATTACGGAAATTATTTGAACAACCCTTTTGTTCTCATAATACCTGATAAAACAAATCTTGAATGCAAGCTTTGATGTTTAACGAGCAACACAATAACCCTTTATTTGTTCTCGATGAACATCATCACATATTCTTTTGCTAGTTACTTAGGCCATTGTAGTTCATGAATTGTGTTGTTTCGTATGACGATTCACACCAACAAATTCAGTATCAAATACTTAATAACCACATTGTTTAATAAGCAAAGAATATAGCCATAACATGTATATCATCTATATACTTAAACTGAACAATTCTAGTCTTTTCTTTTCTGCCATATACTTATGAGATTTTCTTTCAATATTTCCTTTTCTGTTTGAAAGAATCTATCAACATCAATAGTGGAGTCATACATATGACACATAGTCCAAAACATGTATAGTTAAATACCAATGTCTTTGGACTTGCACTTTGAAGTAGATCACCATCATCAAATGTTTGGTGTTCTTTCAAATTCCTTTATTTAGTAATCTCTTGGTGTAGTAAACATTTTACCTACATCAAATATTCATCCTTATCATGGAATCGTCCATGATCAAACTACCTTTAGCTTATAACGATGAATTACGAGTATAATGTTGCTATCCAAAACCTTTTGGAGGATTAGGACAACAAGTGTCTACAACCCATTGCAAATTCTCATCAAAATATGAGAACATGAACTTTGCCATATTATACTCTATCATGTTGCAACCAAAACTTCATTTCAGATATCACAATATCTTCCACACATCATGGTTTCTGAAACAACTCTTTCAGATCCTAGATAACCTTGATATTAAGAGAATCCTTTGAATATCAAGAATCATGGAGACAAACATGATACTTATATACTAACACTTGGAATTGTTACTCTTGATTTAATACTAATTATTAAACTTCATGGAGTAACCGGAACTTACTGAAAGTTTGCAATAGGACTTTTAAACTTTAGATTAACACTTCAAAAACAATACGATACCAGTTCGTAAAGTAACTAACCAGAATTCTATAGTTCTATCATCTCAATTATAACTAAGCGCAAGGTGGTAAACGGATGCCAATGACTACAACAACTATGCAAATTCACTTTGATTTAGTTTATGATAAATTGAGTTCTAATTAATAATTAAATTAATCTAGGTGAACTCCCACTCAAAACAATATCCCTCACATTGTTTTAGTGATCACACGAACCAAATCCACCACATCAAAACCGATCATCACGAGAGTTGATATAGCTTCAATGGCGAACAATCAACATGTTCATCATATCTACTATATGACTCATGCTCTACCTTTCGGTAATCCGTGTTCCTGAGGCCATGTCTGTACATGCTAGGCTCGTCAAGATCAAACCTTAGTTTCCGCATGAGCAAATCTGGCTTGCTCATGTTGTATACACTTGTAGAATCTAACACACCCGATCATCACGTGGTGCTTCGAAACAACAAGCTTTAGCAACGGTGCTAACTAAGGGTGAACACTTTATGACTTGAAATTCATGTGCATGAGGGATCATCTTATAATTCTACCGTCGTCTACTAAGCAATACAAGATGCATAAAAGGATTAACATCACATGCAATTCATAATATGTGATATGATATGGCCTTTCTTCTTTGTGCATCCGATCTCCATCTTCAAGCACGAACATGATCTCCATCATCACCGGCATTGCATCAAGGTCAATGACGCTGCTCCATGGTTGTCGTCCACCAGCTTCAACTATTACAACTACTTTGAATAGACACGCGGGTCTTAACAGAAATTAAAGACAACCATATGGCTCCTGCCGGTTGCCGACTTACAATAAGGAACATTGCATACATCATATATAATCACAATCATGGCCATATCGCATCACTGCACACCCCTGCAAAACAAAGTTAGACGCCTCTACTTTCTTTGCATGTTTTACGTGGTTTGGGGCTGTTATAAGTGTCGTTCTAACTTACGAACAAGAACCACAACATTGATACTAGTATTGTTAATCACCCGTTGTAAATTGGATCTTAACTATGCTAGGAGAAACAGGCACCCGCAAAGCCACTTATGCAATACAAGTTGCATGTCAAGCGTGGAGCAAGTCTCATGAACGATGTCATGTAAGGTTAGCCCGGTCCGCTTCATCCCAACATACCGCAAGATGCAAAGTAAACAAGAAGCAATCGACAATAAAAGCATCAACGCCCACAATGACCATTGTGTTCTACTCGTGCAACAGATCTACATATAGAACGGCTCTGATACCACTGTAGGGGTTCGTAGCATGGAAAACAAAAATTTTCTATCGCATACAAACAAGCCAAGATCTATCTACTAGATTGTAGCAACGAGTTGATAGGGGAACTTACCCTCGAAGATTCCAAAGCGGTTAACGAGAGCAGATTCTCGTGGGTGATGTAGTCGTACTCTTTCCGATCTCAAGATCGCGTAGACGTTCCTTCCGGCGCCACGTTCCGGCAGCGCTCCCGCAGTCGGTCACACGTTCGGTACTCGACGAAGACCTTCCTCTCCCTTGTTCTAGCAGGCAGCGAAGGTTGTAGCACTCTCCTCGCGATTCCGGCAGCACAACGGCGTGGTACCGGAAGTAGAGGGGAGATCCCGCAGGGCTTCGCCTTAAGCCGGAGCGAGTATGGTGGAGTATGAGAGAGAGCTATTAGTGGTCTAGGGATTAGACACACCAATTAGAAGGCTCTAAACCGCAGGCTAGGGCAATTAGAAGCTCTAAACCAAAACGGCTCTAAACCGGAGATTAGAGGATAGGAACTTGTGTGTAGAGGAGGAGGCCCTGCCCCTCCTTTTATAGGTGGAGGGGCTGGCGCGCCAGGGAAGGGGAGGGGAGTCCCTCCCCAACTCGGCCTAGGCTGGCCGCCGGCTTGGAGGAGAGAGACTCCTCCTCCAAGTTGGTTTCAACCTCCTCTTGCTTGTTTCCCACAGTTTCCTGTTTCCCACAGTTTCCTGTTTTCCACAGTTTCCTGTTTTAGCCGTTTGACTTTCAAACTGGCAGTTTGACTTTTCAGTTTTGGAACAGCAAGAACACTTAGTACATGATGCAATCATTCAATGACACATTCATGTACCCTCCCCCCCGGAGTGCCGGACAATCCGGAACCTTCTAGAACATTCCCGATGAAAACATCGGAATCATTCCCGAACTCCGAAACGGGACTTTCCTTATATGAATCTTATTCTCCGGACCATTCAGGATCACCTCGTGATATCCCGGATCCCATCCGAGACTCCGAATAACATTCGGTCTCTTTCTCATAATACCATAACTACTCAAACAACGTCGAATCCTTAAGTGTGTCTCCCTACGGTTCGTGAATTATGCGGACATGATCGAGACACTTCTCCGAACAATAACCAATAGAGGAATCTGGAAATTCATATGGCTCCCACATATTTCTACGATTACTTTGCGATCGAATGAACCACTTACATACGACACCAATTTCCCTTTGTCTCACGATAGTTTACTTATCCGAGGTTATGATCGTCGGTATCTCTGCATACCCAGTTCAACCTCGTTACTGATAAGTACTCTTTTCTCGTTCCCGTGATATGTGATCCCTTGTGAGCCAGTCACATGCTTGCAAGCTAATTGGATGACATTTCACCGAGAGGGCCTAGAGTATATCTATCCGTCATATGGATGGACAAATCCCACTCTTGATCCATGTGTTTCAACCAATACTTTCTGAACACTCAATGCCACCTTTATAGCCACCCTGTTACGGTGTGGTGTTTGATGACATCAAAGCATCCATCCGGAAAAGGTGATATGCATGATCTCATGGTCGAAGGAATTAGGTTACTATGTATCAGAAAGCATATAGCAATTGAACTATTGAAATGACTTGATCTTTATGCTACGCTTATCTATAGGAGTATGTCCATCACATCATTCTCCTAATGATATGATCCTGTTGTTAATAACATCTCTATGTTCATGATCAGGAAACCATGATCATATATTAACCAACAAGCTAGTTTAACAAGAGGCTTTACTAGGGACTCTTATTTTAGTTTACAAATCACACAAGTATTAATGTTTCCGGTTAATACAATTATAGCATGGTATGTAAACATTTATCATAAATGTGAAGATATGATAATAACCACTTTATTATTGCCTCTTGGGCACATCTCCAACAATAACATCCACTTCGCGTTCTGCCATCTTCTTGTACCTGAAAACTTCTTGTTCCAATGCTTCCATCCTGTCTTCCAGGTTGCCTTCTCCTTTAGGGCCTTGAACTTATTTCATATGTACCTTCCCCTCTTTGAGGATCAACTCTTTGGGGTGAATCCTCAACTCATACATGTACGGGTTGAGGACATCCGCAGAGGAATCCTCTGTGGGTGATCTAGAGGAAGACATTGAGGCTCCAAATCTGAGAATTTTCCTGACAGAAACAGATCGAAAATGAAAACACGACGAGAACACGATGAAAGAACCTCGGGGAACCCGGGGGGTTATATATTACGAAGATTCAATGTATAAGGAAAGTTTTGACACGAAAACAAAGTGGAGACGGAGTTCGGGGGAGTCAAACCCCCTCCAGGCGCGGCCAGGCTAGGCCCGCGCCTAGGGTGGGTTTGTCCACCCCGGGATCCGTTTCCTCTTCAGTTTCGTCTCGTAACTTCCCTTATGTAATAAAAACATCAAAAATATAAAAAGATTGGAGTTTCACGAACCTTCTGTTTTCACCACTTTTACCTATTCAAAGACGAACTCTGCAGTTTCTGGTGTTTGGTTCTTGATAAATTCTTCTGGAGTCACCATTTGAATGACATCCACTTCTTCATTGTAAGAATCTCCAGAAATATAATGTTTTAGTCTTTGACCATTAACCACCTGTGTTGTGTCATCCTTCATAGAAGAGATTTTTATGGCACCTGAATGGTACACTTCCTTGATAACAAAAGGTCCCTCCCATTTGGAGAGTAGTTTCCCTTTAAAAAGTCTGAGACGAGACCTATACAAAAGAACTTTCTCACCAACATGGAACTCCCTTTTGAGAATTCTCCTATCATGCCATCTTTTTACTTTTTCCTTAAAGAGCCTAGCATTTTCGTAAGCTTGCCCTCTCCACTCATCTAGATTACTCAAATCGAGCAGTCTTTTCTCACCAGCAAGTCCAAAATCTCTATTCAACTCTTTCACTGCCCAATAAGCTTTGTGTTCTAATTCTAAAGGCAAGTGACAAGCTTTCCCATAGACCATTTTGTAAGGAGACATCCCCATAGGATTTTTATAAGCAGTTCTATAAGCCCATAAAGCATCATTCAACTTTTTAGCCCAATTTTTTCTACACCTATTGACAGTCTTTTGCAAGATAGATTTAATTTACCTATTGGAAAGTTCTACTTGCCCACTAGTTTGGGGGTGATAAGCTGAAGCTATTCTATGGTTTACATCATACTTAGCGAGAGTTTTTCTAAAACCCCCATGAATAAAATGGGAGCCTCCATCAGTCATGAGATATCTAGGTACACCGAACCTAGGAAAAATGACATCTTTGAGCATTTTCAAAGAGGTCTTACCATCATCACTGCTCGTAGGTATGGCTTCTACCCACTTTGTAACATAGTCAACAACAACAACAAGAATATGAGTATACCCTTTTGAAGGAGGAAAAGACCCCATAAAGTCGAATCCCCAACAATCAAAAGGTTCAATAACAAGAGAATAATTCATAGGCATTTCATTGTGTCTAGAGATGTTACCTACTCGTTGGCATTCATCACAGGATAAGATAAACTTCCTTGCATCTTTAAAAAGAGTAGGCCAATAAAATCCAGATTGTAAAACCTTCTGTGCAGTCCTTTCCCCAGCATGATGTCCTCCATAAGCACTGCCATGACATTTTCTCAATATCTCTTGTTCAAATTCTGGAACACATCTTCTCATAATGCCATCTACTCCCTCCTTATATAGGTGTGGGTCATCCCAAAAGTAATGCCTTAGATCATAGAAGAATTTCCTTCTTTGCTGGGCTGTAAAGGTTGGAGGCAAATACTTGGAAACAATAAAGTTAGCATAATCGGCATACCAATGATTCTCATGTGGACTTACCCTTATTGCAGCTAACTGCTCATTTGGAAAATTATCATTAACAGGCAAAGGGTCAAAAGAAATGTTTTCCAAACGAGATAAATTATCAGCAACTTTCCTATCCACAATATACAGATCAAACTCTTGCAAAAGCAACACCCACCTTATAAGCCTAGGCTTAGCTTCCTTCTTTGTCATAAGGTACTTAATAGCTGCATGGTCAGTATGAATAGTAACCTTAGAATCAACAATATAAGGTCTAAACTTATCACAAGCAAAGATTACAACTAAGAAATCTTTTTCAGTAGTAGCATAATTATTTTGAGCAGCATCTAGAGTCTTGCTAGCATAATGAATAACATTCAGCTTCTTGTCAACACGTTGTCCAAGGACAGCACCCACAACAAAGTCACTAGCGTCACACATGATTTCAAAAGGTAAACTCCAATCAGGTGGTTGGACTATAGGAGCAGTTGTTAAAGCTTTCTTCAGAGTTTCAAAGGCTTCCTTACAATCATCATCAAAAACAAAAGGTACATCTTTTTGAACAAGATTATTAAGGGGCTTTGAAATTTTGGAGAAATCTTTAATAAATCTCCTATAGAAACCAGCATGACCAAGGATACTACGAATACCTTTGATATCCCTAGGACAAGGCATCTTCTCAATTGCTTCAATTTTGGCTCTGTCAACTTCAATACCTCTTTCAGAGATCTTGTGTCTAAGAACAATTCCTTCATTAACCATGAAATGATATTTATCGCAGTTAAGAACAAGGTTGGTTTCTTCACATCTCTACAAAACTTTATCAAGGTTGTGCAAACAGTTATCAAAAGAAGTTCCATAGACGAAAAAATCGTCCATGAAAACCTCCACAATTTCTTCACAAAAACCATGAAAGATAGCAGACATACATCTCTGAAAAGTAGAAGGAGCGTTACATAAACCAAAAGGCATACGCCTATAAGCATAAGTACCATAAGGACAAGTGAAAGTGGTTTTCTCCTGGTCCCGTGCTTTCATAGCGATTTGAGAAAACCCAGAATAACCATCAAGAAAGCAAAAGTGAGTCTTTTTGGACAGCCTCTCAAGCATTCGATCAATAAAGGGCAAAGGATAATGATCTTTCTTAGTAACTTTATTAATCTTTCTAAAATCAATGCACATTCTATACCCAACCACTACTCTTTGGGGTATAAGCTCATTATCCTCATTAGGCACAACAGTAATTCCCCCTTTCTTGGGAACACAATGAACAGGGCTAACCATTGACTATCAGCAATAGGATAAATAATACCACCATCAAGGAGTTTTAATACCTCATTTCTTACCACTTCCTTCATTTTAGGATTTAGACGGCGCTGGTGCTCAACAACTGGTTTTGCATCATGCTCAATATTAATAGCATGCTGACATATAGTGGGAGAATTTCCTTTTAAATCATCAAGAGTATAACCCATAGCTCCTCGGTGCTTCTTCAATACCTCCAATAGCCTTTCTTCTTCCTTCTCTGAAAGTTTAGAACTAATAATAACAAGATATATCTTCTTATCATCAAGATAAACATATTTAAGATCATCAGGTAAAGGTTTTAATTCGAAAACAGGATCCCCTTTGGGTGGTAGTGTGGTACCCAAATCTTCCACGGGTAAATTATGCTTAAGTAACTCAGGCTGACGAAGGAAAACCTCATCAATCTCATTTCTTTCCTTCATAAAGGCATCACTTTCATGATCTTCCATGAACTGCTGCAAAGCATTGTTAGGAGCAAGAGAAATAGCAGACAATTGTTCAATCTTGAAATCCTCATCAGGTAATTCATTTCCATAAGGGGTTTTGGAAAATTTGGAAAAATTAAACTCATAAGATTATCCAGCAACTTAGTCAAAACTTTTTCCTTCCAACAATCTATGATGGCCCCACAAGTATTAAGGAAGGGTCTACCAATGATGATAGGATAGGTTTTACTAGCTTCTTTACCAAGTACTAGAAAATCAGCAGGATATTTAATCTTACCACAAAGTACCTCCACATCCCTTACAATACCAATGGGGCAAACTTTCTCTCTATTGTCAAGGTGAATAACCACATCAATGTCTTCAAGCTCACAAGGACCAATCTCATGCATAATTTCCCTCTAAAGCTCATAAGGAATATCACTAATATCACATAAACCATAGTAGCAATGATCACCAATTTTAACAGAGATCACAGGAACACTAGGTTTTCTAGCCTTACTGGGATGAGAGATAATATTAGAAGCGTCTTCACAGAAGACAATATACTCATCCTCTATATTTCTAGTGACAAGATCTTTCACAATAGCTACCACGGGCTTGATATCAATAAGCTCATCGGCACCTATAGATTTCTTTGCGCTTTTACTAACCAAATTAGCCAAAATAGTGTCCCCTTACCTTGGAGGGAAAAGGGATCTTCTCAACATAGGGTTCAGGCAAAATAGGATCAACAGTACATGTAGGGTTCGCAGCATAGAAAACAAAATTTTTCCTACGATGGGAACATCTATGTACCAAGATCTATCTACTAGATACAAGCAACGGGTGGATATACATCCATAGAATACATACCCTCGAAGACCGAATAGCGTTAACGAGGTTGTACTCGTGGATGATGTAGATGAACGCTTGCCGATCTCAAGATCGTGATGAAGTCCATCTGGTCCAGCACGATCAAGTCCAGCACCTCAAAGAAGTGGTGCATCCGTGATCGCACACACGTACGGGTACCCCGACAACCTCCGCACCCTCGCTCCAGCGAAGCAGCGGAAGCAACAAATCCTTCCAGAAAAAGCCACCGGGAACATGTATCTCGCTGATCCGAGACCATGGGGAAATTCTAAAGGGGGGAGAGAGATCCTTCACGAGGAGGTGTGCTTTGAGAGGAGGAGAGGGGGGCCTTTTATAGGAGAGAGGGGGGCACCCAAGGGGCATGGCGCCCAGCCATGGGGGATGCCCCCACCTCTTCCACATTCATGTGGGTGGATCTCCCACTCAAAATGAAAAGCCTCCACTCCCATTAAAAAGCCTCCACTCAAAAATCCACTCACATGCATTAAATTTCCACCAAATTTAATGCAAGCTCTCATTTAAATAAAACTCTTTTATTTATTTATTCAGAATTTTGTTAATTACTTTAATTAACAAACATTCACATAAAACCCCTTGCTAGTATTCCATTTCACATGCAGAACCAGTTTCAGCAATTTCAACCAAAACAGTTTCGGTGTCTAGTGAAATAAATTCTTGCGCTTTCCTTTTTATTTATCTGGCATATCATTTGCTCCGAATGGTGTCGGTATCCCTTAAGTGTGTCACCCTACGGTTCACGAATAATGCGGACATGATCGAGACCCTTCTCCGATCAATAATCAGTAGCGGGACCTGGAGATCCATACTGACTCCCACACATTCAACGATGACTTCTGTGATCGTGTGAACCTTTTACGCTAGTATCTTAATCCCTTTGTTTCACGATATATTACATGTCCGAGATTCGATCATCGATATCTCCATACCTAGTTTGATCTCGTTACCGACATGTACTCTTTTCTCGTTCCCGTGATATAACATTCTAGTGATCAAATCACTTGCTTGCAAGCTAATCAATGTGATATCACCGAGAGGGCCCAGAGTATATCTATCCGTCATCGGGATGAACAAATTCCACTCTTGATCCATGAGTCTCAACATAACACTTTAGTAGTTTTGGAGCCATCTTTATAATCACCCAATTACGGTGTGACGTTTGATGTCAACAAGAAACTCTTCCGGTGTTAGTGATTGGCATGATCTCATGGTCTAAGGATTAGGACTACTTCGTAAGTTGTTTATAGCAATATAAACTCAATGACTTTGATCGTAATGCTATACTTCGGATGAATGTTCATCACACCATTACACTAATGTTGTGACCTCGTTATTAACAACATCCAATGTCCATGATCAGGAAACCTATGATCATCTTGTTAATCAACGAGCTAGTTTATAAGAGAGGCATAACTAGGAACTACCTTTTGTTTATTAAACACACATGTATTAACGTTTCCGTATTAATACAATTATAGCATGTAAAATAAACATTTATCATAAACAAGGAATACGATAATAACCACTTTATTATTGCCTCTCGGGCATATTCCCTTCAGTCGCCCACTTGCACTAGAGACAATAATCTAGTTTGAAAACTTTGTGTATTGAACACCTATGGCTTTCTGGTGTTCCATATACGCAATTGCAAGTGGTTAACATAATCTACGGATCTGACACTTTCAGGTTCGTGTGTATTTGAATGTCCTTGCGTCTTCACGCATCACTCATTCTCCAATGAGATGGCATTGTATAAATTTGGTCTTTCGGTGAGACCTTTAGTTCCTTGGGGTTAAATCATGTCGATACTATTGTCATACAATATATCTTTAGTGTTAGCCCATTGCGAACCACACCTTAGTTTGATAACAAACTACTTGACACAAATTCCCTCCTTTGCTGCTACTATAGCAGTCATATACTTAGCCCTTTTGTTGTAGTATTCGTCACAATGTCTTAATTATGGATTTCATCCAAATCCATCATGGAAACTTTCTTTCCATTTCATTGTTCCACCCATAGTTTAAATTGAGATAAACTTAATTTGTATCTTGTGACAAACCTAGTGTCAATGTAACGCTTTACAATGAACTATTTGTAATTGTTTGTCACCTCTACACAAATATATTCTTAGTTCTTCCAAAAGATCATAAGAATATCCTTACTATCGTCCAATGATCATTTTATGATTCACTCTGGTATATGCTCATAACACTTAGAGCATAGGACATATCTGGATGTGTACATATCATGGTATGATTGATCAAATATCCTTGTGATTTCACTGATCAAGTGTCAAAGCACTTGAATCTTGTTTCACTTATCAAGTGTCGATACACTTGAATCTTGATTCAATTCCTTTCCACGCGACAAGAACCGTTTCTTGTTGTTTCTATATTGAACTCCTTCAATATCTCATATATGTACGTTTGGCACAACCATATTAGCGTCACAGTCTATCCACTATAGACATTCATGCTAAATATTCGGGTTTTGCCTAAGTTTTTCATCAAAATGAAATTCTTAACCTTTGTCAATAAAAATTACATCATTTCTAATCAACAAGATGTCCTCCACATAATGTATTAGAAATATGTCTCAGCACTCCCACTTAATTTCTTGCAAATGCAAGCATCTTCATCGTCTCCTGATGAAAACTCTTTTCATCATGGTGAAGATTCCAACTCCGCGATGCTTACTTCAACCATTGAAGTTTGCATGCCCTTTTTAGCATCCTTTGAATTAACAAAACCCTTTGGATCATGTCATGTACACATCCTAGGTAACCATTCTATTAGAAGAACTTTGTTTTGTTTATTCATCTCCCATATAACAAATTATATGTAGTGGTTGCTACTTTAATCCGTCCAGACTAAATATCGCTATGAAAGATCAAATCTTGTCATAGTCAACTCCTTGAACATTGTCGTAAAATACTTTATGACATGTCGACTATTTCATAGATGTGAAACATCCATGTCTGTTTCTTTATAGATCCAAATACGACTGATAGGTTTTTACACCTTTCCGGAGGGTCTTCCAAGTTCAAAACTTTATTTCTCGTGTATGGAACTATCACGGATTTTATGGCTTCAAGCCATTTGACGGAGTCAGGGACCATCATCGCTTCTTTGCATATAGTCGGTTCATCATTGTCAAACAATAATGATTTACTCTCAAATCTTAGTATTTGATTGTTTATCTGACCGACTTGGTTCAATAAGAACTTAGATCTCCGTGACCACAACCTTTGAGGCACATAAGCTATGAGCATTATGGCAGCCTTCAGAACAATTTCCGGCGCTGCGCAACTCAGCACATTTAGCTAAGGTTCGTTAATCTTATCAAAGTTTTATTGTCCTCCCACTTAACTTTTATGAAAAATTCCTTCTTCAAGAAACTTCACATTTCAAGCGACAAACCCTTTTGTCCTCGGTGTTATGGAGGAATAACCAATTGTTATTCGAAATAACCTACAAAGACATGCTCATCCGACTTCGGTTGTAAACATCTTACTTATGTTTAGCATACCAAAATTTAAGAAATGACAACTTGGGTTTTACCCCAAACCATAACTCATATGGTGTCGTTTCAACGGATCAAGATGGAGCTCTTTTTAGTGTAAAAGCGGTAGTCTCTAAAGCTTTAATCTTTTTTAAAACATGATGGCAGTTTTATAAATAACACCTTTGATCCAACCATGTTAAACAAGGTTTCATTACAAATCTCAAACACTCCATACTCCTATGGTGTTTCGGGAAATGTAAATCTAGGTGTTTTGCTAAACTTGCAACTCAAATAAATCCCTTTATGATAAATCATAATTCATTTATTTTTCTTCTTACACTTGTAACTCAAATAAATCCCTTATGATAAAATCATAAACCATTTATTTTCTTGTCACAATGATTTTCAATTCATCTTCAAAGTCCTTGAAACATTTTCAAATATTTCATACTTCATTCTCATTAAGTGAACATTCACTCAAATTTCTGGAGAAAGTATATGAAGTTGAAACCCATCGCTTACGACTATAAATAATGGACTACATACATCGATATGTATAAATTCCAATATTTTAGTCGTTCGCTCTTCTTTGGCCTTTGAATGAAGTTTTTAATTATCCCGAGGAAAGTCTCACAAGCGTCACTTGATCAAATCAAAGACTCCAAAAATCCATGAATATGGAGATTCTTCATGTTTTCTTTCCAATATAATTTAAACGGCGATGTCACTTCGTAAGTGATCTTTCAATCATTTGTCTTGCGACATTTTAGCATTAGGCTTTATGGATGTGATTTCTCCAACCAGATTTGTAAATCATCCATCTTATATGGAATACGGTAATTATTTGAACAACCTTTGTTCTCATAATACCTGATTCAAATAAAATTTATTAAAACAAATATTGAAGTCAAGCTTTGATGTCAACTAGAAATACAAACAACGGTTTGTTTGTTTTCGATGATCATCATCACATATTCTCTTGCTTAGTTACTTAGGCCATTGTGGTTTATGAATCGCGTCGTTCCATATGAAATTTCATACCAACCAATTCGGTATCCAATACCCAAGAACCACATTGTTTAACAAGCAAAGAATACAACCATAACATGTATATCATCGATATACCTAAATTGGATATTTCCAATCTTTTCTTTTCTGCCAAATATATTTTTATAGATTCTCTTTCAGCATTTCCTTTTCCTTTTAAAAGAATCTATCAACATCAAAAGTGGCGCCATATACATGACACATAGTCCAAAGCGTGTATATTCAAATAATAATACCTTTGGACTTGCACTTTGAAGTAGATCACCATCATCAAATGATCGGAGTTCTTTTAAAATCCATTCTGTAGTAATCTTTTAGTATAGTAAACACTTTACATACATCTTATATTCACCCTTATCATGACGGCTTTCATGATCAAGCTACTGTAGCTTATAAAGGCGAATCGTGAGTATAACATTACTTTCCAAAACCCTTTTGGATGATTAGGATGTCTAGCATCTCCAACCTTTGTAAATTCTCATCCAATATGAGAACATATATTATACTCTATCATATTGCAACCAAAACATTGTTTCAGATATCATTATATCTGCCACACATGATGGTTTCTGAAACAATTCTTTCAGCTCCTATATAAACTTGATATTAAAATAATCAAGAATCATGGAGGCAAACATGATACTTAAGATACCAACACTAGAATTGTTACTCTTGATTTAATACCAATTATTAAATTTCACGGAGTAAATAGAGTTTGCTGAAAGTTTGCAATAGGACTTTAAACTTTAGATTGACACTCAACACAATACGATACCAGTTCGTAAAGTATATATCCAGAATTCTATAGTTCTATTATCTCAATTACAACTATGCATAAGGTGGTGAACGAATGCCAACGACTACAAAAAATTATGCAAATTCACTTTGATTTAATTTATGATAAATAGAGTTCTACTAATCAAAATTAGAAATGAACTCCCACTCAAAAACGACATCCCTCATGCCTTTTTGGTGATTACATGAACCAAATCCACTACACCAAGTCCGATCATCACGTGAGTCGGCGTAGCTTCAAAGGCGAGCATCCATATGGTCATCATATCAAAACATATGACTCATGCTTAACCTTTCGGTCCGTGTTCCGAGGCCATGTCTGTACATGCTAGGCTCGCCAAGTTAGAACCTTAGTATTCGCGTGTGTAACTGTCTTACACCCGAGATATGCTCGTGGATTCAAGTACACCCGATCATCACGTGATGCCTTGAAGCGACGAAACATTGTCGGTGCATAATTAAGGAAGAACACATTATTATCTTGATATTTAAATGAGGGATCATCTTATTATGCTAATAAAACGCTAAAATAGCAATATAAGATGCAATCAAACATCTCATGTTAATAAGTGAAATGATATGGTTCCTGCATATGATCTCCATCATGTGCACCGTGGTATGATCTCTATCATACCTTTATGTGTAAGGCCAAGGTCTATGGAACTTACACGCTATGTGTGTTGTAAGAGTATCATCTCATACTTCTACTTACAACATCGCCATATCATAACACTAGCCCAGCAACAATCTAAACTAGACGCCTCTAATTTATCCATTGCAAGTTTTACGTGGTTTAGGGCTTTTGAAGATAGAACCGTTCTTACCTACGAACATGAACCACAACGAGGATAACCAAATTGTTGACAACTCGTTGCAAATTAGATATTGACTATAGTAGGAGAGACAGACACCCGCTAGCCACTTATGCAAAACTAGTTGCATGTCAAGCGTGGAACAGGTCTCATGTGCGAGGACATGTAAAGTTTGTCCGGGCCGCTTCATCCCACTATGCCACCAATATCCAAAGTACAACTAAGAAGCAATAAAATGATCATCATCGCCCACATACTCATATGTGTACTACCCGTGCAAAGCATCTACACATAGATCCGGCTCTGAAACCACTGTAGGGTTCGCAGCATAGAGAACGAAATTTTTCCTACGATGGGAACATCTATGTACCAAGATCTATTTACTAGATACAAGCAACGGGTGGATATACATCCATAGAAGACCGAATAGCGTTAACGAGGTTATACTCGTGGATGATGTAGACGAATGCTTGCCGATCTCAAGATCGTGATGAAGTCCATCTGGTCCAGCCGGTCCAGCACGATCAAGTCCAGCACCTCAAAGCAGTGGTGCATCCGTGATCGCACACACATACGGGTACCCCGACAACCTCCGCGCCCTCGCTCCAGCGAAGCAGCGGAAGCAACAAATCCTTCCAGAAAATCCACCAGGAACATGTATCTCGCTGATCCGAGACCATGGGGAAATTCTAAAGGGGGAGAGAGATCCTTCACGAGGAGGTGTGCTTTGAGAGGAGGAGAGGGGGGCCTTTTATAGGGGAGAGGGGGCGCACCCAAGGGGCATGCCGCCCAGCCATGGGGGCTGCCCCCACCTCTTCCACATTCATGTGGGTGGAGCTCCCACTCAAAATGAAAAGCCTCCACTCCCATTAAAAAGCCTCCACTCAAAAATCCACTCACATGCATTAAATTTCCACCAAATTTAATGCAAGCTCTCATTTAAATAAAACTCTTTTATTTATTTATTCAGAATTTTGTTAATTACTTTAATTAACAAACATTCACATAAAACCCCTTGCTAGTATTCCATTTCACATGCAGAACCAGTTTCAGCAATTTCAACCGAAACAGTTTCGGTTCTAGTGAAATAAATTCCCGCGCTTTCCTTTTTCTTTCTCTGGCATATCATTTGCTCCGAATGGTGTCGGTATCCCTTAAGTGTGTCACCCTACGGTTCGCGAATAATGCGGACATGATCGAGACCCTTCTCCGATCAATAATCAGTAGCGGGACCTGGAGATCCATACTGACTCCCACACATTCAACGATGACTTCTGTGATCGTGTGAACCTTTTACGCTAGTATCTTAATCCCTTTGTTTCACGATATATTACATGTCCGAGATTCTATCATCGGTATCTCCATACCTAGTTTGATCTCGTTACCGACATGTACTCTTTTCTCGTTCCCGTGATATAACATTCTAGTGATCAAATCACTTGCTTGCAAGCTAATCAATGTGATATCACCGAGAGGGCCCAGAGTATATCTATCCGTCATCGGGATGAACAAATTCCACTCTTGATCCATGAGTCTCAACGTAACACTTTAGTAGTTTTGGAGCCATCTTTATAATCACCCAATTACGGTGTGACGTTTGATGTCAACAGGAAACTCTTCCGGTGTTAGTGATTGGCATGATCTCATGGTCTAAGGATTAGGACTACTTCGTAAGTTGTTTATAGCAATATAAACTCAATGACTTTGATCGTAATGCTATACTTCGGATGAATGTTCATCACACCATTACACTAATGTTGTGACCTCGTTATTAACAACATCCAATGTCCATGATCAGGAAACCTATGATCATCTTGTTAATCAACGAGCTAGTTTATAAGAGAGGCATAACTAGGAACTACCTTTTGTTCATTAAACACACATGTATTAACGTTTCCGTATTAATACAATTATAGCATGTAAAATAAACATTTATCATAAACAAGGAATACGATAATAACCACTTTATTATTGCCTCTCGGGCATATTCCCTTCAGTACAAACCTCTATACTGGCAGGAACGTGGGTAACAATGTCTTTATAAGGAGCACGGTACTTGTCCCACTCTTTCTTGGGAATCTCAATATAAGAGGCAAAAGCATTAAAACATTCCGCAAGAACTTGAGGATAAAGGCCAAACTTATTGCTAATATCACTGAAGTTATTAGTTTCCATAAAAGATTTAATGCACTCATAATCATAGTTTATACCTGACTTTCTTCCTTTGTCATTTTCCCAAGCCTCGGTATTATCTTGAATACGGTATAAAAGATCCCATTTATCTTCTTCCTTCATACTTGTGAATGATCCAGCACAAGAAGCATCTAATAAACCTTTATCATGAAGAGAAAGTCTAGCATAAAAGTTATTGAGAATAATATTGTTAGGGAGTTCATGAATAGGACATTTAAGCATTAGCAGCTTCAATCTCCCCCAAGATTGAGTTGTACTTTCTCCATCAAGAGGACAAAAGTTATATATAAGACTTCTATCCTTTTGGATTTCACTGGGAGGATAAAATTTAGAGTAAAAGAGAGATGCCATCTTCTCCCATTCCATGGATTGTCCATTCTTCAGCAGCTTATACCATGCCTCATCTCTCCCTTTCAAGGATATGGAGAGTAACTTCCTCTTCACCTGTTCAGTTGTGATACCTGCACACTTAAACAACCTGCATAATTCATGGATAAAAAGCAAGTGATCACCAGGATGGACAGTTCCATCCCCAAAATAATAATTATCCATAACACGATTAACAATACTTGTAGGTATCTTAAAAGGATCTATTTCATCAGGAGGTGGTTGATCTACTACCCTAGAAGTGGTAGTAGTTTTCCCAACCAGAAAACCAAGTGGGTTATTCATATTGGAAACAAAGTAATAAGCAGTAAAAAAAGTAATACTCACAGTAAAAGTTTCCCTTACCAGTTCCACTCTTCAATAGCGCTTCACTCCCCGGAAACGGTGCCAGAAAATAGTCTTGATGACCCACAAGTATAGGGGGTGTATCATAGCACTTTCGATAAATAGGAGTGTCGATCCCAACTAGGAGCAGAAGGTGCTGAACAGTGGTATGGAGCAGGAAATCCCTGTGAATACTTAGCAAACGGATTTTTAGTGGTTTTCTGACAAAGCAACAAAAAAGGAGCAAGTAACAAGAGTAACAAACAAACGGAGCAAGTGGCCCAATCCTTTCTTAGCAAAGGACAATCCGGTGGAAATACTTATAAGGACCAAACGTTCTCGAGGACACATGGGAATTCTGTCAAGTGCTTTCGCTTCAAATAGCTGAGTAATCTTCTTTGGTGTTTGTAAGTGTTGTGTGGGTGAACTTGTGCTAACATACCGCCCTTCCTAGGACTAGTACATACTTTTTATTAAACCCCCTGCAAACATCCGTAACTATAGGAAAGTAATTAAGGTATAAATCTAACCACATCCTTAAACTCTGAGATCCTACACTCCCTTGTGCAAAGGTGTCATAACGGGGGTTCAGATTTCTGTCATGTGGCATCCCGCAAAACCACTACTAGAAAATCGCGTTGTTTTTGTGCATTGCATCGCCATGACCGCATGCTCATGTCATCATGCCGCATTGCATTTGAGCATCGTCATCATCTTGCATTTGTTTGCATAAAACTATTTGCAGAAAAACCTAATTTGTTTTCCAAACGCCCTGTCTTAATTCAAACGCAAAACCCGGGTCTCCGGATTATTTTGTTTTGGCTGCTATCGGTTTGCAAACGCCCCGTTTAAAACAAATAAAATATTAAATTATTTTAGTGGGGGCAGTCGAACGGGCCGATCCGACCCGAACGACCACCTCCGGTTCAAAACGGTCCACCTAATCAGCCCCCTCTAAATCCTAAAGCTACCAACCTATCTACCCACACCCACCGGCCACCTCACCCTGACCAGTCCCACGCTGCCACCTCACCTCTCTCCCTATCCCCAACCAACCAGACGCTGCCACCTAGACCAACCCTCACCCCCACTCTCTCTCAACCACCAGCACACGACACCTCACGCACACACACAAGTCACACACACCCACCCACTCCTGCCACTGCCCCCTGGGTCCCACCCTGGTCAGCCGCCCAGCCCCACCTGGCCCGCCCTGCCCAGATCCCCACGCCACCTGACCCCCACCCGGCCCCACCTCCCTGGCCGCATGCCCCGCACCCTCCCTGGCCGTCTTCCTCCTCCCGCACGCCCCCACGCGCTCGCCCCGCGACCCTCCCCGCCGCTCTGCCTCACCGCAGCAGCCGCCCTCTGCGCCTCCCCGCCTCCGCCTTCCGCCGCTCGCCGCCGGCCGGCGTCCGTCTCCACCCCGCCGCTGCTCGGGCTCGTTCCGCCTCCTCTTCTCCGGCCCATCCCGCCGCCTCCGCCCTTCCCCCGACCTGCTACCTCTCTGCCTCCTCCCCCACCGCTCGTCCCCGCCGCCGGAGCTCCCCCTCGCCCCGAGCCCCCTCCGCGGCGCCTCTACCCCAGGCCGGCGACCCCCCTCCTCCCCCAAGCTCCTCGCCGCCCCTCTTCTTCTCTCCGGCCGACTTCCCTAAGCCGCGCCGCTGCGCCCGGTCGTCCGCCTCCAGCAGCGACCGCTGCCGGCCTTGTCCGCCGCCGCTTCCACCTCCACCGCCTTCCGAGCCTCGCCCGGCGTCGGCCCGCCTCCAGCCCGGCTGTCCCCATTGCCCCCGAGCCGCGAGGTCCCTCCCCGCCTGTCCCGCGCCCCGTCGTCCGGCCGCCGCCCGTCGCCATCGTCTCCACCTCCGTCAGGCGCGCCGCCGCAGACCCTGCCCGTCACCGCCCGACGACCTCGTCCTCGCGTCATCGCTGTCGGCAGCGAGCCGTCGTTCCGAGGCCTGCAGCTACCGTTCGTGTGGGCGCCCCCAAGCTCATGGCAAGTGCACGTGTTGGCATGCTGCTGTTCGACGGTTCGGTGTGGTGCTTTGACAGTACGGTGGGAAGCTGCGAGATTTCAAGAAGCAAAGAACTCCGGAGACAGTACTTCATGGAATCCGAGGACTGGTTCCGGCGAGACCAAACCGTCCCCCCCTTTCGAACCCCCAAGATCGCTGACGCAAGTTCGACACGGAAGACGAGACAGACGCCAAGATCTCCTTCACGGAAACTCCGAAGTCCGAAGATCAAGTCCGAACCCGGTGATCCGAAGGACGCCAAGATCCGGACCCGGAGACCGAACCCCGTGCCGACAAGTACGCCTACCCGGACACCGAGCGCCAAGATCGCCACCGGAACAACAAGCACTTCGTCCCGGACGCCAAGACCGACTCGATGGCGCGGGCCCGACAAGACCCTCGCAACGGCAAGACCGACCCTGTGGGACCCGACAAGATCGACACGGCGACAAGAACGACACCGACCGGAAGAATCCGATGCGCCCCCGGCGCCGAACCAAGTCCTGCTTCCCGGATGCCGAGGTCACCGACACCGAACAACAAGATCTACTTCGCGGACACCGTGCGACAAGATCTACCCAGTAATCCGAGAATGATCCCGGAGTTCGAGAACGCTTCCGTCGAACCCTGAACCCTGGACCCTATCGAACCCCGAACCCCGGAACCCCAAGAGCGTCGAACCCTAATGTGTGAACCCCTTCCCGAAACCCTATTTTATAACATAATACAACTGTTGCACCTTAAATTGTCATGCTCGCATCATATCATTGGTTTGGGGGCCTTATGCCGATTCACCTCATAATTAAATATGGGGCCCATATGCGTGCAAGTCTAGTCTCATATTGGCCTCATTTAAATTTGTGTAGCGAACCGGTGCTATCTTTTGCCATGTTAAAACCACATTTAATTTGCGGGGGTTTTAAACAACTTGAACCATCTAATTAAATGTCGGGACCCCGGTTCCGCTTAATATGACCTAATTGCATCGCATCTTGCCATGTCATACATCATACATGCAGCATGCCGATCTTCTGCCGTGTATTAAATATTGCATCCGGTGTTTATTCTAGTGTTTTGCTTCTTCGCGGATAAGGCCGTTGAGTTGATGTGAGCTTCGCCCCGATCTTCGGTTGAACCTTCGACAATGTTTTCAGGCGAGCATCTCCCCCCCTTTTCTACCTATCTTACTTTTATAGTATTTATTCCCTCCTGTTGATCTATTGCTATCTGTGTCGCGTTACTCTAGTTTTCGTACCCGAGATATCCCTTGCAGCCTTATATTGCCTTGGACACATCCTATTACGTGTTGATTGGTAGATAGTTGGACTTGCGCGTTGTAGTCGCTTGCTCAATTGCTGCTGCGTGTCGTCAAGTGCCACAGTTGTTGGAGTAATGCCGCATGTTGATGTTGGAGATGATCATGGCTTTATTATCGTTCACTTTAATTCCTGTTTAAACAACTAAAATTGAAGTAAGCAGAGGCATCGGTGGGTGATAGATAATATTTGGTTTCCGAACGCCCACTTGTGTCCCGTAGGACCCCGAGTACTTGATACCTGTTCCTTGATTTATCGCGCTATCCACATACGGGGAGTATGGGCCCCCCTTAGCCAGAGCTTGATTCAGTCTTATTTCTTGGGGCCACAAACTAGTTTGAGGTTTTATTTACGATCCTGTACTTATGCCATGCTTTACTGCTTTATTTACGATTGTGCGAGGAGCACACTGTACTGTTTAGGTAAGCGGAGTGTTTTTGCGGTATCGACAAGCCCAGTCACACTTTCGGGTTCCCAGTCGTTTACAGCCATTGACGCAAACCTTGAGTCCGTCTCGGAGCTAGCTTACTTCGTTGCGGGTCTACTCAATGGGGTGTCCCCCTGAAATATTTCTGAATCTTGTGATTGCTTTGTCGTGAAAGCCTCGTTGGGTTTTGTTTTGGTTTTTCCGAGGTTGATCGTGTGTGTGTTTCTATTTGTGCACCCCGGCCGGGTTAAAACTTTCTGAAAGCCGTGTCCGCGGTTATGGACGACTTGGAGCACAGTATCTCGACCATAGACAAGCATAACTAAAGTTTATTGCTATAAATTTGACTTTATAATGACTAGTAATCAGCTCCACTATAATGGAATGGCTAAGTAAAATTGCCAACAATTGCTTGCTTGGGTCGTCGCCAGCGACCATTTTATCTGACTAGTAAGTATTGCAACTACAACGGAATGGCTAAATAAAAGTACCAACAACTGCTGGGTTTTGGGTTATCTCATGCTATTTGTATCTGATTAGTAAGTGCTGCAACTATAACCGAATGGTTAACTAAAATGGCCCACTGCTTATTTTATCAGGACGATTATCTACACCTGACTAGTAATTGCTGCAACGATAACTGAATAAATAAAACTGCCAACGGTGTGAGTTCCTCGGTTGACTTCCTCGTATGGTCTCGAGGGGGAACCACCAGGATGGGTTTGTTTGGTGTTAGCTTCAGGTTGGATCCGGATAGGTCATTCTTATCCCTCTCTGATAACCGCCAGTTGTATCGAGTCTCTATAGGTTGTTTAGTGCATGCTGCCGCTGCCGCTCAGTCCACCATACCTATGTAGGCGAGGACCGCCGAATTCTAGTCTCGCTGTGTACTGGCCTCAGTACTGACGCTCCTCTTTTTCCTTTGCCCTTTGTCGGCACCCCTTTTGTTTAAGCAGGTTTTGAGATCGACGTCGTTAGCAGGGTTACCCTTCCGGCTTGGCCTGGGCAGGGTTATGGACGCCATTGGTTATTCTTCAGGGTTCTTAGCCCCATTTGCCTCTTGTCTGTAGTCGGACGCTCTATCGTTTTCAAGGTGATTTGGATCTTTGTATATTATATCTGTATTCTTGACTCATTTGAGTCGCTGTTATATATATCTGTTCTGTGGGTCCCATCGAGGACTGTTGTGTAATGTTATTACTTCGTTTTCCACCCGCACGAAAGTGCCTGGTGGGCACCTTTGAATCGTTTCTATGCGGGTTTGGCGGGTTTCGCTAAAGCTTGCATAGGTCCGATTCTGAGGGTGTTACAGAGTGGTATCAGAGCTCAGCAGTTGCGATACCCCACAAGTCCAGCCTGTAGGATAACCTAGCTAACGGCCGAGGTAGAGTGTCAAAACTATTTTTGAAAAATCGGTTGGATAGTTCTGATTAGGTCTGATTTTACTCCTTACCCCTCTGCTATTCTCCTCTTACCTCTACGCGTTTTGAATCCACCTCTTATCTTTTCTTCGAGTCCAGGATTTCTCGTGGTTGGGTTTCCGTCGTACCTTCAGGGCTTCGCTTCCTCTTTTGGTAACGGTGTTGCTACGTCTGGTTTTCCTGCTATCCGAGGAATCCTTTATCTGTGGTACCATTCTTTGTTCCTTCTCGTGCCTTCCGGTGTTATCCGATGCGACGACATCATCTACGCCAGATCCGATGCAGCGTCTGCCTCACTCCTTGGTTTCCGAACCTCGCTTGTCGAGATCTTCAGTCTGATTCCGAGAATGGTTGCATGCTTTACCACTGATTGTGCGGAGTAATAGTTTGGGTGCGTGATGGATTGGCCCCCATGCCGACTACTCACTCTATTTGCTCGCGTACATTGAAGTGGATGAGAATGCATCGGTTCCCCCGTTCCATCGAAGATAGAGGTGGCTTTATTTGTTGATACCTCTATCTTCGACCTTTTTGATCCCGGAGTGTTCTCTCGACGATCACGGACAACGACCTCTTGTTAGTGGTGTTGCGAGGATCTACACGATGCGAGAAGATTCAGATCGCCGCCCTTCTTCCGGAACCATGAGGCGGATCTCGAGGGCGAGATCCTTTGTTAGTGGTGTCGAATTGTGGCATCCCGCAAAACCACTACTAGAAAATCGCGTTGTTTTTGTGCATTGCATCGCCATGACCGCATGCTCATGTCATCATGCCGCATTGCATTTGAGCATCGTCATCATCTTGCATTTGTTTGCATAAAACTATTTGCAGAAAAACCTAATTTGTTTTCCAAACGCCCCGTCTTAATTCAAACGCAAAACCCGGGTCTCCGGATTATTTTGTTTTGGCTGCTATCGGTTTGCAAACGCCCCATTTAAAACAAATAAAATATTAAATTATTTTAGTGGGGGCAGTCGAACGGGCCGATCCGACCCGAACGACCACCCCCGGTTCAAAACGGTCCACCTAATCAGCCCCCTCTAAATCCTAAAGCTACCAACCTATCTACCCACACCCACCGGCCACCTCACCCTGACCAGTCCCACGCTGCCACCTCACCTCTCTCCCTATCCCCAACCAACCAGACGCTGCCACCTAGACCAACCCTCACCCCCACTCTCTCTCAACCACCAGCACACGACACCTCACACACACACACAAGTCACACACACCCACCCACTCCTGCCACTGCCCCCTGGGTCCCACCCTGGTCAGCCGCCCAGCCCCACCTGGCCCGCCCTGCCCAGATCCCCACGCCACCTGACCCCCACCCGGCCCCACCTCCCTGGCCGCATGCCCCGCACCCTCCCTGGCCGTCTTCCTCCTCCCGCACGCCCCCACGCGCTCGCCCCGTGACCCTCCCCGCCGCTCTGCCTCACCGCAGCAGCCGCCCTCTGCGCCTCCCCGCCTCCGCCTTCCGCCGCTCGCCGCCGGCCGGCGTCCGTCTCCACCCCGCCGCCGCTCGGGCTCGTTCCGCCTCCTCTTCTCCGGCCCATCCCGCCGCCTCCGCCCTTCCCCCGACCTGCTACCTCTCTGCCTCCTCCCCCACCGCTCGTCCCCGCCGCCGGAGCTCCCCCTCGCCCCGAGCCCCCTCCGCGGCGCCTCTCCCCCAGGCCGGCGACCCCCTCCTCCCCCAAGCTCCTCGCCGCCCCTCTTCTTCTCTCCGGCCGGCCTTCCCTGAGCCGCGCCGCTGCGCCCGGTCGTCCGCCTCCAGCAGCGACCGCTGCCGGCCTTGTCCGCCGCCGCTCGCCGCTTCCACCTCCACCGCCTTCCGAGCCTCGCCCGGCATCGGCCCGCCTCCGGCCCGGCTGTCCCCGTCGCCCCCGAGCCGCGAGGTCCCTCCCCGCCTGTCCCGCGCCCCGTCGTCCGGCCGCCGCCCGTCGCCATCGTCTCCACCTCCGTCAGGCGCGCCGCCGCAGACCCTGCCCGTCACCGCCCGACGACCTCGTCCTCGCGTCATCGCTGTCGGCAGCGAGCCGTCGTTCCGAGGCCTGCAGCTACCGTTCGTGTGGGCGCCCCCAAGCTCATGGCAAGTGCACGTGTTGGCATGCTGCTGTTCGACGGTTCGGTGTGGTGCTTTGACAGTACGGTGGGAAGCTGCGAGATTTCAAGAAGCAAAGAACTCCGGAGACAGTACTTCATGAAATCCGAGGACTGGTTCCGGCGAGACCAAACCGTCCCCCCTTTCGAACCCCCAAGATCGTTGACGCAAGTTCGACACGGAAGACGAGACGGACGCCAAGATCTCCTTCACGGAAACTCCGAAGTCCGAAGATCAAGTCCGAACCCGGTGATCCGAAGGACGCCAAGATCCGGACCCGGAGACCGAACCCCGTGCCGACAAGTACGCCTACCCGGACACCGAGCGCCAAGATCGCCACCGGAACAACAAGCACTTCGTCCCGGACGCCAAGACCGACTCGATGGCGCGGGCCCGACAAGACCCTCGCAACGGCAAGACCGACCCTGTGGGACCCGACAAGATCGACACGGCGACAAGAACGACACCGACCGGAAGAATCCGATGCGCCCCCGGCGCCGAACCAAGTCCTGCTTCCCGGATGCTGAGGTCACCGACACCGAACAACAAGATCTACTTCGCGGACACCGTGCGACAAGATCTACCCAGTAATCCGAGAATGATCCCGGAGTCCGAGAACGCTTCCGTCGAACCCTGAACCCTGGACCCTATCGAACCCCGAACCCCGGAACCCCAAGAGCGTCGAACCCTAATGTGTGAACCCCTTCCCGAAACCCTATTTTATAACATAATACAACTGTTGCACCTTAAATTGTCATGCTCGCATCATATCATTGGTTTGGGGGCCTTATGCTGATTCACCTCATAATTAAATATGGGGCCCATATGCGTGCAAGTCTAGTCTCATATTGGCCTCATTTAAATTTGTGTAGCGAACCGGTGCTATCTTTTGCCATGTTAAAACCACATTTAATTTGCGGGGGTTTTAAACAACTTGAACCATCTAATTAAATGTCGGGACCCCGGTTCCGCTTAATATGACCTAATTGCATCGCATCTTGCCATGTCATACATCATACATGCAGCATGCCGATCTTCTGCCGTGTATTAAATATTGCATCCGGTGTTTATTCTAGTGTTTTGCTTCTTCGCGGATAAGGCCGTTGAGTTGATGTGAGCTTCGCCCCGATCTTCGGTTGAACCTTCGACAATGTTTTCAGGCGAGCATCTCCCCCCCTTTTCTACCTATCTTACTTTTATAGTATTTATTCCCTCCTGTTGATCTATTGCTATCTGTGTCGCGTTACTCTAGTTTTCGTACCCGAGATATCCCTTGCAGCCTTATATTGCCTTGGACACATCCTATTACGTGTTGATTGGTAGATAGTTGGACTTGCGCGTTGTAGTCGCTTGCTCAATTGCTGCTGCGTGTCGTCAAGTGCCACAGTTGTTGGAGTAATGCCGCATGTTGATGTTGGAGATGATCATGGCTTTACTATCGTTCACTTTAATTCCTGTTTAAACAACTAAAATTGAAGTAAGCAGAGGCATCAGTGGGTGATAGATAATATTTGGTTTCCGAACGCCCACTTGTGTCCCGTAGGACCCCGAGTACTTGATACCTGTTCCTTGATTTATCGCGCTATCCACATACGGGGAGTATGGGCTCCCCTTAGCCAGAGCTTGATTCAGTCTTATTTCTTGGGGCCACAAACTAGTTTGAGGTTTTATTTACGATCCTGTACTTATGCCATGCTTTACTGCTTTATTTACGATTGTGCGAGGAGCACACTGTACTGTTTAGGTAAGCGGAGTGTTTTCGCGGTATCGACAAGCCCAGTCACACTTTCGGGTTCCCAGTCGTTTACAGCCATTGACGCAAACCTTGAGTCCGTCTCGGAGCTAGCTTACTTTGTTGCGGGTCTACTCAATGGGGTGGCCCCCTGAAATATTTCTGAATCTTGTGATTGCTTTGTCGTGAAAGCCTCGTTGGGTTTTGTTTTGGTTTTTCTGAGGTTGATCGTGTGTGTGTTTCTATTTGTGCACCCCGGCCGGGTTAAAACTTTCTGAAAGCCGTGTCCGCGGTTATGGACGACTTGGAGCACATTATCTCGACCATAGACAAGCACAACTAAAGTTTATTGCTATAAATTTGACTTTATAATGACTAGTAATCAGCTCCACTATAATGGAATGGCTAAGTAAAATTGCCAACAATTGCTTGCTTGGGTCGTCGCCAGCGACCATTTTATCTGACTAGTAAGTATTGCAACTACAACGGAATGGCTAAATAAAAGTACCAACAACTGCTGGGTTTTGGGTTATCTCATGCTATTTGTATCTGATTAGTAAGTGCTGCAACTATAACCGAATGGTTAACTAAAATGGCCCACTGCTTATTTTATCAGGACGATTATCTACACCTGACTAGTAATTGCTGCAACGATAACTGAATAAATAAAACTGCCAACGGTGTGAGTTCCTCGGTTGACTTCCTTGTATGGTCTCGAGGGGGAACCACCAGGATGGGTTTGTTTGGTGTTAGCTTCAGGTTGGATCCGGATAGGTCATTCTTATCCCTCTCTGATAACCTCCAGTTGTATCGAGTCTCTATAGGTTGTTTAGTGCATGCTGCCGCTGCCGCTCAGTCCACCATACCTATGTAGGCGAGGACCGCCAAATTCTAGTCTCGCCGTGTACTGGCCTCAGTACTGACGCTCCTCTTTTTCCTTTGCCCTTTGTCGGCACCCCTTTTGTTTAAGCAGGTTTTGAGATCGACGTCGTTAGCAGGGTTACCCTTCCAGCTTGGCCTGGGCAGGGTTATGGACGCCATTGGTTATTCTTCAGGGTTCTTAGCCCCATTTGCCTCTTGTCCGTAGTCGGACGCTCTATCGTTTTCAAGGTGATTTGGATCTTTGTATATTATATCTGTATTCTTGACTCATTTGAGTCGCTGTTATATATATCTGTTCTGTGGGTCCCATCGAGGACTGTTGTGTAATGTTATTACTTCGTTTTCCACCCGCACGAAAGTGCCTAGTGGGCACCTTTGAATCGTTTCTATGCGGGTTTGGCGGGTTTCGCTAAAGCTTGCATAGGTCCGATTCTGAGGGTGTTACATGTCACTCCGGCAACCCCACGATTAGTAGCCAAATACACAATGCATTCCCCTAGGCCCATAAATGGTGAAGTATCATGTAGTCGACGTTCACATGACACCACTAGAAGAATAGCACCACAACTTAAATACTAAACCATTGAATAATAACTCATCACAAATTCACTACTAACAACATGAATTCTCCCATGTCCTCAAGAACTAAACGAACTACTCACAAGACATCATATGGATCAAGATCAAAGATGATATGATAATGGATAACAATCTGAACATAAACAATAATCCAATGGTTCCACTCACAAGCATCAACTATAATAGTAATCAACACCAGGAAAGTTTCCCCTAACGAACTAAAGCAATATCCAACACAATTGTTACAGCGGGACGGAATGATGGTGCTGGTGGAGATGATAGTGTGGATGATGATGATGATGATACCGATGAAGCCTAGCTTGATGACGGTGTTGATGGTGATGGTCTCCCCTCTCCGGGAATGAATTCCCCCGGCAGAAATCTGTCTGCCGGAGAGATCTTTCTCTCTCGGCGTTTTCCGCTCCTAGAGGCAGCACAAGTCTATATGTGGTCGCCCTCCTGGTGTTAGGGTTTCGTAGGTAATATATAGGCGAACGGGCTGATTCGAAGGCCGAGCAGGTGGGCCAAACACACCCTAGGCGCGGGGTCAGGTGGGCCCGCGCCTAGGGGGGTGTGGGCCCCCTGAGGCCCCCTTCGCTCCTCCTTGTGGCTTCCTTCGTATTTCGGTAAAATAATATGTTTCCAATTTTTTTTGGTATTTTTCTGATCTTTGCGAATTTGCACCGAAACGCCGTCTTTTCCATCAAAATCCAGACTCCGACAGTCCATCCTCCAGGAATCATCCAACATGCAAAAACAGATGAAAATCCATAAGTAATACCTCATAATAAGACAAATATCAATGAATAGAGGTAAATTATGATATAGGATGGTGATGCAAATTGGGCGTATCACTCCTCGCAATCTAACGTTTGAAACAATCACAACAACACATCATTCAAAACATTGGAACCATGCAACAATGCAACAATACAATGAAACAATGATGAACAAATGCATACATGATGATTTAATAAGTCACTCTTGTTGTATTTAATGTTCTAAACATTATTAGATCACATGATGCATGCGGAAAGTCATTTAATGCATTAGAGCATTTATTATTAAAGTTATATCGATTTAATATGGTTTATACTACTTTAATTGAACTAATGATTTTTCTGATGTATTAAATTGTGAACTAAAAGATACTGGATAGGTAATGCAATTTAGAGACACTAGCAATTTGAATCACCTAAAAGGAGTTATAGATCTTTTATTATGATTAAAATACTATTGCAATGAGTTTATAGCTTTCTACATGTATTTATATTTTAGCAGTACCAAATAATTTGACACGTAATTTCTCTGGATATATATTATAAATACAAAACAATACCAATTGGTTTCACTAATTTTAGAGTTCTGGTTAATTTTCTATGATTTAAATACTAGTTAGGAGTGTTTAAATCGTTTAAATTATTTTATTCCACAAAAATTATATCGAAGGACAGATACTTGTTCTACTTGAAATAGGGATTCCATAGACATATCATTTGTATTTTTATGATCTGTAGATAATGTACTATGATTTATTTACCCCAAATAGATAATTAATCTATTTAAATTATTGCAGTAAATGTATACCGTAAAATTTCCATCTAATCTCATATAAATAATCTTCATAATTTTCTAAATCTGTAGGTATTCTATTTGTTATTTTTGGATCATTAAATCTTTTCCTATGAATTTCCCAAACTTTACTCAAGATCTGCAATTTCATTCAATTTCAATAAAGGGAAAATCCCCTGGGAAAGCAGTGCGAGGTGGCATGCTCTGACTGGCCGATACCTCTTCGGCGCCAGATAGAACGTGAGCCACTAGATCTTATGCGGATCGGATGGTGGGGAGTGACCGCGGCGAGGGTCTCCGGTGAGGACGGCTGTGTGGCGACGGCGGCTTCAGACGGCAAAGATGGGGTGGTTCTGGTGGTCCCCGATGTCGGCGAGGTGGTCTACGCGAAGCAGGCAATAGAGGCGATCTGAGAGATGGCCTTGTCGTCGTCTTCCCTTCCCTGGAACAGCAGCAGTATGCGGCTGGAGGCGTGCGGCAGCGGCGGTGCTCCAGCGACGGTTCCTGGGTGCTCCAGTGTACTGCGATAGAGGGAAAAGGTAAGGGAGTTGTGGAAGTACACGGGGAGAGTAATCAAAGGGAGAATACGGAGATGGAGCAATGGAATCGACCAATTCAGGATCGATCTGGAGCTTGGGATCAAGTTTTCGCCGGCAAGATTGGATCGGACTCCCGACATCGCTAGGTTCTGGTATTTGCGGAAAAAAATGAGGTGTAGGAGGGGGAGTTTTATGGTTCCAAGATGTGCGAGAGGGGAAAAGGGGATCTCCGAATCTTCCGGATTTTGTGGGCAGTTCGTCGGGCTCGTGAGGAACACGGTGTCCGGCTGGAGGAAAGGGATGACCGCGTGGGCCCCGCATGGCAGTGAGAGGGGGAGGGAACACGGGCTGGCGCCGAGTGGGCCGGTGTTGGGCTGCTCTGCTGCCGTGCGCGCAGGCAGAAAACAGGAGAGGAGGGATGGCTCAGGCTGGGCCTGGCCGTTAGGGCTAGGTTAGTTAGCTTATTTATTTCTTTTTCTTTTCTGTTTTTTCTTTATAGTTTCTGTTTTAGGGCTCCAAATTGAACCATTTAAATTTCTAAAGAACTGTAAAATCACAATGATCTTTGTAGGATATTAACTACATTATTTATTATCCATTTATAATTTACCAACCATTATATGTTTAGTTTGGACAATAGAACATCATTATTATTTCTTATATTAACATAACTCTTGCATTTTAGCTCCAAATGGACTCAAATAAAATTATGTGGTTTTCTAGAATTTTCCTCTGTCAATATAAACCATCTATGAATACTTTTGATCAATTTTACTATGGACAAAGCCATAGCTCTAAGATTGTACTTAGAATTGGGAAAATCCCATTTAGAGTTTTAGGTATTCCTTTTGGGACAATAGAATTATTTCCTTGGGGGTTTAATGCAATGATGTTCATGCATGCACCATGTTTTTGAATCTTTGAAATCTTCCACACAAATTCTATAATCCATAATCAATCCATGCCCTTTTGCCTATATGGCTACTCAGGTCATAACAAAAGAATATAAGGTTTTGAAATCAAGGTTGAGAGGATTATCAATTTAAAAAGTTTCTTTTATTTGAGAATTTTCAATAAATTCAAACAATCAATCAAGCTTATTTTATTTATTACACATTCCAAAATTAGGAAAATTTTGGGATGTGACAGACTACCACCCTTAAAAGAAATATCGTCCCGAGATTTGAGAAGGCTAGAAAGAAATATGGGCTAAGGATTCACTAGGGCGCTACCACCCTTAAAAGGAAATTGACTAGATCACTTCTCAAGGGTTCACTTGGCTCGGATTGATTCTCCTCTAGAAATTTATTGACACAATGTATCTTCTATATTGTGAACTCCATGATTGATAGTTTCTCAGAAAGCGCTACTTGAACTAGCAAAACTCTCATGGTGGGCAAAATAGGGAACGTTTGCTTCGCGATGCTCATTAATAATGGTTGGAATTCATCCGTACTGTATATTCCTACGCTTAATAATGAATGCTTCTGTAAGGGTTTAAAATCATGCCATTCTATGGTCTAGGCTCAACGTCGGCTCTCTTCTAGGGTTCAAAAAGGCAATCAAGATTCGCAAAAACAAACAATACAAGAGCGAATAATAAGATTAGTAGGAGTGGTGATCAATCCATCCCGCACCCAAATCATTACCCTGTATGAGGATAGGTGAATCGCGTATCTTATCACTCGGGTATCCTCACTTTCCTTGTAGATAGTTTTCATGGGCACAAACCAATGATCAATGTAGACTCCCATGTATTCAATCAACAAGGTACTACTAAAACTAAACTACCGGTGCTTCATAACATTCAGGTTGCGCACCCTGCTACATAAGTTCCATTGCAACACTTCATACTTCCAATCCTTTTATTTTATTGGATAAACTATTCTCCTTCGTCAATGCATTATGTTGTAAAACTTTCCATTAATCCTTCTTCGTGTCTTCAACACAACATTCTATCTCCAAGGGTTTACGATAGGAAAAAATAGATTCTAGAGAAAAGAAACTACTAAGGAAGTAATCCTACACATAACTATATGAATCAATCAATGTCACAAACAAGTAAATAATCATAAGCAATCAACACACAAGAAAACACTTGCATAACAATGATACAGAGGTCTAAACTTAGCAGTATATAACCACAAAATAGTTAGAAAGCATTGGGAACAATACTAGAGTAAAACATAGCAACATATAAGCAATAAACAAAATCTGTCAAAACGGTACAACAGACTTCACGATTTTTTATGAATGATTTAAACTAGTCAGGAATTTTAACTAATTTGTTTTCATATAGTACAGGTAATTACGCTCCAGATCCTATTTTTTCAGATTTTTCCGAGTTACCAATAAAACATGAAAAATTGCACGGTACAACAGGTCAGGCAAAAAATTGCAGCAGTAATCTTACGAATTTCAATCAAATTATACCATTAAAATAATCTAAAAACCTCATGAAAATTTCAGAAACTTTAGAGTTTCAAAACAAAAGATCCGAAACAAGGCATCACACAATATGGTTCAGTACAAACAAGCAAACAACCTATATTGTCATACCTCATCAGTTGGTAAGATCAATATGCTAACACGATAGCGATGATCTCCTAAAGAGATAAAGTATGGTGGTCCAGGTCTAACCAAACATGATGAGATGTTCATTTGTGTCATTCTATTTGTTATTTTACTTGTAGGACAACACTCATACATGTACCAAAGGAATCGATAACTACAATTTTGAACAAGAAGAGGTTTTAGAAAAGATAGACAAGGAATATAAGAACTCTATTAAGTAGAAAATATGATTGTTCTCCTAATATAGGTCTCCTATTGCTAATCCATTTCTGAGGTCACAATCCTACAGTCAACACACAACTCTGATACCATCTTGTAACACCCTCGCCTGATAAGGCTGAGTTCATGTGTATAGTGCCAATCCCTGGATCGGTTCACTGACACACACAGTACAAAATGATACCAAATATAACTGTGCATCATAAATACAATGATTATGATCTAGAATTTACATTATATTATAGCGGAAAGCAATTACAAGGTAGATCTCCATCCTTCAAATGTGCCACAGGCGAACAATTGTTGAGTGGAGTCTTGCGACATATGAACGATCACTCAGATACGATATAACCTGCAACATGAAACGTATCAGCCCCGAAGGGTCAATACGTGGAATGTATGGCAAGTAGGCTAAAGTGGTTAACAACAGATCTATCAACTACATGCTTATTTGGCTAAGTGGAGTTCAGGATCATTTGCATAAAGCAATAGTTTTATCCTAACATTTATAACAAAGTAGTTTTCTAATACGATAAATAGGACACTCTGGTTCACACCCAGGTGCTCCTACCCAATTAAGTTCACCCAACAAGTTTTAAGTAATTAAGAAATAAGGATGAGTGAGAAATATATCATAGCATTAGTATCAGGTCGCTCAAATTGTCCATAACCGGGGACACGACTAAGTACTTAGTTTTACATACCCTGCAGGGGTTTGTACACTTTACCCATGTGACTTGGCCAGCCCAGCTCGGACCACCACACTCATATTGTGTGATGATAGGGATAAGTCCAAGATGAGACAATTCGGGAAGAGCTTCCCAAACCCATCCATGCACCGTACCAACCTACACTAACTACATCTCTGGCTACGTAAGGTTCGAGTCGCCACAACCTACTAAGTCCAGCCAACCGCCCATTTCATTATTGGCACATGGTTGCACACGAAAGCTATCAAACAAAAAAACCAATCCTTTCTCAGTCTCCTAGGAGACATTCCCCACCATAATCCACACTCGATGACCCAGTCAATGCCATTTCGCCCAGGTGGTTCATTAAAATCATGTTGGTTTGTTATTTAACAAAATAAATTCCTTTCAAAACATATAAATTTTCATGGTGTGATACTCTTCCTCGTCTAAATAGCATAGCTAAGCAATCTACCAATATGATGGCTCATAAACAAGGAATTATAGGGAATAATATGGTACATAGCATAGCATGTACACATCAATTCCTACATATGCAATTCTACGAAAACATCTATAATGCATAGGAAAACAGTAGGACATTTATGAACAAGATAACACCACTTGCCTTTTGTTTTAGATGTAGTCGATTAGACAATCCTCACAATCCTCATAGATATAATGGTTGCCCTCGCTATAACCACAAACATAGTAGTCGCACTCCTCGCAATCTAACGTTTGAAACAAGCACAACAACACATCATTCAAAACATTGCAACCATGCAGCAATACAATAAAACAATGATGAACAAATGCATACATGACGATTTAATAAGTCACTCTTGTTGTATTTAATGTTCTGAACATTATTAGATCGCATGATGCATGTGGAAAGTCATTTAATGCATTAGAGCATTTATTATTAAAGTTATATCAATTTAATATGGTTTATACCACTTTAATTGAACTAATGATGTTTCTGATGTATTAAATTGTGAACTAAAAGATACTGGATAGGTAATGCAATTTAGAGACAGTAGCAATTTGAATCACCTAAAAAGGAGTTATAGATATTTTATTATAATTAAAATACTATTGCAATGAGTTTATAGCTTTTTGCATGTATTTCTATTTTAATAGTACCAATTAATTTGGCATGTAATTTCTCTGGATATATATTATCAATACAAAACCGTGCCAATTGGTTTCACTAATTTTGTAGTTCTTGTTAGTTTTTTGTGATTTAAATAATAGTTAGAAGGGTTTAAATCATTTAAATTATTTTATTCCACAAAAATTATATCTAAGGACAGATACTTGTTCTACATGAAACAGGGATTCCATAGACATATCATTTGTATTTTTATGATTTGTAGATAATTTACTATGATTTATTTACCCCAAATAGGTAATTAATCTATTTAAATTATTGCAGTAAATGTATACCATAAAATTTCCATGTAATCTCATATAAATAATCTTCATACTTTTATGAATCTGTAGGTATTCTATTTGTTATTTTTGGATCATTAAATCTTTTCCTATGAATTTCCCAAACTTTACTCAAGATCTGCAATTTTATTCAATTTCAATAAAGGTAAAATCCCCTGGGAAAGCAGTGCGAGGTGGCATGCTCTGACTGGCCGGTACCTCTTCGGCGCCAGATAGAACGCGAGCCGCTGGATCTTATGTGGATCAGATGGTGGGGAGTGACCGTGGCGAGGGTCTCTGGTGAGGACGGCTGTGTGGCGACGGCGGCTTCAGACGGCGAAGATAGCGGCGGTTCCGGCGGTCCCCGGTGTTGGCGAGGTGGTATACGCGAAGCAGGCGATGGAGGCGAGCTGAGAGATGGCCTCATCGTCGTCTTCCCTTCCCTGGAACAGCGGCAGTATGCGGCTGGAGGCGTGCGGCGGCGGTGCTCCGACGACGGTTCCTGGGTGCTCCGGTGTACTGCGATAGGGGGAAAAGGTCAGGGAGTTGCGGAGGTGCACGGGGAGAGGAACCAAAGGGAGAATAGGGATATGTGAAATGGATCGTATGGGCACCTAGAAGGGGGGGGTGAATAGGTGCTAACCAATTTTTAATACCTTTTCAATTTTAGACTTGACACAAAGTAAATTCTCTAGATATGCAACTACGAGAATTTCCCTATATGTAACCCTAACTACTAAGCACGTAAAGAGGAGCGAGGAAACCGTAGTGGAGCACGCGGAGACACAGGGATTTGTTTTACCGCAGTTCCTTCCTTGTTAAGGAAAGTACATCTGCGTCGGAGGGGTGGACGGTTCTAAGACCACCACGCCACAATAGGCCTCACCCTATTCTCCGATGGATCTCGCCACGAGAGGCCTGATCAACCTTCTCCACTATTGGATCCCTTCGAGGTGGGAACTGGTGCCTTTTACAACACTATCGGGGCACACACCCACAATTGAATTGGGGGCTCCCGAGATGACAACAAGCTGGCAGAAGAACAAGGTTTATCAATATAAACAAAAACAAGGATCTAGGTATTTGCAAGAAATACTAGATCAGAGGTTCTCCAAATGAATGGAGAGGAGATGAAGCGCTTGATTGTTGATGATGAAGATCGAGTTCTCCTCCTTCGATTCCCCAAGGGATGGGGCCTTTGGGTGGATTGTGGCATCCCGCAAAACCACTACTAGAAAATCGCGTTGAATTTGTGCATTGCATCGTCATCATCATGCAATGTTTGCATAAAACTATTTTCGCAAAGCCCGTTTGGTTTTCTAAAACGCCCCATCTTTAATCAAATATCAAACCCCGGGTCCCCGGATTATTTTGTGTGTCTGATATCGGTTTGCAAACGGTGTTTGTAAAACAAATAAAAATATTTATTATTTTAGTGGGGCAGTCGAACGGGCCGAATGACCCGAACGACCACCCCTAGAAAAACTAAATCGGTCCAACCTAAATCCTAAGGCTACCAGATAATCTACCCACACCCCTTTGGCCACCTCACCCCGGCCAACCCCGTCGCGCCACCTCACCTCTCCTCTTCCCCCCACCCAACCAGGTGCTGCCACTTGGCCTCCCCCTCCCCTCTCTCTCCTTGGACCCACTCACCCAGCCGACCCACCCAGACCCACACACCAAACTCACCCAACCAGCACTCACCCACACAGCCCCCCTCCTTCTCTCCCTGCCTGTGGGCCCGTTTCCCCCGTGGCCCCACCTGTCGCCCCCCACCTCACGCACGCTCCCCACCTGCCTCGCGTTTTCCTCCCCGACGCCTTCTTCCTTGCTCAGCCGGCCGCCGAGCCGCTCTCCTCTCGCCGCATCCTCCCCTCCCCGCCTCGCTCCAGCACCCCGCATCGCCCCAACGCACCTCCAGCTCGCCGCCGCCGCTCTCGCTCCCGCCCGCTCGCCGGCCGCTACGCCCCTGCCCTCCTCCGGCGAGCACCTCCACCGCCCCTGCTCTACCCGTCGTCCTGCGCCTCCGCGCACGCGCCGACCCTCGCACCCCCCGTCGCCTCCCTCTCCTCCTCCCGTTCCCCTCCGGCGCCGGCTCCCTCTCCTCCCTTTCCCCCCCCGTCGCCGGCTCGTCGGCCTCCCCTCCGCGTGCGCCCGCCGGCCGCCTCGTCCCTGCGCCGCCGCCGCGTGCCTGGCCGCAGCTCCTCCGGCCCCTCCTCCGCTCCCCGGCGCTCGCTGCCCCGGCCACCACCGCCTCCACCCTCCGATCCGGCCCGTGTCGCCTCCGACCACCAAGTCCGGCCTCCGCCCGCCTCTCCCCGGCTCTGCGTCCCCGCTGCGGAGCTCGCCGGCGCGCGACCCCACCTCTGCCGCCAGCAAGCCTCCGCTCGGGCAACGGCGCCGCACCTCTGCCCCGTGGCGCCGCTGCCAGCAGTAGTGCGGCCACCGCGCTTTCTCTGCAGGTCGCCAGCCTCCTCGTGCTTCATCTCAGCGCGTGGCCAGCTTGTCCTCGACCCCACGCCCGCGAGTCGTCCCTGCCCAAGCTCGTCAAGTGCTGCAACACGCGCCTTCCCGCCGCCGTGTCCTGGCTCCTCTGCTCGAGCCAGATCGGCCTCCACTTCATCACCTCAGGCTGTCCTGGTGTTCTGCTCCTGCTGCTATGTGTTTTGTCAAGACCTCCGCTCTGGTGTTGTGACCCTGTGGCCACCAAGTTCGGCTCTGCATGCCAAGTCTGACACGGGCAAACCAAGTTGGAGCCACAAGACCGTCAACACGGATACAATCCGGAGACCTCGGTACCCGTTCCACTCAAGTCCTCCATCGACGTCAAGATCGTCCACTCAGACCACAAGACCGTTCCCGGAGCGGAAACATCGAACCCCGGTGCTGTAGCCTTCCTCCCGGAATCAGAAGCCCGATCCCGGCGCCGAAGCCGAGAACCCCGACAAGAACCACGACACGGATCACCGAGCACTTCTTCACGGAATCGAAGGCGCCGAGGACACCGAGACTCCGGTGCGACAAGATCTTCACCCCGGATACCAAGACCC
Organism: Avena sativa; assembly: GCA_916181665.1. Taxonomy (NCBI): domain Eukaryota; kingdom Viridiplantae; phylum Streptophyta; class Magnoliopsida; order Poales; family Poaceae; genus Avena; species Avena sativa. Next base: position 129,661,787 of record OV702283.1, on the reverse strand, counting down.
CGGTGCGACAAGTGCTTCATCCCGAACGCCATGACCGTCAACATGACCGAAGACCCGGATGCGACAAGATCTACCCGTTGCTCGAGAATGTTCTGCCGAGACGATCCGCCGAACCCTGGACCCTAAGACCGAACCCCGAACCCCGGAACCCCAAGACCGTCGAGAACCCTAATGTGTGAACCCCTTCCCGAAACCCTAATTTTATAATATAATAACAACTTGTTGCATATAAACTTGCCATGCATGCATCCTTGTCTGTGGTTTGGGGGCCTTATGCCGATTCACCTAATAATTAAATATGGGGCCCATATGCGGGCAAATCTAGCCTTATATTGGCCTCATTTAAATTTGTGTAGCGAACCCGGTGCTATCTTTTGCCATGCTAATACAACATTTAAATTGCGGGGTAGATAAACAACTCGAACCATTCAATTTAATTGTCGGGACCCCGGTTCCACTTAATATGACCTAATTGCAACGCACCTTTGCCATGCCATACATCATACATGCATCATGCCGATCTTCTGCCGTTGTATTAAATATTGCATCCGGTGTTTCTTCTAGTGTTTTGCTTCTTCGCGGATAGGGCCGTTGAGTTGATGTGAGCTTCGCCCCGATCTTCGGTTGAACCTTCGGCAATGTTTTCAGGCGAGCATCTCCCCCTTTCTACCTATCTTACTTTTCTAGTATTTATTTCCCTCCTGTTGATCTTTGCTAACTGTGTTGCGATGCTCTAGTTTTCATACCGTGATATCCCTTGCAGCCATATATAGCCTTGGACACATCCTATTACCTGTTTTTGGTAGATAGTTGGACCCGCGTGTCGTAGGCGCTTGCTCAAGTGTTTTGCTTGTCGTCAAGTACCACAATTGTTGGAGGATTGCCGCATGTTGACGTTGGAGATGATCATGGCTTTACTTTTCGCTCACTTTAATTACTGTTTAACAACTAAAATTGGATTAAGCAGAGGCATCGGTGGGTGATAGGTAGGATTTGGTTTCCGACCGCCCACTTGTGTCCCGTAGGACCCGAGTTCTTGACACCTGTTCCGAGATCGAGCGCGCTAACCACAGGTGGGGAGATATGGGCCCCCCATTGATTATTACCTGATTTCAAAGTATTGTACTGGGGCCACAACTAGTTTGAGGATTTATTTACTATCCTGTACCTATGCCATGCTTTACTGTTTTATTTACGATTGTGTGAGGAGCACGCTGTACTGTTTAGGAAGCGGAATGTTTTCGCGGTATCGACAGTCCCCGATTGGGGATTTGCTGTCGTTTACAGCCATTGTCGCAAACCCTGAGTCCGTCTCGGAGACCGGCCGACTTCGTTGCGGGTGTACTTAGTGGGGTGGCCCCCCCGTGCTTGCTTTGGGTCTGGGAAACGTCATGACTTAGGCCCCGCCGACATACCGATGGGTGTATGTTAACTGATCTGGCAAAAAGGGTCGAGGTGCGTGTGGATACTTTGGTGCACCCCTGCAGGGTTAAATCTTTTCGAGAAGCCGTGTCCGCGGTTATGGACGACTTGGAGCACAGTGCTTGATCATAGACAACTATAACTAAAGTTTACTGTTATAATTGACTTGTATTCGATTTGACTAGTAATCAGCTTCACTACAACGGAATGGCTAAGTAAAAGTACCAACAACTGCTGGGTTTTGGGGTTATCTCATGCTAATTATATCTGATTAGTAAGTGTTGCAACTATAGCGGAATGGTTAACTAAAAGTGCCCACTGCTTACTTTATCAGGATGATTATCTAAACCTGACTAGTAATTGCTGCAACGATAACCGAATAAATAAAACTGCCAACTGTGTGAGTTCCTCGGTTGACTTCCTCGTTTGGTCTCGAGGGGGAAACACCAGGATGGGTTTGTTTGGTGTTAGCTTCAGGTTGGATCCGGATAGGTCATTCTCATCCCTCTCTGATAACCGCCAGTTGTATCGAGTCTCTATAGGTTGTTTAGTGCATGCTGCCGCTGCCGCTCAGTCCACCATATCTATGTAGGCGAGGACCGCCGAATTCTAGCCTCGCCGTGTACTGGCCTCAGTACTGACGCTCCTCTTTTTCCTTTGCCCTTTGTCGGCACCCCTTTTGTTTAAGCAGGTTTTGAGATCGACGCCGTTAGCAGGGTTACCCTTCCGGCTTGGCCTGGGCAGGGTTATGGACGCCATTGGTTATTCTTCAGGGCTCTTAGCCCCATTTGCATCTTGTCCGTAGTCGGACGCTGTATCATTTTCAAGGTGATTTGGATCTTTGTACATTATATCTGTATTCTTGACTCTTTGAGTCGCTGTTGTATATATATCTGTTCTGTGGGTCCCATCGAGGACTGTTGTGTAATGTTATTACTTCGTTTTCCACCCGCACGAAAATGCCTGGTGGGCACCTTCGAATCGTTTCTATGCGGGTTTGGCGAGTTTCGCTAAAACTTGCATAGGGCCGATTCTGAGGGTGTTACATGGATCTAGGTGGAGCTCTCTTGGATGAAGCTTTCAGATCAGATCTGGTCTTTTTCGAGATGAATCAAGCGTTCTGGCAGGAGGGGGAAGGCTGGCTTAAATACCCCCTCCCTAGATCTGGCCGTTGCACAACTTTGGGGGCGGATTATCCGCCCCTGGGAAAACTCCGCCCCAAGGGCGGATTCTCCGGGGGAAACTCCGCCCCCTCTCTGGGGCTGGCGCCTGCGAAACTTGGTGAAGATCTTGGGGGGCGGATAATCCGCCCCCCCTGAGGGGCGGATTATCCGGCCAGACCGGAAAGTCCGGCCAACAACCCGCCCCCTCTCTAGGGCTTGCGCCTTGGTGATGAGCAGGGGGGCAGACTATCCGGTCCCCCTAAGGGGCGGATTATCCGGCGGGGCCGGAAAATCCGGCCAAAATTCCGCCCCCCTTCTGGGGCTTGCGCCTACTTGGGAAGAGGGAGGGGCAGATTATCCGCCCCTGGTGGGGGCGGATTATCCGCCCCCCAAAAGCAGAATCCTTTTCCCCTTTTTCTCATAGATAGCTGCAACACTTCAACACACATTAAATAATCCTTGATATTGTTATCTAACACACAAAACACTAGGGATTATGAAATGTTCTTTCAATCTCCCCCTTTTTGGTGTTAGATGACAATATTAGGATTTGCAATGAAACCGGCTAATGCCACCTTAAATAATGGAAGACGCTCCCCCTAGATGTGTGCATATTTAAAATTTGTATTTGAATACAAATACACACACTAGAGAGAACACAACTTCCATAACGTAGATAATTGAAACAAGGTGGTTTGGGAAACAAGGTCATACCACCGGGATGAGAGTATAGCCAAAGAATATAGTTTGTTTTGATAGCCTACAAACACATCCCAATCATACCAGCAATATTGAGGCATACATTAGATAGGCCCATGATTCCATATGCCATCAAATATGCCTCCATAGATAAATCCAGAATTCCATGAGATCCACAATAGATAAATCCAGAAATCCATGGATATGCAAGAACATGAGATTTGCAAGAATCAAATCAATCAAAAGCCAAATTTGAGTGTGTTTTCCATAAGAACATGAGATATGCAAGAAAATCCAACGAGACCCATGAGAAACCAACTCTTCTCGAGGAAGAGGGCGGTGGCCGAAGCCACCATGTTGGAGCGCATGGCATGACACCGCGAAGATGTATCTTGACTTCAAAACCAATGCTCATCGATGACCCACATATCACAAAATGATATTAAGGGAAATGATTTTACTTGCTTTCGGCATTATGTGGGGAGGGTTGGCCCAATCAATTAGGACCACACCCCCCTATGTCTATGCCCGCATCTAAACCAAATACATGAATAAGAGCAAGTGAGTGTGCAAGGGTAGTCAAGCCAAGCTCCTTGAATCTATGATATTTAGCTCATTCCTCAAATAACAAAATCTTGCTTCATCAAGAGGCTTCGTGAAAATATCAGCAAGTTGGTTCTTCGTGCTCACAAAGGATAGGGCAATATCACCACGAGCAACATGATCCCGAATAAAGTGGTTACGAATCTCTATATGTTTTGTTCTTGTATGCTGCACGGGATTGTAAGCAATTTTGATAGCACTTTAATTGTCACATAATAGAGGCACTTTGTCACAATTGACACCATATTCCTTTAAAGTTTTCCTCATCCATAACAATTGTGTACAAGCACTTGCAGCAGCAACATATTCAGCTTCGGCGGTTGAGAGTGAAATACAATTCTGTTTCTTTGATGACCAACACACTAGAGACCTGCCCAAGAATCGACATGCACTAGAGGTTGATTTCCTATCATCTTTGTCACCATCCCAATCTGAATCAGTGTAACCACATAGAGAGAAACTTGAACCCTTGGGATACCATAACCCAAAATTTGGGGAATGAACCAAATATCGGAAGATTCGCTTGACCGCCACTAAGTGGCTTTATTTAGGAACGACTTGGTACCTTTCACACACTCCTACACTTAACACGATATCGGGCCTAGATGCGCAGAGGTAAAGGAGAGAGGCGATCATGGATCGGTATACCTTTTGATCCACGTCTTTACCCTTGGGATTGAGCTCAAGATGACACTTTGTTTGCATTGGGGTAGCAACGCCATTGAGATCCGTCATCTTGAACCTTTTGAGCATGTCTTGGATGTACTTAGCTTGATTAATAAAGGTTCCCACTCTAAGTTGTTTGATCTCAAATCCAAGAAAGAACTTCAGCTCACCCATCATGGACATCTCAAACCTGTCAGTCATAAGATTTGAAAATTCATCGTTAAAAGCTTGGTTAGTAGAGCCAAAAATAATGTCATCTACATAAAGTTGGCATACAAAAAGCTCCCCATTAACCTTCTTAGTAAAAAGAGTGGGATCGATTTGCCCAACTTCGAATCCACGGTCTAGCAAAAGCTCTTTAAGGTGCTCATACCACGCACGTGGGACTTGTTTAAGGCCATAGAGCGCCTTATCGAGTTTGTAGACATGGTTCAGAAATTTGGGGTCCTCAAAACCCGGGGGCTGCTTGACGTATACTAACTCATGTAGAGGACCATTAAGGAAAGCGCTCTTAACATCCATTTGTTGTAATTTAAAATTATGATGAGCTGCATATGCAAGAAGGATACGGATGGACTCAAGACGAGCCACAGGAGCATAAGTCTCACCAAAATCAATTCCTTCCACTTGAGAGAATCCTTGAGCCACGAGTCGTGCTTTATTCCTCACAACAATGCCATTTTCATCTTGTTTGTTCTTGACGATCCACTTGGTGCCGATAACATTGCGGCAATACTTTGGTTTCTCTACGAGCTTCCAAACTTTGTTGCGTTCGAAGTTATTTAATTCTTCATGCATTGCAACAACCCAATCGGGGTCTTTAAGAGCATCAAAAACCTTCTTCGGTTCAACCATGGAAATGTGAGCTTGATGATCACTGAAGCTTGCAAGTTCTCTTCTAGTGGATACCCTTCGTCGTAGATCACCAACAACCTTGTCAAGAGTGTGACCTCTTAGTTCAAGGTTCCGATCAGCACGAGCCTTGCGACGAGCCTCAATGTCCTTATTGTTTCTAGAAGGAGCTGATTCAGTATTTGTATCCTTGTCTTGATTACTTGCCTGCCCTTGATCTTGGTCTGCGTTAACACCAGAAGATTGCTGCTGAGTTTGTTCTTCAGGGCCGGATAATCCGCCCCTTGGAGGGGCCGGACTATCCGGCCTGGGAGGTGAAGTACCAGAGTCTTCTTCCTGAGAGTGCCTGACAGGAGTTGGAGACCCAGGGCCGGATAATCCGCCCTCGGGGTCCGGAGAATCCGGCCTGGGAGCTTCAGAGTTGTTGACTTCTCCTCCGGATCCTCTGGAACGAGTTGGAGTGCCAGGGGCGGATTGTCCGCCCCTTGGAGGGGGCGCATAGTCCGGCCTGGGACTACCAACTTGTCCAGGGGACAGATGATCTTCAGCAGATTGTGGTGTTGGTGCAGGATTTTCTCCAACAGTAGGAGCTTGTTGATCTTGTGTAGATGAGGGCTCCACATGTGTGGAGCATTGTCCTTCCCGATCCGCCACAAGGGGTTCCTCAATGGGGCGGAAAAATCCCACGCCCATTATTCTTATGGCATCTTGGGGTATTTCAACATCTGCATCACAAACATCAACTTGCCCTACAAAGGAGCCGTTATTTTCATCGAACTCCACACTACAAGATTCTACAACAATCCCAGTGAGCTTGTTGTAGACTCTATAAGTGTGGGATTCGGCACCGTAACCAACAAAAATACCTTCTAAAGCCTTGGACTCAAATTTTGACAAACGGACACCTTTAATAAGAAAGAAACACTTACACCTGAATACCCTGAAGTATGAGATGTTGGGCTTGTTACCGGTAAGTATTTCATATGGAGTCTTGTCCAAAATCTTTCGAAGGTAGAGCCGGTTTGATGAGTGACAAGCAGTGGATATGGCTTCAGCCCAAAAATTATAAGGAGACTTGAATTCAGCCAACATAGATCTTGCCATATCCATCAAAGTCCGGTTCTTCCTCTCGGCTACACCATTTTGTTGAGGGGTGTATGCAACGGAATATTGATGTCTAATCCCCTCTTCGCTTAGAAACTCATTCAAAGTGTAGTTCTTAAATTCGGAGCCGTTGTCACTTCTAATTGCCAAGATAGGAACATTGTGTTGACGTTGAACTTCATTGGCAAAGTCAATGACGGTTTGTTGAGTCTCACTTTTCAGCTTGAAGAAATAGACCCATGTATATATTGAGTAATCATCGACAATGACCAAGCAATATTTCTTCCCACCAAGACTTGCATGAGAAGGAGGACCAAATAAATCCACATGAAGTAATTCCAAGATCCTCTTTGATGACACAATAGTCTTCCTCTTGTGGGGAGAGTCATGCATTTTTCCTTCTACACAAGCCCTGCAAACACGATCTTTGGCAAAAGAGACATTGTCTTTTAGTCCAAGGATGTGGCCACCCTTCTAGAAACTTTGCAAAGTTCTCATATTGACATGGGCTAAACGGCAATGCCATAGCCAGCCCACGTCGGCCTTTCCGAATAGACACATCGGACCCGAAGTGGTTTTCCCCGAGAAGTCCACCACATACAGGTCATTTTCGACGTATCCAACGAAAGCGACCTTTAGAGACTTGCTCCACAAGAGTACCACCAAATCATCATCGATAAAAACAGCAAAACCCATCTTGCCAAGGGCACGAATAGAAAGAAGGTTGTAACCGAGGGTCTCAACAAGCATGATGTCCACGAGAGAGATATCGTGGGCAACCACAACCTTGCCAAGACCCAATACCTGAGATTTAGACTTATCACCATAGGAGACTGTGATATTATCAAGATTTGGACGCATATCCATGATGATCTCCTTGCTTCCGGTCATATGACTAGTGCAACCACTATCCAGCACCCATTTCGACCCACCGGAAGCATAGCCCTGCAAGAAAATTACTTCTTGGTTTTAGGTACCCATTTTTCAATGTGTCCTTTCATGTTAGTAACAAGGGTCTTTGGGACCCAAATAGACCAAGCAATATATTCATCAAAGGGACCGACATAATAAGCATAAACATCACCATAGTCATCACAAAAGAGTTCATAATTCGGATTGTGAGACCTTGCAAAACCAATATTATTAGTCTTGTCTTTTGTGACATTCTTCTTAGCGGTGCTTATCTTTGATTGCACATTCTTGGTCTTGTTCTTCTTGGTTTTCTTCTTCTTGGACTTGGTGACATATCCAAGTCCCTCTTTACCATGATTGGACCTTTGCTTGCCAAGGACTTCATCAAGAACACCTTTGTCCTTGGTAGTGATGTCCTTGATCACTTCTTTTTCCACACTAGCTTTTTCCTTGTTACTATATGTTAAGTTGGACGAGCTAGGAGTATCATATTTGGCCAATCGACTTTGAAGCTGATCATGTGACTCATTGAGAATAGAGAACTCATTTTTCAACGCCTTGTGAGCATTGTCAAGTTTTTCTAATTCCTCAGAGAGTCTATCATGAGCAGCCCCAAAGTCAATCCTTTCCTTCTTTAACTTCTTTGCTTTGGTGACAGCATTGTCACGTTCCTTAACAAGTTTAGTCACAATTTCATCATGTGACTCTTCAATAGACTCAAGCCTCTCTTCAAGAGAGACCCGAGCCTCTTCCTCCTCTTCAAGAGCATTTTTTAAGGATGCAATTTCCACTGCATCCTCCCTTTCAATTCTGCCCTTTTCCTCAAGGAGAGCTTCGTTTTGGGCCAGCTGATCCATAAGAGCTTCAAAACGAACTTTGTGCTCACCTTGCAAGTTAGTTTAGAAATAATCCAAAGCAATAATCTCTTCTTTAACCTTAAGACTAGTAGGATCATCCATGTCAATCATAGCCTTAGGAAAAGAAGAGTTAGAAGAAGTTACCTTGGAGCTTCTTGCCATGAGGCAAGTAGCATTCTTGTTGATGATGTTTTCGATCGGAGAGTCGAAGAGAGATGTTGATGTAGATGTGGTGGCTATAGCAGCCACCTCTTGAGAGCTATCGTCCTCGTCCTCATCTTCACTCCCCGATGAATATTCTTCTTGAGCCACTAGAACAATCTTTGGTTGCTTCTTGAAAGGAGCATTCTTCTTTACAAACTGTTTCTTACGTGGATCCTTTGACTTGTCCTTGAAAATAAGTCTTCCTCCATTATCTTCCCTACTTTGATATGGACATTCAGCTACAAAGTGCAGCCGGTCACCACAATTGAATCATGTTCTCAGCTTGGGACCATTTTCTTTTCTTCCATAGGCTCCACTCTTGCGATCTAGTTCAGCTTTAGCCTTGGCAAGATCTTTCCAAATGTTTCTTGCATAAAGAGCCAAGTATTGTCCGTGGATCCTTTTTATATACTCGGGACAGTCCAGACCTTCTACCGCATATTCATCATGATCAATCACACTAGTCTTCAAGGCCATGTTGACCCCCTTTTGCATTCCCATAGCTCGAGCACGAGCATCTTCGGCATTCTTGGCAGCCACTTTGAAAGCGGCCATTTCTTATATTACCTCATTGGATGACATGAGGTGATAGTTATGCCTACCTTGGAGACTTTTCAAATCCGTGGGCTCAAATGGCATAAGAGCACTGACATACTTGCGCTTGATCCAAGCATCATCAACATGAGTTGTACCGTGGTTTCTGAAGGTTGTGGCTATTGCCTTGAGCCTCCTATACATGTCCTCGTGGTCTTCTCCATCCAGCATATAGAATCCTTCAGCTTCATTGCTCAAAGCATCATATCTATTCCTTCTCATACTTTCATTTCCGATGAAGAGCTCGGTGAGGGCATCCCAAGCTTCTTTAGCTGTGCTAAGATGATGAATGTGTGGCATGTATTTGTCACCCACACCAAGCTGTATCATGTGTAGAGCTGTAGCGTTGAGTTGGCTATCGACCACTTCTCTTCTTGTGAGATTGTTGGGGTTTCCAACATGAAGACCATTTTCGATGATCTTCCACAACTCTATGGAGGAACTGCACACATGAGATTTCATCAAAAATTGCCATTGAGAGAAAGTAGATGCAGAAAGTTTGGGTGGATCACCCCTATTATGTATATGTGGGTGAGGGATAGGTGGATCAGGGAAATACACATGAGAAACCTCATTGTATCCATCCTTACCGCTATCCTTTTTCGAGGAGGAGCTCTTGCTAGTATCATCACCAACCACTTCGTTATCTTTGGAAACAGTTTTACCCATTTCCTTGGATTGCGGAGTGGTATCCTTAGAGTTAGATGGAGGTGATGCTGTGGATGTGGAGAGACGCATTACCAATTGACGCATCTCTTCCATCTTAGCCTCCATTGAACTCACCAAGGTTGTTTCCAACGTCTTGAGATCGTTCATGGTGACTACCTCCGGAGCATCACTCCCATCTACCTTGGAACCCATACTTCTCTTAGGCGGTTAAGCCCGAAATAAGAGCCGAGGCTTTGATACCAATTGAAATGGATCGTATGGGCACCTAGAAGGGGGGGGGGGTGGGTGAATAGGTGGTAACCAATTTTTAATACTTTTTCAATTTTAGGCTTGACACAAAGTAAATTCTCTAGATATGCAACTACGAGAATTTCCCTATATGTCACCCTAACTACTAAGCATGTAAAAGAGGAGCGAGGAAACCATAGTGGAGCACGCGGAGACACAGGGATTTGTTTTACCGCAGTTCCTTCCTTGTTAAGGGACGTACATCTGCGTTGGAGGGGTGGGCGGTTCTAAGACCACCACGCCACAATAGGCCTCACCCTATTCTCCGATGGATCTCGCCATGAGAGGCCTGATCCACCTTCTCCACTATTGGATCCCTTTGAGGCGGGAACCGATGCCTTTTACAACACTATCGGGGCACACACCCACAACCGAATTGGGGGCTCCCGAGATGACAACAAGCTGCCACAAGAACAAGGTTTATCAATATAAACAAAAACAAGGATCTAGGTATTTGCAAGAAATACTAGATCGGAGGTTCTCCAAATGAATGGAGAGGAGATGAAGCGCTTGATTGCTGATGATGAAGATCGAGTTCTCCTCCTTCGATTCCCCAAGGGATGGGGCCTTTGGGTGGATCTATGTGGAGCTCTCTTGGATGAAGCTTTCAGATCAGATCTGGTATTTTTCGAGATGAATCAAGCGTTCTGGCAGGAGGGGGAAGGCTGGCTTAAATACCCCGTCCCCAGATCTGGCCGTTGCACAACTTTGGGGGCGGATTATCCGCCCCCCACTTGGGGCGGATTATCCGCTCTTGGGAAAACTCCGTCCCAAGGGAGGATTCTCCGGGGGAAACTCCGCCCCCTCTCTAGGGCTGGCGCCTGCGTAACTTGGTGAAGATCATGGGGGACAGATAATCCGGCCCCCCTGAGGGGCGGATTATCCGGCCAGACCGGAAAGTCTGGCCAACACTCCGCCCCCTCTCTGGGGCTTGCGCCTTGGCGATGAGCAGGGGGGCGGGCTATCCGACCCTCCTGAGGGGCGGATTATCCGGCGGGGCCGGAAAATCTGGCCAAAATTCCGCTCCCCTTCTGGGGCTTGCGCCTACTTGGGAAGAGGGAGGGGCGGATTATCCGCCCCCCAAAAGCAGAATCCTTTTCCCCTTTTTATCATAGATAGCTGCAACACTTCAACACACATTAAATAATCCTTGATATTGTTATCTAACACACAAAACACTAGGGATTATAAAATGTTCTTTCAATAGGGAGCGATGGAATCGACCGATTCGGGATCGATCTGGAGCTTGGGATCAAGGTTTCGCCGGCAAGATTGGATCGGACTCCCGACGGTGCTAGGTTCTGGTATTTGCGGGGAAAAAATGAGGTGTAGGAGGGGGAGTTTTATGGTGCCAAGACAGGCGGGAGGGGCAAAGGGAGATCGCCGAATCTTCCGGATTTTGTGGGTAGTTCGTTGGGCTCGTGAGGAACACGGTGTCCGGCTGGAGGAAAGGGATGACCGCGTGGGCCCCGCATGGCAGTGAGAGGGGGAGGGAACACGGGCTGGCGCCGAGTGGGCTGGTGTTGGGCTGCTCTGCTGCCGTGCGCGCGGGCAGAAAACAGGAGAGAAGGGATAGCTCAGGCTGGGCCTGGCCGTTAGGGCTAGGTTAGTTAGCTTATTTATTTCTTTTTCTTTTCTGTTTTTTCTTTATAGTTTCTGTTTTAGGGCTCCAAATTGAACCATTTAAATTTCTAAATAATTGTAAAATCACAATGATCTTTGTAGGATATTAACTACATTATTTATTATCCATTTATAATTTACCAACCATTATATGTTTAGTTTGGACAATAGAACATCATTATTATTTCTTATATTAACATAACTATTGCATTTTAGCTCCAAATGGACTCAATAAAATTATGTGGTTTTCTAGTATTTTCCTCTGTCAATATAAACCATCTATGAATACTTTTGATCAATTTACTATGGACAAAGCCATAGCTCTAAGGTTGTACTTAGAATTGGGAAAATCCCATTTAGAGTTTTAGGTAATCCTTTTGGGATAATAGAATTATTACCTTGGGGGTTTAATGCAATGATGTTCATGCATGCCACATGTTTTTGAATCTTTGAAATCTTGCACACCAATTCTACAATCCATAATCAATCCATGCCCTTTTGCCTATATGGCTACTTAGGTCATAACAAAAGAATATAAGGTTTTGAAATCAAGGTTGAGAGGATTATCAATTTAAAAAGTTTCTTTTCTTTGAGAATTTTCAACAAATTCAAACAATCAATCAAGCTTATTTTATTTATTCCACATTCCAAAAATAGGAAAATTTTCGGATGTGACAACTTTAGACTAAGTTTATGAAAATATGAGTTCAAATAACTCCACTAGAAACATTATCCCTAGAAATGTCTTAGTGATTACACGATCCTCATTCACTACATTACCCCCGATCATCACTATGGCCGACAACATAGCTGCAAAGATGGACACTACATGTCGATCACATCATTCATGCGACCCGTGCTCGATCTTTCAATCATCTTGTGTTCCAAGGCCATGTTTGCACATGCTAGGCTCGCCAACTCTAACTCATGTGTATTGCAGCGTAACATTGCTTACACCCATTGTATACGAACATAGGTATGTTTGACACCTGATCGTCACGACCTGCCTCATACCGAAGAACTTTCTTGGTGGTGCACACACAAGGGGAACACTATCTTTGGAATTAAGTTGTTTAGGGATAATCTTATTAATGCTACCGTCGAGTATCTAATACTTAGCACACAACAAGATACACACAACAATCATAAATAAAATGTAAGTGCGATGCAATATGGTCTTAGCGCTATGATATCCATCTCAGCGCCTTGGGTCTGACGCCAGAGTGTCGACGCCCCGGATCCGGCGCCTCCGGGTCCTGTGCCATGGCTCCAGCGCCTCCGATATCTAGTCCACTGATGGCGCTGCATCAATGTGGAGCGCTTCGTTGGGAAACCCCAAGAGGAAGGTATGATGCAGCACAGCAGCAAGTTTTCCCTCAGTAAGAAACCGAGGTTATCGAACAAGTAGGAGGAAGGAAACGTCCCAAAGGTGTTGCAAGCAACGTGGAAAACTGCACAACACACACTCAAGACTTTGCCCCAACTAACAGTGAGGTTGTCAATCTCATTGGTTGCTGTAACAAAGGATTAACTATATGGTGTGGAAGGTGATGATGGTTTGCAGCAAGTAAACAGTAACAGTGAAAGATGTATCAATGGTAAAGATTGGACCGGGGTCCATAGTTCACTAGAGGTCTTCTCCTTAGATAAACAAACTTGACATGCTGGGTAAAAAAATTATAGCAGGGCAATTAACAGGACTGAGCAAGGCATAATAATGCAATACTAGACAAAAAGATCCTATGAGATTCGATTGGGCAATACAAAAATATACATTGACCGCCATCCAACTGCATCTATGACTAGAAGTCCACCTTTGGGTTATCATCTGAACCCCCTCCAGTATTAAATTGCAAGCAACAGACAACTGCTTTAAGAAAAGTGTGTAAGGTAAACAATCCACTTGTTCCATGAACAAGAGACCACTGTTTTCTCCCTAGTGGCAACAACACATATACAACCATAGAGATTTCTGCCACTTCCCTTGATTAAGTAGAGGCATGAACCCACTATCGAGCATAAATACACCCTCTTGGAGTCACTAGCAACTACTTGGCCAAGATATCTACTAACAACGGAGAGCATGCGAGATCTCAAACAACACAGACATGATAGAATCAAATAGACAAAACCATTAATCAATCTGACATAGTAATCTCAATATCCATCAGATCCCCGCAAACACAACATGCATGATTACAAATAGATTAGATCTTGATCATGAACGGAGCTCACAAGATCTAGACATGAAAACACAAGGAGGAGATACAACCATCTAGCTACTACATAGACCCGTAGTTAAGGATGGCAATTTTACCCATGGGTATGGGTATCCGCGGTTACCGTACCCGCATGGGTAGGGTATGGGCACACTTTTACACCCACGGGTAATACCCATACCCTACCCTCTAAGTTACGGGTACGGACATGGGTATAAACTTATACCCATGGGTATACCCATACCCTGCCCATTAAACTAACATGTCAAACTTATCTGTAGAGTGTCAACCTATGCGATCAAGAAGCCTAGGGACAAGTATGCGATTGCGAATTCTCAACTTCGATACTTTCATGTACTCATCTACCTATTATTAAGTAGATATAATTGTCTTTTTTTCAAATATATGTTATTGATGAATGTAAAATTGTAAATAACTTGTATACTATTGGATCTACCCATCGGGTACCCAATGGGTATGGGTACCTGGCGAGTATGGGTATGGGTAAAGTTTTATACCCATGGGTACGGGTATGGATAAAATTTTGTACCCATTGACTACACGGGTATGGGTATGGTATTGCTCTACCCTTCCCATTGCCATCCTTACCCGTAGTCCAAGGTGGAACTACTCACGCTTCATACCGGAGGCTAGCATGATGAAGAAGAAGGCCTCCGGGATGATCTCCCCTCCGGCAGGGTGCCGGGAAGAGCTCCAGATCCCCCGATCTAGGACGATGGTGGCGGCAGCTACAAATGGTTTCGTGGAATATTGATCGGGTGCTTAGGTTTAGGCATCGGGGGCTTCTTATAGGAGAAGAGGCGAGGTTGGGAGGTGGCCAGGGGGCCCACACCCTGCCCAGGCATGGGCCCACCCTAGGCCGTGCCTGGGGGGGGGGGTGCAGCCGCCCTGTGGCGCCCCTCCGTTCTCCTCTGGACACCGTGTTCTCCTGGGTGAAATATTGACTTTGTCTTTTTTCCCGTCCAATTACGAGAATATTTCCTTACTAGCTTTTCTGGAACCAAAAACAGCAGAAAATAGGCAACTGGCACTGTGGCAACTTGTTAATAGGTTAGTACCAGAAAACATATGAAAAGCACCTCAAAGTGTGGACAAAGCAAAGCAAAGTAGATACTAAACAAGCACGGAACAACAAACGTTTCCGACGTAAATCCACCATCATGATGACCGTTACCACGACTTAGCAACGGAAAGTAAACTACTTTACCTTGAATATAACCATATCATAGCACAACGCCCCTGCAAAACAAAGTTAGACACCTTTACTTTATCTTTTGCAAGTTTTACGTGGGTGCTAGGGCTTTTGCGCAAAAACCATTTCTTACCTATGAACTTCAACCGCGACGCCGATTGAATTGTCTCTACTAACCCCCTTTCAGGGCCCCCTTTGTAAATGCTATATCAACTATTGAAAGAGAGATAGACACCCGCTAGCCACTGATGACCCACAAGTATAGGGGGTGTATCGCAGTACTTTTGATAAATAGGAGTGTCGATCCCAACGAGGAGCAGAAGGTGTTGACTAGTGGTATGGAGCAGGAAATCTCTGTAAATACTTAGCAAACGGATTTTTTAGGGGTTTTCTGATAAATCAACAAAACAAAGTGCAAGTAATAAAGACAACGAACAACAACAGCAAGTGGCCCAATCCTTTCTTAGCAAAGGACAAGCCGGTGGAAATACTTATAAGTACCAAAAGTTCTCGAGGACACATGGGAACTTTGTCAAGTGCTTTCGCTTCAAATAGCTAAGTACTCTTCTTTGGTGTTGTAAGTGTTGTGTGGGTGAACCTGTGCTAATGTACCGAACTTACTTGGACTAATACATACTTGTGATTAAACCACCTGCAAGCATCCTCAACTACAGGAAAGTAATTAAGATATAAACCTAACCACAGCCTTAAACTTTGAGATCCTACGCTCCCTTGTGCAAAGGTGTCCTAATGTGGGTTCAGGTTTCTGTCACTCCGGCAACCCCACAATTAGTAGCCAAATACACGATGTATTCCCCTAGGCCCATAAATGGTGAAGTATCATGTAGTCGACGTTCAGATGACACCACTAGAAGAATAGCACCACAACTTAAATACTAAACCATTGAATAATAACTCAACACAAATCCACTACTAACAACATGACTTCTCCCATGTCCTCAAGAACTAAACGAACTACTCACAATGCATCATATGGATCAAGATAAAAGATGATATGGTGATGAATAACAATCTGAACATAAACAATAATCCACTCACAAGCATCAACTACAATAGTAATTAACACCGAGAAAGTTTCCCCTAAGAACTAAAGCAATATCCAACACAATTGTTACAGCAGGATGGAGAGGTGATGATGGTTCTAGTGGAGATGATGGTGTGGATGATGATGATCCCGATGAAGCCTAGCTTGACGACGATGTTGATGGCGATGATCTCCCCTCTCCGGGAAGGAATTTCCCCGGCAGAAATCTGTCTGCCAGAGAGATCTTTCTCTCTTGGTGTTTTCCGCCCTGCAGATGCGGCAAAAATCTATATGTGGCTGCTCCCTTGGTGTTAGGGTTCCGTGAGGAAGATATAGGCGAGAGGGCAGAGTCGGAGGCCGAGCAGGTGGGCCACACCTACCCTAGGCGCGGCCCAGGGGGTACCCGCGCCTAGGGGGTGTGGGCCCTTGTGGCCCTTCTACGCATCCCCTTCTGGCTTCCTTCGTCTTCCGGGAAAATATAATTTTCCCATATTTTTCTAGTTTTTTCTAATCTTCGCGAAATTGCATCAAAGCACCTCTTTTTCCACCAGAATCCAGACTCCGGCAGTCCATCCTCCAAGAATCATCCAACATGCAAAAATAGTGGAAAAGACATAAGCAATACCTCATAATAAGACATATATAAATGAATAGAGGCAAATTATGATATAGAATGGTGATGCAAATTGGACGTATCAACGACCCCCAAGCTTAGACCTTCGCTTGTCCCCAAGCGAAAACTAAGCTCAGTAAACATGTCCATAGGTTTATGGAGTGAAGTGTCGATAAAAGAATACGGACAAGAAGCATCACACTTACCATTACACAACTCATATAAGAAAGCAACTCACCATTATATAACTTAGATTGCAACAAGTACAGGCGTCACAATAGAGATGCATAAATATAAATCATAATTGGAATTGCCAAACTCTTGTTCCTGGTCATAGAACAGCTGGCAAACAAATTCACAAAAAGCTTTTTGTAGAAGTTTTATAACAGGAGCACTCTTTTCTCAAAAGGTTTTTCACAATGAAGGCTTTCAAAGTAATACTCAATAGATAAGAGTCTTGTGAAAAAAGGAAGATAAAGAACATGATTGAATAAATCACCATATGAATGCTTGCAACACAACAACTCAAATGCTTGCTGGAGATAGAGAGCAAGTAGGTTTACTGACTCAACTTGGTAAATAGAAGAAAGGTCCCTTCATAGAGGGAAGCATGGATTTCAAGTCATAAAGAGCTTCCAAAATATTATGGTACTTACTAGATTTGAGCCCTCATTGACCCTATCATAGGAATCTTGAAATGATTAAAGTTAAAGTGAACAAATATGGAGTATATGCTTGACGAAATATAAGTTGGCAATTTCATGTCCCTTGAGTACGAGGGCCGCTCCTCATGCTACTCAGTTTTAGTTACTGGTAAGTTCTTGTCATTGTAATTACATGCATATCATAGAGAACCGCCAACGGGGTACCCCTTCACATGGTACAGGAGCTATCCCATAACCAAAATGACAAGGCAAGCAAACAATGAGCATCTCAGTGATCTCTTTATTTACTATGTGCATAGATTTTTATTGAGGATGATTCATAGATAGCTCATTATGGTGATGCTGTAAGTTTCCACCATGATTAGGTATGGCTTAGGCTAGCGGCCCAGGCGTTTCTCTAACACAAAATACGTACTCCATGGACTTACAAGTTCCCTCTTTATTTCACACCGTCGACATCTACAAACAAAAGAGCATGATATCAACTGTGTACAACGTACATGTGCAATGTTGAAAGCGTTCCCCATGACAACACGGTTCTGCTAATTCCAACGTATAGATGCAAGCATATACAACTTCGATGACACAATGGTTCAAGTCTATTAGGGGAAAGGAAATAAGGTATGCCATCAAGTTCGTGAGAGCTTTACTAACTAATTTTCACATAACAAAATACTTTTTAATTCGAAAGATAGATGAAGCTTGAGAATTTCTTGGAATAGAAATTGCTAATAGGTAGATATGGTGGACACAAATGGCAAAGTTTTTGGTTCAAGGGGATTGGAAACATGAGAAGTATGCCTTCTCAAAACAGGTTTTTGGCTAGCAAGGCTATGTATCAAGCAAAAGAGTTGAAAGAAACAATCAAACCTACAAGTGATAAAGCCAAACATGCAATCTTCCTTGAAGACACAAAAGATCTTAAATAAAGAATACTAAGCTTATGAGCCAACAAGAAAGAAAATAAATGATACAAAATACCTGTAAGCTTTTCTCTTTTTCTCTCAAACCTCAAAAAGTGTTGCTACTGACCAGAACTTGGTTTGCGAAAACCAATTTAGATTTACTTGATGATCCCAAAGTGATGTCAATACTGATCAACAAGATCCATCGTATAATAGAGATTGCAAACTAAAATAAGAAGTGCAAAAAGTAAAAGATGAAACTTCTCATTAATATTCCATAAAGGCACTCACACCAAGGGATACAAATATAATCAACTAAAGGAGAGATACTTCCACATGCAAACCAAACTATAAGATAACACCTCTACCAAAGATATGAATCCACTAAAAAGGTAAAATATAAAAGATAAAGGTGGTGATACCGCGACACTCCCCCCAAGCTTGGAACAAGCCAAGGGGATGCCAAACCTGATGACGAATTACTCCTTCGGTGGTGGTGGTGTTCTATTGATAAGATCTTCAATAAGTTTCTTCAAATCCTCAATCTCAAAGGTAAGAGTACGAATCAACTCCGAATTTTGCTCAATGCGGTTCATGATCATATTGTACCGAGAACCCTGGTCCTTACTATTCTTTCCCCACTCTTCCTTCTTAGTGTGTTCCTCCCCTGCATGGTTAGAACGAGGCATATCCCACATCGAGGGCAAGTTCCCTTTGGGCACATGTTGATATTGACGTTCATGTGTAAGAGTGTGGAAGGGTTTCTTGGTACTTGGAGGAGGTGACCGTGGAGAGAGGGTATGACATGGAGGTTTCCCTCCTGTAGACATCCGTGCTGTCCTCCTAAGCTTGGTAGGTTTTGCCACCACTCCAATGCTTGCGACGGTAGAGCGGGTGTCCGGTTGCTTGTCCTCCTCCATCTCTTCTTCATCACCTACCAAAATCTCCTCCTCCTTGGGTTTGTGAGGATCATCTTCCTCGGGCCTATTACCTTTGTCGTTGGCAGAGACCATGGTGCTCTAAACTTGAGAAGTTTTCCTAACAGAAACAGATCGAAATGAAAACACGATGAGAACACGACACACGAACCTCGGGGGGATCCGGGGGGGGGGTATATATTACGAAGTTTCAAAGCATAAGGAAGGTTTTGATATGAAAACGAGGCGGAGACGGAGCTTGGGGGAGGCACACCCCCTCCAGGCAGCTGGGGCCCGTGCCTGGGGTGGGTTTAGCCACCCCGGCCTTCGGTTCCTCCTCTGTTCCATCTCATAACTTTCCTTATGTAATAAAAACACCAAAAATATAAAAAGATCGGGATTTCACAAACCTACTGTTTTCACCACTTTTACCTATTCAAAGACGAACTCTGCAGACTCCTTTTATCCTTCTCCTGGAAATTCCTTTTCTCACATGTAAATACACAAAATTAAATGGAAACATTAGTGTAAGCAAAAACAATAAACCTTTAGGTTCACACTTCAGCTGAAATCCATCAAAACAAAGGCTTCTTTAAGAGGCAAATGCAAATGATAACAGAAATCTATCAAAACAAACCAGCAGGTAAAGATTTATTATTTAGAAAACCTTCTGTTGCTCAAATCAAAAAGTGCAAAACTAATGAAAGTTGGGTAACAACTTGGAGAACAAGAACAGAAAAATACAACTCAATCTGACGTACTGAGCTCCTTCACAAATTTTTACAGTGCAGCACAAAAATCTGTCCCAGGACAGCCACTTTTCACAACTGCTCTACTTCTCAAAAGTAGTTGAACTTGACACAAAAACCAAAACAAAAAGGATAAGGAGCGGTTATTACTGAAGTAATAACTTCCAAGACTCAACCAAACTCTTGGGTTATCTCCCAACAAGTACTTTTCTTTAATGCCTTTAAGTTAGGCTTGAAAGTTTCAAAGATGCTCACAAAGGAGATATATATCTGGAATGAAAGAGAGCATCAAGAAGCAAATAACCAAAACACTTGAGTTTAACCCACTTCCTATGCATGGGTGTATCATGAGAAAACAAGTTGTTGAAACAAAAATCCACTAGCATAGGAAGAAAAAACAAATGCAACTTCGAAGTTTCAACATAAAACGGGGAAACTTAACATTATTGAAATGCATAAAACCATGTTTCCCTCTCTCAAAATAACTTTCAGTAGTACCTTGAATAAAGTTGACAATATAACCATCAAAGGAAACAACTCTATCACAAGAATGAGCATACCTACAGTCATAAAAAAGAGTCCCAAGGTCATAAACTGGGTCAATAGAAGCAAGTTGTTCCATCCTAAAATCTTTATTAGGCAAGCTATTTTCACAAGGAGCTTTAGCAAATTTGGAAAATTTAAACTCATAAGAATATCCATCAAACTTAGTTAAAACTTTGTCCTTCTTACAATCTATAATATCTCCACAAGTGTTCAAGAAAGGTCTACCAAAAATGATAGGGCAAGTTTCCTAGCTGCTGAATTAAGCACTAGAAAATCAGCAGGATACTTAATCTTACCACAAAGAACCACCACATCTCTTACAATACCAATAGGGCAAATGGTTTCCTTATTTGCAAGGTGAATAACCACATCAATTTCCTCAAGCTCACAAGGACCAATTTCATGCATAATTTCCCTATAAAGCTCATAAGGAATAGCACTAGAACTAGCACCAATATCACATAAACCATAGTAGCAATGATCACTAATTTTAACGGAAAGCATAGGAACACTAGATTTTATAACTTTACTAGGATGAGAGACAATATTAGAAGCATCTTCACAGAAAACAATATGCTCATCCTCTATATTTCTAGCATGAAGATCTTTCACAATAACTACCACGAGCTCAATATTCAATTGCTCATCAGGCTCCACAGTTTTCTTAGTACCTTTATTATCTGCACTAATCATCATAGAATACTCCTTTACCTTAGCTGGAAAATATATTTTATCAACATAAGGTTCAGGCACAATATGATTAGTAGTACAAACTTCAGTGCTTCTAACAGGAACATGAATAAAAACATATTTATAAGGTGCATGGTACTTATTCCACTTTTTCTTGGGAATTCCTATGTAAGAGGCAAAGGCCTTAAAACAGTTGGGAATACTTTGGGAATCCAGACCAAATTCATTGCTAATATCACGGAAGTCATCAGTTCCCATAAAAGATTTAATGCATTCATAATCATAGTTTATACCTGACTTTCTTCCTTTGTCATTCTCCCAAGCCTTAGTGTTCTCTTGAATACGGTCTAGGAGATCCCACTTAGCTTCTTCCATCATACGTGTGAATGATCCAGCACAAGAAGAATCTAGTAAATATTTATCATGAAGAGAAAGCCTAGCATAAAAGTTATTGATAATAATATTGTTAGGGAGTTCATGAATAGGACATTTACGCATTAGTAACTTCAATCTCCCCAAGCTTGAGTTGTACTCTCTCCATCACGAGGCCAAAAGTTATATATCAGATTTCTATCCTTATGAATCTCACTGGGAGGATATAATTTAGAATAAAAGAGAGATGCCGTTTACTCCCATTCCATGGATTGTCCATTCTTTAGCAGCTTATACCATTCTTCAGCTCTCCCTTTCAAGGATATAGAGAGTAACTTCTTCTTCACCTTTTCAGTTGTGATACCCGCACACTTAAATAATCCACATAATTCATGGATAAAAATCAAATGATCACCAAGGTGGACAGTTCTATCCCCAAAATAATAATTATCCATAACACGATCAATAATACTTGTAGGTATCTTAAAAGGATCTATCTCAATAGGTGGTGGTTCATCTACTACCCTAACAGTGGTAGTAGTTTTACCAAACAGAAAACCAAGTGGGTTATCCATATTGGAAACAAAGTAACAAACAGAAACAAAAAGAAATACTCACAGTAGAAGTTTCCTTTACCAGTTCCACTCTTCAATAGCGCTTCACTCCCCGACAACGGCGCCAGAAAATAGTCTTGATGACCCACAAGTATTGGGGGTGTATCGCAGTACTTTCGATAAATAGGAGTGTCGATCCCAACGAGGAGCAGCAGGTGTTGACTAGTGGTATGGAGCAGGAAATCTCTGTAAATACTTAGCAAACGAATTTTTAGGGGTTTTCTGATAAAGCAACAAAACAAAGTGCAAGTAATAAAGACAATGAACAACTGTAGCAAGTGTCCCAATCCTTTCTTAGCAAAGGACAAGCCGGTGGAAATACTTATAAGGACCAAAAGTTCTCGAGGACACATGGGAATTCTGTCAAGTGCTTTCGCTTCAAATAGCTAAGTACTCTTCTTTGGTGTTGTAAGTGTTGTGTGTGTGAACTTGTGCTAATGTACCGACCCTACTTGGACTAATACATACTTGTCATTAAACCCCCTGCAAGCATCCTCAACTACAGGAAAGTAATTAAGATATAAACCTAACCACAACCTTAAACTCTGAGATCCTACGCTCCCTTGTGCAAAGATGTCCTAATGGGGGTTCAGGTTTCTGTCACTCCGGCAACCCCACAATTAGTAGCCAAATACACGATGCATTCCCCTAGGCCCATAAATGGTGAAGTATCATGTAGTCGACGTTCACATGACACCACTAGAAGAATATCACCACAACTTAAATACTAAACCATTGAATAATAACTCAACACAAATCCACTACTAACAACATGACTTCTAACATGTCCTCAAGAACTAAACGAACTACTCACAAGGCATCATATGGATCAAGATCAAAGATGATATGGTGATGAATAACAATCTGAACATAAACAATAATCCAATGGTTCCACTCACAAGCATCAACTACAATAGTAATTAACACCGAGAAAGTTTCCCCTAAGAACTAAAGCAATATCCAACACTATTTTTACAGCGGGATGGAGAGGTGATGATGGTGCTAGTGGAGATGATGGTGTGGATGATGATGATGATCCCGATGAAGCCTAGCTTGACGACGGTGTTGATGGCGACGATCTCCCCTCTCCGGGAAGGAATTTCCCCTGCAGAAATCTGTCTACCGGAGAGATCTTTCTCTCTCGGTGTTTTCCGCCCCGCAGAGGCGGCGGAAATATATATGTGGTTGCTCCCTTGGTGTTAGGGTTCCGTGAGGAAGATATAGGCGAGAGGGAGGAGTCGGAGACCGAGCAGGTGGGCCACACCTACCCTAGGCGCGACCCAGGGGGACCCGCGCCTAGGGGGTGTGGGCCCCTGTGGCCCTTCTACGCCTCCCCTTCTGGCTTCCTTCGTCTTCCGGGAAAGTATAATTTTCCCATATTTTTCTGGTATTTTTCTGATCTTCGCGAAATTACATCAAAGCACCTCTTTTTCCATCATAATCCAGACTCCGGCAGTCCATCCTCCAAGAATCATCCAACATGCAAAAACAGTGGAAAAGACATAAGTAATACCTCATAATAAGACATATATCAATGAATAGAGGCAAATTATGATATAGAATGGTGATGCAAATTGGACGTATCATCTACTTATATGGAACAGGCCGTATGTCGAGCGTGGAACCAGTCTCGCGTAAGAGTATGCATAAGGTCGGTCCGGGCCGCTTCATCAACCAATACAACGATATAAACAAGCACACGTTGGAGGGTAACAATTATAAAATCGATGCCCACATGTTATAACTCGTGTGTTCTACCCGTACTAGCAGTACTATGCGTAGATCGGCTCTGATACCACCGAAGGGGTTTAAGGGTAGAAAACAAACTTCTTCCTATGAACGAAACCCTAATGCCAAGATCTATCTTCTAGTAATGCAGTAACGGGAGGAGATACGGTATTCATGCCTTTGTAGACCGAGCATGGTTAACATACCACGAGGAACGTGGTTGAAGAAGATGTCCTGATGCAGACCTCGAGGTCACGAAGTCCTGCGGATCTGACAACTCCTAGCACCAAAAGGATGGTGCCGCCAGAGGGAGTCACACACGTACGGTGCGTGACAACGACTTCTGCTTTTCCCCGATCCAGCCGAGATTGTGGAAGTAGATCTTCCGGCTGTCAATCCCGTAGCGCGACGACGCTCCATGGTAAAGAACTTCTCGCTCACACGGCCCTGTAAAGGGGTCACGGTCGCAAGAGAGAGAGATAGACACACAGAGAGAGAGACAGAGAGAGAAGAGATAGGCAACACAAGCCTTTTATGTATTTCTAGGTGGAAATTGGTGTGTTTTAATCCTCTTGTGAGCACCCCTTTATATAGGCGGAGAGAGGGGCTTCCTACACCTTATGTGCCTCATGTGGGACTAAAAACAATAAGGAAAAGGGAAGATTCGGACTCCCCCTGCAGGCTAGGCCCCACACCACCTGGGTGGGCCACCCGGGGCCGGCCCAGGCAGCAAGGGGCGGAGGCTAGAGGCGGTACCAACACTGGGTCTGGGGTGGGCCGCTTTCCCACCTCACGACCTAGCTCCATGGCGCCGGCCTGGCGCCCGGGGATCCGGTCATTCTCCCTGCGGTCCAGCGCGCGTGCAGCCCACGCAGCCTGGAGGCTGCGGCGGCGGCTGGCATCAGGTGGGACGGCTGCCCGCCCGCGGCCCAGCGCTCACGCGCGCGTTTTACACTATCTGTCTAATACGTCGGAAATGTATCTATAATTTTTGATGCTCCATGCTTGTTTAGTATCTACTTTGCTTTGCTTTGTCTACACTTTGAGGTGCTTTTTACATGTTTTCTGGTACTAACCTATTAGCAAGTTGCCACAGTGCCAGTTGCCTGTTTTCTGCTGTTTTTGGTTCCAGAAAAGTTAGTAAAGAAATATTCTCGGAATTGGATGGGACAAATGTCAAAGTCAATTACTTTCCATGGGGAACAAGAAGTCCAGAGGGGATACGGAGAAGCGGGCCAAGGCAGCCAGACCCCCCTAGGCACGTGTGGGCCCTGCCCCGCGCCTAGGTAGGGTGTGGGGCCCCTGGCCACCGCCTCGGCCTCCCCCTTCGCCTATAAGAAGCCCCCGATGCAAAAACCCTAAGCACCCGATCAAATCTCTACGAAACCTTCTATAGCCACCACCATTGTCCCTAGATCGGGGGGATCTAAAGTTCTTCCCGGCACCCTGCCGGAGGGGAGATCATCTCGGAGGCCTTCTCTCCGGTATGATGCGTGAGTAGTTCCACCTTGGACTATGGGTCGATGTAGTAGCTAGATGGTTGTATCTCCTCCTTTGTGCTTTCATGTATAGATCTTATGAGATCCGTACATGATCAAGATCTAATGTATTTGTAATCATGCATGTTGTGTTTGCGGGGATCCGATGGATATTAAGATTATTATGTTGGTTTGATTAATGGTTTTGTCTTTATGATTCTATCATGTCTGTGTTTTTTGTGATCTTGCATGCTCTCCATTGTTATTAGCTATCTTGGCCAAGTAGTTGCTAGTTACTCCAAGAGGGGGTATTTATGCTCGATAGTGGGTTCATGCCTCTAGTTCCAAGAGAAGTGACAATAATCTCTTTGGTTGTAGATGTGTTGTTGCTACTAGGGAGAAAACAACGGTCTCTTGTTCATAGAACATGTGGACTGTTTACCTTACACACTTTTCTTAAAGCAGTTGTCTGTTGCTTGCAACTTAATACTGGAGGGGGTTCAGATGATAACCTGAAGGTGGACTTCTAATCATAGATGAAGTTGGATGGCGGTCTATGTATCTTGTTGTAGTGCCCAATCGAATCTCATAGGATCTTTATGACTAGTAATTGCATTGTTATGCCTTGCTCAGTTCCTGTCAATTCCCTACTGTAATTTGTTTACCCTTCATGCCATGTTGTTTATCTAAGGAGAGCACCTCTAGTGAACTATGGACCCCGGTCCAATCTTTACCATTGATACATCTTCCACTGTTACTTGTTTACTTGCTGCAAACCATTACCTTCCACACCATACGTTTAATCCTTTGTTACAACAAATCGGTGAGCTTGACAACCTCACTGATTTGTTGGGGCAAAGTCTTGAGTTTGTGTTGTGCAGGTCTCCGCGTTGCTTGCAACACCTGTGTGACGTTTCCTTCCTCCTTCTGGTTCGATAACCTCAGTCTCTACTGAGGGAAAACTTGCTATTGTGCTCATCATACCTTGCTCTTGGGGTTTTCAACGAAGTCCTCTCTGACAGGCAACAAGATTTCTAGCGCCATTGTCGGGGAATAAAGCAAGAAGCTCCCACGTTAACGAGGCGCCATCACTATCGCCCACATGCGTTGCAGATTTCTCTTTTAGCCTTTTTCTATCCGTTTCTTTTTAGGTAAAATCCCTCTGGGTTTTTTGCCTAATAAGAAATATGTCTTTATAAATATTTATTCAGATATTTATTTATAATATATTAATTCATAATTAACACATAATAAATATATATTGAAATCATCATTTATCCGAAAACCCTTTTCGGTAATTTTTCCTTTATCCTTTCTCCGAACACCTTTGGATCTCCCAGCACTTTTCTGGTTTCTCTCTTCTCATTTCTCATTTCTTCAGTGATTCTGAACAAGCCATTAATGATCTCTAAGATTCATCAAACCCTTAAGCGTGCTACCCAACAGTTCGATAATACTCAAGAGATGGTCAAGACTCCTCTCTGACCAATGATCAACAGCGGGACCTAGATGCCCATGATGACCACCTGTGCATTCCACAAAATTTGTCGTTGAATCGTAAACATTATGTCTTATTTCTTTTGTATCTACGATATTGTATTGTCCGAGATTTGATCAAATAACATCTCCATGTTAGGGTTCAACCTCGTTGTGGTGACCCAACATACCACTGCATGATATAGTATACTATAGTCGTTGACATAACACCAATGAAACACCGTTCACTAGTATTACATCCCTCAGAGTGGTACAACAAAAACACGGTAGGT
The DNA here is from genome assembly GCA_916181665.1 of Avena sativa. Classification (NCBI taxonomy): domain Eukaryota; kingdom Viridiplantae; phylum Streptophyta; class Magnoliopsida; order Poales; family Poaceae; genus Avena; species Avena sativa. The sequence goes on along the minus strand of OV702283.1, from coordinate 129,634,608 downwards.
CCAAGACATAACTATAGGTTACAACTCGACTCTTTACAAAAGACCCAAAGAACACTCTAGGTTAAAGAGAGAGAAAGAAACTTCTTACAAACAAGAATCAAAATTAACAACTTATAACTATCATGCTAATAAGATTAGCATTTAACTATTTGGCTTGCATTGATGCTATTCCAGTACTCTACAAAAGTAGGTTCTATGGCTAGAGATTATATTCCTATCTAATCAGCAACTTCGACTTCACTTTAGTTGATGTATACATTGACTTCTTGAAGAACTTGAGCTTTTGATGATGATTCCCTTGAGTATCAATTGATGTAGACATTGTCTTATTGGCTTCAGAATCTAGCAAGGGTTAATAAGATACGATGAGTACGGGCGTACTCAGCAAGTTCACTAGAAAGAAGTGTATGATGCACTAACTACATCCACAGACCATATTTCGTAGGCAATGTAGGTTTTCGTAAACATTTCTTCAAAGGTTGCTTTTATTCTGAAAAGCTATGTCCGTCAGCCTTCATAGGTTTACCAGAAATGTCATGGAGTTCCTTTCCTGCCGCGTTCATAGCTCCTTCCCGAAATAGGGAGTAACAAGTTACAGTTCTTACACTCTGCAGAGGTACATTACTTTACCCATGAGAGACCTTAGCTTTGTTGCTAAACCAAGTCATGAGCTTGTCCACACTTCCTTGGTATGGTACCCAGTCTAAGATCCAAGATAATCACTTCCCTTCTCCATGACCCAGCATGTCTCCTTGGTGTAAGCCATGCCCACATATTGAATTACGATAATGGTTAGTACAGACCATTCAGATGCCAGAACTACCATGCGATGTTGAGGGTTCCCACCCATATGCCGCATATCCTCTACGAATTACCAATTACTACATGCTATAAGGATAATAGCCATGACCTGCGCGTTCGGCTACAAGCAAAAGGAAGAAGATCTAGCTGAATTCTCCGTCCCATTCCAAATCTCATGGTTAACGCGTAATATACGGCGCAAGAATCACTGGCGACATTGGTTGTTAAGTCCTAGGTATCATGTTCCTTTACCACCAGAACTTTCATAGTAGGTTATTACCTCTTGGTAAATAATCTATAATCATATTATTATGAAAATAGTGTTTACTGACCTTTTTGAAATGCAGGCGATGACAACACTGGTTTTGTAAATTATTTAATAGAAAATAATCAAAGGACATGAGCAAGTGTGAACTTGCCTTTTGTGATTGTAATATTATGCACTTACGGTTTTCGAGACAATAGAAGATCCAATACCTGAAATAATTATCATTGGTCCGGTAAGGACTAATTTTTGAAGATTCAATATGCCTTTGTGCATAAGTAATGTAATGCAATTTGATAAACTCGAATCCCCGTCGTTGATCTAGGATTTGGGAATTGGAAGTGGTTTTTTTACAATGTGTTGCCCTTTTATATATTTTTTACAATTGTGCTTCTTATTTAGGCTTGTGAAAGTGTGTGAAGCATCATATAAATACAATAAGTGGCATACAATAATAAAGCACTCAATTGTGAAATGGTATACAAAGATTTATATAGAGATTGTTAATCAATCAGAGCTTTTAAGGAACTGCTTATGTCTTACTTTATAATGTATCTTAAAATAATAACTTTTTGAAGAAAAGTTTACTTAAGTAAGCAAAAGCATTTAAACTTTAAGTTAACATTTTTATGTTTCTTACTAACTATAGTTCTCAAGGAAGAAATAATTACTTCATTTGAATAATGAACACACTAGTAGTTGAGACTTATCTACCTTGGTCATTGATGGTATTATAATTTGTTCACTTCATAATGTTTCTTTAAGGTTAATTAAGAGTGGTAATACTCCTATTTGAGTAATGGTTTCTTAATATTATGATTGATGGAATCATTTATATTCTTACAAATGAATGGTTATAATTTATAACATGGAAACAACATTACTTAACTAATTATGAACTAGCTTAGGATTTTTAATACGTTCATAAACTTGTGGTTGAAGTAATGGTAAAAAGTTTTATTAAGTGAAAAATATCATTCTTAAGATTTTATATTTCATAAGAATCCTATTGGAAAATAATATATACTTATTGGTGAATGGTAATTCAACAAAATTGTATCTAAAATGTTTTGTACTATTTTTACTTCATTCTATCAATATTTAAAACTAACACTATATCTAGACCTCAAATGGACAATTTTTTAAATAATAGTAAATTTTTATTTACTTTTTATGAATTAATAGTTAAAGAAATAGTTTAAATTTAAGTTATTAGAGTATTAAATTTTTATTTACTTTAGAAGTCGAATATTGTATTTTTAACATGTATAAATTATTTTTGTGATCATTTTGATATATTATATGTATTTTTATGAATTTTAAATATTAAAATATGATTTTTATAAGCTTTATTACTTTATAAACACTTAATAAATAATAAATATTTAATTAAGTGATATAATATTTTATGTTTATAGTTTTACATTGTAGTTCTTATTTTTCTAAGAATTTTAGTATATTATTAATATTATTCTCATTTACCATTATTAAAATATGAATTTTCAAAGTTTTATTACTTATAAAACCATTATTAATTAACAATTATTTAAATAGTTAACATAACAATGTATGGTAATAAATTTAAATTATAGATTTTATTTTTCTTTAAATTTTCATATATTAAACATATTTTTCCAAATTATAAATCAAAAGTTATTGATTTAATAAGATTTATTCATTTTCGGAAATTGTTAAATATATTGATTGTGTCATGATTACAGCATGGCACAATCCACTTGGATTAAAATTTTGGTGCTAGACTTGAACCTAACCGAGTGATACCTCCAAAACGTATCTACTTTTCTGAACACTTTTGCTATTGTTTCTCCTCTAAACTTGTGTGATTTGGATACAACTAACACAGACTGACGCTGTTTTCAGCAGAATTACCTTGGTGTCTAGTTTTTGTGCAGAAAATCAACTATCAGGAAAAATCCCGAAAAATATGCCAAAAATCCTATTTCACCAGAAGATCCACGGAGCCATAATACGAGACGGAGTGGAGCCCTGGGGGGTCACACCCCCTGCCGCGCGGGTGGGCCTAGTCCGCACCTAGAGGGGGTGTGTCCAGCCTAGGCACCCCCTCGGGCTCCCTCCTCGCCTGTAAGATGCCTCTTGACCTGGGGGTTCGACGTTTTTCCAGAAAGAGTTCCGCTGCGCCACCACCACCAGAAACCGCGATTTGGAACCAGAAACTCCGTTCTGGCACCCTGCCGGGACGGAGAATTTGGAGAGGATCATCGTCATCATCATCACCAATGCCTCTCCATCAACCATCTATGTTTCCCTCATCCATGAGTGAGTAATCCCCCGCTGTAGGCTATGTGGATGGTAGGGATTGGATGAGTTCTATCATGTAATCGAATAAGATTGTTAGGATATGGTGCCTAGTATCTCTATTAGTTCTATTTGACTTTGTTGCAACTTGTTGTGCTTAATTCTTGTCACTAGGGACCGAGTGCGATGATCTCAGATCTGATCTTATTATTGAATCATTATGATAGTATTGTTTGTGATCTTATCTGCAAGTTGTGTACACATATCATTGTCCGGATCCAAAGGCCCCGAAGTGACAGAAATTGGGACAACCGGAGGGGATGGTTGTGATGTGAGGATCACATGTGTTCACAGAGTGTTAATGCTTTTCTTCGGTGCTCTATTAAAAGGAGCACCTTAATTTCCAGTAGTTCCCTTAAGGCCCCGCTGCAACGGCCTGGCAGGACAAAAGATGTTGTGCAAGTTCTCATTGCGAGCACGCATGACTATATATGGAGCACATGCCTATGATTGTTTAGTACTTGGTTGCTTTATCTTATTTATCTACAATTTCCCTAGATCTTGAAGTTACATGTTTAGACTCGTCCATGCAACTTCCGTCCATCCATCCCTATGCCTACGACGCTCATATCCTATTGTTTGCTACTACTGTTACTATTGCTCCTATTTTATTGCTCCTGTTGCTTTGCTGTTTCCACTACAAACTGTTGCTACTGATAAACTTCTGTGAGCAAGAACTATTTCCAGGTGCAGCTAAATTGACAACTCAGTTATTAAGTCTTGCAAGTATTCTTTGACTCCCCTTGTGTCGAATCAATAAATTGGGTAATACCACCCTCGAAGAATGTTGCGATCCCCTATACTTGTGGTTTCTAAACACATACGATTTTGATGTTTTGAAGTAACACATATGTGCTTAAGTGATTTGCTATAGAATAGCATCCTTAGACACTATTATGAATTTGGATAGTGGATCAAACATCTGGAATAGATATCAATCTTGCTAAACTATGGTTGAATGTTTACCAAGAATTCCTATCTTCCATACTTCATAAGTATTGGATTTATCTATATACCTTTCCGCAATGATACTATGTAGGAGCAAAATAACTTGATCTACTTAAACAACTAAAGATTACCTCTCATTCTAAATAGTTTCTTCCTTAGTTAGTGTGGCTGACTCTTAGTGACAAGTTACCATATAATGGTTGATAATGAGCATTACTTATATGATAAAGGTAATTCATTTATCATGTGGCAATTGTTTAGGGTTTAAAGAAGTGATATATACAATGATTTTGATATGGATTGATATAGTCTTGGTTAATAGATTCTCATGAATTCCTACCTTCCCTATTTTATAATTCTTGTTTCCTACTCGAGGAATTCCTTTCCTAGATATATTACTACTTCACATTTATCATCATGTATTGACATGGTGATCTTTACTACTTATACTCTTACTAATAATTTCTCCTCCTAATTCCATTTGTGAATCCAATGAGCTTGACACTAAATCTCTACATGAACTCCTCATAGAGATAACTCTCATCTCTAGAATATTTTCTAATGAATCCAAGTCCACTTGAATGATTACTCTCTTACTTCACAATTGCTTTGTAATCTCACTTATAAATCTCAAAAGCTTGTTACTAAAGTTTTTTATAATCTTCATATATCTACACTTGATTATATCAAACTACTCTACTAATGATAACCTCTAATCCAACAAGTAGTTACTTCTAACTCCATTCATACTCTTCCTATATCATCCATCACTAATATTACTTCAATAGATGTATATACCAAATACTACTTCACCTCAAGTGTTTATCATTCTTTTAAGAGGAATACTACTACTTATATAACTCAATGTTTATCTAGTATGAGCTTGGTCCTACTATCTTATCTTTAGTTACCTCAGTAACTTATGCTCCAACTTCACATTATATTATTGTGACTTGCCATGTTCAATATTTAGATGATATAGCTAGCCTATAATTTAATCATGTTCTCTACACCAATGTCACTTATGCATCATAGAATCATTAACTCTTAGTGACTTAAGCATGATCATTATAATCCTTTGATCATTTATGGCTTAGGTTTCCGGTTGGCTAATCAAGGCTTTCATCAATACAACATTATAGTGGTATTATAATTATCCTCTTAGAATTTCCATTAGACTAAGAGATAATATTCATTCTATATGCCTACTTGATCCATTAAGAATACTCCTTGGTAACTATCTCCAAAATTCACCCTTATGATCCTCTTTGTTACCACATATATCTTTATTTCAGATAACTCTTCTATCCATTCAGGAGTGAGTTAACTCCACCAACTATCTTCTTGAATTGATTCTCTTCAAACACTCCCATCCTATAGATGATACCTAAAACTATCATATCTACTTACCTCTTCTTACTTCTTCCTTTAAAGGATTTAGAATTGATTTCTATTATAAGGACAAGAATTGGTAGATCCAGAATTGATAGGTTTAGAATTGATAAATTAGTAGTTGATTACTCAACATTGATGAACAACAGATATTAGGACCTGGTTCAAAAGAGATGATAATGATTGGTATGGAAAGAGAGATATGTGGTGAATGGTCTTGACTTGATTTCCATCCTACTCAATACAACTAAAGGGTTAAGGTTAAGTATTACCATGATGATCATGGTGGAGATATATAAGTATAAGATAGGTCAAGATTTAGTTATTACATTCTTGTTACTTGAGTTATATTCTTAAATTGGTATTCATGAGTTGTTGTAATGAATACTATGATATGATATCTTAAGGATCAAAGATTAACCATTAAGCAATTGTTGAGGTTTAGTTTTATTACATTTGATCTACCAATAGATCAAACCATCTTTACCCAAGATAAGGTTTTAGCAAAGTTCATATTGAAACTTATCGCAGTCAACTTGATGATCTACTTCAATTCCATCAAGTTGAGAGAAGCTTCAATCACTTCGAAAAGTTTTGTTCAAAAGCGTGAAAATTATTCGGATTTTCTATGCATGAATGCAATGCACACATCTGAGTTCAGCTTATTTCTAAGCTCTAATGCTGGGATGTTACACTCGTTACCGATAATACCTTCTTTACTCGATCCGATAAGTGATATCCCTCACGACCTAGTCACACGCTGCGTAGCTTATGGATATAACTTATCGGAGTGGACCCAGAGTATCTTCCGTCACGCGGATGAACAAATCCCGCTCTTGACGCATATGCCTCAATCTGTTCCTCTGGATACCTAATGACACCCTTATGATCACCGCTGAGTGACGTTAAGTGTCTTCAAAGTAATCTCGGGAGATAGTGATTAGATATGGTCTCACGGTCTAAGGAAAGAGTCATTATGTTTTCTAATCATCATAACCTGAACTCTGTGAAATGATCGCGATATGATGCTATAGATAGGGTATGTTCACCATCTCATTCTCTAATAAAATGACTCCATTGTCAATTGGGGCCGAGACACCAACATGATCAGAAAACCTTTGATCATCTATTGACCAATGAACCGGTGACTAGAGTTTCACTGGAAACTACTGGTTGTTTGTATATCACACATATATTGACGTTTCCTAATCAATAAAATTATAGTATAATATAAAACTTAATTATAAATTTTATAAAATATGTCAATTATCATTTGTCTCTAGGATATATTTCCTTCAATTGTTGCACCCTAGCGCGGTTCTGCAACTTTTAGGCTATGCCCGATCTCATCGCATGCCAATCTTGCTTGAAACTGAGTACCAAGGCGAGGGGGGCCATTCAAATATGGCCCAAAGCGGTTCTAAGCAAAGTGGTTGAGATAAAAAAATTCCAAGATCTGGTTCTGCATGCATGGGAGGATGCAGCGTCAGCTGCTCCTCATGGTGGTGTGATGGCGCGATTATGTCACGTTCAGGAAGCTCTCCACAGCTAGGATCGCACGGTTTTGAAACAACCAATCAGGAGACTGCGTCAGGCGCAGAGAGAGTTTTAAAAGGTTATTAGCGATGCACTATCGGATGAGAGTAAAGCCAAGGCCAAAGAAATGGCGGAGCTGACTGCACTGTTACTTGAGCGGGAAGAGATCAAATGGCTTCAAAGGTCTCAGGCTAATTGGCCGCAGCACACGGTGACCGTAACTCGTTTTTTTCCATAATTTTGCATCTGCGCGTAGGAAGAAAAATTATACTCCCTCCGATCCATATTATTTGTCTTAGAAATGGATGTATCTAGACATGTTTTAGTATTAGATACATCCATTTCTGCGACAAGTAATATGGATCGGAGGGAGTATAAAGGATTTAGGAATGCAAACAACGAGGGGGTGGAAGGTACCGAGATGCTTAAACCTTTTGTGTTAAATTATTTTACTAATCTATTTACCTATGAGGTGCAGGAGACCGATCCGGGGCTCCTGGAAAAAATCCTTCCAAAAGTTACTGAATGCATGAATGACAAACTTATGGCGTCGTTTACTGAGAAAGATGTAAACAAAGCTCTGTTTAGCATTGGGGACTCTAAAGCGCCGGGTCCTGATGGCTTACCTGCAGTCTTTTACAAGAAGTTTGGGATATTTGTGGTGCACAAATTACTCAAGAGGTGTTGCAAGCTCTGCATACAGAGCTTATTCCTGAAGGGTGGAATGATACAACAGTGGTTCTTATTTCAAAATTGATGACCCAAAATTGGTTACTCAGTTTCACTAATAAGCCTATGTAATGTGATTTACAAAGTGATATCAAAGATGCTAGCACTTCGCTTGAAGGAAGTGTTACCTGAACTAGTATCGCCTATGCAAAGCGCTTTTGTACCTAGACGTCTCATCGTTGATAATGTTTTGGTAGCATATGCGAGTATTCATGCTATCAAAAATAAGAGAAAAGGTATTACTGGATCTTGTGCGGTTGAGTTAAATATGCATAAGGCGTATGATCGAGTTGAATGGGTCTTCCTCAAAATATGACGAGGAAGCTCGAATTTGATGATGGTTGGATTAGGCTTATGATGGCTTGTGTTACTTTGGTTAGATATCAAGTAAGGCTTATGATGGCTTGTGTTACTTTGGCAGGGGATCCTTTCTCTCTATAATTGTTTCTTTTATGTGCGGAAGGGTTATCGAGTTTATTGTTGCACAAAGAATTTGGTGGCATTGATGGGATACGGGTGTGCAGGAATGCATCGTCAGTTTCACACATTTTATTTGCTGAAGATTCTCTTATTCTCATGAGAGCCGATATGAACAATGCAACTTCGTTGTAGCAAGCGCCGGATTCCTATTGTGTAAATTCAGGATAGATGGTGAGTTTGGCTAAGTCTAACATTTTATTTTCTCCTAATACTAACTCTGCTATGAGAGCAGTAATTTGCGAGACCCTTCATATTCACACCAAAGCGTTATCTGATAAGTATGTTGGTCTCCCCACGATTGTGGGAGCAGATATAAGTGATTCTTTTGAACATTTTAATGAGATAATTATCCAATGAATTAATGGTTAGAAGGAGAAGCATTTTTCTATTTGGGGGGGGGGGGGGGGGAGGATATCCTCATTAAGGCAGTGGCTAAGCAATCCTGGTATATGCTATGTCGGTGTTTTAGATTCCCAATGGATTTTGAAAAAGAATGATGGATGTTATAGCTAAATTCTAGTGGGGTGATGATAATAACAACAACAAGAATCATTGATATGTTGAGGCACTAGATCTACTTCGAACTAAACTGATGGAGACTGGGAGGGTGATCCACCAGAGTTTATTGAACCTTATGTACTGAATGTACTATTATGTTGGCTAATCAATAAAATTTGGCTGCGGGAGGGTGCGACTAAATGCGAGGGGCGAGGCCATACTTTTTTTTACTTAACTCTTTGTCTCTGGTTATTGGGCCTGTATTAGTGTGGGTCCATTTCCAGTGACACGAAGTAAAGTAAGGTTCTGAGGTTTGAGAAAAGAGAGAGGAGGTGGCCCACATGACATCGTCGGGAGGTGGTCAATAGGTGCGGCAGATGCACTCAGCGTGCGCCCTTACCTTCAAGATTAAGCTATAGAATAATGCTTCGTGGAAACTTTTCTTTCCAAAGAAAGAAGGTGGTATGTGATTTCGAGATTTCCACTCTTTTAACTTGGCTATGTTAGCTAAACAGGTTTGGAGATTAATTAATGATCAAACAAATTCATGTGCCCAAGTTCTAAGAGCGAAATATTTTTATAACGGTGATATCCTTGTAGCTGGTCCTAAGTCAAGTTCTTCCTTTACCGGGCAAATAATTTTGGCTGGTTTGGCTACTTTCAAAAGAGGCTATGTTTGGAGAGAAAATAAATATTTGGAGAGATCCTTGAATTTCTAACAGCCCTAATAGGATGATCATGTCGCCACGTAGGGGCGCTATCTATACAAAGGTATGTGAGTTGATCGATCCTATTACTGATCCCATTATAGGATAGAGGGATGAAACACTTATCCGCCAGTTGTTCTCTACCATGGATGTTAACCGTATTTTGTAAATACCTCTGAATGATCAACGTTTTGATGATTTCATTGCCTGAAATTTTACAAAGAATATTAGATATTCAGGAAGATTGGGATATCATTTACAATACTGGATTGGGATATCATTTACAATACCGCCACCAATTTGGGCCTTCGGTGAGTCTAATGGCTTTGCCAGGATCTTCGACTATTAATCCGGTATGGAAAACATTATGGCAACTAAAGATTCCTAGCAAGTTCAGGATTATTATGTGGCGGGGTGCACATGGAATTCTTCCTTTAAAGTGTATTCTAGCTAATCATCGTGTGGGAACATCTGCTGAATGTCCGATCTATACTAAGGGGCCTGAAGATATTAAACACCTTCTTTTTCAATGTCAATCGGCTTTAGATATGTGGGAGGCTCTTGGTTTGGCTAATATAGTTGTTGGTCCGCCCGAGAAGATAGATCCGGTTCGGTGATGTTGGAAATTTTGCTTCGGAAGAAGGAAAATGCGGTTCAATTGGTTTAGAGCACCTAGAGAAAAGAACTAATTTCTATCACTTGCACGGTTACTGAGAGAATATAAGCTCAAGTGGTATCAGTGTTCTAAATCACCACTTATTTTGCATGGGGACTCGAATACTAGGTATTTTTATAGTGTAGCCAATGACAGGCACAAGAAGAAACGTATTCATTCCTTAAAGCATAATGATGAGTTAATTGATAGACATGAACAGTTAAAATCTTATATTACAAATTATTATAAAGATTTGTTTGGGGATCCGGAGGAAGGTTCTTTCTCTATGGATGAATCCCAAACTGTTGATATACCCCAGGTCTCCGAGGAGGAAAATAACTATTTGATCGCCCCCTATTCTGAGGACGAAGTCAAGTTAGCTGTTTTCCAAATGGAACATAATAAGGCTCCTGGTCCTGATGGTTTTCCCGCCGAGTTTTACCAAACTTTTTGGGATGTCATTAAATCGGATCTCTTAGATATGTTTGGGGCCTTACACGCGGGTCAACAAGATTTGTTTCGCTTGAACTTTGGTGAAATTATCTTACTACCTAAGATTAATGATGCAGAACGGATTCAACAATATAGGCCGATCTATCTTCTTAATGTTAGTTTTAAGATTTTTACCAAGGTTGCCACTATCAGACTTAATTCTATGGCGGATCATGTTGTTAGGCCCTCGCAGACTTCTTTCATGCAGGGTTGACACATCCTAGATGGTGTGGTAACCTTACATGAAACGATTCATGAGATCCATAGAAAGAAATTGAATCGGGTCATCCTCAAAATTGATTTTGAGAAAGCTTATGATAAAGTTAAGTGGTCCTTCCTACAACAAGCTCTCAGAATGAAAGGTTTTTCAGCTGATTGGTGTGCTCTAATTAATAGCTTTGTAGTCGGAGATAGCGTAGCCATTAAAGTCAATGATGATGTTGGTACATACTTCCAGACTAAAAAGGGGCTAAGACAAGGAGATCCACTAGCGCCAATGCTATTCAATATAGTGGCTGATATGTTATCTATCTTGATTGAGCGCGCTAAGTCAGAGGGTCAGATTGAAGGTGTAATTCCCCATCTTGTGGATGGTGGATTATCTATACCTCAATATGCCGATGATACAATTCTCTTTATGGATCATGATCTTGAAAAAGCCAAGAACCTAAAACTTATTCTTTCAGCTTTTGAGCAACTTTCTGGATTAAAAATTAATTTCCATAAAAGCGAATTATTTTGCTTCGGTGAGGCCCAGGATGAGGCAAACCTTTATAATGAGGTTTTTGGTTGTGGTCAAGGAGTTTTTCCGATCAGATATTTGAGTATACCGGTACATTACCGGAGGCTTATAAATGCTGAATGGAAAATCGCCGAGGAAAGATTTCAACTTCGCCTGAGTAGCTAGAAAGGCAAATTGCTCTCTATAGGAGGAAGATTGGTACTCATAAATTTAGTACTTACTAACATGGTACTATATATGATATCTTTCTTTCAACTACCAAAAGGAGTCTTGAAAAGGTTAGATTATTTCTGATCAAGATTCTTTTGGCAGAGAGATAATGAGAAAAAAATATAGGCTGGCTAAATGGAGTGTTCTATGTCGACCAAAAGAACAGGGTGGGCTAGGTATTCATGATATTGAGATTAAGAATATATCCCTACTTAGTAAATGGCTCTTCAAGTTATTAACTAAAGAAGGGATATGGCAAACACTTATCAAAAGAAAGTATGTTGGTTCAAAAACATTATCCCAAATGGTTTGAAAACCTCGTGATTCTCACTTTTGGGATGGACTAATGGCGTCAAAGGAACACTTTCTTCGTTTTGGAACTTTCTCTATTAATAATGGGTCCCAGGTGAGGTTTTGGGAGGATAAATGGCTAGGTAATACTACCCTCCAAGACCAATATCCTGCTCTGTATTCCAATGTAGGAGGAAATGATCGCCATGGTGCTGGAATCGTTTTCCCAGATATAACCTTCAGAAGAAGTCTGGTAGGTAGTAGACTCGACTCTTGGATCATGTTGCTACATTGTTTGGCACATGTTCAATTGTCAGAGGAGCCAGATGAATTCCATTGGAATCTACCTGATAATGGATGTTTTTCTGTTAGCTCTTTATCCATTGCTTTAGCTCAGCCTGCTATACCAGTTTTAGATAATATAATGATCTGGAAGATGAAGATACCATTGAAAAATAAAACGTTTGCCTGGTATCTACGTCGAGGGATTATTCTTACAAAAGACAACCTTATTAAACGGAATTGGCATGATAATCTTGGGTGTGTGTTCTGTCATCACAACAAGACAATCAAACATCTGTTTTTCCAATGTCATTTTGCACGATCTATATGGCCAGTCACCCAAGCAGCTTCTGGCTTGTATCCATCACGTAGTATTGCCACCATTTTTGGGAATTGGTTTCATGGTATTGATAACAAGTATATGATTCTTCTTAGGGTCGGAGCGATTGCCATTATTTGATCGCTATGGCTATGTAGAAATGATAAGGTTTTTAATGATATAAACTGTTCTCTTCTGTAGGTTATCTACAGGTGCACGAATACTCTTTTGGGCTTGGTCGGCATTACACCGTGTTGAGTATCGCGACCTCTTTACGGAGGTGTGTGTGCGGTTAGAGGATACGGCACAGGACTTGTTTACCAATCATGGTTGGCAGCATAATCTTCGGATAGATCTGCCCTCTGCACCTTAGGCCATATTACAATTTCTCATTTTTGGTATGTAATATGTCTGAAACTTTTTATTTTTATATTGGACCTTGTGGACTGATATCGGTTGTGTGCATACTAGTTATGCAGAGATCAGGTGTAATACTTACATTGAGTAATAAAAGCGTCCTTTATTAAAAAAAACCTATGATGGAATCGACGTACACATAATGAAACCATACCTCCTTTATTTCAATGCAGATGTCCATTCTGTCTATTGTCGTTATTGGAATGATGACAGCCCAGTTTTTTGATTAATTCTCTCATAAATGATATAATAATTATTTAATGTTAATAAAGCTTGCAGTAGGATGGAAATACGGCGGAGTCTAGCCACTTTTCTGTAATACTCCCTCCGTTTCAAAATATAAGATGTTTTAGCTTTGTGAAGGAAATGTATCTAGACTTGTTTTAGTATATAGGTTCACTCAATTTCGGGATGAATCTATACACTAAAAGAAGTCTAGATTCATTTTATTCACAAACCTAAAACATCTTATATTTTGAAACGGAGGGAGTAAAAAGGAAAAGGATACGTCTCCTCCGGGGGACTGAACGAAACGATCCCCCGGATCGAGCGAGCAAGCGCGCTGGGTGGGACCCATCCTTTCCCGTGCCACGTCTTCCTTATCCCCAATTGTCTTAACCCCCACCAACGCCCATCAAGCAAGCTCCACCCGCAGCATCCCCCGCCTCCCGAGTTCTTGACCTCAGCCATGGCCAGCCCCCTCCTCCCGCTTTGCGCCACCACCTCCTTTTCAGCCACGGCTATCGCCCTGCCTTCCTAGATGCCTCCTGCATCTCGCCGGAGTTGAGGGCGATGCTTGGCCATCCACAGCCGTCTCCAACATCGCTGCTTTGGGCGAGCTTTGGAACCCCACGGCGTGCTACTCCGCCGCGCGATGCTGTGGACGCTGCTCCACCCCGCACCAGCGCACACGCTGGAGATGCAGGACACCGACGTCGCCAGACCGGCCCTAAGGAGGGACGGCAAGGCAGGCTAAGCACGGTCGTCCACGCGCCAGCTGCTCTGCCTCAACCCTGCACCGGCGCATGCGCTGGAGATGGAGGCCATCGGCGCCATGGCCGCCGCCTAGTTGCTGCTTCGCCTCCACCGGCACCAACGCCCGTCCGCCGCCAGAGATGGAGGCCACCCGCTATGGGAGCCGCCCCAGGGAGCCCGGCTGCTCCGTCTCCACCCTGAGTGTGTCTCCCTACAAAGCTCCACCCGGTTGTGTTGCCATATGCGACCTCCGGCCAGCGTGTGTCGCCGCTGTAGAGGACAACAACCGTCTCCTCACGGGTTTGCTACACGCGACCGCCGACGGTGCTACCGAAGAACACGACCGCTTTTACATAGGTCGTCGAGGTTTGCTACGGGCGTGGCCGTTAGCGGTGCTACACGATGTTGGATTTTAGCTACAATGTCATAATTTTTTTTGCTACATATGTTCTATAATTGTACAAAATGTTTGCTACAATGTTTCCAACGATGTCTATGACAATGTCAGTTTTGCTACATTATGACAAAATTTTGCTTTAAAGTCTTCGGGAGTTTTTTTTTGCTACATTATCATATTTTTTTGCTACCATCTTTTTCTGATTCTGCTACAATAGTGTAAATTTTTTGCTACAAGGTCTTAGACGATGTTTTTTCCGCGAGAGTCTCCGGCGATGTCTCTGGCGAATTTGATTTTGCTATATTAAAACATTCTTTTTGGTATATGGTCGCCGGCGAGATCGAGTCTGTATGTACTTTTTCTAGACCGAACCGTTTAAAAACGAAATATTTTATATAGCAAAAATAGATGGTTTTGTAGAAAAAAAAAAGAATATTTTTGGGGTCACATAGCGGCTGGGGACCCGGAGGATTGGGTGCGCGGGGAGGGGAGTCGGACGCTGAAGTAAATCCAAATGGTCGGTGTAGTCAATATAAATGAATACACAGTGATGCGATACATGATGCACGTATACAGCTGCTTCGTTTTGTGATGTTCCGACAAGATGTGCTGACCACCGAGTTTATCAGGACGACGCGGCTTGGACGTGACTGCTACCACTTTCATGAAAAGAAGCAGCAGCAGCAGCACTGCTAGTAGCCTCGCCGTTCCCGCCGTGGAAACCAGAAATAATAGATGCGGCCGTGACAACGACTACCTCCTCTTCCCCCTCGTCCTCGGTCTCGGTAATCACTGCCGCTGCGACGGCCGACGCCTCCGTGATATCACCATCCCTCGGTCCCGGACGGCGAGCGTCATTCCCTTCCGTGTACAGCTTCAGCAGGTTGGCCAGGTCCGGCGACGAGGAGTACACAGAACCCGGCAAGAAATCCACCAGCGACTGGTAATTGTTCCCGTTGCAGTCTTCCTGGTCGATCAAATCACCGCCCCCGTCCCGGCTCCGCCGGCTGCCCAGCCGGTTGAACGGAGCCGAGTCCGTGTCCACGGCTGCCTCGTGGAGCTGCGCCTTGACCCTGTACGCGTCGAGCTGCCGCTGCAGCCCGTGCTTCTCCGTCTCCGTCTCGTGGACGAGCTGCATGGCGATCCGCACAGCCTCCCGGTCCAACTCGCCCTGCTCCTCCAGCTGCCGCCGGGCGAGCCGCTCGGTTTCGAGCTCCGCGCGCACCGCCCCGAGCTCCCTACGCTGGGCTCGGAGTGCGGCGACGAGGTCTCTCACCGTCAGCTCCGGAGTCTCGTCGAGTCCTGCTTTGGCATAATCCTCCTGATCGTCCTCTGGTTCTGAAAGAGCGACGATGGGGGCAAGCTCGAACATGGATATGTACGGGCCTTCGCCGTTGCCGCTTTCGAGGTTGCTGACGACGTCGGTGGCACGAGGATGCTCATTATTGTCCCCGCCACGATCTTGCTCGCAGATCTCGCTGCCGATCGAGACAACACGGCGGTGAGCCTCCAGACCTGTGCACCGTGGACACCTTGTCAGTTGTCAGCACTAAGAGAGTGAACACCGTTTTCTTTCGCCGGTTTACATTTGTGGGAGAATGTGCACCCAAAAGATGTGGTGTCGACTTAATCCTACCAAAGGTGACAGTTCCTTCCTACCAACAGCATTGTAAAAGGCAGCTCACCTAGTAAGGCTGCTGCACCAGCCAAAATATGAAAAGAATGGGAGGTCCCAATTTAAGTCTACTTTTCTGGCAAACGCCAACAACTCGAACCTATACAAATCCACTGTGCGTGCGATTCGCAGTAATAATTTTGTGATTGTTAATACAGTAACAGTACTATTCTGAAGCCATACCACTGGAGACCATTGCTGCCAAGCCATGCGAGGTCAAAGAGAATAAGCAAATTGATTGACCGATTACCTCCAGGTTTACCTGATTCATGTTCCGTCCCTCTGTCGACGTGATGATCACAAGGAGAGCACGTCCGCTTCTCTGGTTCCGGCCGAGCCATGGCGGCAACGTGGGCATCACAGAGGAGGCGGCGAAACGCGTCTTCTTCTTGGCTGCAACCGGCGTCAGAGGAGGAGGATGACGAGAAGAGCAAGCGGTGGACGCGGGCGCAGAGGAGGCAGGGCGGGCCGAGGCGGAGCGAGGAGGCCACGGCGGCGAGGAGGCAGAAGGCGGCGCCGTTGGCGAGGAGCAGCGACGCCAGCGCCCACTGCAGCACCGCGCGCACCAACACGACCAACAACTCGCGGACCATCGCAAGCCCCCGCAATGAATGTTTCAGCTCAGCAGAAGAAAATTCAGAGAAAGAATCATGGAAGATCTGGGGATTAATTGAAACCAGAGATGTCAATGGGTTGTGAGTCAGAGAGACGGAGGAAAGGGGCGAGGAGAAATGCGTCAGCTCGATCGGACACCAAGACAAGAGCAGGTGTCAACTTTGCTAAATGGGGCTCCACCAGGAGCCTTTGTATATCTCGCTAGGATCACTAAAGTTTGAAAATATAGCAATTTGGCTAAAAGCTTTGCTCCAACAACTTTTGTATAAATGGTTCCCACATAAACTTTAGAGCATCTCCATTCTCCTTATCATGTGGGTCTTTAAAACATGGATAAGAATCGCGGAAATCGTGTTTTTAGGTCTTTTAGTCCTGCGGCCGGACATACATCGTTTATGCGAACCGTAAACCAAATATTTTATTTTACCATTCACATATGCGATGGCTGCCCAACCACAACCCGCGCGAACCCTCAAACTTTAAACACGAAATAGAGACAAGCAATAAGGTCGCACACAACCAATTAAAATGCCCCGCAACACCATGAAACAAAGACGAGCATCAAGCATCGGCGCCATCCAAGCCACAATCATCAACACCGCCACCACCACTTGAAGGAGCATGAACACCGCCACCATCACTACAAGGAGCATCAGACCTAGGCTGAGCATGGCCTCTTCCCCTCGACGTTTACATTCGTCTCTCCATGATCTCCCCCTTGCATCATCATGCCACTCTCATGACGCTTCGTTCCATCGTCATGATCTTGTTTTCCTCGGCAAGGAGCTTGGACGTGGACTTACTTTCATCAGCAATGGCTTTCCTCTCCTCAATGGCCGCCTTGCTCAACCCATCTTCCCGGAGGGCTTGTCACCTTGCTTGCTTCTCTTTAGTTTTCTTCTCGTCCAAGATCATCTTTGCTTAAAAGGTTTTGGCCATCATCAATTCATTTGAGTGCACCATGTGATCAATCTTCTCCCTCAAACTTGAATTATCGACTTGCTTCTTTAATTTATTTTGCCACCGCCCTCTCGCCTTCCTCTGCGACGCATGCGTCTTCTTCTTCGAGTCGGTCATGGTGGGAGCGACAAAGGCCGTCGGAGGAGTTCCTGTGGGGCCGCAGCTAGCCAACCGCCTTCCTGGACGACAATGTTCCCCAGCCGATTTCGCTTCATCCCTACGAGCCTATAGCCATAGTGAGCGCGAGCTGATTGATGGCGGTGCTGACCGCTAGTTCTGCCGGAGGGGGTTGCCTATGCGGGCACGACTTTGCTAGTGACTAGCGGTGGCTACGAAACATCCATGGAGGCATGACAGGAGCGCGGTGACGAGGGGTAACCTCGGCAATACCCATTGTTATGGACTTGGGTTTCGGGTAAAATAAGAGTCGTCTTATCGGAAAAATAAGGAAGGTGAGATTTACCCAGGTGAAGGTCCTCGTAGAGGAAACCCTACTCCTGCTTGTCTGATTATTATTGATGGAGAGTACAAGCCGAGTTACTAGATACGATCTAGCTTATGGCGGATTGCTATGACAGGTAACAGATTTTATTGTGTCCTCGTTGGACCCTCCTAGCTTTTATATATGGGAGGCTTGGTCTCAGGTACCAATCCGAGTAGGTTACAAGTTGGTGTTTGTGTAGAGTCTAATCTTGAGCTTTCCTTGTCTTGTGCACCTGGAGTCGGTGTCCTTGTAGGCTTTGTATCTGTTGAATTGACATGGGCTTCATGTATCTTGGTATATCTTCGAGTGAGCCTTCCGTTGGTCCGCACCACATTTGCCAACAATGGGCACCCGAAGGGTTATGCCCATGTCACGCGAGGAGACCGGGAGGAGCAGGGAGAGGGAGATCGATGATGATGGCGGAAGGGGAAGCGAGAAATGGAGTGACGGAAATATCCCTCCCACCAAAGCCAATGCATCATAAAGGCCACCGTCGGGTTGGCCACAACACCCTGGTATCTTTGGGTTGGGGTGCGCTTTTTCTATCCCCCTCGATTTTTTTAAAGAGCGGCCTTGTAATGCCCTCAAATCGGGACTATGCAAATTTAGAGGTTCCAGCCAAACCCGCATATAAACGATTCAAGGATGCCTATCAAGCACTTGCAGGCGGGTGGAAAATGAAGTAATACAATTACACAATAGTTCACGATGGAACCCATAGAAACATATATATACAACCAAAACTTCATCGATTCAAGAATACAAATGTATACATTACAAAGAACCAAATCACATTGAAAGCGATACCACATCCGAGTATGGATAAGAATACAAATGAGACTAAGAGTCCTGAAGAATAACCAATGGCGTCCATAACCCTGCCCAAGCCAAGCCAGAAGTGTCACATCCCAAAATTTTCCAAATTTTGAAATGTGAAAAATAAACAAACAAAAGAAACAAATGTTGAAATTTAGGGTGAAAAGAAACTTTTTGATTCTAAATGGAAACATCAAAACACTACTTGAACAAAATTTGAATGAAAAGGCAACAAACAAATTTTGAAACAAGTCAAATACATCCCTTAAAAGGAATGTATCTTGAATTTAAAGCACTTGGAAAATTTGAACCAAAACTCTAAACCCTAATGAAAGAAATCATCTCCAAGATCACTCTAAGACTATGGCTTTATCCCATACAAAAAGTTAGCAACAAACATTTCTAAATGATCAAAAATGTTAAACAAAAATATTATAAAACCATGGGAATTGATTTCACTCCATTTGGAGCCATGGATAAAAACTTATGATTTTAATAAGATAAAAGAAAGTAATTTCCAAGGCTAATAAAGCTCCTAACTAAAACCAACATCAAATTATGAGCAAAGTAATCATAAAATAATTTAAAAGGATAAACAATTATTAAATAAAATTATACAAATTGGAATCACCAATTTTGGAACTATAAATAAAAAGATATGAATTTTATAAGATAAAGAAAGAATTAAATAAATAAGAAATATTTAAAAGACAGTTTAAACCTTGGCCAAATCCATAAGCAAATGGAATAAAAGTAATTCAAATAAAATAAAATAAAAAAATATTATTTAAATAAAATTATATGGGTTTATGAACCATATTCAATTTTATTTAAATAAAGACAAAATGCCTCACTTATTTTAAATGGATACTAAATCACAAGAAAAATATTTGGATTATTCCAAAGTGGAATAATTAAATCAACACATATTTTGAATAAAATCTACTAAAAAGGTTTGGAAAGATTTGAATTCAAATTGTTGTTTAAAACAATCGATTCAAATAAAAATAGAAAATAAAAACAGAAAAAGGAAAAAGAATAAGAAAAAAAGGGAAACAAACCCAACCCAGCAAACCTACCCAACCTAGGCCCAACTGCCAGCCCAGCTAAGCCCACCCGACCACCCCTCTCTCCCCGTAGATCCCTTTCTCACCGTGCGCTCACCCCACCCCCTCGCTGACTAACCGATCCCACCACTAGGTCAGCATCTTCGTTCCCGCGCACAGACCAGTTCTTCCCTCTCCCTGACCGTTTCCTGCCGAAAATTTCTCTGCATAAATTCGCTTGATTGCTGGAGTTAATTCCCCCGCGACCACGCTCACTTATTCTCCTCTGCCCCCACTCGAATTACCCTCAAGTCCCACGCCTAGAGAGCCCCTAGGCCGCCCGCATTTGACCTCGTGCCACCGCAGCTCCAACAGACTCCAACGACAATTCCGGCGAAGTCTGGTCGCCCCTCTTCCTCTTATTGATGCTATCATACTCACTTTTCTCTCGCGCATCTAACGCCACCTTTCGTTTGCCTTAGGGTGCTCCATAGCGCCACCTTCGACGACGTTCGTGCGTGCCCGACGACGGCCACAACTCCGGCCAAAAAATTCCGGTGAGCCTGACCTCCCCCTACCCTCTGACTCACACTAGCTTGCTCGCCATCCTCTCACGCACCTGCTGACGGCCGCTGTTTGCTTGCTCGTGGACCAGGTGCTCGGCTTCGTCTCCAACTACAAGCAACCGACGACAGGAGCTACTCTGGCGAGCGATTTCGGACAAGCCCGTAGGCCCCAGCCTCGCCCACGACTACCTTGAGCATCGCCACGTCCCCGCGACCACGGTAGCATCCTCGCACCTTCCCCTTGACCCCTATAATCACCGGAGCGTGACAACCCGACGCGCCGCCGCCACGCACCGTCGCCAGCGCCGCCCATCTGTGGTCAGTGCACCCTGAACCGTTGGATGTAGATCTAGAGGCTTGTTGGAGATATGCCCAAGAGGCAATAATAAAAGTGGTTATTATCATATCTTCATACTTATGATAAATGTTTACATACCATGCTATAATTGTACTAACAGGAAACATTAATACTTGTGTGATTTGTAAACATAAAAGAGTCCCTAGTAAAGCCTCTTGTTAAACTAGCTTGTTGGTTAATATATGATCATGGTTTCCTGATCATGAACATAGAGATGTTATTAACAACAGGGTCATATCATTAGGAGAATGATGTGATGGACATACTCCTATAGTTAAGCGTAGCATAAAGATCAAGTCATTTAATATAGTTCATTTGCTATAAGCTTTCTGATACATAGTAACCTAATTCCTTCGACCATGAGATCATGTTAATCACCATCTCCGGAAGGATGCTTTGATGACATCAAACACCACACCGTAACTGGGTGGCTATAAAGGTGGCATTGAGTGTTCTGAAAGTATGGGTTGAGGCTCATGGATCAAGAGTGGGATTTGTCCATCCATATGACGGATAGATATACTCTGGGCCCTCTCGGTGGAATGTCATCCAATTAGCTTGCAAGCATGTGACTGGCTCACAAGGGATCACATACCACGGGAACGAGAAAAGAGTACTTATCGGTAACAAGGTTGAACTAGGTATGCAGAGATACCGACGATCAAAACCTCGGATAAGTAAACTATCGTGAGACAAAGGGAAATTGGTATCGTATGTAAGTGGTTCATTCGATCGCAAAGTAATCGTAGAAATATGTTGGAGCCATATGAATTTCCAGATTCCTCTATTGGTTATTGATCGGAGAAGTGTCTCGATCATGTCCGCATAATTCACGAACCGTAGGGAGACACACTTAAGGATTCGATGTTGTTGAGTAGTTATGGAATGATGAGTAAGAGACCGAATGTTGTTCGGAGTCTCGGATGGTATCCGGGATATCACGAGGAGATCCAGAATGGTCCGGAGAATAAGATTCATATAAGGAAAGTCCTATTTCGGGGTTGGAGAATGGTTCCGGTGTTTTCATCGGGAATGTTCTAGAAGGTTCCGGAAGGTCCGGCACTCCGGAGGGGAAGGGTGCATGAATGTGTCATAACAAGTTGGAATGGTTGCATCATGTACTAGGTGTCATCGCTGAGCAAAATAAAGGGATAAATCAAATCCTAGTTTGAAAAGTCAAACGCCAATTTGAAAAGTCAAACGGCAAGTTTGCTTGGTGGAGGGAGAGTAGGAAACCTACTTGGGGAGGAAGTCCCACTCCCTCCACCCGCCGGCCAAGGAGGAGGAGTTGGAGGAGGACTCCCTCCTCCTAGGAGCCTCCCTCCCACCTATAAAAGAAGGGGCAGGGGTGCCCCCTCTACCTACACCTCTCACACCCCAAACCCTAGCCCCAAGTCGCCGGCCACCTCCAGTGCAGCCGCCGCCTAGGGCATCCTCTAAGTCGCCGAGTTAGGGTTTCCCCAAACCCTAGCCGCCGGCCAAGCTCTCCCCTTGGTGCCTCTAAACCCTAGATCGCCAAGGCCCTCTCTCATAGTCCACCATACTCGCTTCGGCTTAAGGCGAAGCCCTGCGAGATCTCCCCTCTACTTCCGGTACCACGCCGTCGTGCTGCCGGAATCGCGAGGAGAGTGCTACAACCTCCGCTGCCTGCTGGAACAAGGGAGAGGAAGGTCTTCATCGAGTACCGAACGTGTGACCGACTGCGGGAGCGCTGCCGGAACGCAGCGCCACAAGGATCGTCTACGCGATCTTGAGATCGGCAAGTGTACGACTACATCACCCACGAGAATCTGCTCTCGTTAACCGCTTTGGAATCTTCGAGGGTGAGTTCCTCTATCGACTCGTTGCTACAATCTAGTAGATAGATCTTGGCTTGTTTGTGTGCATGCGGTAGAAATATTTTTTTTTCCATGCTACGAACCCCTACTGTGGTATCAGAGCCGTGTCTATACGTAGATCTGTTGCACAAGTAGAACACAATGGTCATTGTGGGCGTTGATGCTTTTTTTGTCGATTGCTTCTTGTGTACTTTGCATCTTG
The DNA here is from genome assembly GCA_916181665.1 of Avena sativa. Taxonomy (NCBI): domain Eukaryota; kingdom Viridiplantae; phylum Streptophyta; class Magnoliopsida; order Poales; family Poaceae; genus Avena; species Avena sativa. The sequence goes on along the minus strand of OV702283.1, from coordinate 129,611,575 downwards.
CGGGATGGTAGGATGAAGCGGCCCGGGCTAACCTTACATGACATCGTTCATGAGACTTGCTCCACGCTTGACATGCAACTTGTATTGCATAAGTGGCTTTGCGGGTGCCTGTTTCTCCCAACATAGTTAAGATTCAATTTACAACGGGTGATTGACAATACTAGTATCAATGTTGTGGTTCTTGTTCGTAAGTTAGAACGACACTTATTGAAATCCCCAAACCACGTAAAACATGCAAAGAAAATTAGAGGCGTCTAACTTTGTTTTGCAGGGGTGTGCTGTGATGTGATATGGCCATGATTGTGATTATATATGATGTATGCAATGTTCCTTATTGTAAGTTGGCAACCGGCATGAGCCATATGGTTGTTTCCATTAAATCCTTCATGTCTATTATTAAAAGTAGTTGTAATAGTTGATGCTGGTGGAAGACAACCATGAAGCGGCGCCATTGACCTTGACGCCACACCGGTGATGATGGAGATCATGTTTGTGCTTGAAGATGGAGATCGGAAGCACAAGAAGAAAGGCCATATCATATCACATATTATGAATTGCATGTGATGTTAATACTTTTATGCATCTTGTATTGCTTAGTTCACGACGGTAGCATTATAAGATGATCCCTCAAGCACACAAATTTCAAGTTTTAAAGCGTTCATCCTTAGTAAGCACCGTTGCTAAAGCTCGTTGTTTCGAAGCACCACGTGATGATCGGGTGTGTTAGATTCTGCGAGTGTATACAATGTGAGCAAGCCAGATTTGCTCATGCAGAAGATAAGGTTTGATCTTGACGAGCCTAGCATGTACAGACATGGTCTCGGAACACGGATCACCGAAAGGTAAAGCATGAGTCATATAGTAGATATGTCACATCCCAAATTTTAGATGGTTCTGCATATCATTCATATCATTGCATCATGTTCTTCCATGCAAAACCATCGATTGAAATGATTCGACAAAACGCTATTTTCAAAACCCTACTTTACTTTACTAAAATGCTCCTGCGGGAGAGTATACTAGGACTTGTGTCTTCCACCCTTGTAGACTAGTGGTTTCACTTACCACATGACCCTAGGTTGATCCCCTGGATTTTACAAAAAATTAGGAACAAGAATCGCCCAATTCGGAGTTCGTATGAAGAAGTTACGGAGGAATTACTAAATAGGGAATTGGAAAAAGAAAAGAACAAAAAAAAGGGGCAGCGCAGCCTGCTGGGCCGGCCAGCCCAGCTGCAGCCAGCAGCCCGCCAGCGTGCCGCCCGCGCAGCGCGTAGCAAGGCGCCGCCCGCGCCAGCCGCCAGCCGCTGACGAGCGGGGCCCGCCCATCGGCCGCCTCCTGTCACCGCCACGCGGGGCCCGCCTGTCAGCCGAGTTCATCTCGAGCTCCAACTACTAGCAGATTTTTCTCGCGGAATTCCCGTGTCGTTTCCGAACCGATTTCAACAAATTTTTTTTGCCTATAACGATCTCCTCGAGCCCCTCTTCCAAACCCCCTACCTAATTGCAACCGAGACGCCCTAAATCTCCGGCGATTTCTCGTCGGAGTTCGAGCCGCCGCCGCCATTAGCTCAGGTGAGCGCCGCCCTCACCTCGCCGCGCCGCTGTCGCCCTGCCCGCGCGCGCCGCCCGCGACCTCGCCGCACCCCCGCCTGACCGCCGCCCTCTCCTCCCTGCAGGCCGCCGCCTGCCGACGCCGAGCCGCCAAGCCGCCGACGCCGACCCTCGCCGGCGACCACGCGCGCCCGCCGCCGCCTCTCCGCGCCGACCCTGCCCGTGCCTGCCGCCCCTTCTCCGCGCCGACACCGTCGCCGACCCGACGCCACGCCACCGCCGCCCTCCGGTGAGTCTCCGCCGCCGCCTCTCCCTGGCCGCCGATCTCCGATCCAACGACCCAGATTTGGGCGTGGACTAGTCAGACCCCACGGTTGACTGGTCAACAGCCAGTCAACCCGCGCTGAGTCAGCAGGGAATATTCCCAGAATATTCCCTTTTATTTTAAATCTATTTGGAAATTGCAGAAATTTGTAGAATCTTGTAAATTGCGTAGAAATTAATCATCTGGGCCAAAAATTGCAAATAAAATATGTGTAGATTCAGTAAGTCGTGTAGAATCTTGTTGTACCATTGTTTCACACTTTTGCAGCAAGATTTTGTCCAGATTAATTAAATGAGTTAATGCCCTTTTTAGAGTAATTAATTCGTGGAAAAAGATCTGTAACTCCAAAAATTGCAAATAATATGTCCCTGGATTCAGTAGAACAAGGGGAATCTCAAAGTGAATTAAAAAGATAGGCTTACGGTAAAAACATTTGCAGAAACTTTTTAGAGGCTTTCTGCAGTATTTTAATTACTCAGGGAGTTTTATAATTTCCTTTTGAGTAATTCCAATTGGTACTATTCCTAAATAGCAATGCCTATACAGTAGAATTTTGCCCAAGATTTTACAAACAGTATGTTAACAGTAGTGAATTATTTGGTTTCTAGCTCTAGATTTGAGCATTATATTTTGCATAATAGTTTTCCTTGCGCTAAAACTATTTTCCATGCATGCAATCAGTAGCTTTACTAAATAGTATTATGTGGTGCTGCTGTAGCATCAATCCACTTGTCATGCATGCATTCATACATCATCTTTGTTGCATATGCTTGTGGATTGTTTGTTTATGATTGCAATTGTATCGTGTAGATTGTGACGAGTGCAACGCTTGCTCGTGTGTGGATTGTTCTTCCGACCGCTACAACCAAGGCAAGTAGATGCTATTTTGTTCATGATATTGTCCTACTATTTTCTATGCATTGTCGTGTATTTTGTAGACGCATGTGTAGGATGATACTATCGCTATGCTATGTCCTATTATGTGGTAGGGCTTTCCTTGTAGATGAACCACCGTTGGTAGATGTGCTTAGCCATGCTATGATGAACGAGGGCTGGGTTACATCACTAAAAGTTGTTTATAAATGTGTTGGTTTGCGAAAACTAAAACAACATAATCAATGAATCTCCTGGGTGTGATGGGATTGATAAATTTTGGTGGTTTCATTGCGGAAAGGCACCCAGGTATCAAGAGAAAATGATTGGCTTCTTTATTCTGTAGCTTACGTGTACAACCATGTGCCAATAATGGAATGGGCGGTTGGTTGGACTTAGTAGGTTGTGGTAACTCGAACCCGCGTATCTAGAGATGTAGAATTTTGGTAGGTTAGACCGGTGCGCGTAGGGATTGGGGAGCTACTTCCCGAAAAGTCTCTTCTTGGACTTCTCCCTATCATCACCCATAATGAGAGTGATGGTACGAGTTGGGCTAGCCAAGTCACATGGATAAAGTGTACTAACCCCTGCAGGGTGTGTAATCTAATCGATTAGCCGTGTCCCCGGTTATGGACATCTGAGTTGCTTGATATTGATTCCATGACATGTTTCTCGCTCATTCAAATTTCATAATTGCTTTAATGTTGTTGGGTTAACTTGATTGGGATCTTTTCAAAGAAAATCAAAAACTGTTTATGAAAGTAGGACAAAAGTATTTGCAAATGCAAGCCAGACACAGCTCCAATTGCCAAATATGCATATAGATGTTAGCACTATTGTCTCTTTTACTAGCTCTACTTGCCATACATTCCATGTATTGACCCTTCGGGGCTGCTACGTTTCATGTTGCAGGATATTCCGATTCTGAGTAATCGATATAGGCCACGGTACTCCACTCGGCACTTGTTCACTTGTGGGCAATTTGAAGAATGGAGGATTTGCTTTATTACCTGAATAATTTGAGCTAGCCTTGGGCTAAGCTTTTATTGTAATAATGGTACTCTGGATCTTCGTTATTTATGATACACGGATATTTTGCTATGTTATTCATCTTATTCTATTATGGGCTAATGAACCGATCCAGGGATTGGCATGTCACATAGAAGCCACGGTCTTCTCAGAACCGTGGTGTTACAAGATGGTATCAGAGCCCGTGTGTCGACTGTAGGATCGTGACCTAGGATTGGATTAGGAAGCCATATAATTATTAAAGCTTATATTAACTCTGTCTTTCACCTTATGCCTTTCACTCTCGTAAATTCTTACCATATTCTATTCTCACACTTTCCTCTTTTAATTGATAGATGGGAGAAGTCAGGACTGAGTATGCAACCATGGAGTCACCAAGGCCCTTTGCAAGACAGTTAGCACAGCTCTCGCAGTCATTGGGATTGCCACTGCCCATGTTCAAGGGAAGAAGGCTGTACACCTATGGATATGGTGAGGATGCATGGGAGATCACTACCTTCATATTCAGGGATGCGCCTTGCCAAACCCTGTACATCTGATCTACACCAAGACATACTGCAACTGGGGACTTGGAATCAACTTGGCCATACATGAAGCCCTGTCTCGCCAGTGCCATCATGTCCGACACCTACTGCCAGCAGATTCACCCTACCGTGACTATGGGAGGCGTGATGAAGATGGGCACATTGTGGTTACCCCGGGCGACAGGAACAACATGCCGCCCCGTCGGAGGCACATAGAGGACATGGAAAGGGAGAATGGAGCTCTAGCTGAGAAAGTGATGATGGTAAAGGAGATTGCAGATTTTGCCAGCAATGGTATGGTGGTCCAAGGACAGGAGATTGACACCTTGCATGAAGCTGTGGGAGTTCTGGAGAATGCCCTGATAGCCAGAGATGCAACCATAGCTCATCTTCATGGTACTGTGCAGGATAACACCCAGAACATACAACAGTTGCAAGGGACCGTCCAGGAAAGGGATCAAACTATTGAAGCTATGACAGCCCAGATTGCCGCTCTCCAAGCACAGCTGAATCCACCCTCTGATGATGATGATGGAGATGGTGGCAACAATGATGATGATGATGACAGTGGGAACGATGATGATGATGAGGACGAGGATGATGATGATGGAGACGACGATGGTGGAGGATATGAAGTTGTTGCAGTTGCAGCTGAAAGTGAAGAAGAAGAAGAGGAGGATCCAGAAGAGGTGGAGTTTGAGATTTCAAGTGATGACTCAGGAGAAGTGTACACTCCGCCGCCATGGTTGAACCGTGGACAGAAGCGTCAACGTATGAGTGCAAGGACCTACCGCAACCTCTTCAAGAAGTAGATAGAAGTCCACCAATTAGTCGTCGTTAGGTAAAATCGTTAGGATTAGTCTCGATCGATGTGAAACTTAATTACTGTAAGTTTAAGAGTGTTTAGTTGCTTATTTGTGTACTCCAATATTCCAGGAATTATTTGTGCGAATTTTATGAAAGATTTATGGCAAGTTTGGTTAATATCTGTGTTATTTTCGCTGTAGTTTTCTGCTGATACAGCAGTACTGTACGATTTTTCATATTTTACTGGTATCTGGGAAAAATCTGAAAAAATAGGGCTGGTGCGAAACTCTCTGTACTGTATGTGCAAAAATCAGCTAAAATTCTTAACGAGTCTAAGTCAGGTAGAATTCGTGAACACTGCTGGACTGTTCTGGCAGATTGCTGTTTTGTTGCGTAGTTGATCAACTGTTTAGTTAACCATTGCCAACTCTTGTAAAACTATTTCAGTAGGTATATACTGCTAGGATAACCCCTAGGATGTTGCTAGACCACTTGTTTGTTGATGTGTTGCTTGCTTGAGATTGTCTGCTATTGTTTGTTGTTGTTTGATCATAATGCATGGGTACAATCCTATTATCGTAGTTGATTCTTTCTAAGCTTACCTGTGCTGAACCGCAGATGCCTCCCCGCCGTCAACCCACTGAGTTGGAGCAGCTCATGGCAGCTCAGGCACAGCTGACCCAAGTTATGACCCAGTTCATGGAAGCTCAGAACAACAACAATGGGAACAACCAGCCTCAGGGAGATGCTCTCACCAGATTTCTGAGGCTAAGGCCAGCTAAGTTCTCTACTGCAACGGAACCAATGGTTGCTCTCGACTGGTTGCGGTCAGTCAACAAGGATCTGGTAACTGTTGGATGCACTGATGCTAAGAAGGTGAGGTTTGCCGCTCACCTACTGGAGGGACCAGCCGCTTCTTGGTGGGACACTTTTCAGATCACCCACCCACTGGACACTGTGACTTGGGCAATGTTTGAGGAAGGTTTCAAGACCAACCATGTGTCTTCAGGTGTTCTGAGCCTGAAGAGGAAGGAGTTTCGTAACTTGCGCCAAACCAATCGCACCGTGGCTGAGTACATTGAGGAGTTCAACAACCTGTCCCGTTATGCACCTGAGGATGTTGACACTGATGCAAAAAGGAGGGAGAGATTCCTGGATGGCCTTAGTGATGAGATTTCAGTGCAGCTATTGGTGGTTTATTGCCCCACTTTCCAGGAGCTTATGGACAAGGCCAGGATCTTGGAAGGGAAGCACAAGCAGGTGGAAAGCCGCAAGAGGAAGAGCAACAATCACCACTCTGGTTCACATCACAAGTCTCGCACTTCATATGATGGATACTCCAAGCATGGAGGGAGTGACCATGGGAGACATGACTGCCACCACCATGGAGGCGATGGACATCGCCATGACAACCACAAGAGCAGCCACCACAGCCACAAGGGAGGACACTCTCACCATTCTGGAGGACACGGTGGACATGACCGCAACCGTGATCGCAGCTTTGTGAAGAAGGATCTGAGTGAGGTGACATTCTTCAAGTGTGGCCAGAAGGGGCATTATGCTGACAACTATCCAGAGAGGAAGGGACTGAAGCCAACCAACAACCAGAAGGCCACAGTGAACCACATGAATGTGGAGGAGATCCCAGATGAGCCTGACCTTGTGATTGGTAAGTTCCCAATCAACACTCACCCTGCACTTATACTTTTTGATACTGGTGCATCGCATTCATTCATATCAAGGGCATTTGTGGATAAGTATAAGCTACCTACTGAGTCTATGAAAGAGTCTATTAGAGTGAGTTCACCTGGAGGAGATATGATAGCTAGTGCGGGATGCCGCGACTTAACTGTGAGAATTGGAACACACAACTTCATTGCACATCTGGTAGTGTTGGAATCGCAAGGGTTAGATGTTATATGGGTATGGATTGGATGTCTATGCATGGGGGACACATAGATTGTGCATAGCGAGCTGTTTCACTCAAAACGCCGGATGGTAAGAGAATTAGGTTCAAGTCGGCTGTGCGACCGGGAAGGTGTAAGCTGAGTTCTCTTAAGGGGGTTAGCATGGATACTGTGCCTGTGATTAGGGATTACCCCGACGTGTTTCCGGAAGAGCTGCCAGGAATGCCACCTGACAGGGAAGTGGAGTTTCTCATCGACCTGATGCCTGGAACAGGACCTATAGCAAAGAGACCATATAAGATGGATGTGGATGAGCTGAAGGAATTGAAGAAGCAGCTGAAAGAGCAGTTGGACAAGGGATTCATTCAGCCTAGTTCGTCGTCATGGGGTGCACCTGTTCTGTTTGTGGAGAAGAAAGACAGCAGCAAGAGATTAGTGGTGGACTATCGCTCGCTGAATGAAGTAACCATTAAGAACAAGTACCCTCTGCCGAACATAAATGATTTGTTTGATCAACTGGAAGGAGCAAAGGTGTTTAGCAAGATTGACCTGCGATCGGGCTACTTCCAATTGAAGATCCGGGAGGAGGACATACCAAAAACCGCTTTCACCACTAGGTATGGTTTATATGAGTATACAGTTATGTCTTTTGGACTAACGAATGCCCCGGCATATTTCATGACCATGATGAACAAGGTATTTATGGAGTACTTGGACAAGTTCGTGGTGGTGTTCATTGATGACATACTGATATATTCCAAGGATGATGCCGAGCATGAGAAACATCTGCGACTGATTATGGAGAAGCTGAGGGAACACAAGCTGTATGCCAAATTCAGCAAGTGTGAATTCTGGCTTAACACTGTTGGATTTCTTGGACACGTAGTGTCAGGAGAAGGAGTCGCTGTTGATCCAAGCAAAGTGACTGCAGTAACTGAGTGGGAAGCACCCAAGAATGCGGGAGATATTCGAAGCTTTTTAGGACTTGCTGGATATTACAGGAGATTCATTGAAAACTTCTCCAAGATTGCTAAGCCAATGACAGAACTTCTGAAGAAGGAGAGGAAGTTTGAATGGACGGATGGGTGTGAAGCCAGCTTTCAGGAACTGAAGCGTCGACTAGTGACTGCACCTGTTCTGTGTTTACCAGACCTTCAGAAGGATTTACAAGTGTACTGTGATGCTTCTCGACAAGGACTTGGGAGTGTGCTGATGCAAGATGGGAGAGTAGTGTCATATGCCTCGCGGCAACTTAAGCACCATGAGCGGAATTACCCCACACATGACTTGGAGTTAGCGTCAGTGGTTCATGCGCTCAAGGTATGGAGGCACTACCTGATGGGGAAACACTGTGATGTGTACACCGACCACAAGAGCCTGAAGTACATATTTACACAGAAGGAACTGAATATGAGGCAAAGGAGATGGTTGGAACTTATCAAGGAATATGATATGAATCTGCAATACCACCTAGGAAAGGCCAATGTAGTAGCAGATGCTCTGAGCCGGAAGGTTTACGCCAATGGACTGACAATTGGGGAATTGCCCAAGGATTTGTGCAAGCAATTCAAGGACCTTAGACTGGAAGTAGTGTCTGAAGGATACTTGGATACAATGGAAGTCCAACCGACGCTACATGGCAGGATCAGGAAGGCTCAGGTAGGAGACAAGGAAATAGAGGAGATAAAGGAAAAGATGAAGGAAAATCGGGAAAAGGATATTCGCGAGGATGAGCATGGTACCTTGTGGTATGGAGATCGTTTGTGTGTGCCCAGCGACCCGAAGATAAGGGAGTTGATTCTGCAGGAGGCTCATAACTCGCCATACTCCATACATCCGGGCAACACCAAGATGTATATGGATTTGAAGAGTAGATTTTGGTAGAACAACATGATGGGAGACATCGCCAAGCATATTGCCCTATGTGATGTGTGTAGCCGAGTGAAGGCGGAACACCAAAAGCCAGCAGGATTGCTACAACCATTGCCCGTGCCAGATTGGAAGTGGGATAGAGTGGGAATGGATTTTATCACAGGATTGCCCAGGACCAGGTCAGGATATGATTCCATTTGGGTAGTGGTCGAACATTTGACCAAGGTAGCCCACTTTATACCGGTGAAGACGACCTATACGAGTGCAAAGTTGGCCAAGATCTATATGGACAGAATTGTGTGCCTACATGGAGTTCCCAAGAGCATCGTATCGGATAGAGGCACCCAATTTACCTCACACTTCTGGCGCCAGCTGCACGAGTCACTTGGGACTAGATTGGAGTTTAGCACAGCGTTTCACCCATAGACTGATGGACAGACCGAGAGGGTGAATCAGATTTTGGAGGACATGCTGAGAGCTTGCTCTTTGGCTCATGGTTCTAGTTGGGATGAGAATTTGTCGTATGCTGAGTTTTCCTACAACAACAGCTATCAAACCAGCATCAAGATGTCACCGTTTGATGTACTGTATGGGAAACGGTGCCGGACACCATTGCTATGGGATGGAGTAGGAGAACATCAGTTGTTTGGACCTGATTTGATCAAGGATGCTGAGGAGAAGGTCGCCTTGATTAGGGACAGGTTGAAGGTAGCACAATCAAGGCAGAAGAGCTACGCTGACGCCAAGCGCAAGGAAGTGGTGTATGAGATAGGTGATAGAGCATACCTCAGAGTGTCGCCACTTCGTGGAATCAAGAGATTTGGAATTAAGGGTAAGCTGGCACCTCGGTTTATCGGACCGTATCGGGTCTTAGCACGCAAGGGAGAAGTTGCTTATCAGTTGGAGTTGCCAGAGGCTCTGTCCGCTGTTCACAACGTGTTCCACGTATCCCAGCTGAAGAAGTGCCATCCGGAGATGGTGGATACACCATTGAGAGACACTGTGCCACTAGAGGAGGTTCAGCTTGAGAATGACTTGACCTATGAGGAGAAGCCGGTCAAGATTCTGGAGACAGCGGAGAGGATTACCCGTACCAAGACGATCAGGTTTCGCAAGGTGCAATGGAGCCACCACACTGAATAGGAAGCCACTTGGGAGCGTGAGGATGACATCCGAGAGGACTACCCACACCTTGCTAGCCTTGCCGAATCTCGGGGACGAGATTCATCTTAAGGGGGTTAGTCTTGTCACATCCCAAATTTTAGATTTGGTTCTACATATCATTCATATCATTGCATCATGTTCTTCCATGCAAAACCATCGATTGAAATGATTCGACAAAACGCTATTTTCAAAACCCTACTTTACTTTACTAAAATGCTCCTACGGGAGAGTATACTAGGACTTGTGTCTTCCACCCTTGTAGACTAGTGGTTTCACTTACCACATGACCCTAGGTTGATCCCCTAGATTTTACAAAAATTTAGGAACAAGAATCGCCCAATTCGGAGTTCGTATGAAGAAGTTACGGAGGAATTACTAAATAAGGAATTGGAAAAAGAAAAGAACAAAAAAAGGGGCAGCGCAGCCTGCTGGGCCGGCCAGCCCAGCTGCAGCCAGCAACCCGCCAGCGTGCTGCCCGCGCAGCGCATAGCAAGGCGCCGCCGCGCCAGCCGCCAGCCGCTGACGAGCGGGACCCGCCCTTCGGCCGCCTCCTGTCACCGCCACGCGGGGCCCGCCTGTCAGCCGAGTTCATCTCGAGCTCCAACTACTAGCAGATTTTTCTCGCGGGATTCCCGTGTCATTTTCGAACCGATTTCAACAATTTTTTTGCCTATAACGATCTCCTCGAGCCCCTCTTCCAAACCCCCTACCTAATTGCAACCGAGACGCCCTAAATCTCCGGCGATTTCTCGCCGGAGTTCGAGCCACCGCCGCCATTAGCTCAGGTGAGCGCTGCCCTCACCTCGCCGCGCCGCCGTCGCCCCGCCCGCGCGCGCCGCTCGCGACCTCGCCGCACCCCCGCCTGACCGCCGCCCTCTCCTCCCTGCAGGCTGCCGCCCGCCGACGCCGAGCCGCCAAGCCGCCGACGCCGACCCTCGCCGGCGACCACGCGCGCGCCCGCCGCCGCCTCTCCGCGCCGACCTCGCCCGTGCCTGCCGCCCCCTCTCCGCGCCGACACCGCCGCCGACCCGACGCCACGCCACCGCCGCCGGACCATCGCCCTCCGGTGAGTCTCCGCCGCCGCCTCTCCCTGGCCGCCGATCTCCGATCGAACGGCCCAGATTTTGGCGTGGACTAGTCAGACCCCGCGGTTGACTGGTCAACAGCCAGTCAACCCGCGCTGAGTCAGCGCTGAGTCAGCAGGGAATATTCCCAGAATATTGCAAATCGATTTGGAAATTGCAGAAATTTGTAGAATCTTGTAAATTGCGTAGAAATTAATCATCTGGGCCAAAAATTGCAAATAAAATATGTGTAGATTCAGTAAGTCGTGTAGAATCTTGCTGTACTTTTGTTTCACACTTTTGCAGCAAGATTTTGTCCAGATTAATTAAATGAGTTAATGCCCTTTTTCGAGTAATTAATTCATGGAAAAAGATCTGTAACTCCAAAAATTGCAAATAATATGTCCCTGGATTCAGTAGAACAAGGGGAATCTCAAAGTGAATTGAAAAGATAGGCTTACAGTAAAAACATTTGCAGAAACTGTTTAGAGGATTTCTGCAGTATTTTAATTACTCAGGGAGTTTTCTAATTCCTTTTGAGTAATTCCAATTGGTACTATTCCTAAATAGCAATGACTATACAGTAGAATTTTGCCCAAGATTTTACAAACAGTATGTTAACAATAGTGAATTATTTGGTTTCTAGCTCTAGATTTGAGCATTATATTTTGCATAATAGTTTTCCTTGCGCTAAAACTATTTTCCATGCATGCAATCAGTAGCTTTACTAAATAGTATTATGTGGTGCTGCTGTAGCATCAATCCACTTGTCATGCATGCATTCATACATCATCTTTGTTGCATATGCTTGTGGATTGTTTGTTTATGATTGCAATTGTATCGTGTAGATTGTGACGAGTGCAACGCTTGCTCGTGTGTGGATTGTTCTTCCGACCGCTACAACCAAGGCAAGTAGATGCTATTTTGTTCATGATATTGTCCTACTATTTTCTATGCATTGTCGTGTATTTTGTAGACGCATGTGTAGGATGATACTATCGCTATGCTATGTCCTATTATGTGGTAGGGCTTTCCTTGTAGATGAACCACCGTTGGTAGATGTGCTTAGCCATTCTATGATGAACGAGGGCTGGGTTACATCACTGAAAGTTGTTTATAAATGTGTTGGTTTAAGAAAACTAAAACAACATAATCAATGAATCTCCTGGGTGTGATGGGATTGATAAATTTTGGTGGTTTCATTGCGGAAAGGCACCCAGGTATCAAGAGAAAATGATTGGCTTCTTTATTCTGTAGCTTACGTGTACAACCATGTGCCAATAATGGAATGGACGGTTGGTTGGACTTAGTAGGTTGTGGTAACTCGAACCCGCGTATCCAGAGATGTAGAATTTTGGTAGGTTGGACCGGTGCGCGTCGGGATTGGGGAGCTACTTCCCGAACAGTCTCTTCTTGGACTTCTCCCTATCATCACCCATAATGAGAGTGATGGTACGAGCTGGGCTGGCCAAGTCACATGGGTAAAGTGTACTAACCCCTGCAGGGTGTGTAATCTAATCGATTAGCCGTGTCCCCGGTTATGGACATCTGAGTTGCTTGATATTGATTCCATGACATGTTTCTCGCTCATTCAAATTTCATAATTGCTTTAATGTTGTTGGGTTAACTTAATTGGGATCTTTTCAAAGAAAATCAAAAACTGTTTATGAAAGTAGGACAAAAGTATTTGCAAATGCAAGCCAGACACAGCTCCAATTGCCAAATATGCATGTAGATGTTAGCACTATTGTCTCCTTTACTAGCTCTACTTGCCATACATTCCATGTATTGACCCTTCGGGGCTGCTATGTTTCATGTTGCAGGATATTCCTATTCTGAGTAATCGATATAGGCCACGGTACTCCACTCGGCACTTGTTCACTTGTGGGCAATTTGAAGAATGGAGGATTTGCTTTATTTATGTTGCTACCTGAATAATTTGAGCTAGCCTTGGGCTAAGCTTTTATTGTAATGTACTCTGGATCTTCGTTATTTATGATACACGGATATTTTGCTATGTTATTCATCTTATTCTATTGTGGGCCAATGAACCGATCCAGGGATTGGCATGTCACATAGAAGCCACGGTATTCTCAGAACCGTGGTGTTACAAGATATGATGAACATGTTGATTGTTCGCCATTGAAGCTACATCAACTCTCATGATGATCGGTTTTGATGTGGTGGATTTGGTTCGTGTGATCACTAAAACAATGTGAGGGATATTGTTTTGAGTGGGATTTCAACAGCAATATGATTAAAAGTTGAACACTATTTATCATAAATTAAATCAAAGTGAATTTGCATAGTTGTTGTAGTCATTGGCATCCGTTTACCACCTTGCGCTTAGTTATAATTGAGTTGATAGAACTATAGAATTCTGGTTAGTTACTTTACGAACTGGTATCGTATTGTTTTGAAGTGTTAATCTAAAGTTTAAAAGTCCCATTGCAAACTTTCAGTAAGTTTCGATTACTCCGTGAAATTTAATAGTTGGTATTAAATCAAGAGTAACAATTCCAGTGTTAGTATATAAGTATCATGTTTATCTTCATGATTCTTGATATTCAAAGGATTGTCTTAATATCAAGGTTATCTAGGATCTGAAAGAGTTGTTTCAGAAACCATGATGTGTGGAAGATATTGTGATATCTGAAACGAAGTTTTGGTTTCAAGATGGTAGAGTATAATATGGCAAAGGTCATGTTCTCATATTTGATGAGAATTTGCAAAAGGTTGGAGACACTAGTTGTCCTAAACCTCCAAAAGGTTTTGGAGAGCAACATTATACTCGCGATTCACCGTTATAAGCTAAAAGTAGCTTGATCATGGATAATTCCATGATAAAGGGTGAATATTTGATGTAGGTAAAATGTTTACTACACCAAGAGATTACTAAAGAAAGGAATTTGAAAGAACACCAAACATTTGATGATGGTAATCTACTTCAAAGTGCAACTCCAAAGACATTGGTATTTGACTATACACGCTTTGGACTATGTGTCATGTGTATGGCTCCACTATTGATGTTGATAGATTCTGTCAAACATAAAAGAAATACTGAAAGAGAATCTCATAAATATATGGCAGAAAAGAAAAGACTAGAATTGTTCAGTTTAGGTATATAAAGGATATACGTGTTATGGCTATATTCTTTGCTTATTAAACAAAGTGGTTCTTAAGTATTTGATATTGAATTTGTTGGGATGAATCGTCATTCAAAACAACAGAATTCATGAACTACAATGGCCTAAGTAACTAGCAAAAGAATATATGATGATGTTCATCGAGAACAAATAAAGGATTATTGTGTTGCTCGTTAAACATCAAAGCTTGCCTTCAAGATTTGTTTTATCAGGTATTATGAGAACAAAAGGGTTGTTCAAATAATTGCCGTAATCCACAAAAGATGGATGATTCACAAAACTCATTGGAGAAATCACATCCATAAAACTAGTGCTAAAAATGTCGAAAGACAAATTGATTGAAAGATCACTTAGGAAGTGACATCGCCGTTTAAATTATATTGGAAAGAAAACATGAAGAAACTCCATGTGTATGGAATTTTGGAGTCTTTTGATTTTTGATCAAATGACGCTTGTGAAACTTTCCTAGAGATAACTAAAACTCCGTCCATAGGCCAAAAGGGAACGAATGACTAGCTTATTGGAACTTTTACATATTGTTGTACGAAGTCCATTATGTGTAGTCAAGAGCGATGGATTTCAACTTCATATGCTTTCTCCGAAAATTTGAGTGAATATATGAATATTTACTTAATAAGGATGAAGTATGAAACATTTGAAAAGTTCAAAGACTTTCAAGATGAAGTGAAAAATCATTGTAACAAGAATATAAATAGTTTATGATAAGATCATAAAGGAAGATATTTGAGTTACAAGTTTAGCATAATACCTAAGATTTAAGGAATCGTTCCGTGGATTTGCATTTTTCGAAACACCATAAGAGTATGGAGCGTTCGAGATATGTAATTAAACCTTGTTTGACATGGTAAGATCAAAGGTGTAATTCATAAAACTGCCATTATATTTTAAAGATTAAAAGCTTTAGTGACTACCGTTTTTCCACTGAAAAGAGCTCCATCATAATCCCTTGAAATGACACCATATAAAGTTATGGTTTGGGATAAAACCCAAGTTGTCCTTTCTTAAACATTGGTATGCTACGCATAAGAAAGATGTTTGCAACGAAAGTCGGATGAACCTGTCTTTGTATGTTATTTCGAATAACTGTTAAGTATTCCTCCATAACACCAAAGACAAAAAGTGTTTGTCGCTTAGAACGTCAAGTTTCTTTGAGAAGGAATTTTTTCGTGAAAAGTTAAGTGGGAGGACAATAGAAATTTGATAAGGTTAAAAGAACCTTAGCTATATGTGCAGAGTTGTGCAGCGCCGAAAAGTGTTCCGGAGGCAGCAACAATGCTCATGGCTCACATACCTCAAAGGTTGTGGTTACGAAGGTCAAAGTTTCTATTGAAACAAGTAGGTCGGGTAAACAATCAAATACCAAGATTTGAGAGTTAAATCATTATTTGACAATAATGATCCGACTACATGCAAAGAAGCGATGATGGGCCCTAACTCCATCAAATGGCTTGAAGCCATAAAATCCGTGATAGTTCCATATACGAGAGATCAAACTTTGAACTTGAAAGACCCTCTGGAAAGGTACAAGACCTTACAGTCGTATTTGGATCTATAAAGAGATAGACATGGATGTTTCACATCTATGAAATAGTCGACATGTTGGGAAAGAGTTCACAATAATGTTCAAAGGTTGACTATGACAAGATCTGATCTTTCGTAGCGATATTTAGTCTAGACGGATTAATGTAGCAACCACGACATATAATTTTGTTATGTGTTGAATAAACAAAACAAGTTCTTCTAATAGAATGGTTACCAAGGACGTGTGCATGACACGGTCCATAGGGTTTTGTTAATTCAAAGGATGCTAAAAGCATATGCAAACTTCAATGGTTGAAGTAAGCATTGCGGAGTTGGAATCTTCACTATGATGAAACTGTTAGAGGAGTTTAAATTCGTCGGAGACAATGAAGATGCTTGCATTTTGCAAGAAATTAAGTGGGAGCGCTAAGACATGTTTCTAATACATTATGTGGAATACATATTGTTGATTGGAAATGATGTATCTTTCATTAACACATATTAAGAATTTCATCCCGATGAAAGACTTAGGCAAAACCCAAATATTTGTCTTCGATAGACGCTAATATGGTTGTGCCGAAAGTACATAGATGATGTATTGAATGAGTTCAATATAGAAACTACAAGAAAGGTTCTTGTCACATAGAAAGGATTGAATGAGTTCAATATTGATGATATATTAAAGTGTATTAACACTTGGTAAGTGAAACAAAGATTCAAGTATAGATTGATACTTGATGTATGAAATCACAAAAGGTATTTATATCAATCATACTGTGATATGTACAAATCCAGATATGTCCTATGCTCTAAATGTTATGAGCATATACCAGAATGATTCATAAGATGATCATTGGACGATAGTAAGGATATTCTTATGATCTTTTGGAAGAACTAAGAGTATATTATTTTGTAGAAGTGGCAAATAGATGGTTAGTTCATTGTAAAAGTATTACATTGATACTAATTTTGTCACAAGGTACAAATTAAGTTTATCTCAATCTAAACTAAGGGTGGCACAATATAATGGAAAGTAAGTTCCATAATGGATTTGGATGGGTTCCAAAGTTAAAACATTGTGACAGATACTACAACAAAAGGCTAAGTATATGACTACTATAATAGCAGCTAAAGAGGGCATTTGTGTCAAGTAGTTTGTTATCAAACTAGGTGTAGTTCACGGCGGGATAATACTATGAAGATATATTGTACAACAATATTATCAACATGTTTTAACCCCAAAGAACTAAAGGTCTCACCAAATGACCAAAATTATACAAAGCCATCTCATTAGAGAATGAGTGATGCGTAGAGACGCAAAGACATGCAATTACACACGGACCTGGAAGTGTCAGATCCGGAGATCAGTTGACCACTAGCAATCGTGTACATACAACACCGGAAAGCCATAGGTGTTGAATACACAATGGTTTGAAACTAGATTATTGACTCTAGTGCAAGTGGGAGACTATTGGAGATATGCCCAAGAGGCAATAATAAAAGTGGTTATTATCATATCTTTATACTTATGATAAATGTTTACATACCATGCTATAATTGTATTAACAGGAAACATTAATACTTGTGTGATTTGTAAACATAAAAGAGTCCCTAGTAATGCCTCTTGTTAAACTAGCTTGTTGGTTAATATATGATCATGGTTTCCTGATCATGAATATAGAGATGTTATTAACAACAGGGTCATATCATTAGGAGAATGATGTGATGTACATACTCCTATAGTTAAGCGTAGCATAAAGATCAAGTCATTT
This sequence comes from Avena sativa, assembly GCA_916181665.1. Classification (NCBI taxonomy): domain Eukaryota; kingdom Viridiplantae; phylum Streptophyta; class Magnoliopsida; order Poales; family Poaceae; genus Avena; species Avena sativa. The sequence continues at coordinate 129,593,997 of OV702283.1, read as the reverse complement.
AATATAGTTCATTTGCTATAAGCTTTCTGATACATAGTAACCTAATTCCTTCGACCATGAGATCATGTTAATCACCATCTCCGGAAGGATGCTTTGATGACATCAAACACCACACCGTAACTGGGTGGCTATAAAGGTGGCATTGAGTGTTCGGAAAGTATGGGTTGAGGCTCATGGATCAAGAGTGGGATTTGTCCATCCATATGACGGATAGATATACTCTGGGCCCTCTCGGTGGAATGTCATCCAATTAGCTTACAAGCATGTGACTGGCTCACAAGGGATCACATACCACGGGAACGAGAAAAGAGTACTTATCGGTAACAAGGTTGAACTAGGTATGCAGAGATACCGACGATCAAAACCTCGGATAAGTAAACTATCGTGAGACAAAGGGAATTGGTATCGTATGTAAGTGGTTCATTCGATTGCAAAGTAATCGTAGAAATATGTGGGAGCCATATGAATTTCCAGATTCCTCTATTGGTTATTGATCGGAGAAGTGTCTCGATCATGTCCGCATAATTCACGAACCGTAGGGAGACACACTTAAGGATTCGATGTTGTTGAGTAGTTATGGAATGATGAGTAAGAGACCGAATGTTGTTCGGAGTCTCGGATGGGATACGGTGAAAGAACATGTTGGGCCCCCATGTGTGGTTTTGGTAATCAATGACAATCTTTATGGACTAATGTGTGGATTAAGTTATACTTGTAGGATTTGTCCATTGGCATCGCTTGGAGCATGTGTTGGCCTCAAGGTCGATGAAATGCAAAGAAGATTTGTTGGGCAAGCTCAATATGCGAGGTCGATGATAAAGAATTAAGGAAGGCGTTCCATCTTGAGAAATGCAAGATCGTCTACATCGAGCTCAAGTGGAATGCTCAAGGCAAAGGTATAATATTGATAGGTTTTCCCTTTTGCCGGTCTCACGTTGTGTGTGTGAGACCGGGTTTAGGATAGATAACCGTACTATCAAGAGGGGCTCTCATATGAGTAATTCGGTCACATCGTTCGGAGAAAGCTCAAACCTTACTTTGTATACTTGCATCATCATATTTGGTTGTTATCTGGTCTTATCCATGTGATGATATAGATCTTGTGGTAATCTCCATAACAAGCTCTTGTTCATCTAAATCGGATCTCCTATTTATATCTTGTTGCGATTTTGATTTATGCGGCTTTTCGGTTTCTCACCAAGTGAGGTATATCACATTATTCTACTTGATACTTTCTCACTTGGTGATAATCAATATTACCACTTTTTATTGGAAATCCCTTGTCGCCTTCTATCCAACGCAATTTGAATCGGGTCAATCGGAGCTTCCAATCAAAAGTTATCGCGGTTTGAATATTTGTCGTTTTAAATAAAAAAGAAAAAGAAAAACTGGGGCGAGCAGTACTACCGCAGCCCAGTACCGCTCGGGCCTGGCGCGCACATCCCATTCTCAGTTTGGCCCGGCACCCACTTCCGGTCCTACCGGACCGGCCCGGTAGTACCGCCCGGTTGGGCCGGTACTACCGGCCGGTCCAGTTTTTTCCAGCCCAGATTTTTTTCTAAGATCCAGATCTAACTGCCGCTGCCTCGCGAGTGCGCATGCCCGCGTTGACCACCGCCGCTGCCTGGGCCCGTGCGCTGCGCGCGCTCGCGTGTGCTGCGCTGGCAGCTGGCCCCGCCTAGCCCCACCGCACGCTGCGCCGCTGGCGCTGCCCGCTGCTGCATGCGTTGCTGCCGCACTGCTGCCGCGCTGCCTGCTGCATGCTCGCATGCGCCTGCACGCCTGCCCCCGCGTGGGCCCGTGCAGCTGCTGCTGCCGCTGTACCTGCTGGCCCTGCTGTGGCCCCAAGCTGGCTCCATGCGCTGCCGCGCGCTTGCTACTGCGCTGCTTCGCTGCTGGCATGCATGCGCGATGCTGCTGCTGTGGCCCGCGTTGACCAGCGCACCTGCTAGATTCTTCTGATTTCCGCGCTTGCTGTGTGGTTTTTCGGTCCGGTAGTACCGGTCCGGTAGTACCGGTCCGTTCCGGTATTACCGGTCTTGACTGAAATCGTGTCCCAACGGCTAGATTTTCTGGGGCCCTTATTTAAGGCTTTGCCCGTTTTCAGTTTAGATAGCTCCTTTATTATCTATTAGGCTAAACTTTGTCCACACTTGCTCTAGATCTTGAAGCTTGCCTAATCTTTTCCCTCCGATGATTCTTGCCCATATTTGAGTGGAAAAGAGAGGAGATCTAGCCCCACGTTTTGACCTAACCGATTCATCTCTTTGTGAGTGTATCTTTGGGGATCTAGATTTTGGGGGATTTTGTGTCTCTCTTTGATTCCTCCTCTTTTGTTCCCCCAATAGCTTTAGTAGCTTTGTTGGAACTTGAGAGTGAGGGATTTGAGCTCCTTTGTGATGTTCTTGCCATTTGCATTTGGTGCATCGGTTTGAATTCTCCTCGAAGGATTTGATTTGAGTTGCTCATTGGAGCTTGTCCCTCTTGGGTTCTTGGAACCCTAGACGGTTTGTGGCCTTGGTGGCATTGTGGACTTTTGTGGCGTTTGTTGGGAGCCTCCAATTAAGTTGTGGAGAAGTGCCCCAACCTTGTGAGAGGTTCCGGTTGCCACCGACAAGTGCACCGATAGTGGAAGCGTGGATCGATCCCATTGGGGTGAGATTCACCGGAGAATAAGGGAGGCCTTTTGTGGCGTTGGTGGTTTGATACCACCCCCTCTCCAAACGAGACGTACTCCATGTTGGGAGGAACTCGGTAAAATATCGGTGTCCCTGCGTGCCTCGGTTATCTCTATACCCGAGCTCTTTACTTATGCACTTTACATTGTGATAGCCTTCGTGCTTGAAGTAATATATATCTTGCTATCACTTTGTTGCTTGTCTTGCTTAGCATAAGTTGTTGGTGCACATAGGTAAACCTTAGTTGTTTCTAGGTTGTGCTTTACAAAGTAAACACTAGTTTTATTCCGCCTTTGTTGATCCACTCTAGGAAAAGTTTTAATCGCCTATTCACCCCCTCTAGGCGACATCCGTATCCTTTCATCCGGGATATCACGAGGAGATCCGAAATGGTCCGGAGAATAAGATTCATATAAGGAAAGTCCTGTTTCGGGGTTGGATAATGGTTCCGGTGTTTTCATCGGGAATGTTCTAGAAGGTTCCGGAAGGTCCGGCACTCCGGAGGGGAAGGGTGCATGAATGTGTCATAACAAGTTGGAATGGTTTCATCATGTACTAGGTGTCATCTCTGAGCAAAATAAAGGGATAAATCAAATCCTAGTGTGAAAAGTCAAACGCCAATTTGAAAAGTCAAACGACAAGTTTGCTTAGTGGAGGGAGAGTAGGAAACCTACTTGGGGAGGAAGTCCCACTCCCTCCACCTGCCGGCCAAGGACGAGGAGTTGGAGGAGGACTCCCTCCTCCTAGGCGCCTCCCTCCCACCTATAAAAGAAGGGGCAGGGGTGCCCCCTCTACCTACACCTCTCACACCCCAAACCCTAACCCCAAGTCGCCGGCCACCTCCAGTGCAGCTGCCGCCTAGGGCATCCTCTAAGTCGCCGAGTTAGGGTTTCCCCAAACCCTAGCCACCGGCCAAGCTCTCCCTTGGTGCCTCTAAACCCTAGATCGCCAAGGCCCTCTCTCATAGTCCACCATACTCGCTTCGGCTTAAGGCGAAGCCCTGCGAGATCTCCCCTCTACTTCCGGTACCACGCCGTCGTGCTGCCGGAATCACGAGGAGAGTGCTACAACCTCCGCTGCCTGCTGGAACAAGGGAGAGGAAGGTCTTCATCGAGTACCGAACGTGTGACCGACTGCGGGAGCGCTGCCGGAACGCAGCGCCGGAAGGATCGTCTACGCGATCTTGAGATCGGCAAGTGTACGACTACATCACCCACGAGAATCTGCGCTCGTTAACCGCTTTGGAATCTTCGAGGGTGAGTTCCTCTATCGACTCGTTGCTACAATCTAGTAGATAGATCTTGGCTTGTTTGTGTGCATGCGGTAGAAATTTTTTGTTTTCCATGCTACGAACCCCTACAAGGCTGTGATAGGTCACTTAAACGAAGCGGTACACGTTGATCTGATCCGTGCGATGTTAGTTAGATCCCACGGCTCATGTTGATGATCCGCGCGAAACAGTATCGACCGGTAAGATTAAGACATGTGGCCAGACCTTCCTGTTCAAAATTCCAGAAAATGTTTTTAGACGTTTAAACTTACAAAAATCATAACTTTTGATATTTTTGTCCAACACTTGCAAATTTGGTGTCCATGGATTTAGGAAAATGAGTACTTTGCACTTATGGCATTAGTTTGGTCATTTGGTTCTGAAAACTTAGGTTTTTATGCAGAGACATGTTTAAGACTATTTTGGTTATAAAAATTGTTCTAAAAAATATTTTTGAGTAAATTCTTTTGCAAATGGTTTTGTTTTGAACCCTCTAACCATAAAAACTAACATTTGAATTTAAATATATTTTGTTGACACTAGGAATTATTCCTTTGAATAAAAGCTTTTCTAACAAAACAAAAAAGATTTGAATGACTTATTTTCACTAACTTGGTTTCAAATGGAATTTCCACCTTTAAAAATACTTGTAGGTGTTTTGAAATGTTTAGAACCTTTTTAGGAACATATTTTTCAATAAAATAATATTTTTGCATGCTTGCATGCATTTCTTTATTTATTGTTTTGTGTTGTTTTTTGTTTGAGTGCTAGTTTTGAGTGTGTGCCTTGCTTGATTGAATTGTAGTGAACTTTGAGGAGTGTGACAATTGCAAGATCAAGGAGAGTACCTAGATTATCTACTAAAAAGGCAAGTGATACTTTGGTCATCAAAATTCCTATCTTTTCAATAATGCAGTAGTGATATTTTTGTAGTATGCATGATAGGAATATTTTTTATATATTGCTATGTTATAGTAGATCCTATAGAATATATCTTGGTAGGAATATTCCTAAGTCAAGAGACAAGTTATGCTAGTAGGCTTAGCCTAGATATTAGAATACAAGGGTGGAATATTAATACTTTGATATTATGCAAAGTCTATGATTATGTTTTTGATTAATAAAACAACTATGTGAATGAATCACCTGGGTGGAATGGGAAGATTGGTTTGTGTTGAGTGGTTACACAAGGCCTATGTCTATGGTTTACCTTGTCTATCACACTTGTGGATGGCCACCTAGGAACAAACAGATTTGAGATGTTTTGTGTTGAGAAGCTTCTAGTGCAGCCACATGGAATATGGGCTCTGTGTTGACCAACTAGGTTGCAAGAACTCGGACAGACAGTGTCACATCCCAAGATTTTCCAAATCTTGTAATGAGAAAGTAAATGAATAAAATAAAACTTTGTTTGATTTTCAGGGCCAGAAGAAACTTTTTGAATTTAATTGGAACTTCAAACCAATTTGAATCAAATAAATCCTAAAGGGATTTAAAAAGATAAACTTTTATTAAAGGAAAATAAAAATAATTAAAATTACTGTTTTGGAAATCTTTTTATAAAAGGTTTTGGTTTTCAAAGAAATAGAAGTTTTATAAATAAATATTATTTTATAAAGCCAAATTAAAACATTGGCCAAGCTTTTAATTAAAACATTTTATTTTGAATAAAAAATAGTAAAGGTTTATTTAGATAAATTAATAAGGATTTAATATCCAAATTTATCTAAATAAAAGGTTTTACCAATTTAATTGAAACATCAAAACTAATTAAATTATTTAAAATAAGTTTTCCAAATATTTGATATTCACAAATAAAACCTACTAAAGTGTTTTGGCTTTATTTTAGATTTCAAAATAAATATCTCAATAAAACAAATCCTATTGGATTTAATAATGAAAGTCTATTATATTTAATTAATAATGGACACTAAAATAAAAGGTTATTTTGTTTAAACAAATTTCCAAGTATTCTATATTTCCCAAATAAAACCTACTGATTTGGTTTTGAAAATATTTAGGTTTCAAATAAAGATTTTATTAATAAAATCAAACTCTATTTGATTTAATAACTAAGGCCCATTTTATTTAATTATTAATGGACCCTAAAATAAAAGGTTATTCTGTTTTAAACAAGTTTCCCAAATATTCTTTATTTCCAAATAAAATATATTGATTGGTTTTGAAAATATTTGGATTTCAAATGAGGTTTTTATTAAATAAATCAAACCCTATTTGATTAAATAAATGAAGGTCCATTTTACTTATTTAATGAATGGATCCTAAAAATGAATAAATATATTATTTATATTTGGGATTTGGTTTATGTTGATAAACAGAACCAAAAACTCATTACAATTGTTTGAATTGTTTGAATGCTTGAATAGTTGAATGAAATTCAAAACAGAAAATAAATTTGGAAAAAGGAAAAAGTTTTCAGACAGAAAAAAATAGAGCAAACGACCTGGCCCAGCAGCTCCAGCCCAACAGCCCACCTAGCCCACCAGCCCCTCTCCCCCGAAGTGTTTCTTTCCAGTCAGAACTGCACCCACACAGAGGCTGATCGGTGGACCCAACTCCCTTTCCTTTCCTTCACTGCCAAGCGGACCCCACCCTCTCCTGTTCATCGTCCTCCCCGCAGCGACCCGTTCCTCCTCGTTCTGCCGTTGATTCCCCGGCTTAATTCGACTTAACGCCGCGTTTATTCCTCGCGGTGATCAAGCACCTTTAAACGCCATCGCATCCTCTCTCATTCCCCTATGTCTTCTCCCCAAAGCACGCCCCCAGGCCGCCTCAATTACTCTCCGAGCACCCTCTGTTCCGACGAAGTCCGGCGCCGATTCCGGCCAGCACACACCACCCCGAGCCTCCCTGAGCACGCTGACAACTTCCCCACTCCCAGACGCACCTCCCAGCACTCTTAGTTCGACCGCGGACGCTCCGAAGCATCGACTACGACAAGCTCCCGACGCCGCCGTGTTTGTCTTCTTCTCCGACGACGTCTCCCCGGTAAAACCGACCGCCCCTCCTCTTCTCTTTCATGCACGCGTCACCGCCTCGACCTTGCGCAGCTAACCTTGCCTTCTGCTTGCCTTGGCATAATCTGTAGCGTCGTCCTCGACCTCGACCGCGCGCGTCCGTCGCCAGAACTAACTCCGGCGAGGAATTCTGCCCGTCCCCGTGCGCCCCTCCACCAACCAGTACCACGTTGAGCATCAGCGAGCTTCGGCGAATCTGGTAAACCACCCCTCTGTTCCTCTAGCTTCCCGCATCGCCGGCACCATCATCATCTGAGCCGCGCCGCCGCGCGCCACCGTTGAGCGCCGCCCATTTTTGGCCAGGCAGTAGCAACCGCAGGATCTGAATCTGACGGATACGATAGAACGTTAGCGAAGGGGTAAGTGGTGATCCTGTGCCGCACGATTTAACTTAAATCCAACGGCTGTCGTCGCGTGATCCAGCCGAACCGGTACCATCCAACCAGAGTGTGCCGCGTGTCACCTATTCCGTTTAAAAACAGATTTGAAAACAGAATTATTTGCAAACTTCAAACCCCTGTAACTTTCAAACCACACGTCCAAAAATTACAAATTTTATATCAATGAATTCAGGAGAATAAGACCTAGCCAACCATGCCCTTAGTTTAGCAAATAGTATCTGTTAGCTTGTTTGAATTTGCAGAAACATTTGTATGCTTGTTTAGAGTATAAAAATTGTTAAAAAATGATTTTAAGGTTAAAACTTTTGAAAAATGGTTTGTTGTGACCTTACTGACCCTAGGAACCAACCCTTGGTGTTAAAAATGATTTTGGAAAGATTTAGGTTGGATTACTTGACTTAGCCATTTTCTAGCCAAATAAAAAGAATGGTTTTTGTTATAAAAATGTTTATGGAAAGAAAACTTTAAGAAAATGGTTTGATCAAACCCACTGACCCAAAACACCAAGTTTTGCAAATTAGCAACTCATTTGGTGAACAACTTAATAGTTTTGCCTTGATAAAAACATTTTTCACCACATGAAATGATGAATGGATTTAAAAATGGTTTATGGATAAAACCCATTTGCAAATGACTTTGCCATTTTGGTAAATGACCAATTTGGAACTTACAAAGTTTAGAAACCTAGTAGAGACCATCCTTGCAATAGAACCAACTTTTGCATGCTTATGCATGACTTAGATTCCATTACTTTGTGTGTGAAAAATTGTTTGTTTGACGTTGGTTTGGAATGTGAATTGAATGTGTGTTTTCTTGATTGACTTGTAGTGAAGTGTGAGACTAGCAAGATCAAGGAGTGAACCACCATTCCCTACCAAAAAGGCAAGTGATGCTTCATACTTTTTGTCCCATTACTTTCACTATGCATTAGTGATTTTGCTAAGTAAAACTTGCATGGATTTTGCTAAGTATAAACCTTGCTATAGGAAAACTAGTAGATGAAACCTTAGTGGAAATCTTCCTAAGTTAAGATTCCTACTACTATCAAGCTTAGACTAGCTAATAGAAAACATGGGCGGAAAATATATTCACACTATGGAAAAATCTCTAAGTCCGAGGACTTATGTTTTTGTGTAATAAAACAACTAAGTTAATGAATCACCTGGGTGGAATGGGCTTGCTTGGTGGTTGTTGGTTGAGTGGTTCACAAGGCCCATGTTTATGGTTGACCTTGTGTATCTCACTTGTGGATGGCCACCCAGGAACAAAGGGATTTGAGATGTCAAATGTTGAGAAGCTTCAAGTGCAACCACTTGGCAATATGGGCTCTGCCATGATCATATAGGTTGCAAGAACTTAGCCATATGGACAGTTGGTGGTAGTGTTTGATAGGTTGGAACGCGTCCATTTTGGTCTAAGGGAAAGCTTCTGAAAGATCTTGTCTTGGGAAACCAAGTCTTGTGGGGAAAGTGCACCACCTCTGCAGAGTGTAAAATCTAAGTACTTAGCCATGTCCCTGGTAAAGGACAATTTGAGCATCAAGACATGGAAGCAATCAAGAATCTCATCATTCAAATTTCTAAAGTTAACACTTGTGGATTGAACAAGGGTTGTTTGAAATATTCAATCTTTGGTTGGTAGATGCCTTGGAAAGGATCTTCAATCTTTGATTGAGTAAAATGATTTTTATCAAAGCAAAAACTTAGTATTTTCAAATGTTAAGGAAAAATCTATTTTGAGCAATGCAAGCCTCAACCCCACTTATCCAAATGCATATAGATGATAGATTCCACTATACTACCATAGTATCACTTGCCAATACAATTCAAATGTATTGACCCTTTGTGGCTGTAACTTGTATGTTGCAGGTTTGATTGTTTTAGAGAAGATTAATTGTTTAGGATTACAAAGTCTACAACCAACATCTGCCTGTGGCATTTTGAAGATGAAGGACCCATATTTATAGTTATTCCGCTGCAATGTAATGTAATAGCCAAATGAGCTATGTTTGATGTAATAAACTTATGTTATTCCTGGTTATAAAGCTATATTATGACCTTTGTTTCTTGATATTACATCTTAACTGTGGATGCTAGCTATTGATCCAGGGACTAGCATTGTAAACACAGGGGGCTCTACCTTATTAAAGATTGGAACCCCTACAGACAGACACTTGGTGGTAGTGATGATAGGATGGAACGCGTATGTGCTAATCTGAGGGATTGTTTCTGAAAAGTCTCGCCTCGATGCATGTAGAGTCTTGTGGGAAAAGTGCACCACCTCTCGAGAGGGTAAAACCTAAGTACTTAGCCGTGTCCCCGGTAATGAACATTTTGAGCATCAAAGACATTGAAATGATCAAGGATCTCCTCATCCCAATTTATCTAAGTTAAAACTTGTTGGGTGAACAAGGGAAGCACCTGGTGCGACTCCAGTGTGCCTTGTGTGATGAAATGTTTTGAAAAGAGAAAACTATTTTACAAAGGATAGGGAAAACTTATTTATGCAAAGGCCAGCCAAAACTCCACTTAGCCATATATTCATGTAGATGATAGATTCTCCATATCAATTTGATATCACTTGCCAATACAATTCAAATGTATTGACCCTTGTGGCTGTAACTTATTATGTTGTGGGTTTGTTTGATGTTAGTGAAGTTTGTTGAGTAGGGATTAAAAGTCTACAACCAACATGATTGCCTATGGAACATGAAGATGAAGGACTCCATGCTTATAGATTTATCTGCTGCTTTGTAATAAGATAGCCATATGAGCTATGTAAGTTGTAAAGAATTATTTTATTCCTAGTTACAAGTTGTAATATGACCTTTGTTTCTTGATATTACATCTTAAGCTGTGGGTGCTAGCTATTCGATCCAGGGACTAGCACTGTAAACACATGGATCTCTACCTTATCAGGTTGGAAACTCTACAAGAAGGTAACCTTGCTAACGTCGTCAATATCATACCCATCAAATTTAGGCCAATGGTTGCTGACAAGAGGGGAAAAACCGAGGGTAAGTATTGAGGCAAGTACTTAGTGAGACTTAGAATTTAGTTTCTTTCGTCTAAATGGATATGGTGGAATTAAACTGAAGCAAAGCATACATTAAAACAACCTATGGTGACATGAGACCACTACCAGTCTTGTTGAGAGGGATAAAAGAGCCCTATCCAAAACCAACAAGATATTAGCACCAAAAATAACCCAGCGCCAACTGCAGCACCGCGCGCACCAACATGGCCAACAACTCGCGGACCATCGCAACCTCCGTAATGAATGTTTCAGCTCAACAAAAGAAAATCTAGAGAAAGAATCATGGAAAATCAGGGGATTAATTGAGAATCAGAGTTGTTTACAGGTTGAAGTCAAAGAGACAGAGATCAAGAGAAGATCAGGTGTCAACTTTGCAAAACTGGGCTCTACTAGGTGTAGGGTTCGTCGCATGTAAAACAAAAATTCTACCGCAAGAACACACAAAACCAAGATCTAATCTATGGACAAGCTAAGATCTAATCTACGAGATCGGTGCAACGAGATTGTAGAGAAATAACCCTCGTAGATCTAAAGCATTTAACGAGATCGGATTCTCGTGGTTGATGTAGTCGATCACTTGCTGATCTCAAGATCGTGTAGACGATCCTTCCGGTGCCGCGTTCCGGCAGCGCTTCTGCAGTCGGTCACACATATGGAGTCGATGAAGACCTTCCTCTCCCTTGTTCCAGCAGGCAGCAGAGGTATTAGATCCCCTCGTAATCCCAACAACAAGACAGTGTGGTGGTGGTGGAGGAGGAGGAGAGATTTTTGTGGGGCTTCTCCTAAGCCAGAGCATGACGGTGGACGAGAGAGAACAGAGGCGGTGGCTAGGGTTAGGCGCCAAGGGACAAGGGTTGTGTGTGTGTGGGGGGGTGCGCCCCTACCCCTCATTATATAGGTGGGGGCGGCCAGCCAAGGGTTCCCATCCCAGGTCGTGTCCCTCCCCAACTCGGCCACCAAGGGAAGAGTTGGAACCTTTCCCACCAAGTCTTCCCTCTTACCAAAAACTAGAGTTTGACTTCTCAAACTAGGATTTGACTATTCAAACTAGGGTTTGACCCTTTTACTAGTGTTGGCCGAATTGGCCCTTTAGGTTTTGGTGCAGCTAGCCCCTAGGGTTTATGACCTTTTTATTAATACAATGTCCATGAGAGGAAACCATGACCATCTATTAATCAACAAGCTAGTTTAACAAGAGGCTTACTAGGTACTCTTTTATGTTTACAAAACACACAAGTATTAATGTTTCCGGTTAATACAATTATAGCATGGGATGTAAACATTTATCATAAATATGAAGATATGATAATAACCACTTTATTATTGCCTCTTGGGCATATCTCCAACAGTCTCCCACTTGCACTAGAGTCAATAATCTAGTTTTGAAAAACTTTGTGCATTCAACACATATGGCTTTCTGGTGTTGTATATACATGATTGCTAGTGGTAAACATAATATTTGGATCCGACACTTTCATGTCTGTGTGTAATTGCATGTTTTTGCGTCTCTATGTATCACTCATTCTCCAATGAGATGGCATTGTATAAATTTGGTCCTTTGGTGAGACCTTTAGTTCCTTGGAGTTAAACCATGTCGATACAATTGTTGTACAATATATCTTCATAGTACTAGCACGCTGTGAAGCACACCTAGTTTGATAACAAACTACTTGACACAAATGCCCTCTTTTGCTGCTACAATGGCGGTCATATACTTAGCCTTTTGTTGTAGTATCTGTCACAATGTCTTAACTTTGGAACTCATCCAAATCCGTTATGGAACTTCCTTTCCATTACATCGTGCCACCTATAGTTTTAAATTGAGATAAACTTAATATGTATCTTGTGAAAAACTAGTATCAATGTAATACTTTACAATGAACTATCTATCTATCTATTTGTCACCTCTACATAAATAACATATTCTTAGTTCTTCCAGAGATCATAAGAATACCCTTATTATCGTCCAATGTTTATCTTATGAGTCATTCTAGTATATGATCATAACGTTTAGAGCATAGGACATATCTGAATGTGTACATATCACAGTATGATTGATAAAAATACTCTTTGTGATTTCATTCACCAAGTGTCAAAAAACACTTGGATCTCATGTCACTTACCAAATGTTAATACACTTGAATCTTGATTCAATCATTTACGTGTGGCAAGAACCTTTCTTGTCATTTCCATATTGAACTCATTCAATATCTCATCTATGTACGTTTGGCACAACCATATTAGTGTCCCAATCTATCCATATAGACATTGATGCCAAATATTCGAGCTTTGCCTAAGTCTTTCATCGAGATGAAATTCTTAACCTGTGTCAATAAAAGATACATCATCTCCAATAAAAAATATGTCTTTCACATAATGTATTAGAAATATGTCTTGGCGCTCCCACTTAATTTATTGCAAATGCAAGTATCTTCATCGTCTCCGATCAAATTAAACCTTTTAACGGTTTCATCATGGTGAAGATTCCAACTACGCGATGCTTACTTCAACCATTGAAGTTTGCATGCCCATTTAGCATCCTTTGAATTCACAAAACCCTTTGGATCGTGTTATGTACACGTTCGAGGTAACCATTCTATTATACGAACTTTTTTTGTTTGTTCAACTATCATATAACAAAATTATATGTAGTGGTTGCTATATTAATCCGTCTATACTAAATATTGCTATGAAAGATCAAATCTTGTCATAGTTAACCTTTTGAACATTGTCGTAAACTCTTTTTCTGACATGTCGACTATTTCATAGATGTGAAACATCAATGTCTATTTCTTTATAGATCCAAACACGACCGAAAGGTTTTACACCTTTCCATAGGGTCTTCCAAGTTCAAAAACTTGATTTCTGGTGTATGGAACTATCACGGATTATATGGCTTCAAGCCATCTGACAGAGTCAGGGACCATCATCGCTTATTTGTATGTAGTCGGTTCATCATTGTCAAACAATAATTATTCACTCTTAATTCTTAGTATTTGATTGTTTACCCGACCTAATCAGTTCAATAGGAACTTAGACCTCCGTTACCACAAACTTTGAGGCACGTGAGCCATGAGTATTGTTGCTGCCTCCAGGACACTTTCCGGTGCTATGCAACTCAACACATATTAGCTAAGGTTCAATAACCTTATCAAAGTTCTATTGTCCTCCCACTTAACTTTTCACGAAAAATAGCTTCTAAAGAAACTTGACATTTTAAGCGACAAACACTTTTGTCTTCGGTGTTATGGAGGAATACCCAACGGTTATTTGAAATAACCTACAAAGACATGCTCATCCGACTTTGGTTGTAAACATTTTACTTATGCCTAGCATACCAAAATTTAAAAAAGGACAACTTGGGTTTTATCCCAAACCATAACTTATATAGTGTCATTTCAACGGATCATGATGGAGCTCTTTTCAATGTATAAGATGTAGTCACTAAAGATTTTAATCTTTAAAATACAATGGAAGTTTTATAACTAACACTTTGATCTCACCCTGTCAAACAAGGTTTCATTACATATCTCGAACACTCCATACTCTTATGATGTTTCGGAAAATGCAAATCCATGGAACGATTCCTCAAATCTTAGGTGTTATGGTAAATTTGTAACTCAAATAACTTCAGTTATGATCCAATCATAAACTCTTTATTTTCTTGTTACAATGATTTTCCACTTCATCTTGAAAGTCTTTGAACATTTTCAAATGTTTCATACTTCTTCCTCATTAAGTAACATACACATATATTCACTCAAATTTTCGGAGAAAGAATATGAAGCTGAAATCCATCGCTTATGACTTACACATAATGGACTACATACATCAATATGTTCAAATTCCAATAAGTTAGTTGTCCGTTCCCTTTTGGCCTATGAACGAAGTTTCAATTATCTCTAGGAAAGTTTCACAAGTGTCATTTGATTAAAAATAAGAGACTCCAAAATTCCATCAATACGGAGTTTCTTCAGGTTTTATTTCCAATATAATTTAAATGGTGATGCCACTTCTTAAGTGATCTTTCAATCATTTGTCTTGCGATATTTTTAGCATTAGTTTTATGGATGTGATTTCTCCAACTAGACTTGTATATCATCCATCTGTTATGGAATACAGAAATTATTTGAACAACCTTTTTTTTCTCATAATACCTGATAAAAATAAGAATTATTGAAACAAATCTTGAACGTAAGCTTTGATGTCAACGAGAAACACAACACCACTTTATTTGTTTTCGATGAACATCATCACATATTCTCTTGCTAGTTACTTAGGCCATTGTAGTTCATGAATTGTGTTGTTCCATATGACAATTCACATCAACAAATTCGGTATCCAATACCTAAGAACCACATTGTTTAACAAGAAAAGAATACAGCCATAACATGTATATCATATATATACCTATGCTGAACAATTCTAGTCTTTTCTTTTCTGCCAAATATTTCTTAGATTTCTCTTTCAACATTTCCTTTTCTTTTTAAAAGAATCTATCAACATCAACAGTGGCGCCATACACATGACACATATTCCAGAGCGTGTATAGTCAAATACTAATATCTTTGGACTTGCACTTTGAAGTAGATCACCATCATCAAATGTTTGGCATTCTTTCAAATTCCATTCTTTAGTAATCTTTTATGTAGTAAACATTTTACCTACATATTTTGTTCATCCTTATCATGACAATTTTCATGATCAACTACTATAGCTTATAACAGCGAATCGCGAGTATAATGTTGCTCTCCAAAACCTTTTGGAGGATTAGGACAACTAGCATCTCCAACCTTTGTAAATTCTCATAAAATATGAGAACATAAATTTTGCCATATTATACTCTATCATGTTGCAACCAAAACATTGTTTCACATATCACAATATCTTCCACACATTATGGTTTATGAAACAATTCTTTCAGCTCCTAGATAACCTTGATATTAAAACAATCTTTTAAATATCAAGAATCATGGAGGCAAACATGACACTTTAGATACTAACACTGTTTACTCTTGATTTAATACCAATTATTAAACTTCACAGAGTAAACAGAGTTTGCTGAAAGTTTGCAATAGGACTTTTAAACTTTAGATTGACACTCAAAACAATGCGATACCAGTTTGTAAAGTAACTATCCAGAATTTTATAGTTCAATTATATCAATTATAACTAAGTGTAAGGTGGTGAACAGATGCCAATGAATACAACAATTATGAAAATTCACTTTGATTTAATTTATGATAAATTGTGTCCAACTTTAATCATATTACTTTTGAACTCCCACTCAAAACAACATCCCTCGAGTCGTTTTGGTGATTGCACGAACCAAATCCACTACACTAAGTCCGATCATCACGAGAGAAGATGTAGTTTCAAAGGCGAACAATCAACATGTTCATCATATCATCCATATGACTCATGCTTTACCTTTCGGTATTCAGTGTTCTAAGGCCATGTCTGTACATGCTAGGCTTATCAATGTCACATCCCAAAATTTTCCAAATTTTGAAATGTGAAAAATAAATAAACAAAAGAAATAATTGTTGAAATTTAGGGTGAAAAGAAACTTTTTGATTCTAAATGGAAACATCAAAACCCTTCTTGAACAAATTTTGAATAAAAGGGAATCCAACAAATTTCAATCAAGTGAAATGCATTCATCAATGAATGTATCTTGAAATTTAAACACCTGGAAAAGTTAAATCAAAATCCAAAAAAAACCTAATGGAATAAATCATTATCAAGATCACTCTAAGACTATGGATTTGTTCCATATAAAAATTTGTCAACAAACATTTATAAGTGATCAAGAATGATAAATAAAAATATTATAAAACCATAGAAGTTGGTTTCATTTAATTTGGAGACATAGATAAAAACTTGTGAGTTTAATATGGAAAAAGGAAATAATTTCCAAAGCTAATAAAGATCCTATCTAAATCCATGCCAATTCTTGAGAAAAATAATCCTAAAGTATTTAAAAAAGATAAACAAATATTAAATAAAATTTATACAAATTGGAATCACCAATTTTGGATCTATAAATAAAAAGATATGGATTTTATAAGACAAACAAAGAAATAAATAAATAAGGAATATTTAAAAGCCAAATTTTTTTTTGACCAAATCCATAATCAAATGGAATAAAAACAAATCCAAATAAAATAAAGGAATTATTTGAATAAAATTTATATAGGTTAAAAACCATATTTGATTTTATTGGAATAAAGACAAATGCCCAATTTAAATGAGTAATAAATCATATTAAAATATTTTAAATAACTCAAAGTGAACTATTTGAACTAATGAATAAATAAAACCTACTGAAAAAGGTTTGGTGAAAATTAGAATTTAAATAATGGTTTGAAAATATAATTAAAATCATATTTTAATAAAGGCAAGTGCCTATTTTAAATAAATAATAAAACATAAATGAATGAAAGAATTATTCCAAAAATGGTCTTTAAAATACATGTTTAAACATAGTAGAAACTTATTGAAAGTTCGGTAAAGATCTGAGTTCTAATAGTGTTTGAATTATTTGAACAAAAATCAAAATAGAAAAATACAAAAGGAAAAAAGAAAAAGGAAACAGAAAAGAAAAAAAAAGGAAAGAACCAACCCAACTAAGCCAAGCGCAGCCCACCTCTCTCCTCACTCACGAACCATTTTTCTCACCCCAAACCCTACCCACACAGCAACTGACGCTTGGACCCCACTAAACCTCTCCTCACCTCGCTGACCACCAGGCCCCATTGCCCCGTCATCGTCATCAACCTCGCGGTGACCACGCCCTCATTCCTCCCCAGCCGTTTCCGCCGTTGAAACCTCGCGTAAATTCGCTTAAACGCCGCCATAATTATTTCCTGCGACCGTGCCCTACTAAGCGCTCCTCTCACCTCTACCTTTCCCCTCGCTCGCCATCCTCTCTCTGCCCCCAGGCTGCTCCAATTTCTTGCAGCAACGCCACTGCCCCGACGACCTTTCCCGGACGATTCCGGCGAAGCCAAACCACCTACCACGCCCTGGCACCCACTAGCGTGTTCCTCATCGTCAGGCGCGTCTGCCAGTTCCTCCCTCTCGCCCGCGCGTGCCCCAGAACATCGGCAACGACCAAGGCCGAACGTCACCGTCCTCTGCCGCAACTCCGGTGAGTCTTAGCCCTCAACCTCGTGCGCACCTCGACTTGTGACTAACGCCATCTAGTTCGCCTGTGTCCTGTGCACCTCTAGGTTCTCTCCAATAATCCACGCGTGGCCTAGAATCTTGACTCCAACAAACAACATAACGTGCCGCCATCAGGATCATCTTCGGCGAGGAATCGCTAGTGACTCCGAGCGCCCCCTGCCTCCCCACGAAGACGTTGAGCATCAGCAACGCACGGCGAGTCTGGTGAGCCATCCTACTCCTCCTCTCTCTTACTAGAGTCGCCAGTACGCCACCACAAGAGAGCTCTGCTGTTTGCCACCGTCGCAGCGCCACCCATCTGTGGTCGCCACCGTTTGAGCAGTTCGATTTAGATCTAATAGATGTGATAGATTCACTTAACGAAGGGGTATGAGGTCATCTATGCCGCACGATTTTATTTAGATCCAACGCTCTGTGTTAGTCGATCCAACCGAAGCGGTACCGTCCAATAGGTTTGCTCCACGTGGCCAGTGTTTTGATTTAAAAACATAAATGAATCTATTAGATGTTTGATTTTGTAAAATTCATAACTTTAAATCTAAACGTCCAGATTTTACAAATTTAATATCATTGGAATCAGGAAAAAGAATATTTTCAAACCATGTTCGTTTTTTAGTGTTTTGCTTCTGTAAAGTTAGTTGTTCTTGCAGAAAGTTGTTTAGGCATATTTTGAATATAAAAATTATTCTAGAAATGATTTTAGGGTAAAATATTTTGTAAATGGATTTTTTTGAACCTACTGACCATAAAAACCAACTTGTAGATTTAAAAATAGATTTTGTGACACTTAGGAATTATTACTTTGAATAAAAGCATTTCTGGTTAAATAAAAATATTGATTATGGTTTAAAAATGCTTTTTGAGTAAAACCTTTTGTAAATGGGTTGAATTAAACTCTCTGACCCTAAACACCAAGTTTTGGGATTTAAAAATATATTTGGTGAACCCTAGAAAATTATTACTTTGTTTAAAGGCATTTCCAACAAAATAAAATATTGCTTTGATTTAAAAATGGTTTATAGGTAAAACCTTTTGCAAATGGTTTTAATATTAAACACTTGACCTTAAAACACTAACATTTGTGTTTAAAAATATATTTGTCAAACACTAGAAATTAATACTTTGATTTAAATCATTTCCAGCAAAACAAAAAATGATTTAATGGCCATTTTCACTAAGTTGTTATGAAATGGTCTTGCCACTTTTATAAATTACCAATAGGTGTTTTAAAATGTTTATAGCCTATTAGAAACCACCTTTCCAAATAAAACAATCCTTTGCATGCTTGCATGCATTTTTTGTTTTCTTTATTTTATGTGGTGAATTGTTTGAATGCTAGATTGAATTTTTGCCTTGATTTAATTGTAGTGAAGTTTGAAGAGTGTGAATATTGCAAGATCAAGGAGTGAACTTATATTCTCTACCAAAAAGGCAAGTGGTGCTTCATACTTTTGTCCCATTATTTTCACTATACATTAGTGATATTTTGAGTAGGCCTTGCATGGAATTTTACTAAGTATGCTATGCCTTGGTAAATCCTAGTAGATGATGCCTTAGTAAAATTTTACTAAGTTAGGATACCTACTACTATCATGCTTAGCTTATCTAGTAGAAAACAAGGGTGGATTATATTCATGCTATGTGATATTTCTAAGTCAATGACTTGAGTTTTGTTTAATAAAACAACTATGTGAATGAATCACCTGGGTGGAATGGAAAGAATGGTTTGTGTTGAGTGGTTACACAGGGACCCATATCTATGGCCTACCCTAGTGTATCTCACTTGTGGAAAGTCACCTAGGAACAAAGATATTTGAGATGTCAAATGTTGAGAAGCTTCAAGTGCATCCACATGGCATTATGGGCTCTGCCTGGATCATATAGGTTGCAATAACTTAGCCAAATGGACAGTTGGTGGTAGGGGGTGATAGGTTTGGAGCGCGTCCATTTTGGTCTAAGGGAAGGCTTCTGAAAGATCTTGTCTCGATGCATCTCGAGTCTTGTGGGGAAAGTGCACCACCTCTCGAGAGAGTAAAATGTAAGTACTTAGCCGTGTCCCTGGCAATGGACAATTTGAGCATCAAGACATGGAAGCTATCAAGGATCTCCTCATCCCAATTTCTAAGTTAAAAACTTGTGGTTGAACAAGGGTTAAAGGATCACCAATTTCTATTGGTAGATGCCTTGGGTGATTTTGACAAACAAAAACTTAGTGTTTTCAAATGATAAGGAAAATCTATTTTGAGCAAAGCAAGCCTAAACTCCACTTAGCCAAATGCATATAGATAATAGTTACCACTATTCTACCATAGTATCACTTGCCAATACAATTCAAATGTATTTACCCTTGTGGCTGTAACTTATTATGTTGTAAGTTTGTTTGATGTTAGTGAAGTGTGTTGATTAGGATTACAAGTCTACAACCAACATGATTGCCTGTGGCACTTTGAAGATGAAGGAATCCATGCTATATAGTTATTTCTGCTGCATTGTAATGTGATAGCCAAATGAGCTATGTAAGATGTAATGAATTATTTTATTCCTGGTTATAAAGTTGTACTATGACCTTTGTTTCTTGATATTACATCTTAAACTATGGATGCTAGCTATTGATCCAGGGACTAGCATTGTAAACACAGGGATTTCTACCTTATTATCAGGTTGGGACCTCTACAATCAAGGTTAACCTTAGTATGCGCATGTGCAAATCTGGCTTGCACCCATTATATGCACACGTAGAATC
Source organism: Avena sativa (assembly GCA_916181665.1). Lineage (NCBI taxonomy): Eukaryota > Viridiplantae > Streptophyta > Magnoliopsida > Poales > Poaceae > Avena > Avena sativa. The sequence goes on along the minus strand of OV702283.1, from coordinate 129,573,640 downwards.
TATCACACCCGATCATCACGTGATTCTTAGAAACAATGAGTCTTAGCAACAGTGCATACTAATTACGAACAATTTATTATTTGATATTTAGTGAGAGGGATCATCTTATAATGCTACCGTCGTGATCTAAGCAATACAAGATGCATAAAAAGGATTAATATCACATGCAATTCATAATATGTGATATGATATGGCCTTTATTTTTGTGCCTTTGATCTCCATCTCCAAAACACGAACATGATCTCCATCATCACCAGCGTGGCATCAAGATCAATGTCACCGCTTCATGGTTGTCTATCACCAACAACAACTACTTGGAACTAAGATATTACATGATGAATAGATACGCAGGTCTTAACAAATTTAAAGACAACCATTAGGCTCCTGCCGGTTGCCATATTACAATAAGTATCATTGCATACATCAAATATAATCATAGTCACATTATGGCCATATCACATCACATCACATGCCCTGCAAAAACAAGTTAGACGCCTCTAATTTTCTTTGCATGTTTTACGTGGCTTGGGGCTTTTGAATAAGAACCGTTCTTACCTATGAACATGAATCACAACGCTGATACAAGTGTTGTCAAGTGCCCATTGTAAATTGAATCTCAACTCTGTTGGGAGAGACAGACACTCGCAAATCCACTTGTGCAATGCAAGTTGCACGTTGAGCGTGGAGCAAGTCTCATGTGCAATTGACATGTAAGGTTAGCCCAGGCCGCTTCATCCCACCATACCACAAGATGCAAAGTACATGACAAGCAAGCGATAATAAAAGCATCAACGCCCACAAAACCATTGTGTTCTACTCGTGCAACAGATCTATGCATAGATTCGGCTCTGATACCACTGTAGGGTTTGTTGCATGTAAAACAAAAAAATTCTACCACAAGAACACACAAAACCAAGATCTAATCTATGGACAAGCCAAGATCTAATCTAAGAGATCGGTGCAACGAGTTTGTAGAGAACTAACCCTCGTAGATCCAAAGCATTTAACGGGATAGGATTCTCGTGGTTGATGTAGTCGATCACTTGCCAATCTCAAGATCGTGTAGACGATCCTTCCGACGCCGCGTTCCGACAGCGCTTCCGCAGTCGGTCACACATACGGAGTCGATGAAGACCTTCATCTCCCTTGTTCCAATAGGCAGCAGAGGTAGTAGATCCCCTCGGAATCCCAATAGCATGACGGTGTGGTGGTGGTGGAGGAGGAGATATTTCTGTAGGGCTTCGCCTAAGCCGGAGCAGGACGGTGGACGAGAGAGAAGAGAGGAGGCGGCTAGGGTTAGGATCCAAGGGACAAGGGGTGTGGAGGGTGCACCCCCACCCCTCATTATATAGGTGGGGTGCGGCCGGCCAAGGGTTCCCATCCCAGGTCGTGTCCCTCCCTAACTCGGCCACCAAGGGGATAGTTGGAACCTTTCCCACCAAGTATTCCCTCTTACCAAAAACTATAGTTTGACTTCTCAAACTAGGATTTGATTATTCAAACTAGGGTTTGACCCTTTTACTAGTGTTGGCCAAATTGGCCCTTTAGAGTTTGGTGCGGCTAGCCCCTAGGGCATGCCACTGTCCAAGTGACCCCCTCACGGGGTGGTGGAACCACTGTTGGTCTCTCTAGAACATTCTAGAAGTATCCGGTCAAAAACCGAAACTTTTCCCGAACCCCGGAAAACCACTTTCCTTATATGAATCTTATTCTCCGGACCATTCCGGATCTCCTCGTGATGTCCTGGATGTGACATTCGGTCTCCAACTCGTACTGTGATGTGACATCCCTTGTGACCTTGTCACATGCTTGCAAGCCAATTGGATGACACTCCACCGAGAGGGCCCAGAGTATATCTATCCGTCATATGGATGGACAAATCCCACTCTTGATCCATGCGGTTCAATCCACTTTCAGAATACCTAATGCCACCATTATAACCACCCAGTTATGAATTGGTGTTTAATGTCATCAAAGCATTCATCCGGTGATGGTGATTAACATGATCTCATGGTCAAAGGATTAGGTTACTATGTATTTAAAAGCTTTGTAGCAAATGAACTTTAATGACTCGATTTTATGCTATGCTTACTATGGGTGTGTGTCCATCACATCATTCTCCTAATGATATGACCTTGTTATTAATAACACCCAATGTCCATGATCAGGAAACCATGATCATATATTAATCATCAAACTAGTTTAACAAGAGGCTTACTAGGAATTCATTTATGTTTACAAAACACACAAGTATTAATGTTTTCGGTTAATACAATTATAGCATGGGATGTAAACATTTATCATAAACATGAATATATGATAATAACCACTTTATTATTGCCTCTTGGGCATATCTCCAACACTAGGAGCCTTGTATATTTTTTTGTATATTTGGCTAGGATCACTAAAATTGAAAACAAAGCAATTTGGGGTAATTTTTTTTGCTCCAACAACCTTTATATAAGTGGTTTCCCAGCAAATTTAGAGGATCTCTAGAAGACTCCTTATCCCGTGATCCTTTAAAACACGGATAAGGGTTGTAGCATGGAGTTTGCCTGGCCCGGGGACACATCGGGGACGAAGGCACGTGCCGGTTGAAAGGGAATGTATGCCTCCATGTGTGGTTTTGGTAATTAATGACAATCTCTATGGACTAATGTGTGATTTTATTTTCACTTGTAGATTTTATCCATTTTATCCATTGGCATCTCTTGGGACATGTGTTGGCTTCAAGGTTGAAAGATGAAGAATTGAAGAAGAAGCAATGTCCAAGGGCTTTGGGCCTATAGGAATATTATTGAAGAAAGAATAAGATTGGAGGTTGTATCAAGATAGATCAACATCTCTAGAAGATCTCATGCTTGAAGCTCGCCATCCTCGGGGTCATAGATTGATGAAGACAAGTTAAAGGAAGATGTAAGATCCCTCCCTTTATAAAGGTAAGGATCCCTGTGATTGCAATGCTAGTCCCTGGATCAATGCTAGCATCCACAGTTTAAGATGAAGTACATAGAAACAAAGGTCATTATTACATATCATTCCAGAGACAAACATAGTCTTTTACAAACTCCATGGCCACATGCCTAATACAAGAGTTCAAATATATATTAAGATAAATAAGTCTTCATCTTCATGTGCCACAGGCAAGCATGTTGAGTGTAGACTCATAACCCCTAATCACCATCAGAATAACCTGCAACATCACAAATTACAGCCACAGTGGGTCAATACATTGGAATAGTATTGGCTAGTGATACCTTAGTAGAATATTAGTAGTCTAGATACTATATGCATTTTGGCTAAGAGTAGCTTAGGCTTGCTTTGCTCAAAATAGGTTTTACCTATCAGTTGAAAACACTAAGTTTTCTTTGACAAAACTTTCCCAAGGAATCACCAATAGACATTGGAGAACCTTTACCCTTGTTCACCCACAAGTTTTAACTTAGAAATTGGGATGAGGAGATTCTTGATAGCTTCCATGTCTTGATGCTCAAGTTGTCCAATACCAGGGACATGGCTAAGCACTTAGATTCTTCCATCTGCAGAAGTTGTGCACTTTCCCCACAAGACTTGATTTTCACCAAGACATGACCTTTTAGAAGCCTTCCCTTAGACCAAATGGACGCGTTCCAACCTATCATCCCACTACCACCAACTGTCCAAATGGCTAAGTTATTGCAACCTATGTGATCCAGGCAGAGCCCATATTGCCATGTGGCTGCACTAGAAGCTTCTTAACATTTGGCCTCTCAAATCCCTTTGTTCCTGGGTGGCTTTCCACAAGTGAGATACACAAGGTAAACCATAGAACTGGGCCTTGTGTAACCACTCAACATAAACCATTCTTTCCATTCCACCCAGGTGATTCATTCACTTAGTTGTTTTATTAAGCAAAAAACAAGTCCAATGACTTAGAAATATTTTTACATAACATGGATATATAACCACCCTTGGTTGCTACTAGCTAGACTAAGCATGGCATTGATAAGCATCTTAACTTAGAAATTTCTAGCAATTCGACAACTACTAGGATTTCCCAAGCATAGCGTATAGATCAAAATATTCATGCAAGCCCTATACAAAATATTTCTAGTGCATAGTTTGAAAAACATAGGAATAAAATCATGAAACACCACTTGACTTGGTAGTTTGGGGAGTAGCAACAATCTTCACAATCACTATTTGCACCAAAATCTACACATAAAATAATGGCACCAAAGTCACATACAAAATATATACAAACAAAAATATATGAATGCATGCAAATGCCATGTGATGATTTTTCTACACCAAACAAGACAAGTGAACTGTATTGAAACATAAACAAGTCCAAGATATTCCAAATAAACCTTATTTGATCTATAAAACATTTTTCAAATAATTTATATAATCAAAATAAGCCTACACAAGTTTCTGCATAAACAACCATTTTTACAGAGGAAAAATATTAAAAACATTGCATAAAAAGATAGGATTTTCTCTCCTGATTCCAATGATATAAAATTTGCAAAATTTGAACGTGGGTATCAAAAGATATGAATTTTACAAGTTTGAATCACTAATTGATCTAAATTCTGTTTTTAAAACGAAGAACCAGCCACGCGGCGCTCTCTGATTCGTCGGTACCGTTTCGCGTGGATCGACTAACGTGGACCACATGATCTAAATGAAATCGCACGGCCAGATCTGTTCCATACCGCTTCGTTTAAGTGATCTATCTAACGCGTTGGATCTGGATCTAACGGCTCGCGATCAAGCGACGAAACTCTGGCGGTGCTAGCGGCGGCGAGTGGCGGCGGCGGCTCTGTCAGAGACGTTGCCGACGATCTAGGTCGCGTGGGAGAGGGAGAGGTGGCTTACCAAGTTTGTCGTGCGCTGCTGATGCTCCAGGGTATGCTTGGTTGGCAAAGGGGCGCTCAAGGTCGACGGAGACTGCTCGCCAGAGTCGCTGCTATCGTCAGGTGTGTGTGCTGCTAGAGACGGTGGCGACACTACGGTTCACGCTAAGGCACGAGAGAGGTGGCGTTAGATTCATGCAGACGAGGCGATCGTGTGAGTATGAATGAGAGAGGGAGGCGCGGTCAGTACAAACCAGGAGAGCTCGTTGGAGTTTGCCGCTGCGTCGGGCACTTGCGGTCGTCGTCGTTGGCGAGGCTCCCGATAGTCCTAGCACGTACCAGTGGAGTTAGACGATGCACAAGGTTGCTGCGATCATGCTGTCAAGATTAGAAGGCAAGGGGTGATGAGAGCTCACCAGAATCGCACGCCGGAGTGGCTCGGTACCGCGGCGGTGCAAGCGATATTGTGGGCAGCCTGGTGGCGGAGTGGGGGCACTATGTGAGGGGAAATGGCCGTATAGGGGTGGAGGTTAAATAGCCGAAGCAGGGGAGAGATTAACGTGCGGCATCAATGGGATTAAAGGGCATTTGCGTCGGGAGGAAACGGCCGCGGCGGCGCTGGTCGCAGGCGAGATTTGGGGACGACGGGGTGACGTGGCTGCGGGCCCAGTTGTCAGCGAGGGGGTGTGCGCGAGCGCGGTGAGAATCAGAGGAGAAAGAGGGAACCCGGGTGGGCTGCTTTGCTTGCTGGGCTGGAATGGTGGCGCCTGGCCCAGTTGGGTTTTCTAATGCCTTTTCTTTTTCTTTATTGAATTTCAGGAATCATTTTCAAATGAAATCAAGTGCATTTGAATTCCAAATTTTTCCTGGATTTTTGTAAAGTGTAAACCTCATATTTTTGGTCATAAAACTTTGCTGTCTCATTAGACTAGCTTGGACTTTTTGAAAAATCAAAATAAACAGTGCCTTAGCACATGATTTGAATAGGTTTTGAAAATGGTTTAAAATCCATATTTGTTTTGTAAATTTTGTCCAAGCTTTAACACTCAACCAATCCAACTTAAGAGCAAACAAAACTTGATTTAAAATAATTATTCTCTCATTTGAGAGTGGCATTGTATCAATGCTTGTTTACATAAAATAACAAGCACCCAAATGCTTCTGTTTTGTAAATGGTTTTGAAATAGAACTCTAAATGGTCATGAATGCATGGATGATGTGCAAAGCTTTGAAAACATGATTTTAGGGATGTTACAGAAGAGGTATCCCTTGATGTATGGGGGAGCAATCCGTAAGACTTCATCAAGAAATAGTGGAATGCTCAAGGCAAAGGTCTGATCTTGATAGGTTTTCTGTTTTTTTCCGGTCTCATGTTGTTAGTTGGGAGACCGTGTTTAGGATAGATAGCCATACTATCAAGAGGATCTCTCGAGTGAGTCACTCGATCGCGTCTTTCGGTGAGAAGTCAAACTTTGTATTCTTGCATCATATTTCTTGGTTGTTGTTTGAAATTTTCCATTTGAGGATCTATGGCTTGTGAGTATATTCATAACAAGCTCTAGTTCATCAAAAATAGATTTCCCTTGTATACCCTTTTGCATTTTTCATCTTACGGGTTTTCCAACTACACACCTTTTGAGGTATCTCACATATTCATACTTGATATTTTCTCCCTTGTTGGCATCCAATATTTACACCTTTTCTTGGATTATCTCTCCAACAAAATAGGTTTCATCCCAATCGGAGTTTCCAAGATCAATTTCTTATGTTTTGGGTTTTGGAGATTTTACCAGTTCATTGCTTCTAGAGAGGTCATACCTTTATCCATTTGGTTTTATCCTCCAATGTTGTACTATGATGTTTCTTTGTATAAATCTTTTATAGCTTATTGTTATTGTCAAAACGAGCCCAAGGTCATAAAAATAGAGTCCGGAATCAAAACTTATTGAAGTTTTCGTGCAATGTTGTCCAGCGTTTTTGCTTGAGCGGAAGTTCTGGCCCAACTTCCGACCTACTTCCAGTGAAGGCTGGTTTGTGTTCAGTAACTTGTGTTTCTATTTACCGAAAGTTCCAGTGATTCATCGGAAGTTCTGGTGGCGCGCGAAACTGACCCAAACAAGCAGATTTCTCTTGCCCAATTTAAGGGCCCCCTCTTCCCTAATGTTTCCCCAACTTTTGAGCCCATTTTTGCTAGCTCTTCCACTCTCTCTACTCCATTGTTGACCTTCAAAAGCTTTCCCTCTTCCCTTCTTCCTCCCATGATTCTTGCATCTCTTTGAGGGATTTCTGAGAGGAGATATAGATCTACAACCCGATCAAACCAAATCCCTTATTTGTGAAGGAATCCTTGGGATATATATCTTGGAGCATTTTGTGTTCTCCTCTTGTGTTCTTCCCCCTTATTCCTCCAATAGATTTTGTAGCTTTGGTGGAATTTGGGAGTAAAGGACTTGCCCTTGCATTTGGTGCATAGGTTTGAGTTCTTCTCGGAGATTCAGCGAGTTCAAGCTTGTGGGCTTGGGTTCTTAGACCCTAGAGGGTTGGGTGGTTCTGGGGTGATACTGTTGGGGCCTCCAATTGAGTTGTGGAGATTCCTCAAGCTATAGGCCTTTGTGGTGATTGTTGGGAGCCTCAAATTGAGTTGTGGAGATAGCCCCAATCTTGTACGGGTTCAGAGACCGCCCTCAAGTGTCCCTTAGTGGATCATGAGTAGGCCTTTGTAGTGAGCTCACAAGAGAATAGGGTGAGCCTGTTGTGGCGCCTGTGAGTTGCGTATCTTCGTATCTTGGGGTGAGGCCTTGTTTGGCGTTGGGTGAGCATCGAGCCACAACACCTCAAGGTGAGCCATTTGTGGCATTCGTAGAGCATTGCGCCATCGCACCTATGTGTTGGAGATATGCCCAAGATGCAATAATAAAGTGGTTATTATCATATCTTCACACTTATGATAAATGTTTACATACCATGCTATAATTGTATTAACCGGAAACATTAATACTTGTGTGATTTGTAAACTAAAATAAGAGTCCCTAGTAAAGCCTCTTGTTAAACTAGCTTGTTGGTTAATATATGATCATGGTTTCCTGGTCATGAACATAGAGATGTTATTAACAACAGGATCATATCATTAGGAGAATGATGTGATGGACATACTCCTATAGATAAGCGTATCATAAAAGATCAAGTCATTTCAATAGTTCAATTGCTATATGCTTTCTGATACATAGTAACCTAATTCCTTCGACCATGAGATCATGCATATCACCTTTACCGGATGGATGTTTTGATGTCATCAAACACCACACCGTAACAGGGTGGCTATAAAGGTGGCATTGAGTGTTCGGAAAGTATTGGTTGAAACACATGGATCAAGAGTGGGATTTGTCCATCCATATGACGGATAGATATACTCTGGGCCCTCTCGGTGAAATGTCATCCAATTAGCTTGCAAGCATGTGACTGGCTCACAAGGGATCACATATCACGGGAACGAGAAAAGAGTACTTATCAGTAACGAGGTTGAACTAGGTATGCAGAGATACCGACGATCATAACCTCGGATAAGTAAACTATCGTGAGACAAAGGGAAATTGGTATCGTATGTAAGTGGTTCATTCGATCGCAAAGTAATCGTAGAAATATGTGGGAGCCATATGAATTTCCAGATTCCTCTATTGGTTATTGTTCGGAGAAGTGTCTCGATCATGTCCGCATAATTCACGAACCGTAGGGAGACACACTTAAGGATTCGACGTTGTTTGAGTAGTTATGGTATTATGAGAAAGAGACCGAATGTTGTTCGGAGTCTCGGATGGGATCCGGGATATCACGAGGTGATCCGGAATGGTCCGGAGAATAAGATTCATATAAGGAAAGACCCGTTTCGGAGTTCGGGAATGGTTCCGGTGTTTTCATCGGGAATGTTCTAGAAGGTTCCGGATTGTCCGGCACTCCGGGGGGGGGGGGGAGGGGTACATGAATGTGTCATTACATATTGGAATGATTGCATCATGTACTAAGTGTTCTTGCTGTCCCAAATAAAGGATTAAATTGAATCCTAAAACAGAAAAGTCAAATGTCCAGTTTGAAAGTCAAACGGCTAAAACAAGAAACTGTGGGAAACAAGCAAGAGGAGTTTGAAACCAACTTGGAGGAGGAGTTCCTCTCCTCCAAGCCGGCGGCCAGCCCTAGGCCGAGTTGGGGAGGGACTCCCTCCCTCCCTGGCGCGCCATGGCCCCTCCACCCATAAAAGGAGGGGCAGGCCTCCTCCTCTAGACACACAAGTTTCTACCTCTAATCTCCGGTTTAGAGCTGTTCTGGTTTAGAGCTTCTAATTGCTTTAGCCTGCGGTTTAGAGCCTTCTAATTGGTGTGTCTAAATCTCTAGACCACTAATAGTACTCTCTCATACTCCACCATACTCGCTCTGGCTTAAGGCGAAGCCCTGCGGGATCTCCCCTCTACTTCCGGTACCACGCCGTTGTGCTGCCGGAATCGCGAGGAGAGTGCTACAACCTCCGCTGCCTGCTGGAACAAGGGAGAGGAAGGTCTTCGTCGAGTACCGAACGTGTGACCGACTGCGGGAGCGCTGCCGGAACGTGGCGCCGGAAGGATCGTCTACGCGATCTTGAGATCGGAAAGAGTACGACTACATCACCCACGAGAATCTGCTCTCGTTAACCGCTTTGGAATCTTCGAGGGTAAGTTATTCCATCGACTCGTTGCTACAATCTAATAGATAGATCTTGGCTTGTTTGTTTGTATGCGATAGAAATTTTTTGTTTTCCATGCTACGAACCCCTACAGTGGTATCAGAGCCGTGTCTATATGTAGATCTGTTGCACGAGTAGAACACAATGGTCATTGTGGGCGTTGATGCTTTTATTGTCGATTGCTTCTTGTGTACTTTGCATCTTGCGGTATGTTGGGATGAAGCGGCCTGGGCTAACCTTACATGACATCGTTCATGAGACTTGCTCCACGCTTGACATGCAACTTGTATTGCATAAGTGGCTTTGCGGGTGCCTGTTTCTCCTAGCATAGTTAAGATCCAATTTACAACGGGTGATCAACAATGCTAGTATCAATGTTGTGGTTCTAGTTCGTAAGTTAGAACGACACTTATTGAAAGCCCCAAACCACGTAAAATATGCAAAGAAAGTAGAGGCGTCTAACTTTGTTTTGCAGGGGTGTGCAGTGATGTGATATGGCCATGATTGTGATTATATTTGATGTATGCAATGTTCCTTATTGTAAGTTGGCAACCGGCAGGAGCCATATGGTTGTCTTTAATTTATGTTAAGACCCGCGTGTCTATTCAAAGTAGTTGTAATAGTTGAAGCCGGTGGACGACAACCATGGAGAGGCGTCATTGACCTTGATGCAATGCCGGTGATGATGGAGATCATGTTCGTGCTAGAAGATGGAGATCGGAAGCACAAAGAAGAAAGGCCATATCATATCACATATTATGAATTGCATGTGATGTTAATCCTTTATGCATCTTGTATTGCTTAGTAGACGACGGTAGCATTATAAGATGATCCCTCATGCACATGAATTTCAAGTCATAAAGTGTTCACCCTTAGTTAGCACCGTTGCTAAAGCTTGTTGTTTCGAAGCACCACGTGATGATCGGGTGTGTTAGATTCTGCAAGTGTATACAACGTGAGCAAGCCAGATTTGCTCATGCGGAAACTAAGGTTTGATCTTGACGAGCCTAGCATGTACAGACATGGCCTCAGGAACACGGATTACCGAAAGGTAGAGCATGAGTCATATAATAGATATGATGAACATGTTGATTGTTCGCCATTGAAGCTATATCAACTCTCGTGATGATCGGTTTTGATGTGGTGGATTTGGTTCGTGTGATCACTAAAACAATGTGAGGGATATTGTTTTGAGTGGGAGTTCACCTAGATTAATTTAATTATTAAATTAGAACTCAATTTATCATAAACTAAATCAAAGTGAATTTGCATAGTTGTTGTAGTCATTGGCATCCGTTTACCACCTTGCGCTTAGTTATAATTGAGATGATAGAACTATAGAATTCTGGTTAGTTACTTTACGAACTGGCATCGTATTGTTTTGAAGTGTTAATATAAAGTTTAAAAGTCCTATTGCAAACTTTCAGTAAGTTCCGGTTACTCCATGAAGTTTAATAATTAGTATTAAATCAAGAGTAACAATTCCAAGTGTTAGTATATAAGTATCATGTTTGTCTCCATGATTCTTGATATTCAAAGGATTCTCTTAATATCAAGGTTATCTAGGATCTGAAAGAGTTGTTTCAGAAACCATGATGTGTGGAAGATATTGTGATATCTGAAACAAAGTTTTGGTTGCAACATGATAGAGTATAATATGGCAAAGTTCATGTTCTCATATTTTGATGAGAATTTGCAAAGGGTTGGAGACACTAGTTGTCCTAATTCACCAAAAGGTTTTGGATAGCAACATTATACTCATAATTCATCGTTATAAGCTAAAAGTAGCTTGATCATGGACGATTCCATGATAAGGGTGAATATTTGATGTAGGTAAAATGTTTTACTACACCAAGAGATTACTAAAGAAAGGAATTTGAAAGAACGCCAAACATTTGATGATGGTAATCTACTTCAAAGTGCAAGTCCAAAGACATTGGTATTTAAATATACACGCTTTGGACTACATGTCATATGTATGACTCCACTATTGATATTGATAGATTCTTTCAAACAGAAAAGGAAATATTGAAAGAGAATCTCATAAATATATGGCAGAAAAGAAAAGACTAGAATTGTTCAGTTTAAGTATATAGATGATATACATGTTATGGCTATATTCTTTGCTTATTAAACAATGTGGTTATTAAGTATTTGATACTGAATTTGTTGGTGTGAATCGTCATACGAAACAACAGAATTCATGAACTACAATGGCCTAAGTAACTAGCAAAAGAATATGTGATGATGTTCATCGAGAACAAATAAAGGGTTATTGTGTTGCTCGTTAAACATCAAAGCTTGCCTTCAAGATTTGTTTTATCAGGTATTATAAGAACAAAAGGGTTGTTCAAATAATTGCCGTAATCCATAAAAGATGGATGATTCACAAATCTCGTTGGAAAAAATCACATCCATAAAACTAGTGCTAAAAATGTCAAAAGACAAATTGATTGAAATATCACTTAGGAAGTGATATCGCCGTTTAAATTATATTGGAAAGAAAACATGAAGAAACTCCATGTGGATGGAATTTTGGAGTCTTCTGATTTTTGATCAAATGACGCTTGTGAAACTTTCCTAGAGATAATTAAAACTTCGTTCATAGGCCAAAAGGGAACGAATGACTAGCTTATTGGAAATTGTACATATTGTTGTACAAAGTCCATCATGTGTAGTCAAAGGCGATGGATTTCAACTTCATATGCTTTCTCCGAAAATTTGAGTGAATATATGAATATTTACTTAATAAGGATGAAGTGTGAAATATTTGAAGAGTTCAAAGACTTTCAAGATGAAGTGCAAAATCATTGTAACAAGAATATAAATAGTTTATGATAAGATCATAAAGGAAGATATTTGAGTTACAAGTTTAGCATAATACCTAAGATTTAAGGAATCGTTCCGTGGATTTGCATTTCCGAAACACCATAAGAGTATGGAACGTTCGAGATATGTAATTAAACCTTGTTTGACATGGTTAGATCAAAGGTATAATTCATAAAAATGCCATTATATTTTAAAGATTAAAAGCTTTAGAGATTACCGTTTTTCCACTGAAAAGAGCTCCATCATAATCCGTTGAAATGACACCATATAAAGTTATGGTTTGGGATAAAACCCAAGTTGTCCTTTCTTAAACATTGGTATGCTATGCATAAGAAAGATGTTTGCAACCAAAGTCGGATGAACCTGTCTTTGTATGTTATTTCGAATAACTGTTAAGTACTCCTCCATAACATCGGAGACAAAAGTGTTTGTCACTTAAAACGTCAAGTTTCTTTGAGAAGGAATTTTTCGTGAAAAGTTAAGTGGGAGGACAATAGAACTTTGATAAGGTTAAAAGAACCTTAGCTATATGTGCAAAGTTGCGCAGCACCGAAAAGTGTTCCGGAGGCAGCTACAATGCTCATGGCTCACGTGCCTCAAAGGTTGTGGTCACGGAGATCTAAGTTCCTATTGAAACAAGTAGATCGGGTAAACAATCAAATACCAAGATTTGAGGGTTGAATCATTATTTGAGAATAATGAACCGACTACATGCAAAGAAGCGATGATGGGCCCTGATTCCGTAAAATGGCTTGAAGCCATAAATTCCGTGATAGTTCCATACACGAGAAATCAAGTTTTGAACTTGAAGGACCCTCGAGAAAGGTGTAAGACCTTACAGTTGTGTCTGGATCTATAAAGAAATAGACATGGATGTTTTACATCTATGAGATAGTCGACATGTTGAGAAAGAGTTCACAACAATGTTCAAAGGTTGACTATGACAAGATTTGATCTGTCATAGTGATATTTAGTCTAGACGGATTAATGTAGCAACCACTACATATAATTTTGTTATATGGTAGTTGAATAAACAAAACAAGTTCTTCTAATAGAATCGTTACCTAGGACATGTGCATAACACGGTCCATAGGGTTTTGTTAATTCAAAGGATGCTAAAAGCATATGCAAACTTCAATGGTTAAAGTGAGCATCGCGGAGTTGGAATCTTCACTATGATGAAACTGTTAAAGGAGTTTAAAAGTTCATTAGAGACAATGAAGATGCTTGCATTTGCAAGAAATTAAGTGGGAGCGCTAAGACATGTTTCTAATACATTATGTGGAAGACATATTGTTGATTGGAAATAATGTATCTTTTATTAACACATATTAAGAATTTCATCCCGATGAAAGACTTAGGCAAAACCTAAATATTTGGCATCAATAGACGCTAATATGGTTGTGCCAGAAGTACATAGACGAGATATTGAATGAGTTCAATATAGAAACTACAAGAAAGGTTCTTGTCGCACAGAAAGGATTGAAAGAGTTCAATGTTGATGATATATTCAAGTGTATTGACATTTGGTAAAGTGAAACAAATAATCAAGTATAGATTGATACTTGATGTATGAAATCACAAAGAGTATTTATATCAATCATACTGTGATATGTACAAATCCAGATATGTCCTATGCTCTAAATGTTGTGAGCATATACCAGAATGATTCGTAATATGATCATTGGACAATAGTAAGGATATTCTTATGATCTTTTGGAAGAACTAAGAGTATAATATTTGTAGAAGTGACAAATAGATGGTTAGTTCATTGTAAAAGTACTACATTGATACTAGCTTTGTCACAAAGTACAAATTAAGTTTATCTCAATCTAAAACTAAGGGTGGCACAATATAATGGAAGGTGAGTTCCATAATGGATTTGGATGAGTTCCAAAGTTAAGACATTGTGACAGATACTACAACAAAAGGCTAAGTATATGACTGCTATTTTAGCAGCAAAAGAGGGCATTTGTGTCAAGTAGTTTGTTATCAAACTAGGTGTAGTTCAGAGTGGGATAATACTATGAAGATATATTGTGCGACAATATTATCAACATGTTTTAACCCCAAAGAGCTAAAGGTCACACCGAAAGACCAAATTTGTACAAAGCCATCTCATTAGAGAATGAGTGATGCGTAGAGACGCAAAGACATGCAATTGCACACGGACCTGGAAGTGTCAGATCCGGAGATCAGTTGACCACTAGCAATCGTGTACATACAACACCGGAAAGCCATAGGTGTTGAATACACAAAGGTTTGAAACTAGATTATTGACTCTAGTGCAAGTGGGAGACTGTTGGAGATATGCCCAAGAGGCAATAATAAAGTGGTTATTATCATATCTTCACACTTATGATAAATGTTTACATACCATGCTATAATTGTATTAACCGGAAACATTAATACTTGTGTGATTTGTAAACTAAAATAAGAGTCCCTAGTAAAGCCTCTTGTTAAACTAGCTTGTTGGTTAATATATGATCATGGTTTCCTGGTCATGAACATAGAGATGTTATTAACAACAGGATCATATCATTAGGAGAATGATGTGATGGACATACTCCTATAGATAAGCGTATCATAAAAGATCAAGTCATTTCAATAGTTCAATTGCTATATGCTTTCTGATACATAGTAACCTAATTCCTTCGACCATGAGATCATGCATATCACCTTTACCGGATGGATGTTTTGATGTCATCAAACACCACAACGTAACAGGGTGGCTATAAAGGTGGCATTGAGTGTTCGGAAAGTATTGGTTGAAACACATGGATCAAGAGTGGGATTTGTCCATCCATATGACGGATAGATATACTCTGGGCCCTCTCGGTGAAATGTCATCCAATTAGCTTGCAAGCATGTGACTGGCTCACAAGGGATCACATATCACGGGAACGAGAAAAGAGTACTTATCAGTAACGAGGTTGAACTAGGTATGCAGAGATACCGACGATCATAACCTCGGATAAGTAAACTATCGTGAGACAAAGGGAAATTGGTATCGTATGTAAGTGGTTCATTCGATCGCAAAGTAATCGTAGAAATATGTGGGAGCCATATGAATTTCCAGATTCCTCTATTGGTTATTGTTCGGAGAAGTGTCTCGATCATGTCCGCATAATTCACGAACCGTAGGGAGACACACTTAAGGATTCGACGTTGTTTGAGTAGTTATGGTATTATGAGAAAGAGACCGAATGTTGTTCGGAGTCTCGGATGGGATCCGGGATATCACGAGGTGATCCGGAATGGTCCGGAGAATAAGATTCATATAAGGAAAGACCCGTTTCGGAGTTCGGGAATGGTTCCGGTGTTTTCATCGGGAATGTTCTAGAAGGTTCCGGATTGTCCGGCACTCCGGGGGGGGGGGGAGGGGTACATGAATGTGTCATTACATATTGGAATGATTGCATCATGTACTAAGTGTTCTTGCTGTCCCAAATAAAGGATTAAATTGAATCCTAAAACAGAAAAGTCAAATGTCCAGTTTGAAAGTCAAACGGCTAAAACAAGAAACTGTGGGAAACAAGCAAGAGGAGTTTGAAACCAACTTGGAGGAGGAGTTCCTCTCCTCCAAGCCGGCGGCCAGCCCTAGGCCGAGTTGGGGAGGGACTCCCTCCCTCCCTGGCGCGCCATGGCCCCTCCACCCATAAAAGGAGGGGCAGGCCTCCTTCTCTAGACACACAAGTTTCTACCTCTAATCTCCGGTTTAGAGCCGTTCTGGTTTAGAGCTTCTAATTGCTTTAGCCTGCGGTTTAGAGCCTTCTAATTAGTGTGTCTAAATCTCTAGACCACTAATAGTACTCTCTCATACTCCACCATACTCGCTCCGGCTTAAGGCGAAGCCCTGCGGGATCTCCCCTCTACTTCCGGTACCACGCCGTTGTGCTGCCGGAATCGCGAGGAGAGTGCTACAACCTCCGCTGCCTGCTGGAACAAGGGAGAGGAAGGTCTTCGTCGAGTACCGAACGTGTGACCGACTGCGGGAGCGCTGCCGGAACGTGGCGCCGGAAGGATCGTCTACGCGATCTTGAGATCGGAAAGAGTACGACTACATCACCCACGAGAATCTGCTCTCGTTAACCGCTTTGGAATCTTCGAGGGTAAGTTATTCCATCGACTCGTTGCTACAATCTAATAGATAGATCTTGGCTTGTTTGTTTGTATGCGATAGAAAATTTTTGTTTTCCATGCTACGAACCCCTACACTATGTAACACCCTGGTCTCTCTAGACCAGCAACTGTCACTCCTAGCAGCCATAGTTTTAAAAACTGGACCGGTTCACTGGTTAAATCGAAAAACCAGAACCCGAGGCCTCAAGGGTTTTTAAGTGCACTATATCAGCCAGCTAATAAATCAGGAAAAACCAGACAAAAAGTGATCGAACCAGTGGTTTAGTGGAAAACCGATCGGCGGTCCGACCAATAGAAAACCGCACATAGAAGAAAATATCGTGCAACACTATGTGCACTTTGTCCTCACTCATGCGCACCCGGTACCCACTTCCCGGTCGGTCACCCATCCTCAAATGTCTCTAGGCCAAGCACGCTTAACCTCAGAGTTCTTTTCAGACGAGCTTCTGTAAAATATGTTGCAACTTGTTGGTATGGGTATACTATCGATCCTATTAAGCCTTGCGCTAGGGTCTCACATACAACCAGTCTTAGAATATCGACGCCCTCGTCGATCAACCACAAGCCAGGAATGTCCTTTCTTGGCACACGTCTCTGCGTCCAGTACCGGCACATGTGCCATGTCGTGTCCACTCTGGGCCACACGCGCCATGCTCCATATGTCCGCCACTAACGTACACACACCCGTTGATGACCCACAAGTATAGCGGACCGGAATAGTCTTCGAGGGTAGTATTACCCAATTTATTGATTCGACACAAGGGGAGACAAAGAATACTTATAAGCCTTAACAACTGAGTTGTCAATTCAGCTGCACCTGGAAATAGTTCTTGGTCACAGAAGTTTATTAGTAGCAACAATTTGTAGTAGCAAACATCAAAGCAACAGCAGCAGTAAAACAGGAGCAATAGTCACAGTAGTGGCAAACAGTAGGATATGAGCGCGGTAGGCATAGGGATGGATGGACGGGTGTTGCATGGATGAGTCTAAACATGTAACTTCAATATCTGGGGCAATTGCAGATAAATAATAATAAGCATACAAGTACTAAACAATCATAGGCATGTGCTCCATATATAGTCATGCGTGCTCGCAATGAGAACTTGCACAACATCTTTGTCCTGCCATCTCGTTGCAGCGGAGCCTCAAGGGAACTACTGGCAATTAAGGTGCTCCTTATAATAGATCACTAGAGCAAAGCAATAACACTCCACGAACACATGTGATCCTCACATCACAGCCATCCCCTCAGGTTGTCCCAATTTCTATCACTTCGGGGCCTTTGGATCCGGACAATGATATGTGTACACAACTTCCAGATAAGATCACAAACAATACTATCACAAACAACTTCTGGCGAGTCGTCGTCGAAGCCTGCAGAGTGAACTGGTTTGCCCTGGGGCGTTAGTAACAGTTCTGCCATTGGGCATACTATGTATATTGAGACAATTTGCGACATGCTATTAACAAGATATCGTGTTTGTTTTGTGACATGTGTTTTTCGATTGAGGGTGGAACGAGTCCCCGAGCGCGTCCGCCCTTTTTTATGGGGTTGACCTCGTTTATAATGTGTTTGCGGTTTTTGAATGTTTTGTTATTGTGGTCGACTCGCCCGGACTCGGAGAGCCAGTCGCAAAGCGACTCCCTTGAGCACTCTGTACTTCACCGTTTTCCCTTGCGCGAACGAGGTCGGGTGGCCGAGTCCCCGAGCGTGGTACTTGGTTGTTCTAGGCGCGACTCGAGGGTGGGTGAGGACTTCGCGCGTTAGTTTGAGCGCATCACTCCTGCCTGGCCCGTTGGGTCAGTCGCATGGCGAGTCCTGGGCATGCTCTCATACTTGGCGTTTTCCCGAGCCGCTCGCGCTGAACTGGTCGTCAGTCCCCGAGCGTGGTACTTGGCCGTTCGAGTCGCTATGTCGAGGATGCGGAGGGTCATGGTCGCTGTGAGAAGCGAAGGCAGTTGTCTTGGCTCGTAAAGCCAGTCGGGCTAGGCGACTCCGATGGGGCTCCGGGTAGGCGTTTTTCGTGGACTTTGCAAGGCCTGAGGTGACCTAGTGCCCTTGTAACGCACTACTTGGCCGTTCTGATCGCTGTACCAAAGGTTGACTTCTGCAGTTAGCTTGACGCTGTTATTACGAGTGCGAGTGGCACAAGACACGGAGAGTAGGCGCAATTTGCAGTAACCGATTCTTTTTATTTCATAGCGGCTGGAGGGTACATATGTGGGGTTCTAGGAGTAGAACTTCCGTAGGAGGTTTACATTCCATGGTCGCTTGACGTCGAGTTCGCCGTCCCCGCGGACGTTGATGAGGTAGTAGGCGTCGTTGCCGAGTACTCGCCCGATGGCGAATGGTCCCTCCCACGGAGGGGAAAGCTTGTGCATGCCCTTCTTGTCCTGGATGAGGCGCAACACCAGGTCGCCTTCTTGGAAGGTGCGAGTTTTCACCCGCCGGCTGTGGTAGCGGCGGAGTCCCTGCTGGTAGATGGCGGTGCGTGACCGAGCGAGGTCACGTGCCTCGTCGAGTTGATCGACTCCATCCTGGCGGGCGAGTTCGTTTGCAGCCTCCGTGTAGTGGACGACCCGCGGCGAGTCGTGCTCGAGGTCAGTGGGCATGACTGCCTCGGCGCCGTACACCATGAAGAAGGGGGTGAACCCTGTCGACCTGTTGACCGAGGTACGGATGCCCCAGATGACGGAGGGTATCTCCTCGACCCAGCACCCGGCGGTGCGCTCGAGTGGTACTTGGAGTCGCGGCTTCAGGCCGTGGAGGATGCTTTGATTGGCCCATTCCGCCTGGCCGTTGGATTCCGGGTGGGCGACTGACGCGAGGTCGAGCCGGATGTGGTGTTGTTCGCAGAATTCGGCCATGGCTCCTTTGGCGAAGTTGGTGCCGTTGTCCGTGATGATGCTGTTTGGGAACCCGTAGCGATATATGAGCTCGCGTAGGAATTTAGTGGCGGTCTTCCCGTCGCACTTCCAGACTGGTTTGGCCTCTACCCACTTTGTGAATTTGTCGACCGCGACCAGGAGGTGGGTGTAGCCGGAGGGAGCCTTTTTGAATGGGCCTACCATGTCCATGCCCCACATGGCGAATGGCCAGGTGATGGGGATTGTCTTGAGCACCGAGCTCAGCACGTGCGTCTGGTTTGCGTACTTCTGGCACCCGACGCACCACTGGACGATGTCGACAGCATCGGCGTGTGCGGTGGGCCAGTAGAAGCCATGCCGCATAGCCTTGGCGACCAGAGAGCGGGCGCTGGCATGGTGGCCACAGTCGCCGGAGTGGATGTCGTGGAGGATCTTGCGTCCTTCGGCGGGTTGGACGCAGCGTTGGAACACGCCGGTGACGCTGCGCTTGTGGAGCTCGCCGTCGATGATGGTGTAGGACTTGCATCGGCGTACGATCATCCGAGCGTCCGTCTCGTCTGTCGGCAAGGTGCCGGCCTCTAGGTAGGCGACGTAGGGCTTGGTCCAGTCGTCTGGCTCGGTGACGAGTGCGACCAGGGCTGCATCCGGCTGCAGCGGGACTCCAATGTCGATCTCCCTTGGGGGAGAGACTGACGGCTTGGTGATCGTGTCGAGGAAGACGCCGGCGGGTGGTGCGAGTCGAGCCGACCCAATGCGAGAGAGTGCGTCGGCCTCCTCGTTCTTCCGCCTGTCAATCCACTCGACAGAGTGGCCTGCGAAGTGTCCGCCCAGCTTGTCCACTGCTTGGCGGTATGCCGCCATGGTGGGGGAGACGGAGTCGCAGGTGCCAGCGACTTGTCCAGCGACGAGGTCGGAGTCTCCTTAGCAGTGTAGGCGGTTGACGTTCATCTCCTTGGCTGTTCGCATGCCGTGGAGTAGTGCCTCGTACTCGGCCATGTTGTTGGTGCAGGGGGTGAAGTCGAGGCAAAGGACGTAGCGGAGCTTGTCGCCCTTCGGGGAAGTCAGCACGATCCCTGCTCCTGCGCCGTCCGCGTTCTTGGAGCCGTCGAAGTGCAGGCTCCAGTAATGGAGGTATGGCAGCTTTTCTGGCTGCTGGGCCTCTTCCCAGTCGGCGATGAAATCCGCTAGAGCCTGCGACTTGATCGCTTTTCTTGGCTCGTACTGGATATTGTGGACGCCGATTTCGACGGCCCACTTGGCGACTCGCCCAGTCGCCTCACGGTTGCGGATGATGTCCTGCAACGGTGCTGAGGAGACGACCGTGATCGGGTGCTCCTGGAAGTAGTGCGGCAGGCGCCGCTGTGCTCTGAAGACCGCGTATACCAGTTTCTGGTACTGCGGGTATCGTTGGCGTGACTCGGTGAGGACCTCGCTGATGTAGTACACCGGTCGCTGTATTGGGCGCTCCTTTCCTTCCTCCGGCCGCTCGACGACCATGACGGCGCTGACGACGCGCTCGGAAGCTGCGACGTAGACCAGCATGGGTTCTTTGTCGGCGGGGGCGGCGAGTAGCGGTGCGGCGAGTAGAACCTTCTTGAGGTCGCGGAGTGCGTCGTCCGCCTCCTTGTCCCACTGGAAGGTGGGGTTCTTGCGCATCAGACGGTATAGGGGCATCGCCTTTTCGCCCAGGCGAGGGATGAAGCGACTGAGAGCCGCTACTCGCCCGGCCAGCTTCTGGACGTCGCGCAGGCACTCGGGTTTGCTGAGTCGGGCGATCGTGTCAATCTTGGTAGGGTTCGCCTCGATCCCTCGCTTGGAGACGACGTACCCCAGTAGTTGTCCTGCTGGTACACCGAAGGTGCATTTGACTGGGTTAAGCTTTATCTTGTATTTTCGCAAGTTGGCGAATGTTTCCGCCAGGTCGGCGAGTAGATCACCCTGGCGAGCGGATTTAACGACCACGTCATCGATGTAGACGTCGATGTTGCGGCCAATTTGGCTCGCGAGGCACTCTTGCATGCACCGCTGGTAGGTCGCCCCGGCGTTCTTGAGGCCGAAGGTCATGGCGGTGTAGCAGAAGGCTCCGAATGGCGTGATGAACGCCGTCTTCTCCTCGTCCTCGACAGCCATTTTGATCTGGTTGTATCCAGAGTAGGCGTCGAGGAAGCATAGCGACTCCGAGCCCGCGGTGGAGTCGATTATTTGGTCGATTCGCGGGAGGACGAACTGCTCCTCGGGCAGGCGGTGTAGTCGATACACATCCTCCAGGTCCCGTTCTTCTTCTCGACCAGGACTGGGTTTGCCAGCCACTTGGAGTACTTGATTGGCCGGATGAAGCCTGCAGCGAGTAGACGCTGCACCTCCTCCGCGATGGCTCGGCGGCGCTCTTCATTGAAGGGCCGCAGCGACTGTTTGACGGGTCGCACTTTGGGGTCGGCGTTTAGTTTGTGCTCAGCGAGCTCCCTAGGGACACCAGGCATGTCAGAGGGCTTCCATGCGAATATGTCCCTATTCTCACGGAGGAACTCGATGAGTGCGCCTTCCTAGGCTGGGCTCATTCCTGTTCCGATCGTCACCGTCTGGCTGGAGTCGCCTGGGACCAGCTCGACGGTGCGGGTGTGCGTCGTTGCCTCGAAGGCTGAGGTGTTCGCGCCTTCCGAATTGGGCTTCTTGAGTATGGTGGGGTCGTCATTGTTCACCCCGATCGCGTACTTGGTGATCTCGTCAGCGTGGTTGGCTTCTGCCGTGATGACGGCATCGGCGAGTTCGGCTCCTTTGGCCTCGCACTCGGCGGCCATGTCGGGGTCGCCGTTGATGGTGATGATGCCGCACGGCCCGGGGAGCTTCATCGCGTTGTACGCGTAGTGTGGCGCTGCCATGAACTTGGCGAATGCCTGGCGCCCCAGGACGCAGTGGTAGGGGCTGTCGAAGGGCACCAGCTCGAAGACGATCCGTTCGGTGCGGAAGTTTGCTGGTGTGCCGAAGGTGACTGGCAGCGTGACCTTGCCGATCGGGTACGCCTTCCGACCGGGGACGATGACGTGGAACATGGTGTGGGTCGTCTCGATCATCGACTGCGGGAGCCGCAACCGCCTGAAGGTGTCCAGGTACAGGATGTTGATGGAGCTGCCGCCGTCCATCAATGTCGTGGGGAGCCAGTAGTCGCCCACCTTTGGCTTGACCACCAGGGCGACTCGTCCTGGATACTCGATGCGCGGCGAGTGGTCCTGGCGGCTCCAGGTGATGGGCTGCTCCGACCAGTTGAGGAACTGGGGAACGTCCACCTGGGCCACCGCGTTGACGGCGACGACGCGGGTGATGACCTTCTTCTCGCGCTTCGTGTTGAAGCCTGTGAAGGTATGGAGCGAGCCGGCCATGTTGCCGAACTTTCCGCCGTTTGGCGGGTTGTTGTCGGGGTCCTCCCTTGCTCGCCGTGCCTTCTCAATATCCCTGAGGGTGTGGCAGTCGGCAGTCGTGTGCGTTGCGGGTTTGCCTTCCCTGCTATGAAACGCACAAGGTTGGTTAAGGAGGGACGCGGGGTCGAACCTTGGCTTGGCCTTGTAGTTGCCGCCGTCGCGGCGTTGTCCTCCGTCGCGGCGGAAGCTTTTGGGCTCACATTGTGCGTGCCTGGTGTTGGCGATGAAGTCGACTCGCCCGTCACTGCGGCGCTTGCCAGTGAGGCGAGTGTTGCTGTAGCGTAGGTCGGACCGTCGTCCGCTGTCGTTGCCGCTCGTGCGGCGTTGGCCTCCCGACTCGTCGTCGGTTTCCTGGTTTGGGTCTTCCTCTGCGTACCGTTTGGCGATCTCGAGGAGGTCCGGTATGTTGTCGAGTGTGCGAGAATGTCGCTTGAGCTTGGCGACCAAAGGCTCGTAGCGGCACGAGGTCTTGAAGCAATGGATCGCGGTGTTCGGGTGGATGCCGACCGCGTTGTACCAGAGTTCTTGCCACCGCTGGACCCAGTTGCGGGTCGACTCGCAGGGTCCCTGGATGCATCGCTCCAGGTCCTCGATGGTGGTGGCACGGGTGTAGGAGCACTCGAAGTGCCTGACGAAGGCGTCGCGCATCTCCTCCCAGGAGTCGATACTATCCTGGGGGAGGGTGTTGATCCACTGCCTGTACGTCCCCTCCATCATCAGGGGGAGGTAACGGGTAGCTAGCAGGTCCGTGTAGCCTGCGATCCCCATCGCCATGACGTATGTATCGAGCCAGACGGCGGGGTCGTACGAAGGGTCGTACTTTTCTATCTCCTTCGGCGCCTTGAAGTTCGGCGGGTACTTCTTGCCTCGGATCATCGGTCCGAAGCACTTGGGGCCGAGTCGACTTAGCGACCCCATTGGCTCGCCGTCACGGCGATTGGTTAGGGTGTGTCGTAGGTCGTCGGGCTGGCGTGCGCGCTAGCTCTGGTTGTTGATGATGTGGGTGCGGGTGTCGATGGGTTGACCGTTGGCGGCGACGAAGTTGGTCGCTGGCCTGGGGTCGTTGGTGGAGAGTGCCGCGTTCGCGGGTCGGTGTTGGAGCTGCAGTGGCTCTGGTGGCGGGCAGTTGAGGGTGTTTGCCGCCATTGGGCGGCCGCTCTGCTTCCCGAAGAATGCGAGTACACCCGACCTTGCGAGTCGGTGCCTGCGTTTTGCTGCTCAACGGCCTTTGCGAGCAGGGCCCTGACGTATTGGATCTGTAGGGCGCCGTCGCCGGTGGCCGTGATGTTGTCGGCTGCTGCTCGGCCCGCCACGAGGTTGTCCATCGGAGTGGAGAACAGTGGGAGGCCGTTCGCATCCCGCTCCCGTGAGGAGACTACTATCCGCAGCTGATCCCTGGGGGGTGTGCGGTTGGGTGGAGGCGGGGCGCCCATCGCCGTCGACCCTGGCGGGGGCCGGGCGCTTCCTCCTGGTGGCGCGTTCTCGCAGATCGCGCGCTCGGCCACGCGGGCCGGGTCGTTTTCGTCGTCGAAGTTCAGGGTGCGCCCCTAGACGGTGGGGTTCAGGCGCGACCTGATTCGCTGCTGGTGGTAGCGCGATAGCTCCTGCGCCGTCACCTGCTCGAGGCGAAATTTTTCGCGCTCGGCTTGCTCCTTGCGCACTGCCTCCGCCAGCTTCAGGCGGAGTTCCTCGACCTCCGTTGCTGTGGCGTTAGGAGGGATCGGGGTGGAGAAGGGATCCTCCGGCGGATCGGTGCCGGTCGCCATGTAGGTCGCGGCGTGGCGACCGGTCCCGTCGCGGAGGTCGGCGGAATTTTCCGACCCGGAGTCGAAGTCGAAGATCCCAAGGATGGAGGGATCCTCGAAGTCTCCCATGTTGGAGACCTGGGTGATGGAGCCCGCGGGTGAAGCCGCGGTGATGGATCCGGCGAATGACGCCGGGGTTGCCGAGTCGGCGTCGTCGTTGAGGGCCGCGTCTTCTGCGGCCGCTGAGTTTTTGGCCACGTTACTGTGGGCCGAGTTGTACTCGGAGGCGAGGCGATGGATCATGCGGATCTGGCTCTCGGAGAGTCGATCGCGTGGCGGCGACTCGCGGATGCGAGCCGAGTCCTCCGAGACGATGACGTCGGTGAGGCCGACAAAGAGGCTGATCGTGCCGACCGGCAGGATCATGTTGTGCGTGACGGGTCGCGCCGCCGGAACGTAGCTGCTCGGCGAGATTTGGAGCATCTCGCCGATCGCTATCATGCGGCCGGTGGCGACCGTCTCGTTGATGGGCAGATTGGATCTCGCCGCAGAACACCGGCCAGACCGGCCAGGCCCCACGGTGGGTGCCACTGTCGTGGGAATGGTCACGGCAGATGCTGCAATCGGCAGCGAGTAGTAGAACGAGGGGCAAGGGCGGCCAGCCATCTGCGGTGCGAGATGAGGGCGGAGACACAGGGTTTTACCCAGGTTTGGCCCCCGGAGGGTAAATACCTACTCCTGCTAGATTGTATTATGATAGTGGTACAATGGACGAGCTCGGCGCTAGGCGGCGAGTCGCTTGGGTGTATGATGGAACATATCCCTACACGCCCCGTAGGGAGGTTTATATAGACTCACCTCCCCTAGGGTTTACATATCTCAACCGAATCAGTTAAGGCTTCGGTAATCGTTTAACCTAACTCGACTGGGCCTATCTACTCGCCTGGGCCTTCAGCTTCCAGTCGCTTGGATCCACACCGGGCCTTGATCCAGTCGCCGTCTTGCAGGCCCACTTGCCAGTTCCTGGGCCAGTCGGAAACGTCCCGCTGGGTATACCCCGGTCGACATATCCCCATCACTCCACGAACACATGTGATCCTCACATCACAGCCATCCCCTCAGGTTGTCCCAATTTCTATCACTTCGGGGCCTTTGGATCCGGACAATGATATGTGTACACAACTTCCAGATAAGATCACAAACAATACTATCATAAAATGATTCAATAATAAGTTCAGATCTAAGATCATGGCACTCAGGCCCTAGTGACAAGCATTAAGCACAACAAGTTGCAACAAAGTCAAATAGCACTAATAGAGATACTAGGCACCATGCCCTAACAATCTTATTCGATTACATGATAGAACTCATCCAATCCCTACCATCCCCATAGCCTACAGCAGGGGATTACTCACTCATGGATGAGGGAAACATGGATGGTTGATGGAGAGGCGTTGGTGATGATGATGGCGATGATCCTCTCCAAATTCCCCGTCCCGGCAGGGTGCCAGAACGGAGTTTCTGGTTCCGAATTGCGGTTTCTGGTGGTGGCGGCGCAACGGAACTCTTTCTGGAAAAACGTCGACCCCCCCTCGATTTTTAGGTCAAGAGGCATCTTATAGGCGAAGAGGGAGTCCGAGGGGGTGCCTGAGGTGGCCGCACCCCCAGGTGTGGGCTGGGCCCACCCGCGCGACAGGGGTGTGGCCCCCCAAGGCTCCACTCCGTCTCGTATTCTGGCTCCGTGGATCTTCTGGTGAAATAGGATTTTTGGCATATTTTCCGGGATTTTTCCTGATAGTTGACTATCTGCACAAAAACTAGACACCAAGGTAATTCTGGTGAAAACAGCGTCAGTTCATGTTAGTTGTATCCAAATCACACAATTTTCGAGGAGAAACAATAGCAAAAGTGTTCGGGAAAGTAGATACGTTTTGGACGTATTAACTCCCTCAAGCTTAGCTTATTTCTTGTCCTCAAGCAATTCAGTTGAAAACTGAGTGCGATAAAAGAACTTTCACGAACACATTTGCTTCATATGATGTATATATTCTCAGCACAGGAGTAGATACTTAAACCATTCATAATAAAAAGTATGCAACTAAGTCTACTCAATAGTCATTTCAAGCTATGAAGAGAAACCAACTCAATAATAATAAGTAGGATGAAACATAAACATAAGCAACATTGTAATGCTCATAATAAGGTATGATAGAGTGGTATCTCACTTTCCTTTGTTTGTAGAGCACAAAATAAATGCCAAGGCACCTCTGAAGTTCAAGTGAAGACTAGAAATAAATATATCAGGGATACAAGCATCAAAGTCATGACATAATTAACCAAGTTTTGAGACAAACACAAAATGACAACTATGCTCTCAAGAAGGTGCTCATAGACTAAGTGGTGACTCAACAAGGAAGTGAAAAGGTTTTCAAAAGTTTGAAGGGCTTCCAAATGCTGAAAGTAAGGTACTCATTAGCTTTGATCTCTCATTGCCCCTATCATAGACATCTTTATATGATTAAGGTGAAAGTGAGGTCCAATATGAGTTATATGCTTGACAGACCATAAACTGGAAATCCCAAGTCCCTTGAGTATGAGGGCTGCTCCTCATGCTACTCAACTTTAGTTACCTGTAAGTTCTTGTCATTGTAAATACATGCATATCATAGAGAACCGCCAACGGGGCACCCCTTGTACATGATACATGAGCTATCCCATAATCAAAATGACAAGGCAAGAAGACAATGAGCATCTCAGCGATCTTTTTATTTGCTATTTGCATAGGTTTTTATTGAGGATGCTTCACAGATTTCTCATTATGGTTATGCTGCAAGTTTCCACCATGATTAGGGATGGATTAGGCTAGCGGCCCAGGTGTTTCTCTAACACATATATAACTCCATGAACTCACAAGCTCCCCCTTTATTTCACACCGATGACATCCGCAAACAAAAGAGCATGGTATCAACTGGATATGTATCCATAAGTGTTGAAAGAGTTCCCTGTGATAGCATGGTTCTGCTAACTCCTAGCCTATAATTTGCAAGCATATAACTTTCATGGACAGTCACAATGGTTCAGGTTTATTAAGTACAAGGAATAAAGTGTGCCATCAAGTTTGTGAGAGCTTTACTAACTAACTTTCTCAAAACAATCAAACATTTGATCTAGAAGAAAACAAGGCATAATGAATATGCACAGAATTAGCAAATGATGCTAGTAGGTAGGTATGGTGGACACTGTTGGCAATATTGGTTTTGGGGAGTTGGATGCACAAGTAGAGCTCATACTCAGTTCAAGTGAAGGCTAGCAATAGAGATGGAGCGACAAACGAGAGAGCAATAACTGTCATAATCATGCTTGCAACAAAACATGACTAATTATGGCTTGAAAGTGATATAAGAACTCTGAGGCAAAATAAGTCATCGAGGCTTACTGACTATTGTTTAGTCATATGCATGCGTGAGTATGTGCCAAGTCGATTCACATGAAACATTCAGAGGAGGATACCACAATATCATACCAAAATATGAATAGAACAATGCAAGCAAACATTCATATGACATGCTACAAACTATTAGCAAGCTGGAGCTAATCACAAGAAAGCAAGAACTATTAAGCATCCATAAATAACATACACCTTACATGAATAGCCTAAGCATGCTCACCATGATGAGTATATGTAGAAAAATGAAAACAAATAGAGTTTGTTACTAGCCTCTTACCACACCTCAAGTTGTCTTAATCTTCATTATTGCCCTTCACTTGTGTGACTTGAATAATAACATGAAACCAAAATCTACTGAGGACGGCTGAACGCTGCAAAGAACTCACAAAACCAAATAAGAACAACAAATATTTTTGGTGTTTTCGATTTTTAAAGCAAACCAAACAAAGCAAAAACAAACAAAGAAAAAGCAAACAAACCAAAATATTTTTGGATTTTTCTTTAAGGAAACCCAAAGCTAAAAAGCAAAGAAACAAACCAAGAGAAACAACGAAAATATTTTTGGTATTTTTGTGTTTTGAGAAAGAAGAAACAAAAACCAAAAATAAAGCGAAACAATGGATATACAAAGAACCGACGAAGCATGATATATAGATGACTGTGATGTCGGTATACCTCCCCCCAAGATTAGGCTTTTGGCCTAAGTGGGGCTCAACTCCATGGTGACGAAGAAGGTGCACCTCTGTAATACGACGAAGAGGCCCCTTCGTCCTGGTATGAGCTCGAGGACTCCCCTATGTAGTGCACAGAGGGATAGTATGAGGGCGCGTCCCCCTGGTAGTGTCCGTGGAAACCAAGAATGCGTAGCTGCTCGTCCATATCCTCCTTGGAGCGTGACCAAGGTCCCTGGGAAATACTTAACAAAGTGGTTTGGGGCAAAGGAATTTCCCTCTCTTCCCCGTCGGTAAACATCATCCTATAAACCAAATTATCAAGGGTAGAGCTAGTAGTGACAAAGTGATGCACTTTCATGGCAGCTAAATCAAGCTTTTGAGGAGCTAAAACTGTATCATTTGGATCAACAAAAAGGTCTAGGGCAGCAACAACACGTGCAACAATAATACCCCCATAAATGGGTCCCTTAGCAGGTAAGCGACGAGCAATAAGAGAACCAAGATTGTACCTGGTTTCATTGTTGAGAGCAGTAGCTAGGAAGGCCAAATGATAGTTGGAAATATTGCTAGTGTTCTCCCTACCAAGAACACCGGTGGCAAGGTAATAATCAAAATACCTAATAGCTGGGAGTTGAATATTTCTTATCTTTCCCCGCTGGGCTCTGCGGTCATCATCATTAGTTATCCCGCGGTAGAGCTCCAACAAATCAGTGGGTTGAGCTGGAATCTTATTCACCGTCCCAGCTATACCAATACCCAGGATCTCACAAAATTTCTTCAAAGTCATGGAGTAAGGCCTGTTATAGATTTTGAAAGACACATCTGGCTTGAAAACACTGTTAGAAAAAGAGAAACTCTCCATAAAGGTTTTAGTGAGCATAGCATACTGCACACTCTCATCCTGCATATAACTCGTTATTCCAACCCTCCGAACCAAGGTTAGGAAATCATTGAGAATCCCAGCAGCCCGCAAAAAGGTTGGACAAGGAAAGGTAGAAGGGTGTGCATCCGCCTCATCTCCCTCGTCGCCAAATCGTGGTGTAATGAGATCCTCATTGTATGAGGGCCTAGCTCGGGAGGATGATCTTGAAGGCCTTGTCCTTCTAGGTGCATCACTCTCAAATATTTCACCATAGGTGTGGTTGTCCATGACCTCTTTGTTCTAAAAAAAATACACAAACATCAAACCAAGTGATTTCCAAGTTGATAATTGATGAGAAACTACTATAGGAACTTGCTAGAGGGCTACACATGCATCAAAATGAAATCTCTAAGCATAGAACAAGCATGCAAGTTCACTCAACCTGACACCTATAGCAGCAAAATACTCACGATACAATCTACCAATCACAAATATAATTGGACAAGCGGAGGAGGCACATACCAAGGAGCAATCCCTCCAAAAATCAGTAGCAAAGATGGGCTGAGCAAGGAGATCGAAAATTGGGAGCAAGAACAGCAAGAACTCGAGCTTGAGAAAGTTTTTCGGTGTTTTTCGGGAGAGAGAAAGAAGATGGTTGGGAGGAGGCACTTTGGAGGGCGACAGGTGGGCCACACCCATGGGCCACTCCAGGTGTCACTCTGCCCCTTTTTCGAGGAAAAATTTAATATGAATTTTTTGGGATTTTTTAGGAAACTTTATTTTTGGCCAATTTTCAGGGTATGAAAATTTATTTTTTCGCAGAAAAGATTTTTAGAAGCAAAAACAAACCAAAACCAAAACTACATAAGTTCTAAGACGCTTTAACAAGCAAACAACTAGCAAAACTGAAGCTAACAAGAGAAAGAGAAAAAACTAGGAAGGAGAAAATAAAAGTGAGCAAGAATAATCATAGTGAAAGCATTTTTTGTTCATTAAAATCCTTTTGTTAACAAGGTTGATCAAGTCTTGTTACCAAAACAATCTTATATGAAACAAACTTTGCATTCCACAAGGTGATTATGTTACCTCAAACTTGATAGCAATGGTCCCAATCATAATAGTTTCAAAACTTTCTTGTGGAATGGGACAATATATTTCTCCAACCTTGATGCTCTCAATATTTTCAATGGAGTTTAGGAAATAGATTTTAGCAACCTTCTTGGGGAAATAAACAGTATGCTCTTTTTCATTAATATTAAAAGTTACTTTTCCTTGATTACAATTGATGACAGCACCTGCAGTATTAAGAAAAGGTCTCCCAACAATAATAGACATATTATCATCTTCAGGCATTTCAAGCACAACAAAATCAGTCAAAACTAAGCAATTATGAGCCACCTGAACAGGAACATCCTCACATATACCAACAGGATTAGTAGTTGACTTATCAGCCATTTGCAAAGATATATCAGTTGGTATCAACTTTTCTAGCTGGAGTCTCTTGTAGAGAGAAAAAGGCATAACACTAACTCCAGCTCCCAAATCACATAAAGCAGTTCTAACATAATTGTTCTTAATAGAGCAAGGAATAGTTGTTATACCTAGATCACCAAGTTCCTTTGGAACCTTACCATTGGAGGAATAATTACCAAGCAAGGTATAAATCTCCTCATTAGGAATCTTCCTTTTATTAGAGACAATATCCTTCATATACTTTGAATAAGGAGGCAGCTTAATAGCATCAGTCAAAGGAATTTGCAAAAATAAAGGTTTCATCCACTCACAAAACTTGTTGCAGTGTTCTTCCTCCTTTGACTTGTGTTTCTTATTGGGAAAAGGCATAGGTTTCTGCACCCAAGGTTCTCTCTTTACCATGTTTATTAGCAATAAAATCTTCCTTAGTGTACCTAGTATTCTTAGTGTGCTTCTCAGATTCTTCCTCAACTTCCTCCTTATCAGGAGCATCATTTTTATCATTACCACTCTCAGTTTCAGCATCAGAGACAGATATACTATTAGGATCTACAGCAGGTTCAAGTGGTTCCTCAACTATTTTATGTTTCTTTTTCTTTCTCTTACGAGTACTACCACTACTTTCACCTTGTTGAGAATCCTGCTCAATTCTTTTTGGATGTCCTTCAGGATATAAAGGATCTTGAGTAGCTATACCACTTCTAGTTCTAATTCCATAAGCATGTTTATCTCCTGAGGCATTAACTAGCATATCTTTTTGTACCTTAGTAAGTTGATAAATTTGGGTTTGAACCATTTGAAAGTGTTTACAAAGCATTTTAATATCATTAGCAGTTCTTTCCACAATATCTTTCAACTCATTAATAGCTCTAGAGTTTTCCAATAAATGATTCTGAACTTGTTTATTAAAATTACCTTGTTTAACAATAAATGTGTCAAGTTCCTCTAAGCATTGATCAGGAGGATTACCATAAGGAATATCACCTTCATCAAAGTGGAGAGAGTGTACCTCAATAGTGGATGAGTGGGGAATTGGCTTACATAATTCTTCTATAGGAGGTAGATTCTTCACATATTCAGCTCTAATACCTTTCTCCTTTAGACATTTCTTAGCTTCTTTCATCATTTCATCATTTAATGAAATCACTCCCCTCTTATTTGGTGTTGGTGTTGGAACTGGTTCAGGCACAATTGGTTCAGGAGTAATAGGCTCAGGTGTATTTAGCTCAGTTGAAGTCCAATCATCATAATGCTTGCTTATTTTAGCCATTAATTCTTCAGCATCTATAGGAGTTCTTTTCCTAAAAACACAATCAGCAAAACTATCTAGGTATGTCCTAGAATCATCAGTTAGTCCATTATAATAAATATCAAGAAGCTCATTTTTAGGTAATGACATCCAGGATGTGCATGAATCAAGGCACAAAACCTTTTCCATGACTCAGGAAATTTCTCTTCTTCTCCCTGTTTAAAATCAAAAAGTCTCTGCAAAGCAGCATATCTAGCATCGGGAGGAAAATATTTCTGGAAGAAAGAAGCAATCAAACAATCAGGGCTATCAATGGAACCAGGAGGTAATCTATTAAACCAAGCCTTAGCTTCTCCTTTTAATGAAAAAGGGAAGATCTTAGTAACAAAGTACTTTCGCATCTTAAAATCATCAGAGAATAAAGAATTCATAGTGGAAAGCTCAGTCATATGAGCTATAGCACTCTCATTTTCAGTCCCACAAAAAGGTTATTTCTCAACAATGTCCAAATAGGATAAATCAAGAGAGAAATCATAATATTTATCTTTAATATCTATGGGAGAGGTGGCAAACTTAGTATTAGAGGATAGTTTAGGAATAATGGTACGTCTCTCAAGGAGACTCTTAATAGCACTAGCACCATGTGTGTTTCGGCACTCCTCAATAAATTCATCAGTAAACTCAATGTAACCATCATTAATATCATATCTCTCTCTAGACTCAGGTGAGCTAACAGGTGTAACAGTGTCTTCACTAGGAGTTTCAGTGTTCCCTAGACTAGCCATAGTAGCATCTAGGAAAGGACCTAATGAACCACTCGCATCAAGCACAGTAGAAGTAACATCATGAGTATCAAAAGCAGTTTCATATTCAGCAGTAGTAGCAGTGTGTGTAGCATGAGTATGTGGTGGTGGTGTAACAAGCTTACTTATAATAGACGGTGAATCAAGAGCAATAGAGGTGTTTAGGACTGTACTGAAGGGTTTCGCGGCATAGTAAATCAAAATTTTCTACGGATGCGAACAGAGGGAAAGCCAAGATCTAATCTAGGAGATGCAAACAACGAGAGAGATTGGATTAGATCTTCATACCCTTGAAGATTCGCACAGCGGAACGTTCGTCGGAACATGGGTGATGTAGTTGTACTCGCTTCTCCTCCTCGCGATCCGATCCGATCTAGCACCACAAGTGGCGGTGCCTCCGTGAGATGCACACGTGCAGCACCTCGACGTCTCCTCCTTCCTTGGTACAGCAAGTATGGTGGAGAGATGGGTTGGATCTACAACGCGACGGCGCGGTGCAATTGGTGGAGAATTTTTGCAGCAGGGCTTCGCCTACAAGCAGTCGGGAGGGAGAGAGGAGGGCAGCAGGGCGGCTAGGGTTGGAGGGGAAGGTGTAGGGGGTTGGTGCGCCCCCACCCCTCTTTATATAGAGGGGGGCGCAGCCCTAGCCCCTCCCCCAAGCCCAAACCAGCGGCCCCAAAGGATAAGGAGTGGGGGGCAAGGAAACCCCCCCTTCTAGAAGGTCTATCTCGAGTTTAAAACTCTCTTGGCCGGCTGGGCCCTATGGGGCCTTGTGCCCCTGGCCCAATGCGGCCAGGGAACTCCCTCATAGGCCCATGCCCCCTCCCGGAAGGTGGGGCCACGTTGGTCCCCTTCCGGAAGGTTCTAGAAGCTTCCGGTAAAATACCGATTAACCCGGAACAATTCCGAACTCCAAAAACTGCACTGCCTTATATGAATCTTATTCTCCGGACCACTCCGGAACCTCTCGTGATGTCCCGGATCCCATCCGAGACTCCGAACAAAAACTCATAAACCAATTATCCAATCTATCCTAGCGTCGAGACACGTTAAGTGTGTGACCCTGCGGGTTCGAGAATATGCAGACATGATCTTCTATCAATAATCAACAACGGGGTATGGAAACCCATATTGACTCCCACACATTCATCGATGATCATATCGGATGAACCACGATGCCAGGATTCAATTAATCCCATATATATTTTCCCTTCATCTCGCGATATTTTACTTGCCCGAGATTCGATCATCGGTACCGTCATACCTAGTTCAATCTCGTTCACAGCAAGTACTTTACTCGTTCCGTAATCCGATATCACTTTGTGATTAACTCCTTAACCACATGCTTGCAAGCGGTGTTGATATCGATTACCGAGTGGGCCCGAAGTATATCTCTCCGACTTGGGAGGGACAAATCCCATCTCGATACATACAACCCAACAGATACTTTCCGATCACCTGAGAGACACCTTTATGATCACCCTCTCATAGGATGACGTTTGATGACCTCAAAGCTTTCTTCCAATACCAGGGAGTTGTATTATCTCATGGTCTAAGGAATACAATATTTGACATAAGAAAAGCTTCGCAAAGACGAACACGATGACACGATCTAATTGCTTCGCTTAGTTTGGGTCTGTCCATCATATCATTCTCCCAATGATATGATCCCATTATTAATCGACAACTCATGTCCATGGTTAGGAAACCTTAACCATCATTAATCAATGAGCTAGTTCATAGAGGCATACTAGGGACACGGTGTTGTTCACAAACCACACAAGTATTAAAGTTTCCGCTTAATACAATTCTAGCATGGAATATAAACATTATCATGAACAATAATTATAATAATAACATCTTTATTATTGCCTCTAGGGTATAATTCCAATAGTCTCCCACTTGCACTAGAGTCAATAATCTAGTTTACATCTGGCAACAATCTCACACCCATGGCACTGAGGTGATGATCATGTTTTACACGTGGAAGAGGTTTAGTCAATGGATCTGCGACATTCAGATCTGTATGTACTTTGCTAATCTTCAGATCTCCATCTGCTATATAATCTCGGATTATATGAAACTTGCGGTTGATATGCTTGGTCTTTGGATGATATCTTGGTTCCTTAGCGGGTGCTATGGCGCCAGTGTTGTCACACAATATCTCTAGTGGGTCCAATGCACTTGGAACCACGCCAAGCTCAGTGATGAAGTTCCTGATCCAAACTCCTTCACTTGATGCTTCTACAGCAGCCATGTATTCCGCTTCTACTGTAGATCCCGCGATCACGCTTTGCTTGCAGCTTCTCCAGCTCACAGCTCCTCCATTCAAAATATACACGTATCCTGTCTGAGATTTAGAATCATCCTTGTCAGTGTCGAAACTAGCGTCGACGTAACCTTTTACGACGAGCTGTTCATCACCCCCATAGACTAAGAACATTTCTTTAGTTCTATTTAGGTACTTTAGGATGTTCTTCACGGCTGTCCAGTGTTCCACTCCTGGATCACTTTGATACCTGCTTGTCAAACTAAGAGCATTGGACACATCCGGTCTAGTACACAGCATGGCATACATGATCGAACCTATGGCCGAGGCATAAGGCACTTTGCTCATAGCTTCCCTATCATTTACCATAGCTGGACACTGAGCCTTTCTCAATATCTTACCTGACAACATAGGCACTGAACCTTTCTTTGCCTTATCCATTCTGAACCTTTTCAGAACTTTATCTAGGTATGTACTCTGGCTTAAAGCTATCAGGCGTCTTTGTCTATCTCTATAGATTTTGATGCCCAATATATAAGCAGCTTCACCTAGGTCTTTCATTGAAAAACACTTGTTCAAATAACTCTTCACATCGTTAAGCATGTTGATGTCATTTCCAATAATCAATATGTCATCCACATATAGTACCAAAAATGTCACCGAGCTCCCACTCACTTTCTTGTAGATGCAAGCTTCGTAGCAATTTGGAACAAATCCAAAGCTCTTGATCACTTGATCAAAATGAAGGTTCCAACTCCGAGATGCTTGCTTCAGTCCATAAATGGAACGCTGAAGTTTGCATACTTTATCAGCATCCTTAGGATCGACAAAACCTTCGGGTTGCATCATATACAACTCTTCATCAATGTTGCCATTGAGGAAAGCAGTCTTGACATCCATCTGCCATATTTCATAATCATGAAACGCAGCAATTGCTAATAAAATCCGAATGGACTTAAACATTGCTACGGGAGAGAAAGTCTCATCGTAGTCAACACCTTGAACTTGTCGAAAACCTTTCGCAACAAGCCGTGCTTTATAGACGGTAACATTACCATCCGCGTCCGTTTTCTTCTTGAAGATCCATTTGCACTCAATGGCCTTTCGGTCGCTAGGAGGGTCCACCAAAGTCCATACTTGGTTTTCGCTCATGGATCCCAATTCGGATTTCATGGCTTCTAGCCATTTCTCAGAGTCTGGGCTCATCATCGCTTCCTCATAGTTCGTAGATTCACTGTCTTCTACTAACAAGACAGTCAAGACAGGGTTGCCGTACCATTCAGAAGGGGCACGTGACCTTGTCGACCTGCGACGTTCAGTAGCAGCATCATCCGAAGCTTCATGATCCTTGTCATTAGCTTCCTCTATTGTTGGTGCAGGCGGCACTGGAACAATTTCAGGTGCTGCGCTACTCTCCAATTCAAGAGAAGGTTCAATAACCTCGTCTAGCTCTACTTTCCTCCCACTCACTTATTTCGATAGAAACTCCTTCTCAAGAAAGGAACCGTTCTTTGCGACAAACACTTTGCCTTCGGTTCTGTGATAGAAGGTATACCCAATAGTTTCCTTAGGGTATCCTATGAAGACGCATTTCTCCGCTTTGGGTTCGAGCTTGTCCGGCATCAACTTCTTGATGTAAGCTTCGCATCCCCAAACTTTAAGAAACGACAACTTAGGTTTAGCACCAAACCACAGTTCATACGGTGTCGTCTCAATGGATTTAGATGGAGCCCTATTTAAAGTGAATGCAGCGGTTTCTAATGCATAACCCAAAATGATAACGGCAAATCAGTAAGAGACATCATTGATCGGACCATATCTAATAGGGTTCGATTCCGGCGTTCAGACACACCATTGCGCTGTGGTGTTCCGGGTGGCGTGAGTTGTGAAACGATTCCACTTGCTTTAAGATGCGTGAGAAAATCATAACTCAAATATTCACCTCCACGATCGGATCGTAGAAACTTAATCTTTCTGTTACGATGGTTCTCCACTTCATTCTGAAATTCTTTGAACTTTTCAAACGTTTCAGATTTATGTTTCATTAAATAGATATACCCATATCTACTTACGTCATCGGTAAAAGTGAGAAAATAGCGATATCCACCGCGCGTCGAAACACTCATCGGTCCGCATACATCGGTATGTATGATTTCCAACAAGTCCGTTGCTCGCTACATCATACCGGAGAACGGGGTTTTGATCATCTTGCCCATGAGGCATGGTTCGCATGTGTCAAATGATTCAAAATCAAGAGACTCCAAAAGTCCATCAGAATGGAGTTTCTTCATGCGCTTTACACCAATATGACCTAGACGACAGTGCCACAAATAAGTAGTATTATCACTATCTACTTTGCATCTCTTAGCCTCAATGTTATGGATGTGTGTTTCATCCCTTTCGAGATTTAGAAGAAATAAAACATTCACAATAGGTTCATGACCATAAAAGATGTTACTCATATAAATAGAACAACCATTATTCTCCGATTTAAATGAATAACCGTCTTGCAATAAACAAGATCCAGAAATAATGTTCATGCTCAACGCAGGCACATAATAACACTTATTAAGGTTTAAAACTAATCCCGAAGGTAAAACTAAGGAGAGCGTGCCGACGGCCATCACAACTCTTGATCCGTTGCCAACACGCATCGTCACCTCATCCCTTGCAAGCTGCCGTCTATTCCGTAGCTCCTGTTTCGAGTTACAAATATTAGCAACTGAACCGGTATCAAATACCCAGGCACTACAACGAGGGCTAGTAAGGAAAACATCAATAACATGTATATCAAATATACCTTTGATGGTGCCAGCCTTCTTATCCGCTAAGTACTTCGGACAGTTGCGCTTCCAGTGACCCTTGTCCTTGCAATAGAAGCACTCAGTGTCCGGTTTAGGACCAGACTTGAGCTTCTTCTCAGCAGGGGCAACGCGCTTGCCGCCGCCTTTCTTGAAGGGCTTCTTTGCACCCTTACCTTTCTTAAAGGAGGGCTTGTTGACCATCAACACATGATTATCCTTCTTGATGTCCACCTCCGCAGCCTTCAGCTTTGCGAAGAGCTCGGTGATCGTATCAGTGGAACCAATCTGATTATGAGTCACTACAAAAATTTTGTAGCTGGGAGGGAGTGATTGCAGAACCCTGTCAATCTTGAGCTCCTCTGGAATCGTGCATTCCAGTTTCTCAAGGCGTTGAGTGTATCCCGTCATCTTAATGGCGTGCTCACTAACGGAACTCCCTTCCTCCATCTTGCAGTTAAAGAACTTCTCAGAGATCTCATATCTCTCAGAATGGGCCTGAGTCTGAAACATGGTTTTCAGCTCTTCGAGAATCTCAAAGGGCCCGGGATAGTCTTCAAAACGATTTTGAAGTTCCGGTTCCATAGCAAACAACATGGTGCTCTTAATCACACCATAATCATCTTTGCGCGACTGATAGACAGTTTTCTCATCAGCCGGCGCAGTTGCAGCAGGGGGGTCACCTAACGCTTTCCCAAGGACATAGTCCTTTTGACCGCCAGAGAGAATGATTCTTAGATTGCGGAACCAATTGGTGAAGTTAGACCCATTGTTTCTAAGCTTTTCCTTCTCAGCGAAAACGTTGAAGTTGAAGTTGGACTTAGCCATGTGATCTACAGTATTTGCAAGTACAAATTAGACTATGTTCATGATAACTAGTTCAACTTAATCAAATTACTAGATGAACTCCCACTAAATTCAACATCCCTCAAGTTGTTTAGTGAACATGATCCAAATTCACCACACCTAATCCGATCATCACGAGAAGAGATGTGGCTTCAATGGTGGACAACGAAGTGTCGATCATATCATTCATATGACTCATGCTTAACCTTTTGGTTCATGTGTTCCGAGGCCATGTCTGTACATGCTAGGCTCGTCAAGTTAGACCCAAGTATTTCCGAGTGTGCAAAACTGGCTTGCACCCGTTGTATGTGAGCGTAGAGTCTATAGCACCCAATCATCACGTGATGCTTGGACACGACGAACTTTCGCAACGGTGCATACTTGGGGAGAACACAGTTTTATCTTGATCTTTAAGTGAGGAATCATCTTATAATGCTACCGTCGCGATCTAAGCATAATAAGATACATAAAAGGATAAACATCACATGCATATAACTTTATGTGACATGGTATAGCCAATTTTCGCGAAATGATCTCCATCTTGTGCGTGTCGGCATGATCTCCATCACTCCACCATGATTGCCTCCACCACGAATAGCAACTACAACTATTGCTAACTACTTAGCGATAAAGTAAAGCTATTACATGGCGTATAAGAAGTTGACTCGCAGGTCATACACAAATATAAAGACAACCATATGGCTCCTGCCGGTTGTGTACTCATCGACATGCAAGTCGTGAAACATTACAAAACATGATCATCGCATACATTATACACATCACATCTTGGGCCATACCATATCACAGAAAACACTCCCTGCAAAAACAAGTTAGACGCCTCTACTTTGTTGTTGCATGTTTTACGTGGCTTATGGGAGTAGATGCTAAGAACGATTCTTACCTACGGAAAGCCACAACGGTGATATTATGGTTGCCAAACTCCGGTGTTAATCCCATGACAACTATAGTGAGAGAAACTGACATCCACCAGCCGCATGTGTGGAACAAGCCACACGTCAAGTGCGGAGCCGGTCTCGCGAACGACGTCGCGTAAGGTTGGCCTGGACCGCTTCAATCTCACTATACCGCGTTATAAGAAGAACACGATGAACATTCACTCAGCTCGAAGTCTTCGTCTAGAAGAAATCTTTCACCCAATACCCTGTGGGACCCGGGACAAGACAAGAGGCTTGCAACAGAAAACATCAACGCCCGCAACAACCATGTTGCGTTCTACTCGTGAAACACATCTACGCATAGATCTAGCTTCGATACCACTGAAGGGTTTCGCGGCATAGTAAATCAAAATTTTCTACGGATGCGAACAGAGGGAAAGCCAAGATCTAATCTAGGAGATGCAAACAACGAGAGAGATTGGATTAGATCTTCATACCCTTGAAGATTCGCACAGCGGAAC
Source organism: Avena sativa (assembly GCA_916181665.1). Taxonomy (NCBI): domain Eukaryota; kingdom Viridiplantae; phylum Streptophyta; class Magnoliopsida; order Poales; family Poaceae; genus Avena; species Avena sativa. The sequence continues at coordinate 129,533,248 of OV702283.1, read as the reverse complement.
GTTCGTCGGAACGTGGGTGATGTAGTCGTACTCGCTTCTCCTCCTCGCGATCCGATACGATCTAGCACCACAAGTGGCGGTGCCTCCGTGAGATGCACACGTGAAGCACCTCGACGTCTCCTCCTTCCTTGGTCCAGCAAGTATGGTGGAGAGATGGGTTGGATCTACAACGCGACGGCGCGGTGCAATTGGTGGAGAATTTCTGCAGCAGGGCTTCGCCTACACGCAGTCGGGAGGGAGAGAGGAGGGCAGCAGGGCGGCTAGGGTTGGAGGGGAAGGTGTAGGGGGTTGGTGCGCCCCCACCCCTCTTTATATAGAGGGGGGGAGCAGCCCTAGCCCCTCCCCCAAGCCCAAACCGGCGGCCCCAAAGGATAAGGAGTGGGGGGCAAGGAAACCCCCCCCTTCTAGAAGGTCTATCTCGAGTTTAAAACTCTCTTGGCCGGCTGGGCCCTATGGGGCCTTGTTCCCCTGGCCCAATGCGGCCAGGGAACTCCCTCATAGGCCCATTCCCCCTCCCGGAATGTGGGGCCACGTTGGTCCCCTTCCGGAAGGTTCTAGAAGCTTCCGGTAAAATACCGATTAACCCGGAACAATTCCGAACTCCAAAAACTGCACTGCCTTATATGAATCTTATTCTCCGGACCACTCCGGAACCTCTCGTGATGTCCCGGATCCCATCCTAGACTCCGAACAAAAACTCATAAACCAATTATCCAATCTATCCTAGCGTCGAGACACGTTAAGTGTGTGACCCTGCGGGTTCGAGAATATGCAGACATGATCTTCTATGAATAATCAACAGCGGGGTCTGGAAACCCATATTGACTCCCACACATTCATCGATGATCATATCGGATGAACCACGATGCCAGGATTCAATCAATCCCATATATATATTCCCTTCGTCTCGTGATATTTTACTTGCCCGAGATTCGATCGTCGATACCGTCATACCTAGTTCAATCTCGTTCACAGCAAGTACTTTACGCGTTCCGTAATCCGATATCACTTTGTGATTAACTCCTTAACCACATGATTGCAAGCGGTGTTGATATCGATTACCGAGTGGGCCCGAAGTATATCTCTCCGACTTGGGAGGGACAAATCCCATCTCGATACATACAACCCAACAGATACTTTCCGATCACCTGAGAGACACCTTTATGATCACCCTCTCATAGGATGACGTTTGATGACCTCAAAGATTTCTTCCAATACCAGGGAGTTGTATTATCTCATGGTCTAAGGAATACAATATTTGACATAAGAAAAGCTTCGCAAAGACGAACACGATGACACGATCTAATTGCTTCGCTTAGTTTGGGTCTGTCCATCATATCATTCTCCCAATGATATGATCCCATTATTAATCGACAACTCATGTCCATGGTTAGGAAACCTTAACCATCATTAATCAATGAGCTAGTTCATAGAGGCATACTAGGGACACGGTGTTGTTCACAAACCACACAAGTATTAAAGTTTCCGCTTAATACAATTCTAGCATGGAATATAAACATTATCATGAACAAGAATTATAATAATAACATCTTTATTATTGCCTCTAGGGCATAATTCCAACATGTACCTCTTCTTGTAGTGGATGGTAAAATAGGAAACTTTCCATCACGAGACTTCCCCATGATGAAAGGAATAACAGTGAACAATAGTAGATCCATGTGAACTTACAAATAAATCTATGCTCCACGACAACGGTGCCAGAAAATAGTCTTGATGACCCACAAGTATAGGGGATCGCAACAGTATTCGAGGGTAGTATTACCCAATTTATTGATTCGACACAAGGGGAGACAAAGAATACTTATAAGGTTTAATAACTCAGTTGTCAATTCAGCTGCACCTGGAAATAGTTCTTGCTCACAGAAGTTTATTAGTAGCAACAGTTTGTAGTAGCAAACAGCAAAGCAACAGCAGCAGTAAAACAGGAGCAATAGTAACAGTAGTGGAATACAGTAGGATATGAGCGCGGTAGGCATAGGTATGGATGGACGGGCATTGAATGGATGAGTCTAAACATGTAACTTCAAGATCTAGGGAAATTGCAGATAAATAAGAATAAGCATCCAAGTAGTAAAAAATCATAGGCATGTGCTCCATATGTAGTCATGCGTGCTCTGTAGAGGTCCCAACCTTTAATAAGGTAGAGATCCCTGTGTTTACAATGCTAGTCCCTGGATCAATAGCTAGCATCCACAGTTAAGATGTAATATCAAGAAACAAAGGTCATAATACAACTTTATAACCAGGAATAACATAATTTTATTACATCTTACATAGCTCATTTGGCTATTACATTACATTGCAGCAGAATATCTATAAGCATGGGGTCCTTCATCTTCAAAGTGCCACAGGCAAACATGTTGGTTGTAGACTTGTAATCCTAATCAATAAACTTCACTAACACCAAACAAACCTGCAACATAACAAGTTACAGCCACAAGGGTCAATACATTTGAATTGTATTGGCAAGTTTCACTACTATGTAGAATATGAGTGGATCCTATCAATACATGCATATTTGGCTAAGTGGGGTTTAGGCTCATTTGCAGAAAGCAATATAGTTTTATCCTATCTTTTCAAAATAGTTTTGATCTTTTGTCAAATCTTTCTGAACTCCTTGGAATCCACCAAGTGCTTCAAGTCTCTTGTTGTCATTTTCAAGTTTACTTTTAGAAATTGGAATGTCGAGATTTCCCATAGCTTCAGGCCTTAGTTGCTCAGTATTGTCCATAACCGGGGACACGGCTAAGTACTTAGAATTTGATCTTCTGCAGAAGTTGTACACTTTACCCACATGACACACTCTCATCTTGTTGCCACCAGTGGCCGCTGGATAAGTACTCACCAAGATGGAGTACTGGCAGATTGAGAATGTGACGAAGTCTTTCCATAGGTTCCTCCCAATACACAATGCTAGCTTGTCTTCAGGCACCAATGTAGGGTTCCTAGTTCCACTCATTCCAGTAACCTGAAGAGGCCAATGCATGGGTCTTCCACTATGTAGTTGACTAAGCCAGTGCCCATTTAGCATGTGGCTGCACACAGAAGCCACTGTACGAGAAACATGTTCAATCTCTAAGTCCCTGGGTGGTTTTCTTCTAGTGCACAACAAAAAGAGATTGCCATATAAACATGGTTCCTCTTGTTGCCACCTTGTCCAAAACTTGTGTATTCTTGTCCACCCAGGTGGTTCATTGAGTACTTGTTTTATTGTATAAAACACAAGTCTTTTCAATACTTCTCAAAATCTCAACATGTATCTCTTCTCAATATATATAGCATGGCTAAGCATTTTACAACTACATTGTTTTCACTAAGTAATATATAAGGGCATCCTATTAGGATTTAGCATAGCAAAATATAGTAGTCCTTATCATGCATGTTTCAAAATCCACTAAGTGTAATGAAAATAGTAGGACTTGGATGATAGTGTCACTTGCCTTTTTGGTAGAGGATGTTGGTTCACTTCTTGATCTTGCTATTATCACACTCTTCTAACTTCACTACAAATCAATCAAGCAAACATAGACTCAACTAGCATTCCAACCAATATTCAAACAATTCATAAAATAATAGAAACAAAGTCATGCATGCAAGCATGCAAAAGTTAGTTTTATTTGCAAAGGTGGTTTCTACTAGTCTCTAAACATTGTAAGGTTCAAAGTGGTCATTTCCTAAAGTGGCAAAACCATTTGCAAAAAGGGTTTTATCTATAAACCATTTTTAAATCAAATCATTATTTCATGTGGTAGAAAATGCTTTTAGCAAAGCAAAAAAATTATATTGTTCACCAAATAAGTTGTTAATTCACAAAACTTAGTGTTTAGGGTCAGTAGGTTTGAATCAAATCATTTCCCAAAAGGTTTTACTCAAAAATCATTTTCATAACAAAACCAATATTTTTATTTGACTAGAAATGAGTTAATTCAAGTATTCAATCCTAATCTTCACAAAATACATTTTTGAATCCACAAGTTGGTTCCTAGGGTCAGTAAATTCACAACAAAACATTTTGCAAAGATTTCATCTCAAAAACATAACTAGAACAATTTTTATATTCATAACAAGCCTACACAAGTTTCTGCAAATTCAACCAATTTGCCAGACGCTTTTTACTAAACAAAGTGCATGGTTGGCTAGGTCTTGTTTTTCTGAAACCATTGATATAAAATTTGAAAAATTTGGACGTGTGGATCAAAAGTTATGGATTTTACAAGTTTGCAACTTAATCAGATTCAAAATTTTGTTTTAAACAGAACTAGTGCCACGCGGCTCAATCTTGTTGGCCGGTACCGCTTCAGGCGGATCGAGCTCGCTGGACCGTAGGATCTAACTTAGAACGCGTGGCTCAGATGGGCGCGTACCCTTTTGGTTAGATCTAATCGCAGCCGCAGGATCTTAATCGCACGACGCACAGCACACTGGCCATAGGCGGGCGGCGCTGGCGGCGGCAGGTGGCGGTGCGCGGTCAGACGGTGGCGTTGCGGTGGCTACAGGAAGCAAAGAAGGAAACGGGGGTGCTCACCGTGCTCGCGAGGTCGAGGTGATGCTCAACGCGTGGTCGGCTTGGCAAGGGGCGCTCAGACGCGACGGGGATTCCTCGCCGGAGTGGGTGGCGGCGTCAGGCGGCTCTGGAGGTCGTCGAGGGCGACGCTGCGGTTCGCCCCGAGGCAAAACAAAGGCACGGTCAGATGCGTACAGTCCTGGGGATCTTAGGAGTATCAATAGGGAAGCTCGGGGTGGTCGGCTCTTACCAGGAAAGCTCGTCGGAGGCGAGACAGGCGGCGGTGGCGAGTTGAGGTCGTTCTTGCCGACGCTAGGGAACGTGCGCGGGCGAGTGGAACACACGGGAAGGTACGCCTGGAGGTGGAGGACAAGCTTGTGTGGTTGGGGAGGCGAGGGGCGGCAGTGGTTCGCCGGAATTGGCCGGGGAAGCTGTCGGAAGCAGAGAGGTTGGAGCTCTCGATTCGCTCAGCCTGGGGGCAGAGAGGGAGAGGCGAGTGAGGGGAAAAGTAGGGGAGGAGCGGGCGGTTATCTAAGCGTGATTGCAGGGGGAGTGATGGCCGCCGTTAACGCGAATTGATCGCCGGAGTAATGGTAGCAACGGCAGGGCGACGTGATCAGGGGGAAGACGATGCTGAGGTGGCGCTGTGGGACATTCCTGTCAGCGAGGAAGAGAGAGAGGGAGAGGGGCCACCTGTCTGGGACTCTGCGGGTTCGCGGTTGAGTAGGAAAACGATTCGCTGAGGGCGAGCTGGTGGGCTGAAGCTGGGCTGCTGGGCCTGCTTAGTTGGGTCGAGTCCTTTAGCATTTTTTTTGTACTGAAACTTTTCCTTTTTCCATTTGATTTTCTGTTTTAAAAATTCAATCAAACAATTCAAACACCAATTCAAATAACAAATCAAAACAAACTTCCACCAAACTTTGTATTGAGTTTTAGTTCTGTTTAACAACATAAATCAAAATCCAGAAAAAAATAATACTTTTATTCTTTTTAGGGTCCATTAATAATTAAATAAATAGACCTTGATTATTAATTCAAATAAGTTTTGTTTTATTAAACTCTCCATTTGCAATCTAAATAATATCAAAACCAAATCAGTAGGTTTTATTTGAAAATATAAAACACTTGGAAAACTCATTTAAAATAAAATAACAAGTTTTAGTGTTTAATTAAAATGGGAAAAGTCCTTACTTTAATAAAATGGGATATTAATAAATCCTCATTATTTTATTTAAATAAACCTTTACTCTTTTTGTCAAATAAGAATATTTTAATTCAAAAGCTTGGCCAAGATTTAATTTGGCTCTATAAAATAATCATTATTTATATTCCTACCTTTTCATTTGAAAACTAAATCTTTTTACTAAAAGATCCAAAAATAGTAATTCTACTTATTAAAAAATTTCTTTATTAATTGTTTATCTTTTCAAATCCCTTTAGGATTTGTTTGATCAAATAGGTTTGAAGGTTTCCAATTGGAATCAAAAGTTTCTTCTCACCCTGAAAATCAACATAGTTTTATTTTATTCATTTATTTTTCACATAACAAGATTTGGAAAAATCTTGGGATGTGACATGCTCGCAATGAGAATTTGAACAACATCTTTTGTCATGCCAGCCCGTTGTAGCGGGGCCTCAAGGGAACTACTAGAAATTAAGGTGCTCCTTTTAATAGAGCACTGGAGCAAAGCATTAACACTCCGTGAACACATGTGATCCTCACATCATAGCCATACCCTCAGGTTGTCCCAATTTCTGTCACCTCCGGGCCTTTGGATCCGTACAATGGTATGCGTACACAACTTGTAGATAAGATCACAAACAATACTATCATAATGATTCAATAATAAGTTTAGATCTGAGATCATGGCACTCGGGCCCTAGTGACAAGCATTAAGCACAACAAGTTGCAACAAATTCAAATAGCACTAATAGAGATACTAGGCACCATGCCTAAGAATCTTATTCGATTACATGATAGAGCTCATCCAATCCCTACCATCCCCATAGCCTACAGCGGGGGATTACTCACTCATGGATGAGCGAAACATGGATGGTTGATGAAGAGGCGTTGGTGATGATGATGTGTAACATCTCAAAAATATGAAACAATGATCATCAAACTCTAATCGCTAAAATTAGGGTTAACAAAAACTTTGATTAAATAAAAACCAAATGAATGCATGTGTGTATGTGATGATTTGATACATGCATAAATGGACTTGTGTGATTAACCTAAATATCAAGGAATGGTTCAAAGATGAATATAACATCATCTAAAACATTTCCAGGCAGAAACAAATCAAGAGAAAACCAAAAACAAAACAAATAAAGCAAATGGTCATTTTTGCCAATCTTGCTCACTAGGCCACTTTGAGTGTTTCTAGTCCAAGATTTCAGACAGACACTTTTCCAATTCTTTTCACCCCTTGCAATACCAAGTAAAAGTGGATCAAAGCCCAACTTTCAGACTTGCAGAAACATTTAGCAACCCCATTCAAATGACAATTCAAAATTGAATCTTTAACATATGTGAAGATCACACCTTTTCAAAACCTAACCAAACAAGTGCACCTTGACCAATCCAACTAACCCGATACTCACTAGTATGTGCCTAGCAAACCCACCAAGTTTGAATCCAAAATTCAAATTTGAATTTCTTTCGGCCATTTCATCAAACACCTTCTGGGCACAAATCAAATTAAACAACAAACACTATAGTGAGCAGTGTTGTGCCAACCTTGTCCCCTCTCTAGCTCTCACTACACTCTCAGTAGATCATCTAACTAGTTTAACCAGCTCTAGCTCACTGTAAACTCGACAATGCCATCAATGGTGACCATGGCTGAGCCCAATTGCCAACCCCAATGTCGACAGCAAGCTACAAGCCTAACTAGCCTCACCAACCTTGTCTAGCAGGCACTCCACTGTCCACCGCCACCCCCTGTCCAACGCTCGAACCCTGCTAGCCACTGGACCACCCAGAATGCGCGCGACCATTCTCTCTACAACCATGCCGAGAGCGCGCCAGAGCGCCGCGCTCGACACGCTCGCACAAACCGCGCCCCGCCTTCGCCGCTCGCGTACGTGATCACCACCGCACCAGGAACCGCCCAGACATGCTCGTTCACCGCCGCGTGACCAGGAGCGCATGTGCGCCATTAAGACTTCCGTCGGAGCCGCCCAGAGCGTCAACATGCTCCGACCGATTCGCACCACCCCACGCCTCGCCATCAAGCCGTTGAGCTTTGCTAGTAGGCAATGCACAGTCCCCTACCTTCGGCCATGCCGTTAGCTCGCTGTGCAGCCGACCTCGACGAGCTCAGCCCGCACCCTTCGGTCCCCTTCAGCCACTATAAAAGGAGGCCTCCCCCGCTTGTTTTCTTCACACCAATTCAGTCCGCACCTCTCACTGATCACACCCACTCACTTCCGGAGCAAGGCGAGCACCAGGTGGACGGAATTTCACCGGAGTTCGCCGCTGTAGAGGAGGAGAGGCGCCGTCGATTGAAGCCGCCCCAGGAGAAGTTGTCGGTACCAGGAGAATCGCCGTTGTCGACTTCATCGTTCGCCCCCGTCGCCGACCATCGCCTGAGCTCCGGTGAGCCTCCCATGACCCCCACCGGCCGCGCTTGGGTTTTGTCTCGTCGGCGCTGCCCGACGTGGACGATGAACCAGAGCCGTTCGATTAGAGTTAGATCGTGCGTCCTAGACTACCCCGTACCGCTTCGCCACTCGTTGTCTCTCTGACGAGTGGGGTCGCTCACTTAACCAGCCCGTGCGTGCGCTGTGCGTAGTGGGACGGTCCAGTTAAACATCGCGCGCAACCCACTAATTCAAATTTAGATTTATTCAGTTAATTTCAAACCCAGTTCTGTACCTAGATTCAAAAATCAACCCAGCTCAATTCACTGAACCAAAATGCATGAAACCATTTTTTAGAAAGGTACTGGAATGCTTAATCCAAGCCCGTTGGATTCAAACCATTTAGATTTGTAGATCACCCATAGTAAAAATAACAAGGCAGAAGCTTTTCTGCATTCAAACATTTTTCAAAATTCAACCATAAGAGCTTTTGAGTTGATTCCAACGCTCCAAAATCACATTTTACCATACCTTTTAGAATATATAAAAATATATAGGCTTACTTACAGAAATAATGATCAAGTAAACAAAGAATGCCACATAGGCATTTCTAGTCACTTTAATTAATTAAAATAAAAAGGTTAAACGTTATTAAATTGTGACACCACTTTAAATCATATTCCCATGTAATGAAATATGTGGTGATGACATGTGTCAACATGATCCCATGTTTGAGTTGGAGACTATTAAATCTTAAGTAGTTTTTCAATGAGTAGAAATTACTTTTCTCAAATAAAATAAATAAGACAAGTGCTTTAATCTTTGTGATAATTGTAATGATGCTAGATCATCTAGTGTGAACCTTTGTGTGATGATTAAAAATAGTTAAGTATTGTTTGGTGATTGTGTACCTCGTATTTATTTATAGACGCTAGTACCGACCAAGGATACGAGGAGGAAGGAGGATACTACGAGGAAGAAGCCGAGGAGAACTTCAACCTTTGCTCTGCACAAGGCAAGCCTAATACTACTAGTTGACTTGGCAAGCTAAAACTTGCTTCTTACTATGTCGTGGTGGTGGCACGGCAGATGCCATGGGTAGGCTTAAGTTGGGGGCCGAATGGGTGCTTGTGGTCACCGGGGAGGGAGTGCACGGTCGAGCCATGCACGAAGAACAAGATGAACTCTCCACACTTAGTGATTTGATTGATAACCGAGAATTACAAGTTCTCCTTGAGCTGTATGAACTAGTGTTCTATGCACTAGTTCCCCTACTTGGTCCAACCTCCCTCTACTACAACTATGCCCCCTCTTATATAGGCAGCACTAGCTAGCTTATAACCTTTGGGTTTTAGGGTTTACTGTTTGGATCTTGGTCCCTACAATGTGGTCCGGGTCATGGGCTTGCCCTAAGCCCAATGGCCCAGTCCACAAAGCTTGACAGCTAACGGTCTTCTGGTACGCTGCCTCCTGTTCCTTTTGGCGTCATGCTGTTACTGTGTACGTCAGTGTTTGCTTTGGGCGTCACGCGGCTCCTTTTGTGTCACCCGGCGTCTCCCTTCTCTTTTGACCATGCTTTGCCATGGTCCCTCCTGATCCTTACTCGGAAAGGTGCCACGCGTCCTATCCGACTCAGCCCTTCCTCGGTAGACTCGGCTCGTTGGTTCCTGCAAGAATAACAACTTTGTCTTATGCAGGCCGACATAGTTCATATGTCGGCCGCACACGCTTCTCTATCCCGGCCGTTCTTACCTGACCTGGTTCTTTCTTCACTCGGAGCTTGCCCAGCTATGCTATGTTTCATCCCTCATGACCCTACCGGGGGTTATCCCCCCGACATTAGTCCCCGAAGCTGGTGAGGTCTAGTAGTTTAAGATGTTAGGTGTCTCCAGGTTCATTTTATGTGACTGGAACTTAATTTTTGTCTTTATCTGTCACAATCTTGCACCTTGCCGAGTTAGTCTGGCAGTTTTCGGGTCCACTCTTTGACTTCTTGGCTCTTTTTTGCCTCGTGCCGAATTACTTTGGCCAATTTCGGGTCATTTTCGGCGTGCTTCAGTCACTGATAGCTGGTAATCATGATTACTTGCCTCAAATTTTGTTCCAAGCTCTGGCGGCATAGTGACGGCTGCGCAGTTATTCCCCGTCACTGTGGCAGTCCCATCGGCCTGCGCCCTTTGTCCTTCCTTTCATGACGTGGCACGGGATTTTTCATGTATCTCTGGCTACGTGGCGCCCGCTGATTGGTCTACCCGGCCGGGTACATGGCCACACGCTGGCCGAACGGCGGAGAGATATCCCACGATTGGGGTTTTTACTACCCTTAAGTAGGGGTGAGGGGGTTACCTCTTCCCCTACGCCCATTCAGTTTTCCCCTGCTCCTTCTTCTTCCTTGCTCCTGCAAAATCAAACCGTACCCTTTGTGGTTTTCCCTTCCTTCTGCTCTTGCCCTGTAATTGCTCCTTTTCTCTTTCCATTCCACCACGGGCCCGCGTTCTTCCAAGCCACTCCCGACGGCGGAGGAGACTGAATCTGCTAGGATTATGGATGCGCGCGACGGTGCAGATGGTGCTGAGGAGCAGGAGATTCCTGCCGGCGAGCGTGGTGGCTGGGAGGGCTCGAAGGTCTCGACCGAGGAGGTGGAATGGCTCCGCTCCACCAGGCGCATTCCGCTGCAAGTGGATTGCCGCCTCCCCGCCGGTGAGATCTCTCCCAAACCCCAGCCCAATGTGCGGATTGTTTTCCTTTCTCACTTTGAGCACGGTTTTGCTCTCCCAGTGAGCATGTTCTTCTCCTCGTTTCTCTCCACTTTCCATCTGCAAACCCATCATCTTCCTGCCAACGCGATTTGCTCTCTTTCTTGCTTTATTTCTGCTTGCGAGGCTTACCTCGGGATTTGGCCTACAGTTCTTCTATGGGCCAAATATTTAAGCTTTAAGGTTCAAGTTGTTCCCCAGCCTGGTGCTCCTCAATCCGAGAAGAGACTGACCCGGTGCGGTGCTGCTAGTATCATGAGCAGGAGAGACTCCATCTTTCCTCGAGTTACTAGTATTGATTCCTGCAAGAAATGGCATAGGACTTTCTTCTATGTCAAAAACAGCGGGTCCATCGATAACATCCGGCTCCCCCTTTCTTGGACGAGGTCCCGAACAAGAAGTTCTGGTAGCTTGACCCGCGTGACCAAGACGCTGCGGTGAACGAGGCCAACGTGATCTTGGAAAGGTTGCTGTTGCCGGATGAGCATTTTCATCTTGCCGAGAGGGACCTCATGTGCACCTTCATCTCACGCTGGGTAAGCCCCATCCAAGCTAGGATCCATAAGATGTGCTTTATGAGTGGCTCCCATGATCCCACTCAGCACTCTACCAAGGATCTCACCCATGACTTCATTGCTCGCCGAGTAAGTTCCATCTTTAAACTGAACTTGGCGGACGATTGGGCTTGGAGCTGTCCCCCGTTTAGCCGGATCAAGCCTGTCCCCTGGGTAAGTTTTCTAAGTCATTTTCCTTGCCGAGTCATCTTTAGCTCTTTTTCCACTCTTAGTCTAGTTTTCATTACTCATTCTGTTTGTCTTTCGCAGAACCTCGTTCACCAGCTTGATGATAGTACTGTCCCTCCCTGCGGTTATAACGGGGATCACTCCGACTCCGATGAAGTCGAGTGCGACCTGGAGTGCTTCATGCCGATCCCGCATGCTGCCACTGCTTCAGCTTCGGGTAAGAGTCAATCTTGCAACCCCTTACAAGATTGGTCTAACGATGATGAGGATGAGGATTATACAATTTTGGAGGTACATGCCTTGTGACCTTAGTTTCCCAACTTATCCAAGTAAGCCTGTTATTTACTTATGCAGCTGGCCAGGTACATGACACTCCTCCTCTCACCGTGGGCAGAGTCGACAAGATACCCATCGCCAAGCCGAAGCGATGGGGGGCCTCCTCCAGCACTTAGCCGGCTAAGAAGAGCAAGACCACTCCCGCTGCTCCTTCTGCTGCCATTCTGGCTGAGACTCGCCAAGCCACAGGGCGCCGAGTCACGCGCCGAGTCACCCGTGACCCGGTAGTCACCGGGTAAGCTTTCGTGTTCTGCTTGCATTATATTTTTCCTTTCATGCATCGCAACTGTTTTCTTATGATTGTCTTGTTGTTTTTTAGTGTTTCCCCTCTGTCGGCTAACCAGTGGTTCCAGCATCGCCTCGCTGCTAAGGCCCGCACCCGCTCCAACTGATTCTACGATGCAGAAACCCGTCCGGGTCGAGGCTCCCACTGTCGAGGCTCATGCTTCTCAGTGTCAGTCAGACCCGGTGGCGCACCCGGCGAAGGAGACTCGGCCCAGCACCCCTGGCGCTGATCAGGAACAACTTCCTAATCTTGGTGCCAGTGATTCTGGAGCCGAGAAGCCTTCCGCCACCAGTTCCTCTGGCATCAGCCCTCAAGCTGGTGCGAATGAACAACTTCCTGATCTTAGAGCCAGCAAAACTGCTGATCCTAGTCAGCCGGCTCCAATTTCTTCTCCAAATCCTCCTGCTCGCTCTCCTATTATGTCAAAGATCCAGAGCCAGCCTAAGGCTGCTGGTTTGGCTCGCCCCTCATTCGGAAAAACCACCACCAATCAGACAACCTTGGTCTGCGCTCCGGGTTCTGCTCCTCAGATCTGTCCTCCGACGTTGGCAACAATGCTTGCTTCAACGGTCAAAGCGGGCAAGTCCGCGGTTGCCGGGTCAGGTGATGGCTCTAAAGCTGTTGCCCTTCATACTAGTGCCGCTGCAACCCGCGCCAACGTGGGAACTACCTTGAAAACGGGTCAAGTTCTCACTCGGACGCTCAGCGGGAAAAGCCTTGGTTCGGCTGAGCCTTATGCTTTGGCATGGAATGCAACTGGCGAGCAAGAGGTCAGTACCCGGAGCGGCAAGAAACTGGTGCTGGGCCCCAAGGCCATCTCTGACATGACCCATCAAGCCATTTCCCTAATGGCCCGCACCGACGAAGTGAACGAGGTAAATGATCTTCTTACTCTTTTGTGTTGTTGAGTATTTTATTTATGCATACTATCTAGTCCCCGAGGTTACTGCCGAGTAAGGAACTTACTTGGCCATAAGCTCTCAACAATCACTTATTCTTTAAATTTTCACGCCAAGCTTGTATGCTAGAGCTTCAATCCCTAGCCCTCGAGGTTACTATCGAATTAAGAATTTATTCGGCTGTAAGCTCTTAAGCCTTTTTATTTCCTTATGCCAAACTCATATGTTAGAGCTTCGATCCCTAGCCCTCGAGGTTACTGTCGAATGAAGAACTTATTCGGCTGTAATCTCTTAAGCTTTTTTATTTATTTATGCCAAACACATATGCTAAACCTTCGATCCCTAGCCCTCGAGGTTACTGCCGGATAAGAAACTTATCCGGCTGTAAACTCATATATATGAACCACTCCTTATCTTTCTAGGAGCCTGATTTCTATTTACTCACTGTTCTTTTACTTTGTGCAGCTTACGCATAACGAGCGCACCAAGGTGCACCAAGCTCTCATTCTGGAGTATCGTAAGCTCGAACTTTCTTATGAGAAGCTGCAAACTGACACCCAAGGCCAAGGTAATGTTCTTAATCGTCCTTTCTTTATTCGGTGTATCTTTCTTTGGTTCATTTCCTCAATCTTTTCTTGCTCTTTTCTCACAACCTCTGCTCAGTCCACCATCGAGGCTCTTCACTCGCAGATCAGCGAGGCGGAGAGTAAGTTTCTTGTCTTTCTCGTGCTATTTTTGTGTTCATACAATGTCCTTGTCTTGTTACCCTGGTAGGTCAAAAATATCTCTATCGCTGCTGACGAGTAGTTTGTTCCGAATAAGCAGAGAAGCACCAAGCCGAACTCCAGAAGGAGCGAGACGAGGTGACTCAGTTGAAGAAGCTGATGGACGAGATGGAGCAGAAAAACTTGGCCGAGGTGAAGGGGCTGAAGGAAGAGCTTGCCGAGAAGAATGAGCAGCAGGCCGCCAGCGCCGAAAAGACCAAGAGGCTGCTCGACGAGGCCGAGTCATCGGTTGAGTCGGCAAACCTGAACCTTGATGCACTTCAAGCCAAGGCCAAAATTTGGCAGAGCAAGCTCGGCGGTGTCAACTCCTTTCTCGGTAGTGAGTTCTTACTCTTTTGCACTATACAGGTCGCTCTGGACTTTCTTCCATCTACTTTTTTTATTTTGCTAACTTTCTCTTTTGCTTGCAGAGAATTTTCCTGAGGCCAACATGTTTGCCATTCGGGCCATGAAGAAAGTGAGGGCCGGATCTGGAACTCCAGCTGATGGCGAGGTGACCATGGACGAGCATCTCGAATCGGTGTCAGAACGGGTCAAGACCCTGAAGTCTAGAAGCGTGGATCTGCTCAAGTCTGCTATTCATGCGTTTCGCATGCTCTGGCCGGATGAAGATGCACCTGAACTCATCGAGCCAGTTGCTAAGAGATTGCTCCATACTGAGGACCGGCTGAATCAGTGGCATGAGTCGGCCGGGCGAGCTGCAGCGGACAAGGCTCTCTCCTTCGTGCTTTCATGGTACGAGGACATCAATCTTGATGTTCTTGCTCGCATAAGGGGAGATGGTAAATGGCTGAATGACCCGGAGCTGATCAAGAAACGCCAGGAGCGAGCTTACGCCCTGATCGAGTACAACATGGTGCACGCTTCGTGCGACGGGCCCAGCTTCCTTGACCTCGGCGACCCACTTGTCGAAGTTGCTGATGAAGAGGGTGCCGACAGCGAAGCAACCGAGTCAGATGGTTCCGATGACCCATCCATTGACGCCCCTAACTCGGCAGATGCTCCAAGTGACGCTCCTAGCTCCAAGGGTGCTCCTCCGAGTCCTGCTGCTTCTTAGGCTAACAAGTACTTGAACTTTTGATTAGATCCCCGGTATGCCGGGTACAGATGTAATGTACATTGCACTTCAAGTTTGATTATGCGCCTTTTGATAAGGCTTTATATATTTTCGTTATGTTCTGAGTGTGAATCATTCAAGGACAAGTCCCCGAGTCTCATTTTTCCGTTTCACCTTTCCTCGACTTTGGCCCCTGTCTACCTTTTTTGGTGTTCGACATTAGAGTCTCAAAGTACTAAGGATATAGTTAGCGGATATGAAACTTGGATCACTTGGCCGAGATTATTCAACACGCAATATAACATGACCTACAGTGAGTTAGGCAAAAACATAAAGCCGACTTGCGTTTCTCCTTCGAACTTATCCGGCGTTCGTGTTTACTCATCATACATCCTTTTCTCTTGCTTGCCATGAAGCCGTGTTTTCAGACAATAGCATAGTCGAAGAGTTGATTCTTTCCGAGTAAACACTACTTCCGAGATAAATTTCGGGTGTCACGCCAGCCGACATAAAATAACCGAGAAGGAAAACTTAAGGGGTAGTCCTTGAGTCAGTTTTCGAGTCATACCATTTTATTATCAGCACATAGCTGGCACAAACGTCCGACATATGAGAGTTCGAGTGATATATGCATTGCTTCTCCTAAGTATATAAGGGATGAAGTAATGCCACATTCCATGGCCTTTTGGTCTCATCTCCTGACCTGTCAGCCTTGTTCTTTTGTGCTTCACGAGCATCTATGAGATAATATGAATCATCGTGCAATGCTTTGCTTACAATGAATGGACCTTCCCATGGGGGTGATAATTTATGCATTCCTGTTGTGCGTTGCACTAGCCTTAGCACCATATCCCCTTCTCGAAAAACATGAGGTTGAACTTTCCGGCTATGGTAGCGTCGGAGATTCTATTGATATATAGCAGATCTGGATAATTCTAGTTCCCTTGCTTCTTCGAGTAAGTCTACTCCATCTTCTCGGGCCTCTTTTACCTCGGCTTCCGAGTATTTCCTTATCCTTGGCGAGTCATACTCTATGTCGGCAGGCAAAACTGCTTCTACCCCATATACGAGGAAAAATGGCGTATAGACTATTGACCGATTCGGAGTTGTTCTTAGACTCCATAGTACTGAGGGTAGTTCCTCGATCTAGCAACCAGGTGATCTCTAGAGTGGTTCCATCAAACGGGGTTTTATTCTAGATAGAACTAAGTCGTTAGCTCGTTCAACTTGTCCATTTGATTCTGGATGAGCGACTGGTGCTACGTCAAGTCTTATTCGGTTTTTTCCGCAAAATTTAGCAAAAGCACCTTGGCAAAGTTCGTGCCATTATCTGTGATTACACTATGTGGATAACCATATCTGAGAATTATGTCCCTGAGGAACGTGACAGCTGTTTTGTCGTCCAATTTTTTGATTGGTTTCACTTCTATCCACTTGGTGAACTTATCAACCATTACCAATATATGAGTCATGCCTCCTCTTGCTGGCTTGAATGGTCCTACCATATCCAGGCACCATACCGCAAATGGGCAAGTGATTGGTATAGTCTTTAATTCAGACGTTGGTAAATGTGAATTGGATGCATAGTGTTGATAACCACTGCATTTTCCGACTAACTCTTGTGCTTGTGCCAATGCGCTTGTCCAATAAAATCCATGTCGGAATGCCTTGGCCACCAATGCTCTTGATGATGCATGGTGCCCACATTCTCCTTGATGAATATCCAACAAAATCTCCTGACCTTTCTCTGAGCTGATACAACGCTACAGTACACTCGTCACACTTCTCTTGTATAGCTCCTTGTTGATTATGGTGTATTCTTTTGATCTCCCTGTTGTTTGTCTTGCCAATATCTCGTCATCTGGCAAGGTTCCGTCTTTTAAGTAGTTGAATATTGGTTGTGCCCATGTTGGTATCGGTGGTTCCGGATCTGCTTCAGCATCAATTTCCATTGGATCTGCTGACAAATGTTTTGCCGACATGACCTGATGAGTCCCCGAGTGTGATTCGGCAACCCCCGAGGTGAGCTGGTAAGTCCCCGAGTGACTCGAAACTTCCCCTGAGTCAATATCCATTGGCACAACATCTGATTCTTGCGTTGCCGGGATGAATATTGATTCGGACTCTGGTGATGGCTTGATCGACGGTTTGCTAAGGTGCTCCAAGGCTACTCCTGGTGGTATTGCTTGCCGAGATGAACCTAGTTTGGACAGTACATCTGCTGCTTCATTCTCTGCTCTTGGGATGTGGTGGAATTCACACCCGTCAAAGTATCCCGAAATTTGCTGCACATGGAAACGATATAATACCATGTTTGCGTCCAGCGCGTCCCAATTTCCAGACAATTGCTGAATCACTAAATCCGAATCGCCAAAGCACATGATCCTCTTGATGCCAATTTCTTTGGCTACTTTGATGTCGTGGACAAGTGCTTCATACTCGGCAACGTTATTGGAAGCAGCAAAATGAATTTGTAGCACATACTTGAGAAGATCCCTCTTTGGTGATGTGAGCACTATCCCGGTGCCCAGAACCATTTTCGTCTTGGACCCGTCAAAATGCATTTTCCAGTAATTCGGGTCTGGCAGTGGTGGTTCATACTGCATTTCCATCCAATCTACAAAGAAGTCTGCAACAACTTGAGATTTAATTGCATCTCGCCTATCATACTGAGGAGTATATGGTGCTAGCTCTATGGCCCATTTTGCGACTTGGCCGCTAGCATATTTGCTGCCCAATATATCCGAGATAGGTGCCTCGCATATTACCCGGATTGGGTGTTCTTGAAAGTAATGTTTTAGCTTCTTTTCTACCATATATACCTCGTATGTCATCTTCTGATAATGTAGGTAATTCTGTTTCGAGACAGAGAGCACTTCGCTCAAGTAATAAACTGGTCTTTGGATTGATTTGCCCTCTTCTTCGCATTCAACCGCTATTACTGCACTTACAACTCTGTTGGTTGCGGCGACATAGAGCAACATTGTCTCTTTGGATAGTGGTGATGCTAATATTGGTGTTGTTGCCAACATTTTCTTTATGTCATGGAAAGCGCTATCAGCGTGCTGTGTCCATGTGAATTTGTCTGATTTCTTCATCATTTGATATACTGGTAGGGCTTTTTCACCTAGCCGACTAACAAACCTGCTCAACGAGGCCAGGCATCCAGTAAACTTCTAGACATCGTTGAGGGTTTTTGGCAATTTCATTCTTTCGATGGCCCTGATTTTTGTCGGGTTAGCTTCGATTCCTCAGCTGGATACAAGGAATCCGAGTAACTTGCCAGCCAGGACACCAAATATGCATTTTTCCGGGTTAAGCTTCATCCGAAATCTTCTCAAGTTTGCGAATGTTTGACGCAAGTCCTCAATTAGAGTATGACTTTGCTTGGTTTTTATTACCACGTCATCGACGTATACTTGAACATTTTTGTCCAATTGATCTTGCAAACATTTTTGCATGCATCTTTGATATGTTGCACCTGCATTTCTCAACCCAAATGGCATGCATGGTACGATAGTAATAAGCCCCATACGGGGTGATAAAAGCTATCTTTATTTGATCATTCGGATTCAATGGTATCTGATGGAATCCAGAATACGCATCCACAAATGACAACAACTCACACCCGGAAGTAGAATCTATGACTTGATCGATCCGTGGCAAGGGAAATGGATCTTTTGGACATGCCTTATTGAGGTTCGTGTAATCAATACACATGCCCCATACCACTGCCACGTTCGGGTCATCTTTTTTCTTCTCGACCAAGACTGGATTTGACAACCAATCCGGGTGCAGTACTTCCATGATGAATCCATTAGCTAAGAGTCTAGCAATCTCAGTAGCTATTACATTCCTCCTATCTTCGGCGAAGCGGTGGAGGGGTTGCTTCACCGGCTTGGCATCTGGTCTTACATGAAGAGAGTGCTCAGCCAGCTCCCTCGGAACTCCTTGCAGATCCTGTGTGGACCATGCAAAGATATCCTGATTCTCACGGAGGAAGCTGGTGAGCTCGATTTCCTATTTTTCGGTGAGGCCAACCCCAATGGTAACTGTATGCTCTGGGAAAGTCTCATCCACCTGTACCTTCTTGGTTTCTTTGGTAGCTTGAAATGACACATTGCCATGCGGGTTGGTGAGTGTCGGCATGGACATTTGTGTTGCCTTGGCCAATGCTTCCACTTCCAACATTTGATGCTTTTCTTGTGCTATGACAAGTGACTCGGCCAGTGAAGATCCGGCTGAGGCACAAGAAATGGATCTTTTGTAATCCCCTTCAACTGTAATTACGCCACACGGGCCTGGCAGCTTCATCTTCAAGTAGGCAATGTGGGGAGTAGCCATAAACTTTGCCATAGCCGGCCTGCCGAGTAAGGCATGATAGGAGCTGACCAAATCAACCACCTCGAACTCTATGGCTTCAGCGCGACAATTCTCTCTGTTGCCGAATAAGACGTCGACACAGATCTTGCCAATTGGCTCACAAGACAATCCTGGCACAATACCGTGAAAAGTGGTCTTAGTCGGCTCCAGCATGTTCATGGTAATGCCTAACTTGAGCATAGTATCCTTGTACATGATGTTGATGCTACTGCCATCATCGATCAGTACTTTTGAAAACTTGACATTGATATCTGGGCCCATGAATGTTGGATCCAAAACTAGAGCATATCCTCCTGGGGTTGGCATGATCTTGGGGTGATCCTTTATGCTCCAAGTTATCTATTTCTCAGACCAATGCATGTACTTGGGAATTGCCGGCATTGTGATTCACTTCCATCATCCGTCGTTGCTGACTCTTTTTGTCATTCGGCTCTATGACGAAGACGACATAGCTCTAGTGATGTTCTCTGTACTTATTTCTAGTTCTGTGGCCGACATGAGCGTCTTCACCTCTTGGATTATGCACCTGGTGCATAGTTTCTCTTCTTTCTGGATTATGATACCTCGGCTGCCTATTGTCTTATTTGTTATCTGTTCCCATAGCTTGAGCATTTCCTCCTGTAAGTGGTGGGGGGGAGGTGGTGGAAGCTGCTTATTCAGCGAATCCACTTTATCTCCTTTCTGAAACCAAGTGCATTGCCTTGTTGTGTGATTGGCTGGCTTACTCGGACTAGGCGTGTGAAACTTACATGGCTGGTCCAACATCATCTCATAGGTATACTTCTGTCGGTCCTGGTATTGCTTCCTTTGCTCATATGGCTTTTTGCCATCATTCTTTGGCAACCACTGTTGTTGTCCACTTGTCCTTTGGCGTTGGCTACTACCAGCATCTGGATGGTCCTGACTCATGGCCGCAACCTGAGTCGAGCCATATCTGTAGTCTGGCCTCTCATCTCTTCTCTTGCTTCTGTATTCGGATCTTTCCTGGCGCCTTTGTGACCCGGCAGCTTCATAGATCTGAGTCTCAGTCATCCCATCTGCCGACATGAGCAACGGCTGAGTCGGATCTCCTAACGCATATGAATCAGCAATTCTTATTGTTTCCGCCAAACATGCCGGCATATCCCTCTGTAACCTTTGCCACAACACACTTCCATGTCTGCATCCTTGTGCAAACCAAGCGATTTCCCACGGCTCGATTACTCCTTCACAAGAGTTGCACATTGTGCACCATCTCGTGAGGAACTCTCTATCTGTTTCATTCGGTCTTTGCTTGCACATCGCCAGTTGTTGTGGGCGATCCGGCCTCTTGTAAGTGCTTCTGAAATCGCTCACAAAAGCATCTTGAAAATCGATCCAGTTGTTAATGCTTCCGGGTGGAAAATTGTTCAGCCATACCCGAGCTGGTCCTTCCAGCATTTGCGGTACATACCGTACTTCCTATCTCAAATTTCCCTGCGCGATCTTCACAGCAGTTCCATAATCTATGAGCCAGTCTTTTGGATTTGTGCTTCCATCGTACGTTTTTGTTCCTCTGGCCAGCTGGAAATTTGGTACAGGTGGCTCCTTCATGATCCTTGGGCCAAAACATGGTGGACCCTAGGAATCTTGCGATTCAATCAGTTCTGCCATCTTTATTCGGTCAAGCTTCAACCTCGCATCATCCGGCTAAAGGTTCCTACCTCCGAGTCTAGCTCCCATCGCTTGATACGCGTGATCCGGCAATTCATACCCGTCATTCACTATTAACCGTCATTGTACCTATTAGCGTTCGGGCCAGCAAGCTGTTGAGCTTCCTTTCCCGCGCCTTGCTGTCTTCTTTCGGGTTGAGCTGGTGCAGTGTTTGGCGCTGGTTTTCCTCCTCCTGCCGAGTGAGTCCCACGCCTAGGTTGAGGCGCAAAATTTTGCCCTCCATTATCGTTTCTTTGCCCTGTCCGCCTTTCTCGGCCTGCATTTTCCTGGTTTTCATTTCCTTGGGCATTATTCCTTCTCATTCCCTGTGCATGTGGCGGGTTTCCCTGAGCCATTGCCAGGTCATAGGCAATCATCTGCTTGTTTCTTCCTGAATCCATACTTTTTTCCTTTCTCGGCCTTGGCGCTGCTCCGGGTGAGGATGCCGTGTGCCCTGCCGATCTTGCCGGAACAGGGGTCGCTGAGTGAACCAGCTGTGACCTTCCTGCTATACCCGTATTCGCTCTATAATACGCTTCATTCAGCATGCTAGATGCTCTCACTAGTTCATTGACTCATTCTTGTTGTCTTTTCTTTGCTTCTCCCTCCAAATGGGGTAATTCTGCCATTGCTGCTTCTGCTGCTCGCAGATTAGCAGTTACTGTATTATATGTTGGCCGCATAGCTGTTTCGTTGCTGTTCTCTGGCGTTATTTTTGACGTTGCATCTTCCAGCTCTTCATTGAGGTTTCTTCCTCTTAATCTCGTCGCATCAAGCCGGGTCTTCGCGCCCTTGACTCGATTTGCCGAGTTAAGCTCTCGGATCGTGATATCCACATCTTGTTGTAACTGCGCTAATTCCTTGGCTTTCTCCAGAACTTTTATCCTAGCTTCCTCCAACTCGGCCTGCACACGTGCCGGGTCAGTTGCCTGCGCTACTAGTTCTGCCAACTTATCTATCGCTTCCTGCAGCTCCTTAGCCCTTTTACTCCTAGCTATGTTCTCTGTTTTTTCTAGTGGTGCCTTTGCTGTTCTTGCAGCCCTTGGTGTTTCCTCATGATTTCCTCCCTTAACATTCTCATTCACCGCCGGAACTATCGGTGGAGCTGCTGGGTTAGGGGTTGTCATCATTACCTCCACGGAGACGAGTTGGTGAAGCTTTCCAGTGATAGGAACTGCTGGGGGATCCGGCGCCTGGACGACGCGCTCCGGATATGTGCGCTCCACGCGCACAGCAACGTAGACCTAGTGCTCGCCGAACTTGATGAAGCGACCGCCCCTAGGGTAGGGCTTGGTCCCGAAGCAGTCCGCGTTGTCGCTGACGAAGTTGAGCGCTCCAAACCTCTGGATGAGGCCGGAGTAGACGCGCTCGCCGGTCTTGGCGATCATGTTGCCCGTCCGGATGAAAACTCCATCAAGCACCTGCTCTTTCCCCACGGTGGGCGCCAACTATCATGGTGATGGCACGGCAGATGCCATGGGTAGGCTTAAGTTGGGGGCCGAATGGGTGCTTGTGGTCACCGGGGAGGAGTGCACGGTCGAGCCATGCATGAAGAGCAAGATGAACTCTCCACACTTAGCGATTTGATTGATACCCGAGAATTACAAGTGCTCCTTGAGCTATATGAACTAGTGTTCTGTGCACTAGTTCCCCTACTTGGTCCAACCTCCCTCTACTAGAACTATGCCCCTCTTATATAGCCAGCGCTAGCTAGCTTGTACCCTTTGGGTTCTAGGGTTTACTATTTGGATCTTGGTCCCTACAATGTGGGCTGGGTCATGGGCTTGCCCTAAGCAAATGGCCTAGTCCACAAAGCTTGACAGCTAACGGTCTTCTGGTACGCTGCCTCCTGTTCCTTTTGGCATCACACTGTAACTTTGTACGTCAGCGTTTGCTTTGGGAGTCACCCGGCTCCTTTTGTGTCACCCGGCGTCGCCCTTCTCTATTGACCATTCTTTGCCATGATCCCTCCTGAACCTTACTCGGAAAGGTGCCACGCGTCCTATCCGACTTGGCCCTTCCTCGATCGACTCGGCTCGTTGGTTCCTGCAAGAATAACAACTTTGTCTTATGCGGGCCGACATAGTTCATATGTAGGCCGCACACGCTTCTCTATCCCAGCCATTCTTACCCGGCCTGGTTCTTTCTTCACTCGGAGCTTACCCAGTTATGCTCTGTTTCATCCCTCGTGACCCTACCGGGGGTTATCTCCCCGACATGTTGGAGATATGCCCAAGAGGCAATAATAAAGAGGTTATTATCATATCTTCATGCTTATGATAAATGTTTACATACCATGCTATAATTGTATTAACCGGAAACATTAATATTTGTGTGATTTGTAAACATAAAAGAGTCCCTCGTAAAGCCTCTTGTTAAACTAGCTTGTTGGTTAATATATGATCATGGTTTCCTGATCATGAACATTGAGATGTTATTAACAACAAGATCATATCATTAGGAGAATGATGTGATGGACATACTCCTATAGTTAAGCATAGCATAAAGATCAAGTCATTTAATATAGTTCAGTTGCTATAAGCTTTCAAATACATAGTAACCTAAATCCTTCGACCATGAGATCATGCTAATCACCATCACCGGATGGATGCTTTGATGACATCAAACACCACACCATAACTAGGTGGCTATAAAGGTGGCATTGAGTGTTCAGAAAGTATGTGTTGAGGCACATGGATCAAGAGTGGGATTTGTCCATCCATATGACGGATAGATATACTCTGGGCCCTCTCGGTGGAATGTCATCCAATTAGATTGCAAGCATGTGACTGGCTCACAAGGTATCACATATCACAGGAATGAGAAAACGAGTACTTATCGGTAACGAGGTTGAACTAGGTATGCAGAGATACCGACGATCAAACCTCGGATAAGTAAACTATCGCAAGACAAAGGGAAATTGGTATCGTATGTAAGTGGTTCATTCGATCGCAAAGTAATCGTAGAAATATGTGGGAGCCATATGAATTTCCAGATTCCTATATTGGTTATTGATCAGAGAAGTGTCTCGGTCATGTCCGCGTAATTCACGAACCGTAGGGAGACACACTTAAGGATTCGATGTTGTTTAGTAGATATGGAATGTGAGTAAAGAGACCAAATGTTGTTCGGAGTCTCGTATGGGATCCGTAATATCACGAGGAGATCCGAAATGGTCCGGAGAATAAGATTCATATAAGGAAAGTCCAATTTCGGAGTTCGGGAATGATTCCGGTGTTTTCACTGGAATGTTCTAGAAGGGTCTAGAAGGTTCACCGATCCGGAAGGGGAAGGGTACATGGATGTGTCATGACAAAGTGTAATGGTTGCATCATGTCCTAGGTCACTTGGCTGGACACTTGGAAGAGAGAAATCAAACTCTAATTTGAAAGTTAAAAAGGCAGTTTGAAAAAGTCAAATCCCAACATGGTTTCCGAGTTTGGGAGGGTTTCTAAGTTAGGGAAGGTTTCCACCTGGGTTGGGAACACCCTTGGACGCCCCCCACCTATATAAGGAGGGGTGGGGGCGCACCCCAAGGTATCCCCCTTTCCCTAGGTGCCCAAGAAACCCTAGGTTGGCCGCCGCCCCCCTCTCTAGTTGCGACCAATCTAGATCTCCTCTAAACCGCTACCGACTAGCTAAACTCTAGTTGCTAGATACCTCTAAACCTCGGCCCTCTAAGCCCTAGATCGTCGGGGCTCCCTCTACTCCACCATACTCGCTCCGGCTTAGGCGAAGCCCTGCAGGATCTCCACCTACTTCTGACACCATGACGTCGTGCTACCGGAATCGTGAGGAGAGAGCTATAACCTCCGCTTCCTGCTGGAACAAGGGAGAGGATGGTCTTCATAGAGTACTGTACGTGTGACCGACTGCAGGAGCGCTGCAGGAACACGGTGCTAGAAGGATCGCCTACGCGATCTTGAGATCGGCAAGTGAACGACTACATCACCCACGAGAATCTGCTCTCGTTAACCGCTTTGGATCTTCGAGGGTTAGTACTCTATCGACTCGTTGCTACAATCTAGTAGATAGATCTTGGCTTGTGTGTGTTCATGCGATAGAATTTTTTTTGTTTTCCATGCTACGAAACCCTACAGTGGTATCAGAGCCGTGTCTATATGTATATCTGTTGCACGAGTAGAACACAATGGTCATTGTGGGCGTTGATGCTTTTGTTGTCGATCGCTTCTTGTGTACTTTGCATCTTGCGGGATGGTGGGATGAAGCGGCCCGGGCTAACCTTACATGACATCATTCATGAGACTTGCTCCACGCTTGACATGCAACACGTATTGCATAAGTGGCTTTGCGGGTGCCTGTTTCTCCCAACATAGTTAAGATTCAATTTACAACGGGTGATTGACAATACTAGTATCAACGAAGTGGTTCTTGTTCGTAAGTTAGAACGACACTTATTGAAAGCCCCAAACCACGTAAAACATGCAAAGAAAATTAGAGGCGTCTAACTTTGTTTTGCAGGGGTGTAATGTGATGTGATATGGCCATGATTGTGATTATATATGATGTATGCAATGTTCCTTATTGTAAGTCGGCAACCGGCAGGAGCCATATGGTTGTCTTTTAATTTCGTTAAGACCTGCGTGTCTATTATTCAAAGTAGTTGTAATAGTTGATGCTGGTGGACGACAACCATGGAGCGGCGCCATTGACCTTGACGCCAAGCCGGTGATGATGGAGATCATGTTCGTGCTTGAAGATGGAGATCGGAAGCATAAGAAGAAAGGCCATATCATATCACATATTATGAATTGCATGTGATGTTAATCCTTTTATGCATATTGTATTGCTTAGTTCGCGACGGTAGCATTATAAGATGATCCCTCTCACAAAATATCAAGTTATAAAGTGTTCATCCTTAGTAGGCACCATTGCTAAAGCTTATTGTTTCGAAGCACCACGTGATGATCGGGTGTGTTAGATTCTGCAAGTGTATACAATGGGAGCAAGCCAGATTTTCTCATGCGGAATATAAGGTTTGATCTTGACGAGCCTAGCATGTACATACATGGTCTCGGAACACAGAATACCGAAAGGTAAAGAATGAGTCATATAGATGATATGATGAACATGATGATTGTTCGCCTTTGAAACTACATCATATCACGTGATGATCGTACTTGGTATAGTGGATTTGGTTCATGTAATCACTAAAACAATGTGAGGGATATTGTTTTGAGTGGGAGTTCAACAACAATATAATTAAAAGTTGAACACTGTTTATCATAAATTAAATCAAAGTGAATTTGCATAGTTGTTGTAGTCATTGACATCCGTTTACCACCTTGCGCTTAGTTATAATTGAGATAATAGAACTATAGAATTCTGGTTAGTTACTTTACGAACTAGTATCGTATTATTTTGAAGTGTTAATCTAAAGTTTAAAAGTCCTATTGCAAACTTTCAGTAAGTTCTGGTTACTCCGTGAAGTTTAATAATTGGTATTAAATCAAGAGTAACAATTTCAGTGTTAGTATATAAGTATCATGTTTATCTCCATGATTCTAGATATTCAAAAGATTGTTTTAATATCAATGTTATCTAGGAACATCATATGTGGAAGATATTGCGATATCTGAAACGATGTTTTGATTATAACATGATAGAGTATAATATGGAAAAGTTTATGTTCTCATATTTGATGGGAATTTTCAAAAGGTTGGAGATGCTAGTCGTCCTAATCCTCCAAAAGGTTTTGAAGAGCAACATTATACTCACAATTCACCATTATAAGCTAAAGTAGCTTGATCATGAATAGTTCCATGATAAGGATGAATATTTGATGTAGGTAAAATGTTTACTACACTAAAAGATTACTAAAGAATGGAATTTGAAAGAACACCAAACATTTGATAATGGTGATTTACTTCAAAGTGCAAGTCCAAAGACATTGGTATATAACTATACATGCTTTGGACTATGTGTCATGTGTATGGCTCCACTATTGATGTTGATAGATTCTTTCAAACAGAAAAGGAAATACCGAAAGAGAATCTTAGAAATATATGGCAGAAAAGAAAAGACCAGAATTGTTCATCTTAGGTATATAGAGGATATACGTATTATGGATGTATTCTTTCCTTGTTAAATAAAGTGGTTCTTAAGTATTAGATATTGAATTTGTTGGTGTGAATCGTCAGACAAAACAACACAATTCATGAACTACAATGGCCTAAGTAACCAGCAAAATAATATGTGATGATGTTCATCGAGAACAAATAAAGGGTTATTGGGTTGCTCGTTGAAATCAAAGCTTGCCTTCAAGATTTTTTTTATCAGGTATTATGAGAACAAAAGGGTTGTTCAAATAATTTCCGTAATCCATAAAAGATGGATGATTTACAAATCTCGTTGGAGAAATCACATCCTTAAAACTAGTGCTAAAAATTTCGAAAGAAAAATTGATTGAAAGATCACTTAGGAAGTGGCATCGCCGTTTAAATTATATTGGAAAGAAAACATGAAGAAACTCCATGTGGATGGAATTTTGGAGTCTTTTGATTTTTGATCAAATGACACTTGTGAAACTTTCCTAGAGATAATTAAAACTCCGTTCATAGGCCAAAAGGAAACGAATGACTAGATTATTGGAATTTGTACATATTTGATGTATGAAGTCTATTACGTGTAGTCAAGAGTAATGGATTTCAACTTCATATGCTTTCTCCAAAAATTTGAGTGAATATATGAATATTTACTTAATGAGGATGAAGTGTGAAACATTTGAAAAGTTCAAAAAACTTTCAAGATGAAGTGCAAAATCAATGTAACAAGAAAATAAAAAATTATGATAGGATCATAAAGGAAGATATATGAGTTACAAGTTTAGCATAATACCTTAGATTTCAGGAATCGTTCCGTGGATTTGCATTTACTGAAACACCATAAGATTATGGAGCGTTCAAGATATGTAATGAAACCTTGTTTGACATGGTAAGATCAAAGGTGTAATTTATAAAACTGTCATTATATTTTAAAGATTAAAGCTTTAGAGACTACCGTTTTTCCACTGAAAAGAGATCCATCATAATACTTTGAAATGACACCATATAAAGTTATGGTTTGGGATAAAACCCAAATTATCCTTTCTTAAACATTGGTATGCTATGCATAAGAAAGATGTTTGCAACCAAAATCGGATGAACATATCTTTGTATGTTATTTCGAATAATCGTTGATTATTCCTCCATAACACTAAAGACAAAAATGTTTGTCGCTTAGAACGTCAAGTTTCTTTGAGAAAGGAATTTTTCGTGAAAAGTTAAGTGGGAGGACAATAGAACTTTGATAAGGTTAAAAGAACCTTAGATATATGTGCAAAGTTGCGCAGCGCGAAAAGTGTTCCGGAGGCAGCAACAATGCTCATGTCTCACGTGTCTCAAAGGTTGTGGTCACGGAAGTCTAAGTTTCTATTGAACCAAGTAGGTCGGATAAACAATCAAATACCAAAATTTGAGGGTCGAATCATTATTTGACAATAATGAACCGACTACATGCAAAGAAGCGATGATGGTCCCTGGGCCGTCAAATGGCTTGGAGCCATAAAATCCGTGATAGTTCCATACATGAGAAATCAAGCTTTGAACTTAAAAGACCCTCTGGAAAGGTGTAAAACCTTACAGTCGTGTTTGGATCTATAAATAAATATACATGGATGTTTCAGATCTATGAAATAGTCGACATGTTGGGAAAAAGTTCACAACAATATTCAAAGGTTTACTATGACAAGATTTGATCTTTCATAGCGATGTTTAGTCTATATGGATTAATGTAGCAACCACTACATATAATTTTGTTATGTGGTAGTTGAATAAACAAAACAAGTTCTTCTAATAGAATTGTTACCTAGGACGTGTGCATAACACGGTCCATAGGGTTTTGTTAATTCAAAGGATGTTAAAAGCGTATGCACACTACAATGGTTGAAGTGAGCATCGCGGAGTTGGAATCTTCACCATGATGAAACTGTTAAAAGAGTTTAAATTCATCAGAGACGATGAAGATGCTTGCATTTGCAAGAAATTAAGTGGGAGCACTAAGACATATTTATAATACATTATGTGGAAGACATATTGTTGATTGGAAATGATGTATCTTTTATTAACACATTTTAAGAATTTCATCTCGATGAAACACTTCGGCAAAACCCGAATATTTGGCATCAATATCTATATAGATAGATTGAGACGCTAATATGGTTGTGCCAAATGTACATAGATGAGATATTGAATGAGTTCAATATGGAAATGACAAGAAAGGTTCTTGCCACACAGAAAGGATTAAATCAAAATTCAAGTGTATAGACACTTGATAAGTGAAACAAAGATTCATGTATTTTTTATACTTGATGAATGAAATCACAAAGAGTATTTTTCCAATCATACTGTTGTTGGAGATATTCCCTAGAGGCAATAATAAATGTAGTTATTATTGTATCTTTGTGTTTATGATAAATTTTTACATTCATTCTATAATAGTATTAACCACGAAACATTAATACGTGTGTGATTTGTAAACTAAATTAGTGTCCCTTGTAAAGCCTCTTCATAATACTAGCTTGTTGATTAATAGATGATCATGGTTTCTTGATCATGAACATTTGATATGTTGTTAATAACAAGATCATATCATTAGGAGAATGGTATGGTGGACATACTCCTATAGATAAGCGCAGCATAAAGATCAAGTCATTTTAATAGTTCAATTGCTATAAGCTTTCTCATACATAGTAACCTAATTCCTTCGACCATGAGATCATGCTTATCACCATCACCGGAAGGATGCTTTGATGACATCAAACACCACACCGTAACTGGGTGGCTATAAAGGTGGCATTGAGTGTTCGGAAAGTATGGGTTGAGGAACATGGATCAAGAGTGGGATTTGTCCATCCATATGACAGATAGATATACTCTGGGCACTCTCGGTGGAATGTCATCCAATTGGCTTACAAGCATGTGACTGGCTCACAAGGTATCACATACCACGGGAACGAGAAAAGAGTACTTATCGGTAATGAGGTTGAACTAGGTATGTAGAGATACCGACGATCAAAACCTCGGATAAGTAACTATCGTGAGACAAAGGGAAATTGGTATCGTATGTAAGTGGTTTATTCGATCACAAAGTAATCGTAGAAATATGTGGGAGCCATATGAATTTCTAGATTCCTCTATTGGTTATTGATCGGAGAAGTGTCTCGATCATGTCCGCATAATTCATGAACCGTAGGGAGACACACTTAAGGATTCGATGTTGTTGAGTAGTTATGGAATGATGAGTAAGAGACCGAATGTTGTTCGGAGTCTCGGATGGGATCCGGGATATCACGAGGAGATCCAGAATGGTCTGGAGAATAAGATTCATATAAGGAAAGTCCTGTTTCGGAGTTGGGGAATGATTCTGGTGTTTTCACCAGGAATGTTCTAGAAGGGTCCGGAAGGTCCAGCACTCCGGAGGGGAAGGGTACATGAATGTGTCATAACAATATGGATTGGTTGCATCATGTACTAGGTCACTTGGCTGGGCAAAATAAAGGAAGAAATCAAATCCTAGTTTGAAAGTCAAACGCCAATTTGAAAAAGTCAAACGGCAAGTTTGTTTGGTGGAGGGAGAGTAGGAAACCTACTTGGGGAGGAGTTCCTCTCCCTCCACCCGCCGGCCAAGGAGGCCGACTTGGGGGAGGACTCCCTCCTCCCAAGCCACGCCCTCCCACCTATATAAGGAGGGGCAGGGCTGCCCCTCTTCCCTACACCCAACACACCCCAAACCCTAACCCTAGCCGTCGGCCTCCTCCAAGTCGCCGCCGCCCCTAGGGTTTCTCCTAGCCGCCGACTTGGGGATTCCCCAAGCCCTAGCCGCCGGCCAAGCTCCCCCCCTTGGTGCCCTCTAAACCCTAGATCGCCAAGGCCTCTCTCATAGTCCACCATACTCGCTCCGGCTTAAGGCGAAGCCCTGCGAGATCTCCCCTCTACTTCCGGTACCACGCCGTCGTGCTGCCGGAATCGCGAGGAGAGTGCTACAACCTCCGCTGCCTGCTGGAACAAGGGAGAGGAAGGTCTTCATCGAGTACCGAACGTGTGACCGACTGTGGAAGCGCTGCCGGAACGCAGCGCCGGAAGGATCGTCTACGCGATCTTGAGATCGGCAAGAGTACGACTACATCACCCACGAGAATCTGCTCTCGTTAACCGCTTTGGAATCTTCGAGGGTGAGTTCCTCTATCGACTCGTTGCTACAATCTAGTAGATAGATCTTGGCTTGTTTGTTTGCATGCGGTAGAAATTTTTTGTTTTCCATGCTACGAACCCATACAGTGGTATCAGAGCCGTGTCTATATGTAGATCTGTTGCACGAGTAGAACACAATGGTCATTGTGGGCGGTGGTGCTTTTATTATCAATTGCCTTTTGTGTACTTTGCATCTTGCGGTATGATGGGATGAAGCGGCACGGGCAAACCTTACATGACATCGTTCATGAGACTTGCTCCACGCTTAACATGCAACTTGTATTGCATAAGTGGCTTTGCGGGTGTCTGTCTCTCCCATTATAGTATAGATCCAATTTACAATGGGCACTTGATAGTTCAAACATCAACGTTGTGGTTCTTGTTCGTAAGTTAGATTGACACTTATTGAAAGCCCCAAACCACGTAAAATATGCAAAGAAAATTAGAGGCGTCTAACTTTGTTTTGCAGGGGTGTGCTGTGATGTGATATGGCCATGATTGTGATTATATTTGATGTATGCAATGTCCCTCATTGTAAGTTGGCAACCGGCAGGAGCCATATGGTTGTTTTTAAATTCCGTTAAGACCCGCGTGTCTATTCAAAGTAGTTTTAATAGTTGAAGCTGGTGGACGACAACCATGAAATGGCGCCATTGACCTTGACGCTATATCGGTGATGATGGAGATCATGTTCGTGTTTGAAGATGGAGATCGGAAGCACAAGAAGAAAGGCCATATCATATCACATATTATGAATTGCATGTGATGTTAATCCTTTATGCATCTTGTATTGCTTAGTTAACGACGGTAGCATTATAAGATGATCCCTCATGCACACCAATTTCAAGTTTCAAAGTGTTCATCCTTAGTAAGCACCGTTGCTAAAGCTCGTTGTTTCGAAGCACCACGTGATGATCGGGTGTGTTAGATTCTACGGGTGCATACAAAGTGAGCAAGCCAGATTTTCTCATGCGGCGAGCCTAGCATGTATAGACATGGTCTCGGAACACGGATCACCGAAAGGTAAAGCATGAGTCATATAGTAGATATGATGAACATGTTGATTGTTCTCCATTGAAGCTGCATC
Organism: Avena sativa; assembly: GCA_916181665.1. NCBI lineage: Eukaryota > Viridiplantae > Streptophyta > Magnoliopsida > Poales > Poaceae > Avena > Avena sativa. Next base: position 129,500,885 of record OV702283.1, on the reverse strand, counting down.
AACTCTCGTGATGATCGGTTTTGATGTGGTGGATTTGGTTCGTGTAGTCACTAAAACAATGTGAGGGATATTTTTTTGAGTGGGAGTTCACCTAGATTAATTTAACTATTAATTAGAACTCAGTTTGTCATAAACTTAGTCTAAACTATTGCAAATATGTTGTAGATCAATGGCGGCCCCTACCATCAATTTTAATGCGTTCCTAGAGAAATAAAAGTTGAAAAACAATGGAAGCAACTTCGCGGATTGGTTCCGCAATTTGAGGATTATCCTCAATGCTGGTAATTTGACCTATGTGCTGGATGCACCGCTGGGTGAACCACCTGCAGCTACTGCTACCGATGAAGTAAAGAATGTTTACCTCACTCGGAAGAATCAGTACTCCACAGTTCAGTGTGCTATCTTGTATGGTTTGGAATCGGAGCTTTAGAAAAGCTTTGAGAACCAAGACCCATATGATATTGTTCGTGAGCTCAAAATTATTTTTGAGACTCACGCAGCAGTTGAGAGTTATGAGGCTTCTGAAAAGTTCTTTAACAGTAAGATGGAATAGGGTAGCTCTGTCAGTGAGCATGTGCTTAAGATGTCTGGGCACGCAAACAAACTCCAAATTTTGGGTATAGTGATTCCTAATGCTTTGGGGATTTACCGTGTCCTCCAATCATTGCCACCAAGTTACAAGAACTTTGTGATGAACTACAATATGCAAAACATGAACAAGACATTGCCAGAACTCTTCTCCATGTTGAAATCTGTAGAAGTGGAGATCAAGAAAGAGCATCAAGTGTTGTTGGTCAATAAGACCAACAAATTCAAGAAAGGCAAGTCTAAGCAAAAGGGAAACTTCAAGAAGGGTGGTAAGAAAATTACTGCACCGATGAAGAAGACCAAGGCTGGGCCAAAGCCTGATACTGAGTGCTTTTACTGCAAGGGAGAAGGTCACTGGAAGCGGAATTGCCCAAAGTACTTGGCGGATTTGAAGAACGGCAACATCAAGAAGAAAGGTATATCCGATATACATGTTATTGATGAGTATCTCACTAGTACCTGTAGTAGTGCCTAGGTATTTGATACTGGTTCGGTTGCTCATATTTGTAACTCGAAACAGGTACTGCAGAATAAACGGAAGCTAGCGAAGAACGAGGTGACGATGCGCGTTGGAAATGGATCAAAGGTTGATGTGATCGCGGTTGGCACGCTACCTCTTCATCTACCATCGGGATTAGTTTTATACTTAAATAATTTTTATTTGGTGCCTGCGTTGAGCATGAACATTATATCTGGATCATGTTTGTTGCGAGACGGTTACTTGTTTAAGTCCGAGAATAATGGTTGTTCGATTTATATGAGTAATATGTTTTATGCGCATGCACCTTTGATAGATGGTCTATTCTTATTGAATCTCCATAGTGCAAATACACATATTAATAACATTGAAGCTAAACGTTTGAAATTGAGCGATAACTCAACCTATATGTGGCACTGTCGTCTTGGTCATATTGGAGTGAAGCGTATGAAGAAACTCCATTCCGATGGACTTCTTGAATCACTTGAAAGATGCAAAGCATGTCTGATGGGTAAAATGACTAAGACTCCATTTTCTGGGATGATGGAGCGAGCTACAGACTTATTGGAAATCATACATACCGATGTGTGTGGACCAATGAGTGTAGCATCGCGCGGTGGTTATCGTTATGTTCTTACCTTCACGGATGACTTGAGTAGATATGGGTATATCTATTTCATGAAACATAAGTCCGAAACTTTCGAGAAGTTTAAGGAATTTCAAAGTGAGGTAGAGAATCAACGTAACAAGAAGATTAAATTTCTACGTTCTGATCATGGAGGTGAATATCTAAGTTACGAGTTTGGCGAGCATTTAAAGAAATGCGGAATACTTTCACAATTGACACTGCTGGGAACACCACTGCGTAATGGTCTGTCCGAACGTTGTAATCGAACTCTCTTAGATATGGTTCGTTCTATGATGTCACTTACAGATTTACCGCTATCATTTTGGGGTTATGTATTAGAAACAGCCGCATTCACTTTAAATAGGGAACCATCTAAATCCGTTGAAACGACACCGTATGAATTATGGTTTGGGAAGAAACCTAAATTGTCGTTCCTTAAAGTTTGGGGTTGCGAAGCCTATGTAAAGAAGTTACAGCCGGACAAGCTTGAACCCAAAGCAGAAAAATGCGTCTTCATAGGATACCCGAAGGAAACTATTGGGTATACCTTCTATCATATTTCCGAAGGCAAAATCTTCGTTCCTAAGAATGGATCCTTTCTAGAGAAGGAATTTCTCTCGAAAGAAGTGACTGGAAGGAAAGTAGAACTCGACGAGGTTGTTGAACCTTCTCTCGAACTTGCGAGTAGCGCAGCACCGGAAGTAGTTCCTGTGGCGCCTACACCAAGAAGAGAGGAAGCTAATGATGATGATCATGAAATTTCTGTTGAAGTTGCTACAGAGCCTCGCAGATCAACGAGAACTCGTACCACTCCTAATTGGTATGATCCCTTTATGAGTGTCATGTTGGTCGACAACACCGATGACCCTGCGACATATGAGGAAGCGGTGATGAGCCCAGATTCCAATAAATGGCAAGAAGCCATGAAATCCGAGATTGGATCCATGTACGAAAACCAAGTATGGACTTTGGTGGACTTACCAGATGGCCGGAAGGCTGTCGAGAACAAATGGATTTTCAAAAAGAAAACAGATGCTGATGGTAATGTTACTGTCTATAAAGCTCGACTTGTCGCAAAAGGGTTTCGACAAATTCAAGGAGTTGACTACGATGAGACTTTCTCACCAGTAGCGAAGCTAAAGTCTGTGAGGATTATGTTAGCAATCGCTGCATATTACGATTATGAGATATGGCAGATGGATGTCAAAACGGCGTTCCTTAATGGAGACATTGATGAAGAGTTCTATATGACGCAACCCAAAGGTTTTGTCGATCCTAAAGATGCTAACAAGGTATGCAAACTTCAACGGTCCATATATGGATTGAAGCAAGCATCCTGAAGTTGGAATCAACGTTTTGATAAGGTAATCAAAAGTTTTGGTTTTATACAAACTTACGGAGAAGCTTGTATTTACAAGAAAGTGAGTGGGAGCTCTGTAGCGTTCTTAATACTATATGTAGATGACATATTATTGGTTGGGAATGATGTAGACCTTCTTAATAGTGTCAAAGAATATTTGAATAATAGTTTTTCAATGAAATATCTTGGCGAAGCAGCTTACATATTAGGCATAAAGATTTATAGAGATAGATCGAGACACCTAATATCATTGTCACAAAGTACATATTTGGACAAAGTTCTAAAGAGGTTTGGAATAGAAGATAGCAAGAAAGGGTTCTTTCCCATGTTGCCCAATACGACCTTGAGTAAAACTCAAAGTCCAGCAACGGCAGAATATAGAGAAAGGATGAGTAAGACTCCCTATGCCTCAGCCATAGGATCTCTAATGCATGCCATGCTATGTACTAGACCTGACATTGCATATGCTGTTAGTTTGACTAGCAGATATCAAAGTGATCCAGGAGTGGATCATTGGACAGCGGTCAAAAACATCCTTAAGTACTTGAGAAGAACTAAGGATATGGTTATTTCTTATGGAGGTGATGAATAGCTCGTTGTTAATGGTTACACCGATGCTAGTTGGAACACCGATCCGGATGATTCTAAATCTCAATCTGGATACGTATTTACTTTGAATGGTGCAGCAGTTAGATGGAGGAGTGCAAAGCAAAGCATTGTTGCGAGATCTTCAACTGAATCGGAATACATAGCTGCTTCGGAGGCTTCACAAGAAGTGATATGGATGAAGGAGTTCATAACAGAGCTCGGTGTGGTTCCAAGTGCGCTGGACCCAATGCCTATCTACTGTGATAACATGGGCGCCATAGCCAATGCACAAGAACCAAGGTCACACAAGAAGCTGAAGCACATCAAGCTACGTTTTCACGCTATTCGAGAACATGTCCAAGATGGTGACATAAATATTTGCAAAGTACACACAGATCTGAATGTGGCGGATCCGTTGACTAAACCTCTCCCGAGGGCAAAGCATGACCAGCACCAAACCGCCATGGGTGTTCGGTATATTACCATGTAATCTAGATTAGTAGACTCTAGTGCAAGTGGGAGACTGTTGGAGATATGCCCTAGAGGCAATAATAAATGTAGTTATTATTATATCTTTGTGTTTATGATAAATGTTTACATTCATGCTATAATAGTATTAACCAGGAAACATTAATACTTGTGTGATTTGTAAACTAAATTAGAGTCCCTAGTAAAGCCTCTTCATAATACTAGCTTGTTGATTAATAGATGATCATGGTTTCTTGATCATGAACATTTGAGATGTTGTTAATAACAAGATCATATCATTAGGAGAATGGTATGGTGGACATACTCCTATAGATAAGCGTAGCATAAAGATCAAGTCATTTTAATAGTTCAATTGCTATAAGCTTTCTGATACATAGTAACCTAATTCCTTCGACCATGAGATCATGCTTATCACCATCACCGGAAGGATGCTTTGATGACATCAAACACCACACCATAACTGGGTGGCTATAAAGGTGTCATTGAGTGTTCGGAAAGTATGGGTTGAGGAACATGGATCAGGAGTGGGATTTGTCCATCCATATGACGGATAGATATACTCTGGGCCCTCTCGGTGGAATGTCATCCAATTGGCTTGCAATCATGTGACTGGTTGTAACATCCCTAAAATCATGTTTTAAACACATGCATATCATCCATGCATCCATGATCATATGAATTTCATTTCAAACAAATCATTTCAAAACAGAAGCATATATGCTTATCATTTCATGTAAGTTGCTCTAGCCTTAGTGCTACATTTCAATGAGAAGAGTACTTATTTTGTTCAGTAAGGTTTGAATTCAAATTTAGGCACCATCCAAAGTTTGAACAAAGTTCCAAAACAAAATTAGCAAATAAAACCAATATTATGCCTATTGTATATATCACATAAAGGCTTGGTTTTATTTTTATTTTCATTTGATCAAAGTGTTTTGAATAAACAGTAGTGTTTGACACACATTTGAGTGCAAGGTTTGCAGTATAAAAACCTAGAGAAGATTTGAATTCAAACTCATTTGATTTGGATTTGAAAATCATTTCAGAAAATCAAAACAGAAAAAGAAAAGGAGAAAAGAAATAGAAAAAGGTCAGCGCCACCTATCTGGCCCAGCTACGGATCCAGCCCAGTAAGCCCACCCGGGGTCCCTCCTCTCTCTCTCTCTCACTCGCAGACGAGCCCACCAGGTCACTGACCACACGACCCCACCCCCTCTCTGTTACACACGCTGACTGGTGGACCTCGCCAGCTCATCCTCATCTTCCCCAAATCGCGCCCACGACCACGTCGCCGGCCGTTTCCTCCGCCCTTCACTGCCGTGTTGATTCCTCGCTTAAATTCCATTGATACCGCGCGCGATCCTCGCCCCCGCTCTGGCTATAAGACCACCTCCCCCTCGCGGCCATTTCCCCCAACAAATCCAGACAGATACGTCCCTAGGCTGCCCGCAATCCTCCTCGCACCGCCGCAGACAGAGCTCACTCCGGCGACCGATTCTGGTGAGCCCCGTGCGCCCCTCTCCCTCTGGTTCTTGCAGACAGCCTCGCCACTTCTTTGCACACCTACTGACACCGTTGGTTCCTCCTATACCGCCCCGGGTCATCGTCTTCGACAAGCACAGCAAGGTCCCGACGACACCCTCAACTCCGGCGATCAAATTCGGTGAGCCCCTTGTTCCCCTTCGCCCCTGATTCACACGATCGTGTTCGTCGTAGTCTTGAGCGTCTCCTGATGCCATTGGTTTGTGCTAGGAAGACCAGGAGCCCGACGCTGACAGCAACTCCGACGAGCCCGTGCAGCCGTGTCCGTGCGCCCCTTGCCAAGCCGTCGCCAGGTTGAGCATCAGCGCATCGTCACGTTTCTGGTAAGCATCTCCGACGACCCCAGAGCCACCTGTAGCGCCGCACCGCCGTAGGCAGAGCTCGCCGCCGCCAGTAGCCACCGCCAGCGCCGCCCAGCTATGGTCGTTTGATCTAGGACCGTTGGATCTGGATCCAGCGCGTGAAATTAGATCACTTAATGAAGCGGTATAGGTAGATCTGGGCCGTGCAGATTAAGTAGATCTAACAGCTCAGAAGCGTGATCCAACGCGAAACGGTACCGGCCAATCAGATTAAGACACGTGGCAGCAATTTAGATTTAAAAACAGGATTTGAATCTATTAGATGTTTGAATTTGTTTTGGCTATAAATTTTGATCCCCACGTTAGAATTTGACAAATTTTATATGAATGGAATCAGGAGAACAAGCCCTTTCTAAATATGCAATGAGTTTAATGTTTTTCTTCTGTTAAAATAGTTTTATTTGCAGAGACTTGTGTAGGGCTGATTTGAGTATATGAATTGTTTGAAAAATGTTTTAAGGTTTAAATAAATGTTGTTTGGCAAGTTTTTTTTTAACTTGTTTATGAACCAGTACTGTACACTTGCTTTGTTGAGTTTTAAAAATCATCACATATCATATTGCATGCATTCATATATTTTTTTGTATATGTTTTGTATGTGATTTGTGGCTATGATTCTTTGTGTAGATTTTGGTGCTAGTGATTGTGATTGTGAGGAGTGTAGCTACTCTCCAAACTACCAAGGCAAGTGGTGCTTCATGAATATTTTTATCCCTATGTTTTCTACTAAGCATTAGAAATATTTTGCTAGTCTTGCATGCTATATTTTGCTTATATGCCATGTTGGGAAATCCTAGTAGTTGTAGAATTGCTAGGAAATTTCTAAGTTAAGATGCTTATCTATGCCATGCTTAGCCTAGCTAGTAGCAACCAAGGGTGGGTAAAATATACATGCTATGATGAAAATATTTCTAAGTCTTTGGACTTGTGTTTTGCCTAATAAAACAACTAAGTAAATGAAACACCTGGGTGGAATGGAAGGAATGGTTTATGTTGAGTGGTTACACAAGGCCCATTTCTATGGTTTACCTTGTGTATCTCACTTGTTGAAAGCCACCCAGGAACAAAGAGAGTTTAGAGGCCAAGTGTTAAGAAGCTTCTAGTGCAGCCACTTGGCAATATGGGCTCTGCCTGGATCACATAGGTTGCTAGAACTTAGCCATTTGGACAGTTGGTGGTAGTGGGATGATAGGTTGGAACGCGTCCATTTGGTCTAAGGGAAGGCTTCTGAAAGGTCCTGTCTTGGTGAAAATCAAGTCTGGTGGGGAAAGTGCACAACCTCTGCAGATGGAAGAATCTAAGTACTTAGCCATGTCCCTGGAAAAGGACAACTTGAGCATCAAGACATGGAAGCTATCAAGAATCTCCTCATCCCAATTTCTAAGTAAAAACTCGTGGGTGAACAAGGGTGAAGGACCTCAATGTCTATTGGTGGTTCCTTGGGAAAAGTTTTGATAAAGAAAAACTTAGTGATTTCAACTAATAGGCAAAATCTATTTTGAGCAAAGCAAGCCAAGCTACACTTAGCCAAATTGCATATAGTATCTAGTCCACCAAAATTATACTAAGGTATCACTTTCCAATACTATTCCAATGTATTGACCCACTGTGGTTGTAACTTGTGATGTTGTAGGTTACTCTGATGAGGATTAGGAGTCATGAGTCTACACTCAACATGTTTGCCTGTGGCACATGAAGATGAAGACTTTTATTTATTTACTTATTCAAACTCTTGTACTAGGCCTGTGGCCTTGGAGTTGTAAAGACTATGTTGTCTCTGGAATGACTGTAATAATGACCTTTGTTTCTGTGTACTTCATCTTAAACTGTGGATGCTAGCATTATCCAGGGACTAGCATTGCAATCACAGGGATCCTTTTCCTTTATAAAGGAGGGATCTTACACTGGCTCACAAGGGATCACATACCACGGGAACGAGAAAAGAGTACTTATCGGTAATGAGGTTGAACTAGGTATATAGAGATACCGACGATCAAAACCTCGGATAAGTAAACTATCGTGAGACAAAGGGAATTGGTATCGTATGTAAGTGGTTCATTCGATCGCAAAGTAATCGTAGAAATATGTGGGAGCCATATGAATTTCCAGATTCCTCTATTGGTTATTGATCGGAGAAGTGTCTCGATCATGTCCGCATAATTCACGAACCGTAGGGAGACACACTTAAAGATTCGATGTTTTTGAGTAGTTATGGAATGATGAGTAAGATACTGAATGTTGTTCGGAGTCTCAGATGGGATCCGGGATATCACGAGGAGATCTGGAATGGTCCGGAGAATAAGATTCATATAAGGAAAGTCCTATTTCGGAGTTGGGGAATGATTCCGGTGTTTTCACCAGGAATGTTCTAGAAGGGTCCGGAAGGTCCGGCACTCTGGAGGGGAAGGGTACATGAATGTGTCATAACAATATCGAATGGTTGCATCATGTACTAGGTCACTTGGCTGGGCAAAATAAAGGAAGAAATCAAATCCTAGTTTGAAAGTCAAACGCCAATTTGAAAAAGTCAAACGGCAAGTTTGTTTGGTGGAGGGAGAGTAGGAAACCTACTTGGGGAGGAGTTCCTCTCCCTCCACCCGCCGGCCAAGGAGGCCGACTTGGGGGAGGACTCCCTCCTCCCAAGCCATGCCCTCCCACCTATATAAGGAGGGGCAGGGCTGCCCCTCTTCCCTACACCCAACACACCCCAAACCCTAACCCTAGCCGTCGGCCTCCTCCAAGTCGCCGCCGCCCCTAGGGTTTCTCCTAGCCGCCGACATGGGGATTCCCCAAGCCCTAGCCGCCGGCCAAGCTCCGCCCCTTGGTGCCCTCTAAACCCTAGATCGCCAAGGCCTCTCTCATAGTCCACCATACTCGCTCCGGCTTAAGGCGAAGCCCTGCGAGATCTCCCCTCTACTTCCGGTACCACGCCGTCGTGCTGCCAGAATCGCGAGGAGAGTGCTACAACCTCCGCTGCCTGCTGGAACAAGGGAGAGGAAGGTCTTCATCGAGTACCGAACGTGTGACCGACTGCGGAAGCGCTGCCGAAACGCAGCGCCGGAAGGATCGTCTACGCGATCTTGAGATCGGCAAGAGTACGACTACATCACCCACGATAATCTGCTCTCGTTAACCGCTTTGGAATCTTCGAGGGTGAGTTCCTCTATCGACTCGTTGCTACAATCTAGTAGATAGATCTTGGCTTGTTTGTTTGCATGCGGTAGAATTTTTTTGTTTTCCATGCTACGAACCCATATAGTGGTATCAGAGCCGTGTCTATATGTAGATCTGTTGCACGAGTAGAACACAATGGTCATTGTGGGCGGTGGTGCTTTTATTATCAATTGCCTTTTGTGTACTTTGCATCTTGCGGTATGATGGGATGAAGCGGCCTGGGCTAACCTTACATGACATCGTTCATGAGACTTGCTCCACGCTTAACATGCAACTTGTATTGCATAAGTGGCTTTGCGGGTGTCTGTCTCTCCCATTATAGTATAGATCCAATTTACAACGGGCATGTAAGAGGTCCCAACCTTTAATAAGGTAGAGATCCCTGTGTTTACAATGCTAGTCCCTGGATCAATAGCTAGCATCCACAGTTAAGATGTAATATCAAGAAACAAAGGTCATTATACAACTTTATAACCAAGAATAAAATAATTTATTACATCTTACATAGCTCATTTGGCTATCTCATTACAATGTAGCAGAACATAACAATAGCATGGGGTCCTTCATCTTCAAAGTGCCACAGGCAGTCATGTTGGTTGTAGACTTGTAATCCTAATCAATAAACTTCACTAATATCAAACAAACCTGCAACATAATAAGTTACAGCCACAAGGGTCAATACATTTGAATTGTATTGGCAAGTGATACTATGGTAGTATAGTGGAGTCTATCATCTATATGCATTTGGCTAAGTGGCGCTTAGGCTTGCTTTTCTCAAAATAGATTTTCCTTATCATTTGAAAACACTAAGTTTTTGCTTGACAAATTCACCCAAGGCATCTCCCAATAGAAATTGGTGATCCTTCAACCCTTGTTCAACCACAAGTTTTAACTTAGAAATTGGGATGAGGAGATTCTTGATAGCTTCCATGTATTGATGCTCAAATTGTCCTTTACCAGGGACATGGCTAAGTACTTAGATTTTACACTCTGCAGAGGTGGTGCACTTTCCCCACAAGACTTGGTTTCACCAAGACAAGATCTTTCAGAAGCCTTCCCTTAGACCAGAATGTACGCGTTCCAACCTATCATGCCCTACCACCAACTGTCCATTTGGCTAAGTTATTGCAACCTATATGATCCAGGCAGAGCCCATAATGCCAAGTGGCTGCACTTGAAGCTTATCAACATTTGACATATCAAATCTCTTTGTTCCTGGGTGGCATTCCACATGTGAGATACACAAGGTAAACCATATAAATGGGCCTTGTATAACCACTCAACACAAACCATTCCTTCCATTCCACCCAGGTGTTTCATTCACTTAGTTTTTTTATTAAACAAAACACAAGTCCTTGACTTAGAAATATTCCATAGCATGAATATAATCCACCCTTGTTTTCTACTAGCTAAGCTAAGCATGATAGTAGTAGGAATCTTAACTTAGGAAATTTCTACTAAGGTTTAATCTACTAGGATTTCCCATGGCATAGTTTATACTTAGCAAAAATTCCACGCAAGTCCTGCTTAGAAATATCACTAGTGCATAGTGAAAATAATGGGACAAAAGTATGAAGCATCACTTGCCTTTTTGGTAGAGAATATAAGTTCACTCCTTGATCTTGCAATATTCACACTCTTCCAATTTCACTACAATTCAATCAAGCAAGCAAGAATTCAATCTACCATTCAAGCAAAACATCACATAAAATAATGGAAATAAAACAATGCATGCAAGCATGCCAAAGATTGTTTTATTTGGAAAATTGGTTTATAATGGGTTATAAACATTATAAAACACTTATTGGTCATTTTATAAAAGTGGCAAAACCATTTGCAAAAGATTTTACTATAAACCAATTTTAAACCAAAGCATTATTTTATGTGGTTGAAAATGTTTTTAGCAAGGCAACAATATTTATAGGGTTCACCAAATATGTTTTAAAATCATAAAACTTTGTGTTTAGGGTCAGAGAGTTTAAATCAAAACATTTCCCAAAGGTTTTTCTCCAAAGAGCATTTCCAACATATAAACCACATTTTTATTTGACTAGAAATGGTTTAAATCAAAGATTTACTCTTTAGATTTACCAAATACATTTTCAAATCCATGAGTTTGTTTCTAAGGTCGGTAGGTTCAAAATAATCCATTTTCCAAAGATTTTATCACAAAAATAATTTTAGAACAAATTTTATATCCAAAATATGCCTACACAAGTTTCTGCAAAAACAATCATTTTAACAGAAGAAATTTACTAAACAAAGTGCATGGTTGGAAAGTACTTGTCTTTCTGATTCCATTGGTATAAAATTTACAAAATTTGGACGTGTGGATTAAAAGTTATGAATTTTACAAAAACAAACAACTAGTAGACAAGTTTCTGTTTTAAATCAAAAGGGTGGCCACATTTGTGCTTCTTATTGGGTCATACCGGTTCGGTTGGATCGACAAAGGACAGCCGTTGGATTTAAGTGAGATCGCACGGCACGGAATCTAACTTACCCCTTTGAGTTAAATCTAATCGCACTCGTCAGATCAAGATCCAACGGTTGCTGCTTGTTTGACCAAAGATGGGCGGCGCGCGACGGTGGCTGGCGGCAGCACGGATCTGGCGGTGAGGTTGCCAGTGATTTAGCAAGCGTGAGAGAAGGAGATGATTCTCATTGGGTTCGTCTCGTTGTGCTGAAGCTCAACGTGGTTGTCGTTGCTGAAGGGGCGCTCAGAGCTGTTGTCAATCGCTCGCCGGAGTCTGCACAGCATCGGGCACGCTCTGGTCGTCATCGGGGGCGACGCTACGGAGCACGAGAGAGCAAGCAAATGGCGTGGTTAGATGCACAGAGGAGTGGGGAGTATCGGAGCATCAAAGAGAAGAGGAGGCGCGGTCGGAGACTACCTGTAGGGTTCGCCGGAGTTGGAGTAGACGGTGGCGCGTTCAGTCGAGGTAGTTTCCGATGATCGAGGGCACGCGCGAGCGAGCTGAGAGTACTGGGAGGTGCGCAGAGGTCTGGGGAACACACTTGTGTGGTCGAAGGGGCGAGGCGAGGCGAGGTGTGGCCGGAATTGGAGCAGAGGCTCGTCGGAGATAGTGGGGGTTTGGAGATGATTCCGAGCAGCCTGGTGGCTCTCTGGTGGTGTTGGTTAGGGGAAAGGAAGAGGGGAGCGTGGAGATTAAGTACGGCATAGTTGCAGGGAGAATTATGGGCACAATAACACAAATTGACGTTGATAATCCGCGATAGAAACGGCAGCGAGGTGAGGGGGAGGAACGGGTCCGCGGGTTGAAGACGCTGACGGGGCAGGTGGGGTTCGCTTGTCGGCTAAAGAGAGAAAGGGTAGGTGGGTCCAGGCAGTCAGTGGCGGCGTGGGTGAGTTTCTGAGTAAGAATAAAACGGTTCGTGGGAAAGAGGGAAATGGGTTGCTGGGCTAGTTGGGCCTGCTGGCTGGGCTGGGGTCCGTTTCATTTTTTTTATACAGAGACTTTTCCCTTTTCTTTTTCTATTAATCTGTTTTGATTTTGTTTAAACTTTTCAAACAACAATTTGATTTCAAATCTCAACCAAACTTTGTGTGCAATCAAAGACTGATTAATAATATATTTTAAAGTCAAATTTAGAATAATTCTTTTATTCTTTTTAGGGTCTTTTAATTATTTAAAATAGGCCCTTGCATTTATTCAAATAAGGTTTAATAATGTTTTCAAACTCCATTTGAAATCTAAATCTTTCCAAATCTTTTCAGTAGGTTTTATTTATCTATTGGGGTCCCTTGAATTATTTGGAATATTTTTAATATGATTTATAAATCATTTGAATTGGGTATTGATTTTAATTCCAATGAAATCAATTATAGTTTTAACTTGATAATTTTTATTTAGGTGAATTCCTTGATTCCACTTTATGTTAATTAAATGACTTTTAATTCACTTGGGTAAACTCCAAATACTATTTTCCCATGATTTAAAATAATCATTCTTATTAGGGATTTGTCTTTATTCAAATAGAATTTGGTTAATGCCATTTTATTTAATTTGAAAATTCTTTATCCATTATTTTATTTGGATTATATTTATTCCATTTGCTTATGGATTAGGCCAAGATTTAATTTGGTCTTTAGATATTCCTCATTTAATATTTCTTTCTCTATCTTATAAAATCCATATCTTTTTATTTATAGACCCAAACTTGGTGATTCCAATTTGCATATTTTTATTTAATATTTATTTATCCTTTTAAATATCTTTAGGATTATTTGCTCACCATTTGGTATGGATTTCTAGATGGGTGCTTTATTAGCTTTGGAAATTCAATTTCCTTAACTTATTAAATTCATAAAATTTTATCTATGGCTCCAAATTAAGTGAAACCAATTTATATGGTCTTATAATATTTCTATTTGTCATTCTTGATCATTTATAATTATTTGTTGACAAATTTTATATGGGTCAAAACCAATGTCTTAGAGAGATCTTGGAAATGATTTATTCCATTAGGGTTTAGGGTTTTGGTTTAACTTTTCCAAGTGTTTAAATTTCCACATGCATTTTATGAAGAATGCAATCCACTTGATTTGAATTTAATTGGATTCAAACATTAACCAAAGTTTGTTCAAGATGGGATTTTAAGTTTCTAATTAGAAACAAAAAGCTTCTTTTCACCCTAATTTTAAACGATTATTTATTTTGTTTATTTATTTTTCACATTACAAAATTTGGAAAATTTTGGGATGTGACAGGCTACCACCCTTAAAATAAATCTCGTCCTGAGATTTGGAAAGATATGGGTTACAAGTTGGCTCAAAGCAACTAGGGTACTACCACCCTTAAAAAATTTCCAACTAGATTACTTCTTGGCTTGCTTGGGATCTTGTTGAAATCTCTTTGGGCATACACCTGCATAGTGTCCCTTGTTTCCCCACTTGAAACATGTGACAAGGCTGAGATCCTTCATAGGCTTTATCTTGTGCTTCATCTTTTCTGGACAGTTGCTTGCATAATGTACTTGGTTACCACAATTGTAACATGTGACAAGATTGAGTTCTTCTCGTATCTTCTGTGGACAAGTTGATACATAATGGCCTAGCTCTTTGCAGTTGTTGCACCACACTTGGTTAATCTCCTTATATTTTTGTTTCTTCTCAGGACATTCATTGGCATAGTGTCCCATATCTTTGCAATGGCAACACTGCACTTGACTTTTGTCCTTCTTCTTCTTGGGTTTCTCCAAAGCTAGGAGTGCTTCTAGTTCATGCTCTTCATATCTTATCTCAAAGGTGGGAAAATTTCCTGGTCTCCTTGATCTTTTCCTTGGGTAATACATATGTCTCCTCTTTGGTCCATCAAATTGAGTCATATTGTATGGAGGTGCAAGCTAAGATTTTCCTTTGTCTTCACCCTTCTTGTTAGAAGTTGTTACCTCGTGGAAGTCTACAATCTATTGTTGCACTCCACCTTGTTTCCTTTGTTGAACTATGGAATAGATGGGGCATTGGATAGGGACATGATTATTTCCTTCATATAGGAAACAAGTAGCTTGAGATGTGAGGCATTGATTAGTTGGATGTTTCTCTTCACAATTGGGGCATTGATCTTCATGATCTTTGGAAGTGTGATCCTTTTCTCCACAAATATTGCAAGCTTGGGTTCCTTCTAGAATATCATCCTTGACATCCTTGTTGTCACAAACTCCTTGGAAAGAGTTGTCTCCCATGTTGATCATTTGATTTGTCACCTTATGCAACAATTGGGTTTGGGTTTCCAAAAACCTTTGCATGGTTGGATCTAACTCACTGGTGTTGGCTAAAAATTGAGCTATCACTTGGTTCAACTTGGTTTGGGTTACTATGAGTTCTCTCATGTTGACCTCTTGGTTGTTGTTGTCACCATTCTTGATGTTGGAGTTTCTTGGAGTAGTCATCTGTTTGGGTTGGATTGGGATTATAATAGGCAAGATATTTCTAAGGAAATAATTCTAATCACACACAACACAATTCACACAATCAATGTGCAAACAATCACAAAGAAACACTCCACTCAAACAACAAAGTTCAAGTACATTTTTAGGTAACAAAATATTTTTGCTACACCACATAAGTTGGTGGGTTTAATTTAAACTAAACATGGTGGTCCAACTATATGGTTCACTTCAGATCATTCCATCCTTCTTGGTTGCTTCTTCATGAACAAGATCTTTGTATCCTTGGAGAATTTCTTGAATCTTGGTCACAAAACTTCAAAGGTGATGATGATTCCTCCTAAGTTGTGTTTCCTTAGTCTTCAAGTCTTGAGTAATATTTCTTGTCTCACTTGTAGTCCTTAGTGATATCCAAGTTGAAGTCCTTGGTGAAAATAAAGTTGAAGTCATTGGAGTTGGTGAAGTCATTTGTTCATAGTGGAGGTTTTATCCATCAAGTTTGAAATAGACAAGATGTAGAATCAAAACCAAAATGGTTGAGGAAAGAGTTTACAAGATTGTTTTAAATATGTTTTGGAACAAATACAACTCCTATTTTTCTAAGGGGTTTTCTCCAATCCTAGGGTTACAAATCCTATAGGCAACACAATGCTCTGATACCATCTGTAAGAGGTCCCAACCTTTAATAAGGTAGAGATCCATGTGTTTACAATGCTAGTCCCTGGATCAATAGCTAGCATCCATAGTTAAGATGTAACATCAAGAAACAAAGGTCATTATACAACTTTATAACCAGGAATAAAATAATTTATTACATCTTACATAGCTCATTTGGCTATCTCATTACAATGCAGCAGAGTATAACAATAGCATGGGGTCCTTCATCTTCAAAGTGCCACAGGCAGTCATGTTGGTTGTAGACTTGTAATCCTAATCAATAAACTTCACTAACATCAAACAAACCTGCAATATAATAAGTAACAGCCACAAGGGTCAATACATTTGAATTGTATTGGCAAGTGATACTATGGTAGTATAGTGGAGTCTATCATCTATATGCATTTGGCTAAGTGGAGCTTAGGCTTGCTTTGCTCAAAATAGATTTTCCTTATCATTTGAAAACACTAAGTTTTTGCTTGACAAATTCACCCAAGGCATCTCCCAATAGAAATTGGTGATCCTTCAACCCTTGTTCAACCACAAGTTTTAACTTAGAAATTGGGATGAGGAGATTCTTGATAGCTTCCATGTCTTTATGCTCAAATTGTCCTTTACCAGGGACATGGCTAAGTACTTAGATTTTACACTCTGCAGAGGTGGTGCACTTTCCCCACAAGACTTGGTTTCACCAAGACAAGATCTTTCAGAAGCCTTCCCTTAGACCAGAATGGACGCGTTCCAACCTATCATTCCCTACCACCAACTGTCCATTTGGCTAAGTTATTGCAACCTATATGATCCAGGCAGAGGCCATAATGCCAAGTGGCTGCACTTGAAGCTTCTCAACATTTGACATCTCAAATCTCTTTGTTCCTATGTGGCATTCCACAAGTGAGATACACAAGGTAAACCATAGAAATGGGCCTTGTATAACCACTCAACACAAACCATTCCTTCCATTCCACCCAGGTGTTTCATTCACTTAGTTGTTTTATTAAACAAAACACAAGTGCTTGACTTAGAAATATTCCATAGCATGAATATAATCCACCCTTGTTTTCTACTAGCTAAGCTAAGCATGATAGTAGTAGGAATCTTAACTTAGGAAATTTCTACTAAGGTTTCATCTACTAGGATTTCCCATGGCATAGTTTATACTTAGCAAAAATTCCATGCAAGTCCTACTTAGAAATATCACTAGTGCATAGTGAAAATAATGGGGAAAAAGTATGAATCATCACTTGCCTTTTTGGTAGAGAATATAAGTTCACTCCTTGATCTTGCAATATTCACACTCTTCCAATTTCACTACAGTTCAATCAAGCAAGCAAGAATTCAATCTACCATTCAAGCAAAACATCACATAAAATAATGGAAATAAAACAATGCATGCAAGCATGCCAAAGATTGTTTTATTTGGAAAAGTGGTTTCTAATGGGTTATAAACATTCTAAAACACTTATTGGTCATTTTATAAAAGTGGCAAAACCATTTGCAAAAGATTTTACTATAAACCAATTTTAAACCAAAGCATTATTTTATGTGGTTGAAAATGTTTTTAGCAAGGCAACAATCTTTATAGGGTTCACCAAATATGTTTTAAAATCATAAAACTTTGTGTTTAGGGTCAGAGAGTTTAAATCAAAACATTTCCCAAAGGTTTTTCTCCAAAGAGCATTTCCAACATATAAACCACATTTTTATTTGACTAGAAATGGTTTAAATCAAAGATTTACTCTTTAGATTTACCAAATACATTTTCAAATCCATGAGTTTGTTTCTAAGGTCGGTAGGTTCAAAATAATCCATTTTCCAAAGATTTTATCACAAAAATAATTTTAGAACAAATTTTATATCCAAAATATGCCTACACAAGTTTCTGCAAAAACAATCATTTTAACAGAAGAAATTTACTAAACAAAGTGCATGGTTGGAAAGTACTTGTCTTTCTGATTCCATTGATATAAAATTTGCAAAATTTGGACGTGTGGATTAAAAGTTATGAATTTTACAAAAACAAACAACTAGTAGACAAGTTTGTGTTTTAAATCCAAAGAGTGGCCACGTGTCTGCTTCTTATTGGGTCATACCGGTTCGGTTGGATCGACAGAGGACAGCCGTTGGATTTAAGTGAGATCGCACGGCACAGAATCGAACTTACCCCTTCGAGTTAAATCTAAACGCACTCGTCAGATCAAGATCCAACGGTTGCTGCTTGTTTGACCAAAGATGGGCGGCGCGCGACGGTGGCTGGCGGCGGCGCGGCTCTGGCGGTGAGGTTGCCAGTGATTTAGAAAGCGCGAGAGAAGGAGATGATGCTCATTGGGTTCGTCTCGTTGTGCTGAAGCTCAACGTGGTTGTCGTTGCTGAAGGGGCGCTCAGAGCTGTTGTCAATCGCTCGACGGAGTCTGCACAGCATCGGGCACGCTCTGGTCGTCGTCGGGGGCGACGCTACGGAGCACGAGAGAGCAAGCAAACGTCTTGGTTAGAGGCACAGAGGAGTGGGGAGTATCGGAGCATCAAAGAGAAGAGGAGGCGCGGTCGGAGACTACCTGTAGGATTCGCCGGAGTTGGAGCAGACGGTGGCGCGTTCAGTCGAGGTTGTTGCCGACGATAGGGGGCACGCGCGAGCGAGCTGAGAGTACTAGGAGGTGTTGGATATATGCCCAAGAGGCAATAATAAAGTGGTTATTATCATATCTTCATACTTATGATAAATGTTTACATACCATGCTATAATTGTATTAACCGGAAACATTAATACTTGTGTGATTTGTAAACATAAAAGAGTCCCTAGTAAAGCCTCTTGTTGAACTAGCTTGTTGGTTAATATATGATCATGGTTTCCTGATCATGAACATAGATATGTTATTAACAACAGGGTCATATCATTAGGAGAATGATGTGATGGACATACTCCTATAGTTAAGCGTAGCATAAAGATCAAGTCATTTAATATAGTTCATTTGCTATAAGCTTTCTCATACATAGTAACCTAATTCCTTCGACCATGAGATCATTCTTATCACCATCACCGGAAGTATGCTTTGATGACATCAAACACCACACCGTAACTGGGTGGCTATAAAGGTGGCATTGAGTGTTCGGAAAGTATGGGTTGAAACACATGGATCAAGAGTGGGATTTGTCCATCCATATGACGGATAGATATACTCTAGGCCCTCTCGGTGGAATGTCATCCAATTATCTTGCAAGCATGTGACTGGCTCACAAGGGATCACATATCACGGGAACGAGAAAAGAGTACTTATCGGTAACGAGGTTGAACTAGGTATGTAGAGATACCGACGATCAAAACCTCGGATAAGTAAACTATCGTGAGACAAAGGGAAATTGGTATCGTATGTAAGTGGTTCATTCGATCGCAAAGTAATCTTAGAAATATGTGGGAGCCATAAGAATTTCCAGATTCCTCTATTGGTTATTGATCGGAGAAGTGTCTCGATCATGTCTGCATAATTCACGAACCGTAGGGAGACACACTTAAGGATTCGATGTTGTTGAGTAGTTATGGAATGATGAGTAAGAGACCGAATGTTGTTCGGAGTCTCGGATGGGATCCGGGATATCACGAGGTGATCCGAAATGGTCCGGAGAATAAGATTCATATAAGGAAAGTCATGTTTCGGAGTTGGGGAATGATTCCGGTGTTTTCACCAGGAATGTTCTAGAAGAGTCTGGAAGGTCCGGCACTCCGGAGGGGAAGGGTACATGAATGTGTCATGACAATATGGAATGATTGTATCATGTACTAGGTATCATAGCTGGGCAAAATAAAGGAAGAATTCAAATCCTAGTTTGAAAGTCAAACGCCAATTTGAAAAGTCAAATGGCAAGTTTGCTTGGTGGAGGGAGAGTAGGAAACCTACTTAGGGAGGAGTCCTACTCCCTCCACCCGCCGGCCAAGGAGGAGGAGTTGGAGGAGGACTCCCTCCTCCCAACCACGCCTCCCTCCCACCTATAAAAGAAGGGGCAGGGGTGCCCCCTCTTCCCTACACCCAACACCTCCAAACCCTAGCCTCCAAGTCGCCGGCCACCTCCAAGCCGTCGCCGCCTAGGGCTCCTCTCAAAGTCGCTGACTAGGGTTTCCCCAAATCCTAGCCGCCGGCTACACCTCTCCCCTTGGTGCCTCTAAACCGTAGATCGCCAAGGCCTCTCTCATACTCCACCATACTCGCTCCGGCTTAAGGCGAACCCCTGCGAGATCTCTCCTCTACTTCCGGTACCACGCCGTCGTGCTGCCAGAATCGCGAGGAGAGTGCTACAACCTCCGCTGCCTGCTGGAACAAGGGAGAGGACGGTCTTCATCAAGTACCGAACGTGTGACCGACTCCGGAAGCGCTGCCGGAACGCAGCGCCGGAAGGATCGTCTACGCGATCTTGAGATCGGAAGTGTACGACTACATCATCCACGAGAATCTGCTCTCGTTAACCGCTTTGGATCTTCGAGGGTTAGTATTCTATCGACTCGTTGCTACAATCTAGTAGATAGATCTTGGCTTGATCATAGATTAGATCTTGATTGTGTGTTCATGCGGTAGAAATTTTTTGTTTTCCATGCTACGAACCCCTACAGTGGTATCAGAGCCGTGTCTATATGTAGATCTGTTGCACGAGTAGAACACAATGGTCATTGTGGGCGTTGATGCTTTTGTTGTCGATTGCTTCTTGTGTACTTTGCATCTTGCGGGATGGTGGGATGAAGCGGCCCGGGCTAACCTTACATGACATCGTTCATGAGACTTGCTCCACGCTTGACATGCAACTTGTATTGCATAAGTGTCTTTGCGGTGCCTGTTTCTCCCAACATAGTTAAGATTCAATTTACAACGGGTGATTGACAATACTAGTATAAATGTTGTGGTTCTTGTTCGTAAGTTAGAACGACACTTATTGAAAGCCCCAAACCACGTAAAACATGCAAAGAAAATTAGAGGCGTCTAACTTTGTTTTGCAGGGGTGTGCTGTGATGTGATATGGCCATGATTGTGATTATATTTGATGTATGCAATGTTCCTTATTGTAAGTTGACAACCGGCAGGAGCCATATGGTTGTTTCCATTAAGTCCTTCGTGTCTATTATTCAAAGTAGTTGTAATAGTTGATGCTGGTGGAAGACAACCATGAAGCGGCGCCATTGACCTTGACGCCACACCGGTGATGATGGAGATCATGTTCGTGCTTGAAGATGGAGATCGGAAGCACAAGAAGAAAGGCCATATCATATCACATATTATGAATTGCATGTGATGTTAATCCTTTTATGCATCTTGTATTGCTTAGTTCACGACGGTAGCATTATAAGATGATCCCTCAAGCACACAAATTTCAAGTTTTAAAGTGTTCATCCTTAGTAAGCACCGTTGCTAAAGCTCGTTGTTTCGAAGCACCACGTGATGATCGGGTGCGTTAGATTCTGCGAGTGTATACAACGTGAGCAAGCCAGATTTGCTCATGCAGAAGCTAAGGTTTGATCTTGACGAGCCTAGCATGTACAGACATGGTCTCGGAACACGGATCACCAAAAGGTAAAGCATGAGTCATATAGTAGATATGATGAACATGTTGATTGTTCTCCATTGAAGCTACATCAACTCTCGTGATGATCGGTTTTTGATGTGGTGGATTTGGTTCGTGTGATCACTAAAACAATGTGAGGGATAATGTTTTGAGTGGGAGTTCAACGGAATTAAAAGTTGAACACTATTTATCATAAATTAAATCAATGTGAATTTGCATAATTATTGTAGTCATTGGCATCCGTTTACCACCTTGCGCTTAGTTATAATTGAGATGATAGAACTATAGAATTCTAGTTAGTTACTTTACGAACTGGTATCGTATTGTTTTGAAGTGTTAATCTAAAGTTTAAAAGTCCTATTGCAAACTTTCAGTAAGTTCCGGTTACTCCATGAAGTTTAATAATTGGTATTAAATCGAGAATGACAATTCCAAGAGTTAGTGTATGAGTATCATGTTTGTCTCCATGATTCTTGAAACGAATTTTTGGTTGCAACATGATAGAGTATAATATGGCAAAAGTCATGTTCTCATATTTGATGAGAATTTGCAAAAGGTTGGAGACACTAGTTGTCCTAATCCTCCAAAAAGGATTTGGAGAGCAACATTACACTCGCGATTCACCGTTATAAGCTAAAAGTAGCTTGATCATGGATAATCCCATGATAAGGGTGAATATTTGATGTAGGTAAAATGTTTACTACACCAAGAGATTACTAAAGAAAGGAATTTGAAAGAACACCAAACATTTGATGATGGTGATCTACTTCAAAGTGCAAGTCCAAAGACATTGGTATTTTACTATACATGCTTTGGAATATGTGTCATGTATATGGCTCCACTATTGATGTTGATAGATTCTTTCAAATAGAAAAGGAAATACTGAAAGAAAATCTCATAAATATATGGCAGAAAAGAAAAGACTAGAATTGTTCAGCTTAAGTATATAGATGATATACATGTTATGGCTATATTCTTTGCTTATTAAACGATGTGGTTCTTAAGTATTTGATACTGAATTTTTTGGTATGAATCGTCATACGAAACAACAGAATTCATGAACTACAATGGCCTAAGTAACTAGCAAAATAATATGTGATGATGTTCATTGAGAACAAATAAAGGGTTATTGTGTTGCTCGTTAAACATCAAAGCTTGCCTTCAAGATTTGTTTTATCAGGTATTATGAGAATAAAAGGGTTGTTCAAATAATTGCCGTAATCCATAAAAGATGGATGATTCACAAATCTCGTTGGAGAAATCACATCCATAAAACTAGTGCTAAAAATGTCGACATATAAATTGATTGAAAGATCATTTAGGAAGTGACATCGCCATTTAAATTATATTGGAAAGAAAACATGAAAAAAACTCCATATGGATGGAATTTTGGAGTCTTTTGATTTTTGATCAAATGACGCTTGTTAAAACTTTCCTAGAGATAATTAAAACTTCGTTCATAGGCCAAAAGGGAACGAATGACTAGCTTATTGGAACTTGTACATATTGTTGTATGTAGTCCATTATGTGTAGTCAAGAGCGATGGATTTCAACTTCATATGCTTCCTCCGAAAATTTGAGTGAATATATGAATATTTACTTAATAAGGATGAAGTATGAAACATTTGAAAAGTTCAAAGACTTTCAAGATGAAGTGCAAGATCATTGTAACAAGAATATAAATAGTTTATGATAAGATCATAAAGGAAGATATTTGAGTTACAAGTTTAGCATAATACCTAAGATTTAAGGAATCATTCTGTGGATTTGCATTTTTCGAAACACCATAAGAGTATGGAGCGTTCGAGATATGTAATTAAACCTTGTTTGACATGGTAAGATCAAAGGTGTAATTCATAAAACTGCCACTATATCTTAAAAGATTAAAAGCTTTAGAGACTACCGTTTTTCCACTGAAAAGAGCTCCATCATAATCCGTTGAATTGACACCATATAAAGTTATGGTTTGGGATAAAACCCAAGTTGTCCTTTCTTAAACATTGGTATGCTATACATAAGAAAGATGATTGCAACCAAAGTCGGATCAACCTGTCTTTGTATGTTATTTCGAATAACTGTTCCTCCATAACATCGGAGACAAAAGTGTTTGTCGCTTAGAACGTCAAGTTTATTTGAGAAGGAATTTTCGTGAAAAGTTAAGTGGGAGGACAATAGAACTTTAATAAGTTTAAAAGAACCTTAGCTATATGTGCAGAGTTGCGCAGCGCCGAAAAGTGTTCCGGAGGCAGCAACAATGATCATGGCCCGCGTGCCTCAAAGGTTGTGGTTACGGAGATCTAAGTTCCTATTGAAACAAATAGGTCGGGTAAACAATCAAATACCAAGATTTGAGAGTTAAATCATTATTTGACAATAATGATCCGACTACATGCAAAGAAGCGATGATGGGCCCTGACTCCATAAAATGTCTTGAAGCCATAAAATCCGTGATAGTTCCATACATGAGAAATCAAGCTTTGAACTTGAAGGACCCTCGATAAAGGTGTAAGACCTTACAGTCGTGTTTGGATCTATAAAGAAATAGACATGGATGTTTCAAATCTATGAAATTATCGACATGTCCGGAAAGAGTTCACGACAATGTTCAAAGAGTTGACTATGACAAGATCTGATCTTTCATTAAAGCGATATTTAGTCTTGACGGATTAATGTAGCAACCACTACATATAATTTTGTTATGTGGTAGTTGAATAAACAAAACAAAGTTCTTCTAATAGAATTGTTACCTAGGACGTGTGCATAACACGGTCCAAAGGGTTTTGTTATTTCAAAGGATGCTAAAAGCATATGCAAACTTCAATGGTTGAAGTGAGCATTGCGGAGTTGGAATCTTCACTATGATGAAACTGTTAAAAGAGTTTAATTTCATCGGAGACAATGAAGATCCTTGCATTTGCAAGAAATTAAGTGGGAGCGCTAAGACATATTTCTAATACATTATGTGGAAGACATATTGTTAATTGGAAATGATGTATCTTTTATTAACACATATTAAGAATTTCATCCCGATGAAAGACTTAGGCAAAACCCAAATATTTGGCATCAATGGACGCTAATATGGTTGTGCCGAAAGTGCATAGATGATGTATTGAATGAGTTCAATATAGAAACTACAAGAAAGATTCTTGTCGCACAGAAAGGATTGAATGAGTTCAATATTGATGATATATTCAAGTGTATTGACACTTGGTAAGTGAAACAAAGATTCAAGTATAGATTGATATTTGATGTATGAAATCACAAAGAGTATTTATATCAATCATACTGTGATATGTACAAATCCAGATATGTCCTATGCTCTAAATGTTATGAGCATATACCAGAATGATTCATAAGATGATCATTGGACGATAGTAAGGATATTCTTATGATCTTTTGGAAGAACTAAGAGTATATTATTTTGTAGAAATGACAAATAGATGGTTAGTTCATTGTAAAAGTTCTACATTGATACTAGTTTTGTCACAAAGTACAAATTAAGTTTATCTCAATCTAAACTAAGGGTGGCACAATATGATGGAAAGTAAGTTCCATAATGGATTTGGATGAGTTCCAAAGTTAAGACATTGTGACAGATACTACAACAAAAGTCTAAGTATATGACTGCTATTATAGCAGCTAAAGAGGGCATTTGTGTCAAGTAGTTTGTTATCAAACTAGGTGTAGTTCACAGCGGGATAATACTATGAAGATATATTGTACGACAATATTATCAACATGTTTTAACCCCAAAGAACTAAAGGTCTCACCAAAGGACCAAATTTATACAAAGCCATCTCATTAGAGAATGAGTGATGCGTAGTGACGCAAAGACATGCAATTACACACGGATCTGGAAGTGTCAGATCCGGAGATCAGTTGACCACTAGCAATCGTGTACATACGACACCAGAAAGCCATAGGTGTTGAATACACAAAGGTTTGAAACTAGATTATTGACTCTAGTGCAAGTGGGAGACTGTTGGAGATATGCCCAAGAGGCAATAATAAAGTGGTTATTATCATATCTTCATACTTATGATAAATGTTTACATACCATGCTATAATTGTATTAACCGGAAACATTAATACTGATTTGTAAACATAAAAGAGTCCCTAGTAAAGCCTCTTGTTGAACTAGAATGTTGGTTAATATATGATCATGGTTTCCTGATCATGAACATAGAGATGTTATTAACAACAGGGTCATATCATTAGGAGAATGATGTGATGGACATACTCATATAGTTAAGCGTAGCATAAAGATCAAGTCATTTAATATAGTTCATTTGCTATAAGCTTTCTGATACATAGTAACCTAATTCCTTCGACCATGAGATCATGCTTATCACCATCACCGGAAGGATGCTTTGATGACATCAAACACCACACCGTAACTGGGTGGATATAAAGGTGGCATTGAGTGTTCGGAAAGTATGGGTTGAAACACATGGATCAAGAGTGGGATTTGTCCATCCATATAACGGATAGATATACTCTGGGCCCTCTCGGTGGAATGTCATCCAATTAGCTTGCAAGCATGTGACTGGCTCACAAGGGATCACATATCACGGGAACGAGAAAAGAGTACTTATCGGTAACGAGGTTGAACTAGGTATGCAGAGATACCGATGATCAAAACCTCGGATAAGTAAACTATCGTGAGACAAAGGGAAATTGGTATCGTATGTAAGTGGTTCATTCGATCGCAAAGTAATCGTAGAAATATGTGGGAGCCATAAGAATTTCCAGATTCCTCTATTGGTTATTGATCGGAGAAGTGTCTCGATTATGTCCGCATAATTCACGAACCGTAGGGAGACACACTTAAGGATTCGATGTTGTTGAGTAGTTATGGAATGATGAGTAAGAGACCGAATGTTGTTCGGAGTCTCGGATGGGATCCAGGATATCACGAGGAGATCCGGAATGGTCCGGAGAATAAGATTCATATAAGGAAAGTCCTGTTTCGGAGTTGGGGAATGATTCCGGTGTTTTCACCGGGAATGTTCAAGAAGAGTCCGGAAGGTCCAGCACTCCGGAGGGGAAGGGTACATGAATGTGTCATGACAATATGGAATGATTGCATCATGTACTAGGTATAATAGCTGGGCAAAATAAAGGAAGAATTCAAATCCTAGTTTGAAAGTCAAACGCCAATTTGAAAAGTCAAACGGCAAGTTTGCTTGGTGGAGGGAGAGTAGGAAACCTACTTAGGTAGGAAGTCCTACTCCCTCCACCCGCCGGCCAAGGAGGAGGAGTTGGAGGAGGACTCCCTCCTCCCAACCACGCCTCCCTCCCACCTATAAAAGAAGGGGCAGGGGTGCCCCCTCTTCCCTACACCCAACACCTCCAAACCCTAGCCTCCAAGTCGCTGGCCACCTCCAAGCCGCCGCCGCCTAGGGCTCCTCTCAAAGTCGCTGACTAGGGTTTCCCCAAACCCTAGCCGCCGGCTACACCTCTCCCCTTGGTGCCTCTAAACCGTAGATCGCCAAGGCCTCTCTCATACTCCACCATACTCGCTCCGGCTTAAGGCGAAGCCCTGCGAGATCTCTCCTCTACTTTCGGTACCACGCCGTCGTGCTGCCGGAATCGCGAGGAGAGTGCTACAACCTCCGCTGCCTGGTGGAACAAGGGAGAGGAAGGTCTTCATCGAGTACCGAATGTGTGACCGACTGCGGAAGCGCTGCCGGAACGCAGCACCGGAAGGATCGTCTACGCGATCTTGAGATCGGAAGTGTACGACTACATCATCCACGAGAATCTGCTCTCGTTAACCGCTTTGGATCTTCGAGGGTTAGTATTCTATCGACTCGTTGCTACAATCTAGTAGATAGATCTTGGCTTGATCATAGATTAGATCTTGATTGTGTGTTCATGCGGTAGAAATTTTTTGTTTTCCATGCTACGAACCCCTACAGGAGGTGCGCAGAGGTCTGGGGAACACGCTTGTGTGGTCGAGGAGGCGAGGCGCGGCGAGGTGTGGCCGGAATTGGAGCAGAGGCTCGTCGGAGACAGTGGGGGTTCGGAGATGATTCCGAGCAGCCTGGTGGCTCTCTGGTGGTGTTGGTTGGGGGGAAAGGAAGAGGGGAGCATGGCGATTAAGTACGGCATAGTTGCAGGGAGAATTATGGGCGCAATAACACGAATTGACGCTGAGAATCCGCGGCAGAAAAGGCAGCGAGGTGAGGGGGAGGAACGGGTCCGTGGGTTGAAGACGCTGACGGGGCAGGTGGGGTCTGCTTGTCGGCTAAAGAGAGAAATGGAAGGTGGGTCCAGGCAGTCAGTGGCGGCGTGGGTGAGTTTCTGAGTAAGAAGAAAACGGTTCGTGGGAAAGAGGGAAATGGGCTGCTGGGCTAGTTGGGCCTGCTGGCTGGGCTGGGGTCCGTTTCATTTTTTTATACAGAAACTTTTCCCTTTTCTTTTTCTATTAATCTGTTTTGATTTTGTTTAAACTTTTCAAACAACAATTTGATTTCAAATCTCAACCAAACTTTCTGTGCAATCAAAGACTGATTAATAATATATTTTAAAGTCAAATTTAGAATAATTCTTTTATTCTTTTAGGGTCTTTTAATTATTTAAAATAGGCCCTTGCATTTATTCAAATAAGGTTTAATAATGTTTTCAAACTCCATTTGAAATCTAAATCTTTCCAAATCTTTTCAGTAGGTTTTATTTATCTATTGGGGTACCTTGAATTATTTGGAATATTTTTAATATGGTTTATAAATCATTTGAATTGGTTATTGATTTTAATTCCAATGAAATCAATTATAGTTTTAACTTCATAATTTTATTTTGGTGAATTCCTTGATTCCAATTTATGTTAATTAAATGACTTTATTCACTTGGATAAACTCCAAATACTATTTCCCCATGATTTAAAATAATCATTCTTATTAGGGATTTGTCTTTATTCAAATAGAATTTGGTTAATGCCATTTTATTTAATTTGAAAATTCTTTATCCATTATTTTATTTGGATTATATTTATTCCATTTGCTTATGGATTAGGCCAAGATTTAATTTGGTCTTTAAATATTCCTCATTTAATATTTATTTCTCTATCTTATAAAATCCATATCTTTTTATTTATAGACCCAAACTTGGTGATTCCAATTTGTATATTTTTATTTAATATTTATTTATCCTTTTAAATATCTTAAGGATTATTTGATCACCATTTGGTATGGATTTCTAGATGGGTGCTTTATTAGCTTTGGAAATTCAATTTCCTTAACTTATTAAATTCATAAAATTTTATCTATGGCTCCAAATTAAATGAAACCAATTTATATGGTCTTATAATATTTCCATTTGTCATTCTTGATCATTTATAATTATTTGTTGACAAGTTTTATATGGGTCAAAACCAATGTCTTAGAGAGATCTTGAAAATGATTTATTCCATTAGGGTTTAGGGTTTTGGTTTAACTTTTCCAAGTGTTTAAATTTCCACATGCATTTTATGAAGAATGCAATCCACTTGATTTGAATTTAGTTGGATTCAAACATAAACCAAAGTTTGCTCAAGATGGGATTTTAAGTTTCTAATTAGAAACAAAAAGTTTCTTTTCACCCTAATTTTCAACAATTATTTATTTTGTTTATTTATTTTTCACATTACAAAATTTGGAAAATTTTGGGATGTGACAGGGCACTTGATAGTTCAAACATCAACGTTGTGGTTCTTGTTCGTAAGTTAGATCGACACTTATTGAAAGCCCCAAACCACGTAAAATATGCGAAGAAAATTAGAGGCGTCTAACTTTGTTTTGCAGGGGTGTGCTATGATGTGATATGGCCATGATTGTGATTATATTTGATGTATGCAATGTCCCTTATTGTAAGTTGGCAACCGGCAGGAGCCATATGGTTATTTTTTAATTCCGTTAAGACCCGTGTGTCTATTCAAAGTAGTTGTAATAGTTGAAGCTGGTGGACGACAACCATGAAACGGCGCCATTGACCTTGACGCTATATCGGTGATGATGGAGATCATGTTCGTGTTTGAAGATGGAGATAGGAAGCACAAGAAGAAAGGCCATATCATATCACATATTATGAATTGCATGTGATGTTAATCCTTTATGCATCTTGTATTGCTTAGTTAACGACGGTAGCATTATAAGATGATCCCTCATGCACACCAATTTCAAGTTCCAAAGTGTTCATCCTTAGTAAGCACCGTTGCTAAAGCTCGTTGTTTCGAAGAACCACGTGATGATCGGGTGTGTTAGATTCTGCGGGTGCATACAACGTGAGCAAGCCAGATTTGCTCATGCGGAAGCTAAGGTTTGATCTAGACGAGCCTAGCATTACAAACATGGTCTCGGAACACGGATCACCGAAAGGTAAAGCATCAGTCATATAGTAGATATGATGAACATGTTGATTGTTCGCCATTGAAGCTGCATCAACTCTCGTGATGATCGGTTTTGATGTGGTGGATTTGGTTCATGTAATCACTAAAACAATGTGAGGGATATTGTTTTGAGTGGGAGTTCACCTAGATTAATTTAACTATTAATTAGAACTCAATTTGTCATAAACTTAGTCTAAACTATTGCAAATATGTTGTAGATCAATGGCGGACCCTACCATCAATTTTAATGCGTTCCTAAAGAAAGAAAAGTTGAAAAACAATGGAAGCAACTTCACGGATTGGTTCCGCAATTTGAGGATTGTCCTCAATGCTGGTAATTTGACCTATGTGCTGAATGCACCGGTGGGTGAACCACCTGCAGCTACTGCTACCGATGAAGTAAAGAATGTTTACCTCACTCGGAAGAATCAGTACTCCACAGTTCAGTGTGCTATCTTGTATGGTTTGGAATCGGAGCTTCAGAAAAGGTTTGAGAACCAAGACCCATATCATATTGTTCGTGAACTCAAAATTATTTTTGAGACTCACGCAGCACTTGAGAGTTATGAGGCTTCTGAAAAGTTCTTTAACTGTAAGATGGAAGAGGGCAGCTCCGTCAGTGAGCATGTGCTTAAGATGTTTGGGCACGCAAACAAACTCCAAAGTTTGGGTATAGTGATTCCTAATGCTTTGGGGATTTACCGTGTCCTCCAATCACTGCCACCAAGTTACAAGAACTTTGTGATGAACTACAATATGCAAAACATGAACAAGACGTTGCCAGAACTCTTCTCCATGTTGAAATCTGCAGAAGTGGAGATCAAGAAAGATCATCAAGTGTTGTTGGTCAATAAGACCACCATATTCAAGAAAGGCAAGTCTAAGCAAAGGGAAACTTCAAGAAGGGTGGTAAGAAAGTTACCGCACCGACGAAGAAGACCAAGGCTGGGCCAAAGCCTGATACAGAGTGCTTTTACTGCAAGGGAGAAGGTCACTGGAAGCGGAATTGCCCAAAGTACTTGGCGGATTTGAAGAACAGCAACATCAAGAAGAAAGGTATATACGATATACATGTTATTGATGTGTATCTCACTAGTACCTGTAGTAGTTCCTGGGTATTTGATACTGGTTCGGTTGCTCATATTTGTAACTCGAAACAGGTACTGCAGAATAAACGGAAGCTAGCGAAGAACGAGGTGACGATGCGCGTTGGAAATGGATCAAAGGTTGATGTGATCGCGGTCGGCACGCTACCTCTTCATCTACCATCGGGATTAGTTTTATACTTAAATAATTGTTATTTGGTGCCTGCGTTGAGCATGAACATTATATCTGGATCATGTTTGTTGCGAGACGGTTACTTGTTTAAGTCCGAGAATAATGGTTGTTCGATTTATATGAGTAATATGTTTTATGCACATGCACCTTTGATAGATGGTCTATTCTTATTGAATCTCGATAGTGCAAATACACATATTAATAACATTGAAGCTAAACGTTTGAAATTGAGCGATAACTCAACCTATATGTGGCACTGTCGTCTTGGTCATATTGGAGTGAAGCGTATGAAGAAACTCCATTCCGATGGACTTCTTGAATCACTTGATTTTGAATCACTTGAAAGATGCAAAGCATGTCTGATGGGTAAAATGACTAAGACTCCATTTTCTAGGATGATGGAGCAAGCTACGGACTTATTGGAAATCATACATACCGATGTGTGTGGACCAATGAGTGTAGCATCGCGCGGTGGTTATCGTTATGTTCTTACCTTCACGGATGACTTGAGTAGATATGGGTATATCTATTTCATGAAACATAAGTCCGAAACTTTCGAGAAGTTTAAGGAATTTCAAAGTGAGGTAGAGAATCAACGTAACAAGAAGATTAAATTTCTATGTTCTGATCGTGGAGGTGAATATCTAAGTTACGAGTTTGGCGAGCATTTAAAGAAATGCGGAATACTTTCACAATTGACACCGCCGGGAACACCACAGCGTAATGGTGTGTCCGAATGTCGTAGAACTCTCTTAGATATGGTTCGTTCTATGATGTCACTTACAGATTTACCGCTATCATTTTGGGGTTATGTATTAGAAATAGCCGCATTCACTTTAAATAGGGCACCATCTAAATCCGTTGAAACGACACCGTATTAATTATGGTTTGGGAAGAAACCTAAATTGTCGTTCCTTAAAGTTTGGGGTTGCGAAGCCTATGTAAAGAAGTTACAGCCGGACAAGCTTGAACCCAAAGCAGAAAAATGCGTCTTCATAGGATACCCGAAGGAAACTATTGGGTATACCTTCTATCATATTTCCGAAGGCAAAATCTTCGTTCCTAAGAATGGATCCTTTCTAGAGAAGGAATTTCTCTCGAAAGAAGTGACTAGAAGGAAAGTATAACTCGATGAGGTTGTTGAACCTTCTCTCGAACTTGCGAGTAGCGCAGCACCGGAAGTAGTTCCTGTGGCGCCTACACCAATAAGAGAGGAAGCTAATGATGATGATCATGAAACTTCGGTTGAAGTTGCTATAGATCCTCGCTGATCAACGAGAACTCATACCACTCCTGATTGGTATGATCCCTTTATGAGTGTCATGTTGGTCAACAACACCGATGACCCTGCGACATATGAGGAAGCGATGATGAGCCCAGATTCCAATAAATGGCAAGAAGCCATGAAATCCGAGATTGGATCCATGTACGAAAACCAAGTATGGACTTTGGTGGACTTACCAGATGGCCGGAAGGCTGTCGAGAACAAATGGATTTTCAAAAAGAAAATAGATGCTGATGGTAATGTTACTTTCTATAAAGCTCGACTTGTCGCAAAAGGGTTTCGACAAATTCGAGGAGTTGACTACGATGAGACTTTCTCACCAGTAGCGAAGCTAAAGTCTGTGAGGATTATGTTAGCAATCGCTGCATATTACGATTATGAGATATGGCATATGGATGTCAAAACGGCGTTCCTAAATGGAGACATTGATGAAGAGTTGTATATGATGCAACCCAAAGGTTTTGTCGATCCTAAAGATGCTAACAAGGTATGCAAACTTCAACGGTCCATATATGGATTGAAGCAACCATCCCGAAGTTGGAATCAACGTTTTGATAAGGTAATCAAAAATTTTGGTTTTATACAAACTTACGGAGAAGCTTGTATTTACAAGAAAGTGAGTGGGAGCTCTGTAGCATTCTTAATACTATATGTAGATGACATATCGTTGATTGGGAATGATGTAGACCTTCTTAATAGTGTCAAAGAATATTTGAATAATAGTTTTTCAATGAAAGATCTCTATTTGGGCATAAAGATTTATAGAGATAGATCGAGACGCCTAATATCATTGTCACAAAGTACATATTTGGACAAAGTTCTAAAGAGGTCTGGAATGGAAGATAGCAAGAAAGGGTTCTTGCCCATGTTGCCCAATACGACCTTGAGTAAAACTCAAAGTCCAGCAACGGCAGAAGATAGAGAAAGGATGAGTAAGACTCCCTATGCCTCAGCCATAGGATCTCTAATGTATGCCATGCTATGTACTAGACCCGACATTGCATATGCTGTTAGTTTGACTAGCAGATATCAAAGTGATCCAGGAGTGGATCACTGGACAGCGGTCAAAAACATCCTTAAGTACTTGAGAAGAACTAAGGATATGGTTCTTTCTTATGGAGGTGATGAACAGCTCGTTGTTAATGGTTACACCGATGCTAGTTGGAACACCGATCCGGATGATTCTAAATCTCAATCTGGATACGTATTTACTTTGAATGGTGCAGCAGTTAGCTGGAGGAGTGCAAAGCAAAGCGTTGTGGCGAGATCTTTAACTGAATCGGAATACATAGCTGCTTCGGAGGCTTCACAAGAAGCGATATGGATGAAGGAGTTCATAACAGAGCTCGGTGTGGTTCCAAGTGCGCTGGACCCAATGCCTATCTACTGTGATAACATGGGCACCATAGCCAATGCGCAAGAACCAAGGTCACACAAGAAGCTGAAGCACATCAAGCTACGTTTCCACGCTATTCGAGAACATGTCCAAGATGGTGACATAAAGATTTGCAAAGTACACACAGATCTGAATGTGGCGGATCCGTTGACTAAACCTCTCCCGAGGGCAAAACATGACCAGCACCAAACCGCCATGGGTGTTCGGTATATTACCATGTAATCTAGATTAGTAGACTCTAGTGCAAGTGGGAGACTGTTGGAGATATGCCCTAGAGGCAATAATAAATGTAGTTATTATTATATCTTTGTATTTATGATAAATGTTTACAATCATGCTATAATAGTATTAACCAGGAAACATTAATAATTGTGTGATTTGTAAACTAAATTAGAGTCCCTAGTAAAGCCTCTTCATAATACTAGCTTGTTGATTAATAGATGATCCTGGTTTCTTGATCATGAACATTTGAGATGTTGTTAATAACAAGATCATATCATTAGGAGAATGGTATGGTGGACATACTCCTATAGATAAGCGTAGCATAAAGATCAAGTCATTTTAACAGTTCAATTGCTATAAGCTTTCTGATACATAGTAACCTAATTCCTTCGACCATGAGATCATGCTTATCACCATCACTAGAAGGATGCTTTGATGACATCAAACACCACACCATAACTGGGTGGCTATAAAGGTGGCATTGAGTGTGTGGAAAGTATGGGTTGAGGAACATGGATCAAGAGTGGGATTTGTCCATCCATATGACGGATAGATATACTTTGGGCCCTCTCGGTGGAATGTCATCCAATTGGCTTGCAAGCATGTGACTGGCTCACAGGGGATCACATACCATGGGAACGAGAAAAGAGTACTTATCGGTAACGAGGTTGAACTAGGTATGTAGAGATACCGACGATCAAAACCTCGGATAAGTAAACTATCGTGAGACAAAGGGAAATTGGTATCGTATGTAAGTGGTTCATTCGATCGCAAAGTAATCGTAGAAATATGTGGGAGCCATATGAATTTCCAGATTCCTCTATTGGTTATTGATCGGAGAAGTGTCTCGATCATGTCCGCATAATTCACGAACCGTAGGGAGACACACTTAAGGATTCAATGTTGTTGAGTAGTTATGGAATGATGAGTAAGAGACCGAATGTTGTTCAGAGTCTCGGATGGGATCCGGGATATCACGAGGAGATCCGGAATGGTCCGTAGAATAAGATTCATATAAGGAAAGTCCTGTTTCGGAGTTGGGGAATGATTCCGGTGTTTTCACCAGGAATGTTCTAGAAGGGTCCGGAAGGTCCAGCACTCCGGAGGGGAAGGGTACATGAATGTGTCATAACAATATGGAATGGTTGCATCATGTACTAGGTCACTTGGCTGGGCAAAATAAAGGAAGAAATCAAATCCTAGTTTGAAAGTCAAACGCCAATTTGAAAAAGTCAAACGGCAAGTTAATTTGGTGGAGGGAGAGTAGGAAACCTACTTGGGGAGGAGTTCCTCTCCCTCCACCCGCCGGCCAAGGAGGCCGACTTGGGGGAGGACTCCCTCCTCCCAAGCCGCACCCTCCCACCTATATAAGGAGGGGCAGGGCTGCCCCTCTTCCCTGCACCCAACACACCCCAAACCCTAACCCAAGTCGCCGGCCTCCTCCAAGTCGCCGCCACCCCTAGGGTTTCTCCTAGCCGCCGACTTGGGGCTTCCCCAAGCCCTAGACTCCGGCCAAGCTCCGCCCCTTGGTTCCCTCTAAACCCTAGATCGCCAAGGCCTCTCTCATAGTCCACCATACTCGCTCCGGCTTAAGGCGAAGCCCTGCGAGATCTCCCCTCTACTTCCGGTACTAAGCCGTCGTGCTGCCGGAATCGCGAGGAGAGTGCTAAAACCTCCGCTGCCTGCTGGAACAAGGGAGAGGAAGGTCTTCATCGAGTACCGAACGTGTGACCGACTGCGGAAGCGCTGCCGGAACGCAGCGCCGGAAGGATCGTCTACGTGATCTTGAGATCGGCAAGAGTAGGACTACATCACCCATGAGAATCTGCTCTCGTTAACCGCTTTGGAATCTTCGAGGGTGAGTTCCTCTATCGACTCGTTGCTACAATCTAGTAGATAGATCTTGGCTTGTTTGTTTGCATGCGGTAGAAAATTTTTGTTTTCCATGCTACGAACCCCTACAACTGTGATATGTACACCTATACTCTAAATGTTATGAGCATATACCAGAATGATTCATAAGATGATTATTGGACTATAGTAAAGATATTCTTATGATCTTTTGAAAGAACTAAGAATATGTTGTTTTTGTAGAGGTGACAAATAGATAGATAGTTCATTGTAAAGAGTTACATTGATACTAGTTTTTTCACGAAGTACAAATTAAGTTTATCTCAATTTAAACTATGAGTGGCACAATGTAATGGAAAGGAGATTCCATGATGGATTTGGACGAGTTACAAATTTAAGACATTGTGATGGATACTACAACAAAAGGCTAAGTATATGAATGTTATTGTAACAGCAAAAGAGGGTATTTGTGTCAATTAGTTTGTTATCAAACTAGGTGTGGTTCACAACGGGATAGTACCATGAATATATATTGTACGACAATATTATCAACATGTTTTAACCCCAAGGAACCAAAGGACCAAATTTATACAAAGCCATCTCATTAGAGAATGAGTGATGCGTAGAGACGCAAAGACATGCAATTACACACGGACCTGAAAGAGTCGGATCCGAAGATCAGTTGACCACTAGCAATCGTGTAAATACAACACCGAAAAGCCATAGGTGTTGAATACACAAAGATTTGAAACTAGATTATTGTCTCTAGTGCAAGTGGGAGAATGTTAGAGATATGCCCAAGAGGCAATAATAAAGAGGTTATTATCATATCTTCATGCTTATGATAAATGTTTACATACCATATCCGGAAACATTAATACTTGTGTGATTTGTAAACATAAAAGAGTCCCTAGTAAATTCTCTTGTTAAACTAGCTTGTTGGTTAATATATGATCATGGTTTCCTGATCATGAACATTGAGATGTTATTAACAACAATATCATATCATTAGGAGAATGGTGTGATGGACATACTCCTTTAGTTAAGCATAGCATAAAGATCAAGTCATTTAATATAGTTCAGTTGCTATAAGCTTTCAAATACATAGTAACCTAAATCCTTCGACCATGAGATCATGCTAATCACCATCACCGGATGGATGCTTTGATGAAATCAAACACCCCACCGTAACTGGGTGGCTATAAAGGTGGCATTAAGTGTTCGGAAAGTATGTGTTGAGGCACATGGATCAAGAGTGGGATTTGTCCATCCATACGACGAATAGATATACTCTGGGCCCTCTCGGTGGAATGTCATCCAATTAGCTTGCAAGCATGTGATTGGCTCACAAGGGATCACATATCACAGGAACGAGAAAAAGAATACTTATCGGTAACGAGGTTGAACTAGGTATGCAGAGATACCGATGATCAAACCTCGGATAAGTAAACTATCGCGAGACAAAGGGAAATTGGTATCGTATGTAAGTGGTTCATTCGATCGCAAAGTAATCATAGAAATATGTGGGAGCCATATGAATTTCCAGATTACTCTATTGGTTATTGATCAGAGAAGTGTCTTGGTCATGTCCGCGTAATTCACGAACCGTAGGGAGACACACTTAAGGATTCGATGTTGTTTAGTAGATATGGAATGTGAGTAAAGATACCAAATGTTGTTCGAAGTCTCTAATGGGATCCGGGATATCACGAGGAGATCCAGAATGGTCCGAAGAATAAGATTCATATAAGGAAAGTCCAATTTCGGAGTTCGGGAATGATTCCGGTGTTTTCACTGGAATGTTCTAGAAGGGTCTAGAAGGTTCACCGATCCGGAAGGGGAAGATTACATGGATGTGTCATGACAAAGTGTAATGGTTGCATCATGTCCTAGGTCACTTGGCTGGACACTTGGAAGAGAGAAATCAAACTCTAATTTGAAAGTTAAAAAGGCAGTTTGAAAAAGTCAAATACCAACATGGTTTCCGAGTTTGGGAGGGTTTCTAAGTTAGGGAAGGTTTCCACCTGGGTTGGGAACACCCTTGGACGCCCCCACCTATATAAGGAGGGGTGGGGGCGCACCCCAAGGTATCCCCTTGCCCTAGGCGCCCAAGAAACCCTAAGTTGGTCGCCGCCCCCCTCTCTAGTTGCGACCAATCTAGATCTCCTCTAAACCGCTACCAACTAGCTAAACTCTAGTTGCTAGCTACCTCTAAACCTCAGCCCTCTAAACCCTAAATCTCTGGGGCTCCCTCTACTCCACCATACTCGCTCCGGCTTAGGCGAAGCCCTGCGGGATCTCCCCTACTTCCGACACCACGCCGTCGTGCTATCAGAATTGCGAGGAGAGAGCTACAACCTCTGTTGCCTGCTGGAACAAGGGAGAGGAAGGTCTTCATCGAGTACCGTACGTGTGACCGACTGCGGGAGCGCTGCCGGAACGCGGCGCTGGAAGGATCGCCTACGTGTTCTTGAGATCGGCAAGTGAATGACTACATCACCCACGAGAATCTGCTCTCGTTAACCGCTTTGGATCTTCGAGGGTTAGTACTCTATCGACTCGTTGCTACAATCTAGTATATAGATCTTTGACGAGGTTTGTTCTCGTCAATGCTCATTGTTATGAGCTTGGGTTTTGGAGAAGATGGGGATGCTGGAGATCGCGGAACGGTTAACAAACAAGCAACACGGGGACACGAGGTTTACCCAGGTTCAGGCCCCCGAAGGGAAAACCCTACTCCTGCTTGTCTGCTTTTGATTACGGCGG
Source organism: Avena sativa (assembly GCA_916181665.1). Taxonomy (NCBI): domain Eukaryota; kingdom Viridiplantae; phylum Streptophyta; class Magnoliopsida; order Poales; family Poaceae; genus Avena; species Avena sativa. The sequence continues at coordinate 129,462,399 of OV702283.1, read as the reverse complement.
AACCGAAAAGTACAGGGGTGCGCAGATGCAATCTGGCGTGGAGGTGTGTATACGGTGGTATGAGGTGCCCTCCTCGCCGTGCCCTCCTAGCCTTTATATAGAGTTAGGCAGGTCCCAGGAACAGATCGAGTCGGTTACAGGTTTTAGGGTTTACCCCTTTGAATTTCCTATCTACTCTAGTCTTGCTCTCCAAGGATCCAAAGGCGTCATGGGCCCTGGCCACCCGAAAGTATTCATGGACCGACGATATTTTTCGTGGGACTTCCTTGGGCTGGACTAGGTATGCTGAGGTCGTGTACCCGCAGGGTATAACCATGTCAGTAGCCCCCGAGTGTTCAGTCGAATCGTAGATTCAGCTGAGGACTCTTCAATCCTTCGGGTGCAGCTATCTCTGTCTTTCAAGAGAATGATTTGAGTGTGTAGGGATTGTTGATGCATGTGTCTGACTCTCTCGACGGATCAGGGTCAGTTAACTGTCTTAGGACAAAACAACACGATCTTCTTCAGATTCGAGTCCTTCGACTCGAACCCAGAACATATGCTGGCGTAATTCGACTCAGGCCGCGGAGGACTTACACGAGTGGAATTCCAGTGAATTTAAATGATGTACCCAACGCGTCCGTCGGTATTTTTCATCGCGCCTATTGGCACGGATTCTTACTAGCAGAGCGCAGTCGTGTGCGTTACTAGGCCATCAGATGATATCTATAGGTCTTATCTTTGTGTTGCAAACACATCATCCGAATGTTTATCACCGTGGAGGTGTTTCGGGTGGCCAAGGAAGACGTTGCTCACTTAGAGTTTATTAGGGCAGAGTTGCCAAAAAAGTTTTGCACGCTGATCCGAAGGATCGCAGTCGAAGAATTCATAGGGTGCGCGACCAGCGCTCCCTATGGGAGTAGCCCCCGAGTGTCTGTTCGAGTCGTAGACTCGAGCAGGGACTTTAATTCAGTCATTGTTGACTTTAAGTCTGTAGGACACAAATTTTTCGGATGCTTGGATCCATCCTTCCTATGGGAGTAGCCCCCGAGTCCGTAATGGAGTCGTAGACTCGACGTAGGACTCGAAGAATAGATCAGTGGCGTAGTACACTATTCATGCTGCGGGTGCGTGGACAGCGCTACAGTTTGGAGTAGCCCCCGAGTGTCTGGCGAAGTCGTAGACTCGAGCAGAGACTCGAGTCTTGTATCTTGTAGACGCAGTCGACAATCTCGCGGGTGCGCGGCCAGCTCTCCAGTTTGGAGTAGCCCCCGAGTGTCTGGCGGAGTCGTAGACTCGGGTATAGACTCGAGTCTTGTATCTTGTAGACGCAGTCGACAATCTCGCGGGCGTACCGCTGACCCAGAAGTACATCGGGTGCGCAACCAGCGCTCCTGATAGGAGTAGCCTCCGAGTGTCTAGTCGAGTCGCAGACTCGAGTGGAGACTCATGCGAGGAGAAACCACTGACCTGGAAGTGCATCGAGTCAGCGTCTCACGCATAAGGATCCAAGAGTCAGCGTAGCGGAGCCGCGCGATGTTTATCCGAAAGGACTCGACGTTGCGGATGAAGTCGATGTCGTTGCTTCTGTCGGGTACATAGTCAGCGTCACGCCTGTGTAGCATCAAGCGATGCAACCATCCGAGGAGGATTTCGACTCAGGTCTTCAGTTTATGGCGTAGCCAGTTGTTTTGTCGACTCCTGTTGAAGGACTCGATAGAATAGCTAGGCGCAGTCGATGTCCTTGTAAGCTGCAGAAAACCTTAAATTTGTGAAATACTTGTATCTTGTAAAGAATATTCGTCTGTTGGTTTCTAAAGTAAAATTCTGGTGCCAATCGAGTCGACACTTTTGCACTGTTTGCTAGGCCTTTTCGTTAGCCTGATTACCCTTAGTCTCAGTACCTTGCCGAGGCACTCGGAGTTCAAGGATTCAACGATCAGGCAGAATCAGCTACTCGGGCTGTCGCGTATGAGGTGCTCGAGTGCGTGGAGTCGATGGCATATTAGGTTACTCGAAGAGCATCCCCCGAGTGTTTCGAGTGCGATTTAAAGTAAGAAAGAAAATCAACTCTGAATAGTGAACTTAGCTTTGTTTGTTGGTTGTCGACGAGGTTAATGGGTAGCAGGAGTCAACGCAACCGGCACATCGCGGTCACGAGAGTCAATACGACCTGCGGGTCATGGTCGCGGGAGTCGAAGGAGCCCCCGAGTCATGGTCGTTGAAGCCGATGCGGCTAGTTGCTGCAATCGAAAATCGTGTCGGGTCGTCGGAGTTAAAAAAGAGGGTCACGCGGCGGACCGGAGTCGTATGGTGATAAAGAGTTGCCGCATCCGGAGATTATAACGAACCAAAGCAGTCGGAGACCGTATCGGGTTGCCGCATCCGAAGACCGTAGCGATTTGCACGCCAAAATTGTCAAATATTTATTGGATAAAGTTAATATAGTGGATGACTACCCAATACGGCGGACTAATAGTAGACGTGGTGGTCGGGAGTTGACATGGCGGTAGGTCGCGCGTAGCTAATCCGATGGATGCATATGGATGCATATGTAGCATCGTTCCATGAGCCATGACTTATTTGATCCAAAATAAACAAGCCCTGCTGTCTTGACTTATCCTGGAACATGTACGATTATGCTCTTGTGCAGCTTTTGTCTCATATGCATGTCTTTCTTCCAGAGAAAAACCGCATTGCGCGCGCTATCGAGACAGAGCCCACCAATCTTGGTCCTTTTATTTTTCTTTGCTCTAGAAACGAAGCTTCGGTATGAATACGGATCAGTATGGTTGATATTGCTTCATGAAGACATATATAAAGAATAGGTAAACACTATAGATCGTAGTCCGATGGCAAAGAAATCATCGGACCGATCCCGCGACGTCCATCTGGTCTCTGTCGAGGCCTTTACATGTCTCTTTTTTTTTCATTAACTACATGCGTTTGTGGAATTTATGGATGGATCCTGATTTCCCTTCTGCCTCCTATAACACCTCCCCGAGATAGATCCCGGTCACCCGACGGCTCTTCCATCATCGTAGCTCTGCTCTCCCCGCCATGCTGCATGCTCCGAGGCCGATACCTCTGTCTCCACCTGGTTCCATGGCGCCACCGCAATAGCCGGCTGTCACACTCACTGTTTCCTCCATTGGCGTGTTTGCCAACCCATCACTAGGCACCGAAGGAAACATGGTTGAGGCAGCTCGCCTCTTGCCCGAGCACATATGGGCACCCACGGCAGCAGGTGCAACAGGCTCAACTAATCATGCTCGTGTTACTAGTTTTACCTATATTTCATTTTTTTATATTTTAATTAATTACAAGCCTACAACCATAGCACTTGATCCAATGGTAGTATTAGATCGTAATATGATAGTACAAGATGCTAGTGTATGTTTACTTAAAATGTACTTTGTTCTTCTGAACCGCTCACGAAAATTCCTCTAATTGTTTGGTCACAAATTTCACCTACATCTTTGCACAAGCATGGTAATTTTCGTTTACAGATTTCTATGCTCCCACCCGATCTTTCAACTGTCATGATTAAATATTTAATTACTACAGAGATTTCCGGTGGTTCATATATATATACATGCATTATGTGCTCCTACGCTAGACTGATTGGCACTACAACCATGCTTCATAAGTTTGAATTCATGCTTCTTATATATCCTACAGATGCTACGTAAGTAAGATTCATTGCAGTGAGCTTCCTAAGTATGTATTTGTTTCTATTTTTTAACAGTTTTTTTAAATTGCTACCTACTTCCTATATCTCTCATTTGTGTTCCAAATGATGCCTGTTATCAACCCCCACCCCCCCCCCCCCCCCCCCCACACACACACACACACATACATAGATATATATATATATGCTCTTTTTATTAGGGATGGCACATACATGTTGCATACATGACTTTTCTTTTGTAAAAACTATGCAAACTAGGATGTTCATGCCATCTAACGTGTTTCTGAAATTCTTATTTTTTCAGTATGTCCCTTTTGCCACCGTGGAGGAGGCTCAAGTGTCTACTACTAAATATTTTGGCGGCATCTTGCTTCAAACTTTGTGGAAGCAGACTTGCATTCCTTCCGAAACAACCACCCAATTCTCAGAAGCAGTCTTGCATTGCTTCAAACTTTGGTACATGCTTGTGGTTGATGAAACAAAATGTTCATTTCTTTGGAAGCAGATTACCAATAAGTTGGAAGCAAATCAATATGTAACTGTAAGCATATATGTAATCACTACAAGTGAATATGTATTTTTTTGTCTTTTTTAGTAAAACATTTCTATTTTGTTTCAAGCACTTATCTAATCGATGGAAACAATCTTGTTGTACATTGCAAGCAATCAATTTTATTTTTGATTGCAATACATTTCTATTTTTCTTCAATTGGTGGAAGCCGAATAAAAAATCATAGGACTCCTCACGTGTAGAAGGACAATGTACAATATTTGACAAAAAACACTGAATATTTGAAAAATGCATAGTTTTCGGGCCTTCATTCATCAGACCATGTCCGGGGGTCTGTAATAACAACTACCACTGGCTTGTCATCATTGTGATATTTGCTCATCCGAACACAACCTGGGTATCTGCAATGCCAATAAACACACAATATTTGAAACTGAGAAGTTATCTGACATACTATGTTCTTTAATAATGCTCATAGAGCTAGTTTGGTCGGAGTCCTGGGCTCTCTATGCCTAGGAAGAAAAGGAGCCTGGCCGGGGACATGAAACTTTTTTAAAAAACTGCCTCGCTAGTCTAGCATATAGTTGATGTGTTTGGTTCCTGTCAGCCTGGCTAGTGATTATTTTTCCCACTAACCCATAAAGAATAGAACTTAGAAGTACAGATCTTTCTACATTTCTCATGAATGACAATATCTTGATTGGTAATCGTGGGAATTAGCTTTCATGTATTTTCGTGAGATGGGCCAATAATACATATGGCTTCGTGATATGAAATACAGACATTGAACTGTGTCACTTTCACAGCTGTGTCGAGAACCCTCGACGGTAGGGTTGCAAGCGGGACGGGCTTGCGGGCAACTGATTTAGGCTTAGCTCATGTACGTATAGTACAATTTATAGAGTCGTCTAATCAGTGGATATAGTACAATTTGAACTGATCATTCAATTTTGCGGGCCCAAGTATGAGGCCACTTTTACCTAACAACATTATCTACCTAGTACAAAGTTAACCAAACAAATTCGAGAAAATTGCTGGCCAAAATGCTCACGAACGACCAACATGAAAAATCCTAAGCTACTTAGCTAGCAACTACTAATATCCTGGCTGGTCTTAAGGAACCTCCAGGCTAGGAATTCTTTCCCAGGTCTTGAACCAAACATGATCATGGTATCCTACTGGCCAGAAAAAAAAATTACAGATAGGTTTTCAGGTGCATATTACCTCTAATTATTTTTGACATTTTTTTAAAAGATCGTTTAAGAGGCTGGATCTTCAAGGCTGTATGAGGTGCGCAAGTCAGAATTTTTTGCAAGTGTTAACTACCTTGTTTTTCGACGTTTGTTCACATTGTCATCAAGATTCAGCGGTAATAGATGGATCTCTCTGAGGTAGAGTAACAGGGGATGGTTTGAGCCGCCCATGGCCACTTTTCGGCGTGGGACTTCACGTGGGGTGTAAAAGGTGAAGAAATTCCCCCGCATCCATGGTGATATAAATCGTACCAAACTGTTGTGAAATAAATTGCTATTGGTGGAGCATAGAAATTGTTTAATCATGCATGCGAAACAATAAAATTCATGGTAAACAACAGCATATAAAGTACAATGGAACTAAATGCACGTGAATACACATACCTTTGTAATAGGCTTGCTAGAACAAACAAATTCAAGTGAAGCAGGATACTGTTTGCAACAGCCTTCCTAGTTCCTATAATAAACAAATTTAACTTGAGCAGTAAAGTAAACCTTCTTCACTGGTGGATGGCTGCAAGGGAAAACAGAAGAAGAAGAAAACAGTACAATTAGAGTTGCCCAAAATATGTGCTAATGAAATCAAAGTCAAGATGAAAAGCACAGATGCCATCTGTCAGATGGGGTGTACGTAGAGCAAATAATGAATCAAAGTCAAGATGAACAATACATATGAGCTGGATCGATGTGGGGATCGAGTGTGTGGTCACATCTGGTGACACCAGCAGACGCGAGCAAGCAGGTTGATTGAGAGGGGTAACTTGGGGGGCCTCAAAGAAGAGCTAGCCGAGGGGTTCAAATACACGATCGACCGCACCACTCATTGCATGAAAGCCATTAAAATCGATAGAACACATCGTGTGAGATATCGGGACAGTGGGCGTACGTTACCATCCAATAGCGGGAGGAATGAAAACGGTAGCCCATGGGAGTTCATGAGACATCGTCCGCAGTTTCCGGTGGGAGGCATCCGGGAAGATTGGGAGGCACGGCCGGCGGTTGATGCGGCGGCATCGAGTCGAACGACACCGTGCTGCTGTTTGAGAAGAGGAACCGGAGGTGGGCTCGCTAGAGAGAAAGGTATGGACTGGACCGGTTGAGTGAACGGACAGACTGGTCAAGTCGAACGGGCAGTTCTGCTCGTGCCAGAGGGAACACGCTTGAGTTACACACCTTATGCATGCGATTAGCACAAGGACACGTAATCAAGACCACATATTCTAAATCTGATGGACATGAGTAAGTGGAGTGACGTGGCTGCACAAATTTTCAGCTTGCAAACATTAAATGCATGTTAGTGGGGATGAACTTTATAGATATTATAGATTGAAAACATATATGTAATCGATACAAGCGAATATTTTTTATTTTATTTTAATGGTAACACATTTTTATTTTGTTTCAAGCAATTATCTTGTCAATGGAAGCAATCTTGTGGTATATTGGAAGCAAACTAGTCGCTACAAAACACAAGTTTCCAGATGGAAATAGTCTTATGTTTGGATAACACATCGTCATATTATAAATATTCTTTTTTATCTAATCAAGTTTTAGTTGTATTGGAAGCAAACTTATATAGCATGGGGAACAACAATTGATTCTAAGGAAGCACACTATTGTGTTACGATCTTATACTACAGTAAAAAAAATTAGAATGAATAGTGCTTAACATAACAATTCTAGAAGTAGCTGTAATTAGAGGATGATACATTCTATCCACCATCAATGCTACATACTCTATCCAGTACCCACAAATGGTGGGATTAGACGTGATTCTGGGAGGTAGTTATTACAAGGAAGCAAATCAAGGAAACCAACTACCCCCGATGCATGTTGCATGCTATCAATACAACGCTAGGCAGAATTCTATCGTGCGGCAAAGGAGGAGTCCGATAAAATGCTAGGATCGGCATCCGGTCCCTAGTGGTGCCCGAATAGCTGCTCCTTGGGACTTGAACCACGAAATTGATCGGCCACTTTTCTCCATGGTGTCTGCTTCTTTGTATAGTGTCTATCATGGAGACGTGTCCTGTTAGGTGTCTTTTTGTCGAGACCTATCAATCCCTTGATCGTAGATCCGCGTAGCCTTGATTTTTATCGTACTCAGCCACTCAGTGTCAACATAGGATAGATCGTCGACCGCAAAACTCAGATCTGGTAGATCCAATCATCCGAGCAAGAGGAGCCTTGCGCCAAATCTGGCCTTCAGTAGCTGACGAATCGTAGATTGCTGGCGATGAAACCGTCCCGATCGCACAATCAGCGCCCCGATTCCCACAGACGGCGCCAATTGACGAGGTTTGTTCTCGTCAATGCCCATTGTTATGAGCTTGGGTTTTGGAAAAGATGGGGATGCTGGAGATCGCGGAACGGTTAACAAATAAGCAACACGGGGACACGAGGTTTACCCAGGTTCAGGCCTCCGGAGGGAAAACCCTACTCCTGCTTGTCTGCTCTTGATTGCGGCGGAACCGAAAAGTACAGGGGTGCGCAGATGCAATCTGGCGTCGAGGTATGTATGCGGTGGTATGAGGTGCCCTCCTCGGCGTGCCCTCCTAGCCTTTATATAGAGTTAGGCAGGTCCTAGGCACAGATCGAGTTGGTTACAAGTTTTAGGGTTTACCCCTTTGAATTTCCTATCTACTCTAGTCTTGCTCTCCAAGGATCCGAAGGCGTCATGGGCCCTGGCCACCCGAAAGTCTTCATGGGCCGACTTATATTTGTGGGCCTTCCTTGGGCTGGACTAGGTATGTTGAGGTCGTGTACCCGCGGGGTATAACCATGTCAATCTTGGCTTGTGTGTGTTCATGCAATAGATTTTTTTTGTTTTCCATGCTACAAAACCCTACACGACATATTATGCTAACTATATGCCTTAAGCATATGCGATTATACCCACTTGACACATCATCCCAATTTTACTTGCAAGCTTAGTATTTTATTTCTTTATTAAAAGCTTTCTATCAAAAGTTTACTTAGTAACTTGTAGATAATAGAAGGATATTTGAAGGTAGCATAAAGAGCATAAAATTTGGCCTAAGTTAGGTAATCTTGATGTCATCCTAAGGCATGAGATTGAACTTAGCTAATCTCCACTTGTTTATTACCCATCATTAGTATTTACCCCCACTTGTAGATGCTAGTGCTAAACATAAAACTTGATCAACTTTAGATGGAAATACTTGGTGAAAATGGTTATGAAAACCTTAGAATGATGAGTCATTCTACTGAAATGTTTTGATATGTGTTTCCAAACACCAGATGATTTTGATGATGAAAATGTTAAGGCATGAGTCTTAGACCTTTATAAAACTGATGGTTTTCTGGATGCGATACCATTCCAATTTTTTTGTACAACTACAATACCCAAAATTTGGGTAGGGCTTGACTAGAAATTTATATACCTTAGTATGGGTTCCCTTGTGGCTAAGGTCTGAGCTGAGGCTACCTTGTGAAGATTTTCCACCTGTGCAGTAACCAAGATGACAGTTGGTCATGGTTAGGAGGCCAAACTCACAGGAGAGGTGCCTATACTAGGGCGTGTAACTGAAAGGTTAGGATTGATTATCCGCATATTGGGTATGGTGAATTCAAGATTGTTCCTAACGGATGTATCGAATGTTGTGGTGAAAGTGTACAATCTCTGCAGAGTATCAAACTATTCGAATAGTCGCGTCTGCGGTTAAGGACAGTTGGAGTGGCCATACTGTTCTATCATCAGATGTTTTCAAAAGGACTTGTGAAATGATTTGTGACTTTGACTTGACCACAATAGTGTGGTGGCGTGAAATTCAAGTTCCCACTTAGGTGTTATAAAACTTTCAACTAGCTTTCTTTGTTTCTGAACTTAGTAAAGGTAAATCTGGCTTTTTGCAACACAACCCTAGAGCTTAGTATATCCTATTCAAAACCGCTTCACTTGTTAGTATTAGTTTGCAAGTACTTAAAGAGTACTTATGGCTTTGTCCCTGGCTATTCCCGTGGCCAGACTATGAAGAGAAGTATCAGGAAGACGGACAACAGGAAGGTTACGATAACTAGGATCATCTCACATCGTCAGCATTGCCTGTGACCATGAAGATGGAGCCTCGCCCACGCTATCGTTATTATTATGTTATTCCGCTGCTTGAATTGTATTAAGACTGGATCATCGGATCCTTATTTGTGTAAGACCTTATGTATGGTTTGTAATGGATGATGTACTGTGATATCTAATCTGTTATGTCTCGCAAAAATGGTAATCCTGGGATTGCGATGTATGGCATAACAGGCATTTGTGATTAAAAATCTGGGTGTTGACACGATGGCGATGATCCTCTCCAAATTCCCCGTCCCGGCAGGGTGCCAAAATGGAGTTTCTGGTTCTGAATCGCGGTTTCTGGTGGTGGCGTCACAGCAGAAATCTTTCTATAAAAACGTCGAACCCTCCTCAATTTTTAGGTCAAGAGGCATCTTATAGGCGAAGAGGGAGGCCGAGGGGGTGCCTGAGGCAACCGCACCTCCAAGGTGCGGGCTCTGTGGATCTTCTGGTGAAATAGGATTTTTAGCATATTTTCCGAGATTTCTCATGATAGTTGATTTTCTGCACAAAAACTAGACACCAAGGTAATTCTGCTGAAAACAACGTCAGTCCGTGTTAGTTGTATCCAAATCACACAAGTTTAGAGGAGAAATAATAACAAAAGTGTTCGGGAAAATAGATACGTTTTGGACGTATCACTCGTGTAACCGCGAGGGTCCTCTCTGATACCATTTGTAACACCCTGGTCTCTCTGGACCAGCAGTGTCACTCCTGACAGCTCAATAGGATCTCTAGACTAACCCCACAGACCAACACTAGTCTTTTCTGCACACTCATCCTCACTCGTGCACACCCGGTACCCACTTTCCGGTCGGTCACCCATCCTCAAATTTCTCCAGGCCAAGCACACTTAACCTCGGAGTTCTTTTTAGATGAGCTTCCGTAAAAGAAGTTGCAACATGTTGGTATGGGTATACTATCGATCATATTAAGACATGCGCTAGGGTCTCACAACCTCTCCAATAGATATAGCTTCTTTGGTAGTGAAGTTAGGATAAAAATCATTGTTTCCACGTCCATGTGTTATCTCTCAGCCGAGCCCTTTACTTATACAATTTACATTGTGATAGCCATCGTGCTTGAAGTATTATATCTTGCTATCACCTTGTTGCTTATCTTGCTTAGCATAGGTTGTTGGTGCACTTTGTTGAACCTAGTGGTTTTAGGTTTTGTGCTCAATAAATTAAACGTTAGTTTTATTCCGCATTTGTTCTTTCAAAGGTTTTGCCAGTACCAGGCGTGCGAAGTAAGGGACCATCAAGAACTTTGCGCCATGTCAGAGAGACTAGTAGAGGAGACCTCCGAACGATTACGAGGAGTAGAGCAGCAAAGAGGGAGAGGTGCCGATGTAGTCTAAGGTTGTTGGAGTAGACTAGTAGGTGTAGTCGGGGACAATACAATGAAGCTGGCAATGAAATCATGGTGTACAAAGACATATATGGCGGCGAGACCAGAGGCGGCCTAGAGTGGTCATGATGGAAGCCTGGACTGGAGTGAGGGTAGTCTACAGGACCCGCGATGAGTTGAAGTGGCCATACAAGGTACCTAGTGTAGCGCGGAGGCCATACTCGAAGTAGGCAAGTAAGAAACCCGGTGGTGTCATGAATACCATGTGTGGACATGGGCAACCAACACCGTGGGAGGCAGTGTGGTGATAGACTAGGACGTTAGTGAGCGGGCATGGTGGAGGTGACCGCATGCAGTGACGCTATAGCCACGAGGGCGTCATAACTATAGGGCGCGAGTCGGTACAGCGGCAGAAGCCACTGGAGCGTAAACACTTGGGAGACGTGTTGGCAGCCAATAGGCAAGGACCAAGGTGGTGGCTCTGCGACCCAAAGGGGCGACACATCGATAGCTTGTAGCTCGGTCGGTGGTTGATGTGCATACTTGGTGACGTTCTTGGCATAGACATGCGTGCGATTGGTTGATCATACCGACGATGACACTAGTTGTTCCATGGAATGGACGATGACGTGCTTATCAAGATTGATGGTGGTGTCGTTGGTGGAGTCCCGGTCAATGACGCGAAAACGATCCAAACGGGACAGCCGCGACAGCTTGTCGAGTCAAGCGCAACAACCGGCCAAGGGTTGTGCCACCCAACCGTAGAGGCCACGAAACCTATTGAGATAGACATGACAACGGAGGAGACATGTGTGCGGGGGTGTGGAGATCATCGGTGCCGATGTTGGAGTAGAGATGAGCGAGAACGATAGGAGGTGGGCAACGCAATTCGATCTATGATCCGTGAACCAAAAAAATCACCGGTCGAGCGGAAAGAAAAATCGATCTAGAGATAAAAACACTCACCAGGACAGCCAATCACAGATTGACGGACATACCCTATGGAGATCAACCTCCCCCGGGGCGGGACGGTGGAAGTGCGTTGACTAGTGTGGATCGAGGTTAAGCCGATACCACGAAAGAATATGAAAAATGGTGAAATATGATGGATGATTGTATTAAACCTCTCGGGCTGAGTTAGGGCATGTACAATGCTAGAGAAAACTAATCTTTTCCTGGCCCTCCACATCATTTAGAAAAAGCAATACATATAAGTCGTACAAAGCATTGTCTCTTGCTAACCTCCCTATCAATTAATAATAATAAATTAATTTTTAGTAGTAAATTATATAGCTAAGAAAAGGCATGTGCTACAATGGTAAAAATAACATTCTCTTATTTTTTTTAAGAGATCCAACTAATAAAAAATCTGGTGTGGCATGCTCAAGGGATTGATGTCATCCATTATACATACTAGATTTAGGGGTGCGCCTTGACGCACCAACCCGGTATATTTGAACAATGTAGACGGTTTAAATTTCAAACAGTAAATGACGATATATTCATCTTTTATGATATAGATATCTAAACCAACACCCAAAAAGGCAAGGTATGAAATAAGTAACAAATATTGTGGACTTAACAGAATAATGCGTCTATCCTGACACATGCACCGAATAATTACATAATTGTGTGCATGCGAAGAGCAAAAGTATAACCAAGTTTCTCAGAAAGGAAAGAACAAGCAGCCAAGAAGTTCTTATGAATATATAGAACTATCAAAAGTAGATGGCTGCGTGACCGAAATCCATCTACAGAACTAAAAGCAGACGACTGGGTGACCGAGATCCATCTACAGAAAGTGCAACCAAGAACACATGAGGTAGATGATAGGTGTAGCAACGGCTAGACGGACCTCATGCATTTTAGAGACTCAATGAGAACCCAGCGTTGAGAAGGATGGGCACTTAGCTATCAATTTTACTTTGTCCTATTTATTTTTCATACATAAGCATCTCACTAAGCGTCCTGCACTGCAGGTGCTCTAAGAACATGTAGATTTCAAAACAGATGTACAAGAGTCGGCTCTTAACCCCTAAGAGAAGCAAATATACTGGGACATTTTTGTAACCAAACAAGGGAAAAGAAATCCCGGGCAAAAAAAAAAGGACCACGATGTCCGGGGCTCCATGCCTTGTCCTTCAATAGCGAGTGGTTGTTCATTCTTCACATTGGACTTAGCAGGGTTCTAAAGCCCATACAGCCGCATCCTGGTACCCATGCTCATACAGTTTGTCCAGAACTTCATCTTCGACATCTTCTAGAACTGAGTTGAATAGCTGGAATTGGTTCCAGAACACTCATATGAATTTTTACAACCCATGGAGAGTTGCAATCTTGTATATATGAATTTTTGCTACCTGCCAGGGAGTAGATATGTTCTCTGGATTGTAGCCTGGACTAATACCAAGTCACTTTCCCATGCAGTACGCAACCAGAAAGCACTACCCTGTAGTACCAATAACCACATATGCATGATTTGTTTCTGCAAGACATAAACCACCTTAAATCAAAAAATATTTAGGAACTACAAACTTCATGGAGGATGAATATGCAACACAGATAGGGTAAGGGATGGTAACAGGAAGGAATAGAAATCTCATCTTATTTCAAGTACCAAAAGAAAATATTGTTATTGTTATCATAGAAAGAACATAGCTCCCTGACCCGAGGAATGAAATGAGGGCACAAACATCCGTACATGAAGACAAACTTATTAGTGGGAGGATAAGTGATGCTTATGATACTTCGAACAATTTGAAGAAGTTGATACACCAAAATAAACTAATAACTAAGATGAAAAATAGAAAATAGAAACAACCTTATGGTAATATCTTCTAGCTTGCCCAAGGGTCCTGGAATATCCATCAGAAGCATAAGCAGAATGTGTAGTGAAATCAAATCAAAGTTCAGAGAAAATTATTCAGATAATTGCAGCGTGTTTTACCGCTTACCAAATGGTATTGTCTTGAGTGTATTCACTGTCCATGTATTATCACAACAGAAAAACTCTACCACTCGTCACTTTAACATTTTATGAAAGCAACACACTATTCTTGGGAAAATTTGCAGACTAAGTTGGCGAGTAAACATCAAGCCACATTCATCAGACTTCAAGAATAGCAGAACAAACATGGCACTGGGAAGGCCTAGCAGTGAAAGTGGGAAATGTGCAACATTTGAAAACTACAGGGAACATCGAAATCCTTGGTTATAACAAACACATTGTTAAATCCTAGAAACGGAGAATTGTACCCCAATACATATCAAACAGTATACACCAATAAACAATTACTTAAAACATAAAAACTGAGAACTGTACCCCAATACATATCAAGCATTATAAATCTATGTCAATTTCAAATGTGATCATTCAATGAACGGATATTATTACTGCAGCCTGTGCAGGGGGCGGATCCTGAGGAGAGACACTTAGTGGCAGCAAAACTATTGTCACATCTAGCTAGCTGCAAAAGTGGGTTGCATTTTCAATATATCAGAGACCTGAAGAGGAAGCATACCAATAAATTCAAGTCTAAACTGATCTATAGATATATAAAGATAAGGATATGTATTTTGTAAACAGGGTATGCTTCAAACAAAATCATGTTTCTTACAGAATAATGGAGTAGACATTCCTATTGAATCACCCAAATCAAAACAGTACCACATTTCTTAGAAAACAGAGTATATTCAGCAAAGCCAGGGAAAAAAGGAGATCTCTCGGTAATACAAGTTTGGAAAATAGAATCCGTGAGGAAAAATGATCACATCCATAATACAAGTTTGGAAAATCAAACAATATTTTGGTGATCACCGAATACTCCTGCCCAAAGTTCTTATGTCCAGTTATCAAGGCAAATAAGAAAAGGCAAAACAATGAGGATACATAACACCATATTTTTTAAGCATTATGCCCAGCAGTTGATGTTCCTGTCAAACAAAAATATTGAGTTTGATGTTTAAGAATGCAGATAGCAGATAATAGTTAGAAAATACCTCACCAGATTGTTATCATTTTCCTTGTACAATGCAACCAATCCATCAGATTGAAATACTACTAATATGTCTATCAAGCAGTAAGTGGCTGGCATAAGTTGATTGCAGATTTGCAAGAGCAAGCTTAATCTTACAACTAAATATAATAGAGTTTTTTTTTGCATGGATGGCATAAGCTGTCGGATAACTAATCTTACAACATTATGAAATCCAATTAAAAGGGCCAGCAGTAATAAATTAGGTAGGTTGCAAGTAACATGGGATAGTAAGAATAAAATATCACTAAATAATCAAATGTAATAGATATGCAGCAACTTCCCAGGCAGGTCACTACATGACACCATTATCTGAATTAGATGCAAACGAACAGGTCGAGGAACTGCAACAGCTTATTGAACCGAGGCTCAAATATGCCAAAACATAGCTTCAGATATAGGATCTGCACATAAGAATAGGAAAAGTAGGTTCAGCCAAATTTTTATGCCTACACTAGTAAGCTGGAATGTACAGTATACAAGCGCCAACTTAGACAGATAAACTACTAAAATATGTTTAGGAATCAAAATCTTTATAAAAAAGACGTGGCCATTTATGCGCTAACTATAGCTTTCTTGCTAATTTGTACAACACCACCAAAAAAATAACATAGTGGCATATTATTGAAGGGAAAAGTATTATATATCCAGTTTCTAAGCCAATTCAAGAATCTAAATGTTAGTAAAAAAGCAGAAAACTTGGCCATTATGCACTGCGTAGCTTTCTTGCTAAGTTGTACATCACTAGCATAAATAAAGACACAAGGGGCCTATTGTTCAAGGGAAAAGTAGTACATGTTCAGCTTGTAATTCTATCTGAGTGAAAAGCTGCACGGACAGTTGGAAACAAACCGATAGGGAATAAATGCAAATACAGACTTTTCAGTAAAACTAAGCTATCATCAAGCCTTTCTAAGGATATCCAAATCATTCGAATAAAAAACCATAAATATAGAGTGTTTTGTACCTCGTATCTGTAAGAGCACTTGAGCATAACCCTCCATTTCACCAGTATGCTTGTGCAATCTGAACCTGTTTAGACGACCAAACAGATATGCCAGTCTATTTAAAGAAATGTAAAAAACAAAGATAAAATGGACAAACTCGACTTATGTAGCTCAACTGTTAATAAACTGAAACAAAGAAAACACACGAGATCAGCAGGCTGCAACTTAAGGCCTAACACACTCACACACGTGACGACCTAACCGTCTGACCCTAATTTGGTGCACTAATGCACAAATCATTCCAAATCCCAACATTCCAGTTGGGCTAATGCAAAAAAACAAGGTTTGATTTCCAAGTAAGGTGAAGCATGATCTTCATCCTTTACTTCACCATTATCTGAATTGAGTGCAAATGAACTCAAAGAGCAGAAGCTCAGGGGGATGAACACAGAAGAAAAAAGAGATCAAATATAAAGGAGCAGAGCGCTGATAATTTCTTACCTTCGACAACATGCGTGCCAGCGAGCAGAAAATCTTGGAGAAAGAAACACCATATGTTAGACGCCTGCTCCTCGAACCACTCATTATGCTGCTACTTCCTCTAATTTACTACTCCTGCAGTCTAGAAGCAAGCTGTATTTGATGACAACGGATTAATATAAGCTTATACTACATTCACACAGGTGGTAATGAGGAGGTAAACTATAATTTTTTGGCAAGAACTGGAATTTCTTGAGGTGAAACTGATGTATGTATTATGCGCAGATGCAACCACCATAACAAAATTGGGAAGAAGCAAGAACACAGAAGCAAAAATGCAAGCCTAGGCTAATCTAAATAGACCAACCAACCTTAATTACGAAGAGCAAGATTATGCACTAACTTGTGAAATCCTTCATGCCATATAAACCAACACCCCTTGCTTTAAGTAGTTTAGAAGGCATGGTCGTAATTTACTCCATGCTTTATATGAAAAAATACTGACATCATACCATCACAAAGTAATGCTTTATTCATATTTTAAGTATTTGGAGTACGTGCGAATAGCAGACAAGAAACGTCATGTTCAGCAAAACAAGAGTAACCCAATGAACATAAGACAACAAAACAATGCGGAAGAATACACAATGCGGAAGAAACACTTAACTCAAACGGCCAACACACTAACTCAGATCTTCCACATTTTCGCCACCACTTAAAAAATAGATATGAGGCTTTAAAAATAATTTAGGGAACCAACTCCCATAATTTATGATTCAATCTTTAAAAACCAAATAAGATATTTAAAGAATAAACTTGATTTGTTTCCCTATTTATGGTCCGACATGCACAATCTGAACCCGATAATCCCAAACAACACCAGAATCAACATTTGTCTGTGTTAGCTCTTTACAAATCTGAGCGAGCTTTAGTAATTTCTTTCATTTGAAATGAGATTTAAATTTCTTGTGAACATTCGGAAAAGCTAGAGGGAATTAGGAAACCAACTTTCATAATCTGTGGCTCAGCTCTTAGAATACAAGCTATCAACAATAAATTGGATATTTTTTCTCTATACGTGGCTCAACTTTCATGAAGTGGATCTATTATTTTAAAACAACGCCGAATTCAATCTTTCTGTATGAACTTTTACAAAACTCAT
Organism: Avena sativa; assembly: GCA_916181665.1. Lineage (NCBI taxonomy): Eukaryota > Viridiplantae > Streptophyta > Magnoliopsida > Poales > Poaceae > Avena > Avena sativa. Next base: position 129,444,914 of record OV702283.1, on the reverse strand, counting down.
ATGACATTTTAAATATTATCCGTGAACTGGAAGGAAGTCTAGATATAAAACGTAGCTACTTCTTTTCGAAAATCTGGAGAAACTTCAGGATGGTCTGTCTCAACAAATATAGGAAGCCACTTTGAACAAAGAATTAGCCAAGAAAAGGAGACACCAACCTGTGAGCCCAAAGCCACCCGTGGTAACGGCAGGCACCGATCTTGCACGAACAGCTGCAGGTAATAAATAGTGGGGCTAGAGCCACGATTTTAGACTACAAGCACTGAAAATGATCAAAATCAAGAGGAAAAGAAACCACCGTTAGTGACCTGCTATAGCAAAAAATCAGAGAGAGAGAGACAGACACACAGAGAGGAACTGTAGGTCCTTACCACAACGAGGCGGAGGAGGGCAGGCTGCTAGGCCACTGGCTGCCGTAGATGATGAGTAGGTGGAGGACGCCATGCAAGACCTGTCCCAAACCGCTTCACCGCTTGCGCGTGCGCTCTGCAACTCAGAGGAGAAGCGCCGGCCACACCCTTGCCTCGGGATCGACCAGGACGAGAGGAGAGAAGTTCATGGAGAGGCGGAGGACGTCCGGGGAGGCGCCTGCGAGCGAGAGGGAGAGGAGCGAGCGGAAGACGCACTTACCGGCCGCTCGCCGTGGCAGCAGCGTAGAACCAGGAGGACGGTGAGGCGACGAGCTCGTCCGGAAGAAGGAAGGCGCACCGGGACGACGGCGGCTCGTTCGGGAGGGGAGTGGGGATTGGGGACGAGGATGGGAATTGTCGGCAGAATGGACAAAAATAACCCAAATTTGAAAGGATTTCATAAAATAACCCATCTGGAAAACAATTTTACTGGACTAACCATTTTTTTAGCGCCTAACAGCTATGACCCTGCCAGCGTGGCACTGTCTGGCCCCTTCCTGGCCCCACCGCGCCGTGTGACGCCCAGGCGCTATGCCTGGCGCGAGTAACGCCCAGGCGCTATGCCTCAGGTGTAGCGCCTATCTGATAGGCGCTATGCTTTAAAGTGTAGCGTCTATCAGACAGGCGCTACACTTTGGGACTTAACCTGTCGGGCGCAGCCCCCCTCCCCACCCCTCCCCATTCACTCTCAGCTCGACCCAAGCAAGGAGAACAGCAAGGAGGCGCCCCCTTCTCCCCCCCCCCCTCAAATCTCTCACATTGGAAGCTTTATTTGGTGGATTTGTGCCTCTCCCCAGCTGCTAGAGGTACCCTCCCTCATTCCCCTCCGTTTTGACCTTTGGAAATCTTTCATTTTGGTTGGACTTGGCTTGAAACCCTAGAAATTTGATTTGGAGAGAAATGTTTGGAAATTTGTTAGATTCATTGGCCAATGTTGGTTATAAAGATGTGTATGAAGCATTTAGTTAGGTTTAGGGTTGTTGAAATGACATTGTTTGGTATATTGGAATGTTATGGCTAGGGTTAGGGTTAGGGTTAGGGTTTGCTTATGTAAGAGAGGGTGTTCTTGTTAGCTTTATGGTTTGGTAATGTGTCTAGTATAGTTTTGTTTATCTTGTCATGGTTAGTTAATGAACATATTCTCCTATGTGTTAGGGATGGCAAGAATTGTTCATGTTCATCATGTGGACAAGGATGCCTTTTTGAAAGGCAACATAGAACCGGACCCGGATGAGCTAGATATTGTGTTTGAGCGTAGTCCCACCTATGCCGAGGTCTTGGAGCAAGTGATGATTGAATTGAAATGGATGGACCCATGTGATGTTGTTGAGTTGGAAGGAAGACATAATGTGGGTTTTAGAGTGCATATCCGTTGGAAGACCATGCGTATCTTCTCCGAGGCTCGTTGGCTTGCATACAAGGAGGTGGTGTCTGAATCACTAGACAAGACTCTTGAGCTATTTGCCACCAAGAAGGTTGATAGTTCATTGCCTTTGGACTTGAACCGCCGTGCTTCCCCATTGGATAGTAGGAGTCCTCCACCCGTGGAGCAAGAGCTATGGATTGAACCTCCTTTGAGCCAAACATTGAGCCCGATTTCAAGACACCAAGACGAAGTGTTGGAAGAGGACAATGATGATTGTGAGGGTGAAGATGATGATGATGTTGAACTCCATGACAACAATGTTGGTGATTTGGAGAAATATATCACTCAACATGACATGGACCGTGAACTCCCGTATTCTCGAGGCTATGCTTCGGACTCGGATGATGATGGTCCCGAAGAAGAAGTTGACGAGGAGGGGTTCACGGCTAGAGAGGCCGAAATCCACCATACCGTATTGGGGCGGGACCATCGGGTGCCTTTGTTTCGTGATCTTAGTCTCACGGATGAAGCCACGGTTGATGGTGGCAAAGGCATAGTGCTTGGACCAAGGACAAGTTCTTATCGGGATGGCAATGAAGTGAATAATGGCTTTTGCAAAGGATCAAGGTTTAAGACCTTGTTGGAATTTAAGCAATGGATAAAGGACTTCTCGGTGAAGCATCATCGTCCTTACACGGTCGTGCACTCGGATATCAAGAAGCGTTACACGGTGAAGTGCGAGGCGGAAGGATGTCCTTGGATTTGTGCGTGCTAGACCATTCAAGGGAGGTCCCGATTGGCACATATCTAGTTGCGTATCAACTCACATGTGCCGAGGCCCGATGGTGGATGGCAAGGATGCAAAGCATGAGCACCGACAACTCACCTCCGAGTTCCTCGCTTATAGGCTTTCCAGTGACATCGCGTCGTTTCCAATAATGAGCATCAAGCAGGTCATGGAGTTTGTGAAAGCCCTCTTTAACTATGAGGTGAAGTACGGGAAGGCATGGAAGGCTAAGCAAGCCGCATTCAAGATGTTGTACGGTGATTAGGAGGAATCTTATAACTGAATCCCAAGATTGTTGGGAGCGATGGCCGATGCTAACCCGGGCATGGTTCATGTGGTTGAACCTTTGGGGAACAAGACAAGGATTGTAAACGGAAGAACCGTTCGAGTTTTTGGCCGTGCATTTTGGGATTTCGAGCAATGTGTTTAGGCATTTGAACATTGTAGGCCGGTCATCTACGTTGATGGCACTTTTTTGACCGGTCAATTCAAGGGCAATATCTTGATTGCAATAGCCAATGATGCCAACAACCGGTTGATTCCTTTGGCCTTTGCTCTGGTAGAGGTGTAAAACAATGATAATTGGGAGTGGTGCTTCCATCTTTTAAGAACCAAGATATTAACCCCTCATAGGGAAATATGTGTCATCTCAGACCGTCATCAAGGAATTCTTAAAGCGGTGGACCAACATATTCCCGGGCATGCTCCGTTGCACCATCGTTGGTGCATGAGACACTTTTGTTCAAACTTCTATAGGGCATGCAAGAGCAAGGATTTGGCCGATGATCTACAAGATTGTTGCCTCGCTTTCACGGAACATCGTTTCTCAAACTTGTACAACAAATTGCTCTTCAACAAAGAGCTCGATGTGGGTGGTCGAGAGTTTCTCGATAGGAGCACTGGAGAAAGAACAAAGTGGGCACGAGCATTCGATGACGGTGGCCGGAGGTACGGCCAAATGACAAGCAACATGGCAGAGGCCTTCAACAAGTTGCTCAAAGGTGTCCGTGCATTGCCCGTCACGGCAATAGTCCGTTATACATTCGACATGATGAATGGGTATTTTCTTAAATACTCAGAGGAAACGGACTGGCAGATTGCGGGGTACTACAAGAACAAGCACAAATACAAGTACCCACCTAAGGTTGATGATTGGATGCAATTTCAGACAAAGAAAGCGGATGCCCAAGTTGTCACGGAGTATGACAATGACGAGCTAATTTACCAAGTTACGGAGCCTGGAGGTACAACGGTTGATGGTGTCCAACACGGAGGCCGAGCTTTCAAGGTCTCACTCAAGACTTGTGAGTGCACATGCGGAAGGCCATCATTGCTTCATCTTGCCTGCTCGCACTTTCTCGTCGCGTCTCGCCGGCGACATTTGGATTACAATAATCCGCTCACGGTGAGAGAGACTGAGTTCTCCATTGAGACTACTAATAAGACATGGGCTCCTAGATTTCATCCATATTTGGACCAATCAAAATGGCCGGAGTACCATGGGATTCAACTATGGCCCGATCCGAAATGGAAAGTGATTAAACGTGGAAGACGCAAGACAAAACGCTTTAGGAGCGACATGGATGGATGGGGTCGTGGTGGTGCTCGAGAAACGGGCAATGACCAATTCCAAGAGCCTCGTGATAGAGCCCGGTGTGGAACATGCAATGGTGAAGGGCACAATGCAAGAAAGTGTTCTCAAAGGAAAAGAGCAAAAGGAAATGAAGCAAGCACTAGCCAACCAAGTGGTAGCCAACAAGTACCAAGCCAACCAAGAACTAGCCAACAAGTACCAAGCCAACCAAGAACTAGCCAACAAGTCCCAAGCCAACCAAGAACTAGCCAACAAGCTCCAAGCCAACCAAGAACTAGCCAACAAGCTCCTAGACAACAAGCTCCCTAGACAACAAGCTCCTAGACAAGAAAGAGGTCGATCACTTGGGCTTATAAGAGGAAGAGGGCGTGGCGGTTTTAACCCGTCTAGTATGTTAGGTTACTTGGCAGGACCAAATTCTTATGTTAATAGGTACGGATGGAATATTCATACTTGCACCCTTATGTTACTACCTACTATGCTTATTTCATTGAATCAATTATTGTTCACATTCATTGCATCCTTTACTAACTTGTAGCTTTTGTTCTTATAATAGGTATGGCGACTCAACCCAACAAGGGCAATGATGGGGACGGTGTGAACTACTTGGCTATCTGGGCGAATGCTATGAAGGTGGTGGAAGAGAGGAAGAGGAAGGAGAAAGAAGAAGAGAAGAAGAGGAAGGAGGAAGAAGAAGAGAAGAAGAGGAAGGCATTTGAAGAGGTAGTTCAACTTGCTCGAGACTTGGCGAAGAAGAAGGATGAAGAGGACGAGAGAAAGAAGAAAAAGGAAGAGGAAGAGAGGAAGAAGAAAAGGGAGAAGGAAGAGGAAGAGAGGAAGAGGCAAAAGGAGAAGGAAGAGGAAGAGGCAAAAGGAGAAGGAAGAGGAAGAGAGGAAGATGAGGGCCAATGCTAGGCCACCTTGCGCCGACCAAGAGGAAAGGCCACGAAAGGTGTTTTGTACTGATGAGGCCCATGGGAAGGAGGTTCCTATTTGTTGGTGTGAAACCGATTGCACTGTTAAGGAATCCCAAGACTACTTATCCGATAGTTGGGGAAAGAAGTTCTTCATGTGTGCCAACTACAACCGCTCTCCCGAGCGTAGCCGCAACCCATACGACAAGCCACGGGTATGCTCAAAGCTTTTTAGTTCTTCATGTGTCCCAAACTATTCCATAGCATATCCTCTAACATGCACTATTTTCTTGTAGTCTCCCCCTCCGGTATGCAGGTACTACACTTGGATAGACCTTGAGCAACCTCAATCCAACAAGGCTATCCAAGAGATCGATTTTGCCATAAGAAGAAGTCGCTACCAAGAACGGCTGCGTGACTAGGACATGGCGAGGAAGCGCAAGGAACGTAATGACGAGATCCATAGGAAAGAGGAGGAAGAGGAGCGCAAAGCTAAGGAGGCTCGTGCTGCGGAGAGGGAAAGGCTTCGTCAAGCGGCGTGGTGTTCCATGGAGGAAGAGGAAGAGAAGAAGAGGAAGGGCAAAGGACCTATGCTTTAGAATATGTAACCGGGAGATCGCGTATGAACGATGGATGATGTGTGTGAACTTAGTGTGATGTCGAACTATTAGTATGTAAAGCCCCTTAAGGGCATGAACACCATGTTTGAGATGCTTCTATTTGAGTATGTCATGAACTGCTATCCCTCATCTTTTATTTGCCTTGTGTAATGTTTGTCATATTAAAGTCTCAGAACAGGAAAATGTTTGGTCTGAACACAGTTTCAAGGCATAGCGCCTAGCAGAACGGCGCTACACAAGCATAGCGCCTGTCTGCTAGGCGCTATGCTAGCAGATTTCGTCTGCTCCAAAACTAACAGGAGCATACAGAGAGCAAACTGAGAGTTGGCTGGCGGGGAAAACTCTAAGTCAGAGTGTAGCGCCTGTCTGATAGGCGCTACACCTCAGAGCATAGCGCCTATCAGACAGGCGCTACACTCCTGAACTGCACTAGTTTCAAACAACATGTACTCAAACAACACTTGTTATACTAGTTTCAAACAACATATACTCAAACTGCACATATACTCAAATAATATCAACATAATCTCAAACAACATCAACAAATTGTCATACATCAACATAGTCTCAAACAACATCAACGTAGTGCCATACATGAACATAGTCTTAAACAACATCAACATAGTGCCATACATTAACCCATACATAGTCTCCAACCTAGTGCATCATCATCAACGTAGTGCCATACATGACCTACTTCCGTCCACGCGTCCTTGGGCCTCGGCCCCTCCTTGGAGGTATCTTCTTTGTCACCTCCTCTTCTTGCGACTCATCTTCATCATCATACTGTAGGCCTCTCGTCCTCCTAGTCGCTCTTGACCTCCGTGGCGGCTCGTCCTCGACAACATTGGCCTTTCCCTTGTTACGGAAGTCGTCCGGCGTCCAGCGATTGAACTGTTTCCTTGGCTTCAAATGGTATGCGGAACGAATCCGGTACTCCTCCTCAGTCTCATTCTTCATATGAGGCAGCTACATGTAAGATTGTATGGCTATGAGAAATGCATGGGAAACAGAAAGCACTAAATGCATGTAAGGTTGTCCCATACCTCATCTTCCGAACGAATCGCCGAAGTGGTGTCATCCTCAACATCATCCTGAAGATGGGCCGACGGATCAGTAGTCGACTTGGACCTAGAACCGGACGGGGTTGTGTACTCGGGATCGCGACAACCTAGCACGTTAGATAAGCGACGCATCTTTTGGGCCAAGCGCTGTAACAAATAACAACATAAGTCAAAACAAGAACATGCCTATCTTGAGGAAGTCTCGCATCCATACCTTAAGGAAGTCTCGTATCATGCCTTCTCCCCTTTTCCCCTTAGGGGCAGCAAAAAGAATCGCCTCGGCATCGTCGGCATATTTCTTTACCTCCGTTCTCTACAGAGTCAAGAACAAGAACATGTTAGGCAAGAAAGAGATGAGAGTGCAAGGAAAGTAATGCGAAGGCAACGATAACTTTACCGCAAAGTTGAGTGAGGAAGAAAGCGGGATGTCGGTCCCCTTCCTGACCTGCCGGTTGTACTGAGTGTAGGCAAGTTCATCGAACTGGACTGGCTCCTCCAATATTTCTTCCTCGTAGGACGGCGGGCAAATGGAGACACGGGTACTACCAAGAAACCAATGGATGTAGCTGTTAAATGCAACTGGGCAATGTGCTCTTCCACTATTCCATTCCGTTCGTCGAGCATTCTCCACACAAATGAGGAAATCCATGACGTGCCTCCTATGATGGTGATCCCAATTCTTGATCTTCCTCTGCCTCTTTCTGTCCAACCTGAACAACAACAAAGAACCATGTTAGTACCATCCAAAGCAATTGAGCACAAGTTCTCATGCTAACTAACCGATGAAGCTCCTTGTCGGTGTCCTTCCACACGGGAGGGTTGCACTGAAACAACCCGAACTGCCTCATCACCCGTTGTGGCATATGAAACTCAACCGCCCAATTGCAAATCAATGGGCAGCACATGAGCCAGAGAGATTGTTCCTCCAAGCACTTCGGGTTAATATCAAACCCGGGAGCAATACCAAACTCGTCCCCACAACCATAAGTCTCCCACTCCACCTGCAACATATCACAAGAACATGTTTGGTATCGATTTTGACTCGTGAAGTAAATATTATGGATAGTGATGTATAGATAAACATCTACCTGCTCGGGCGTAATCGCATCAAACTCGTTCGTGTACTTGAGGTACATGGCATCAACATCGCTTGTCATCTCCGATACCACGTCCCACTTGTAAGCCCAAGTCGGCTGGCGTAGAGGGTTTCTATTATACGCTGGCCAAGGATGGTGACCCACCTCTTTGGGACGACCAACTGGTAAGCGTTCCCAGCTCCATATCGAGAGAAGAACCATAGCACCACCTATTCCGGCATTTTCGCCTGCCCTACGACAGGCATCGTCCAACTGCAAGTGAACAAAAACGAGGTCAGTATAGCATATGTGTGGACTCGACATATACAAATGAATGTAGAGTGCACAGGTGATTACCTGCCGGTACAAGTAGGCAAGAGCCGCCGAACCCCAGCTGATATTGCTATCCCAGTTTGCTAGTGCCTTGAGCCACATCCACTGAGCGGTCCTACCTCCGCTGTCAGCAAACAGAGTCCTAGAAAGGACATACCACACGTACACACGAGCATGTGTCTCGATCACCTCAACCTCGGCGGGGTTCGGGCATTCCCTAAAGTTCTCCACGATCCACGCATATGTCGCGCCTGCTGGGACTCTATCTTTGCTCTTATCTTCAAGTTCTTCAGGAGCCATGCCAATAAGTAGATGCATCGCATTGCGCCACCCATCGGAATCTGTGCTCATACAGAGAGGCTCCCCCGCGATAGGAAGTCCCAAGATCATGGAAACATCCTGAAGAGTAGGAGTGATCTCGCCGGTCCGGAGGTGGAAAGTGTGCGTCTCCGGCCTCCACCGGTCGACAAGTGCGGTGATAGAAGCCGCGTTGAGGTTCGGCGTCGACCGGCTCACAAGCGTGATGAAAGGGAGGAGGCCTAGCCGCTTGATGTACTCGGTGTACCGCTCGTCGTACGGCATGTCATTCGAAGACGCGCTATGAGACCGAATCTTGAGGGGATGAAGCCTCTGCATACATACAAGATCGAACATTATGCTTTTTTCCAACACAATTGAATCAATAGAAAAATAAAAGCAAAGAAGTTCAACCATGGTTTTTATTACCATATGCTTCTCCGTCATCAAGTATGCCCGGTGTTGATGATCATAGTAATCCTCAAGTAGCCACACCATCCTACATATATATTCCAAACATCAATAAAATGTGTGTGGTATGTGGCCATTGTTTCAATTTACACAATAAACTACAAAGAATATGGGAGCATATTATTCACACATCCATACAAATCCATATAAAACCATCATACACAATGCAAATCAACAACACACTTCCATTCCCCATCAAATACAACTAATACATAACTTCCAAATAACCAAAAACATACACAAATAGGTCATATTATGAATCCAACTAGACCTAGGGTTTGAGGATAATGTGCAAGATTCATTGGATGAAAGAGAGGGAAAATGAGGGGATTACCTTGAGGGAGGGATGGGGAAGCAAATCCACGGTGAAATCCCTCAGATCTGTTGGATTTGAGGTGGGGATTTGAGAGAGGGGGAGAGAGGAACCACCGGCTATTCTTCTCTGTGTTCTTCCAGCGTCTGGAAGTGAATGGGGAGGGGGGCTGCGCCCGACAAGTTAAGTCTCAAAGTGTAGCGCCTGTCTGATAGGCGCTACACTTTAAAGCATAGCGCCTATCAGATAGGCGCTACACCTGAGGCATAGCGCCTGGGCGTTACTCGCCCCAAGCATAGCGCCTGGGCGTCACACGACGGGGTGGGGCCAGGGAGGGGCCAGGCGGTGCCACGCTGGCAGGGGCATAACGCCTAGCTGAAAGGCGCTACACTGTAGAGTGTAGCGTCTAGCTGTTAGGCGCTAAAAAAAGGGTTAATTCAGTGAAATTGTTTTCCAGATGGGCCATTTTGTAAAATCCTTTCAAATTTGGGTTATTTTTGTCCATTCTGCCAGGAATTGTCCTAGGGTTTCAACACGGGAGTGACTTTTTGTCCATTTTTTTCACATCGCGTGGGGGAGGTCGCTGCCCCTTCCCAAACCACCCGCACCCGCCAGATACCTATCGAAAAGATTACATGGGATGCTGGCATGTGGACCTAGACCATTTTCGTTGGGCAAGAATTGCCGCTGGTAAAAGAGGCGCGCGCCTGGGTGTGAAGGGCGAGTACATACGGCAAATCGGCACCTGAGGGTAAAAACGACTTACCGCAATAGACGGACCAAATGCGTTTTGGGGAGTCGATCGGACGGCCGAAAGTGGCAGGCGCTTGTGGTAACCTCATAGGAAAGCATCAATAACACCTTTAGATACACTTATATAGGAGTACAGAATTGGAAATAATTCCAATCTAATCCCGCGCAATCTATAACTACCAAATATATTTCTAACACTGACTTTTTTTATGCTTTTGTAGTCGACATGTCGGGTGGAATCTCTGAAAGTTTGTTAAAAGTGACAACAAGAATCTTGTTGAAAGTGACATCTAAAATTTGCTAAGAATGGGAATTCCGAATTTTATCGGAAGCTCGTACATATCTGAATTGTGACAACGGGCCTATCTTGTACAGTGTACTTGCTGTCCATACGAACACGTATTTTCTGCAAAAGAATCATAGGCCGTTTTGCTTGCTCCCGCTACACACCACACACATGCCGCTCCTCCACCTCTCGCTTCCGCCGCACCACCTTCTCGCCGGGCGGTGCAGGCAGCTTATCCCGCCGACGGCGATGCATCCTCCCTCCCGCCTCTCTGTAAGGTACGTCGTCCCCTCGCAGGCCTCTGGATCGACGATCCTCATCCTGAGTTCCACGCACGTATGCCACTTCTGACAGCAAGCGGCAACCTCGTTGATGCAGCGATTCTACCATGGCGCATGCGTCCCGGGCTTATCTGCACTGTCCTTACAATGTTTGAGATGCGTATTGTTTATTTTACAGCAACAACCTTTAGAGTATCAAACTGTACATTGCCTATCTCGTCTCCCTATAGGAACTAAAGTGGACTGGTCCATCTTTTTCCCTCCTCTCTCCTTATCCTCTCCTCTCTCAGATCCCTTCTCTTTATCCAACCGCACCACCGCCCTCCGCCGCTCCGCCGAGTCCCTCCCACGCCACCCTCCTCCTCTTTGACGGCTCGGTCAACCAGTCTCTACCATGCGCTCGTTCAGTACGCCCACATCGTTGGCCGTCTCGAGACCGACGACGACGAGGTGCTCAACATCACCGTTCCGGCGAGGGTGCCGTTCATGGCGGAGACGGCAGAGTGCGCCATGGGTGAGGGACGGTGGTGCGGTGTTCCTGCCGCTGCTACCGGTGGTCTGGAACTTGAATAATCAGTTCCTGCCGCTGCTACTGTTGTGGCAGATTTGTTGCATGATTGGTGGTCTGGAACTTGAATAATCCCTCCCCATTTATCTATACAGCCCATGAGAGTGCGCCACGAGTTCATGCTCTCTAAACAGCTCCCAATCCCCAATCCTGGTTCAATTCTTGGTATTAGTTAAACCAATTTGTCTATATGTCTTTGGTTCTTCGGTTCCTGTCTGCATAAATGGGAAATAGGAAATAATTTGTGAATTTCTGTTCATTTGCCTGTGAGATATTTGCTTTAGAATCGACTTGGCTTGATATTAAGTCCAGCAGTTTTTGTTTTGCAAAGCATCTAGATATGGATTTGATCTTCCATTTTCGATCTGCTCCCATTTGTTCATTCCTAAGGGTACTTTATGTAAAAGGGCAGGGACTTGCTGACATAAAAGGGATATAGACCAGGGTGTTGACTGCAATATGCAAAAGTGGTGGCACAAACTCGATGCACAGGTTAGACGTCGAAGATAAGCCCGGGACGTCCACCTATATGTAGAGTTGCATTTTTGCAACCTCGTTGGCTTGCCCCTTATTCTTCTACCTCAGGGCGGCGGCGGCGGTCCACGAGGCGTGCGCGCTACCCTTCCCGCCGGGACGCGCCTCCCACCACCGCGAGCTCGCCGCGGCCGTTGCCTCCGTCGAGCGCGCCTGCCGCCTCTGCGTGGACGTGAGTTCATCAACTCCTCCCCTCTCCTCTCTGGATTTGGCCGACCGTCTGAAGAACAAATCGATTGCCTTGACAGGTGAAGGCATCGCTGCTGTCAGATGACAGGGACAGGAGGAGGGTTGTCGAAAAGGACGACCAAACCCATGTGACCATTGCGGATTTCGGAGTTCAGGCCCTCATTAGCTTTGGTATAATTCACACACTTAGCTTCGGTAATCAGTATGATATGCACTTTGCACCTCTGTCTGATCTGATGCCACCTTAATTTTACCATGGTGCTACTGGAAGAGCTGCAGCAACAGTTTCCATCGATACCTCTAGTGGCCGAAGAGGACTCGGCGTTTCTGCGGTCGCCCGATGCCGATGCTGCAATTGTTGACTCGATCTCAAGCTTTGTCACGAGAAATGGTCCACCTTTGACTCATGATGATGTGTTGAGAGCCATTGACAGAGGTGGCAGGGAAGCTGTCTCCTTTGATTCAAACCCTGCTACTTACTGGGTAAGCTATAAAAGTTTGATTTACCATACATCCAGATCCATGAAAGTTCGTTCCAGACTTGACGATGTGTGGTTTTCTGTAGATACTTGACCCAATTGATGGCACTAAGGGTTTCTTGAGAGGAAACGATACACTGTATGTGGTATGTCTCTTTATATCCATTGTATGCACATTTCTGCAAGCACAAAAAGAATCTCATTGAACAGGCATGTCTGAATGCCAAGTCTGTTTCCTCTCTTGGTCATTCTGTTTTCTTTCTCACTTGCTTTGCTTCCAGTATGAAGCTTTTTTTTGGCTTGGTCACCTTAGGTGGGTTTGGCTCTTGTGGTGGATGGAAAGTTAGCAGTAGGAGTGATGGGATGTCCAAATTGGACCAACGCTGCCACCGAGAGCAACAAGGAAGACGAAAGCACCGCGGCCTGTTCTGGTGATGGCATCCTTATGGTGTCCCATGTAGGCTGCGGTACCTGGTCTAGGCCCCTGTCTCCTGGGATTGGCCAGTTCCCAACACCACTGGATGCTTGGAAGAGATGCTCTGTTGATCCCTGTTCAGTTGTGCACAAGGCACGCTTCTGCATCGTCGATAGCCACACTTGGGATATGATGCCATTATCTGCCCACTTCAGCTCGACGATGGATGAATCTGAACCGAGAGATGAGAATACGATTCTTCTCCAAAATTCTTGTGGTGGCAGGTTCGTTGTGTTTTCCGCTAACAATTCGCCAGTTGTACACAAGGCTTTTCACAGCCCCCATCATAATCCTTATTATTGCTGTTTTTTTTAGCTTGTCCAAGTATCTCATGGTAGCTTGTGGGAGAATGTCAGTTTTCATCCTCCTAGCACGTGCGGCAAAACTACTCAAGGTGACCTCTTGCTTGAATTACCCGTTGTACTGCATGACAAGTCAAACATCTTGTTGACTAAGCTTGCAAGGGTACTGATCTTTTAAATTTCGGCTGTTCATGTAGACTTGGGATCATGCTGTTGGGGTAATTTGTGTTGAGGAAGCCGGAGGTCAGGTATGCTTCGTTTTCTAATCCAAAGGATACAAGAAATGTCCATTTGTTCTTTAACATTATAACCATGCTGAGTCTGTAACTTGATTAAACTGACAGACCTGTGACTGGAGTGGGAAGCCGTTGGATTTTGCAGCCGACAGAACCGGGCGTAGAATCATCTATCCCACGGGTGGTGTTCTGTCGACAAATGGAGCTCTTCATGACAAGCTTGTGGAAATGGTCTCGGCAAATTACAAATAGGAATGTCGCATAGCTTCAGACACCAACACTGTTTTAGCCTCTTCTTTTTTTCGATCTTGGCAAAATTTTGCCCAGATGATCTGGCCAAGCAAACTTGGTCTGATTACTCTCAGTGCCATTACCAAGCACACACACATGAACAAGGCAGATGTTCTCTCTGAATTATCAGTCCCTACACTACTTCAGCAACTTTATTTAGAACCTTTTTCCTAGTACAGAATGTCTGAATTTTTTGGATAATCCTGAAGGCTGCATATGCATGGTCGTAGAACGTCCACACGAACCTGAAGGTAGCTTTGCGACAGGGAGAAATCTTGAACCGAATCTGACACAGCAGTGCAAGATGTTTGGCCACCAATTCGAACCGACCACCAGAAGGTTGCAGATTACCTTGCTCCATCACCGGATAACGACCTCTCTCTGGGTCTTCATGCAAAATCGGCATCTTCCTATCTATCATCACCCCAGCATAACCCATCAATGCAATACACGATGAATATATTATAAAATCTCATTTCATGATAGATTTGGTGATATTCATTCGAGGTACTGCAGATCTATCTATCGATACTATTAAATTGCAATCTGCATGATGATCAGTCCTGATACGGCATCCGCTCTAGCACACATAGAACAATCATTTTCCTCTATCCTACTCCGTTTCGACCTAGGAGTACGATCAGGACTGCCCTTATCTCGCCGCCCCACCCTTCACTTCCTCGCGTCCTTAGAGCAACTCTAACCGATCCTCTTTCAGCCTTTAGACGTTTTTTTTTTCCAGTGGCTAACGGCTGGGGAGGTACCAAACCAATTCCCAATCGGTCGAGAATTTTTTTAGTCTAGCCCCTTCGCGGCCACTAAATATCGCCAACCACGGTGTTGGACTATATTTCTACTCCTTCGCCTCGCTGCCCCGCCACCATATTCCGTTCACACAGGCGACCACCAGCCGCCTCCGCCACCCGCCAACAATCTAGCAATCCTAGAGACATTCTTGCCAACAATCAAGTTATTATCAATATAGAGCAACAACATGATAAAATCATCACCTGAGAACCTCTGAATAAATACACAATGGTCTGAGCTACACCTCTTGTAGCCTTGCTTCCCCATGACAAATTCAAACTTTATGAACCATTGTCTCGGTGCTTGTTTTAGACCATAGAAACTTTTCTTCAATTTGCACACATAGTCTTCTTTGCCTTTAATAAAAAAATCTGAGGCAGCTCCATGTAGATTTTTTTCCTCCAACTCTCTATAAAGGAAAGATGTCTTCACATCCATTTGCTCAACCTCTAAGTTAAGACTTGCATCCATGCCAAGGATCATTTGGATTGATGTAATCTTCACCACCGGAGAAAATATTTCATCAAAATTAATACCTTTTTTTGGCTGAATTCTTTTACAACTAGTCTGGCGTTATACCTTGGATGTGACGTGTGCTCTTCTTACTTGATTCTGTAGACTCACTTGTTCTTTAGAGCTTTTTTTGCCCTTGGGCAACTTTACTAGCTCATAAGTATGATTTTTATGCAAGGAATCCATCTCTTCTTGCATAGGCTTATTCCACTCCTTTTTGTTCCCATATTTTATTGCTTCTTGAAAGCACTCAGATTCTGAACCATCATACAATAACACCACATATTGGTCTGAGTCATACCTAGTGGAAGGAACACGGCCTCGGCTGGACCGTTTGAGTGGAGCAGCTTGTGGACTATCTGGTTCAGGTGCTTGCTAATCATGATCATGATCATCTTCTTAAGCTTCATACTCTTGTTGTTGGGGAGCACCCCCACCTGTAACACTATGTGCATCATCTTGCACATCTTCTGCATCATCATCTTCGGCCTCTTATTGAGCTGAATCTGCAAAAACTGGGTCAGAATCAGATCTATCTTGTTGCTGATTTCGAGGAGAAACATGTACCAAAACCTGCACCTTTGTGTTTACAATATCTGTTGGAGATATGCCCTAGAGGCAATAATAAAAACAGTTATTATTATATCTTTGTGTTTATGATAAATGTTTACATTCATGCTATAATAGTATTAACCAGAAACATTAATACTTGTGTGATTTGTAAACTAAATTAGAGTCCCTGGTAAAGCCTCTTTATAATACTAGCTTGTTGATTAATAGATGATCGTGGTTTCTCGATCATGAACATTGAGATGTTGTTAATAACAAGATCATATCATTAGGAGAATGGTATGATGGACATACTCCTATAGATAAGCGTAGCATAAAGATCAAGTCATTTTAATAGTTCGTTTGCTATAAGCTTTCTGATACATAGTAACCTAATTCCTTCGACCATGAGATCATGCTAATCACCGTCACCGGAAGGATGCTTTGATGACATCAAACACCACACCATAACTGGGTAGCTATAAAGTTGGCATTGAGTGTTCGGAAAGTATGGGTTGAGGCACATGAATCAAGAGTGGGATTTGTCCTTCCATATGACGGATAGATATACTCTGGGCCCTCTCGGTGGAATGTCATCCAATTGGCTTGCAAGCATGTGACTGCCTCACAAGGGATCACATATCACGGGAACGAGAAAAGAGTACTTATCGGTAACGAGGTTGAACTAGGTATGCAGAGATACCGACGATCAAAACCTCGGATAAGTAAACTATCGTGAGACAAAGGGAAATTGGTATCGTATGTAAATGGTTCATTCGATCGCAAAGTAACCGTAGAAATATGTGGGAGCCATATGAATTTCCAGATTCCTCTATTGGTTATTGATCGGAGAAGTGTCTCGATCATGTCCGCATAATTCACGAACCGAAGGGAGACACACTTAAGGATTCGATGTTGTTTAGTAGATATGGAATGTTGGTAGGGATACCGAATGTTATTCGGAGTCTCGGATGGGATCCGGGATATCACAAGGAGATCCGGAATGGTCCGAAGAATAAGATTCATATAAGGAAAGTCCTATTTCGGAGTTCGGGAAAGTTTCCGATGTTTTTATCGGAAAGGTTCTAGAAGGGTCTAGAAGGTTCACCGGTCCGGAAGGAGAATGGTCCATGAATGTGTCATGGGTATGTGGAATGATTGGATCATATCCAGGGTCACTTGGTGTTGGCATATGCAAGAGAGAAATAAAGCTCTAAATTGAAAGTCAAACAGGAAGTTTGAAAAGTCAAACTGGAACAATGGTTTCCCAGTGGGAGAAGAAACAAGTCCTTCTCTCAATCCAACTTGGGTTTGGATTTGGATTCAAACCCACCCCTCCCAAGGCTGCCCCCCTCTCATAAATAGAGGGGAGGGCTGCCCCAACACAAAACAAGTTCCATGCCCTCTCCACCCGAGCCCTCCGCCGCCGACCCGCCGCTGCCCTAGCCACCGCCGACACCTTCTCCTCCTCCCGGATTTCTAAACCCTAGATTTCCGGGAAACCCTAATCTACCATAACTCGCATCCGGCTTAGGCGAATCCCTGCGGGATCTTCCCTCTACTTCCGACACCACGCCGTCGTGCTGGCGGAATCGCGAGGAAGAACTACAACCTCCGCTGCCTGCTGGAACAAGGGAGAGGAAGGTCTTCATCGAGTACCGAACATGTGACCGACTGTGGAAGCGCTGCCGTAACGCAGCGCCGGAAGGATCGTCTACGCGATCTTGAGATCGGCAAGTGTACGACTACATCACCCATGAGAATCTTCTCTCTTTAATCGCTTTGGAATCTTCGAGGGTGAGTGCTTCTATCGACTCGTTGCTATAATCTAGTAGATAGATCTTGTCTTGTTTGTGTGCATGCGGTAGAAATTTTTTGTTTTCCATGCTACAAACCCCTACAGTGGTATCAGAGCCGTGTCTACATGTAGATATGTTGCACGAGTAGAACACAATGGTCATTGTGGGCGGTGGTGCTTTTATTATCAATTGCTTTTTGTGTACTTTGCATCTTGCGGTATGAGGGGATGAAGCGGCCCGGGATAACCTTACATGACATCGTTTATGAGACTTGCTCCACGCTTAACATGCAACTTGTATTGCATAAGTGGCTTTACGGGTGTCTATCTCTCCCATCATAGTATAGATTCAATTTACAACGGGCACTTGATAGTTCAAGTATCAACGTTGTGGTTCTTGTTTGTAAGTTAGAACGACACTTATTGAAAGCCCCAAACCACGTAAAATATGCAAAGAAAATTAAAGGCGTCTAACTTTGTTTTGCAGGGGTGTGCTGTGATGTGATATGGCCATGATTGTGATTATATATGATGTATGCAATGTTCCTTATTGTAAGTTGGCAACCGGCATGAGCCATATGGTTGTCCTTTAAATTCCGTTAAGACCTGCGTGTCTATTCAAAGTAGTTGTAATAGTTGAAGCTGGTGGAAGACAATCATGAAACGGCGCCATTGACCTTGACGCCATACTAGTGATGATGGAGATCATGTCCGTGCTTGAAGATGGAGATCGGAAGCACAAGAAGAAAGGCCATATCATATCACATATTATGAATTGCATGTGATGTTAATCCTTTATGCATCTTGTATTGCTTAGTTTGCGACGGTAGCATTATAAGATGATCCCTCAAGCACTATTTTTTTTCAAGTTTTAAAGTGTTCATCCTTAGTAAGCACCGTTGCTAAAGCTCGTTGTTTCGAAGCACCACGTGATGATCGGGTGTGTTAGATTCTGCAAGTGTATACAACGTGAGCAAGCCAGATTTGCTTATGCGGAAGCTAAGGTTTGATCTTGACGAGCCTAGCATGTACAAACATGGTCTCGGAACACGGATCACCTAAAGGTAAAGCATGAGTCATATAGTAGATATGATGAACATGTTGATTGTTTGCCATTGAAGCTACATCAACTCTCGTGATGATCGGTTTTAATGTGGTGGATTTGGTTCGTGTAATCACTAAAACAATGTGAGGGATATTGTTTTGAGTGGGAGTTCACCTAGATTAATTTAACTATTAATTAGAACTCAATTTTTCATAAACTTAGTCTAAACTATTGCAAATATGTTGTAGATCAATGGTGGCCCCTACCATCAATTTTAATGCGTTCCTAGAGAAAGAAAAGTTGAAAAACAATGGAAGCAACTTCGCGGATTGGTTCCGCAATTTGAGGATTGTCCTCAATGCTGGTAATTTGACCTAGGTGCTGGATGCACCGCTGGGTGACCCGCCTGCAGCTACTGCTACCGATGAAGTAAAGAATGTTTACCTCACTCGGAAGAATCAGTACTCCACAGTTCAGTGTGCTGTCTTGTATGGTTTGGAATCGGAGCTTCAGAAAAGGTTTGAGAACCATGACCCACATGATATTGTCCATGAACTCAAAATGATATTTGAGGCTCATGCGGCAGTTGAGAGTTATGAGGCTTCTAAAAAGTTCTTTAACTACAAGATGGAAGAGGGAAGCTCCGTCAGTGGGCACGTGCTTAAGATGTCTGGGCACGCAAATAAACTCCAAAGTTTGGGTATAGTGATTCCTAATTCTTTGGGGATTCATCGTGTCCTCCAATCACTGCCACCAAGTTACAAGAACTTTGTGATGAACTGCAATATGCAAAACATGGACAAGACGTTGCCGGAACTCTTCTCCATGTTGAAATCTGCAGAAGTGGAGATCAAGAAGAGAACCAAGTGTTGTTGGTCAATAAGACCACCAAATTCAAGAAGCAAGGCAAGTCTAAGAAAAAGGGAAAATTCAAGAAGGGCTGAAAGGATCGTATGGGCACCTAAAGGGGGGGGGGGGTGAATAGGTGCTACTTCAAATTTTACTCTTTTTCAAATTATGGTTTGACAAGAAAGGTAAATTCTCTAGAATATGCAACTATGGTGAATTTACCTATATGTCAATCAAGCACAAGCAAACACAACACTAAGCAATGACAAGTAAGTAAAGTGCGGTAAAGGATAGAAGTAACCAAAGGAGTGGACGCGGAGACACAAGGATTTGTTTCCCGTAGTTCCTTCCTTTTGAGGGGAAGTACGTCTACGTTTGGAGAGGGGGTGGTTTCAAACCACCAACACCACGAGAGGCCTCCCTTGTTCTCCGATGAACCTCACCCCAATGGGCTCGATTCACCTTCCACTATATCGGCAAACTTCGAGGTGGAAGCCGGCACCTTTACAACAAGTTCGGGGCACATATCCACAACTGAATTGGAGGCTCCCAAATACAAGCAAGCTGTCAAGACAAATCAAAGACAAGCTTGTAAGAACCAAATCAAAGTTAGGGTTTCCAATGAAACACTAGAGCTTGGGGGCCCTCAAGTGAATGAGGGGGAAATGAAGATCTCTCTTGGTGAAGATGTAAATCAAGGCCTCCTCCTTCGATTCTCCAAAGATCAATGACTTTGGATGGTTGGATGAAGAGATCTTGTAGATTTGGTGGCTCTAATGGGGTTGGTGTTCTTGAGCAGCTCGAGCAACTAGAGGAAGAAGATAAGGGTCCCTTTTTATAGGCAGCCCCCTCCACGAACCGTTTTCTGGCCGTTGTAGAAAGGTCAGACCGGAGACTCCGGTCTACATCGGAGACTCCGGCCAATCTCCGGACCAGCCTCCGGACCGCTCATCTGAATGACCCAGAACAATCCTGACCCAGCAACACCGGAGACTCCGGTCTTCCAACACCGGAGACTCTGGACTGAACAAGGTCCGGAGACTCCGGAGTATCCTCCGGTGCAGGCTCCGGACCCCTAATCATAATGTCCCAACCTAGATCCTAAAGACCCCACTGGAGACAAGTCCGGAAACTCCAGACCACACCGGAGACTCCGGTCTTGGCAGACCGGAGACTCCGGTCTGGATTTTCCAGAAATGTGTCAAATGAGTGTGGACTTTCCCAAGTGTGAGGGATCTTTTCACTTATCATAATATCAACTTGTGTACAGTGAAAAACTGTAAAATGATCTAATTGTTGTTACCGAACACCAAAAGTGACATGACAATAAATTCCCTTTCAATCTCCCCCTTTTTGGTGTTCGATGACAACAAGTGATTTGCATGGAAGAAACATATATATGTGACTCCCCCTGACTATGTGCAGCAAGATAATTAAGTAAATCATGTAAGGTAGATAGTATCAACGGTAGCACACATAAATCTCACATGAGTTACAATAGATGGTGCACACAAGCACATAGTCATAGTCACACACATGAACAGCAAATAACACACATAAAGTTCAAGTCGAATATGGAAAATAAAAGGCAAATAAAAGCAGATGGTCGCAAATCCAAAGTCCCAAGTCCATGCAAACCGATGAGAATGTCTTCTCCCCCTTTGGCATCGAAATGCCGAAAAAGGAAAAAAGACCTACACTAGCACCCCAACAGCTCAGTAGTCATCGTCATCCTCGGCATCCTCATCCTCCTCCTGGTCATCATCATCCTCTTCATAGGCATCATCATCGTCTTCAGGATCAGCAGGTCCTTTGCCGTGAGGGCGAGAAGAGGAAGTACCCTGGTACCCAAAACCGGAGGTGACATCAGCAAAAGTTTTCCAATCCACCAGACTATCCTGTTGGGCATTCCATGCCCCAAATGAGAGTGTGTGATCGGACTCTGTGGATTGCTGAGCCCCATGCTCATCATTGTATCCATCTTCACCTTCCTCATTATCCTCATCACCCTATTCCTTGATTTCCTTGAGGAGCTTCTCAATGCGACGGTTGCTTTGGTAGGATGCATGTTGTTGCTTACGGATGTCGACGTTCATGCAACAAAGGGTCCTCTCCCAAAAGCTAGCCTTCTTGACCCGCTCATGCACATAGTCTCGAGTCATAGTAGGCATAGGGGCATTGGAGGCATTCTTCCTCCAAACTCTAGGTGGAGAGGGAGCCCTCTCCGTCTCAATCTCCTCATCATCATCCCCATAGCAACGTCTCGGAGCAGGCCCCATACGCCCCTTCTGCTGCAGTGTGACCAGAGTGTGCTCAGTGAGGTGTGGTGGGATGCCGAATGGAGAATCATGCTCCTGGGAGTTGATGAGCCTCATAATCAAGGGTGCATATGGAGGAGACTTCTTGTAAAGAATGGCATGGAACATCTCCTTGAAAATAAAGTCCATCACATCAATAGGTGCAGCTGCTGCCTTAGGTCCAGCATTGAAGGTCCGGTGAGTATGGTACAGGAGGTCGACAAGCCCACCCCTAATCGCATCATCATTTCTAGCACTTGGTGCAATAGTGTGACGGAAAATCCTCAGCATAAGATTGTAGAGGGTCTTGAGTCCCTTGGAACCCCCACAACACCATCATCATACAGAGGTGCCAGCTTCAACTTGTTCTCATTCAAAGATGCTGAGTGCATGCGCAGCCCCACAGGAGTGGATACTCCATGAAAGGTCTCAAAGATGATGTTGGCAAAGTCATGAAATGTAGCCGTGCAGCGAGTGGTGCCAGACATCCACACCATGGTCCGGTCAAGATCAGACCCAAACACAACTGTGGCATAGAACTGCTGTACAAGGTGGATATTGTAGTCTTCACGCAGCTCCATCAAGTTGTATAGACCCAGCTTCTCACATATCCACAAGGCATCATTGAAGTAGGGGCTGAGGCGCATCTGCTCAACACTCATGAACTTCTAAGGGCAGATAGGTGATTTGGTGAGCACACCATACATATACTTCATGAACACAGCCTGTTCTTTCCTCCAGAAATGAGGGTCATCACTAGTGCGAGGAAGTGCATAGAAATCTGTCTTTCTCAGCTCTCGGTACTCATCTTTAGACATTTTGTCCAAGGTCTGAAGGTTGTCATATTTGGCCTTCTTGGCACGGTCCTCTCGTTCAGCCCTCTCCTGATCCCTCTTCATGTAAGCTGCATCACGTGCCTGCTGTTTCCGGTTGGACGGAGGCACGATAAACTGATCCTGAGCTTCATCATAGCGAGGATTTCCCCTTTGGGACTTAGCCTTGGTACGACGAGGACGACTAGAACCATCACCTGTGAACAGCAGTGAGGGAGATAGCATGGAGGTGAGTATATATGTCCCAATAATGCAGCACAAGAGCTTTGATGCATTTCTTGACTATTTTGATTCACCCAACACCGGAGTCTCCGCACCTTATACCGGAGTCTCCGGCTCAGACCGGAGTCTCCGGTCCTAGGGATCGGAGTCTCCGGCCTGGACCGGAGTCTCCGGACCTAAGTCCGGAATCTCCGGTCGGGAGGCTCGGGCATGAGATGGGAAGATGCTGGTGAGGGTGAATCTAGTAGATCGGGCAATGCAACAAGGCTAAAGTACTAGAGTGCACGCAAACAATTGATTCCAATGGACAAATCAGCAACAATCCTCAAAAACACATCTAGAGATGAACCCTAGGAGAAAAAAATAGAGGAGAGGTACCAGATCTGTCCATGGGATCAATTCCTCCGGTGGGAATGACCCAATGGAGGAGAGCGGAAGGTTGGACGGTGGCACGGCGGATCCTGGGGGCTTCTTGACCTCCGGGGAGGAGTTTTGGAAGAGGAGGCGATGGGTTTGGAGGTAGGGGACGGGGTGAAGAATGAGGAATTGCTGTACCAGTTCACCCCGTGCCCCTTCTTTAAGTGACAGAAACTGTCTGGGCCGGAGACTCCGGTCTACACTGGAGACTCCGGTCCTCCTTGATCAAAAGTTCCAGGAAAAGTATTTGGGGACATATATGAGAGATAGACAGTTTTTAAGATAGGGATAGGGTTTGGGTTGAGACATCAAACTGTGAAGAACCAACAAGAGCCATAGGAAATCACAAAAATATTCAGAAAAGCTCCAAGAGACTAGAATCAAGCAAATGATAAACATGAGTAAGTATCAACCTCTCGAATGAGAGAGGGCGGTGTCCTAGGCCACCATATTTGAGTATACTCGGCTTGGCACCACGAAGATATATCTTGGGTCCATTACCAAAACTCACCATTAAGCTCACATATCACTAAATGATATTAAGAGGAATGATTTTGATTGCTTTGGGCATAATGGGGGGAGGGATGGTCCAATCAATTAGGACCGCACTCCCCCTATATCCATGCCTACACCTAAACCAAATATGAGTTGAACCATAGGTGAGAATGCAAGAAAATCAAGTCAAGCTCCTTGAATCTACAACATTTAGTTCATTCCTCAAATAGCAAAACCTTGCTTCATCGAGTGGCTTCGTGAAGATATCGACAAGTTGATCTTTGGTTGACACATATGATAGATCAATATCACCTCGAGCAACATGATCTCTAATGAAGTGATGGCGAATATCAATATGCTTTGTCCTTGTGTGATCCACCGGGTTATAGGCAATCTTGATGGCACTTTCATTGTCACATAGAAGAGGCACTTTGTCACAATGGACACCATATTCCTTTAAAGTTTGCCTCATCCATAGCAATTGGGTGCAAGCACTAGCAGCTTTCACATACTCGGCTTCGGCGGTGGAGAGAGATATACAATTTTGCTTCTTGGAAGACCAACATACCAAGGACCTACCAAGGAATTGGCAAGCCCTGGATGTTGATTTTCTATCATCCTTGTCCCCCGCCCAATCTGAATCCGTGTATCCACAAAGAGCAAATGTTGAGCCTCGAGGATACCAAAGACCATAAAATGGGGTATGAACTAAATATCGAAAGATTCTCTTTACCGCCATTAAATGGCTTTCCTTAGGAGCCGCTTGATATCTTGCACACACACCTACACTCAACACAATATCGGGTCTAGATGCACAAAGGTAAAGCAAAGAACCAATCATGGACCGGTATACCTTTTGATCCACATCTTTACCATTTGGATTTTGTTCTAGATGAGTCTTTGTAGCCATGGGAGTAGGTGCTCCATTTAAATCTTGCATTTTGAATCTCTTGAGTATACTTGGCTTGATTGAAGAATGTCCCTCCTCTAACTTGCTTGATCTCAAAGCCAAGAAATACTCTCAACTCTCCCATCAAAGACATCCAGAACCTACTAGTCATAAGCTTTGAGAATTCATCATTAAAAGCTTTGTTAGATGAGCCAAAGATAATATCATTAACATATATTTGGCATACAAAAAGCTCCCCATTGACTTTCTTAGTAAAAAGAGTGGGATCGATTTCCCAACCTCAAATCCACGGTCAAACAATAACTCTCTAAGGTGCTCATACCACGTGCGTGGGGCTTGCTTGAGCCCATAGATCGCCTTATCAAGTTTGTAGACATGGTTTGGGAAGTTGGGGTCCTCAAATCCCGGGGGTTGCTTAACATATACCAATTAATTTAATGGGCCATAAAGAAATGCACTTTCTACATCCATTTGTTGTAACTTGAAGTTATGATGTGCCGCATAAGCAAGAAGGATACAGATGGACTCAAGGCGAGCCACGAGTGCATAAGTTTCTCCATAGTCAATGCCTTCAATTTGAGAAAACCCTTGTGCAACCAAGCTAGCCTTGTTTCTTACTATAATTCCATGCTCATCTTGCTTGTTCTTGAAAATCCACTTTGTTCCAATAACATTGCGGCAATCCCTTGGCTTCTCAACTAACTTCCATACTTTGTTTCTCTCAAAATTGTTGAGCTCTTTGTGCATAGCTTCTAACCAATCCGAATCTTCAAGAGCTTCCCACACTTTCTTAGGTTCAATCATGGAGATGTGTGCTTGATGTTCACTGAACCTCTTCAATTGTGCTCTTGTGGAAATGCCTTTCCTTAGGTCACCAACAACATTTTGGAGAGAGTGGTCTCTTAATTCCAACATTCTTTCCTTTCTAGCTTCACGACGAGCGTGGATCTCCGAGTTGTTTCTTGGAGGACCCTCTTCATCATTTTGATCCTCGTCTTGACCATCATCTTGACCTTGATCATCATTGGAATCATCCTCTTCATTGGGAAGCAAAGATTGACCTTGGTCTTGATCAAGTGCCCTTCTAGCATCAATTTGAGCTTGTCTCAAAGCAGTTTGTACGGATCTTCCTTGAGTAATTGACTTGGCACCACTTGACATCCTGGCGAATGAATCAAGCTCCCTTTGACTAGAGTTGTCACTTTGATCACCATGTTGAGGGTCCACATCTTGTCTTTGGCTTGTGTCAATGTCCTCATTGGTGGATGGAGCATGTTGATGTTGTGAAGATGAGGGATCCACTTGAGTGGAGCATAGTTCTTCTCGATCCGCCATAAGGGGTTCCTCAACGGGGCGAATATATCCCACACCCTTTCTTCCTATGGCATCCTGAGGCATTTCATCATCTGCATCACAAGCATCAACACGCCCCCCTTGGGGACCATCATATTCTTCGAAGGTCACACTACAAGATCTATGACGGCTCCGGAGAGCTTATCATAGATTCTATAAGTGTGATATTCGAGACCATAGCTAACAAAAATACCCTCTAATGCTTTGGACTCGAATTTAGACAAACGAACACCTTTTATGAGATAGAAACACTTACAACCGAACACCCGAAAGTAAGATATGTTGGGCTTGTTACCGGTAAGTATTTCATATGGAGTCTTGTTGATTTCTTTGCGGAGGTAGAGCCGGTTTGAAGCATGGCAAGCGGTGGAGATGGCTTTGGCCCAAAAGTTGTATGGAGATTTAAACTCCGCCAACATGGTCCTAGCCATCTCAATAAGAGTCCGGTTCTTCCTTTCGGCCACACCATTTTGTTGAGGGGTGTATGCAGCGGAATATTGATGTTTTATCCCCTCATCACTAAGAAAATCATTCAAGGTGTAGTTCTTGAACTCGGTGCCGTTGTCACTTCTTATGATCAACACGGGAAGATTGTATTATCGTTGGACCATGTTGATGAAGTCAATGAAGGTCTTTTGAGTCTCACTCTTCAACTTGAAGAAGTATACCCATGAGTATCTTCAAAAGTCATCAACGATCACCAAACAATATTTCTTCCCACCAAGACATGCATGAGATGGAGGACCAAATAGATCCACATGGAGGAGTTCCAAGATCTTGGTAGACTTGATTGCTTGTGAGGAGCGTCATGCATCTTCCCTAGAACACATGCCCTACAAACACGATCTTTGGCAAAGGAAACATTTTATTTTAGTCCAACAATATGGCCGTTCTTATGGAGACTTTGCAAAGTTCTCATATTGACATGGGCTAGTCGGCGATGCCATAGCCAACCCACGTCGGCCTTCCCGAATAAGCACATCGGACCTGTAGTGGCTTGCTCCGAAAAGTCCACCACATACAAGTCATGTTCGACGTACCCAACGAAAGCGACCTTGAGAGACTTGCTCCACAAGAGTACCACAATATCAACATCAATAAAGACGGTAAAGCCCATCTTTCCAAGAGCAAGGACTGAAAGTAAATTGTATCCAAGGGTCTCAACAAGCATGACGTTCACGAGTGTAATGTCGTGAGCAACCACAACCTTGCCGAAACCCATTACCTTAGACTTTGACTTGTCGACATATGTCACGGTGATTTGATCATCATTTGGCTTTAAGTCTTTAACAATAGACGAGCTTCCGGTCATGACTTGTGCAACCACTACCAAGCACCCACTATGAACCCCCGGAAGCATATGTCTACAAAAGATCAAGGTAAATTTTTAGGTACCCATTTTTCAATGGGTCCTCTTTTGTTAGCAACAAGGGTCCTGGGAACCCAAATAGACCAAGCAATATAACCATCATATGGGCCAACATATTGTGCATACACATCACCATAATAATCACGCATTAGAACATAGTGAGGGTTAGCACTTCCTGCAAAGTCATCATGAGACATAGTTTTACCACTTGTGGACTTACTATCCACAATGGCCTTGTTAGTCTCTCATGTGGTCTTGGCCTTCTTCTTGTTGTTGTTCTTCTTATTCTTAGTATTAGAGACAAAACCAATGCCTCCTTTATCACCACTAGGCCTTTGCTTGCTCAAAAGATCATCAATGGACTTGTTGCCTTGTGGAAATGTGGCCTTAGCAAGCTCCCCCTTCAACCTAGCATTCTCTTCAAGAATAGTTATACTACTAGATGGAATGAAGTTACTAGGTGAAGGAATATTGGCCAGTTGAGTTTGAAGCGTTTCATGGGAATTTGTGAGTGACAAGAGTTCACTCTCCAAGGCCTTGTGGGCCTTGTTAAGCAAACTAAAGTCCTCGTCAAGTTTTTCATGAACCACACCAAACTCAATCTTGTCCTTTTTAGCCCTTTTGTATTTAGCAATAGCATGATCACGCTCTTTGATGAGTTTGTTAACAATAGTGTCATTGGCCTCATCAAACCCTTCAAGTTTTAATTCAAGTGACAACCTAGTTTCTTGTTCTTCTTCTAGAGCATTGTTTAAAGCCTCTAGCTCAATCATGTGTTCATGCCCACGTTTACATCTTACATCTAGAAGCTCTTGTGTATGGGAAAGTTGATCTAAGATGTTTCCAAAATGTATATTAGCATCTCCTTGTAGGTTAGTCATAAACTCATCAAAGGCAATTAATTCCTTTTTAACATCAAGAGACATCTCATCATCAATTTCATCATTGTCTAAGTGAGTAGAGTGAGATGATGAGGATACCTCTATTCCTCTTGCCATAAGGCAAGTGACGTTCTTGATGGGAGAGTTCTCATTTGGAGAATTGAAGAGTGAGAATGTCGGAGTGGAAGTAGTGGCTAGAGCTGCCATACCATTAGAAGTTTCATCTTCCTCATCTTCATCATCTTCATTGTCGGAGGAGTATTCTTCATGAGTGATCAAGACAATTTCTCCCGACTTTTTGTTGATGGTATTCTTCTTGATGAAGGGTTTCTTGTAAGGTGCTTTGAGAGTCTTTTTCAACATAAGTTGACCCCCATGATCTTCTCTCTTCTCATAGGGACAACTTGCCACAAAGTGATAGCGGTCACCACAATTGAAGCAAGTTCTCAATCTAGTAGTATTTTCTCTTTTCCCATTTGAGTTGCTTCTTCGTTGCATTTCCATCTTGGCCTTGGCGGGGTTCTTCCAAAAGTTCTTTGCATAGAAGGCCATGTATTGACTATGAGAAATCTTGACCTCATCGGGATGGTCCATGGACAGTCCTTCATCACTATCATCTTCATCCCCATGATCCACAACTTTGGCCTTCAAAGCAACATTGACAACATTGCTCATACCAAGGGCACGAGCCCGGGCATCTTTGGCATTCTTGGCGGTAACCTTGAAAGAAGCCATCTCTTGCATAACTTCATTGGAGGTCATGAGATGGTAGTTGTGTCTTCCTTGTAAGCTCTTCAAGTCCGTGGGATCAAAGGGCATGAGTGCACTCATATATTTCCTTTTTATCCATGCATCATCCACATGAGAGGCACCCACATTTCTAAAAGCGGTGGCGGTGGTCTTTAGCCTTCGGTACATGTCTTCATGATCTTCTCCTTCCATCATGTAGAAGCCTTCGGCTTCATTGCTTAGTGCATCATACCGATTCCTCCTCATACTCTCATTTCCAACAAACAATACCGTGAGGGCATCCCAAGCTTCTTTGGCAATGCTAAAGTGCTCAATGTGTGGGTAATTCTTTGTACCCAATCCTTGTTGAATCATGTGCAAGGCAGTGGCATTGAGTTGATTGTTTACAATCTCTCTTCTAGTCAAGTTGGTTGGATCCCCAATAAAGAGTCCATGCTCGATGATGTTCCATAGTTCAATGCAAGAGCTGCGCACATGAGTTCTCATTAGTGATTGCCATTGAGCAAAAGTAGCAGACTCTTCAAGCTTAGGTGGGTCACCTCTATTTTACACATGAGGGTGAGGGATGGGAGGATCGGGAGAGTACCAAGAATCACGGTGCTCACCCTTCCCCCCATCAAGTTGTGTGGAGGAATTAGCGTTGTCTTGTTTACCCCCCACCATCATACCCTCGGGGGATACCGACGTATTCCCTTTAGGTAAAACGGATGGTGGAACCTCTTGAGGAGATGGGGGTGATGAGCCTTCTTTGTCTTCAAGAATTTTCTCAAGCATCTTCTTGACTTCGTTGACCAAGGAAGAGCTCAATCTTGTTTCCAAGTTTTTGAGATCTTCCATGGTCACTGTGGTCGGCTCACCACCACCATCACCTTCGTGGCTACCCATACTCTCTTAGGCGGTAAAGCCCAAATAAAGAGCTGAGGCTCTGATACCAATTGAAAGGATCGTATGGGCACCTAGAGGGGGGGGGGTGAATAGGTGATACTTCAAATTTAATCTTTTTCAAATTAGGGTTCGACAAGAAAGGTAAATTCTCTAGAATATGCAACTATGGTGAATTTACCTATATGTCAACCAAGCACAAGCTAACACAACACTAAGCAATAACAAGTAAGTAAAGTGCGGTAAAGGATAGAAGTAACCAAAGGAGTGGACGCGGAGACACAAGGATTTGTTTCCCTTAGTTCCTTCCTTTTGAGGGGAAGTACGTCTATGTTTGGAGAGGGGGTGGTTTCAAACCACCAACGCCACGAGAGGCCTCCCTTGTTCTCCGATGAATCTCACCCCAATGGGCTCGATCCACCTTCCACTATATCGGCAACCTTCGAGGTGGAAGACGACACCTTTACAACAAGTTCGGGGCACACATCCACAACTTAACTGGAGGCTCCCAAATGCAAGCAAGCTGTCAAGACAAATCAAAGACAAGCTTGTAAGAACCAAATCAAAGTTAGGGTTTCCAATGAAACACTAGAGCTTGGGGGCCCTCAAGTGAATGAGGGGGAAATGAAGATCTCTCTTGGTGAAGATGTAGATCAAGGCCTCCTCCTTCGATTCTCCAAAGATCAATGACTTTGGATGGTTGGATGAAGAGATCTTGTAGATTTGGTGGCTCTAATAGGGTTGGTGTTCTTGAGCAGATCGAGCAACTGGAGGAAGAAGATAAGGGTCCCTTTTTATAGGCAGCCCCTTCCACGAACCGTTTTCTGACCGTTGTAGAAAGGTCAGACCGGAGACTCCGGTCTACACCGGAGACTCCGGCCAATCTCCGGACCAGCCTCCGGACCGCTCATCTGAATGACCCAGAACAATCCCGACCCAGCAACACCGGAGACTCCGGTCTTCCAACACCGGAGACTCCAGACTGAACAAGGTCCGGAGACTCCGGAGTATCCTCCGATGCAGGCTCCGGACTCCTAGTCAGAATGTCCCTGCCTAGATCCTGAAGACCCCACCGGAGACAAGTCCGAAAACTCCGGACCACACCGGAGACTCCGGTCTTGGCAGACCGGAGACTCCGGTCTGGAGTTTCCAGAAATGTGTCAAATGAGTGTGGACTTTTCCCAAGTGTGAGGGCTCTTTTCACTTATCATAATATCAACCCGTGGACAGTGAAAAACTGTAAAATGATCTACTTGTTGTTACCGAACACCAAAAGTTATATGACAATAAATGCCCTTTCAAGGGCGGTAAGAAAGTTACCGTGCCGACGAAGAAGACCAAGGCTGGGCCTAATCCTGATACTGAGTGCTTTTACTGCAAGGGAGAAGGTCACGGGAAGCGGAATTGCCCAAAGTACTTGGCGGATTTGAAGAACGGCAACATCAAGAAGAAAGGTATATCCGATATACATGTTATTGATGTGTATCTCACTAGTACTCGTAGTAGTGCCTGGGTATTTGATACTAGTTCGGTTGCTCATATTTGTAACTCGAAACAGGTGCTGCAGAATAAACGGAAGCTAGCGAAGAACGAGGTGACGATGCGCATTGGAAATGGATCAAAGGTTGATGTGATCGCGGTCGACACGCTACCTCTTCATCTACCATCGTAATTAGTTTTATACTTAAATAATTGTTATTTGGTGCCTGTGTTGAGCATGAACATTATATCTGGATCATGCTTATTGTGAGACGATTACTTGTTTAAGTCCGAGAATAATGGTTGTTCGATTTATATGAGTAGTATGTTTTATGCACATGCACCTTTGATAGATGGTCTATTCTTATTGAATCTTGATTGTGGAAATACACACATTAATAACATTGAAGCTAAACGTTTGAAATTGAGCGATAACTCGACCTATATGTGGCACTGTCGTCTTGGCCATATTGGAGTGAAGCGTATGAAGAAACTCCATTCCGATGGACTTCTTGAATCACTTGATTTCGAATCACTTGAAAGATGCGAAGCATGTCTGATGGGTAAAATGACTAAGACCCCATTTTCTGGTATGATGGAGCGAGCTACGGACTTATTGGAAATCATACATACCGATGTATGTGGTCCAATGAGTGTAGCATCGCGCGGTGGTTATCCTTATGTTCTTACCTTCACGGATGACTTGAGTAGATATGGGTATATCTATTTCATGAAAGATAAGTCCGAAACTTTCGAGAAGTTTAAGGAATTTCAAAGTGAGGTAGAGAATCAACGTAACAAGAAGATTAAATTTTTACGGTCTGATCATGGAGGCGAATATCTAAGTTACGAGTTTGGCGAGCATTTGAAGAGATGCGGAATACTTCCACAATTGACACCGCCGGGAACACCACAACGTAAAGGTGTGTCCGAATGTCGTAATCAAACTCTCTTAGATATGGTTCGTTCTATGATGTCACTTACAGATTTACCGCTATTGTTTTGGGGTTATGCATTAGAAACAGCCGCATTCACTTTAAATA
Source organism: Avena sativa (assembly GCA_916181665.1). NCBI lineage: Eukaryota > Viridiplantae > Streptophyta > Magnoliopsida > Poales > Poaceae > Avena > Avena sativa. Next base: position 129,412,783 of record OV702283.1, on the reverse strand, counting down.
GGGCACCATCTAAATCCGTTAACGACACCGTATGAATTATGGTTTGGAAAGAAACCTAAATTGTCGTTCCTTAGAGTTTGGGGTTGCGAAGCTTATGTAAAGAAGTTACAGCCGGACAAGCTTGAACCCAAAGCGAAAAATGCGTCTTCATAGGATACCCGAAGGAAACTATTGGGTATACCTTCTATCATAGATCCGAGGACAAATCTTCGTTTCCAAGAATGGATCCTTTATAGAGAAGGAATTCTCTCGAAAGAAGTAACTGGAAGGAAAGTAGAACTCGACGAGGTTATTGAACCTTCTCTCAAACTTGCGAGTAGCGCAACACCGCAAGTAGTTCCTGTGGCGCCTACGCTAATAAGAGAGGAAGCTAATGATGTTGATCATGAAACTTCGATTGAAGTAACTACGGAACCTCGCAGGTCAACGAGAACTCGTACCGCTCCTGATTGGTATGATCCCGTTATGAGTGTCATGTTGGTGGATAACACCGATGACCCTGCGACATATGAGGAAGCGATGATGAGCCCAGATTCCAATAAATGGCAAGAAGCCATGAAATCCGAGATTGGATCCATATACGAAAACCAAGTATGGACTTTGGTGGACTTACCGGATGGCCAGAAGGCTGTCGAGAACAAATGGATTTTCAAGAAGAAAACAGATGCTGATGGTAATGTTACTGTCTATAAAGCTCGACTTGTCGCAAAAGGGTTTCGACAAATTCAAGGAGTTGACTACGATGAGACTTTCTCACCATTAGCGAAGCTAAAGTCTGTGAGGATTATGTTAGCAATCGCTGCTTATTATGATTATGAGATATGGCAAATGGATGTCAAAACGGCATTCCTCAATAGAGACATTGATGAAGAGTTGTATATGATGCAACCCAAAGGTTTTGTCGATCCTAAAGATGCTAACAAGGTATGCAAACTTCAACGGTCCATATATGGATTGAAGCAAGCATCCCGTAGTTGGAATCAACGTTTTGATAAGGTAATCAAAAGCTTTTGTTTTATACAAACTTATGGAGAAGCTTGTATTTACAAGAAAGTGAGTGGGAGCTCTGTAACATTCTTAATACTATATGTAGATGACATATTGTTGATTGGGAATGATGTAGACCTTCTTAATAGTGTCAAGGATTATTTGAATAATAGTTTTTCGATGAAAGATCTTGGCGAAGCAGCTTACATATTAGGCATAAAGATTTATAGAGATAGATCGAGACACCTAATATCATTGTCACAGAGTACATATTTGATCAAAGTTCTAAAGAGGTTTGGAATGGAAGATAGCAAGAAAGGGTTCTTGCCCATGTTGCCCAATACGACCTTGAGTAAAACTCAAAGTCCAGCAACGGCAGAAGATAGAGAAAGGATGAGTAAGACTCCCTATGCCTCAGCCATAGGATCTCTAATGTATGCCATGCTATGTACTAGACCCGACATTGCATATGCTATTAGTTTAACTAGCAGATATCAAAGTGATCCAGGAGTGGATCATTGGACAGCGGTTAAAAACATCCTTAAGTACTTGAGAAGAACTAAGGATATGGTTCTTTCTTATGGAGGTGATGAACAACTCGTTGTTAATGGTTACACCGATGCTAGTTGGAACACCGATCCGGATGATTCTAAATCTCAATCTGGATACGTATTTACTTTGAATGGTGCAGCAGTTAGCTGGAGGAGTGCAAAGCAAAGTGTTATGGCGAGATCTTCAACTGAATCGGAATACATAGCTGCTTCAGAGGCTTCACAAGAGGCGATATGGATGAAGGAGCTAATTATAGAGCTCGGTGTGGTTCCAAGTGCGCTGGACCCAATGTCTATCTACTGTGATAACATGGGCGCCATAGCCAATGCACAAGAACCAAGGTCACAGAAGAAGCTGAAGCACATCAAGCTACATTTTCATGCTATTCAAGAGCATGTCCAAGATGGTGACATAAAGATTTGCAAAGTACACACAGATCTGAATGCGGCGGATCCGTTGACTAAACCTCTCTCGAGGGCAAAACATGACCAACACCAAACCGCCATGGGTGTTCGGTATATTACCATGTAATCTAGAATAGTTGACTCTAGTGCAAGTGGGAGACTGTTGGAGATATGCCCTAGAGGCAATAATAAAAACAGTTATTATTATATCTTTGTGTTTATGATAAATGTTTACATTCATGCTATAATAGTATTAACCAGAAACATTAATACTTGTGTGATTTGTAAACTAAATTAGAGTCCCTGGTAAAGCCTCTTTATAATACTAGCTTGTTGATTAATAGATGATCGTGGTTTCTCGATCATGAACATTGAGATGTTAATAACAAGATCATATCATTAGGAGAATGGTATTATGGACATACTCCTATAGATAAGCGTAGCATAAAGATCAAGTCATTTTAATAGTTCGTTTGCTATAAGCTTTCTGATACATAGTAACCTAATTCCTTTGACCATGAGATCATGCTAATCACCATCACCGGAAGGATGCTTTGATGACATCAAACACCACACCGTAAATGGGTGGCTATAAAGGTGGAATTGAGTGTTCAGAAAGTGTGGGTTGAGGCACATGAATCAGGAGTGGGATTTGTCCATCCATATGACGGATAGATATACTCTGGGCCCTCTCGGTGGAATGTCATCCAATTGGCTTGCAAGCATATGACTGCCTCACAAGGGATCACATATCATGGGAACGAGAAAAGAGTACTTATCGGTAACGAGGTTGAACTAGGTATGCAGAGATACCGACGATCAAAACCTCGGATAAGTAAACTATCGTGATACAAAGGGAAATTGGTATCGTATGTAAGTGGTTCATTCGATCGCAAAGTAACCATAGAAATATGTGGGAGCCATATGAATTTCCAGATTCCTCTATTGGTTATTGATCGGAGAAGTGTCTCGATTATGTCCGCATAATTCACGAACCGAAGGGAGACACACTTAAGGATTCGATGTTGTTTAGTAGATATGGAATGTTGGTAGGGATACCGAATGTTATTCGTAGTCTCGGATGGTATCCGGGATATCACGAGGAGATCTAGAATGGTCCGGAGAATAAGATTCATATAAGGAAAGTCCTATTTCGGAGTTCGGGAAAGTTTCCGATGTTTTCATCGGAAAGGTTCTAGAAGGGTCTAGAAGGTTCACCGGTCCGGAAGGAGAATGGTCCATGAATGTGTCATGGGTATGTGGAATGATTGGATCAATCCAAGGTCACTTGGTGTTGGCATATGCAAGAGAGAAATAAAGCTCTAAATTGAAAGTCAAACGGAAAGTTTGAAAAGTCAAACTGGAACAATGGTTTCCGAGTGGGAGAAGAAACAAGTCCTTCTCTCAATCCAACTTGGGTTTGGGTTTGGATTCAAACCCACCCCTCCCAAGGCTGCCCCCTCTCATAAATAGAGGGGAGGGCTGCCCCAACACAACACAAGTTCCAAGCCCTCTCCACCCAAGCCCGCCGCCGCCGACCCGCCGCCGCGCCGCCTCACCGCGCCGCCGCCGCCTCGCGCTGCCGCCGGTCCGTCGCCGCCGCCCTAGCCGCCGCCGACACCTTCTCCTCCTCCCGGATTTCTAAACCCTAGATTTCCGGGAAACCCTAATCCACCATAACTCGCATCCGGATTAGGCGAAGCCCTGCGGGATCTTCCCTCTACTTCCGACACCACACCGTCGTGCTGCCGGAATCGTGAGGAAGAACTACAACCTCCGCTGCCTGCTGGAACAAGGGAGAGGAAGGTCTTCATCGAGTACCGAACGTGTGACCGACTGCAGAAGCGCTGCCGGAATGCAGCGCCGGAAGGATCGTCTACGCGATCTTGAGATCGACAAGTGTACGAATACATCACCCACGAGAATCTGCTCTCGTTAACCGCTTTGGAATCTTCGAGGGTGAGTGCTTCTATCGACTCGTTGCTACAATCTAGTAGATGTATCTTGGCTTGTTTGTGTGCATGCGGTAGAATTTTTTTGTTTTCCATGCTACGAACCCCTAGAATATCCTCAATTTTTTGGTATTCAACAAAACATCACGACTTCTCACAACCTTTCTTGCTATTAGATCATACAAGTTATAGCCGAACTGATCACCTTCATAGCCAAGAAATATGTGCTGTCGTGTCTTTGAATCAAACTTTGACCTTTTATCTTGAGGGATATGAACAAAGGCCTTACACCCAAAAAACTTCAGGTGCTTAGACGAGACATCCTTGTCATAAAAGACCATGTTTGGAACATCTCCCTGCAATGGATAACTTGGTGAGAGATTAATACGATAATCTGCAGTCGACAAAGTCTCACCCCAATAATGTTTAGGTAGATTTGCACTTGATAGCAAGTATCTAACTCTCTCAACAATTCTCTTGTTCATCCTCTCAGCATGACCATTCAACTATGGTGTCTTCAGAGGAGTAAATTGGTGCCTAATTCCCTACTCCTTCCAATAGGCATCAAATGGGCCAATATACTCTTCTCCATTATCAGTGTAAATGCACTTATCTTCTTCTTAGTTTCTCTCTCAACTGAGACTTAGAATCGCTTGAATATACTTAGTACTTGATATTTGTTTTTCAAAACATAGATCCAAACCTTCCTGAAAAAGTCATCAATAAATGTGACAAAGTACTTTGCTCCACCCATTGACCTCACCGACATTTTGCAAACATCGGAATGTATCAAGTCCAGCACCTCGGGATTTTTGTGAGGAGGTTGACTCTTGAACGCAACTCTGTGTTGCTTCCCCAACTATCTGAACATTTCTTGATGTGAACACCTTTCAACAGATTTTTTTCACTAGAACCTCCATCCCCTTCTCACTCATGTGCCCAAGTCTCTTGTGCCATAAGGCACACGCATCCTCCTTGTACAATGCATTTACACAATCAGCAGAAAGCTTAGCATGAGCATGATACAAAACTGAAACCTTGTTACCTTTTGCAACAATCAGGTTCCCTTTGGTGAGCTTATATTGTGTATTTCCAAATTTTCTCAGGTACCCATCTCTATCAAGAAATCCAACCGAGATAATGTTGAGCCGAAGGGCCTCAACATGCCTCACCGACTTGAGGACTAGTGTCGTACTATTTCCAGTCTCCAAGTGCATATCTCCTCTTCCAATGATTTTTGCTCTTCCATTATTTCTCATCTTCCCAACACCAAAATCACCTGTTGTGTAGTTGGTGAAAATCTCTCTACGAGATGTAGCATGTATGGTAGCACCGCTGTCCGGAATCAAAGTCATCTCATCAATATCTGCAAGGCTGATGGTATCATCAGAAACTACATTGATCCTCTCCTCAATGGTGGAAACACTGCTGCCATCATGTTCTTCATGCATGAGAAACATAATCTCCTCTACCACAGAAATCCAGCCTCCCTCACTGTCACTATTACTGTCGGTTTGTCTTTGAACTTTCTTCTTTTTCTTTTTTTCTTTCTTCCATTGTTCACAATGCCACTTGATGTGTCCCTTCTCATGGTAGTGATGGCATATAAGACCAGCATACTTGTCTTTGCCTCTTGATTTGCTTCTACTTGTTTCTCCTCCCTTACTCGGACCTTTTGTCTTGCTTCTCCCCCGTGACTCGATCACTAACATTTTAGAATGTGAGGAAGAACTGTCCTTATCAACAATTTTTCCGAACTCTTCATTTAGTACCTTGCTCTTCACAAGGTTCCAAGTGACTACTCCAATAGGTGCTGAATTGCACACGGTGACCTTAAAGGTCTCCCAGTGTTCGGTAATGAGACAAGTAGCAGCAAGGCTCTCACTTCATCTTCAAATATGATTCCCATTAAATATAGCTGATTTATAATGCCCTGAAATTCATTCACATGATGTGCAATTGGAGTGTCCTCCTTGTACATCAAACACATCAATTTCTTGATCCAGAACATCTTGTTAGTACCTTCTTTGAAGGCATATGACTCCTCCAATTTCTGTCACAAGGTACGTGCATGTGACTCATCAATGATATGGTTCAAAACATTATCATCCACCCATTGTCGGATGAACCCACAAGCTTGAAGATGAAGTACCTCCCAATAATCTTCTTGCTTATCACTGGGCATCTCAGTGGAGAACACCTGTTTCTAGTAATCCTTCACATATAACAAGTTCTTTATCTTGCTCTTCCAAGCTTGACAATTTTTACCATTTAAAGAAATCATTCTGTTGGTATTCACTTCCATCCTTCACCACAAGCAAATGCACTCAGCCCAAAAAAAATCTTGCTCTGAAACTGAATACAAACTGAACCTCAGCTCTGATACCACTTTGTTGGGGGAAGATACACAACATCCACTGCTTGCGGTGAATCCTGAGGATAGTTTCAATCAACAGAAATAAAACAACGATCACATGCACGGGTGACACAAGGATTTATGTGGAAAAACCTTCTCAAGGTGAGAAGGAAAAAACCACGGGTATAGAACAACCGGTCCACACGAGCTTCACTATGAGCAACCTAGGTACAGAGTCCTCTCTAGAACATCTAGAGATATACAATATACTCAACATGTTGCCAACCAGCAACAACAACCATTTGAGAGAAAGATTACAGCAAAGCAGAGTATCTCGATTTCTATCATCTTTGGTAATCAGCAAACTGCTCTTAAACTATAGATCAAATCAGCACCAAACTTGGTAGACAAGCTGACATACGAGTACACAACATATATTGCCAAATTTCAGGTCAATCGGACACCGTTTTCCTGCCCAAACTGTTCTTCTACCAAAACTGCTCTGTGCTAAAACTGCAGCAGTCCAAACTAACTAAACAACTTACAAATCTAATGCTACACTGATTCAAATCTCAAACCAGCTAACCAGATCGAAGTAATCAAAGCAGGGAACAAGCTCACCAAGTTTGGAGTTAATCCAAGCACGTTTAAGCCTCCAAACATTAGCTTGAAGACAGACCGGTCAGATCTTAGAAATCTAGACAGAAATCACTTCTCCTTTTTCTCTTCTCACTAGGTCGTGTTGTTTTTGTGTGTTCTCTCACCCTCTCTCAACAGCCACCACGTTGGCTTGCTTCTCTCACTTGCTCAATCTTTAGAGTTTTCTTTTCTACTCCTCTCCTAGGAAGCACCTCAGCCGTTGGATACGAACCCCGGTCAACGGTTGAAACATGTTAAACTTTCACGGGCTGATATTAGGCTACCAACACATCTCCATGTGGAGGGACATGACCCAACAAAACATGCTTTGCCAAGAGTGTAGCCTACTTTTTATATATGTCTTAAGCTAAGCACCAAACGAGGTCAATGAGTACTTTCCTACCAACGGTAACGTGTGATCATATTGAAATGCTAAGAATTATGGTGCCAAGTCTCACTACCTAGATGATCAGGGTAAGGCAACAATGTGAATATTGCACAAACACTTATGTTCACGCTGAACCACCAAAACCATGATCTCTACTTTATTTTGATATGATATCAATAGCATTTCCAACATTCAGAGAGTTTACTCAGTCCATAACTCAAACAGTCTTTGTCAGGACTAAGTGCAAAGCTCTCAAAGACTGGCCCCTCTCCTTAAGTTTGTATCGCTATGATAAATCTGGATCCAGTATTCTAAGTTGTTTGATCTTTTATACTAATAAACACGACCTTCTTTCTATTCATCTCCATTGTTTTTTATTCCGATCAAATTAACTATGATCTAAACAATTGTACTCGATATGGTGACCTGCCGCCACAGCTCTGGCTGCATTCTTTCGGAGATTTTCGCCAAAACCTTAGCGATCTGTGACTCATCTTGCTGATGCTGCTTGATTTTTATGGACTTCAACTTCTCGGACCAGAAATCATAAGGTGTTGTGCTACGCCTTTTTGAAGGTTGTTGGCTTCTATTCCTCCTCTTCTTGGCCGGAGGACCTAAAAACTGTGTTTCATGCACAAAGCTCAGTGTATGTCAGACTGGTTAAGAGACAAACCAAAAATAAATTCCCTGAAAGTGACATGAGTGTTAATCACGTAAATATAGTACCGTGCAGTGGTGCAACCCAAGATTCTCCAAGTCAGGTGTGTTCGGGAGTATGCCTGTCAGCGCCTGGGACTCCACTCCGATATCACATCTTTCCAAGATCAAGATCTTCAAGCAATGGAGAACTGGGAATTCTTCCTCTATCAATGCCTAAAACATGCGGACATAATGTATTGATAATTTCATATAAAATGGCGAGAGATAAAAACAAGAGCAAATTCCTCTTTTTACCCTCCGGTTTGATATTTTTGACAAGATTTACCCCCATTTAACAAAAAATCTCACCGTTTACCCCATTTAGTAAAACTTGTGCCACTTTTTATACCCTACTAAACATAATATCTGTTTTGTTAAGTGGGATGTGGTCATCAATGTACCTAACCACATTTTACGTATTATTCTGGATTAGTTTTCTGACAGATCATCCTGCGGCCCTTCTTATTACTCAACGCTGCTACACCACCGCCAAGTGCACCGCACTTAGCGATTGCCTGGCATGTGTACATGCCTCTAATGCTCTCGTCTTTGAGCATTCTGTAGTTGCTCCTACATTCACTTTGATCTGCCTTCAGCCTGTTTCCGTAGATCTGGTGGTAATGTCGTGTTTCGAAAGGCTTCATCGGCGAACTCTCATGTCCGATTCATGCCTGGAGATTGCTGGAAAGAATGGAATTTGGTCGCGCGCAACCATTATTTTTCTGACCATTTGGTTTCAGAGAGAGCGGGGCGAAGCTCTGTAGTCTTTTGCCATCGTGGAACATGTCTTTAGTTCCATGGTGAAGTCAGTGTGAGGAGAATGTCATGGAAGCCAAGATTTATGGACTAGCTATGGTGGCTCGAGTGCTGGTGGTGATGTGGAATTGGCTTGGTGATTCGTGAATGGTAGCAGTGACATCGGAAAGTAGGGGCGGCAACACAGGAGGAGTTCACAGTCTTACCTTGCAGGGTGAAAATCCAAGGTCTGGCATTAATTGGTTGTGTTTGACAATGACCTTGTTGAAGGCATTGTTTTGTGAGCAAGAACTTTCTCCAGGGTGAAAACCTATGATTTTTGATCGGACGATGACGGTGCTTGTGCTCTGTTTCCTTCTTAAAGACGTTGCTATTGGAGATGTTGGACTTCTGGTGTTATTCTGGTAGGGTTAGTGTCGCTGCGACTAAGGATCTGATCGCTGTAGCGGAACTTTTCTTTTTTGTAATTTTTCTTCTTTTTTGGCTATGTATATACATATTGCCAATAGGGTATGCGTTGTTGCAGAGGCTGGATGTAATTGGTATTCGTGTGATACTAATATATGCTTATTTCCAAAAAAAAAATTCACTTTGATCGATCGTGAGACATGCGAAGGAGCTAGCGCATGGTGCTATCCGTGCTAGTTCTAGAAGAGAATGAAAATTGTCTTGATATGGACTACAACAATGTAGCATGATTGTATCTATCTAGCTAACCAGTCGCGAGAAGATGGCGTTCCGGCGGCTGTCAACATAATCGATGGTGACGACGATCTCATGGCACACGGTAGGACGAGTTTGTGTATTTTGTCGATAGATGTACATGAGCACCTTCTTAGTGTGATGGTGTGGCTACCATTGGCGGACGCGGGGCGGGCCGGGTGGGCCACGGCCCACCCAGAATTTAGAAAAAAATCGGTGTATTCCTAATAATTGAGGCCTAGCTTGGCGTTTTCCCTTTATTGTCGACGAGAACACTCAAATCCAGGGCCGAGGAGCTACCAGAGCTTTCCCTTCCGCGATGACTCGCCTGGACAAAAAAAAGTGAAAGAGGAACACGACGGCTGCTCCCTCATGCCTCAGCTACCGCCCCCCCGCCCGCCTAGATCCCCTCTCCAATTTGCCATCTCGTGCCTACCTGAACCCCCTGCCGGCTGGCCCAGCTGCAAGTTCCCGCTCGGCCCCTTGCCACTCCCCCAATTCTCACTGGCCCAGGCGTAGAGCCGCAGAGGCAGGGAGCTCGGTCAACGCTGTCGGATCACGAGGCCAGTCCGGCCAAAATTGTTTAAAATATTTATAGAATATAGGAGAAAAGATGATAGGTTCTAATATATAAATAATCTTTGGTGAACTCTCTAGTATGCTTGTTGAAAAAGAGTATGGTGATTTAATCTACTTGCTTCTCAAAGTGATATTGCTCTTGTGGCGATGACTAGCGTTGAAAGAGTAATTTCTGTAATTAATCGCTATGTAAGACTCGGTTGATGTTTTGAAATATGTGTACACATTTAAAACATATGTATTGAACTAGTTGTGTGCAATGTTGTGATTCAATGGCTATTTATATTATTTATTTAACATTTTTTTATCACACAAAGCTACTGTAACTTTTTTGAAGTGTGTGCACCCTCTATTTTTTCGTGCGTCCGCCAGGGCTATCGACGAAGAGGATACCGATAAGAGATGCCATCGCAACGCCAGCTGTGGCGAAGACTAGTGCATTCGAGAGGCATATGCGATAAGCATGGTAAAAATGTTAAATGGGGTAAAAAGTGGCACGGTTTTCGCTAAATTAGGTAAACAAGAAGAATTTATGTTAAATGAGGTAATTCTTGTCAAGAGTTTCAAACTATGGGGTAAAAAAAAGTGGAATTTACTCTAAAAACAATTATGGAGACAGCGTGCATATATATGTGGTTACCATTGTCGTGAATCCCGCAAGCTGTAGTTTTATGACGTCCGGGAGGAGCGCCACCAAGCCGCGCATGGACTTGAGGAACTCGAGCTTCCGCTTCTTCCGCGCTCGCTGTCGCTGGTTCGCCTGCCCGTCGAAGCTGCTGGTATCTGTGAGCTGGATCGAGGCGTCCGTGATCAACGGCAGCTGCGCCTGCGGCGGCACATCCCTCCCACTGTCCAACGCTTCAGCGACACAGTGGCATTCATATCCGTCGTAGGCGAGCTCGAGGCGCAGGCGGGCGAGGAGGGGAGCGACGATCCTGAGGTGGGCGCAGGTGAGGGGGCGCCGGGGCTCGACGATGGCGAGACTCCTGAGCGTGGGCGAGGCGACGGTGGTGAGGTCCAGCATTCGGCACCGCTCGACGTGTAGGTCCTCGAGCACCGGGCAGTACCTGCCGAGGTCCTCCAAGAAGGCCGTGGCCCACATGTCCACTCCGAGGAGGCGCAGCGTGGCCAGACGGCCAGTGAAGCCGGCCGCGGACAAGCCACAGGCCGACAGGTCGGGCTGCGGCGAAGGGGCGGAGAAGTAGGACCAGTGCGGCCTCCAGCAGATGGTGTCTTCGTGGGCAGTGCGGATGTCAACGGCGGCCGGGCAGTGTCGGAGACCGCGGCGGATCCACCTGTCAGAGGTCTCGAAGGTGGGGTTGTTCTTGGAGCTGCCCTCCGGGCGCCTCACCAGGTTCAGATGGAAGAAGTCGAGCTTCTTCTCCGGTGGGATCGACAACAGCGCCTGGTCGGCGAAGTCCTCGAAGCGCTCCCACTGGACGCCGGCGAACTCCCTCTCGTCGATTATGACGTTTGCGCGGAGCACTTCGCGCCACAGGTGCCTCCATCGACGCGATAGGACGCTCGTCTGCACTGCCTGATGGGGCCCGATGCGGGAGAGTAGGTCGTGGAGGATGCCGTCCGGCAGTTCGAACAGCCTGTCGGCGGCGTCGTCGTCCTCCCTGCTGCGGCGGCGCTTGCTGGTGTCCATACCGAGATCGGATCGCGTGTCAGCGTCGTCGCATCATATATTGGCATCCCCGGGCGGGTACATATATGGAAAGGGTGATATCATATGCTTCTTGACACGGATCTGTCAACGTGAATTAATGGGACGGTGATTTCTTCTTAATTTGGACGACAGGCTCAGGGCCTCGGGCAGAATGTACGGGGCAGAATTTAGAAGTCCAAAAAACATACTCAAACGAATTATTACCGGTGACCATTTATGGTTCCGTCTCTCTCTCGCTGGCGACGTCGTTAGTCTACTTCAGCTCCGGTGGTTTTGAAGGTGCGGTGGACTTTGGCCTCTCGCTAGTAGAAAGGTTCATATTTTTTGGTTGGTTGCTTTTGTTGTTTTTTTTGAAATGTTAAGGCGACGGCTATGTCTTAAAGTCAGAATAAAGTCCTCTCTGTCCTATGCTCGCTACAGTGGTGCATCTAGGGTCGTCGAAGGGCGTGTTGTGTGTCCGGCAGATCTCTTGGGATCCAGTCATTTTTTATTTATTGCTTTGGTTTGATGTCAGTCTCTTCTAATCTATAATTATCATCTTGACAATGGTTGTTGTTCTGGTGTCCTGGTTTTTTAGGGTCTTAGCACGATATCTTATCATCTGTCTACTACAATAAGTTTTAGGGCGACAAGTTTTGCCTGGCTCCGGTGTTGGATGGGATAGGACTCGATGGTGCGTCTTGGCTTGTGCTAGTGTTTGTAGTCGTCACTAGATTGTTTAATGATCTGTTTGTAATTTTTATTACCTTTTGGGCTCTTTGTACTACTATTGATATTATTAGTAGATCAGCGGAGTTTCGAAAAAAGAAGATTACACCGTACCATGGAAAAAAGTTTGAACGTGTTATATATATACCAACTTATTTGTCGACCAGACCAAACAGAGTTGCAAGAACTGAAGATCTTCAATCCTTCGGTTCTGCCGCCGCCAGCAATTTGACCTGTCTCTTCTTTCCACTCATATTTGACACAATAAATAAAATTGTCTAACTTTCAATTACTCATAGCAACCATACGAGCACATTTCACTAGTACCAATTTATTTGTCCACCAAACAGAGTTGCAAGAACTTTGAAGATCTTTATTCGTTCTGCTCTGGCTCAGCCACCTGCAATTCGGCCTGTCTCTTCTTGCCAATTTCAATCAAGCGGTCGGTGGGCGGCATGGCCGCCTTGGCTGCGTCGAGCGCGCAGAACCTGTCCTTCCAGGCGGTCAGCAGGGGCGTCCTGACCGGGTCGACGATCTTGAGCCCGGTCGTCGGCTCAGACGCGTTCATTGCCGGCACGAACCCACCGAGCGCGATGTCCACATAGCCAACGTTGTCGCCGCCAAACCAGTCCTTCCCACCGGAGCATTCCCGGAACGCCCCCTCGAGTTCGTCCACCGCCTCGAGCGTTCGCTCCACCGCCTCCGCCTTTTCCTCCCCCGTCGTGGTCGCGAAGATCCCCATCCACGAGCTCAGAAGCTGCACGTACGGATGATTCAATAAACGAGATGCCATGCGGTTCCTTCCTGCTAGATCGGGTTTCACTAGAACTGGTGGCCGCGCGTACCTTGTCGTCAACGTAGGCGGCCCAAAAGCGGGCGACGGCGCGGTCGTGGGGATCGGCGGGGAGGAAGGCTGGGCCGCAGCGGGGGAAGGCGTCGTCGAGGTACTGTACGATGAGCATGGACTCGCAGACAGGCTTGCCGCCGTGAAGGAGCACGGGGACCTTCTTGTGGACGGGGTTGGAGGCCAGGAGCAGGTCGCTCTTCTCCTTGAGGTCCACTTCGACGTACTCGTACTCCAGCGCCTTGAGGTGCAGAGCTAGACGCACCCGGACCAAGAACGGGCTCGCCCAAGCGCCCAGCACCGTCAGCTCGTCGCCGGCTCCGGCCGCTGCCATTGATCGATTCCCTTTCCGGTCGCCCCGTCAGATCTACGATCGATCAAAGTAATTTTAGCTATGGCTGCTAATTTCTTTCCCTGAGACTAGCGAGTGGTGTTGCTGGGGCATCGTCAGATCAGAGCACAAGGTAATATATGGATCCTGGAACCTGGAAGTGTTTGGATTTGGATTTGCTTTGCTCCATGATAAGCGCGCTGATGATGATGTGTTGAATAGTTTGTGTGTCTTGTCATCCTAGCGACAAATCAAGTTCACATCAGATCGTGACAACTTTGAATTTGATAAGGAAGGTCACTGCCATCATTAACCACAAGTTTGGAGATGCCTCCCTATCCACCTCTTTTTTAAGTGATCTCAGGTTTTCTTATCTCAAAGTCATGTTCTAGTGTTTATATATTTTCTACAGCTTGGTCAAATGTAAACGTGTTTTTAAAACAAAACTGTCAATATTTCCTCATTTTATTTTAAAAAGTAGAAAAAAATTGTTTTGTTAATTAACACAAAACCGGCCTAAAACTGATGTAGACACCCTCGCCGACCATCATAGAACATGACCGCCTCGAGGGCACACACGGTCAACATGGCTACCAATACAAACAACACACACACCACTGAAGCGAGGACCATCGTCGAGGTTGCCCACCGGTGTCATCGTCATCATTCCTTCTCAAGCCAGTGACTTCAACTCACTGAAGAATGACCACCTAAGAAGCTATCGTTGCAACAGCCTCGTGAAGCCCACACCGGCCTATGCCAAATAGTCGACCCTTCGCATATATGACCGACAGCTCGACTCTGGTGATGAGATCCAAAAAGGAGATCGGCGAGACTCGCGCTAATGAAGACCTTCACAACCGAACCGCCCATGCAGTGCATCACGTAGGGCCTCGCTTCCACTCGCACGACGTGACAGCAACTCCGACTTCACGACAAGGGCAACCTAACACGAAAACCCATCGAACACGTCAGAACAAGAGCCGACTACCGAAGTCTTGTCGTGACAAAATCTTCACTCATCCGCATCATCGTTGCCATACTAGCCTCCTGCAAGATTCTGGCACATGGATTAATAGGATACCCATACCAACAAGTTGCAACTTCTTTTCCGAGGCTCATCTTCAAAGGAACTCTGGATTAAACGTGCTTAGCCTGAAGCAATTTGAAAATGGGTGACCGACTGAGAAATTATTCCCGGGTGCGCACGAGTGCAGATAAAGTTGCAGAGAAGACAGTGGGGCCAACCTAGAGAGCTGCCGACAACATCCGGGTCCTGGGTGGCCAGGGTCTTACAAGTGGTATCAGAGCCGATCATCGCGATTACATGGGCGTGTGTGGATCAGGCTACGGACATGTGGAGCATGGCGTGTGTGGGTCCGGAGTGGCACACGGCCTGGCACATATGCCGACACTGGACGCACAGACATGTGCCAAGATTGAACATTCCTAGATTGGGGTTAATCGACGAGGACGTCGATGTTCTAAGGATGGGTGTATGTAAGTTTCTAGCGCATGGCTTAATATGATTGATAGGATATCCATACCAACAAGTTGCAATTTTTTTCCGGTGCTTATCTTTAAAGAAACTTTAGATTAAGCATGCTTGGCCTGAAGAAATTTGAGGTTGGGTGACCGACTGGAAAGTGGTTCACGGGTGCGCACGAGTGAGGACAAAATGCGCAAGACTAGTATTGGTTTATGGGACTTATCTAGAGATCCTAAAAAGCTGCCAGGAATGATAGCCATCAGACCCTGGGTGGCCGGGGTGTTACACCTCCACGTCAAACTCCTGCACCATCGACCAAGCTCCTACCAGCCACGATGCAACACCGCCTAGGGGCCAACCTCCACCTTCTTCCACGGGTCACTATAGCAAGATTCCAAAACATTGCCCCCAAGAGTGAACAAGACGCAAAACATGCAGCCAATGTTCGACCCGGAGAGCCTAGATCTTGGGTTTCCCCAAGAGCAAATTGGGTAGGTACGTGGACATCACCATCAACGCCTCCAGCAAGGTTGTGGCGCCCACGGGTGCCGACGCCGACGTGATCTTAGTCGGATCCTAACTTTCGTCAGCAGTCACGCACCCATCCTAGGATCGACTAGACTGTCAAACTTCATGCACTAGCCAACGCAACCAAAAGTCCAAACTGATGGAAATGGCTAGTGCAATCCACTTATACACTTCAACACCCCCTTTCATGTGTGACGGAGAGAAGTCAGCACGTGCAACCGGAAGAGAGCGACGGAGCGCGAAACTCACGTATGACTCAAGAGGCCTATACGTGAACACAGAGGGGTCAACAACAATTTTATGATAAATTGCGAAAGCCAGAACTCGAACTCAAGACCTTAGACTCTGATACCATGTCAAGCTTTATGCACTAGCCAACGCAACCAAAAGTCCGAACTGATAGAAAGAGCTGGTACAATCCACTTATACACTTCAACATACACCACCTGAATCAAGGCACAACAACACCCGTCGCAACTCGTAGAGATCACCGGCGGTCAACTCTGGCTCGACGCGCCAGATCCACAACAGTCGATCGGGCGCATGATTGTCGGACGTCGCATGAGCCGCCGAGTCCCATCGAGCACCATGTCGGCAAAGAACAGAGGAGCGCAGCCCGATGCCAGGAACCACCATGGTTCCGAGCCATGTTCAAACATCAGGCGCAGGACGCGCACCACACACGCCATCTTGCTCCCCAGGACCAGAACGGATGCACTAAAAGCACATAGCCGCTCTCCGCACACCATCCTCTTTCAACCTGACCTTTCCTATCGTCGCCACCACCACAGATCTTCCTCCCGCGCCTCCTTGGCCAGCGGCACGTGTCGCCCCCTGGGCCTAGATCGTCCCGCCCGTGCCTGCGCCGCCAAGCGTGAGCGGTCTTGAGACAAGAGTGAGTGGTCTTGTATACATAGACAGAGGGAGTAATATCTTTGTTTGAAATTAAGCAAATCGAGACAAAGTTTAGCTTGGTATATCACCACAGCAACTTATTATTATTTGGTAAAAAGCTAAAACCTGTAACAAAAAGCAGAGTATTGTGCACAACAGCTTCTATGGAAACCTCTAACATGAGTACTTCAGAGACTCCCCCACACTTGCACAAATTTCATACGTTCGTTACTGATGGCACGCTTCAGGTCAGGAAACGATCACGGAGCTGGACCTACCTCGCTTTTCCTGAAGCGAGATCACGGTCTCGAACGCACCTACGAGGGCCTTCACCTTGCTCTTCCTTGCCTCGATGAGCCTGCTCGCCGTCTCCTTGATAACATTGTTGAAGGATCGCTGCTTGCTCTTCTTCTCTTTGGCGTCCTGATGCCTCAGGACAACGATCTCAGCTCGTGAAGCGCCTGAATCTCTGGATGCATCACAAGTTGCAGCCCGGCTCTTCCTGACGATCCTTCCTCTGACGGGATCTTTGCTTATGTTGACGTCATCTGTAGCCTTTGCAGGCCTGAACCGGACTCGTCGAGGACTGTAGCTGTCAGAGTTGCTGGAAAGGTTCGTTAGCACCTTCCCTCGGCGAAATGTTACCTTGCGAGGCGTTACGGTGCTTGAGGATGTGTATACTGACTTTGGCCTTCCTGCACTTTCAGTTCTTGCAGTAACAGCCTGATCTGTAAAAATGGGAATGAAGACTCGTGTCATCACGCCGATAATAGGGAGTAGCAGCTCTTTGTTTTGCTTCGCGGCGGACCAGGCTGCTCCAAGCCTTGTAAACATCTTGTAATTGAACTCTTCTTCCCATTTTAATGAAAAGACTGCAGTGATTTGCTTGTTCTTGAAAAAAAAAAACATTACCCTTTTTTGGTTAGAATCATTTTCATGGTAACTTGCCTGTACATTACCCTTTTTTTTATCAATTAAGGCAGTGCTATAACTCAATCATGTTGTACGATTTGCATTATGGACTGTTAATTATCATTAATACTTATCATGTGAAATTCATAGTGTTATGAGAAAGTTTGTCACATGAGGTACAGTACAATCATATCCATGTGAAAGGTACAGATAGAAATGTACCTTTGTGAGATTGCCTCTCTTTGTTGTTAACATCTGGTTTTCGTATTTTTGGCGAAGCGGTCTTCACTATTTTGCCCTTGCTATCAGAAGACCTCACTATCCCATAAACCTTCGTACTCTTCATTGGAGAAGCAGAATTTTCTTTGGCTGCTCTCGTCTTTGTGCTTGAAAGAGACTTGGCTGACATATTTATAGAACGAGACAGCTTCAGTGGACTCAATAGTGGCTTCTCTGCCTTGTTTTGCCGAAGTTGAGTATTCTTGGCAGCATTCTCATGTTTCATTTTTCTATCAGCCTGTTTTTCTGAAGAGGCTGATGGAGCTGGAGCAGTTTTCGTTGTTGAAACCTTCGGCTTCGACAACCTAGTAGATTTGGCAGACAGATTTGCCACACTTGCGGGTGATGGTGGTACTTTGATCTCCTTCAGTTTCAGCAAAGTTGGTGCCACAACCAAGTGTAATCTCTTCTCCCCGATGAACTTGCTAGTAGCACTAACATCTGCCTTTTTCGTCGTTGTCCTTGTTCCATCAGAGCTTTCAGCTGATGTACCTGCAGCCTTCCGTTGTGAGTTTATACTGGTTTTGCGGCTCGAAGCTGTGTTTCTGGTTATTGTCAATGTTGCTTCCGTCTTTGGTTTCACAGGTTCCAGAGAGGAACTCATTGATTTAGTCCCATGTTTATTTTTCTTGTCCTTCTCTGGTGCCATCACAGTCTGATCACTCCTCTTCTCTGAACTTACACATTCCCTTGCTGAGTGACCGGACACATGATCCACAGGTGACTGTTCCGCAGTTTCGCGTACATCCTCGGAGGGCAGAATGACATCCATAAGATGATCTTCAGGCTCGTCGTGGTCCTGGATAGCCAATGGCATCTCCAGATCAATGCTTACAGCTCCCTCTGACAATTCCCTGTCTCCACAGTTTGACCGATCATCAAATGACTTGGTCAGGCTGTTGGGTTCAGATACTTCATCCGGAAATTCCATGTATGGAGAGGTTTCAGAATTATCAGGTCCTAGTTTCAGCGGTGGCTTTTGCTTGGTAAATTCTGGCTTAACATGTGAAGAAATCTTCAGTCTATGGTCCTTGTTTCCTGCTTTGCCTCCTCGTGGTATGACTTGAGCCTGGTCTTGTTTTCCGTGCCTCGCATTCGCGCGGTCCTGACGCCAGCCACGAACAGGCAAGTAGTCCTTAGATTCAGGAGAATGATGGGTACCAAATTTGCAGCTGTCATGGCAAGAGCCGGTGGATGCTCTGCGGTAATGTGGAACTGGCTTCTCCTTCCTCCTAAGATAGGGTGGAAGACTGTGGCCATCTATGGTGATCTTATCAGTGGTGTTTACCGGGAAAATATCTCTCTTGGTCTTGGACTCAGCTGATGCAGAGGTTGAATTGTTAACCTCTTTGATCAACTCTTCGGCCATTTAGAAGCACGGGTGCTGCAATTGAAAGCAGGCACATATGTGAGCAATTAAGCGGTGCACTGCTTTTGGATGTCAAAAGTAAAGACTGCACTAAGACAATTTTTGCGTCAAAATCCTTTGCATTCCGTGACTCTTTCTGTACACAAACACTAGGTGAAGATCTTGATCACTTGGTAGGAAGAACTTGTGCCGGAAATTATGCAATGGAGTATCCATTATTTTCCTTGTAGATTAACTAACTAATGTTGTGCATTTATCGTAACAATCCCCAAACTCCACTTAGCGCTTTTGCCAGGCAATTGATGTTTCCAGTTAGTGTAAGCGCATTAACAAATACTATTACTAATCTATCAGTGAGATGGGTGTGCTGGTTCTGAGCTTAGCGTAGTTGACTTGACAACACACGGTTATACTATTAGCTCGATGCGTAATCAGCCTTAATTAGTACTAGTACAGGTCAAAGATCAAACAAAACCATTCACATGATCAACAAAATTATATGCGATTAAACAGGATCGACATCCGAACACTACCATACATATCAAATCCTTAGCAGGCTACTAGCAAAGAAATGAAAGAAAAACTGTAACGCCACCGCCAGGCGGGCAGGCCTTTTCAAGAAGAAACTAGATTGGATCGTCGAGACGACGACTCCACGAGAGAAAATCGAGAAGCTCCACCAGGAGAGCGCGCAACGAACAATGGACAGACCAGATAAATCTCCAAAGCAAAACCTTAATTACCTGCTGACCTTCTCCCGGCTCTTGATTTGACGAATCCCAGAGATGCTCGATCGATCGGAGACCAATGCGAGTTTGCTCTTGTAGTACTGCCTCGTATCCCGCTGCCAAAGGGACGAACAGAACAGCGGCGTCTGGTCTGGTTGGTATGGCTGTGCTGAATCGGTGGAAGTGAGGATGAGGAATGATCCGCCAGAGGAGGACTAGGAGGTTGCCGCTGACGCGTTGGGAAGGAGGTAAGCGTGTGCGCGCGTGGCGTTGGAGGTGGGAGACACTAAGTGCACCGGGTCCATAGTCCGTGGCAGTATAGTTCATAGTGCCGAATAAGATGAGCGCGGCGTGGGGCTCCCGGCCGGGTTCCGGAGCCCTTTTTTCAAACTCAATTTTTTAGATATGAATGTATCAAATACTAAAATTTAACTAGATACATTCGTATAATCAACTAATATGAACCAAACGGATTAGTTGAATTTAAACTTTTTGAAATATTCTACTCCCTTCGGTCTATATTATGGCATCAACTTTATCTAAATTCGTATATATCTAGTTAAATATTTAGACTAGATCCACTCATGAAAGTTGAGGTGACTAATATAGACAGAAAGAAGTATATGAAATACCTAGATATAGACAACCATGAAATCTACAAGTGTGTAAAAGTTTAGATCAACATACTTTGTATTTTTTTAGGCTCAGCAAAAAATGATAAAATTATTTTTTAATCGGTGAATATCAAGTTGACAGTCTACAGACTAGTGTATTTCACGGTTGGCTACACGAAGGTATTTTTTCAGTTTTTTTTTGAAAACTTTGAATTTTATTTTTCAGTGTTTGCAAAGAGAAAACACCAATTGGACGGCGTGTTTGCAAAGAAAAAACGGCAATTTTAACTAGGGGCATTTTTGTGATCAAAATTCAATCTCTCACGCCACTTGGACGGCGCCTACAGAAAGACCTTAGGTTTCTGAAAAGTTTATTTGAATTTATGAATTTTTTGCATGGGTTTATGAATTGTTTGAACAACCTATTACAATTTGCGTATATTTAGGAAGGGTTACTTAGAAATAAGAAAAGGTTGCTTAGATCTATACATGATTTATTTAGTATTATTTAAATAATAGTATGTCTATATATATCACTGAGACTCTCAAAATTTAAAAAATCTACATGTGCACTAGAGTAATTCCAGTGTATCGATGATTGATGCCCTTTGATCATCATGTTTCTCAGAAAGAAAATACATATTACCTGTCAATTGAGAACATCTAAAGTGCCAACAGTGTTAATTAATAACAAAACAAATAATCTCCCTTTGATTTGTATTTATTAATAAAAGTTGTGTGCATCATTTTGATATAGAGACCAGGGATTCAACTTCCTTTTCAAAATAAACACTCTCTTTGATCCATATTAATTACCGTTGAATCTGATGTACCTTGCACTAAAATATGTGTAGATACATCCACTCCAGCGACAATTAATATGAACCAGAGGAAGTAATATTTATTTTTAAACCCAACAAATAAATTTTAGTATGTTCCATCGTCTTACTTCAACAAAAAAAATTGCGTAAAAAGCATAAGCCATATATTATCTAAAACCAACCCTTAAAAGAATATCCTTACAAAAAACATAAGTTCTTAAAAAGTTCAGCACCATCTTTCTTCTGCATCCCTCAACTGTGCGCCGTGAGCAAAGCTCGATGTCGCCTCTGGGCTTCTTGCGTAGCAAAGCTCGTGTTGGAAAAATCTTGAAAAAACCCAGGAACTTGTATAAGCAGCGGCCGGAAAGTCGTCGACGTAGACCAGAAGATACCGACGACCACGATCTCGAGAGACCGTCGTCTCGGAGAAATGAGTACCGAGAAGGGTCGGGAGATAATTCTAGCTCCGGTCAGACGGAGAAGTGATACACTAGACTCACAAGGTCCCTGACAAAGCCTTACCTGTCCGAGCTTCATCTGGCGGAAGCGGAACTTGAGGACACCAATACGCTGCGACATCATCCTCTCCACTTAACGTTGACTCCGTAGACAAACCTTTAACACGTCAGGCCTAATGCCCGACGATCGACTCCAAACTCCACTTTGTCGACACTGCTTTAGGAAAGAACACTGATTTAGGGTAGGCTGAAGGACTTTTATTCTTGCCGCCGACAATGCCCTTACACCGAAGTCGAAGAACTCGAAGACCCTACGAGGACCGGTCATCCCATCCAAGGTCCCCCTCCCTCTAGTCGCCGTAGCGGTCGGTGGAGGGCAAGGGAACCAAAGGCGGCGGTGCCGACAACCGAGGGCTGCGTAGATCGGATTGCCTTTGTCAAGAGCCCATGAAAAAGGTTCACTTATCTGTGGGAGATTGATCTGAATTCTGGACACACTTTAACAATTGTTTAATTTGTGACTATTATTTGATATTCTGCTATTGACACTTCATTGTTGGTTCACAGTGATGATAAATACTTTGTAGCAAAAATAGATTCCCTACATTTTAAAATGTACATCATATTTTAAGTGTCTAATCTAACCACAATTAATCTAATGATATGTGGGTTCTGCTGTAGAAAATCAATACCATCTATTCATTTGAATTTTATAATGTTTTGTTTTATAACTAATTACACAATGTTGCATAAAAAATCGTGTTCCAACTTGAGATTTATAGAGCTAAATATGCCCCATATTTTAGGTGGTTTTAGACTTTGCAGTGTGTCATGGTGCATGAGCCAAGCCTGTGCAAAAGAGGAAACAACACATGCATCTCACGTGTAGCCGGGAAAATTGTGTTAACAAAAGAACCTGATGGCATCTGCTCGGCTGAACCACCGACCCTCAACCGAAATTCACTCTTCTCTCTGTTACATATTGCCCTCACATTTGACAAATCATTTTTAACGAAAAGGCTGACAACATAGTTTTTTATTAATGAAGATTAAGGCGGAGGGAAACCGAACCAAGGAATGAACGACACACAAACAACAATACACGGCGCGTTTGGTTGCTCGTGGTTTTTTGTCGCATTTGAAGATCATGGTTTCACGCACGCGGCAATGCAACCCCTCGTGTCAAAAATACCATTCGTTTGGTTTCATGTTTTCTTATTTTTCTAGGGGTTGAAAAGTCAAGACCCAGTCGTTTGGTTTCACGTATTCTAGATTTTTAGCAAATTGATATTTGTTTAGTTAGCTGCATTGTCTCTGCTAGCCTTACCCCCTGGATGATAAGGTGAGCTTACCCAACATCAGCAAGACAGAAAACAAAGTTTAGAAAAGTGCAATTTAGAGAACTACTACTTATATTAACACTGATTCGACATAATCAGTCATGGCATGTGTGCTGCATCACGAGTTCACGAGCAACTGCCCGTGATGCAGCACTAATTTATCACATATGGAGGGATTATAATTGAATACCACCTCCTAAAATATACAAACCAAAGTTTAGGGGTCACCACAACCATAGTTTATCAGCCTAGCTACTCCAAAATACACATCACATCCATCATCATCAACACCGATACTAGCACCTCCTCGAATAGCTCAGTCCGCTGCTCAGAGGTAGTGCTTGTTTAGGAAGGCCGTGAACCATCTCAACATGCGCTCAGGGGTCATAGCAAGATACATGGTCACTTGTCCGTTGTGCTCCATCAGGTGGGTAAGAGCACGGTGTATCACCGTCACAAATACGGGCACAACGGAAATGCAAGGACCGTAGATGATCTTCATGTGAGCATAGTTGTGAATGGGCTTGTTGATCAACTCGGTGTCCGATAACTGAGCCTCCATGAGAATCACAGTTAGTTCATGACATGTAGTTCATTTGTAAGCATTACAAAAACTAATGCAAGTGCAAATATATTATACCTTGATGTGCACATAGTAATCTTCATCATCCATCATGATAGCAGAGGTCTCCTCAACCCAGCGCACGTTCTCAAGCGTCTTGATCCTCGGCACCCGAATCCAGCGCACTCTCTAGTGTCTCATGTGGTTGTACACCTGGTTCGGAGTGACTGTTCGGCCACAGAACTTGAAGACATCCTCTGCAATCAAGCGCATGTCCGCCTGTCTGAATCCCCGAACTACTGAACCCCCTTTCTTGATCAACTGGACGACCCGATTCAGGACGAAGGTGGACAGAGATGTTGGCCATGACATGGCCAACTTCTTCCTGGCCACCGCATCAGGCATCGACACATAACGCAAGGGCAGCACACACATAACGCAAGGGCAGCACAGAGGTTGTAGACAGATCAGGGGACGCAACCTTCTCCTACGGCACCAGAGATAATGTGTTCAGTTCTAGGGGAAGAATTATACTTATAACACTAATCCTACCTACAACACATGGCAATCCACACAGGACAACATGAATCCTAACTACCAAAATGCTCAGGTCCAGATCTAGAACACCAACTCACACCTTAGAACTATGAGCTAGAACATGGAAACATATCTAAGCCGAGAGAGCTAGGGTTAGGTGTTTCTTACCAAGATCTCAATCTCGCTTGACAAGGACGACATCTCGGACATAGCCGAGGAGGAATACTTGCCGAAGATGAGCTAGACCCACCGGAGTAGGAGGCGCTGCTTACCTGCTCGTCTGTGAGAAAGAGGATTTGGAGGGAGAGCTAGAAATTGGGGGAAATGGTGGCGGAAATTTTGGAGCCGATGGAGGGCAGTGTAAATAGCCGTTGCGAATCGGCGAGCAGTAACCCCAATTTCCCGCGCCAGATTTTGCAAGCTCCCACCAGCCCTCTCTTGCACGAGCGCGTGCCCCTTCTTCCCCGTGAGCGCGAGAAGAACTTGGCTCCATGGAAACGCCCGATTTGGGCGTTCCTCCTGGGCCAGGCTAAGGGGCTCTTTAAAACTCGTGCGATGCAAAGATTCCTTTCACCGCAGGGAATCAAACGTCCTTATTTCTTCCCGCCCCATGCTAGAAATGGGGAAACGAGCAACCAAACACGCCCATAGGGTACGCGTTATCAGGGTCGCGATCCTGATGCGTCCCGCCTGGTGCCACGCGCAACGTTAGCAAGGAATTTGGACTAATGTAGCAATTATTTTGTAAGATTGGTTTTTCTAGTGTCATAAAAAGTTTTAAATTAGTCTAAGTGCGCTAATTTGTTTAATTTCACTGTAATACATATTTTAAATGCACAAAACCTAATAAAGTGAATTCATTACTTTATAAAGTGACATTTTACATTCACACATCATTTTGCATGTTTTATGTATTTCTTGTATGTTAACTGTGGAAAAACAAGGCACCTGAGGAGTGTCGCCGTCGGTTGGATCCTCATCGGTGAGTGGAGGTTCGTGTTTCCCTTGTCTAGAGGAGGACAAGGAGGCTGCTCTATCCGAGGAGGAGCATGTCGAAGTTCATGTCACCGAGGCGGCGATAGCCGATGACGACAATTGGATGACGGTGGTTCGCTGCAAGAAGAAGACGGACAAGGAGATTCTAGACGGGTTTGGGTCTAGCGTGAGATCCCCTCGCCATCATCGAAGTACTGGGAGAGGTCGTTGGCGAGCCCGGCGTCGAGGGGTAAGTTGTCATCTTCAGTGTGCGGGTTGTCGAAAGAACATGATCACCTTGGATGAAAGACAAGGGCTTCTTCTCTTTCACCGACAAGATCTGTGGGGGTAGTTCCACAGAATAGGCGGTGGAGGTGTCCACGCTACGGCTATCCTGACCATCGTGCATGGTAGGCTGGAAGTGATGTGGGGTGATCACGTCAATGCCCATACTTGATGGGACATGGGTTTTAGGGAAGAGCGGTGCGCAGGAGACTTCGTTGGCTAACAATCAAACACATGGGGACACGAAGTTTACCTAGGTTCAGGCCTCTGGAGGAAAAACCCTACTCCTGCTTGTCTGTTCTTGATTGACTGATGAATCAAAGGTTTATAAGGTCGTCGAGATGGCAATGGTGCGCAGATTGGATCTGGTGGGTGTATGTGCAAGATATTGATTACCCTCCTCGTCGCTTCCTCTTGGCCTTTATATGGGAAGGTCAGGTCTCGGGAGATGTCCAAGTCGGTTACAAGTTTGAGGGTGAAACCCTAAAGTTTCCTCTCTAGTATTGTTGTATCCGTCGAGGAGTCGAGTCTTTCATGGACTTGGCCTCACCCGAATTGTCATGGTCTTCACCATTAGCAGCGGATTGTTACGTGGGCCTCCCGCTATGCCGGACCAGATAGGCCAATAGTATGTGCTTGTAAGGCATACCTATGTCAGTAGCCCATGAATGTCCATTCGAATCGTAGATTCGGATAGAGACTTAAAAGTCTTTTTTCCACCAGAAGTGCGTAATTATGACCAGAATGTTTATTGGGTTGATTTGACTGATTCCTAGGGATTGCAATATATGTGCCTAGTTCATCCGATGGATTGGGACCAGCTAATTGCTCTCGGGCAAAAACAATGCCATCTACTCAAAATCGAGTCCTCGGACTCGAATTCGGAAATTGCTGGCGTAATTCGACTCATGTCGCGAAGGCCTGATTGAGTCAAACTCCAGTTTCATTTTTCTAGACGTAGTCGACACAGTGGACCAAGAAGTAACTTTTCATTTTTTTTCATAGAATATGCGACCAGCGCTCCCTATGAAAGTAGCCCCTGAGTGTCTGTTCGAGTCGTAGACTTGAGTAGGAACTTATAGTCGTCGATTTCTTGAAGTCAACAATCCGAAATTGCTCCGAATGAACCTTGCGAATGTCGTTGGAGCCCACACTTTGTCGGATGCGCGACTAGTGCTTCCTATGCGAGTAGCCCCCCGAGTCCTTAGTCGAACCATTGATTCGAGTGAAGATTCAGATCATACCACTCAAAAATAATTGATATGCGTGTATAGCACTCCAATTTGGAGTAGCCCCTGAGTATCTGGCCGAATCATAAATTCGGGAAGAAACTCGAGTCTTGTACCTGATTCTTACAGTTGATGATCTTGTAAGCTGGCATTGGACTTAGAAGTACATCGGTTGCGCGACCAGTGCTCCTGTTAGGAGGAGCCCCCGAGTGTTTGATCGAATCGTAGACTCGAGCAAAGACTCAGTTCTTGTATCTCGCTCGATGGCATGCATCCAAGGAAGTGACCAACTTAGATTATTGCTTGTAATGCCAATCGAGTGTTTCACCCAATCATTTGATGGATGCGAAGAGTATGAATTGGTAGTGACATCAGGGGTGACATACAACAAGCTCAACCGTTAGCCTGAGCCACTAATGGGACGTGGCGGTGTGGGCCCCGGTATAAGGCTGACCGGATTTAACCACATAGCGCATAGAAAATGGGGTTTTAACTGTGTCTCCTTGGTGGGCTCCAGCATCGTTGCCGTCCCAAGAAGAAAGTTGTTGTAGTGAGGGTCACCAACAATGGTTGGCGGCACTCAATGATGAAGTCTTTAGAGTTGCACCAACTGCGCTTGTCCAGCCTAGTTCCTTCCGCAGAAGAAGAATGTGTGCTTCCATGAGCTGGGGCAATCCCTAACCCTCCCTCTAGGTTTCGAGTTATGTTCATTACATTTGTTCTTCGTGGGTTGTCTCTCCTAGCCCATGACTTTCTATGCGGCTTGCTTTTACTCTGTGGTGTTCAGTTACATCAGATGACACCAAATTCAGTCCTTCACCATGCCTGCTTTATTACAATATGCGAGTGTTGGCTCGGAATCGAGCCGCACTTTGGTCTTTTTAAGAAATTGTATGGGATGAAGAGGCAGTTAGGGTCCAGACGGGTAGTGTATGAGGTTGGCGGATGTGGCATCCCCGTTCTCCCGAAACAACAATACTTATCCTTCAAGATCGTCGAATCTGCGCAAGGATGAAGGGACTAGTGGTTCTACATCCAAGACCAGAAGGCAACAGGACATAAATATGGCCTGGCCCCTTTTGACAGGACTGATGAGAGGAAGAAAAACCGATCCTGGAGGAACAAGGTGTCGACGGGTGAAGAAGCTGAGGTCAAAGCCTTATATGCTCGAGTGATGCAGTTACAAGTTGTTCCTAACCGAGCGATTGATGGCATAGACATCATTCGGACCTTCTTGAAGCATCGGATTCAACCACTACAATCCAGGGCACATCTGATGTTTATGTATTATGTCCCCTCGCATCCAACATGCACTTTGGAAGAATTTTTTTTCATCCATAGAGTTGGAAAAGAAGATAAAATCTTTGACCAGCCTCACCGGTGATGATAACCTTCTGAAGGATACGTCGATTGTTCCCTACAGCTCGACAAAGCAGGTGTCTAAGGTAACATCTTGACATGTTTAGTTGCATTCTGTTTGCAGCCTTGTGATAGCTTGTTTCTGACTTTGTCTTGATTGTAGAATCTAAAGTTTAAGGGTATGGTGTCGCCCCTTCTTGAGATATATGAAGTGGTTGAAGGTGCTGGGCTCGATCAATTGGAATCTACCCTGCCAGTCGCCTACTCAGAAGAAGTCGTCGAATCAAGCGCTGATGCCACTCGGAAGAGGATCCACTAATTGAATATTTTGATGGATCAACTCCCGAGGTGCCCAAGGGACCTAGTCCTGCTCCGCCTGACTCGGACCTCTTTCTTGCGTTGCCTCTTCGGACTACTTCCCTAGCGCCCCTCACCAAGAAGTAGAAGAAACAGTTATTTGACCTTGATGAGTTCAGCTCGTATATTTTTCTACCCCTTGCCGAGTAGATGAGTATCACATCATGTTGGCTCGTATGTGAATGTTTGCTTCCTGCTGACAGAGAGTCCTTCCCTGATGAGGTCACAAATAAGAGGTTGAGGAGGGAGTCATAGACTCCAAGGCTTTGGATATTGAGGCCATTATGCAATCCCTAAAGGCAGCCAGTCCTCGCAATAAAGATAGCTCGTCCAGTTCCTACAAGGTGCATGAGCACATGAGGGTTGTGGCTCGAGCTACAGCCCAAGATCCGTTGATGTCTTCAGGTGACTATTTAAGTGGTTGTTAGTAATTTTTTTGATGATGCCCTTTGTATTCTGACCGTGGAACCCCGTGTCCTTTTTGTGACTCAAGTATTTTTGCAGCCATACTTGCGCAACATGATGCGGATGGGTCACTAGTATATACAGCTGGAGGTGGATTTTAACCAGTTGTGGGGTGAGCTACCTTGTATCTTTGCTTGGATTTGATGTTCTGTAAACTATCATGTTGACATTTTTACTATGTTGTCAGATGAAAACAAGAAATCCTTGCACCATCTTAATGATCTCGAGAAGAGGGTTGGAGGTTCTAAGACAAAGGATAAAAATGCCAATGATGCCCTCGAGCGCTTCAAGATTGAAGCTCGCAGCATGAGGAGGAACTCTTGGCAGCTGCTGTGAAGCGGGAGAAGGCACTAAGTGACCAGCTCATGGCGGCTACCCAA
Source organism: Avena sativa (assembly GCA_916181665.1). NCBI lineage: Eukaryota > Viridiplantae > Streptophyta > Magnoliopsida > Poales > Poaceae > Avena > Avena sativa. The sequence goes on along the minus strand of OV702283.1, from coordinate 129,383,633 downwards.
ACCTTGTCTGGTGAGTTTCTGACGTTGAACTTTGCTTGATCACTTGTTCCGTTGGACTTTGACCATTAAATTCCTTGCATATGCAGATGTTTCCGGTGTTCACTTTGATCGCCATGCTCTTGAGCGTGAGGATCCTCTGGTGGGTTCCGCCGTAGCAGTCAAAGACCGCAACACTTATGCGAGATACGTGCCCCTCAAGGCCATGAATGCCCTTGGATGATTCCATCGGGAGATCTTCCTGAAGTCTGTTTCCATCGAGGATGTGGGTGGTTTTGCGGATGCCTTCAATTCAACTAAAGATCCAGCGAGGGATCAGAGTACAACCAGGCACAGAAAGCGGTTGGTGTTTCTTTGGCGTTCGCGGTGTCTCAAGCTTGCAGGTCGAACCTCGACATCAACAAGGATACATCCGTGATGCCTGTAATCGCCAATGGCAAGGAGGTAGAATTTCATCCCTACGCCAAGAGGTGAAAGACGTACAGTGCTCGACTGATAGATTTGCTTGCGAAGTACCCGAGGAGCAGAAGTGGCTGGCTACGGCAAATGCTGCAGATGACCTTGCTAAGCCTTCGGATACTACTGCGTAGGATAATGCCTTAGTGTAGCTTCCTTGTCTCTGTCATTTTCTTGGTGTAACCGAAACTTCTATCGTTCGCATCCTGCTACTTTTGCTAGTGAACAATTCCATCCCATGTTTGTTGGGAGTTTGTATAAATCTAGGACACGACTACACAACTGCGCCTGTTGAAAGAACGAATCCAGCGGGCATTTAGACAGCTAGTTAACTATGAGACAAGATCGTGATCAGCTAAAAAAACCGCGGTACTAAATTGCACCAGAGTTTTCCATAGCGAGCTTTCCTTCCTTATTGATAGTACGGAAACTGATTACCTAGCTAAACGACAAAAAATTGATCAGCTAGCTGAATTTAAATGTAAAAATTCAAAATGTTTTATAGATTAAACAGTTTGCCCGATTAAAAATCCGTTTTTATTGTTAGACTAGTCGCGACGAGATCTTCAAAACTAGATCTCATATTGATATGTTTCGAGAATGTTTTTTTAGACCTAAAAGTTATCCACTGTAACACGTTAGTGATCCAGGCTGATGTATGTAAGTTATCCGGACTATGACCTAGTTGTATTGAGACTCTTTCACACGCATCTAGAAAAAACCAAAATTATTGATATCATCTGCATTAATGCAAAAACCTAAAATTTGAACACGACTACCTATCGATTTTAATTCCTCGCGGATCTATCACGCACGGAGTTATCCACATTTATGGTAAGCTATCATCACGGAGTTACACAGTTGCTAGCCTACGGATGGCAAATCATGCGGATGCTGAGACAACATTGCGTCGACGCGTATCCGCCTTCAGAATGGCACCGAGACACAAGAACTCCCACGTTACTACGAATGGCAATTCCTGGTTGGCGTTTCGGCAGGCTGTGCACATGCCAGCATTCCGATAGAGCAAGTATTAGAGTATGATTACAATTGAGATATGAGAGTACAATTGTAATTGAGGTCTACCCTAAACACTTAGATAACTCCATATGAAATTAGTTGATAACTATAAGCTGATTAAGTGGATAACTCTTTAAGCAGCGGGTGGATAACTTTTACCTAAAGGGTATGATAACGACATCGAATAGGTAATGATAGCTATGTTGTAGAACCTTGCCGGATAACTCTACAAGTAACAGGTGGATAACTATTACGTAAAGAGCATGATAACACATAGATCTTATGACGATATCTATATGGTGAACACATGGGTAATTCTACCCTGAACAAATGGATAAATCCATTTAGAATCAGTTGATAGCTATAACATGATTAGGTGGATCTATAAGAAGTGAGTGGATAACTTTTACCTAAAGGGTGGATAACTACATCGAATTAGTGATAATATCCATGTTGTAATACAAACCGGTGATGATATCTATATTGTAAACAGTTAGATAACTATATAGAAAGCATGGTAAATACATTGATCTGATGGTGATAGATATACAATAGGCATATGGATAACTTTACCCTAAACACCTAGATAACTCCATATGGAATCAGTTGATAACTATAAGCTAATCAGGTGGATAACTCTATTTGTTGTGGATGGATAACATTTACCTAAAGTGTATGGTAACTATATCGAATTGGTGATGATAGCTAGGTTGTAACACATGGTCGGATAACTCTATAAATAATAGGTGGATAAATATTAGGTAGAGAGCATGATAACTATATCGATTTGATGACAATAGCTATATGGTAAACACACGGGTAACTGTATTCTGATTTGGTGGATAACTCCATTTGGAATTAGATGATAACTATAACTTGATCATGTGGATAACTCTATAAAAAGTGGATGGATAAATTTTATATAAAGGGTGGATAACTACATTGAATTGGTGATGAGTGCCAGGCCCGCCACTGCTAGGGCTTAGCCAGGTCGGGACTACGTGGCATGGATATGAGGGTTAGTTCAAACGGGACTTCTTTCTTTTGTTTGCGCCCGTCGTCGTACCTTTAAAATTGGATTGGATGGCTTCGCACACGATTCTACCTTTTTCCCAAAGTAGATGACCCTAATGTAGATTTTCAATACAATCAACAAGTGGGTGAGTTAATTTGCACTTTTCTCAGTTTTTCTACTATGAACCATTAAAGGAGGATAAAAATGAAGCAAAAATGAAGAGGTTAGCTTATTTTTCACACATGTTTATTCCAATTAATTGCACATATTTGAAGAAAACATCAAACATAATTTCATTAAAGGAACTAAATTTAAGTTTTTTTACATATAATAAATAAATAGGGTCTTATGCTCCAACCATTTACCACAGTAAGCCGTAATGAACAATGTAATTCTCAATCAATAGTCTAGCGGCTCGACTTTGTCGTCCGTCGTCTCTACCTAGACGTACGCGTGACGAAGACTAGAAGGGTTTTAGGGTACTGCGACTTCATCGCTCGTCGACGCTAACGCATTGATGGCAATAAAGTCTCAGTACCCTAACAACTAGACTACCATGTTCCAATTAAACCTGCTCAATACGTATGCGAGAATGCTTCTATCCAGCACGTTTATATGGTGGATAACTTATGTGTTATTGGATGGATAATTTACATATTATAATATGGATAACTCACGTGTTTCAGGTAGATAATATTTTGGTCTGAATTTTTTTATCAAAATATATTAACATGGGATATAGTTTTAAAGATCTCGTCGCGACTAGTCCAATGGTAAAAACGTATTTTAAATCAGACAAACGGTTTGATCTATAAGACATTTAAATTTTTTATATGATTCTAAACTGGATAACAGCACACGTTCACACATCTTGTCAGGTTTTACAACTTAGCACCCCCGGTGGTCTGAGAGTAGAATTTCCGATATTCTAAGCCAGCTAACTATATCCTACTGTACTTGCTCTAAGATAACACATGTATTGATAACACATGTATTAGTACTAGTAGCTTGCATAAATGGTTCCACTCAACCATCAATGCCTGTGTAAAAGAGCAAATAACTTGTTACTTGGAAAATGATGCAGCCGCAGCCGATCGAGCATATTGTTGACCACGAGCTGTTGTCTCGCATGTAGCTGCAGGACCCGGATGTGGTGAAACTGATGGCCGGCTGAGCGAGACACTCCAGGATGCGCACGAGCTTCATCGTTACCAGTCAGAAGTAGAGCACACGCAGCTTAAAAAAAGTGGAGCACACGGAGCAACTTCTATGCATGATCGACTCTTACTCATCCTGGCGCTAGCCGCCAAGATCCCGCCAACACCACCACGGAGATCTGGGCTTCAAAATACGGTTCCACCCACTTCATTGCGGCAGGTTTCTTGCCGGGAGCCATCAGAATTCCTCCTCGCACCTCCATAGCTGCATCATCGGTTACCACAAAAGCTTTCCCTTGTGCAGGCCTAGTTCACTGTGGCCATGGCCACAGCTGCCACAAACAAGATGTTGCGAGCGAGCACCAAGGGCGCGAACAAGGAGGATAGAGCAGCTAAAGGTGATGGCTTGGGTACTGACCGAAAAACTCGGCGCCGACTGGAGGAAGCGGGTGAGGCGAAGCCGGCCGAGGAAACAGGGTCAGCGTCGGCGGGAGAAACCAGGGGCTGCGTCAGCGGGATAAATCAGGGGCGCCACCGGCGGGGAGGACCGTCGGGAGAAACCAGGGGCGTCGTCTGCGTGAGGAACCAGGGGCACCATGGCGCCACCGCCAACACGTTTGCTTGGGCGCTAGTGGTAGCGAGTAGGGCGGCGGATTGGGGATGATTCAAGCGAAGAAGATTGCGGCAGTTCCCTCGCTATCGGAGCCACACGATCGATCCCGTCCCAATCGAAAGGCAAACGTTATCCCGCCGGGTTTGACAATTTGACGACCGGTCTAAACGTAGATTTGGCGTAAATCTATGCTCTTGATTTCCTCTTGCGCTTCTGGTGATGTCTTCGTCTTGTTTGTTGCTATGGAGTGCTTATATTTGGTTTCCCTTACTTGTGTAGGGCGCTACCGGTGGTGCGTCAAGCACTATTACGGAAAACCTTATAAGAGATAGGCTTATAGGAGGCGCATCCCATCCATATGGGCCTCCACTATATACATGGCGCACGGCTCAAGGGTGTGTCTTGTATATTTGAATAGTGGATGCGCATCTATGAGGGATGCATCTACTATATTTCATGTACGGACAAGATCTGGCTGTCCCACCTTATTCTAGGTGCACCTATTGCATATGCGCCTTGAGTAATTGAGGTGTGCCTCGAATAAGGTGGGTAGGCCCGGTGGTGGTAGGGTGCCCCAATAATGGAGGCGCACCTTGTCATATGCTCCTTGGGTATTTTTGAATATTGGAGGCACACCTTGAGAGATGCGCCTCGAGTAACTGAGGTGGGTCCGAAGGTGGTAGGGTTCCCCAATACTGGAGGCGCACCTTGTTATATGCGCTCTTAGCAATTTTTGGATATTGAAGGCGAACCTTGAGAGATGTGCCTCGAGTAACTGAGGTGGGCCCGGGATGGGGCAGGCGCCAGATACTGGAGGCGCACTCTTACTAGATGCACCTTGTACTCTTAAAATATACAAGGTGCATATTATAAGGGCTACCACCTTGAGTATTCTGGTACCACTTTTTCAGTTTTTGGCACATGATAGCTACCACCACTCGATCACTCCTCTATATTAGAACAATATTTGAATATTTTAAATACTTACACTATATTTTAAAGTTCTTATTATGTTTGGACAATGTTTTTACATTAATAATGGCCTTTCAAAAAAGTTACACTATATTTTATAGTTCTTATTATGTTTGGACAATGTTTTTACATTCATAATGGCCTTTGAAAAAAGTTGCACTGTATTTTATATTTCTTATTATGCTTGGACAATGTTTTTACATTAATAATGGCCTTTGAAAAAAGTTACACTATATTTTATAGTTCTTATTATGTTTGGAATTTTTTTACATTAATAATGGCCTTTGAAAAAAGTTACACTATATTTTATAGTTCTTATTATGTTTGGACAATGTTTTACGTTAATAATGGCCTTTGAAAAAGTTTTAAAAAAATGTGGCCACCAGGATTTGAACCTATGTAGCAAAGGGACTGGGTGTCTAGTCACTAAGTTGGCAATTATTTTGTGATAAACATAGCCTATGTATTCTATTTGAATAGGGACTCGATTATAGGAGGCACATCACAGTCGAAATATGCCTCGCATAAGTTAGGATAGGGTATACTGACTCGACCTTGATCGATAGTTTGACACACACGGACGAGTACTGCGAAGGGCTTCGACTAGGGTTCCACATAGGGCACGCCTTCCGCTGCCGCCGTGAGAGCATCGTCGAGGTGAGCGTCGCTCCCCCTTCCCGTCCTCCTTCCTCCTTCCTGATATGTCGAAAATGTATCTATAATTTTTGATGCTCCATGCTTGTTTAGTATCTACTTTTCTTCACTTTGTCTACACTTTGAGGTGATTTTTACATGTTTTCTGGTACTAACCTATTAACAAGTTGCCACAGTGCCAGTTGCCTGTTTTCTGCTGTTTTTGGTTTCAGAAAAGCTAGTAAGGAAATATTCTCGGAATTGGACAGGACAAACGTCAAAGTCAATAACTTTCCGTGGGGAACAAGAAGTCCAGAGGGGAGACGGAGAGGCGTGCCAGGACAGCCAGGGGTGGGCCCGCTCCTAGGAGGGGTCTGGCCCCTCTGGACGCCTCCTCGGCCTCCCCCTTCGCCTATAAGAAGCCCCCGATGCAGAAACCCTAAGCACCCGATCAAGTCTCCACGAAACCGTCTGTAGCCACCGCCACCATCGTCCCTAGATCGGGGGATCTGAAGTTCTTCCCAGCACCCTGCCAGAGGGGAGATCATCCCGGAGGCCTTCTCTCCGGTAAGATGCGTGAGTAGTTCCACCTTGGACTATGGGTCCATGTAGTAGCTAGATGGTTGTATCTCCTCCTTTGTGCTTTCATATATAGATCTTGCGAGCTCCGTTCATGATCAAGATCTAATCTATTTGTAATCATGCATGTTGTGTTTGCGGGGATCCGATGGATATTGAGATTATTATGTTGGTTTGATTAATGGTTTTGTCTTTATGATTCTATCATGTCTGTGTTGTTTGTGATCTTGGATGCTCTCTGTTGTTAGTAGCTATCTTGGTCGAGTAGTTGCTAGTGACTCCAAGAGGGGGTATTTATGCTCGATAGTGGGTTCATGCCTCTAGTTTCCAAGGGAAGTGATAGAAATCTCTTCGGTTGTAGATGTGTTGTTGCCACTAGGTAGAAAACAGCGATCTCTTGTTCATGGAACACGTGGACTGTTTACCTTACACACTTTGCTTAAAGCGATTGTCTGTTGCTTGCAACTTAATACTGGAGGGGGTTCGGATGATAACCTGAAGGTGGACTTCTAGTCATAGATGCAGTTGGATGGCGGTCTATGTATCTTGTTGTATTTACCAATCGAATCTCATAGGATCTTTCTGACTAGTAATTTGTTTACCCTTCATGCCTTGTTGTTTATCTAAGGAGAGCACCTCTAGTGAACTATGGACTCCGGTCCAATCTTTACCATTGATACATCTTCCATTGTTACTTGTTTACTTGTTGCAAACCATTACCTTCCACACCATACGTTTAATCCATTGTTACAGCAAACCAGTGAGCTTGAGAACCTCACTGATTCTTTGGGACAAAGTCTTGAGTTTGTATTGTGCAGGTCTCCACGTTGTTTGCAACACTAGTGTGAAGTTTCCTTCCTCCTTCTAGTTCGATAACCTCGGTCTCAACTGTGGGAAGACTTGCTGTTGTGCTCATCACACCTTGCTCTTGGGGTTTCCAACGAAGTCCTCTCTGTCAGGCAACAAGTTTTCTGGCGCCGTTGCCGGGGAGGCTAAGGACGTCTTCACAAGGGGAGTCGTCCACTTCCTTTCTCTTTAATTTGTTTTTAGTTTGCTTTGTTTCTTTTGCTTGGTTTTGTTTGCCTCTTTTAAAAAAAACCCCAAAAATTAGTCTAGTTTGGTTTGCTTGCTTTATTCAAAAATACAAAAAAATTTAGTTCCTGCTCTAGCTGCTGTTGTTGTTTTTGGCTTGCCCACCTTTGCCAAAATGAACTCTGCTGAGAACACCAAGTTGTGTGACTTCACTGGCACCAACAACAATGATTTTCTTAGCACTCCTATTGCTCCACCTGCTCCTGATGCTACCTTTTATGGAATTAAGCCTGTTTTATTGAATCATGTGATGAGAGAGCAATTTTATAGTGCTATTTCTGATGATCCTGTTGCCCATCTCAATAGCTTTGTTGAACTTTGTGACATGCAAAAATATAAGGATGTAGATGGAGATATTATTAAGCTCAAGCTTTTTTCCTTTCTCCTTGAGAGGAAAAGCTAAAGAATGGTTGCTTTCCTTGCCTTAAAATAGTATTGATTCTTGGACTAAGTGCAAAGATGCTTTTATTGGAAAGTAATATCCTCCTGCTAAGATTATATCTATGAGAAGTGACATTATGAAATTTAAACAACTTGATAGTGAACATGTTGTTCCAGCTTGGGAAAGAATGAAGTCTTTGGTTAAGAATTGCCCCACTCATGGACTCGATGCTTGGATGATTATCCATACTTTTTATGCAGGTTTGAACTTCTCCTCAAGAAATCTGTTGGATTCAGCTGCTGGAGGTACCTTCATGGGACTCACTTTGGGTGTTGCAACAAGGCTCCTTGATAATATGATGGTTAACTACTCTGAATGGCATGTTGAGAGAGCTCCACATGGTAAGAAGGTAAATTCTATTGAGGAAGCTTCCTCTTTGAGTGGTAATATTGATGTCATTATGGCTATGCTTGTTACTGGGAAAGCTCCTTTAGACCCTAATAGTGTTCCCTTAGCCTCTTTGGTTGCTCAAGAAGAGCAAGTTGATGTGAACTTCATTAGAAAAAACAATTTCAACAACAATGCCTATAGGAATAATTTTGGTAGCAACAACAATTATAGGCCTTATCCTCCTAATAATGGCAATTCCTATGCAAGCTCTTACAATAATGCTAGAAGTGCCCCCTATGAACTTGAAGTCATGCTCAAGGACTTTATTAGTAAACAAACCACTTTCAGTAAGACTATAGAGGAAAAGCTTTTAACTGTTGAGAAAAATATATCCTCTTTGTCTGAAGCTCAGTCTTCCTTGGTTAATAAAATGGATGCTAAACCTGAAACTACGGAAAATACCTTTGCTACTGCTCATGCCATACAAGTTACTATTGATGAAAATGTTAGGCTGTTAGCTCAACTTCATGCTAGGTGGGAAAGGGAAGCTGAAATTGATAGAAACAATAGTGTGTGCACCATCACCACTAAACCACAAGTAGTCCATAATCCTCCTCCTACTAAGCCTAAGCCTATTGAGCCTACTACTAGTGATGCTAAGCTTGACTTTGATATTGATGGTTGCAATATTTCTGAAGTGATTATGTTCCTACAAAAGCTTGCTAGAAGTCCTGATGCTAGTGATATGCATGTTGCTTTCACTAAACACATTACAGATGCTCTTGTTAAGATTAAGGAAGATAAGCTAAAACACAAAGATTCTATTCCTAGGAAAGTAGAAGATAGTTGGGAACCCATTATTAAAATGCAAGTGAATGACTTTGATCTCAAAGCTTCATGTGATCTTGGTTCTAGTGTCTCTATTATGCCTAGGAAGATTTATGAAATTCTTGCCATCGTTGGAAGATTGTTATTTAGATGTCCCACTCAATGATAATGCTAAGAAGAAACTCATGGGGAGTATTAATGATGTTCTCATTATGGTTAACAATGCTTATGTCCCTGTTGATTTCTATGTTTTGGATGTTGAATACAATGCTTCTTCTCCTATTACTTTGGGAAGACCTTTTATTAGAACAGTTGGTGCCATCATTGATATAAAAGAAGGCACCATTAAATATCATTTTCCATTCCAGAAAGGTATTGAACACTTCCCTATGAGGAGAGAGAAGTTGCTTTTTGCTCCTTCTTTGAAAGCAAAGGTTTGATGTTAATGCTTCCTCATTTGAAAATACTTGATACTTCTTGCTTCTTGTGCCTAACTTAAAGGCGTTAAAGAAAAGTATTTGTTGGGAGATAACCCAAGAGTTTCCTTGAGTCTTGGAAGTATTACTTCAGTAATGACCTCTCCTTATCCTTTTTGTTTGCCTTTTGTGCCAAGAATGACCTCTAATGAGAGGGAAGTAAGATTTGGGGAGTTGTTGTCCCGAAACAGATTTATGTCCTCCACCATAAAAATTCGTGAGGAGTCTATGTAACTCGGATTGATCTCAAAATTCACGAATAAATCCCCCAGTATGTTAAGTAACTTTTGTTAGTTCAACACTTTTTGATTTGAGCAACAAAAGATGTTCGAAAAAAAAGGTTTGTACCTGCTGGTCTGTTTTGACAGATTTCTGCCATTATTTGCATTTGCTTCTTATTGATTCCTTTTTGAGTTCTCTTTTGGGGAATTGAGCTTTTTGAAGGAGTTACTACAGTAGATTGTGTTTTTAGTGAAAAGCCTTGCTGTTTCAAAGCTTTGCTAGAGGTCTAATATCTTTTGAATAAACTAATGTTGCTAATGAAGATTGTGTGAAGTTTTGTATGAAGGAAAAATTTCAGGTGTAGAGAGAGAATGATGCAATGAGATGAAGAATGGACAAAAGCTTAATCTTGGGGATTTCACCATGGTGTCACCCCAAGAAATATCCAAGAGGTACAAGCGTCAAAGCTTGGGGATGCCCAAGGCATCCCCTTCTTCATCAATAAAAAGCCCGGGTCTGTCTAGACACTTTGTTTTTATTGTTTCATGCATAGTTGTGTTGTTCTTGGAGCATCTTAGTTTTCGTTTGCTTTGATTAGGTTGTTTAGTTTTCTTGAATAAAGTAGTTTGGACCCCCGTTCTCATTGTGTTGTTTTGCAAATAAGTTGCTTGGTGTTGGAAAGGAGTAGTAAGTTCTTGCTTGAAGTGCAAGAGGAGCTTGCATTGACTGTGACTTAGACTTTAGCATGACATGCTAGGTGTTTTTTGACCTTATTCTTAGTGATTATTGTTGTAGCATGTCTTGTTACAAACAATTGGGATTGCTTAGTGTGCCTTGAAGAAATTATGCGCTGTTTTAGCATGCGAAAGCATAGTATTGTGGTATTCTCCTTTAATGCTTTGTTTGGGTTGACTTGGCACATGCTCACACCATGTTATGACTATGACAAGTCACCATTAGCCTCTATGATCATTTAGTCCTTGACTTGTAGTACCACTCTATGCTTTGATTAGTAATGCTTTGTTGCTCTGCATGATTATGGCCATTATGCTCTCTTAGTTGGTTGCTCCTAGTCTTTTGCTAGCCTCCACTTGTATGAGTAAGCTATACTCATGCTTCCAACTCCCAAGAAACCAAGTTATTACAAAATGTCCACTATAAACTCCTATGCATGGTGTGTTACACCATTCCAAGTATATTCTTGTTTTCAACTATCTTCCAATTAAAAACTATTTTGTTTTGTGAAAACTTAGTGATTAAAGCCCTCACAAACTTGATGGCACACTTTATATTCCTTGCCCCTAATAAGCTTGAACCATTGTGTCATATTTGTTGTATATGATTGCACTTATACATTGGAATTAGCAGAACTGTGCTGTCACGGGGAACGTTTTCAACATTGCACTTGTACTTTGTATTCAGTTGATATCATGCTCTTTTGTCTATGGATGTCAATAGTGTGAAATAAAGATGAAACTTGTAAGTCCATGGAGTAAGTATTCTGTGTTAGAGAAACGCCTGGGCCGCTAGCCTAAGCCATGCCTAATCATGGTGGAAACTTGCAGCATCACCATAGTGAGCTATCTATGAAGCATCCTCAATAAAAAGCTATGCATATAGTAAATAAAAAGATCGCTGACATGCTCATTGTCTGCTTGCCTTGTCATTTTGGTTATGATAAAGATCCTGTACCATGTGCAAGGGGTACCCCGTTGGCGGTTCTCTATGATATGCAAATACTTACAATGACAAGAACTTACCTGTGACTGAAGTTGAGTATCATGAGGTGTGGCCCTCGTATTCAAGGGACTTGAGATTGCTAACTTATACTTTGTCAAGCATATACTCCATCTTTGTTCACTTTAAGCTTAATCACTTCAAGATGCTTATGATAGGGGGAATGAGGGATGAAAGCTAACAAGTACCATAATTTTTGGAAGCTCTTTTTGAAACTTGAAATCCCTGCTTCCTTTACAAAAAGGCTTTTCTTCCACCATTACTTGAGTCTTCACCTTCTACCTTTAGGCACCATTAAGAGAGCATAGTTGTCATTCTGTGTGCACTGTTTCAAAGCTTATTGATTGATGCATATTGTGATATTACTTGTTCTTGTGCTATTTGTTTCTAGTCACCCTTGTGAACTTTGAAGGTGTCCTATGCATCTATATTGCTACTCTATGAGGGACAAGCTGATTGCCACTATGCTATGTTTTCTGTATGTGAAACAAACAAACGTTTTTCAATGCATGTTATTCATGATATTTGTTTGTAACCTTTTGTGGCATCCCGCAAAACCACTACTAGAAAATCGCATTATTTTTGTGCATTGCATCATCATGACCGCATGCTCATGTCATCATGCCACATTGCATTTGAGCATCGTCATCATCTTGCATTTTGCTTGCATAAAACTATTTTCGGGAAAACCTATTTTTGTTTTCTAAACGCCCCGTCTATGTTCCAAACGCAAAACCCGGGTCTCCGGATTATTTTGTTTTGTCTGCTATCGGTTTGCAAAAGCCCTGTTTGAAATAAATAAAATATTTAATTATTTTTAGGGGGGCAGTCGAACGGGCCGATTCGACCCAGTCGACCACCCCCAGAATAAAACGGTCCACCCAAACTCTAAGTCCTATTCCCACCTAGTCCTAATCTACCCACCAATCGCAGCTCGCCATCTCACCCCTGGACCCAATCCCCACCCACCTTGCCACCTCATCAATCCCAGACTCCCCCCTCTCTCTCTTTCCCACACACAGCCCTCCTACCCCTCTCCCTTACACCCTGTCCCCACGCCACACGCACTCAGCACACCACACAACACCACACAGCCGACCCCCCCACTCACCGACCGTCGGGTCCCACCGCGCCGGGCCCCACCCCACAGCCCCACTTCCCCCCACCCACCGGGCCAGCCCCACTCTCCTCTCTCTGCCCTCTTCCCCCACCACGCGGTCCAACCGCGTCCAGCCCCACGCCCCGGCCCCACCCCTCCGGCCCCACCACTCCCTCTTCTCTCCCCCACGCCCCCGACAACCTCCCCTCTCCCCGACGCGCCCTCCACCCCTTCGCAGACCGCCGCTCGCCTCCTCCTCTTCCTCGCCGCGCCCCGTCGGCCTCCCCGCCTCTGCGCCTCCCCTCCGCGGCCCTCTTCGTCCCTGGCCGCGCTCGCCCGCTCTTCATCCTCCCGCGCGCCTCCCGCGCCTCCTCGCCGTTCGCCCCCGCCGTCGCCGCCCGAGCCCGGCCCCGCCTCCAAACCTCGAGCCCCGCTGGACCCGAGCTCCTCCCCGCCGCCCGCGGCCTCCTCCGACGCCGCCTCGCTCTCTCCCGCGGCCGACCACGCGAGCCGCCGCCACCCGGACCTCCACCTGCCGCGACCCCTCCGTCCTCCGTCCGCCGCCAGGAGCCCCGCGCCGGCCTCGCGTCCGCCTCCTCTCGAGGCCGCACCACCTCGATCTCGTCTCCTCTCGCCACCGGACTGGCTCCTCCTCTGACGGGCTCTCCCTTCTTTTGGTCCCTTCCACAGCAGGGCAGGCCGCGTTGTCCTCCAGGTTCCCAGCTTCCGTGTGGTACCAGGCTCCTCCAAGACGTCTGCATGAGCGTGCTCGGCCCCGCCTGGCAGTATGCCGCTAGGTCTATGCCCATCTCGTGTTGTTTCCCTGCAACGCTAGTGCGCCCTCGTTTGACAAAAACCCGGAGCCACCAAGTTCTGTGTCTCCAAGATCTTCCGATGCGGCTACAAGTTGACCATTGATGATAAGTCGACGCCCAAGATCTACGTCACGGACGCCAAGTTCGCCGAGACCCCGACGCCCCGATCCGAAGACCGAACCCGTACTCTCTGATAGCCGCCAAGATCGCCATGGAACGACAAGCACTTCACCCCGGACGCCAAGTCCGACCCGTCTCGGGGACCCGACAAGGTCTTCACGATGACAAGATCTCCGCCGTGAGACGACAAGACCGTCGGCACGACCCGACGACCACGGATGCGACAGGATCGTCCCCGGAGCGCCAAGTACTCCCTTGAGGACGCCGAGTACTTCACCCCAGACACCGAGACCCTGGACGACAAGCTCTCCTTCCCGGACGCCGAGCTTGCCGAGAACCCGGATGCGACAAGATCTACCCGTTGCTCGAGAATGTTCTGCCGAGACCGATCCCTTCGGACCGTTCTCCCCGTCGCCCTGAGTCCGAACCCCGAACCCCGGAACCCCAAGTTCGTCGAACCCTAATGTGTGACCCTTATCCGAGAACCCTATTTTATAAATGCCATATTATAATTGTTGCATATAAAATTGTCATACTTGCATGCATCTTGTCCTGTGGTTTGGGGGCCTTATGCCGATTCACCTTATAATTAAATATGGGGCCCATATGCGGGCAAATCTAGTCGTATATTGGCCTCATTTAAATTTGTGTAGCGAACCGGTAACTTATCTTGCCCTGTTATTACAACATTTAATTTGCGGGGTAGGTAAATAACTTGAACCGTTTAATTAATTGTCGGGACCCCGGTTCCGCTTAATATTGCCTAATTGCAACGCAGCTTTGCCATGTCATACATCATACATGCATCATGCCCGATCTTTTGCCGTAGTATTAAATAGTGCATCCGGTGTTTATTCTAGTGTTTTGCTTCTTCGCGGATAAGGCCGTTGAGTTGATGTGAGCTTCTCCCCGATCTTCGGATGAACCTTCGGCAATGTTTTCAGGCGAGCATCTCCCCCTTTCTACCTATCTTAATTTTATAGTATTTATTCCCTCCTGTTGATCTATTGCTATCTGTGTTGCGATGCTCTAGTTTTCGTACCCGTGTTATCCCGTGCAGCCATATATTGCCTTGGACACATCCTATTACCTGTTGTTTGGTAGTTAGTTGGACCTGCGCGTCGTAGTCGCTTGCTCAAGTGCTGTTGCGTGTCGTCAAGTACCACAGTTGTTGGAGTATTGCCGCATGTTTAAAGTTGGAGATGACCATGGCTTTATTTATCGTTCACTTTAATTATTGTGTAACAACTAAAATTGAATTAGGTAAGCAGAGGCACAGGTGGGCAATAGATGTTATTTGGTTGTTAACCGTCCACTTGTGTCCCGTAGGACCCTGAGTACTTGATACCTGTTCCTTGAATATTCGCGCTATCCACATCCGGGAGGATTATGGGACCCCCCTGAGCCAGAGCTTGATTCATTCTTATTTCTTGGGGCCACAAACTAGTTTGAGGTTTTATTTACTATCCTGTACTTATGCCATGCTACTGCTTTATTACGATTGTGCGATGGATAGCACCTGTACTGTTTAGGATCGGGACACGTTTTCGCGGTGTCGACAAGCCCAGTTTTGGGTTCCCAGTCGTTCACAGCCGTCCACCCAAACCTCGGGTCCGTCTCGGAGTCAGCTAACTTCGTTGCGGGTGTACTCCAAGGGGTGGCCCCCTGAAATATTTCTGAATCCTGTGATTGCTTTGTCGTGAAGGCCTCGTTGGGTTTTGATTTGGTTTTTCCGAGGTTGATCGAGTGTGTGTTGCTATTTGTGCACCCCGGCCGGGTAAAACTTTCTGAAAGCCGTGTCCGCGGTTATGGACGACTTGGAGCACAGTATCTCGATCATAGACAACTATAACTAAAGTAGTGCTATAAATTTGACTTTATAATGACTAGTAATCAGCTTCACTATAATGGAATGGCTAAATAAAACTGCCAACAATTGCTTGTTTGGGTTGTCGCTTGCGACCGCTGTACCTGACTAGTAAGTATTGCAACTACAACGGAATGGATAAATAAAAGTACCAACAACTGCTGGGTTTTGGGATATCTCATGCTAATTGTATCTGACTAGTAAAGTGTTGTAACTACAATGGAATGGTTAAATAAAAGTGCCCACTGCTTATTTTATCAGGATGATTATCTATACCTGACTAGTAATTGCTACAACGATAACTGAACAAATAAAACTGCCAACGGTGTGAGTTCCTCGGTTGACTTCCTCGTTTGGTCTCGAGGGGGAAACACCAGGATGGGTTTGTTTGATGGTAGTATCAGGTTGGTTCCGAATAGGTCTTTCTCACCCCTCTCTGATTGCCGCCAGTTGTATCGAGTCTCTATAGGGTGTTCAGTGCATGCTGCCGCTGCCGCTTCAGTCCACCATACCTATGTAGGCGAGGACCGCCGAATTCTAGTCTCGCCGTGTACTGGCCTCAGTACTGACGCTCCTCTTTTTCCTTTGCCCTTTGTCGGCACCCCTTTTTGTTTAAGCAGGTTTTGAGATCGACGTCGTTAGCAGGGTTACCCTTCCGGCTTGGCCTGGGCAGGGTTATGGACACCATTGGTTATTCTTCAGGGCTCTTAGCCCCATTTGCATCTTGTCCGTAGTCGGACGCTCTATCATTTTCAAGGTGATTTGGATCTTTGTATATTATATCTGTATTCTTGACTCCTGGAGTCGTGATGTATATATATCTGTTCTATGGGTCCCATCGAGGACTGTTGTGTAATGTTATTACTTCGTTTTCCACCCGCACGAAAGTGCCTGGTGGGCACCTTTGAATCGTTTCTATGCGGGTTTGGCGGGAATCGCTGAAACTTGCATAGGGTCGATTCTGAGGGTGTTACAGAGTGGTATCAGAGCTCAGCAGTTGCGATACCCCACAAGTCCAGCCTGTAGGATAACCTAGCTAACGGCCGAAGTAGAGTGTCAAAACTATCTTGCAAAATCGGTTGGATAGTTCTAATTAGGTCTGATTTTATTCCTTACCCCTCTGCTATTCTCCTCTTACCTCTGCGTGTTTTGAATCCACTCTCTTATCTTTCTTCGAGTCCAGGATTTCTCGTGGTTGGGTTCCGTCGTACCTTCAGGGTTTTCGCTTCCTCCTTTGTTAACGGTGTTCTACCATCCGGTGTTCGTGCTGTCTGAGGAATCCGTCTACTGTGGTACCATCCTTTGTTCTTTGTTTGTGCCTTTCGGTGTTTCCGACGCGACGACATCATCTACGCCAGATCCGATGCAGAGTCTGCATCATTCCTTTGTTTCCGCACCTCGCTTGCCGAGATCTTCAGTCTAATTCCGAGAGTTGGTTGCATAATCCGCCTATTCGTGTGCAGAGTAATGGTTTGGGTGCGCGATGGACTGATCACCATCCGACTACTCTTATCATTCGCTCTTGTACATCGAATCAGTGGATCCAACAGTTTTACTCCGTCCACGGAAGTTAGGGGTGGCTTTATTTGTTGATACCTCTACCTTCGACCTTTTGTTCCGGGAGTGTTCTCTCGACGATCACGGACAACGACCTCTTGTTAGTGGTGTCGCGAGGATCTACACGATGCGAGAAGATTCAGATCGCCGCCCTTCTTCCCGGTACCATGAGGCGGATCTCGAGGGCGAGATCCATTGTTAGTGGTGTCGAATTGTGGCATCCCGCAAAACCACTACTAGAAAATTGCGTTGTTTTTGTGCATTGCATCATCATGACCGCATGCTCATGTCATCATGCCACATTGCATTTGAGCATCGTCATCATCTTGCATTTTGCTTGCATAAAACTATTTTCAGGAAAAACCTATTTTTGTTTTCTAAACGCCCCGTCTATGTTCCAAACGCAAAACCCGGGTCTCCGGATTATTTTGTTTTGTCTGCTATCGGTTTGCAAAAGCCCTGTTTGAAATAAATAAAATATTTAATTATTTTTAGGGGGGCAGTCGAACGGGCCGATTCGACCCAGTCGACCACCCCCAGAATAAAACGGTCCACCCAAACTCTAAGTCCTATTCCCACCTAGTCCTAATCTACCCACCAATTGCAGCTCGCCACCTCACCCCTGGACCCAATCCCCACCCACCTTGCCACCTCATCAATCCCAGACTTTCCCCCTCTCTCTCTTTCCTACACACAGCACCCTGGCCCCACGCCACACGCACTCAGCACACCACACAACACCACACAGCCGACCCCCCCACTCACCGACCATCGGGTCCCACCGCACCGGGCCCCACCCCACAGCCCCACTTCCCCCCACCCACCGGGCCAGCCCCACTCTCCTCTCTCTGCCCTCTTCCCCCACCACGCGGTCCAACCGCGTCCAGCCCCACGCCCCGGCCCCACCCCTCCGGCCCCACCACTCCCTCTTCTCTCCCCCACGCCCCCGACAACCTCCCCTCTCCCCGACGCGCCCTCCACCCCTTTGCATACTGCCGCTCGCCTCCTCCTCTTCCTCGCCGCGCCCCGTAGGCCTCCCCGCCTCTGCGCCTCCCCTCCGCGGCCCTCCTCGTCCCTGGCCGCGCTCGCCCGCTCTTCATCCTCCCGCGCGCCTCCCGCGCCTCCTCGCCGTTCGCCCCCGCCGTCGCCGCCCGAGCCCGGCCCCGCCTCCAAACCTCGAGCCCCGCCGGACCCGAGCTCCTCCCCGCCGCCCGCGGCCTCCTCCGGCGCCGCCTCGCTCTCTCCCGCGGCCGACCACGCGAGCCGCCGCCACCCGGACCTCCACCTGCCGCGACCCCTCCGTCCTCCGTCCGCCGCCAGGAGCCCCGCGCCGGCCTCGCGTCCGCCTCCTCTCGAGGCCGCACCACCTCGATCTCGTCTCCGCTCGCCATCGGACTGGCTCCTCCTCTGACGGGCTCTCCCTTCTTTTGGTCCCTTCCACAGTAGGGCAAGCCGCGTTGTCCTCCAGGTTCCCAGCTTCCGTGTGGTACCAGGCTCCTCCAAGACGTCTGCATGAGCGTGCTCGGCCCCGCCTGGCAGTATGCCGCTAGGTCTATGCCCATCTCGTGTTGTTTCCCTGCAACGCTAGTGCGCCCTCGTTTGACAAAAACCCGGAGCCACCAAGTTCTGTGTCTCCAAGATCTTCCGATGCGGCTACAAGTTGACCATTGATGATAAGTCGACGCCCAAGATCTACGTCACGGACGCCAAGTTCGCCGAGACCCCGACGCCCCGATCCGAAGACCGAACCCGTACTCTCTGATAGCCGCCAAGATCGCCATGGAACGACAAGCACTTCACCCCAGACGCCAAGTCCGACTCGTCTCGTGGACCCGACAAGGTCTTCACGACGACAAGATCTCCGCCGTGAGACGACAAGACCGTCGGCACGACCCGACGACCACAGATGCGACAGGATCGTCCCCGGAACGCCAAGTACTCCCTTGAGGACGCCGAGTACTTCACCCCGGACACCGAGACCCTGGACGACAAGCTCTCCTTCCCGGACGCCGAGCTCGTCGAGAACCCGGATGCGACAAGATCTACCCGTTGCTCGAGAATGTTCTGCCGAGACCGATCCCTTCGGACCGTTCTCCCCGTCGCCCTGAGTCCGAACCCCGAACCCCGGAACCCCAAGTTCGTCGAACCCTAATGTGTGACCCTTATCCGAGAACCCTATTTTATAAATGCCATATTATAATTGTTGCATATAAAATTGTCATACTTGCATGCATCTTGTCCTGTGGTTTGGGGGCCTTATGCCGATTCACCTTATAATTAAATATGGGGCCCATATGCGGGAAAATCTAGTCGTATATTGGCCTCATTTAAATTTGTGTAGCGAACCGGTAACTTATCTTGCCCTGTTATTACAACATTTAATTTGCGGGGTAGGTAAATAACTTGAACCGTTTAATTAATTGTCGGGACCCCGGTTCCGCTTAATATTGCCTAATTGCAACGCAGCTTTTCCATGTCATACATCATACATGCATCATGCCCGATCTTTTGCCGTAGTATTAAATAGTGCATCCGGTGTTTATTCTAGTGTTTTGCTTCTTCGCGGATAAGGCCGTTGAGTTGATGTGAGCTTCGCCCCGATCTTCGGATGAACCTTCGGCAATGTTTTCAGGCGAGCATCTCCCCCTTTCTACCTATCTTACTTTTATAGTATTTATTCCCTCCTGTTGATCTATTGCTATCTGTGTTGCGATGCTCTAGTTTTCGTACCCGTGTTATCCCGTGCAGCCATATATTGCCTTGGACACATCCTATTATCTGTTGTTTGGTAGTTAGTTGGACCTGCGCGTCGTAGTCGCTTGCTCAAGTGCTGTTGCGTGTCGTCAAGTACCACAGTTGTTGGAGTATTGCCCAATGATTAAAGTTGGAGATGACCATGGCTTTATTTATCGTTCACTTTAATTATTGTGTAACAACTAAAATTGAAGTAGGTAAGCAGAGGCACAGGTGGGCAATAGATGTTATTTGGTTGTTAACCGTCCACTTATGTCCCGTAGGACCCCGAGTACTTGATACCTGTTCCTTGAATATTCGCGCTATCCACATCCGGGAGGATTATGGGACCCCCCTGAGCCAGAGCTTGATTCATTCTTATTTCTTGGGGCCACAAACTAGTTTGAGGTTTTATTTACTATCCTGTACTTATGCCATGCTACTGCTTTATTACGATTGTGCGATGGATAGCACCTGTACTGTTTAGGATCGGGACACGTTTTCGCGGTGTCGACAAGCCCAGTTTTGGGTTCCCAGTCGTTCACAGCCGTCCACCCAAACCTCGGGTCCGTCTCGGAGTCAGCTAACTTCGTTGCGGGTGTACTCCAAGGGGTGGCCCCCTGAAATATTTCTGAATCCTGTGATTGCTTTGTCGTGAAGGCCTCGTTGGGTTTTGATTTGGTTTTTCCGAGGTTGATCGAGTGTGTGTTGCTATTTGTGCACCCCGGCCGGGTAAAACTTTCTGAAAGCCGTGTCCGCGGTTATGGACGACTTGGAGCACAGTATCTCGATCATAGACAACTATAACTAAAGTAGTGCTATAAATTTGACTTTATAATGACTAGTAATCAGCTTCACTACAATGGAATGGCTAAATAAAACTGCCAACAATTTCTTGTTTGGGTTGTCGCTTGCGACCGCTGTACCTGACTAGTAAGTATTGCAACTACAACGGAATGGCTAAATAAAAGTACCAACAACTGCTGGGTTTTGGGATATCTCATGCTAATTGTATCTGACTAGTAAAGTGTTGTAACTACAATGTGTTGGAGATATGCCCAAGAGGCAATAATAAAGTGGTTATTATCATATCTTCATACTTATGATAAATGTTTACATACCATGCTATAATTGTATTAACCGGAAACATTAATACTTTTGTGATTTGTAAACTAAAATAAGAGTCCCTAGTAAAGCCTCTTGTTAAACTAGCTTGTTGGTTAATATATGATCATGGTTTCCTGATCATGAACATAGAGATGTTATTAACAACAGGATCATATCATTAGGAGAATGATGTGATGGACATACTCCTATAGATAAGCGTAGCATAAAGATCAAGTCATTTCAATAGTTCAATTGCTATATGCTTTCTGATACATAGTAACCTAATTCCTTCGACCATGAGATCATGCATATCACCTTTTCCGGATGGATGCTTTGATGTCATCAAACACCACACCGTAACAGGGTGGCTATAAAGATGGCATTGAGTGTTCAGAAAGTATTGGTTGAAACACATGGATCAAGAGTGGGATTTGTCCATCCATATGACGGATAGATATACTCTGGGCCCTCTCGGTGAAATGTCATCCAATTAGCTTGCAAGCATGTGACTAGGTCACAAGGGATCACATATCACGGGAACGAGAAAAGAGTACTTATCGGTAACGAGGTTGAACTAGGTATGCAGAGATACCGACGATCATAACCTCGGATAAGTAAACTATCGTGAGACAAAGGGAAATTGGTATCGTATGTAAGTGGTTCATTCGATCGCAAAGTAATCGTAGAAATATGTGGGAGCCATATGAATTTCCAGATTCCTCTATTGGTTATTGTTCGGAGAAGTGTCTCGATCATGTCCGCATAATTCACGAACCGTAGGGAGACACACTTAAGGATTCGACGTTGTTTGAGTAGTTATGGTATTATGAGAAAGAGACCGAATGTTGTTCGGAGTCTCGGATGGGATCCGGGATATCACGAGGTGATCCGGAATGGTTCGGAGAATAAGATTCATATAAGGAAAGTCTCGTTTCGGAGTTCGGGAATGATTCCGGTGTTTTCATCGGGAATGTTCTAGAAGGTTCCGGATTGTCCGGCACTCAGGGGGGAGGGGGGGAGGGGTACATGAATGTGGCATTACATATTGGAATGATTGCATCATGTACTAAGTGTTCTTGCTGTCCCAAATAAAGGATTAAATTGAATCCTAAAACAGAAAAGTCAAATGTCCAGTTTGAAAGTCAAACGGCTAAAACAAGAAACTGTGGGAAACAAGCAAGAGGAGTTGGAACCGACTTGGAGGAGGAGTTTCTCTCCTCCAAGCCGGCGGCCAGCCCTAGGCCGAGTTGGGGAGGGACTCCCTCCCTCCCTGGCGCGCCAGCCCCCTCCCATCTATATAAGGAGGGGCAGGGCTCCCCTCCTAGAACACACAAGTTCCTATCTTCTACCTCCGGTTTAGAGCCGTTTCGGTTTAGAGCTTCTAATTGCTTTAGCCTTCGGTTTAGAGCCTTCTAATTGGTTTAGAGCCTTCTAATTGGTGTGTCTAATTACTAGACCACTAATAGCCTCTCTCATACTCCACCATACTCGCACCGGCTTAAGGCGAAGCCCTGCGGGATATCCCCTCTACTTCCGGTACCACGCCGTTGTGCTGCCGGAATCGCGAGGAGAGTGCTACAACCTCCGCTGCCTGCTGGAACAAGGGAGAGGAAGGTCTTCGTCGAGTACCGAACGTGTGACCGACTGCGGAAGCGCTGCCGGAACGCAGCGCCGGAAGGATCGTCTACGCGATCTTGAGATCGGAAGTGTACGACTACATCACCCACGAGAATCTGCTCTCGTTAACCGCTTTGGAATCTTCGAGGGTAAGTTATTCCATCGACTCGTTGCTACAATCTAGTAGATAGATCTTGGCTTGTTTGTTTGTATGCGATATAAATTTTTTGTTTTCCATGCTACGAACCCCTACACAATGGAATGGTTAAATAAAAGTGCCCACTGCTTATTTTATCAGGATGATTATCTATACCTGACTAGTAATTGCTACAACGATAACTGAACAAATAAAACTGCCAACGGTGTGAGTTCCTCGGTTGACTTCCTCGTTTGGTCTCGAGGGGGAAACACCAGGATGGGTTTGTTTGATGGTAGTATCAGGTTGGTTCCAAATAGGTCTTTCTCACCCCTCTCTGATTGCCGCCAGTTGTATCGAGTCTCTATAGGGTGTTCAGTGCATGCTGCCGCTGCCGCTTCAGTCCACCATACCTATGTAGGCGAGGACCGCCGAATTCTAGTCTCGCCGTGTACTGGCCTCAGTACTGACGCTCCTCTTTTTCCTTTGCCCTTTGTCGGCACCCCTTTTTGTTTAAGCAGGTTTTGAGATCGACGTCGTTAGCAGGGTTACCCTTCCGGCTTGGCCTGGGCAGGGTTATGGACGCCATTGGTTATTCTTCAGGGCTCTTAGCCCCATTTGCATCTTGTCCGTAGTCGGACGCTCTATCATTTTCAAGGTGATTTGGATCTTTGTATATTATATCTGTATTCTTGACTCCTGGAGTCGTGATGTATATATATCTGTTCTGTGGGTCCCATCGAGGACTGTTGTGTAATGTTATTACTTCGTTTTCCACCCGCACAAAAGTGCCTGGTGGGCACCTTTGAATCGTTTCTATGCGGGTTTGGCGGGAATCGCTGAAACTTGCATAAGGTCGATTCTGAGGGTGTTACACCTTTCATGCTGCATGCATAGTTACTATTTCCTATTGTTAGAACTCCATCTTTCATGCACATGTTTAGAGTTCTTTGATCCCAGCTTTCAATGCTTGCAAATGGTTGGATCTTTATTGTGAGGGTGCATGTCACCTCAAAAATTATTCTTTTACCACTTACCTACTCGAGGACAAGCAGGAGTTAAGGTTGGGGATGCTTGATACGTCGGAAACGTATCTATAATTTTTGATGCTCCATGCTTGTTTAGTATCTACTTTGCTTTGTCTACACTTTGAGGTGCTTTTTACATGTTTTCTGGTACTAACCTATTAACAAGTTGCCACAGTGTCAGTTGCATGTTTTATCCTGTTTTTGGTTTCAGAAAAGCTAGTAAGGAAATATTCTCGAAATTGGACGGGACAAATGTCAAAGTCAATAACTTTCCGTGGGAAACAAGAAGTCCAGAGGGGAGACAAAGAGGCGTGCCAGGGCAGCCAGACCCCCCCTAGGCGTGGTCAGGGGTGGGCCACGCCTGGGAGGGGTGTGGCCCCTCTGGCCGCCTCCTCGGTCTCCCCCTTCGCCTATAAGAAGCCCCCGATGCAGAAACCCTAAGCACCCGATCAAATCTCCACGAAACCGTCTGTAGCTGCCGCCACCATCGTCCCTAGATCAGGGGGATCTGAAGTTCTTCCCGGCACCCTGCCAGAGGGGAGATCATCCCGGAGGCCTTCTCTCCGGTATGATGTGTGAGTAGTTCCACCTTGGACTATGGGTCCATGTAGTAGCTAGATGGTTGTATCTCCTCCTTTGTGCTTTCATGTATATATCTTGTGAGCTCTATTCATGATCAAGATCTAATCTATTTTTAATCATGCATGTTGTGTTTGCGGGGATCCGATGGATATTGAGATTATTATGTTGGTTTGATTAATGGTTTTGTCTTTATGATTCTATCATGTCTGTGTTGTTTGTGATCTTGCATGCTCTCCGTTGTTAGTAGCTATCTTGGCCAAGTAGTTGCTAGTGACTCCAAGAGGGGGTATTTATACTCGATAGTGTGTTCATGCCTCTAGTTTCCAAGGTAAGTGATAGAAATCTCTTCGGTTGTAGATGTGATGTTTCCACTAGGGAGAAAACAATGGTCTCTTGTTCATGGAACATGTGGACTGTTTACCTTACACACTTTGCTTAATGCAGTTTTTTGTTGCTTGCAACTTAATACCGGAGGGGGTTCGGATGATAACCTGAAGGTGGACGTATAGTCATAGAATCAGTTGGATGGCGGTCTATGTATCTTGTTGTATTGCCCAATCGAATCTCATAGGATCTTTCTGACTAGTAATTGCATTGTTATGCCTTGCTCAGTTCCTGTCAATTGCCCTGCTGTAATTTGTTTACCCTTCATGCCTTGTTGTTTATCTAAGGAGAGCGCCTCTAGTGATCTATGGGCCCCGGTCCAATCTTTACCATTGATACATCTTCCACTGTTACTTGTTTACTTGCTGCAAACCATTACCTTCCACACCATACGTTTAATCCTTTGTTACAGCAAACCGGTGAGCTTGATAACCTCACTGATTCGTTAGGACAAAGTCTTGAGTTTGTGTTGTGCAGTTCTCCACGTTGTTTGCAACACCTATGTGATGTTTCCTTCCTCCTTCTGGTTCGATAACCTTGGTCTCAACTGAGGGAAGACTTGCTGCTGTGCTCATCACACCTTGCTCTTGGGGCTTCCAATGAAGTCCTCTCTGTCAGGCAACACTTCCCCATCCCCTTCCCTGCTCCCAAATCTCACGAGCTGCCGCTTGTCGTTGTCCTGTAGTGAAGGAGGAGTCGCCCGTGGAGGAGGAGGAGCTGCCTGCCTCCGTGAAAGCACCGTTGAGGTGAGCGCCTCTCCCCCTCCCCGTATTACTTCCTCCTTCCCCTTCCCCTCACCCTTCCCTGCTCCCAAATCTCATGAGCCGGCGCTCGTCATTGTTCTATAGTGAAGGAGGAGACGCCCATGGAGGAGGCGCCTCCCGTGAAGGAGGAGGAGTCGCCCGTCCTCGACCTCCCGTGGAGGAGATGCCCGTCAGCCACGGCCTGTGCCTCCTAGACCGTGTGCATGACCACCTCCTCTCTTCCCTCGCTTGTCGAGGTGAGCCTCTCCCCCCTCTCCTCTCTGCCTTCTCCCCCTAAATTTAATTTAGCGGGTGCTTCCCCTGGTGATACATGTCATTTCAGTAGCTAATCTGCAATAAACTGTAGCTATTGTACTTGTATGCAATCTGCAGCTATTGTACTATTTTGTATGCAATCTGCAAATTAGTAGGTTCTGTTTAGTAGGTGTTGTTTAGTATGTGCTATTTAGTAGGAGTTATTTTTATTGTTAATTTTTATCAAGTGGTTCTCCTGTTGTAAGTATAGTAGTGTAAGAACTGAGAACTAAACTGTAGATTATCATAAGGGATGCCAAAAAGTTATCATACAGCCCAAAAATAACCAGTTAAAAGGCCTAAGTGGGAAGTTTATGCTAACTACATTCTATCACCACCTTTTTGTGATCCTTGTTCTATAGGGTATCATAGAGGATGCCAAACAACATGGCTTGAATAAGATGTGGGTTTCTAGAGGAGAGGGATAAACAAAGGCTCTCATGAGCCATGAGAGAACTAAAGGGGGCTGGCAGACACTCACTTCTTTTTAGTTTAATTATGAGACATATGACATCATGTTTATTTTTTAGGCCATTGGGGCTCTCCCGAATCCTGATTCAATACGACTTCATGCTCTAATATGATATAACTCCCTAATTTTGTATGTTCTGTCTATATTTATTTGCACTTATATGTTCTGTCTATATTCCTTTGCACTTCTCTGAATCATTTATTTAGTACAAACGTAGATTTGTAAGGCTGAAAATAAGACATACAGTACCTCCCATATTGTATTAAAATGTAGGTGTTTTAGGAATAACAATGCACACAATCTAGGTGTATCATTGCACTATTCCCATTACTACAGAACAAATCAAGACCCTTCACTGTCCTTGCAAAGTGTTCTTTGCTCTAGTCAAAACTCCACATATAGGCAGGCATATAGGCAATAAGGAGAAAATACATCAAATCTGGAGGGTGACATATTTGAGTAGATTGTTGATAATAGAAAAGGGATCCCTGATTATGAACCATGTATATATATATCCTAAAACATGTACTAAATGAGCATCACCTTACATGTACTTAATGAGCATTATCTTACATGTAGTGAATCTACACTACACCCTAAGCATTTGGAGAACTTTGAAAAGTGATAGCATGTTGTGTAAGGATATTCCTTGTTATTATTGAATTTTGATGTGGAGTGGAGGCTCATAGATTTTTTTATATCCCCTGTCATAGATTTTTTTGATATTCCCAGTTATTACTTAAAAGTGATAGCATGTGTATGGAGTGAGGCTCATAGAAAAGGTTGCATTTGCATTTGTGTTGCAGCAAGCTAATAGCATTCCCGCTATAGCTGTTATTCCCTGTTATTACTGAAATCTGGTTGTATTTTACAATAGTAGTGTGGTTGTGAATATATGATGGTGTTATTGAAATATGGTTGTTTGTGACAATGTAGGCCATTTTTTGTGCAGGTTTTTTCCTTTTTGAGATGCCAATGTTTCACCGGAATGTTAATTCATTTCTGTTCTGGCGAATTTGTGGAACTTCTAGGTCTAGAAAATTAGCAAAGGTCATGCCCAATTGTTTTGTGAATTTTGGTGCTTATTAGTTCCATTTATTTTTGTGTTTAGATATGTCCAAGCTAGGCACTTCTAGAAAGAAGGCCTATTGGGAGCAGTTGAAGGAGATGGAATCACAAGAGGACCCGGAATTCGTGCTGCGGGGAGAGGATATGGAGGATGAGGATACCTCGTCCGATGAGGAGATGGGGGATGCTAATGGCGAGGATGACGCCACTACCATTAATGGCAGAGGCGGTGGTGAAGCCACAGATGGTAGCCAACCGAAGAAGGCCCGGAAGGACCGGACGCCGATCATGATCGGCCTTAAAAGGTCCATATTCACAAGCGTGAGCGCTAAAGGGGTGCCTTTAGAGCCGGTGGAATTTGTCGCGGGGTACTCACTGCAGCTCTCTGCAATCCTTCGGAACATCGTCACGATAAACACCGGGAACCTAAATGCCGATGAGAACAACGCCATTAGATCTTTAGGAAGCTGCACGTAAGATATGCATACCTAGGTGATGAGGAGAAAAAATACAAAAATGATGACCTCAAAGGGAATCTGGTAAACAAGTACGCCCTCAAGAATATGACCAAGGTCTTGTCGAATCGGAAGACGCGAGTGAAGAAGCTGATTTACAAGGAAGGGCTTAGTTACCAGCAGATCTTCAAGAAGGAGCCTCTGATCATGGAAGAAGCCTTCAAGGTGTTCAAGTCCAGATGTTACTCCACCACGAGCAAGGCCAAGAGTACGTACTTCAAGGAGTTATACGAGATGAACATTGGTACCCACCATCTCAGGTCTGGCGGTTATAGAGCTGTGATTCCCAAATGGCAGAAGGAGGATGCCGCAGCTCTTGAAAAGGGGGAGACACCTCCCTTTTCCAATATCGTCGAAGAGAAGGCAAAGAAATTTGTTAGGGCTCGGTTTTGTAAGCCAAAAGGGAGTTTTAGATATTCCTTAGAACCCTTCAGCCCCTTCGACCTGAAGGTGATGGACTTCATAGATATATATGTAAGTAATTTGCATGCAATTTGATTAATTGCATTCAGAATTAATCAATGAAGTCCAATTTCTCAAATTCTTCATGTTCCTTATTGCAGGACGAGGAATATAAGAGCTCCTCATCCCAGGGGTCGGCACAAGTCGCCAAGTGGGACACCACTTTTAACAGGGCGCTAAATCGGGTCAAGAATGTTGAGCCCCAGGTGCCACCATCGTCGGCTGGCTGTGTGCCCGACTTTGGCAGTATTCCATCGTCCGAATACTATGGCACCTCGCCACAGAAGGGCAAGAAGGCCGAAAGCTCCAAGGTAAAACACCGAAGTTCATTTGGCATCCATGTATTCATTTCATTTCATTTATATTATATTATGATTCCAAAAACACCTACATGTTTGGCTGCCACCGGAATTTGGAAATGACAGGTCTGAGATAGGAATCAGGTTTACCCATGGGGATATTTCAATGATTTTGCCAAATCAAATGACGGCCCAATTCTGTGTCAACCAAACAACATAGGAATGGAATTGCAAAATGAATTCTAGGATTCCAGGCCCAAATGATGGATACCAAACGACAGGGAACAAGTGGAGAAGTTTCCATAGTTGCTCCAAGATATAGTGAAGGAGGTTGTGACGGCAGTCCAGACACAATTCCAATCACAAGTCCAAACACAAGTGACCGAGAAGCTCAACACTATCCTTCCTGCCTACTTCTAATGGTGCGCCAAGTGGAAGAAGAGTGGTAAATGGGGGACTGATGACCCACAAGTATAGGGGACCGCAACAGTCTTCGCGGATAGTATTACCCAATTTATTGATTCGACACAAGGGGAGCCAAAGAATACTTGCAAGCCTTAACAACCGAGTTGTCAGTTCAGCTGCACCTGGAAATAGTTCTTTCTCACAGAAGTTTATCAGTAGCAACAGTTTGTAGTAGCAACAGCAAAGCAACAACAACAGCAATAGCGAAATAGGAGCAATTGTAACAGTAACGGTAACAGTAGGATTCAAGTGCGGTAGGCATAGGGATGGATGGACGGGTGTTGCATGGACGAGTCTAAACATGTAACTTCAAGATCTAGGGCATTGTAGATAAATAATAACAAGCATCCAAGTACTAAACAATCCTAGGCATATGCTCCAAATATAGTCATACGTGCTCGCAATGAGAACTTGCACAACATCTTCTGTCCAGCCAGCCCGTGGCAGCGGGGCCTCTAGGGAACAACTGGAAATTAAGGTGCTCCTTTTAATAGAGCACCGGAGCAAAGCATTAACACTCCGTGAACACATGTGATCCTCTCACCATAGCCATCCCCTCCGGTTGTCCCAATTATTATCACTTTGGGGCCTTTGGATCCGGACAATGATATGTGTACACAACTTGCAGATAAGATCACAAACAATACTATCATAATGATTCAATAATAAGTTAAGATCTGAGATCATGGCACTCGGGCCCTAGTGACAAGCATTAAGCACAACAAGTTGCAACAAAGTCAAATAGCACTAATAGAGATACTAGGCACTATGCCCTAACAATCTTATTCGATTACATGATAGAACTCATCCAATCCCTACCATCCCCAAGCCTACAGCGGGGTATTACTCACTCATGGATGAGGGAAACATCGGTGGTTGATGGAGATGCGTTCGTGATGACGATGGTGATGATCCTCTCCAAATTCCCCGTCCCGGCAGGGTGCTAGAACGGAGTTTCTGGATCCGAATCTTGGTTTCTGGTGGCGGCGGCGGAGCGGAACTCTTTTGGAAAATTATCGAACCCCCCTTGGTTTTTAGGTCGAAAGGCAACTTATAGGCGTAGAGGGAGGCCGAGGAGCTTCCTGGGGTGGCCTCACCCCCTACAGGCGCGGGGTCAGGTGGGTCTGCGCCCCCTAGGCCTCCTCTCTGTCTCCCCTTCTGGCTCCGTGGATCTTCTGGTGAAAAATAGTTTTTGGCATATTTTCCGGGATTTTTCCTGATAGTTGATTTTCTGCACAAAAACAAGACACCAAGGCAATTCTACTGAAAACAGCGTCAGTCCGTGTTAGTTGTATCCAAATCACATAAGTTTAGAGGAGAAACAATAACAAAGTGTTCGAGAAAGTAGATACGTTTTGGACGTATCAACTCGCCCCAAGCTTAGCTTATTGCTTGTCCTCAAGCAATTCAGTTGAAAACTGAGTGCGATAAAAGAACTTTCACGAACACTTTGCTTCATATGATGTAAATATTCTCAGCACAGGAGTAGATGCTTAGACAATTCATAATAAGGAGTATGCAAATAAGTCTACTCAATAGTCATTGCAAGCTATGAAGAGGAACCAACTCAATAATAATAAGTAGAATGAAACATAAACATAAGCAACATTGCAATGCTCATAATAAGGTATGATAGCGCTTGTCTCTGTTTGAAGAGCACAATATAAATGCTGAGGCACCTCTTAAGCTCACATGAAGACTAGAGATAAAGATATCAGAGATACAAGCATCAAAGTCATGACATAATTAACCAAGTTTTGGAACAAACACAAAAATGACAACTATGCTCTCAAGAAGGTGCTCATAGAATAAGTGGTGACTCAACAAGGTTGTGAAAACAGTTTTGTGAAGGTTTGAAAGGCTTCCCAATGCTGAAAGGAAGGTACTCGTTAGCTTCTCATTGCCCCTATCATAGGCATCTTCATGTGGTTAAGGTGAAAGTGAGGTCCACTTTGAATCATATGCTTGATAGACCATAGACTGGAAATCCCAAGTCCCTTGAGTACGAGGGTCGCTCCGCATGCTACTCAACTTTGGTCACCTAAAAGTTCTTGTCATCGTAAATACATGCATATCATCGAGAACCGCGAACGGGGTACCCCTTGCACATGGTACAGGAGCTTTGACATAACCACAATGACAAGGCAAGAAGACAATGAGCATCTCAGCAATCTTTTTATTTACCATATGCAAAGATTTTTATTGAGGAATCTTCATAGATGCTCATTATAGTGATGCTGCAAGTTTCCACCATGATTAGGCATGGGTTAGGCTAGCTGCCCAGGCGTTTCCCTGACACAATGTATAAACTCCATGAACTCACAACCTCCCCTTTTATTTCACATCGTCGACATCCGTAAACAAAAGAGCAAGGAATCAACTGGATAAGATATCCAAAAAGTGTTGAAAGCGTTCCCCATGATAGCATGGTTCTGCTGACTCCCAGTATATAATTAGCAAGCATATAACTTTCATGGACTAGTCACAATAGTTTAGAATTATTAAGCGCAAGGAATAAAGTGTGCCATCAAGTTTGTGAGAGATTTACTAACTAACTTTCTCAAAACAAAGAAAACAAGACATATAGAATATGCACTGAAGTAGAAAATGATGCTAATAGGTAGGTATAGTGGACACAGCTGGCAATATTGGTTTTGGGGAGTTGGAAGCACATGTAGAGCATATACTCATTGCAAGTGAAGGCTAGCAATAGAGAGGGAGCGACAAGCGAGAGAGCAATAACTGTCATAATCATGCTTGCAACAAAACATGACTGATTATGGCATGAAAGTGATACAAGAACTCCAAGACAAAATAAATCATCGAGGCTTACTGACTATTGATTAGTCATATGCATGCGTGAGCATGTGCCAAGTCGATTCACATGAACAGTCATAGGAGGATACCACAATATCATACCAAAGTATGAATAAAACAATGCAAGCAAACATTTATATGACATGCTACAAACTATTAGCAAGCTGGAGCTAATCATAGACAAGCAAGAACTACTAAGCATCCATAATGACATACACCTTACACAAACATGCTAAGCATGCTCACAATGATGAGTATATGTACAAAAATGAAACAAATAGAGCTCGTTACCAGCTTCTTACCACACCTCGAGTTGTCTTAATCTTTATTATTGCCCTTCACTTGTGTGACTTGAATAATTAACATGGAACCAAAACCCACTGAGGACGGCTGAACCCTGCAAAGAACTCACAAAACCAAAGAAGAACAACAAATATTTTTGGTGTTTTCGATTTTTTAGAAACAAGCAAACAAAGAAAAACCAAACAAAAACAAAGCAAACCAAACAAAGCAAAACTAAGACGCTCCAAGAACAACACAACTATGCATGAAAAAACGAAGTGTCTAGAAAGACCTGAGATTTTTATTGATGAAGAAGGAGATGCCTTGGGCACCCCCAAGCTTTGACGCTTGTACCTCTTAAATATTTATTGGGGTGACACGGGGGGGAGGGGGGGTCCCCCAAGCTTGAGCTTTTGTCCATTCTTCATCTCATTACATCATTCTCTCTCTACACCTGAAAATTTTCCTTCATACAAAACTTCACACAATCTTCATTAGCAACATTAGCTTATTCAAAAGATATTAGACCTCTGGCAAAGCTTTGGAACAGCAATGCTTTTCACAAAAAACACAATCTACTGTAGCAACTCCTTCAAAAAGCTCAATTCACCTAAAGATAACTCAAATAGGAATCAATAAGAAGCAAATGCAAATAATGGCAGAAATCTGTCAAAATAGACCAACAGGTAGAAACTGATTTTTTCGAACATCTTCTATTGCTCAAATCAAAAAGTGCTGAACTAACGAAAGTTAGCTAACATACTGGGAGATTTATTCGTAAATTTTTAGCTCAATATATGTTACATAGACTCCTCACGAATATTTTTGGTGGAGGCTAGAAATCTGTTTCGGGACAGCAACTCCCCAAATCTTACTTCCCTCTCATTAGAGGTCATTCTTGGCACAAAAAGCAAACAAAAAGGATAAGGAGAGGTCATTACTGAAGTAGTAACTTCCAAGACTCAAGGAAACTCTTGGGTTATCTCCCAACAAGTACTTTTCTTTTACGCCTTTAAGTTAGGCACGACGAAGAGCAAAGATTGGAAAGGAGAAAAATAAAAGTGAGCAAGTATAACCACAGTGAAAACATTATTTTATTCATTAAAATCCTTTTGTTAACAAGGTTTATCAAGTCTTGTTACCAAAACAATCTTATATGAAATAAAACCTTGCATTCCACAAGGTGATTATGTTACCTCGTACTTGATAGCAATGGTTCCAATCATAATAGTTTCAAAATTTTCTTGTGGAATGGGACAATATATTTCTCCAACCTTGATGCTCTCAACATTTTCAATGGAATTCAGGCAATAGCTTTTAGCAACCTTCTTGGGGAAAAAACAGTATGCTCTTTGTCATCAATATTGAATGTCACTTTTCCTTGATTACAATTGATGACAGCACCTGCACTATTAAGAAAAGGTTTCCCAAGAATAATAGACATATTATCATATTCAGGCATTTCAAGCACACCAAAATCAGTTAGAACCATGCAATTATGAGCAACTTGAAGGAACATCCTGTCAACACCCGGATTTTTAATCCCAGATGCCTGTTATGCCATACATCGCAATCCCAGGATTACCATTTTTGCGAGACATAACAGATTTGGATACCACAATACATCATCCATTACAAACCATACATAAGGTCTTACACAAATAAGGATCTCATGATCCAGTTCTTAATACAACTCAAGCAGCGGAAATACGTAATAATAAAGGTAGCGTAGGTGAAGCTCCATCTTCGGGGTCACAGGCAATGCTGACGATGGGAGATGATCCTAGTTGTCGTAACCTTCCCAGGGTCCTTCGTCCTAGTACTCCTCTTCATAGTCTGGCCATGGGAATAGCCAGGGACAAAGCCATGAGTACTCTTTAAGTACTCGCAAACTAATACTAACAAGTGAAGGGGTTTTTTATAATAGGACACTAAGCTCTAGGGTTGTTTTGCAAAAAGCCAGATTTACCTCTACTAAGTTTCGAAGCAAAGAATGCTAGTTGAAGTTTTATAACATCTAAGTGGGAACTTGTATTTCATATCACAACTCTGTGGTGGTCAATTCAAATTCTCAATCCATTTCACAAGTCATTTTGAAAACATCTGACGGGGGAACAGTATGGCCACTCCAACTGTCCATAACCACGGACGCGGCTATTCGAATAGTTTGACACTCTGCAGAGATTGTACACTTTCACCACAACATTCGATACATCCGTCAGGAACAAATCCTGAATTCACCATACTCAGTATGCGGATAATCAATCCTAACCTTTCAATTACACGCCCTAGTATAGGCACCTCTCCTGTGAGTTTGGCCTCCCAACCATGACCAACTGTCATCTTGGGTACTGCACAGGTGGACAATCTTTACAAGGTAGCCTCATCTCAGACCTTGGTCGTGAGGGAACACATACTAAGGTATATAAGTTTCCAGTCAAGCCCTACCCAATCTTCGGGTATTGTGGTTGTACGGTAAAATTGGAATGGTATCGCATCCAGACAACCATCAGTTTTATAAAGGGCTAAGGCTCATGCCTTAACATTTTCATCATCCAAATCATCTGGTGTTCGGAAACACATGTCAAAACATCTCAATAGAATGATCCATCATTCTAAGGTTTTCATAACCATTTTCCACCAAGTATTCCCATCTAAAGTTGATCAAGTTTTTATGCTTAGCACTAGCATCTACAGGTGGGGGTGAGCACTAATGAGGGGTGGTAAACTAGTGGAGTTTAGCTAAGTTCAATATCATGCCTTAGGATGACATCAAGATTATCTAGCTTCGGCCAAATTTAATGCTCTTTATGCAACCTTCAATTATATTTCTAGTATCTACAATTTACTTAAGTAGACTCTAAGTAATAGCTTTGATAAAGAAATAAAGTAGAAGCTTGTAGGTAAAACTAGGAGGGGGTATCAAGTGGGTATGATCACATATGCTTAAGGCATCTAGTGGTCATGGTAACAAGAAAGTATTAGCTTGCATCAGTATCAGTATAGGATTGCATAAGTAGAGTATCTTGCACGTGTTAGCTTGCTCAATCAACTAGTAGTATTAGGCTTGCCTTGTGCAGAGCAGTGGTTGAAGTTCTCCTCAGCTTCTTCTTCGTAGTATCCTCCTTCCTCCTCGTATCCTTGGTCGGTACTAGTGTCTATGAATAAATACGAGCTACACAATCACTAAACAATATGAAAGTACAAAGGAAGTCGCCTAGAGGGGGGGTGAATAGGCTTTTAAAATTATTACGGTTTAGGCTCAAGTAAATGCGGAATAAAACTAACGTTTAATTTATTGAGCACAAAACCTAGCCACTAAGCTCAACTAGGTGCACCAACAACCTATGCTAAGCAATACAAGCAACAAGGTGATAGCAAGGTATAAATACTTCAAGCACGATGGCTATCACAATGTAAAGTGCATAAGTAAAGGGTTCGGTTGAGAGATAACCGATAGACGTGGAGACGAAGATTTGTTTCCCGAAGTTCACTTCCAAAGAAGCTACATCTCCGTTGGAGAGGTGCGATGGCGCAATGCTGTCCGAACGCCACAAATGGCTCACCTCGAGGTATGGTGGCTCGATGCACACCCAACGCCACACAAGGCCTCACCCCGGATGCGGAAGCACGCAACTCACCGACGCCACAAAAGGCTCACCCTATTCTCCCAAGTGCGCACCACAAAAGGCGGGCACTTGCTCCACTATGGGACGCTTGAGGGCGGTCACCGAACCCGTACAAGATTGGGGCTAACTCCACAACTTAATTGGAGGCTCCCAACAACAAAGCCACAAAAGGCCAACAATGCCACAAAAGGCCAACAAGACCACAAAAGGTCAACAATCCAACCACACAACCGTATAGGGTTCCAAGGAACCCAAGAGAAACAAGCTCACAAGCTTGAACTCGCCGAATCTCCGAGGAGAACTCAAACCTATGCACCAAATGTAAGGGCAAGTCCTTGTCCCCCAAATTCCAACAAATTTACAAAAGCTATTGGGGGAATAAGGGAGGAAGAACACAAGAGTAGAACTCAAACCTATGCACCAAATGCAAGGGCAAGTCCTTCTCTCCCAAATTCCAACAAAGCTACAAAAGCTATTGGGGGAATAAGGGAGGAAGAACACAAGAGGAGAACACAAAACTCTCCAAGATCTAGATCCCAATGATTCCTTCACAAAGAAGGGATTTGACTTGGGGGGATTGTAGATCTAGATCTCCTCTCTCAAATCCCTCAAAAAGATGCAAGAATCATAGGAGGGGAAAGGGAGAGGGAAAGCTTCTTCAAGGTTGACAATGGAGGAGAGAGAGAAAGCCAAGAACCAAGAAGAAAAGCTAGTACCCACGAAGGGGAAGAGGAGCCCCTTTTAAAGGGCTCCCAGATCTGCCCGTTACGGGCATTCGCGACACCTGGCCGGAACTTCCGGTGGGAGGCCGGAAGTTCCGGTGGCACCCAGCCAACAGACGAAAACTGCGGAGCGAGAAACTGAAAAAACGAATCATGGCCGGAACTTCCGGCTCTGGGGCGGAAGTTCCGCCCAGCCTGGCTCCAACGGTCATCAGATCGTTGACGCCCGCTCTAGAAGCGCAACCGGAAGTTCCGGTCAAAACAGACCGGAAGTTCTGGTGAACTTCCGAGCAAGTTCCGACAAAGATCCGGCAAATAGAACGGTTCAAAACAGAAGGTTACTGAGCGTGAGCGGAAGAAGACCCGGAACTTCCACCGGAACTTTCGGCGGCAAAGATGCCCTAGCGGAACTTCCGGTGGGAAGCCGGAACTTCCGGCCAGGGAAATTCCAGAACCCAGAAAACCAGAAACGCAATAACTTTTGCATCCGAACTCCAAACGGGATGAAACCAATTTTGTTGGAAAGATAATGACGAATAGAATCTTGGGAGAAAATATCATAAATATATATGTGAAGTATCCCCCAAGGTGTGGAGCCGGAAAACTCGCAAGATCAAAAACCGCAATAAGATATGCAAGTGAAATCCTTAGATGATGAACTAGAGCTTGTTATGATGATGACCACAAGCTCTAGATCCTCTCATGGACAAGAACAAAATAAGTCCCAAGAAAGATGATGCTATGATTGCAAAGGTTTGAGCTCTCTCCGAACGATGCAAACAAGACACCCGCTTGAGAGCCCCTCTTGATAGTACGGCTATCTATCCTAAACCCGGTCTCCCAACTAACAACACGAGACCGGCAAAAGAGAAGCCCTATCAACATACCTTTGCCTTGAGCGTCCCACTTGAACTTGATGTAGACCGTCTTGTTCTTCTATAGTAGGAACACCTTTCTTGTTTGCTCTTGCTCGCTCTTGCTTGATGAAGACTTGCAAAATGCTCCCCCATACTCCATGGGGAAACCTCTTCTTTGAACTTGTCTTCATCATTCCATGAGCACGAGGATGGCAAGCTTCAAGCATGAGATCTTCTAGAGATGGCGCATCTTGAGCTCGTCCTTCTTCATCCTTACTTGAGGTTGATCCATCTTGATGCAACTCTTTGCACATTCCTTGATTGACCTTCAAGCTCCTTCTTTCTTCATGATTCCAATGGGCACAAAGCCCTTGGACATTTCTTCATCTTCCAACCTTGAGACCAACACATGGCCCAAGCGATGCCAATGGACAAACCTACAAGTGAAACTCAATTTACACATTAGTCCATAGAGATTGTCATTAATTACCAAAACCACACATGGGGGCATACATGCCCTTTCACAATACTTAACTACTTTCAATCATCACACAAAAGGGTTCTATAGATGATCTAGCATCATCACTAATATTACAAGATTAAAGCATTCATCTTTTTATTTATTTTTAGAAAAGTAATTTCTACTCATTGAAAAACTACTTAAGATTTAATATTCTCCAACTCAAACATGGGATCATGTTGACACATGTCATCACCACATATTTCAGTACATGGGAATTTGATTTAAAGTGGTGTCACAATTTAATAAGGTTTAACCTTTTTATTTTAAATCATTAAAGTGGCTAGAAATGCCTATGTGGCATTCTTTTATTACTTGAATATTATTTCTGTAAGTAAACCCATATATTTTTATATATTCTGAAAGGTATGATCAAATGTGATTTTTGAGAGTTGGAATCAACTCAAAAGCTATTATGCTTGAAATTTGAAAAATGTTTGAATGCAGAAAAGCTTCTGACTTTTTATTTTTACCAAGGTTGATCTATAGATCCAAATGATTGGAATCCAACGGGCTTGGATTAAACATTTCAAGATCTTTCTAACAAAATTGGTTTCATTCAATTTGGTTTACTGAATCGAGCTGGGTTGATTTTTGAAACTAGGTACAGAACTAAGTTTGAATATAAATAGAAAAACTAAATTCAAACGAGTGGGCTGCGCGGGAAGGGTTATTGGGCCGGCCCAGTGTCACTCCGCAGCGCGGGGCGCAACTGACAGGGGGGGGTCTACTGGTCAGTGGCTCTTTAAATGCGAAGCAGTACGGGGCGATGTGGTGCGTTGGATTAGAATGAAGATCGACGACTGAGGGTCGTCGTCGATGATGAACAAGTCACCGGCGAGGTCGAACCCTAGCTTCTCAGTGGGGGTGCATAGGGGGCATACCGCGGCTCCAGTGACGACGACGAGGCGGGCAAACGACAAAGTCAACGACGGCGAACTCAGGGGTGGTCGCGGCAGCTCCTGGGGTGGACGAAATCAACGGCTCCTCTTCTCCTCTGCTGCGGCGAGCTCCGGCCAAATTCCGGCGATGCGCTGCTCGCCTTGCTCCGGCTAAGGGGTGGAATGATCAGTGAGGTGAGGGGAGTGAGATGGTGTGAAGAAATTGAGCTGGGAGCGTCTCCTTTTATAGGCTCGACGGCGAGACCGAGAGGGATGGGCAGACGATGGTGGCGACATGGATACGGGTGGCTAGAGGCATGGCTGCGGTTGGCAATCGACAGGCGGTCTCTTGGCGATGCTCTAAGGTTTAAATGCACGTGTAGGGGCGGTGGAAAACGGTCGGGAACGCGCGATGCTCTGCGAGGCAGAGGCGGCGAACTCTATGGCGAGCGGTGGCTACGGGGTACGGGCGGTGAAAAGATCATGTCTGGTGGTCTCCTGGGATGGTGGGGTGCATGCTGGCTGGCGACGAGGGCTCGAGGTGGTCGGGTTGCGTGGGAACGGCGCGTGCTCTGCGGTGCGCGTCGGCATGGTCGACAGCGGCGTGGGCGCGGCGTTCCTGGCGGTTCTGGTCGTTGTCTACGAGCTAGGGCTGGTCGAGAGGGGGCGGTGAGGCATGGGCTACCTCCCAGACAAGGTTGGCACGGCTAGTTCCTCTCCTAGCTTGCTGTCCCCACTAGGGTGACATGGGTGCTCTCGGCCTGTTCACCATTGATGACATTGGCGAGTTTACAGTGGTGCTAGCGCTTAGTTAAGTTTGCTAGATGATCTACTGAGGCTAGTGTAACCAGAGAGGGAACAAGGTTGTCTCAAAACACTGCTCAAAATAGTGTTTGTGATTTTGTTGATTTGAATCTGCAACCTGTTTGATGAAATGGCCGCATGAACTTAAGTTTTGAATGTTGAAAAGATTTTTGGTGGGTGTGCTAGGCATGTGCTGGTGATACTGTGGATGCTTGGGTTTTGAAAATTGAGGTTGTTTGAGTGGTTTTTGAAATAGTGGGATCTTCCCATATGAGATAGATTCAATTTTAAACTGTCATTTAAACTAAACATTTAAATGTTTTTGGATGATCACAAAGTGGGCCTTGGTACCTTATTATGAGTACTATCAAGGGGTGCAAAGATCCATACATGTTTCTGTTAAGTTCTGAAAGTTAGAGATAGCCAAAGTAGGCATGGGAGTTAAATTGACCATAGTGACCATTCACTTAATTTGTTTGTTTTGATTTGTTTGTCTTTGGGGAAAGTTTGGGGATTGTTTAAATGATGTTTATTTAACCTAAGAATCATTTTACAAGCAAAGAAACACATAATCATGGCAATTCAAAAGAATCCAAATTTTAATGCACACACATATGAATGCTTTCATATTTTAATTGGACAAGTTTTTGTTAATCCTAAATTTGGTGATTAGAGTTTGATGATTCTAGTTTAATATTTTTGGGATGTTACACATCCTCACATATACCAACAGGAATAGTAGTTGACTTACCAGCCATTTGCAAAGATATATCAGTTGGTATCAACTTTTCTAGCTAGAGTCTCTTGTAGAGAGAAAAAGGCATAACACTAACTCCAGCTCCCAAATCACATAAAGCAGTTCTAACATAATTATTCTTAATGGAGCAAGGAATAGTTGGTATACCTGGATCACCAAGTTTCTTTGGAACCTTACCATTGAAGGAATAATTAGCAAGTAGAGTAGAAATCTCCTCATTAGGAATCTTCCTTTTATTAGAGACAATATCCTTCATATACTTTGAATAAGGGGGCAAGTTAATAGCACCAGTCAAAGGAATTTGCAAGAATAAAGGTTTCATCCACTCACAAAACTTGTTGTAGTGTTCTTCCTCCTTTGACTTGTGTTTCTTACTTGGAAAAGGCATAGGTTTCTGCACCCAAGGTTCTCTCTCTTTACCATGTTTATTAGCAATAAAATCTCCCTTTGTGTACCTAGTGTTCTTAGTGTGCCTCTCAGGTTCTTCCTCATCTTCCTCCTTATCAGGAGACTCATTTTTATCATTACCACTCTCAGTTTCAGCATCAGAGACAGATATACTATTAGGATCTACAGCAGGTTCAAGTGGTTCCTCAACTATCTTATGTTTCTTTTTCTTTCTCTTATGAGGACTAACACTATCTTCACCTTGCTGGGAATCCTGTTCTATTCTTTTAGGGTGTCCTTCAGTATATAAAGGATCTTTAGTAGCTATACCACTCCTAGTTCTAATTCCATAAGCATGTTTATCTCCTGAAGCATTAACTAGCATAGCAAGTGAATCAAGTTGGGTTTGAACCATGTGAAAGTGTTTACAAAGCATTTTAATATCATTAGAAGTTCTTTCCACAATATCTCTCAACTCATGGATAGCTCTAGAGTTTTCCAATAAATGGTTCTGAACTTTTTTATTAAAATACCCTTGCTTAACAATAAAAGTGTCAAGTTCCTCTAAACATTGATCAGGAGGCTTACCATAAGGAATATCACCTTCATCAAAGTGTTGGAGAGAGTGTACCTCAATAGTAGATGAGTGGGGAATTATCTTACATAATTCTTCTATAGGAGGTAGATTCTTTACATCTTCAGATCTAATACCTTTCTCCTTTAGACACTTTTTAGCTTCCTTCATCACTTCATCATTTAATGCAATAACTCCCCTATTCTTTGTTGTTGGTGTTAGAACTGGTTCAGGAACAACTGGTTCAGGAGTAATAGGCTCAGGTGCATTCAGCTCAGTTGAAGTCCAATCATCATAATTCTTGCTTATCTTGGTCATTAATTCTTCAGCATCTATAGGAGTCCTTTTCCTGAAAACACAATCAGCAAAGCTATCTAGGTAGGTCCTAGAGTCATCAGTTAGTCCATTATAATAAATATCAAGAAGCTCATTATTAGGTAATGGACATCCAGGATGTGCATGAATCAAGGCACAGAACCTTGTCCATTACTCAGGTAATTTCTCTTCTTCTCCCTGTTTAAAATCAAAAAGTCTCTGCAAAGCAGCATGTTTAGCACCGGGAGGAAAATATTTCTAGAAGAAAGAAGCAATCAAGCAATCAGGGCTATCAATGGAACCAGGAGGTAATCTATTAAACCAAGCCCTAGCTTCTCCTTTTAGTGAAAAAGGGAAGATCTTAGCAACAAAGTACTTGCGCATCATAAAATCATCAGAGAACAAAGCACTCATAGTAGAAAGCTCATTCATATGAGCCACAACACTCTCATTTTTAGTACCACAAAAGGGTTCTTTCTCAACAATATCTAAATAAGATAAATCAAGAGAGAAATCATATTCTTCATCTTTAATATCTATGGGAGAAGTGGCAAACTTATGATCATAGGACATCTTAGGAATAATAGTACGTCTAGCAAGGAGACTCTTAATAGCACTAGTACCATGTGTGTTTCGGCACTCTTCAACAAAATCATTAGTGAACTCAATGTAACCATCATTAATATCATAACTCTCACTAGCCTTAGGTGAGCTAACAGGTGTAATAGTGTCTTAACTAGGAGT
Source organism: Avena sativa (assembly GCA_916181665.1). NCBI lineage: Eukaryota > Viridiplantae > Streptophyta > Magnoliopsida > Poales > Poaceae > Avena > Avena sativa. The sequence continues at coordinate 129,341,391 of OV702283.1, read as the reverse complement.
CCTAGACTAGCCATAGTAGCATCTAGAAAAGGACCTAATGAACCACTCGCATCAAGCATAGTAGAAGTAACATCATGAGCATCAAAAGCAGTTTCAGACTCAGTAGTAGTAGCAGTGTGTGTAGAATGTGTATGTGGTGGTGGTGGTGGTGTGACAAGCTTACTTATAAAAGATGGTGAATCAAGATCAACAGAGGTGTTTCGGACAGTACCTCTTCTTGTAGTGGATGGTAAAATAGGAAACTTTCCATCACGAGACTTCCCCATGATGAAAGGAGTAGCAGTGAACAATAATAGATCCAAGTGAACTTACAAATAAAGCTATGCTCCCCGACAATGGTGCCAGAAAATAGTGTTGATGACCCACAAGTATAGGGGATCGCAACAGTCTTCGTGGGTAGTATTACCCAATTTATTGATTCGACACAAGGGGAGCCAAATAATACTTGCAAGCCTTAACAACTGAGTTGTCAGTTTGGCTGCACCTGGAAATAGTTCTTGCTCACAGAAGTTTATCAGTAGCAACAGTTTGTAGTAGCAACAGCAACAGCGAAACAAGAGCAATAGTAACAGTAACGGTAACAGTAGGATTTGAGTGCGGTAGGCATAGGGATGGATGGACGGGCGTTGCATGGACGAGTCTAAACATGTAACTTCAAGATCTAGGGAATTGCAGATAAATAATAACAAGCATCCAAGTACTAAACAATCCTAGGCATATGCTCCAAATACAGTCATACGTGCTCGCAATGAGAACTTGCACAACATCTTCTGTCCAGCCAGCCCGTGGCAGCGGGGCCTCTAGGGAACTACTGGCACTTAAGGTGCTCCTTTTAATAGAGCACTGGAGCAAAGCATTAACACTCCGTGAACACATGTGATCCTCACACCACAGCCATCCCCTCCGGTTGTCCCAATTATTGTCACTTTGGGGCCTTTGGATCCGGACAATGATATATGTACACAACTTGCAGATAAGATCACAAACAATACTATCATAATGATTCAATAATAAGTTTAGATTTGAGATCATGGCACTCGGGCCCTAGTGACAAGCATTAAGCACAACAAGTTGCAACAAAGTCAAATAGCACTAATAGAGATACTAGGCACTATGCCCTAACAATCTTATTCGATTACATGATAGAACTCATCCAATCCCTACCATCCCCAAGCCTACAGAAGGGGATTACTCACTCATGGATGAGGGAAACATCGGTGGTTGATAGAGATGCGTTGGTGATGACGATGGCGATGATCCTCTCCAAATTCCCTGTCCCGGCAGGGTACCAGAACGGAGTTTCTAGATCCGAATCTTGGTTTCTGGTGGCGGCGGCGGAGCGGAACTCTTTTGGAAAACTATCAAACCCCCCTTGGTTTTTAGGTCGAAAGGCAACTTATAGGCGTAGAGGGAGGTCGAGGAGCTGCCTGGGGTGGCCTCACCCCCTCCAGGCGCGGGTTCAGGTGGGGACGCGCCTAGGGTGGGTCTCCCCCCCCAGGCCTCCTCTCTGTCTCCCCTTGTGGCTCCTTGGATCTTCTGGTGAAAATAGTTTTTGGCATATTTTCTGGGATTTTTCCTGATAGTTGATTTTCTGCACAAAAACAAGACACCAAGGTAATTCTGCTGAAAACAGCGTCAATCTGTGTTAGTTGTATCCAAATCACATAAATTTAGAGGAGAAACAATAGCAAAGTGTTCGAGAAAGTAGATATGTTTTGGACGTATCAGGGACGCGCCTAGTTCCCAACATCTCCAGTGCCCAATTGGACAACACGACACCGGAGGTGTTGGTGACTCCTCCAACGGGGTCCGAAGCAGGTCCATAGCTTACCTTGTCTAGTGCGGCGAAGGCGCCAGCCTGCACCATGCCAGCAATTAGCCACTCCGCCACTTGCACGCTCGACATCGGCGGTGGTTCTTAGACATTATCTAATCTCAACACCGTCAAGGTGACTAATTAAAGCTAGAGTTAGGAGGCTCAATCGATGACTTTATCTCACTTCTCCCCATTTTACTGATGACCGGCATACATGCCTTTCGCAGGAAGACACTCCTTGCACTCTACTTCACTGGGTGAACGTCGAGTTGAAGGATGTTGCCATGGGCTCTATCGTTCAACCAGCGAATCGTAAATTCCACAATAAACCAATGGCACCCGACATGCTTAGCGTCAAATATAATATGGTGCATTTGGGCTATGAGGGCTTCGAACCTCCCTCTCAACCTCATGGATGGGATAGTTACGAGACAGTAGTCCTCAGTACCGTCTTCTGCTGCATGTTCCTATGGCCAAAGAGCCAGGTCTATTTGGGTACGGAGGGCCAGGGCACCACCCTAGAGGCATCATAGCTAGCACATCCATCACATGAAGACATCGAGATGGCATAGAATCCCGCTGATGATGATGATGAAGTTGATGAACACTTTGGCGACTAGTTCTTGAACACAAGGTTTGGGGATGACTATGAGCAACATGGAGACTAGTTCATCATGCAGAAAGTTGTCGAGCCCCAATCAGCACCTAGACCCTCGGAAAAACCCACTTGTCAAGTGCGTCTCTTCCCATCTAGTTAGGAGACGCCCCACCCGATGCCTTCATTGAGCCTCAGAGACCAGCTCCTATGATTAGCCCCAGCACCCTCCATAAGGAGACCAGTGAGTAGATAGCGGAGGCCAATGATGCTATAAAGGGAAAAAAGGGTCACAAAAGGAAGCCTAAGGGTGCGAGCCAGGACCCAAAGCCTAGGATTTTCTGGGCTCAGGACGGACCTGAAGAAATTCCCAGGAAGCGGCTGCACGAGGCAGGTACACCGATGCTTACTAACTCGATGTTCGCGATCGCAGGCTCGCATATACGTAGTATTACACATGGCTGCTTGTATGTTGAGGAGCGCTGCATTCGAGAGGGCGGTCAGTCATACCTGGTTTACAAGGCTAACGTGCCAAATGTGTCAGGCTTCGTCGTAGTACCCCCCTAGGATATTTTCTACATGTGGCATATCGACATCTTCGACATGTTGCAAGGATTCCGGCTGCACGATACCCTGGTCCGGCTGTTCTCGCTCAATATGGACATGCATATCATTGGAGACAAGACCCGGGGATCGTGATAGTGGATCCCTACTTCATGTGTGACACCTTCTTGAGAAGACTAAAGGGAATATGCCCTGAGAGGCAATAATAAAGTGTTTATTATGTGTATTCCAAGTATATGATAGATGTTTATTTTGCATGCTATAATTGTATTAATACAGAAACATTAATACATGTGTGTTTAATAAACAAACAGAAAGTTCCTTGTTATGCCTCTCTCATAAACTAGCTCATTGATTAACAAGATGATCAAGGTTTCCTGATCATAGACATTGGATGTTGTTAATAACGAGGTCACAACATTAGTGTCATGGTGTGATGAACATTCATCTGAAGTATAGAATTACGATCAAATTCATTGAGTTTATATTGCTATAACAACTTACGAAGTGATCCTAATCCTTAGACCATGAGATCATGTCAATCACTAACACCGGAAGAGTTTCTTGATAACATCAAATGTCGCACCATAACTAGGTGATTATAAAGATGGGTTCAGAACTACTAAAGTGTTATGTTGAGGCCCATGGATCTAGAGTGGAATTTGTTCATCCCAATGACGGATAGATATGCTCTGGTCCCTCTCGGTGATATCACATTGGTTAGCTTGCAAGCAAGTGATTTGATCACTAGAATGTTATATCACGGGAACAAAGAAAGAGTGCATGTCAATAACGAGATCAAAATAGGTATGGATATACTGATGATCGAACCTCGGACATGTAATATATCGCGAAACAAAAGGATTAAGATACTAGCGTTAAAGGTTCCGACGATCACACGAAAGTCATCGTTGAATGTGTGGGAGTCAGTATGGGTCTCCAGATCCCGCTTCTGATTATTGATCGGAGAAAGGTCTCGATCATGTCTGCATTATTCGTGAACCTTAGGGTGGCACACTTAAGAGACACCGACATCCATTTGGAGCAAAAGTTTCATGCCGGAAAGAATAACAAGCGCGGGAATTTATTTCACTAGATACCGAAACAGGTTTTCGGGTGAAATTGCAGAAAGTGTTTTTGCATGTGAAATGAAATACTAGCAAGGGGTTATATGTGAATGTTTTGTCATTAAAGTAATTGACAAAATTCTGGATAAATAAAAGGAGTTTTATTTAATGAGAGTTTGCATTAAATTTGGTGGAAATTTAATGGGATTTTGAGTGGGATTTTGAGTGGAGAGAATTGAAAGGCATTTGAGTGAGTGGAGTGTCCACCCACGTGCATGAAGGAGGGGAGGGGCAGCCCCCATGGCTGGCGACCAACCCCTTGGGTGCCCCCTCCTCCTATAAAAGGAGCCCCCTCTCCTTTCTCTCACTCACACCTCCTCGTGAAGGATCTCTCTCCCCCTCTAGTATTTATCCCCCATGGTCTCGGACTAGCGAGATACATGTTCCCAGTGGCTATTCAACAAGAAAGAGTTGTGCTTCCTCTGCATCGCTGGAGTGAGGAGGCGGAGGTTGCTCGGTGCCTTGAACGTGTGTGCGAGCACGGATGCACTGCTAAGTTGCGGTGCTAAGGACTTCCTCTCGATCTTGAGATCAGCAAGAGATCGTCTACATCAACCATGAGTTTGACTCGTTAAGCTTTGTCGGTATTAAAGGGTATGTTCTCTACGTATATACATCCGCCCGTTTTTTGTATCTAGTAGATAGATCTTGGTACATAGTTGTTCCCATTGCAGGAAATTTTTTGTTTTCTATGTTGCGAACCCTACAGTGGTATCAGAGCCGGATCTATGCGTAGATGCTTTACACGGGTAATACACATATGAGTATGTGGGCGATGATGATCATGTTATTGCTTCTTGGTTGTACTTTGGATATTGGTGTCATAGTGGGATGAAGCGGCCCGGACAAACTTTACATGTCCTCGCACATGAGACCTGTTCCACGCTTGACATGCAACTAGTTTGCATAAGTGGCTAGCGGGTGTCTGTCTCTCCTACTATAGTCAATATCTAATTTGCAGCGAGTTGTCAACAATTTGTTTATCCTCGTTGTGGTTCATGTTCGTAGGTAAGAATGGTTCTATCTTCGAAAGCCCTAAGCCACGTAAAACTTGCAATGGATAAATTAGAGGCATCTAGTTTAGATTGTTGTTGGGCTAGTGTTATGATATGGTGATGTTGTAAGTAGAAGTATGAGATGGTACTCTTACAACGCACATGACGTGTAAGTACCATAGACCTTGGCCTTACACATAGAGGTATGATAGTGATCATACCACGGTGCACATGATGGAGATCATATGCGGGAACCATATCATTTCACTTATAAACATGTGATGTTTGATTGTATCTTATATTGCTTGTTTGGTGTTTTATTAGCATAATAAGACGATCCCTCATTTAAATATCAAGATAAGGATGTGTTCTTCCTTAAGTATGCACCGATTATGTTTCGTCGACAACACGTGATGATCGGGTGTTCTTGGATCCACGACCATATTTCGGGTGTAAGACAGTTACACACGCGAATACTAAGGTTCTTACTTGGCGAGCCTAGCATGTACAGACATGGCCTCGGAACACGGACCAAAAGGTTAAGCATGAGTCATATGGTAGATATGATGCCCATTTGATGCTCGCCTTTGAAGCTACACCGACTCACATGATGATCGGACTTGGTGTAGTGGATTTGGTTCATGTAATCACCAAAAAGGCATGAGGGATGTCGTTTTTGAGTGGGGGTTCATTCGTAATGTGGATTAGTTGAACTCAATCTATCATAAACATAGTCTAAACTTTATAAATTCTATTGTAGATGGCACCGCCTGCTTTTAATTTCAATGTGTTCATGGAGAAAGAGAAACTTGCAACGAATGGTAGCAACTTTACCGAATGGGCCATGAATTTGAGGATTCTCCTCTCTGCTGCACAAAAGCAATATGTGCTAGAAGCACCGCTAGGCCCCCCACCGTTCGATGATGCCCCTAACGAGGAGAAGAATGTCTATCAGACTCGTCAGGAAGACCACAACTTAGTTCATTGTGGCATATTGTATGGGCTAGCGCCAGAACTTCGAAAGCATTTCGAAAATGACAATGCATTTGATACAATGGGTGAGTTGAAAATGATTTTCGACACACATGTTGTTGTAGAGAGCTACAATGCTTCAGAAAAGTTCTTTAGTTGCATGATGGAAGAGCACAGCTCCATAAGTGAGCATGTACTCAAGATGTCGGGTTACGCCGATAAGCTTGTGTCCTTGGGAATATCGATTCCCATTGACTTAGGCATCCATTGTGTTCTGCAGTCTCTGCCACCTAGCTATAAGAGCTTCGTGATGAACTATAATATGCAAGGCATGAAGAAGTCTCTCCCCGAGATTCTGTCAATGCTTAAAACTGCAGAAGTGGAGATCAAGAAAGAACATCAAGTGTTGATGATCAATAAGAACACTGGTTTCAAGAAAGACAAGAAGGGAAAATGGAAGGAAAGTAAGGGCGGCAAACCGGTTGCCTTGCCTGAAAAGATACCCCGAGTTGGCCCTAAGTCTGATACCGAGTGCTATTATCGTAAGGGGACTAGCCACTGGAAGCGCAACTGCCCCAAGTATTTGGCAGACAAGAAGGCCGGCAAGGAAAACAAAGGTATATATGATATACATCTTATTGATGTGTACATGACTATTACTCGCAGTAGCACTTGGGTATTTGATACCGGTTCAGTTGCTAATATTTGTAACTCGAATCAGGGGCTACGGAACAAGCGACCGCTAGCAAGGGGTAAGGTTAAGATGCGTGTCGGCAATGGATCAAGTGTTGATGTGATCGTCCGTTGTTTCTATATAGTAGATAGATCTTGGTACATAGTTGTTCCCATCGTAGGAAATTTTTTGTTTTCTATGCTGCGAACCCTACAAAGACATGAGGACGTCCAAATGGCGAGCGAGTACCTCTCATGCTTCCTGGAAACAAACTCGGGCAAGTATGTGATTCTCATTCCCTACCATCCTGAGTCGGAGAGTGGTCACCAAGGCTATGTGCTCATATACTTGAATGTGCAAGGCTCATCAGCCTTGTATCTTGACTTGGATAGTGCGACGACGAGGAAAGACTACTCCAGTATCAAGAGAGTTCTTGATGAGGCTCTCAACATCTATGTCTCAGCGGGAGGCGCTGCCCCTAGTAGGCTAGTTAAGAGTTACGTCATGCACATGTTCAGCCACACAATGCAGTTCCCCTACGTCAAGCAGCAGTCTGGCAGCGGGAAGGATGCCTTCTACGCCCTACACCTCATGAGGTTATTCGTACGGGACCAGTAGTACACCATGTTGCCATTTGACCTTAAAAGATGGGCTGAAGATCTTGCAACTATACAGGATCGCAACCTCAGGATGTGTTTCTTTGATATCCAGGAGGATCTCTCGTCAATCTTGTGCCAACAAGTCATGAAAACTGGGGGCCTGTTCTACGGTGGCAATCCACCATGCAACAAGGAGATAGATGAACTCTTAGCGAAGAAGGGTGACGACATGACATTCATGACGTTAGCAAAAGGAGCTAAACGGGGCTTCATCAATATCCCTGAGCTAACTCATGAGCCAAAGAAGTCTTGATGTTTGCCTAGCTAGTTGTGTTAGTTCCAAACATGTGTTGTAAGCTTTATCCATATGTTTTGTAAACCATTGAACTTGATTGTGAGCGACGCTAGTTATTTGTGTTATGAACTATTTTAGTGCTTGGTCATATATGTTTTTTTCATTCGTTATTGTCGCCCTACTTCTTGTTTTTCTTTCTGACTTTCTTCGAAATGCCGATGATTAAAACGTGTTGTGGCACTATGTGTGTAATTATACCGCTGTTGGATCTGGTGTGCCAAGTAGACTTGTAATTTATGCATCCTCAACTTTCGACACCAGATCCATCAGCGACATTGTTATTTCCGTGCCCAACCTAAGTATGAGGCATGCTTTTCTGAGTGTGTTGGAACTATTTTACATATTTCTGCACCCATATATATGCATGATTTTATCTTGTGTACAAGAGATGGTGAAGAAGTGTTCTATCGTGTACGTCGATAAGGTTCCAGGTGTGTACGAGGAGTGGGAAGACTGCCAGAAGCAAGTGAACAACTTCTCAGGCAACAACTACAAAGGCTACAAGAGTAGAGAGGCGGCGAAAGAGAAGTAGAGGAAGCACATGAGGAAGAAGTGGAGCAACTTCGTCGTGATCACCACCTTGCTCTTCATGATAGGTTATGTGCTCTACTTCACCTAGAGATCTGTGTCGAAGTTGTAATGTGATTGTGAACTTGTACTCGGTCCAGCCCCGAGAGATGTGAATTTGGCACACACACTTGGTGTTGTGTGATGTACTAGTTGATTCTAGTTGATGTGTGAACTCGTATGTCGCGGATTAATTCAAGTTGATGTGTGATGTACTTGTATTCGTGTTGGTTCTACTATGTTTTAGCCAATTGCAACTTTCTAGAAATTCTGTGATGTTTATATTGTATTCTGGACTATATAATACCCGTGAACTGTGTATTCTGGACTGTACTGTGGTTTTGTAAAATTTGAAATTTGAAAATGATATTCGAGACGCATCTGTAAAGATATTAGAGGCACATATTTCAGACATACTCAAGGCGCATCTTTCAGATGCGCCTCGAGTAAGAAATACTAGCGGCACATGCCTCGAGCCGCATCCCATATGCACCTAGAATAGCCTTTCTGGTGCGGCTTGAGTAGGATTTTCCCTAGTAGTGAAGTGCTCTGTCTTCCGCCATCCCTCCGGCTTCGGTGCAACCACCAAGGGCTCCTGAGCTATCCCAGTTGCCGATGTTGCGAGGCCATGTGAAAGATCTGGAGAAGACCCTTGTGATCGCCAAAGGCAATGTGGATGTGTGAAAGTCCAAGGCTAAGAATACATTCGAGTGGGAAAAGTATCTCCTTGGTGAAGTGATACAGATCGATAAGAAGCTACAATGTAAGAGTCCATAGATCTCTCGATTGATGGTTGGTTGTCCTGTTGTTTTTGCCTGTTGTAATGTTTTTTGTTTTGTTTAGTTATGAACCTCATTCCCCAATAAGAAGAGCATTGTGTCAGCATTCGACTGAAATTTCTAACCCATGTAGAGCTGGAAGCAGGCGGGGTCTTCTAGATGGATCAGAATCGAGCCGTTGTGCTGGCCACGTTGCAGGATCACATCTCCTATGTGTACGATTATCTAAACAGCACGCGGTCAGCACTCACGACTATCTAAAATGTTATGTTTCCTCTTGACACTGCTCCCTCCAGTGTCTTGGCACTGCTGCAAAAGTTTCGGGATGCGAACATCGTGCGGCAGTGCATTCGACAGCAGCTTGTTGCTAGAGCCAAGGATGCTCTCGCCCTCGTCTGCATGCATCACCTGAACTTAATTTGGAGGCCATTGTAGAGGGACCCCCGCCACCTCCGGATGGGTTTTCTTGGAACATGAGGCCACACTATCGGGTTGTTGCTCGTCCTTCGAAAGACATTATTCATATCTTTGAGGATCGCATCAATGTAATCCTTCAGCCATACCAACGAGAGGTTGTAATCTGCATAGAACATGTATAGTATGTAAAATTTGTGCAACTTGTACAGAATTTTGGCAGGCTGGCCTATTTTAATTTGTTGTATTAGATGTATATCTTGACACAAAACACCATAAGCTAGGCCTTCTTGTTATCCCGATGCCTTTTTTGTCTCGGTTCCTTGCCAACCTGTCAGTTGGGCGGAATTCAATGTAGGTGATCAAGTATTATGTTCAAGTCTCGTTTCAAGTTTTCTGCAGGGAAGTTAGTGAAGGATATATGCCCTAGAGGCAAATAATAGAGGAGTTTATTATCATATCTCATTAGTTCGTAATAGTTTTATATCATGCTATAACTATATCAAGAGGAAACACTAATATAGGTGTGGTATATAAACAAACCAGAAGTTCCTAGTAGCCTCTATTCAAATAGTTCATTGGGCACCTGATGATCAAGATTTCCTGATCATGGTATATTTATGCTAACTGACAATAAAGTCATATCATCTAGAATGGTGTGATGGACATTAGCACCGATGATTGTTGCAATGCGATCATGTCACATAGTTCATAGTTGCAATTGTCTAAAATGGAGTGTCTTAGTCCTTGACCCCGAGAACATATTAATCATTGTCACCCGAGGCTGCCTTAAATACATCAACCATCATGTTTATAAATGGGTGACCATAAACGTGTGCATTCGGTATTCTAGAGTGGCATGTTGAGACCTATGTATCAAGATCAGGATTTGTTCGCCTATGTGAATGGAAGATACACTAGGACCATTCAGTGAATTACATCCTTAAGCTGCGCAGCGTATGACTAGGTCATGGGGATGGAATAACACGTGAACGAGTAAAAAAATACTTGTTGGAAACGAGATTCAACAAGGTATCATGATATCGATTATCAGATCTCGGATAAGTAGATATCAAAGTAACAAGGGAAAGAGATATGAAGTTTATGGTTCAATACGACGCGGTCTCGTGGAATGCATGGGGGTCATTATGGGCATCCCAGTCCCGCTATTGATCATTGATTGAGATCGTCTCAATCATGTTAGTGATGTTCCCAAATTGTAGGGGTAACACACTTAAGGGCATTACGACGACTGTAGATCTTCCTGTAAGATGGAATCACAAATGAGAGAACCAGAATCGTTCTAGACAGAAAAGAAAGTTCTGAAGTTGTTCGCATGAATGGAAAGAAGGAAAAGGACCGAAAGGGGTTTCAGATAAAAAGCAATTTATAATATGCATTTATTATATATTAATTATGAATTAATATATATTACATAAATATTTAAATTAATATTTATAGGGATACTTCATCAAAGGGACAAAACCCCGAAGGGAATCAGCCTAGGAGGAAGCCACCCGAAAAGGGAAATCAAAGCAGCACTGCATGTGGGACAGGTGGCCCACACTGCCAAGTGAGCAGGCGGGGCTGGGCACCGCGCAGGCAAAACATTGCTGGCCGCCGCTGGCGGGATGCAGCAAGTTGGCCCACTTGGGAAAGCGCAAGCACGGCCAGGCACCAGGCGCTGTTGGGCCGTGTGAGGGCCCACCCGGGCTCTGATCTCCCCGCTGCCTCTCCCCTCAAGCCGTCGGGCGCGTGCTAGGCCACGGGCAGGATCTGGCATACCCGAGCGCAGCTGCCACTTCTACCACTGGCCGCCATGCTGGGCCGCGTGGGGGTGGCAGCCCATCCGGGCCACCGCCTCACGCCGTCAGCTGCTGTTGCGCTGGGTGCAAGCTGGCCCAGTGTAATATCCCAGTATTAGAGCTCAGAAATAAGCTGAACCCAGATGTGTGCATTGCATTCATGCATAGAAAATCCGAATAATTTTCGCACTTTTAAACAACAGTTGTCAAAGTGATTGGAGCTTCTCTCAACTTGATGGAATTGAAGTAGATCATCAAGTTGACTGTGATAAGTTTTAATATGAACTTTGCTAAAACCTTATTTGGGTAAACATGATTTGATCTAAGGGTAGATCAAATATAATAAAATGTTACTCATAATACATTACTTAAATGATTAATATCTGATCCTTAAGGTATCCTATCATAATATTCAGCACAACAACTCATGAATTCCAAGTTAAGATTAGAACTTAAGTAATAAGAATGTAATGACTAATCCTGACCTATTTTATTCTTATCTATTCTTACTATGAATATCATGGTAATACTTAACCTTAACTCTTTAGTAAGTTTGAGTAGGAAAGAAACCAAGTCAAGATCATTCACCATATCTCTTTATTTTCATATCAATCCATATCAATATTTATGGAACCTATCTTAATATCTATTGTTCATCAATGTTGAGTAATCAACCATTGATTCACAAATTCTTTAACTATTAATACTTGATCTACTATTTATTTTTTGGTTTTATCATAGCATTTACTTAAATCTTTTAAAGAGGGAGGTAAGGAAAGGTATATGTTAATTCTAGATTCAAATATCATCTATAGGATGGGAGTGTTGGAAGTAAATTAGATCAACAGGACTAAAGGTGGAGTTAAATCACTCCTGAATGAATAGAAGAGTAATTTATAACCTATAATTATATGGTAGTAAAGAAGATTACTAGGATGAACCCTGAAGATAGTTACCAGTAGTAATTCTATTGGATCAGGGGGGCATAGTCCATGAATAACAGCCTTAATTTAATTAAAGGTACTAAGAAGATAATTCCAATACAATTGTAAGGTTGTATTAATAAAGCCAAGCTTAGCCAAATTGGAAATTTGAGCTATAAATGATTAAAGGATTATAATGATCATGACTTGCTCACCGGGATTGTCTACCCATATCTAGTATAAATGATATTGGTGGGTAGAACATGATTGAAACCCTAGTAGAGATAAGTTATCCTAGAGTAGTCATTACAGGCCACATTAATATAATGTGAGGTTGGAGTGTGAGTTATTAGAGTAAAGTAAATGTAAGACAGTATGATTCAATTAAAGCTAGTATAGCATGGAGTTATGGAAGTAGTGTTATTCATCTTAAAAGGATAGTAAGCTTCAGAGAAAGGTAGTTGGATGCATACATCTATTAGAGAAATATTAGTGATGGATGATTAAGGAAGACTATGAGTGGAGTTTGAAGGAACTACTTGTTGGATGGAAGGTTATCAACAGTAGAGTAGTAGATATAACCAAGTATGGATATGAGAAAACTATAAAAGCTTCAGTGTCAAGCTCATTGGATTTATCAATGGGTTTAGAAGAATAATAGGTGAACAAGAATATTTTTGTGAAATAAAGCTCATCATGTTAATCATGATGATAGATAGGAAGAAATAGTATATCTAGGAAAGGAATTACTTAATTAGAAGTCTAGAATTATGAAATATGGAAGATAGGAATTCTTGGTAAACAATCAACTTTAAATCTTAAACCAAGTATAATATCCATTTCATGTTATGAATTCCTCATCTTATATCTATATCACTTAATAGGCATATTTTCCTATAGCAAATTACATAAGCACATCTCTGGCAATTCCAATTATCATAATTATATGTGCTTAGGAGTATCTTTATAAATTCTTTTCTATAAAACATTTTAGATATAACTTTCTATTTTAAAAGGTGATGTCATCAAATATCACAAATAGAAGACAATATTCTTAGTTATTAAATCTTTAATCACATCAACACAAGAATAGAAGTAAAATTAGAACCCTAAATCCTAGGGTAAGTATTTGCAATTCAAACCCTAACTTCTATGTTAGTTATAATAAAATATATTATTAATCATATTAATTCCCTAGAAACTCTATTTATCAAATAAAAATAAAGGATTATCATATAAAAATCTCCTAAATATTATGAGTTAATGAGAATCAAATCTCATGAGTTAATAATAATGCATCCTATAATAAGTTTATGGGTATTAGCTCAATTAAATGCATATTAAAAGCCTTACAAATAATAATAGGAAAAGTATATACATAAAGAAAATAAAGAAACAAAACATTATACAGTAAAAGTTCACAAATGATACTAACTACATTTTAGTATTACTACAATTATACAACAAATTAATTCTACAAATAAAAGTTCAAATTAAAGATTAAATACAAATCTAAAAAGTAAAACAGAAAATATAAAAAGGTAAAGCAAATAAAAAACATTTCCTGGTCGTGGCCCATTTCTTTCTCTTCTTACCTGTCGCCCATGTGCAACCCACAAAAGCCCAGCAGCCAGTCCAAGTCGTTCTCTTCTGTGACTGACGGGTGGGACCAAAGGAGGATTGCGGGTTGAGAGAAAAGAAGTGACAGGGGGTTTTCTGCAAAACCGACTTCGTCGTCCACCTCGCCTACTATAGGGGTCTCAACCTAATAAGGTAGATTCCTCCTGTGTTTACAATGCTAGTCCCTGGATCAATAGCTAGCATCCACAGTTAAGATGTAATATCAAGAAACAAAGGTCATAATATAACTTTATATCCAGGAATAACATAGTTTTATTACATCTTACATAGCTCATATGGCTATTACATTACATTGCAGCGGAATAACTATAAGCATGGGGTCCTTCATCTTCAAAGTGCCACAGGCAGATGTTGGTTGTAGACTTTGTAATCCTAATCAATCAATCTTCACTAAAATCAATCAAACCTGCAACATACAAGTTACAGCCACAAAGGGTCAATACATTTGAATTGTATTGGCAAGTGATACTATGGTAGTATTGTGGAGTCTATCAACTATATGCATTTGGCTGAGTGGAGTTGAGGCTTGCATTGCTCAAAATAGATTTTTCCTTAACATTTGAAAATACTAAGTTTTTGTTTTGACAAAATCATTTTTCTCAATCAAAGATTGAAGATCCTTTACAAGGCATCTCCCAATCAAAGATTGAAGATTTCAGACAACCCTTGTTCAATCCACAAGTTTTAACTTTAGAAATTTGAATGATGAGATTCTATTGCTTCCATGTCTTGATGCTCAAATTGTCCTTTACCAGGGACATGGCTAAGTACTTAGATTTTACACTCTGCAGAGGTGGTGCACTTTCCCCACAAGACTTGGTTTCCCAAGACAAGATCTTTCAGAAGCCTTCCCTTAGACCAAAATGGACGCGCTCCAACCTATCAAACACTACCACCCACTGTCCATATGGCTAAGTTCTTGCAACCTATATGATCATGGCAGAGCCCATATTGCCAAGTGGTTGCACTTGAAGCTTCTCGACATTTGACATCTCAAATCTCTTTGTTCCTGGGTGGCATACCACAAGTGAGATACACAAGCCAAGTCATGGCCTTGTGTAACCACTCAACATAAACCAGTCCTTCCATTCCACCCAGGTGATTCATTAACTTAGTTGTTTTATTAAACAAAAACATAAGTCCTCAGACTTAGAGATTTTTCCATAGTGTGAAAATATTTTCCACCCATGTTTTCTATTAGCTAGGCTAAGCTTGATAGTAGTAGGAATCTTTAACTTAGGAAAATCCTACTAAGGATTCATCTACTAGGTTTTCTTATAGCAAGGTCTATACTTAGCAAAATCCATGCAAGTTTTACTTAGCAAAATCACTAATGCATAGAGAAAGTAATGGGACAAAAAGTATGAAGCATCACTTGCCTTTTTGGTAGAGAATGGTGGTTCACTCCTTGATCTTGCTAGTCTCACACTTTCTAACTTCACTACAAGTCAATCAAGTAGACACAAAATCAACTAGCATTCCAAACCAATAAATCAATCAAACAATTTAACACACACAAAACAATGGGATTTAAGTCATGCATGTAAGCATGCAAAGGATGGTTCTATTTGTAAGAATGGTCTCCACTAGGCTTCTAAACTTTGTAAGGTCCAAATTGGTCATTTACCAAGATGGCAAAGTCATTTGCAAATGGGTTTTATCCAAAACCATTTTTAAATTCATTCATCATTTCATGTGATGAAAAATGTTTTTATCAAAACAAAACTTTTAAGTTTTTCACCAAATGAGTTGCTATTGCAAAACTTGGTGTTTTTGGGTCAGTAGGTTTGGTCCAAACTATTTTCTCAAAGTTTCCTTTCCATAAACATTTTCATAATAAAATCAATAATTTTATTTGGCTAGAAAATGGCTAAGTCAAATAATCTAACCTAAACTTTACCAAAATCATTTTCAACACCAAGGGTTGGTTCCTAGGGTCAGTAAGGTCACAACAAACCATTTTGCAAAAGTTTTAACCTTAAAAACATTTTAAAACAATTTTTACATCCTTAACAAGCATACAAATGTTTCTGCAAATTCAAACAAGCTAACAGATACTATTTGCTAAACTAAGGGCATGGTTGGCTAGGTCTTGCTCTCCTGAATCCAACGACATAAACTTTGTAATTTTTGGACGTGTGGATCCAAAGTTACAAGGGTTTGAATTTCACAACTAAATCAGATTTCAAATTTGTTTTAAACAGAACAGGGGACACGCGTCATGTTTTAACTGGACGGTACCGGTTCGGGTGGATCGCGGCTGTGGTGCGTTGGATTAAGTCAGATCGTGCGGTCCAGAGTGCGTAACTCTTCGCGGCTAAGTGAACTAATCGCATTCGTTTGATCTGAATCGAACGGTACCTACTGTCTTGCCAAGAACTGGCGGCGAGACGTTAACGGCGAGCGGCGGAGCGGCCAGATGGCGGCGGCGCTGGCGAAGCAGGAAGCGAGAAGGAAGGATAGGGTGCTCACCGAGTTCGCAATGCAGCACTGATACTCAACGTGCTTGGTTGGTGGAGGGGCGTACGGGGACGGGCAGAATTCTTCGCCGGAGTTGGTTCTGGCGACGGACGCGCGCGGTCGAGGTCGAGGATGACGCTACAGATCACGCCGAGGCAAGCCGAAGGCAAGGTTAGCTGCGCAAGGTCGAGGCGGTGACGCGTGCATGAAGGAGAAGAGGAGGGGCGGTCGGATACAACCTGTGGGCGTCGTCGGAGAAGAAGACAACGTGGTGGCATCGGGAGCTTGTCGTAGTCGAAGCTTCGGGGCGTCCGCGGTCGAACTAAAAGAGCTGGGAGGTGCGTCTGGAAGTGGGGAAGCTGCTAGGTTGCATAGGGAGGCAAGGGGCGGCGTTACTTGGCCGGAATTCGACGAGGAAGGTCGTCGGAACAGAGGGGCTCGGGGAGGAATTGAGGCGGCCTGGGGGCGTGCTTTGGGGAGAAGACAGAGGGGAACAAGAGAGGAGGTGGGCTGCGAGTGGGCTTAATGGGCTGTCTCAGTTGGGTCAGGTCCACTTCCATTTTTTTTATTCTGTATCCTTTTCTTTTTCTATTTCTGAATTCTGTTTTGAAATTTCTATCAAACAAACATGGTTCAAATCAATTCAAACAACACTCAAACTTTGTAATATTGAAATTAGTTCTGTTTAGTAACATGAACCAAAATCCAAATTCAAATTAATAATTTTAATAATAGGGTCCATTAATAATTAAATATAATTGGACCTTGGTTATTTAAATCAGAATAGAGTTTGATTTTATTAATAAAATCTTTATTTGAAACTTAAGTATTTTTCAAACCAAATCAGTAGGTTTTATTTGGGAAATTTAGAATACTTGGAAATTTGTTTAAAACCAAATAAGCTTTTATTTTAGAGTCCATTATTAATTAAATATAATAGACTTTTCATTATTAAATCAAATAGGATTTGTTTTATTGAGATATTTATTTTGAAATCTAAAATAAAGCCAAAACACTTTAGTAGGTTTTATTAGAGAATATAAAATACTTGGAAAACCTATTTAAAATAATTTAATAAGTTTTGATGTTTTAATTAAAATGGTAAAACCTTTTATTTGAATAAAATTTGGATATTAATTCCTTATTATTTTATTTAAGCAATCCTTTATTATTTTTAAATAAACCTTTGCTATTTTATTTAAAATAAAATGTTTTAATTCCCAAAGCTTGGCCAAGGTTTAATTGAACTCTATAAAATAATCTTTATCTATAAAACTTTTATTTCAATTGAGAACCAAATCCTTTTATTTAAAAGATCTAGAATAGTATTTCCAAAATATTTTGTTTTCCTTTAAAAAAATGTTTATCTTTTTTTTTAAATCCCCTTAGGATTTTGTTTAATTCAAATGGGTTTGGAGTTCCAATTGAATTCAAAAAGTTTCTTCTGGCTCTGAAAATCAAACAAAGTTTTATTTTATTCATTTATTTTCACATTACAAGATTTGGAAAATCTTGGGATGTGACACCTACTAGAAGTAGCTCGCTAGCTAGGAGCTCCGCCATTGATGAACCGCCGCGTTGTGATGCGTGCTACCGCTCCTGGATGGAAGGGATAAGAACGCCACGACGCCGTCTGCTCGTCCTCATCCCGTTTCCCCCTCTGCATCTCTCTCTCAATTTGTTCTTCTGAACTGAGAACCCTAGCTCGGAGGTGAGCCGGTGTCGGCGATTCCGTGCTCACCTCAGCCAAACAATACCATGGTGGAGACCGGCCATGCTCCTCTCGTTCGTTTGCCCTAACTCGCACTAGCGGAGGAGACGTGAATCAACCCAATCGCACCCTCGGTTCCCAGCGATGTTCGTCAACCTCACCGTCGTCTCCGACCTCGCCTCGCCCTATCGACCACACCATCGTGTTCCTGGTGAGTCACTGAATCTCCTTGTATGCGTAGATGCTTCGTTTGCTTCCTAAATCCATGCCACCATGATCACCCCCAAGCACCGCCGCATGAGCTCGTCGCCGATTGTCCTCCGGTGACCAAAATAGGGTGGCGCCACCACCAATAGGTTCCTCGGGATACCCTCTTTCCAACGAGCCTAACCATAGCCCCGCGCACGCACCAAATCATCTGATCCATCATCGATCTGAGAGGATCAAGTTCAGATGACGTCATTCCCACGTCACCCTCAGCCTAGTCAGCCAGTTTGACCAGTCTTTGTCTCGCGTGGCAGATGACATGGCCTTGGGCCCATATCTCATTGTCTAGGAGTAGAAATAGGGTCGGTAACAAAGACATTTAATAACCTGAAAGCTGAGGTGGCCTCTGGCCCACTAGTCAGTGACTAGGGCTAGGTGTGGGTGCGATGTCAAAAGTTATTTCCTGTTTAAGAAAGAATAAAAGATATAAATCCAAATATACATATTCCAGAAATTAAATAAAATGATTAAAACTTGTTTAATTAATAACTTTTGTTGTATAATTCAGAAAAATATATATAATATATGAAAAAATGTAGAAAAATAAAATATATAACTTAAAACTATGATCAAACATTATTATGTTAACAATTTAAATAATTATTGTTTAATAAAGAATTTAAAAAGTAATAAGACTTTGATAATCCATATTCTAACAGTGGTAAATGTTAAAAATATGAATAAAATACCAAAAATCTTAGAAAAATAAGAACTATAGTTTAAAACTATAATCATGCATTATTATTTCACTTAAACAAGTATTTATTATTTATTAAGTATTTATAAAGTAATAAATATTGTCAAAATCATATCTTATTATTTATAAATCACAAAAATAAAAGTAATATATAAAAATGACCACAAAAATAATGTCTACTTATTAAAAATATAATATTCCACTTTTAAAGTAAGTAAAAACTTAATACTCTAGTAATTTAAATTTAAATCTATTTCTTGAATTGTTAATTCATATAAGGGTAAATAAAATTTTGTTAACATTTCTAAAATTAGCCAATGGAGTCTGAAAAATAGTATTAGTCCTAAATATTGATAATATTAAGTCAAAATGGTTCAACACATTTTAAATAAAATTCTATTTGATTTATCATTCAACATTAAGTGAATATTATTATTCAAATGGAGTTATCAAATATTAATTCTCAAGATTATTATTTTGACCTAATAAAATCTATTACCAATGTTTCAACCTCAAGTTATAAACATACCAAAACACCATACTAAGTCCATAAGTAGTTAAGTAATAATACTTCTTTGTTTATAAACTATAACCACTCATTTATAAAAAAGTAAATGATACTATTCCATTATAAAATCAAGAAACCACTACACCAAGTAACAACAAGACCATTCTTAAGTAATCTTAAGGAAACATCACCAGGTATACAAGGTACAAATATCGGATGCACTACATTTCCAAATCATTTATGTTTTTAAAGTTAACTTTAGTCTCAAAGCTTATAAACATTATGTCTAATAAACTACATATGTTTTTATAGTTAGCTTTGGTTTATTCCAATTAAGACATAAGGCATCTCAAGTCCAAACTAATCAATCACACACCAAAAGACACTGAACACATCCTATTAACAATGAAGATTGTTTAAACCTTAGAAAAGAAATCTTTTCATCAAATGTTATTCTTTTTGCCACTTCAAACCACAACTCTTATATAAACAATCTTGAGTAGCACTTCACATTTATGTGTGTCTCATTGTTTTATGATATTGTAATTACATGTTGTTTCACACACACTCACAAGCCCTAATAAGAAGCACAAGTATGAAACTTTTCTAAAAGGGACAACACACTCTAAAATAAACATTTTTGGTATCCAAACTCTAGAACAACGTTATTTACGGGATTCGCGTTTATAAAAGTGCATCACATTACTTATGCATAAGAGCATATTGTTTCTTTAAACATTAGTCCTTACCGGACCAATGATGCTGATTTCAGATTTTGGATCTTATATTATCTTGAAGACCGTGAGTGCATAATCTTGCAATTACAAAAGGCAAGTTCACACTTGCTCATGTCCTTTGGTTATTTTCTGTAAAGTATTTTACAAATACAATGTGGACATCACTTGCATTTGAAAAAGGTCCAAAAACACTATTTTCATAATAATGTGATTATAGGTTATTACCATGAGGTAATAACTTACTATAAAAGTTCCGGTGGTAAAGGAACATATTATCTAGGACTTAACAACCAATGTCGCCAGTGATTCTAGTGTAGTATATTACGCGTTAACCATGAGATTTGGAATGGGGCGGAGAAGTCAGTTGTATCCTTTTCCTCTTGTATGGAGGCAAGACGACCTTAACGTGATGTTGTGATTCCTTGTGCGGATCCAACATATGGGTGGGCACCCTTACGTCCCACACTTTTGGTGTCTAGATTATCTATGGATGGTGTTTAGTGGATGGACCATTTAATATGGCACTTGCCAGGGAAACACCAGGTCATAGAGTCTTCGGGAACTCATTAGGGTTTTAGCCTGCCCAAAAGGGGGCTTAATGAAGGTGAGCCGGCCTGAAGGATCGTGCAAACATATGAGGTCGCAGAGAGGGCAGTGATTGGCTTGGACCAACTACTGGGCCCCACAACATGGAATTGTGGACGGGTAAGCTTCCCGGTTGTGCAACAAGGAGTTGATCTCTCATGGGAAAAGTAACGCACCTCTGTAGAGTGTAAGAACTGTAACTTGTTACTCCCTGTTCCGGGAAGGAGCTGCGAACGCGGCGGGAAAGGAACTCCATGAAAGTTCTGGTAAACCCGTGAAGGCTGACGGACATAGTCTTTCAGAATAAAAGCAACCTTTGAAGAAATGTTTAATGAAAACTTGCATTGCCTATGACCTACGGTCTGTGGCTGTAGTTATAGTGCATCAAACACTCCTTTTCTAGTGAAACTTGCTGAGTACGCTCATTCTCAATGTATCTTCTTAACCCTTGCTAGATTCTGAAGCCGGTATAGACAACATCTACATCAAGTTATGCTCCAGGACTCATCATCCAAACTAAAGCTCTTCAATGAAGTCAAGGAAGTCAACATATACATCAACTCGAGTGAAGACGAAGTTACTGATTAGATAGGAATATAATCTCTAGCCAAAGAACCTAATTCTGTAGTGTATTGCAATAGCAGCAATGCCAACCCCTTAGTTAAAATACTAGTCTTAATAGTATAATAGTTCTTGCGTTGTTTATCTTTGATTCTTCTCCATAAGAAGTTATTTCTCTCTCTTTAACCTAGAGTATTCTCTGGATCTTGTGTAAAGAGTGAGTTGTAACCTTTAGCCATGTATTGGACCCGCTGTGTTTCTGTTGTGCCATTCTGAGGGATGTAATACTAGTGAACGGTGTTTCATTGGTGTTATGTCAACGACTATAGTATACTACATCATGCAGTGGTATGTTGGGTCACCGCACCCAGCCGGCTTCCCCTTCTCCCTTTATTTCCTTTGCCAATTTAATTCCCACATGGGACACCCTTTGGGGAGAGTACACCTCCCTCCACATATATAAAGGGGTGCCCATGGGTGGGATTAAAACACACCAACACAATAATTTCTCTAAGGAAATTTTCCGAGAAAATCTCTCTCTAGTTGCCTTTGCAGTGGCACGGTCCCAAGAAAGGACTATACACGCAAAGACAACAACTCTGTGGCATGCCATTATGCTGAAGTGATTCCGGCCAGGAGATCTACTTCCACAACCTCGGTGGGGATCAGAGACCAGGAGTCGTCGTCTTGAAATGTATGTGTGCAAACCTCAGTGGTGCTACCATTAGTGGTGTCGGAGCATCGTACGAGGAACTGGACAAGGGGTGAATTGCAAGGAGCATCGTACGTCACCCTCGTTCTTGTATGAGCGTTATACGCTTACGGTCTACAAGGGTATGTTACCGATGTATCCCTCCATTACTGCATTACTTCTAGATAGATCCTTGGGCAGTTTGGGTGTTCGAACGTAGTAGTTTTTTTTTGTTTCCTGCTACAGAACCCCTTCATCAGTAGTATTAGAGCCTGATCTATGCGTGGTATGCTAGTATGGATAAACACATGATGAATATGGGCATTGATCCTCTAGTTGTTACCTTCCCACGTGTATTTGTTTATATTACGACATTATGAGATGAAGTGGCCCGGACTGACCTTACGCGTAATCTTACGCGAGACTGGTTCAACGCTCGACATGCGGATTGTACCATATAAGTGGATAGATGGTGTATGTCTCTGATGCAGCGCTAGTCCAAGTGGGAGCGCTTCGTCGGGAAACCCCAAGAGCAAGGTGTGAAGAAGCATAGCAGCAAGTTTTCCCTCAGTAAGAAACCAAGGTTATCGAACCAGTAGGAGGAAGGAAACGTCACACAGGTGTTGCAAGCAACGCGGAGACCTGCACAACACAAACTCAAGACTTTGCCCCAACGAATCAGTGAGGTTGTCAAGCTCACCGGTTTGCTGTAACAAAGGATTAAACGTATGGTGTGGAAGGTAATGGTTTGCACCAAGTAAACAAGTAAGAGTGGAAGATGTATCAATGGTAAAGATTGGACCGAGGTCCATAGTTCACTAGAGCTGCTCTCCTTAGATAAACAATATGGCATGAAGGGTAAACAAATTACAGCGGGGCAATTGACAGGAACTGAGCAAGGCATAACAATGCAATTACTAGTCAGAAATATCCTATGAGATTCGATTGGGAAATACAACAAGATACATAGACCGCCAGCCAACTACATCTATGACTAGAAGTCCACCTTCAGGTTATCATCCGAACCCCCTCCAGTATTAAGTTGCAAGCAACAGACAACTGCTTTAAGCAAAGTGTGTAAGGTAAAAATTCCACATGTTCCATGAACAAGAGACCGTTGTTTTCTCCCTAGTGGCAACATCACATATACATACGAAGAGATTTCTGTCACTTCCCTTGGAAACTAGAGGCATGAACCCACTATCTAGCATAAATACCCCCCTCTTGGAGTCACTAGCAACTACTTGGCCAACATAGATACTAACAACGGAGAGCATGCAAGATCACAAACAACACAGACATGATAGAATCATAAAGACAAAACCATTAATCAAACCAACATAATAATCTCAATATCCATCGGATCCCCGCAAACACAACATGCATGATTACAAATAGATTAGATCTTGATCATGAACGGAGCTCACAAGATCTATACATGAAAGCACAAAGGAGGAGATACAACCATCTAGCTACTACAAGTACCCATAGTCCAAAGTGGAACTACTCATGCATCATACCGGAGAGAAGGCCTCCGGTATGATCTCCCCTCCGACAGGGTGCCGGGAAGAACTTCAGATCCCCCCTGATCTAGGGACTATGGTGGCAGCGGATATAGATGGTTTCGTGGAGATTGATCGGGTACTTAGTGTTTCTGCATTGGGGGCTTCTTATAGGCGTAGGGGAGATCGAGGCGGCGACCAGGGGCGCCAAACCCTAGCCAGACACGGGGTGGGGCCAACCCACGCCTGGGGTGGGTCTAGCCCCTCTGGCCGGCCCCTCCGACTCTCCTCTGGACTTCTTGTTCCCCACAGAAAGTAATTGACTTTGACGTTTGTCCCGTCCAATTCCGAGAATATTTCTTTACTAACTTTTCTGAAACCAAAAATAGCAGAAAACATGCATCTGGCACTGTTGCAACTTGTTAATAGGTTAGTACCAGAAAACATGTAAAAGCACCTCAAAGTGTGGACAAGTAAAACAAAGTAGATACTAAACAAGCATGGAGCATAAAAAAATATAGATATGTTTCCAACGTATCAGCATCCCCAAGCTTAACTCCTGCTCGTCCGTGAGTAGGTAAGTGATAAAAAGAATATTTTTTAAGGTGACATGCACCCTCACAATAAAGATCCAACCATTTGCAAGCATTGAAAGTTGGGATCAAAGAACTCTAAACATGTGCATGAAAGATGGAGTTATAACAATAGGACATAGTAACTATGCATGCAACATGAAAGGATACAAACAAAGATCATGAATAACATTCATTGAAAAATGTTTGTTTGTTTCACATACAGAAAACATAGCATAGTGGCAATCAGCTTGTCCCTCATAGAGTAGCAATATAGATGCATAGGACACCTGCAAAGTTCACAAGGGTGACTAGAAACAAATAGCACAAGAACAAGTAATATCACAACATGCATCAATCAATAAGCTTTGGAATACTGCACACAGAATGACAACTATGCTCTCTTAATGGTGCCTAAAGGTAGAAGGTGGAGACTCAATAGTGGTGGAAGAAAGGCCTTTTTGTAAAGGAAGCAGGGATTATAAGTTTCAAAAGGAGCTTCCAAAAATTATGGTACTTGTTAGCTTTCAGCCCTCATTGCCCCTATCATAAGCATCTTGAAGTGGTTAAGGTTAAAGTGGCAAAGATGGAGTATATGCTTGACAAAGTATAAGTTGGCAATCTCAAGTCCCTTGAATAAGAGGGCCACACCTCATGCATAGTCAACTTTGGGTCCAGGTAAGTTCTTGTCATTGTAAGTATTTGCATATCATTGAGAACCGCCAACGAGGTACCCTTTGCACATGGTATAGGAGATTTCCCATAACCAAAATGACAAGGCAAGCAGACAATGAGCATCTCAACAATCTTTTTATTTACCATATGCATAGCTTTTAATTGAGGATGCTTCATAGATAGCTCACTATGGTGATGCTGCAAGTTTCCACCATGATTAGGCATGGATTAGGCTAGCGGCCCAGGCGTTTCTCTAACACAGGATACAAACTCCATGGGCTTACAAGTTCCCTCTTTATTTCACACCGGTGACATCCGTAGACAAAAGAACATGATATCAAGTGAGTACAAAGTACAAGTGAAATGTTGAAAATGTTCCCCTGACAGCACGGTTCTGCTAATTCCAACTTATAAGTGCAAGCATATACAACAAAGTTGTCACAATGGTTCAAGTTTATTAGGGGCAAAGAATAAAGTGTGCCATCAAGTTCATGAGGGCTTTAATCACTAAGTTTTCACATAACAAAATAGTTTTTAATTGGAAGATAGCTGAAAAAAGAATATACTTGGAATGGTGTAACACACCATGCATAGGAGTTTTATAGTGGACACTTTGGAATAACTTGGTTTCTTTGGAGTTGGAGGCATGAGTAGAGCTTACTCACACAAGTGGAGGCTAGCAAAAGACTGGGAGCAACCAACTAAGAGAGCAATAACAGCCAAAATCATGCAGTGCAACAAAGCATACTAATCAAAGCAAAGATTGGTACTACAAGTCAAGGACTAAATGATCATAGAGGCTAATGGTGACTTGTGAGAGTCATAACATGGTGTGATCATGTGCCAAGTCAACCCAAGCAAAGCATCAAAGGAGAATACCACAATACTAAGCTTTTGCATGCTAAAACAACGCATAAATTCTTCAAGGCACACTAAGCAATCCCAATTGTTTGGAACAAGACATGCTACAGAAATAATCACTAAGCATAATGCCAAAACAATACGTAGCATGTCATGCCAAAGTCTAAGTCACAGTCAATGCAAGCTCCTCTTGCACTTACAGGCAAGAACTTACTACTCCTTTCCATCACCAAGCAAACCTATTTGCAAAACAACACAGAGAGAATGGGGGTCCAAACTACTTTATTCAATCAAACTAAACAAGCTAAGCAAAGCAAACGAAAACTAAGATGCTCCAAGAACAACACAACTATGCATGAAACAATAAAAACGAAGTGTCTAGACAGACCTGCGCTTTTTATTGATGAAGAAGGGGATGCCTTGGGCATCCCCAAGCTTTGACGCTTGTACCTCTTGGATATTTATTGGGGTGACACCATGGTGGCATCCCCAAGTTTGAGCTTTTGTCCATTCTTCATCTCATTGCATCATTCTCTCTCCACACCTGAAATTTTTCCTTCATACAAAACTTCACACAATCTTCATTAGCAACATTAGTGTATTCAAAAGATATTAGACCTCTGGCAAAGCTTTGAAACAGCAAGGCTTTTCACTAAAATCACAAGCTACTATAGTAACTCCTTCAAAAAGCTCAATTCACCTAAAGAGAACTAAAAAAGGAATCAATAAGAAGCAAATGCAAATAATGGCAGAAATCTGACAAAACATACCAGCAGGTAGAAACCGATTTTTTCGAACATCTTCTGTTGCTCAAATCAAAAAGTGTTGAACTAATGAAAGTTAGATAGCATACTGGGGGGATTTATTCGTAACTTTTGAGCTCAATCCGAGTTACAGAGCCTCCTCACGATTTTTTTTGGTGGAGGACAGGAATCTGTTTCGGGACAGCAACTCCCCAAATCTTACTTCCCTCTCATTAGAGGTCATTCTTGGCACAAAAAGAAAACAAAAAGGATAAGGAGAGGTCATTACTGAAGTAATAACTTCCAAGACTCAAGGAAACTCTTGGGTTATCTCCCAACAAGTACTTTTCTTTAACGCCTTTAAGTTAGGCACAAGAAGTAAGAAGAATCAAGTATTTTCAAATGAAGAATTGCCCCTCTTGTTCCTTCCTTTCTTACCTTTCTTTTTCTCTTTAGGGAAGATATGATTGCTTACCGGAGGAGAAAAGTGCATAATGTCTTTTACCACATCTATTACCGCTCCAAGGTGCTTCAGTAGGGATCTTCCAAGTGTGATTTGTCCTTTGCCTACACATTCAATAACAAGATAGTCAGTAGACACCATTTTTACTGAGATTTTTGTAAACACACCTTCAGCTATTCCAACGGGCAATATAGTGGCATTGTTGGTAAGAGAGATTTCCTCTCCTCCTTCAGTAAGCCCCCAAAGACTCAAGGAATCATAAATATCTTTAGGCATGATGCAAAATTCAGACATGATATCACAGCGAGCATCAAAAAGTGTAGTATTTATAGAGACTTTGATTGTGGGAAACCACTTTGAAGGCTCAGAATTTATGGGAACATAATCATGGTAAGCCCTAAGCGTGTGATAGCAACTATTCATAGCAGCAATACTAGTCTCAAGAGTGTTCAACCTGGCAAAAATATTTATGAAAGAGGAATCAGACTTGCCAGGTGTACCATAGATCATGATTAATTTCCTTATGGCATCTAAATCTTCATCCTCAGTACATAGCAAAAAATCTTTCTCTGCCACAGCATCCAAAGCATATCTATAACGAAGATCAATACCGCGGTAGAAACTATCAATAACCAAGCTCAGGCTTACCTCGGGCTCAGTTTCCTTCTGGAAAGCAGAGATTCTAGACCAAGCTTCTTTAAAACTTTCTTCACTTTTTTGCTTAAAAGTGGAGATTTCTACCATAGGGGAAATAAAGGTTGGTCCAAAACCCGACATGGCAACAACTAGAGCGGGAACTAAATTTTTTTGTGTTTTTGAATAAAGCAAGCAAACCAAACTAGACTAATTTTTTGGGGTTTCTTTTTTAAAAGAGGCAAACAAAACCAAACAAAAAAACAAAGCAAACTAAAAACAAAGTAAAGAGAAAGGAAGTGAAGGACTCCCCTAGTGAAGACGTCCTTGGCCTCCCAGGCAACGACGCTAGAAAATCATGATGCAGCGCTAGTCCAAGTGGGAGAGCTTTGTCGGGAAACCCCAAGAGCAAGGTGTGAAGCAGCACAGCAGCAAGTTTTCTCTCAGTAAGAAACCGAGGTTATCGAACTAGTAGGAGGAAGGAAACGTCACATAGGTGTTGCAAGCAACGCGGAGACATGCACAACACAAACTCAAGACTTTGCCCCAACGAATCAGTGAGGTTGTCAAGCTCACCGGTTTGTTGTAACAAAGGATTAAACGTATGGTGTGGAAGGTAATGGTTTGCAGCAAGTAAACAAGTAACAATGGAAGATGTATCAATGGTAAAGATTGGACCAGGGTCCATAGTTCACTAGAGGTGCTCTCCTTAGATAAACAACATGGCATGAAGGGTAAACAAATTACAGCGGGGCAATTGACAGGAACTGAGCAAGGCATAACAATGCAATTACTAGTGATAAAGATCCTATGAGATTCTATTGGGCAATACAACAAGATACATAGACCGTCATCCAACTGCATCTATGACTAGAAGTCCACCTTCAGGTTATCATCTGAACCCCCTCCAGTATTAAGTTGCAAGCAACAGACAACTGCTTTAAGCAAAGTGTGTAAGGTAAACAATCCACATGTTCCATGAACAAGAGACCATCGTTTTCTCCCTAGTGGCAACATCACATATACATACGAAGGTATTTCTGTCACTTCCCTTGGAAACTAGAGGCATGAACCCACTATCTAGCATAAATACCCCCCTCTTGGAGTCACTAGCAACTACTTGGCCAACATAGATACTAACAACGGAGAGCATGCAAGATCACAAACAACACAGACATGATAGAATCATAAAGACAAAACCATTAATCAAACCAACATAATAATCTCAATATCCATCGGATCCCCGCAAACACAACATGCATGATTACAAATAGATTAGATCTTGATCATGAACGGAGCTCACAAGATCTATACATGAAAGCACAAAGGAGGAGATACAACCATCTAGCTACTACATTGACCCATAGTTCAAGGTGGAACTACTCACGCATCATATCGGAGAGAAGGCCACCGGGATGATCTCCCCTCCGGCAAGGTGCCAAGAAGAACTTCAGATCCCCCCGATCTAGGGACGATGGTGGCGGCGGCTACAGACGGTTCTGTGGAGATTTGATCGGGTACTTAGGGTTTCTGCATCAGGGGCTTCTTATAGGCGAAGGGGGACATCGAGGTGGCGCCAGGGGCGCCAAACGCTAGCCAAGCGCGGGGTGGGGCCCACCCATGTGTGGGGTGGGTCTGGCCCCTCTGGCTCTCCTCTGGACTTCTTGTTCCCCACGGAAAGTAATTGACTTTGAAGTTTGTCCCGTCCAATTCCGAGAATATTTCTTTACTAACTTTTCTGAAACCAAAAACAGCAGAAAATAGGCATCTGGCACTGTTGCAACTTGTTAATAGGTTAGTACCAGAAAACATGTAAAAAGCACCTCAAAGTGTGGACAAGTAAAGCAAAGTAGATACTAAACAAGCATGTAGCATAAAAAATTATAGATACATTTCCAACGTATCAGTCTCTCTCACAGTAGTTGTGTATAGCATCTACAACGGAAGGCCCCAAAATTGGTGTAGTATAAGCAACTAGTGTATCTATGTTGTGGTTGGAAGTTCGTAGGTAGTAATGTTCTATTACGAAAGCCTAACAGCCACGTAAAAATTGCAATAGATAAAGTAGAGAGGTCTAACTTTGTATTGCAGGTAAGGCTTTATGATGTGATATGGTTACAATCATGAATAATATAAGGTAGTTTACTTTTCCTATTACTAAGTCATATAGTAGTATTCATTGCGATGATGAACAACAAGACCGGTGGCATCGTGGACTTGACGTCAAACTGGTGGCTTGATAAAGATCATGCTGGAGCACCTGATGGAGATCAAGGAGCGCGAAGACAACCATGTCATGTCACATATAGATTACATGTGATGTTTAATCTTTGTGTGCATCTTGTTTGTTTGCTAGTATTAGATACACAATGGTAGCATTGAAATAAGATGATCCCTAATTAATACCAATGTAGTATTCTCCCATTAGTGTGCACCACCAAGAAAGTTTGCAGTTATGAAGCAGGCCATGACGATCGGGTGCTAGACATCTCTGTTTTTGCATAAGGGTGCAAGCCATGTATGCACTGCGAATACACTAAGGTTGGGTTGGCGAGCCTAGCATATACAGACATGGCCTAGGAACACCGAGATCAAAAGATCAAGCACGAGTCACATGGATGATGTGATCGCCGGATATAGTCCACCCTGGTAGCCGCATTAAAGGCCGTGATGATCGGGGATGATGTGGTGTAAAGGGATCATGTAATCACTAAACTGTCTTTAGGGATGATAGTTTAAGTGGGAGCTTGTTTGTTAATATGATTGAAAATTTGAACTCCTATTATGAACTTAGTCTAAGTCCTTTTGCAAATGTCTTGTAGATTATGGCCATTCCTAGAGTTTAGGACACCTTTGGTCCATTTATGAACGGGGAGAAACATAAGCTAGATGGGTTAAATTTCATCGACTGGTACCAACACCTTAGGGAGATCCTCATAAAAAACCATCTTCTCTATGTCCTACATGAACTCCTAGAAGATTTCCCCATAGACTCTGATGAAAATGAACATGTGACTCTTCGTGACTTCCGCGACACGTTTATGGTCGTCAAGTACACCATTATCCATGCTATGGAATATGGCTTGAGAGTGCCCTTCCATAAAATCGACACATTGGATATGCTCGATGGATTGAAGAGCATGTTTCCAGCTGAGGTCAGACACATGCGACATGACTACATGAAGAAATTTTCTTCTATCAAGATGGAAGAAAACTCCTGTTTGGAAAGCCACCTGGACGCCATGGAAGAGCTCCATGAACGTCTTAAGGACCATGGGAAACTGGCTGACCTATGACTTTGCGATAGATGGGGTGTTGGGTTCGCTTCCTCCCAGCTACAAAGACATCATCAATAACTATGTCTTGAGAGGGATAGCATATACCTTTTGTGAGTTCATAGCCAAGATGAGGACTACCAAGGTCGAACCCAAAGCTGGGATCATCGTCAATGGAAAAGGAATATGTTGATATACAAGTAATAAATATTTCCATGAAACACATGCAATTTTCAAGTAGTGGATACTTACTCTTGTTTTATCGAAAAGCAATCTGTTGAAGGCCGAAGACACTACTTTCCTCGAAGTTTATCATTAGGATTAGAGGATTTGAATAAAAGCTTTGTAATCGATTTTGTGAACCACACCAGTGTGTCTTGCTTATGTGAGACGGTTATTCATATTAATGAGAAACAAAGGTTTTTTCATTTTATATAATTAATTTCTGTTATGATTCGCATTATAATTATAAATAAGTTATTCTAGTCTTATTTGTTTGGTAATAAAGAATTTATGAAAACATGTAAATCACCAAAACATCTAAACCTTCAAGGTAAAGGAGGATATTGGAATTAACAAGAATATCAAAGTATTTGCGGTTTGATACATTTGACTTTGAATTCAAGTTAATAACAAATTTTACATAAGGACTTGTGAAAACAGTTTTGCAAATTATGGTGATTGGACAAATCAAATAGTATTGATATGTCTAAAACATCATAGACATAGTGTATCGGATACATATGGTCTGAAATAAGTTCCACTAGGATTAAATGTTAGATATTAGAGTTATATATTGAAATAGTAAACTCTTTTAAAGTATAAAGGAACATCTAAAAGATTCATGGAAACAACACCATATGAGATATGGCAAGTTTGAGTTTCTAGAGATTTTGATAAATCGAGATCGTTACTAATAAGTAAATATTTGTAGGGTATTCTCAAGAAACTTTGAATACAATTCCATAGGAGACAAAGTTTGTCTCAGTCCAGTGTTTTCTTGAAAGAACGTTCTCTTAAGAAAACATAAGTGGAAAAAAGTTAAAGCTCAAAACAAGGTTATTGACCTTGCCTTAGATTGTCAAGTAGCACAACGGAATATGTTCTGGAACCAAAATTCTAGAAAAAGGATAAACTATTGATATATGATCATAAAAGTTTTAGAAGAGTACTTTTACTAAAGAAAGTAGGATTCAAGAATTTGTTCTGCCATCTACAGAATTACATTCTTGATTCACTTGTCTTATTATTTGAATAAGACATACCTACGAACTACAAAGAAAGATCGATGGGACTAAGTACAAGAAATGACTAAGAGTCATGAAATCCAAATTAAGTTACATTTGAGATTGCAAAGTAAAAGTTACTTAATCTCATTAAGTAATAATATTTACTTAATCCTTCCCAGTAAACTGCAAAGTTGAAAGGAAAGAAATGAAACTTAGTAGAATACATAAAAGGTATAGCGATACTTAATGTCTATTGGATTTGAATCAGCAATTTAATCCAAGTTGGAAATTGGTGAAGGACTTATCAAAACTGCAAAGTTTTCAAGATTTTGAAAAAAGGTTGTAACTAGTACAACAGGCAGGTTTTGGCCAATCATGAGATTGCTGATTTAATGTAACAGAAAATTCTCGATTTGATGAAAGATCATTTTTTTGGAATTACCAAATTTATTGAGAAGTCCTGTAATTGAGTGGGAGCTTAGAAGTTTTCCAAGTCAAATATGTGAATGGCATATTTGAGTGGGAGCTAAGTGATATCCTGGTTTGTCAAATATTATGATATATTTGAGTGGGAGTGTTACATTGTTCTTTCATATGTAATTGACATAATAAGAATAATGTGTTTGGTATTATAAATGATTAGATCATTAGAAGGATGAAATTAGACATATATTAAACATAGGGATCTATGTGGATAAATTAGGATGTTTAATAAATATTAAAATGTCAAATCGCTTAAAAGGATCCTGAAAGTAGTTCGGAAGGAGCTTGTTGGGATTCTTAAAGGATTCAGAATAGAAACAAGCAAAGAATGAAAGATTCTTACTTGTGGAATTAGGAGAAGCATTGAGTAAAGACACAGTATTTACGACAATGGTTAAAATAAGTAAGGAGACGCATTGCATCAACTATGCCTTAGACATAGTTTTTCCAAGTAAAACCATGTTGTATACTTGACATAGTGTGACCCATGTTCTTAGTGGTAAAGAACAAGATCCAAAAGTAATTTCTGAATCAATTACTGGATCAAATTTAAGTTTAAAACCGCAGCCAAAGCGTGGTTGGATGTCAAAGTTGCAAGTATTGCACTTTGATTAAATTTACATAGATGTAGAAGTATTAGAATACTTCAGTGTTATCAAGTATAATTTTTTTAAATAAAGTTCGACTTTCAACTAAGTGTGTTTGTAGTTATACATGACATCTTGAAAGTTCAATTGACTGATAGATCGTCATTGTATATACTAGAAAACAAAAGTCTCACTTTGTCACCAAAATGCTACAACACATTATATGATAATGGTGTGGAATGTTAAATAGGTGACATTAATGATTTGCAAATAGGACCTAATGAATATGGTAAAACAGATTTAGGACAGGAAGTCCTCCATGAGAAAGCATGATCAATAAACACATATGTGATATGGTTTATGATTAGTAGCAATGCAACTAGATTATTTGTACTCTAGTGCAAGTGGGAGACTGAAGGAGATATTCCCTAGAGGCAAATAATAAATAGTTTTATTATCATATCTCATTAGTTCATAATAGTTTTATATCATGCTATAACTGCATCAAGAGGAAACACTAATACAGGTGTGGTATATAAACAAACCAAAAGTTCCTAATAGCCTCTTCAACTAGTTCATTGGGCAGCCGATGATCAAGGTTTCCTAATCATGACGCATTTATGTCAACTAACAATGAAGTCATATCATCTAGAATGGTGTGATGGACATTACCCACCGATGATTGTTCCAACGTGATCATGTCACATAGTTCATACTTGCAATTGTCTACAACAAAGTGTCTTACTCCTTAGACCGCGAGAACATATTAATCACTATCACCCGAGTCTACCTTAACTACATCAACCATCATGTCCGTAAATGGGTGACCATAAAGGTGTGCGTTAGGTATTCCAGAGGTGGCATATTGAGTCTTATGTTTTGAGATCAGGATTTGTTCTTGTAACATCCCAAAAATCATAGTTTCAAAACTCATTCATATCATCTTTGCATCATTCATCCATTTAGGGTTTTTCTCAAAAATCATTTAGAGACAGATGTTTGAGCTATGATTTCATGTGGGCAATTTATCTTAAAAGTCCATCACCCTTTGAAATTGAATGTTAGATACTTGTTTGCTTGCCTCCATTGATGGAAAGATTAGGTGAAGCTTTTAACCCAAGATTCCAAATTTAGAAATAGTTTCAAAATCTTTTTTTTTCAAATATTTGCAAACTAGAGCAAATCTCTGTTTACTTTGAAACCCAAGCTTGACCAAGCCTTGCAAAGTAACCACTTAGTTAAAATGACTGTTTTTGAACCCACAAAACCCTGCAAAAATTCCCAAAGCAGTTTGGATTCAAAAGGATTTGAATTCATATCAAATTCATACCAGAAAATGAATTTAGAAAAAGAAAAGGACTCCTCAATGGAAAAAGGCCGCGCGGCCAGAATCTGGCCCAGCAGCAAATCAAGCCCAGCAAGCCCACCCGGGGTCTTCTTATTCTTCTCTCACGCGCAAGCGCACGCGCTGAGCTGCTGACAGGCAGACCCCACCTATACTCCGCGCACCTCGCTGACAAGCGGGCCTTCTCCACGTCAGCGTCGTCTCCACCCGCACGACCCGTTCATCCCCAAATCAACGCGGGCGTTTCTGTGTTTAATTCGCGGCGTCAATTCGATTTATTGGCCGAGTGATTCTCGCTCACGACCTGGCTATATAAACCCCCTCTGCCCCCTCTCTCTTCTCCCTCAAACCCCGAACCCAGAGCTCCACCAGGCTGCGAGCATTGCCCTCTGTAACCCCGCCGTCTCCGGCGACTGCGTCGGCAAATTCCGGTGAGTTCTGAGCTTCCCTCTGCCTCTCGTTCTCGCAAACTAGTTCAGTGAGCCTCTGCGCTTCTTTTAACACATTTCGTTTACCCTCGCATGAACCGTAGCTCCGGCAGCATCGTCGACTGGCCGCCACCGTCTTCTGTACGAACTCCAACGAGCTCTAGTGGTAAGCCCCGACCGCCCCGCGTCTTCTAGTTCAGGCACACGACTCTGCCTTGACTCTGTGAATCTAACCGTGTCCTTGTCTTGCCTTGGGGTGGTTCACAGCGACGTCCACTACGACCACCCGACACACCGACGCTGTCCTCCACTCCGGCGAGAAATCGCAACCGTGCCCGAGCGCCCCTTGACCAACCACGAGTACGACGAGCTTCGCCTTGACCCCCTGAGCCCGGTAAGCTACTCCTCGTTCTCACTTACCCCCTGTAGTGCCGCCTCCATCGTCGACCGACAGTTCCGTCGCCGGTAGCCACCGCTCCGCCGCCAGTTCTTGGCCAGGACAATAGCAGCCGTTAGATCTGTATCGTAGCGCTAGGATAGATCCACTTAAACCCGAAGCGGTACGCGATCTGAGCCGCCAGATTTCATTTAGATCCTACGGCTGTGGAGCTCGATCCAGTGCGAAACGGTATGGGCAAATAAGAACATGACGCGTGGCTAGGTTAGAACTAAAATTAGATTTAAAATCAGAAATTTGTTCCAAATTCAAATGCTTATAACTTTTGAATGCCACGTTAGATTTTTGCAAATTTTATACCGTTGGATTCAGTGAAACAAGACCTTTCTGAATATCCAATTTATTTAGCATATAGTAACAGTTAAAATGATTTTATTTGTGGAACAAGTTTAAGGCTATTTTTAGATATGGATTTATTTTGGTAAATTATATTGGGGCCAAATAAGTTTAGTTGGAAAATTTGTGACTTGTTAAAGTTTCTGTAGACATGAGCATACTTGGTAGAATTTTCAAAAATCACCACTTAGTAAATTCTTGCATGCATGCATTCATATTATTTTTGGATGTATATATATTTGTGTGTAATGGTATGCTATAATTTCTTGTGTAGATTTTGCTAGTGATTGTGATTGTGAAGAGTGCTACTCTCCCCACTACCAAGGCAAGTGATATTTACATGAATAAATTTGTCCTATGTTTTGAACTGGCATTAGATATTTTGTTATAGTATTGCATGTTATTTTTGTCTAATGCAAAAGATGGGAAATCCTATGTAGTCTAGTAGAATTGCTAAGGAACTATCCCTAAGATAAGTTGCCATACTTTGCTTAGCCTAGCTTATAGCAAAACAAGGGTTGGTGAAAAACTACACTTACTATGAAGAAAATATTTCTAAGTCAAGAGACTTATACTTTTCTAATAAAACCACTAAGTCAAATGAACCTCCTGGGTGGAATGGAAAGTATGGGTTATGTTGAGTGGTTACACAAGGCCATGGACTTGGGTTGTGTATCTCACTTGTGGTAAGCCACCCAGGCATAAAGGGATTTGGAGGCCAAGTGTTGAGAAAGCTTACAGTGCAACCACTTGGCAATATGGGCTCTGCCATGATCATATAGGTTGCTAGAACTTAGTCTTTTGGACAGTTGGTGGTAGATGGGATGATAGGTTGGAACGCGTCCATTTGACTAAGGAAAGGCTTCTGAAAGGTCCTGTCTTGGGAAACCAAGTCTGGTGGGGAAAGTGCACAACCTCTGCAGATGGAAAACCTAAGTACTTAGCCTAGTCCAAGGAAATGGACACTTTGAGCATCAAGACATGGAAGCTACAAGAATCTCATCACTCCAACTTCTAAGTAAAAATTTGTGGGTGAACAAGGGAGAAGACCCCAATGTCTATTGGTGGTTCTTTGGGAATGTTTTTGACAAAGAAGAACTTAGTGATTTCAACTAATAGGAAAAACCTATTTTCAAGCAAAGCAAGCCAAGCTACACTTAGCCAAAATGCATATAGTATTATAGTCCACCTAAAATATACTAAGGTATCACTTGCCAATACTATTCCAAAGTATTGACCCTCTGTGGCTGTAACTTGTGATGTTGCAGGTTACTCCGATGATGAGTAGGAGTCATGAGTCTACACTCAACATGCTTGCCTGTGGCACATGAAGATGAAGACTTATGTTTATTTACTTGTTCCTTAAAACTCTTGTATTAGGCCTATGGCCATGAGTTGTAAAAGACTATGTTTTATCTCTGGAATGAATGTAATAAACGACCTTTGTATCTGTGTACTTCATCTTAAACTGTGGATGCTAGCATTGATCCAGGGACTAGCATTGCAATCACAGGGATCCTTTCCTTTATAAAGGAGGGGTCTAACAGTTCTCCTGTGTGACGGGAAGATACGTTGGGCCCACTCGGTGAATTACATCCATAAGATGCACAATGTATGACTAGGTCATGGGGATGGAATATCACGTGAACGAGTAAAACAATACTTGTTGGAAACAAGATTGAACAAGGTATCTGATGGCTATGAAATATAGCCATCCACGTCCACATTTAAACTAGATATTATTCATACTTTTGATGAAATATCTCTTTAATCCTGCCACTAATGCCTAATGATTAAAGGGGTATGCAATCCTGTCTTTCTATTTTACCCTGCGCAAATAATAACGTTGGATGATTGGAATCACAATATTAAAGTCAAAGATATGAGATTTCCAACAACCAAAAGAAATCAGGAGTCATGAAGAGGAGGCAGAAGCTTTAACAACCAACTATATGGCGGGAATAAAATTCTGTCCGTATAGTTTCCATCGACACCGCTAGATCAAACATAACAACTTTCATGAAGGGGCCCCTATATAGAGAGGCCTCGGGCGATGATAAATCCCCCTGTGCCCCACAGAACACAACACCGAAGATCCGTCGGAGGAATAGATCTAGATCTAATCTCCAAACCCTTCTCCTCCACCATAGCCATATTCCACCACTTGCAATAGTAGATATCATCTCCAATTGGCGACATTGCAAGACTATTACTATCAATCTCATGATTTCCATTACAATGTTTATGATTGTTGATTTTATCTCTATGTGTGAGTAATTCTCCTTGGGCTAAGGGCTTCGGCCTAGCCATGTAGCTTTATGCATGCTATTTATCATAGATGGGATCATGTATTAGTTTGTATGACATGATGATTATTATACCCTCTCTTGCCTCAATCTAAGGACTTGTCAGGTACCCAAGACCCCAAGGACTGATCCAGGTATAGCGAGTGTGAGTAATGACTAATCTGCAGGATGGAAATCCCAGTGACAGAAAGGGTAGTACGGCTGTATGTCAGGGATATACTTGGGATTAACGGGACGTCACTATGCATATCATTAGTTCTCTTTCTTTTATGGATGAGATTAGTAAGTTATTGCTATAAGTGATTGCAGAGGCAATAGCAATTATGGATGCACTGCCCACATATAATTATCTTGATCTAGCAATTACATGCATAGTTTATTATTATCTTTTATTCCCATCAGATGTTTTGCATAGCTAAATTTGAAACCGAAATCCCCAGGCCCTCTCTCTCCGTCACCGACAACAACAAAAGACAGCAAAAGCTTGGTCCGGTAAAACACAAAAAGAATTCTAAAACTCCCGAAGGTCCGTTAAAGTAACTTTACTACTCTTTCTGCTTCACGAGGATTCGATAACCTAGGTCTACTAGGGAAAAAGAGTTATACTACATCCGTAATCTGGATCGAATTTATCAGTATCATGTGTTGGAGATATGCCCAAGAGGAAATAATAAAGTGGTTATTATTATATCTTTGTGTTTATGATAAATGTTTACATCCGATGCTATAATTGTATTAATCGGAAACATTAATACTTGTGTGTTTTGTAAACATAAAAGAGTCCCTAGTAAGACTCTTGTTGAATCTAGCTTGTTGATTAATAGATGATCATGGTTTCCTGATCATTGACATTGGATGTTATTAATAATAAGATCATATCATTAGGAGAATGATGTGATGAAAACACACCCATAGTAAGCATAGCATAAGATCAAGTCATTAAGTTTGTTTTGCTACAAGCTTTCAGATACATAGTAACCTAATCCTTCGACCATGAGATTATGTTAATCACCATCACCAGATGAGTAATTTGATGACATCAAACAACACTCCCATAACTGGGTGGTTATAAAGGTAGCATTGGGTATTCTAAAAGTATGTGTTGAAACACATGGATCAAGAGTGGGATTTGTCCATCCATATGACGGATAGATATACTCTGGGCCCTCTCGGTGGAATGTCATCCAATTGGCTTGCAAGCATGTGACTAGGTCAAAAGGGATGTCATATCATGGAACAAGTAAAGATTACTTATCGGTAACGGGGTTGAACTAGGTATGAAGATACCAACTATCGAACTTCGGATAAGTAAAGTATCACGCGACAAAGAGAATCGCTATCGTATGTGAATGGTTCATTCGATCATGAAGTTATCATTCAATATGTATGAGCCATTATGGATCTCTAGATCCAGCTATTGGTTATTGACCGGAGAGGTGTCTCGATCATGTCTGCATAGTTTGCGAATCGTAGTGTGACACACTTAAGGTTCGATGTTGTTTAAGTAGATATGGAATATGAGTTGGAGACAGAATGTTGTTCGGAGTCTCGGATTGGATCCAGGACATTACGAGGAAATCCGGAATGGTTCGGAGAATAAGATTCATATAAGGAAAGTCAATTTTCGGGGTTCGGAAATGTTTTTGGTGTTTTGACCAGAAACTTCTAGAATGTTCTAAAGGGACCACCAGTGGGTCCACCACCCCGGGGGGAGTTGGGCTGTGGCATGCCACGGGGGACCTAGGGGCCAGCCGCACCAAGCCCAAAGGGGCCAACTGGCCAGCACTAGAAAAAAAGGAAAAACCCTAATTTGGTAAAGGGGGAAACTTGGGGGAAAAGTTCCCACCTCTCCCCCTTGGCTGCCGAGTTGGGGAAGGACTCGGCTAGGGGTGGGAACCCTAGCCGTAGCCCCCATCTATATAAGGAGGGGTGGGAACCCTTGCCCCTCATCCTCAACCCTAGCCGTCGGCTTCCTCCCTCCTCCTCCATACTTCTCTGTCTTAGGCGAAGCCCTGTAGAATTCGTCTCCTCCACCACCACCACACGTCGTGCTGCTGGGATTCTGAGGAGATTTACTACCTCTGCTGCCCTCTAGAACAGGGATAGGAACACTACAAGAAATGTTTCCTTCTGCAATGACTAGGCCCGTCGGTCGTCGTAGAAGGCGCCTCTTCCGCGATGAAAATCTTGGCTCGACCATGGCTGATGCAAAACTTTTTTTCCTGTTTTGCGCCCCTCTACTATGACGAAATCGCTAAAAACATGGACGAAGCTCGATGGGCGCGTGGAAGAAGTAAGATTCCGCCTCCTCGCGAGATGTTGACTCACCGAAGTATCTTTTTGTGTGTGGGTCCCAGACGTCAGTGACTCTAGAGGACCAAACTTTTTGGTCGCACCTCCCTGATTTGAACTCGAAAATGTTGTTCGATGCCTCTTCCGTTTAGTCAGGCTGCTGGGTCCCGCATGTCTGCCTCACATTAGAGGAATCGTGTGTATTATAGAATTTTTTCCTTCCATGTTCCAAACTTGATTGCGTCGCTCGATGCATCTGCCGTTTAATCAGGCTACTGGGTCCCACGTGTCATCCTCACACTAGAAGAAATGTGTGCATGATGGATTTTTTCCTTGGCTCGTGCCTCCCTGATATGAACTTGATAATGTTGCTCGATCTATATGCCGTTAATCACGATGTTGGGTCCCACATGACAGCCTCTCTTTACAAGAATCATGTGTATGATGGGATTTTTTCCTTCGCTCCCGCTACCCTGTTACGAACTTGATTGCGCCACCGTTTAAACACGGATTTGGGTCCACATGTCATCCTCTCATTAGAAGAAACATCTGTATGATAGATTTTTTCCCACGACCGCGCTACCCTCTTCCAAACTTGATAGTGCTGCCAGATGCATAATCACACAGCTAGGCCCCACGTGTCATACTCTCATTAGAAGAAACATGTGTATGATGGAGTTTTTGCCCTTGGTCGCGCCTCCGTGTTTCGAACTTGGCAATGTTGCTCACTGCATCAGCCGTTTATTCAAGCTAGTGGGTCCCATATGTCAGCATCTCATTAGAAGAATCATGTGTATATAATTGAAATTTTTTTCTTCTCTAGCGCTACCCTGTTCCAAACTAGATAGCATTGCTCGACGAATCTGCCGTTTGGTCACGTAGTTGGGTCCCACATGTCGGCATCTCATTAGAAGAACGTCTGCATGTTGGACTTTTTTCTCGTCCGCGTCTCCGTGTTTTGAACTTGGCAACGTTGCTCAATGCATCAGCTATTTATACAGGCTTTGGGTCCCACATGTCAGCCTCTCATTAGAACAAACATGTGTATGCTAGACTTTTTTCTCGCTCGTCCTCCCTGTTTCAAACTTGGCAACGTTGCTCGATGCATCAGCCGTTTATACAGGCTAGTGGGTCCCCCATGTCAGTCTCCCATTATAAGAAACATGTGCATGTTGGACTTTTTTCTCGCTAGCTCATCCGTGTTTTGAACTTGGCAACGTCGCTCGATGTAGCACCACGTGTATAAGATCTCGCTGGTGGGTCCCACATGTCAATATCTTTTTTAAATGACATGTTAATATCTTTGTAAATGAAACATGTGTATGGTGGACTTTTTTTTGGTGGCGTCTGCTGCTTTGACCTTGGCAACGTAGCTAGATATGGCAGTCTTGTATGGTCTTGCTGCTGGAGCCCACATGTCAGCCTCTCTGGTATGTCCTGGTTAGTGAGTCCCTGATGCTATCATCTCTACACAAGTACTTAACTTCTTTTTTCAAACTCGCGCATTAAGAGGGACGTTGCAGGCTGGTGGGTCCGCCATGTCAACCTCTCTATAAATAAATACTTGCTAGAAGAAAATTAACAGGGACGCTGTAGGCTGGTGGATCCGCCATGTCACCCTCTCCG
This sequence comes from Avena sativa, assembly GCA_916181665.1. Taxonomy (NCBI): domain Eukaryota; kingdom Viridiplantae; phylum Streptophyta; class Magnoliopsida; order Poales; family Poaceae; genus Avena; species Avena sativa. Next base: position 129,299,536 of record OV702283.1, on the reverse strand, counting down.
TAAAGAAATATTGCTAGAACAAAATTAAGAGGGACGCTGTAGGCTAGTGGGTCCGCCATATCAGCCTCTCCGTAAAGAAATATTGCTAGAAGAAAATTAAGAGGGACACTGTAGGTTGGTGTGCCCGCCATGTCAGCTTGTCCGTAAAGCAATATTGCTAGAAGAAATTAAGAGGGACGCTGCAGACTGGTGGGTCCGCCATGTCAGCCTCTCCACAAAGAAATATTCCTAGAATAAAATTAAGGGGAACGTTGCGGGCTGGTGGGTCTGCCATGTCAGCCTCTCCATAAAGTGATATTGCTAGAAGAAAATTAAGAGCGACACTAGCTTGGTTAGATAAGTTACCCAGCATAGCATCATGGTTCTCTGTTATTTTAACTAGGATATTGTTTTGCTCATTTTGTGAGTCCATAAAAGATTTAAGAGTTTCTTGGAGACTACCATTACTTGATGACATATTATTATTAGAGTTACCTGTAGGACTAGAATAATGTTTCTGAAAATTTGGATTATAATTCTTCTTCCAAGAAGGGTTATAATCATTATGAGCTATGAAGTCTATTTCTTTAATATTTGGTTCAGGAGTAGCTCTTACTAGGGTTTGCTTATCTTTGATGGATAATATGAGATCATCCAACTTAGCATTGAGTTCTTCATTTTCTTGAGGTGTGATAGAGTTCACCTTCTTCATGTTTGATCTTTCCACCTGCCATAGGGCATGGTTATCTTACATATTGTCTAGCAGCTACTTTGCTTCGGTAATTTTTTTACCCATAAATATTCCTCTAGCTGCAGTATCAAGCATAGACTTAGACACAGGGTTAAGAGCATTATAAAATAAATGGAGAATTAACCAATCTTCCATCCCATGGCTGGGACAGTTTCTCATGCATTCTTTCATTCTCTCCCATGCAAGCGCTAGTGGCTCACGCTCTTCCTGTCTAAAACCAGTAATATTAGATCTTAGTTGCATAGTATTTGCAAGTGGAAATAATTTAGTCATAAATAAAGAAGTACATTCCACCCATGATGCAATAGTATTTCTAGGCAAAGATAGCAACCATACTTTTGCTCTTCCTCTGAGAGAGAAAGGAAATAAGCGCAACTTGACTGCATCGGGGTCAACATCTTTAATGCGCATCATATCACATATTTCAGTGAAATTATTTAAGTGCATACCTGCATATTCAACAATAGAGCCTCCAAATTGATTATGGTGAACCAAACTTAAATAGTGGGGCTTAATTTCATAGTCATCGGCAATAATTGTTGGCTGAGTAATAGGAGTACCTTGGGAGTTGCAAACTCCCCAAGCTTCTTTTCAGCCATATTTCCTATGTTTTTGGATTTTCTTAAACAAATACTAATGATGGTAAAAACAAGAATTAAAAGACTAACTAATTCTTTTGTTTTTTCAAATAAAGACTAAAAGCAAACTAACAATATTAAAAATAAAAACTAAAACTAGCAAGGTTCCTACTAACCTCACCAGGGTAGCTATTGCTTCCCCGGCAACAGCGCCATAAAAAGGGTTGATACCTTCGATCCGGATTACGGATGTAGTATAGTTATTTTACCTAATAGACCTAGGTTTATCGAATCCCCGGGAAGCAGAAAGGAAAGTGAAGTTACTTAAACGGACCTTCGGGAGTTTTAAAATTCCTTTTGTGTTTTCACCGAACCAAGAGTTTGTGATCTTTTTGTTGTTGTTGACGATGGAGAGAGAGGGCCTAGGGCTTTCGGTTTCACTAGTAGCTATGCAAAACATATGATGGCAATAAAAGATAATAATAAAGTATGCATGCAATTGTTAGAGCAATATAATTATATGTGGGCAGTGCATCCATAATTGCTATTGGCTCTGCAACCACTTATAGCAATAACCTACTAGTCTCATCCATAGAAGGAGGACTAATTATATGCATAGTGATGTCACCTTTAATCCCAAGTAAATCACTCACATACAGCCGTACTATCCCTTCTATCACTGGGGTTCCCAACCTGCAGATTGGTCATCACTCACACTCCCTATACCTGGATCAGTTCTCGGGGTCTTGGGTACCTGACAAGTCCTTATACTGAGGCAAGAGAGGGTACAATAATCATCATGACATACAAACTAATACATGACCCCATTTATGATAAATACATGCACAAAAAGCTACAGGGCTAGGTCGAAGCCCTTAGTCCAAGGAGAATTACTCACACAAAGAGATGAAATCAACAATCATAAACATTGCAATAGATATCATAAGATTGATAGCAAATAGTCTTAAAATGTCGCCAATTGGAGAAGAGATCTACTATTACAAGTGGTGGAATATGGCAATGGTGGTGGAGAATGGTTTGGAGATTAGATCTAGATATATTCCTCCGGCGTGGTGGCTTCTAGTGGCAGGGAGAGTTGAGGTAAAAAAAGAGAGATCGGGAGAGTTTTGTCATCGCCCGAAGACTCTTTATATAGGGGTACCTTCGCGAAAGTTGTTCTTTTTACCTAACGGAGTCGGTGGCAACTATACGGCCGAAATTTTATTCCCGCCATATAGTTGGTCGTTAAAGCTTCTGCCTCAACTTCACGGCTCCTGGTTTCTTTGACGTGTTGAAAATCTCGTATCTTTGACTTTAATGTTGTGATTCCTGATGAGCTCAGATCACTGTAGAGCTTCGTTGGGAAACCCCAAGAGGAAGGTGTGATGAGCACAGTAGTAAGTTTTCCCGCAGTTATGAAACCAAGGTTATCGAACCGGTAGGAGGAAGGAAAGAACCCCAAGGTGTTGCTAGAAACTTGGAATCCTGCACAACACAAACTCAAGACTTTGCCCCAACTTATAGTGAGGTTGTCAATCTCACTGGTTTGCTGAAAAAGAAGGATTAAACGTATAGTGTGGGTGGTAATGGTTGCTTGTAGAGAGTAAACGGTAACAATAGATGATGTATCAATGGTAGAGATTGGACCGGGATCCACATTTCACTAGAGGTGTTCTCCTTAAGATAAATAACATAACATGCTGGGTAAACAAATTACAGCGGGGCAATTGACAAGTGGAGGCTAGCAAAAGACTGGGAGCGACCAACTAAGAGAGCAATAATGGCCAGAATAATGCAGAGCGACAAAACATTTTCAATCAAAGCATAAAGTGGTATCACAATTCAAAATATAAATGATCATAGACGCTAAGGAGACTGGTTCATAGTCATAACATGGTGTGAGCATGTGCCAAGTCAACCCAAATAAAGCATCAAAGGAGAATACCATAACATTGTGATTTTGTATGCTAAAACAATGCATAATTCTTTCAAGGCACACTAAGCAATATCAATTGTTTGGAACAAGTCATGCTATAGCAATAATCACTAATCATAAGGTCAGAACAACATCTAGCATGACATGATAAAGTCTAAGCCATAGTTAAAACAAGCTCCCTTTTGTATCACTATAAGCATGAAACATTCTACTGTTTTCCAACGCAGTCAACTTATTTGAAACAACACAACGAAAGCGGGAGTCCAACTACTTTATTAAAGCAAACTAAGCAAACAAAAACCAAAAACGAAAACTAAGACGCTCCAAGAACAACACAGCAGTGCATGAAACAATAAAAACAAAGTGTCTAGAAAGAGACCTGAGATTTTTATTGATGAAGAAGGGGATTCCTTGGGCATCAACAAGCTTTGACGCTTGTTGCTCTTGAATATTTGTTGGGGTGACACGGGGTGGCATCCCCAAGCTTGAGATTTTATCCATTCTTCATCTCATTACATCATTCTTCCCCTACACTTGAAAATTTCCTTCATACAAAACTTCACACAATCTTCATTAACAACATTAGTGCATTCAAAAGTAATAAACCTTGGGGTTTAGTTTCAAAACATAAAAACTTTCATTAAAAACACAATCTGCAGTAGCAATTCCTTCAAAAAGCTCAATTCACCAAAAAGAACTCAAAAAGTAATCGATAAGAGGCAAATGCAAATAATGGCATAAATCTATCAAAACAGACCAGCAGGTAAAAACTGATTTTTTTCGAAGACCTTTTGTTGCTTAGATAAAAAAGTGTTGAACTAATGAAAGTTATATAACAACCTGGGGGATTTACTCAGAAAATTATAGCTCAATCTGACATACAGAGATGTTTCAAGAATTTTTATAGTGAAGCACAAAAATCTGTTTCGGGACAACAACTTCCCCAAATCTTACTTCTCTCTCATTAGAGGTTATTTTGGGCACAAAAATCAAACAAAAAGGATAAGAAGAGATTATTACAGAAGTAATAACTTCCAAGACTCAAGAAAACTATTGGGTTATCTCCCAAGAAGTACTTTTCTTTAACGCCTTTAAGTTAGACTTGATAGTTTGAAAAGATGCTCACATAAGAAATTTGAATTGAAGTAAAAGAGAGCATCAAGAAGCAAATTCAAAACACATTTAAGTCTAACTCACTTCCTATGCATAGGAATCTTGTACACATTATGGACCACTACCTATTCCTGATTGGAAGTGGGACAAGATTGGTATGGATTTTATTACCGGTTTGCCAAGGACCCGGTCAGGATATGATTCTATTTGGGTAGTAGTGGATCGCCTAACTAAAGTGGCTCATTTCATACCCGTGAAGACAACCTATACAAGTGCTAAGTTGGCCAAGATCTATATGAGTAGAATTGTGTGTCTACATGGAGTGCCCAAGAGTATTGTGTCTGATAGGGGAACTCAATTCACTTCCCATTTTTGGAGACAGCTACACGAGTCATTGGGAACGAGGTTGGAATTCAGTACTGCTTTTCATCCTCAAACTGATGGACAAACAGAAAGGACTAATCAGATTCTTGAAGACATGTTGAGGGCATGTGCCCTAGACTATGGAGCCAGTTGGGATGAAAGTCTGCCTTACGCAGAATTTTCTTATAACAAGAGCTATCAAGCCAGCATTGAGATGGCACCATTTGAGTTTCTCTACGGGAGAAAATGTACCACCCCATTGTTATGGAATGGTGTGGGAGAAAGAAGTCTGTTCGGACCAGAACTAATCAAGGAAGCCGAAGAGAAAGTCAAGCTGGTTAAGGATAGATTGAAGATAGCACAGTCCCGACAGAAAAGCTACGCAGATCCTAAGCATAGAGAAGTCGCCTACGAAGTTGGTGATAGAGCTTATCTTAGAGTTTCACCACTTCGTGGAGTGAAGAGGTTCAGAGTCAAAGGAAAGTTGGCCCCAAGATATGTTGGACCATTCAAGATTCTGAGTCGCAAAGGAGAAGTAGCATATGAGATAGAATTGCCAGAGTCTTTATCAGCTGTCCATAATGTGTTTCATGTGAGTCAGCTTAAGAAATGTCATCCAGAAATGGAAGAAACTTCTTTGAAGGATACTATACCTTTAGAGGAGGTTCAGTTGGAAAGTGACCTCACTTATGAGGAGAAACCTATCAAGATTCTTGAGACTGCAGAAAGAGTCACATGGACTAAGACTATCAAGTTTTGCAAAGTTCAGTGGAACCATCATTCCGAAGAGGAAGCAACATGGGAAAGAGAAGATGATCTTCGGAAAGACCACCCTCACCTATTTGCTAGCCTATCCGAATCTCGAGGGCGATATTCACCTTAAGGCGGTTAGATTTGTAACATCCCTAAAATCATGTTTCAAACTCATGCATATCATCCATGCATCCATGATCATATAGAGTTCATTTCAAACAAAACATTTCAAAAACAGGAGCATATGAGCTCATTATTTTATGTGATCAGCATTTGAAACAAATGCTACTCTCCAATGGGAGATTGTTGTTCAAGAAACCAAACTTTGTTGTCTTATTGCTCTCAGGTTGTATTGCTAGATTGATGTAACACCCTCAGAATCGGCCCTATGCAAGTTTTAGCGCTTCCCGCCAAACCCGCATAGAAACGATTCAAAGGTGCCCACCAGGCACTTTCGTGCGGGTGGAAAATGAAGTAATATCATTACACAATAGTCCACGATGGAACCCACAGAACAGATATATACAACGGCGACTCAATGAGTCAAGAATACAGATATACAGTACAAAGATCCAAATCACCTTGAAAACGATACAGCGTCCGAGTATGGACAAGATGCAAATGGGGCTAAGAGCCCTGAAGAATAACCAATGGCGTCCATAATCCTGCCTAGGCCAAGCCGGAAGGGTAACCCTGCTAACGATGTCGATCTCAAAACCTGCTTAAACAAAAGGGGTGCCGACAAAGGGCAAAGGAAAAGAGAGCGGTCAGTACTGAGGCCAGTACACGGCGAGACTAGAATTCGGCGGTCCTCGCCTACATAGGTATGGTGGACTGAAGCGGCAGCGCGGCGTGCACTAAACAACCTATAGAGACTCAATACAACTGGCGGCTATCAGATAGGGATAAGAAAGACCTATTCGGAACCATCCTGATACTACCACCAAACATACCCATCCTGGTATTTCCCCCTCGAGACCAAACGAGGAAGTCAACCGAGGAACTCACACAGTTGGCAGTTTTATTCATTCCGTTATAGTGGCGGCAATTACTAGTCAAATATAGATAGTCATCCTGATAGAATAAGCAGTGGACACTTTTAGTTAACCATTCCGTTGTAGTTGCAACACTTACTAGTTAGATACAATTAGCATGAGATATCCCAAACCCAGCAGTTGTTGGTACTTTTATTTAGCCATTCCGTTGTAGTGAAGCTGATTACTAGTCATATCGGATACAAGTCAAATTATAACAGTAAACTTTAGTTATAGTTGTCTATGATCGAGAACTGTGCTCCAAGTCGTCCATAACCGCGGACACGGCTTCTCGAAAAGATTTAACCCTGCAGGGGTGCACCAAAGTTTCCACACGCACCTACACCCTTGTTGTCAGATCAGGTAGGTACAAGATCACAAAACATACACCCAACGGTATGTCGACGGGGTTTCGGACACGACGTTTCCCAGACCCAAATCAAGCACGGGGGGGCACCCCACTAAGCTACCCGCAACAAAGTCGGCCGGTCTCCGAGACGGACTCAGGGTTTGTGTAGACGGCTGTAAACGACTGGGAACCCGAAAATGTGACTGGGCTTGTCGATACAGCGAAAACGTGTCACGGACCTAAATAGTACAGGTGCTCCTCGCACAATCGTAAATAAAGCAGTAAAGCATGGCATAAGTACAGGATAGTAATAAAGCCCCAAACTACTTGTGGCCCCCAGTACAGTACTTGGAATCAGGTACTAAATCGATGGGGGTGCCCATACACCCCACCTATGGTTAGCGCGCTCGATCTCGGAACAGGTGTCAAGAACTCGGGGTCCTACGGGACACCAGTGAGCGGTTAAAATCCAAATATTGTCTATTACCCACCGGTGCCTCTGCATTTACCTACTTTCAATTTTAGTTATTAAACAATAATTAAAGCCATGATCATCTCCAACATTAAACATGCGGCAATACTCCAACAACTGTGGTACTGAACGACACGCAACAGCACTCGAGCAAGAGACTACGACGCGCAAGTCCAACTATCTACCAAACAACAGGTAATAGGATGTGTCCAAGGCAATATAAGGCTGCAAGGGATATCACGGGTACGGAAACTAGAGCAACGCAACACAGATAGCAATAGATCAACATGAGGGAATAAATACTATAAAAGTAAGATAGGTAGAAAGGGGGAGGTGCTCTCCTGAAAACATTGTCGAAGGTTCATCCGAAGATCGGGTCGACACTCGCATCAACTCAACGGCCTTATCCGCGAAGAAGCAAAACACTAGCACAAACACCGGATGCACTATTTAATACTATGACAGAAGATCGGGCATGATGCATGTATGATGTATGGCATGGCAAAGGTGTGATGCGATTAGGTCATATTAAGCAGAACCGAGGCCCCGGCAATTAATTAATAGGTTCATGTTATTTAACTACCCCGCAATTTAATTGTTGTCTTAACAGGACAAAACATGGCATCGGTTCGCTACACAAATCTAAATGGAGTTCGGAATGAGACGCAGATATCCCGCATAAACACTCCATATTTAATTTAGGTGAATCGCCTAAATGCCCCCAACAACCACATTATGTATGCGAGTATGACAATTAAATATGCAACAGTTTGATATTACATTTATAAAAATAGGGCTCGAGAAAGGGGTCACACATTAGGGTTCGGCGAGCTTGGGGTTCGATGGATCGGTCTCAGGGTTTGACGGGAAGGCAAGGTTCGGTTCGATGAGATCGGTCTTGGCATTCGGGAAGAAGAACTTGGCGTCCGAGAGACGATCTTGTCGCATCCGCGGTCGTCGGGTCGTGTCGTCGGTCTTGTCGTTTCACGGCGGAGATCTTGGTGTCCCGGGTCTCGGCGTCTTCGGATCCGAGAGGAAGAACTTGGCGTGTCGGGTTCGGTTTTCTGATCCGAGAAGGAGAACTTGGCAATTCCGAGGGTCTTGGTGTTCGACGGGGTTCGGGCGCGCCGGGATCGGTCTTCGAATCCATGTAGTAGACCTTGTCAATTCCATGTCGACGACCTTGGGGTTCTGCGGTCTTCGGCTCCGGGAACGGTCTTGCTATCCATGTGGTAGATCTTGTAGTACCGTCCTCGGGTCCGTGATGTAGATCTTGTCGTCCATGATGAAGGAATTGGTTTTTTCCCGTGTTGATGGCCATCAAGTTTCATGTCGAAGTACTCATCGCTCGTCCTTTGTCGATGTAAAACATTGGGGCGAACATAGCCAATGTCATACCAACGTGGTCTATCGGTCGATCTTATTCATCGGGAGGGTCTCGGGCATCAAAACACGGGTACTGCAACACCGAAAGGGAGACAAGACCATGCCGTGGATTTTCGAGGTTGGTGTGTTAGGTAAAACAAGTGGGGCAAACAGAGATGGTTAGCAAGGCATCTGCAGATGAAGGCATGACCGCGTCCAGGTTTCGAGAGCGTGACTACGGCCTGGAATAGTGGCGACGTACTCAACAGAAGCATGGAGATCAAGATGTGGAGGCCGACGGTTGACGATAAGCCAACAAGGATGACCGGCTTGGGGTCAAATATGAGGTGGAAGATGCACCACCCTCTTCGTGGAGGTAGGAGTGGGCAAACGCTGGCTGGCGGCGGGCTCCTTGCTTCGGCTGCAGGCGGAGGAGGGAAGCCCTGGGAGGAAGGATCACGCCTGCGTGGCCGGCAGCGCGGGAACCAGAGGAGGCAGGGAAGGTAGAGGGCAGCAGCGGACGATGTGGGCGCGGTCATGGTCGTTGGCGCGGGCCTCGTGGCAGCAGGGCGGAGAAGTTCCTGGCGAGGCCGCTCGCAGACGAAGTGGCTCGGGGCGGGACCTTGCAGGCGACAACATGACGAGGTCCAGACGGCCAGAGCTCCTGGCATCAGGGAGCCACGGAGGGAGGGGGCGCAGGCGGCGGCCGGATTTGGCAGAGAGGAAGGCGCGCGGCGGTGGCCAGCTCTGGCAGGGGCGCGAGCGAGCATGGCCACTGGCGCTTAGATGCGAGAGGAAGGGAGCACGGCCGGACGCGGACGAGGGAGGCCAACGTAGGAGAAGCTCGGGGGCGCAGGATCCGCTGGCGGCGGCGCTACAGGGAGGATACGCGGGAGGCCGAGCGTGGTTCGGGGAGGGTGGAGACAGGGGCGATGGGCCCGTGGTGAGGGGAGATGCGGCCCTGGCGGCGCAAGGTGGGGAGCTCGACTTGCAGGCCCTGGCGGCGAAAGCAGGGGAGGTTGGGGAGAAGATCCGCGCGAGGGAGGTGAGGTTGGGGACGCGTCCGCGTGGGTGGGGCCAGGGAATCGAGGCAGGGGTCGTGCGTTCGGTGTGGCATGTGTGTGTGCTGCGCGCTGGGGTAGGGCAGGTGGCAGCGGGTGATTGGGTGGGGTTTGGGCCAGGGGTGATGTGGCGTGATAGGATAGGTTGGGGTGAGGTAGGTTAGGGATTAGACTAGGTTTTAGTTTAGGGCTTGGAGGTGGCCGGCCGGGCTTTCGGGCCTGGCAGGCTGCCTCCTAAAAATACAATAAAAGTTTTATTATTTAAAACGGGGCATTTGAAATCCGTTGATAGACGAAACAAAATAATCCGGAGACCCGAGTTTTAATTTGAATAAAGACGGGAATATTTAGAAAACAAAACTAGGCGTTTCGAAAATAGTTTAGACAAAAACCATGCAGGATGATGACGATGCTCAAATGCAATGTGGCATGATGACATGAGCATGCGGTCATGATGATGCAATGCACAAAAACACCGCGATTTTCTAGTAGTGGTTTTTGCGGGATGCCACAATTCGACACCACCAACAATGGATCTCGCCCTCGAGATCCGCCTCATGGTACCGGGAAGAAGGGTGGCGATCTGAGTCTTCTCGCATCGTGTAGATCCTCGCGACACCACTAACAAGAGGTCGTTGTCCGTGATCGACGAGAGAACACTCCGGGAAACAAAGGCGAAGGTAGAGGTATCAACCAATCAATCCACCTCTAACTTCGATGGAAAGAGGGAACCGATGCATTCTCATCCACTTCAATGTACACAAGCGAATAGAGTGAGTAGTCGGCATGGGGGCCAGTCCATCACGCACCCAAACTATTACTCTGCACAATCAGTAGAAAAGCGTGCAACCATTCTCGGAATCAGACTAAAGATCTCGACAATCGAGGTTCAGAAACAAAGGAGTGATGCAGACTCTGCATCGGATCTGGCATAGATGATGTCGCCGCGTCGGAAAACACCGGAAGGCACGAGAAGGAACAAAGAGAAGTTCACCAGACGAAGGATTCCTCGGATAGCATGAAGACCAGATGTAGCAACACCGTTACCAAAGGAGGAAGCGAAACCCTGAAGGTATGATGGAACCCTACCACGAGAAATCCTGGACTCGAAGAGGGAGAAGAGAGCGGATTCAAAACACGCAGAGGTGAGAGGAGAGCAGCAGAGGGATAAGGAGTAAAATCAGACCTAATCAGAACTATCCAACCGATTTTTCAAAAATAGTTTTGACACTCTACTTCGGCCATTAGCTAGGTTATCCTACAGGCTGGACTTGTGGGGTATCGCAACTGCTGGGCTCTGATACCACTCTGCAACACCCTCAGAATCGGCCCTATGCAAGTTTTAGCGCTTCCCGCCAAACCCGCATAGAAACGATTCAAAGGTGCCCACCAGGCACTTTCGTGCGGGTGGAAAACGAAGTAATATCATTACACAATAGTCCACGATGGAACCCACAGAACAGATATATACAACGGCGACTCAATGAGTCAAGAATACAGATATACAGTACAAAGATCCAAATCACCTTGAAAACGATACAGCGTCCGAGTACGGACAAGATGCAAATGGGGCTAAGAGCCCTGAAGAATAACCAATGGCGTCCATAACCCTGCCCAGGCCAAGCCGGAAGGGTAACCCTGCTAACGACGTCGATCTCAAAACCTGCTTAAACAAAAGGGGTGCCGACAAAGGGCAAAGTAAAAGAGAGCGGTCGGTACTGAGGCCAGTACACGGCGAGACTAGAATTCGGCGGTCCTCGCCTACATAGGTATGGTGGACTGAAGCGGCAGCGCGGCGTGCACTAAACAACCTATAGAGACTCAATACAACTGGCGGCTATCAGATAGGGATAAGAAAGACCTATTCGGAACCATCCTGATACTACCACCAAACATACCCATCCTGGTATTTCCCCCTCGAGACCAAACGAGGAAGTCAACCGAGGAACTCACACCGTTGGCAGTTTTATTCATTCCGTTATAGTGGCGGCAATTACTAGTCAAATATAGATAGTCATCCTGTTAGAATAAGCAGTGGGCACTTTTAGTTAACCATTCCGTTGTAGTTGCAACACTTACTAGTCAGATACATTTAGCATGAGATATCCCAAACCCAGCAGTTGTTGGTACTTTTATTTAGCCATTCCGTTGTAGTGAAGCTGATTACTAGTCATATCGGATACAAGTCAAATTATAACAGTAAACTTTAGTTATAGTTGTCTATGATCGAGAACTGTGCTCCAAGTCGTCCATAACCGCGGACATGGCTTCTCGAAAAGATTTAACCCTGCAGGGGTGCACCAAAGTTTCCACACGCACCTACACCCTTGTTGTCAGATCAGGTAGGTACAAGATCACAAAACATACACCCAACGGTATGTCGACGGGGTTTCGGACACGACGTTTCCCAGACCCAAAGCAAGCACGGGGGGCCACCCCACTAAGCTACCCGCAACGAAGTCGGCTGGTCTCCGAGACGGACTCAGGGTTTGTGTAGACGGCTGTAAACGACTGGGAACCCGAAAATGTGACTGGGCTTGTCAATACAGCGAAAACGTGTCACGGACCTAAACAGTATAGGTGCTCCTCGCACAATCGTAAATAAAGCAGTAAAGCATGGCATAAGTACAGGATAGTAATAAAGCCCCAAACTACTTGTGGCCCCCAGTACAGTACTTGGAATCAGGTACTAAATCGATGGGGGTGCCCATACACCCCACATGTGGTTAGCGCGCTCGATCTCGGAACAGGTGTCAAGAACTCGGGGTCCTACGGGACACCAGTGAGCGGTTAAAATCCAAATATTGTCTATTACCCACCGGTGCCTCTGCATTTACCTACTTTCAATTTTAGTTATTAAACAATAATTAAAGCCATGATCATCTCCAACATTAAACATGCGGCAATACTCCAACAACTGTGGTACTGGACGACACGCAACAGCACTCGAGCAAGCGACTACGACGCGCAAGTCCAACTATCTACCAAACAACAGGTAATAGGATGTGTCCAAGGCAATATAAGGCTGCAAGGGATATCACGGGTACGAAAACTAGAGCAACGCAACACAGATAGCAATAGATCAACAGGAGGGAATAAATATTATAAAAGTAAGATAGGTAGAAAGAGGGAGGTGCTCGCCTGAAAACATTGTCGAAGGTTCATCCGAAGATCGGGTCGACACTCGCATCAACTCAACGGCATTATCCGCGAAGAAGCAAAACACTAGCACAAATACCGGATGCACTATTTAATACTATGACAGAAGATCGGGCATGATGCATGTATGATGTATGGCATGGCAAAGGTGCGATGCGATTAGGTCATATTAAGCGGAACCGAGGCCCCGGCAATTAATTAATAGGTTCATGTTATTTAACTACCCCGCAATTTAATTGTTGTCTTAACAGGATAAAACATGGCATCGGTTCGCTACACAAATTTAAATGGAGTTCGGAATGAGACGCAGATATCCCGCATAAACACTCCATATTTAATTTAGGTGAATCGCCTAAATGCCCCCAACAACCACATTATGTATGCGAGTATGAAAATTAAATATGCAACAGTTTGATATTACATTTATAAAAATAGGGCTCGAGAAAGGGGTCACACATTAGGGTTCGGCGAGCTTGGGGTTCGATGGATCGGTCTCAGGGTTCGACGGGAAGGCAAGGTTCAGTTCGATGAGATCGGTCTTGGCATTCGGGAAGAAGAACTTGGTGTCCGAGAGACGATCTTGTCGCATCCGCGGTCGTCGGGTCGTGTCGTCGGTCTTGTCGTTTCACGGCGGAGATCTTGGTGTCCCGGGTCTCGGCGTCTTCGGATCCGAGAGGAAGAACTTGGCGTGTCGGGTTCGGTTTTCTGATCCGAGAAGGAGAACTTGGCGATTCCGAGGGTCTTGGTGTTCGACGGGGTTCGGGCGCGCCGGGATCGGTCTTCGAATCCATGTAGTAGACCTTGTCAGTTCCATGTCGACGACCTTGGGGTTCTGCGGTCTTCGGCTCCGGGAACGGTCTTGCTATCCATGTGGTAGATCTTGTAGTACCGTCCTCGGGTCCGTGATGTAGATCTTGTCGTCCATGATGAAGGAATTGGTTTTTTCCCGTGTTGATGGCCATCAAGTTTCCTGTCGAAGTACTCGTCGCTCGTCCTTTGTCGATGTAAAACATTGGGGCGAACATAGCCAATGTCATACCAACGTGGTCTATCGGTCGATCTTATTCATCGGGAGGGTCTCGGGCATCAAAACACGGGGACTGCAACACCGAAAGGGAGACAAGACCATGCCGTGGATTTTCGAGGTTGGTGTGTTAGGTAAAACAAGTGGGGCAAACAGAGATGGTTAGCAAGGCATCTGCAGATGAAGGCATGACCGCGGCCAGGTTTCGAGAGCGTGACTACGGCCTGGAATAGTGGCGACGTACTCAACAGAAGCATGGAGATCAAGATGTGGAGGCCGACGGTTGACGATAAGCCAACAAGGATGACCGGCTTGGGGTCAAATATGAGGTGGAAAATGCACCACCCTCTTCGTGGAGGTAGGAGTGGGCAGACGCTGGCTGGCGGCGGGCTCCTGGCTTCGGCTGCAGGCGGAGGAGGGAAGCCCTGGGAGGAAGGAGCACGCCTGCGTGGCCGGCAGCGCGGGAACCAGAGGAGGCAGGGAAGGTAGAGGGCAGCAGCGGACGAGGTGGGCGCGGTCATGGTCGTTGGCGCGGGCCTCGTGGCAGCAGGGCGGAGAAGTTCCTGGCGAGGCCGCTCGCAGACGAAGTGGCTCGGGGCGGGACCTTGCAGGCTACGACATGACGAGGTCCAGACGGCCAGAGCTCCTGGCATCAGGGAGCCGCGGAGGGAGGGGGTGCAGGCGGCGGCCGGATGTGGCGGAGAGGAAGGCGCGCGGCGGTGGCCAGCTCTGGCAGGGGCACGAGCGAGCATGGCCACTGGCGCTCAGATGCGAGAGGAAGGGAGCACGGCCGGACGCGGACGAGGGAGGCCAACGCAGGAGAAGCTCGGGGGCGCAGGATCCGCTGGCGACGGCGCTACAGGGAGGATACGCGGGAGGCCGAGCGTGGTTCGGGGAGGGTGGAGACAGGGGCGATGGGCCCGTGGTGAGGGGAGATGCGGCCCTGGCGGCGCAAGGTGGGGAGCTCGGCTTGCAGGCCCTGGCGGCGAAAGCAGGGGAGGTTGGGGAGAAGATCCGCGTGAGGGAGGTGAGGTTGGGGACGCGTCCGCGTGGGTGGGGCCAGGGAATCGAGGCAGGGGTCGTGCGTTCGGTGTGGCATGTGTGTGTGCTGCGCGCTGGGGTAGGGCAGGTGGCAGCGGGTGATTGGGTGGGGTTTGGGCCAGGGGTGATGTGGCGTGATAGGATAGGTTGGGGTGAGGTAGGTTAGGGATTAGACTAGGTTTTAGTTTAGGGCTTGGAGGTGGCCGGCCGGGCTTTCGGGCCTGGCAGGCTGCCTCCTAAAAATACAATAAAAGTTTTATTATTTAAAATGGGGCA
Organism: Avena sativa; assembly: GCA_916181665.1. Classification (NCBI taxonomy): domain Eukaryota; kingdom Viridiplantae; phylum Streptophyta; class Magnoliopsida; order Poales; family Poaceae; genus Avena; species Avena sativa. The sequence goes on along the minus strand of OV702283.1, from coordinate 129,284,282 downwards.
TTTGAAATCCGTTGATATACGAAACAAAATAATCCGGAGACCCGGGTTTTAATTTGAATAAAGACGGGAATATTTAGAAAACAAAACTAGGCGTTTCGAAAATAGTTTAGACAAAAACCATGCAGGATGATGACGATGCTCAAATACAATGTGGCATGATGACATGAGCATGCGGTCATGATGATGCAATGCACAAAAACACCGTGATTTTCTAGTAGTGGTTTTTGCGGGATGCCACAATTGATAAGATTTAAACCAAAGTTTCAAAACAAATATGATTTGAAAACCAATTTCAAAACCTATTCAAACTAGTGCTATGCCACTGCTTATTTTATTTTATTTTATTTTATTCCAAGTGACCAAGCCAATTCAAAATGACCACTTGGTTTTATGCCCAGAAATGTGAATGTTGCACACTACAAAAATCCTGAAAAGATTTGAATTCCAATAGATTTTGAAAGCATTTGAATTTGGTTCCTGAAATTGAAAACAGAAAAAGAAAAGGAGAAAAGAAATGGAAAAAGGCCAGCGCCACCTATCTAGCCCAACGATGGATCCAGCCCATTAAGCCCACCCGGGTTCCCCCTCTCTCTCTCTCACTCGCAGACGAACCCACCAGGTCACTGACGACACGACCCCACCCCCTCTCTGTTTGACTCGCTGACTGGTGGACCTCGCCAGCTCATCCTCATCTTCCCCAAATCGCGGCCACGACCACGTCGCTGGCCGTTCCCTCCGCCATTCACTGCCGCGTTGATTCCTCGCTTAATTGCCCTTGATACTGCGCGCGATCCTCGCCCCCGCTCTGGCTATAAGACCACCTCCGCCTCGCGGCCATTTCCCCCAACAAAGCCAGACAGAAACGCCCCCAGGCTGCCCGCAATCATCCTTGCGTCGCCGCAGACAGAGCTCACTCCGGCGACCAATCCCGGTGAGCCCCGTGCGCCCCTCTCCCTCTGGTTCATACGAGCCTCTTCACAACTTCCTTGCGCATCTTCTGACCCCACTGATTCGTCTTATATTGCCCCAGGTCGTCGACCTCATCAAACGCTGCAAGCTCCCAACGACATCCTCAACTCCGGCGGTCAAATTCGGTGAGCCCTTGTTCCCCCTTCACCTCTGATTCACACGATCAGGTTCGCCGTAGTCTTGCGCATCCCCTGATGCCTTTGTTTCGTGCTAGGGTGACCAGGAGCATCGCCAACGTCGTCGTCCACCCAAGCCCGACGCTGACAGCAACTCCGACGAGCCCGTGCAGCCGTGTCCGTGTGCCCCTTGCCAAGCCGTCGCCAGGTTGAGCATCAGTGCATCGCCACGATTATGATAAGCATCTCCGATGACCCCAGAACCACCTGTAGCGCCGCGCCGCTGTAGGCCGAGCTCGCCGCCACCAGTAGCCACCGCCAGCGCCGCCCATCTGTGGTCGTTTGATCCAGGACCGTAGGATCTAGATCCAGCGTGTATAAACAGATCACTTATCGAAGCGTTACGAGTAGATCTGGGCCGTGCAGATTAAGTAGATCTAACGGCTCACAGACGCGATCTTGAGCGAACCGGTACGCACCAATCAGATTAAGACGCGTGGCTAGAGTTTAGGTTTAAAATCAGGATTTAAATCTATTAGATGTTTGAATTTGATTTAGCCATAACTTTTGATCCCCACGTCCAAATTTGATGAATTTTATATCAATGTAATCAAGAGAACAAGCCCTTTCTAATTATGCAATGTGTTTAATGTTTTGCTTCTGTTAAAATGGTTTTATTTACAGAAACATGTGTAGGGATATTTTGAGTATATGAATTGTTTAAGAAATGTTTTAAGGTGTAAATAAATGTTGTTTGGCAAGTTTTGAACTTATTTATGAACTAGTACAGTACACTTGCTTTGTAGAGTTTTAAAAACCATCACATATCATATTGCACGCATTCATATATTTTTGTTTGTATATATTTTGTATGTGATTGTTGCTATGATTTTATGTGTAGATTTTGGTGCCAATAGTGATTGTGATTGTGAGGAGTGTAGCTACTCTCCAAACTACCAAGGCAAGTGGTGCTTCATGATATTTTTATCCCTATGTTTTCTACTAAGCATTAGAATTATTTTGCTAGTCTTGCATGTTATATTTTGCTTATATGCCATGATGGGAAATCCTAGTAGTTGTAGAATTGCTAGGAAATTTCTAAGTTAAGATGCTTATCTATGCCATGCTTAGCCTAGCTAGTAGCAACCAAGGGTGGTAAAATATACATGCTATGATGAAAATATTTCTAAGTCTTTGGACTTGTGTTTTGCCTAATAAAACAACTAAGTAAAAGAAACACCTGGGTGGAATGGAAGGAATGGTTTATGTTAAGTGGTTACACAAGGCCCATTTCTATGGTTTACCTTGTGTATCTCACTTGTGGAAAGCCACCCAGGAACAAAGAGATTTTAGAGGCCAAATGTTAAGAAGCTTCTAGTGCAGCCACTTGGCAATATGGGCTCTGCCAGGATCACATAGGTTGCTAGAACTTAGCCATTTGGACAGTTGGTGGTAGTGGGATGATAGGTTGGAACGCGTCCATTTGGTCTAAGGGAAGGCTTCTGAAAGGTCCTGTCTTGGTGAAAATCAAGGCTTGTGGGGAAAGTGCACAACCTCTGCAGATGGAAGAATCTAAGTACTTAGCCATGTCCCTGGAAAAGGACAACTTGAGCATCAAGACATGGAAGCTATCAAGAATCTCCTCATCCCAATTTCTAAGTAAAAACTTATGGGTGAACAAGGGTGAAGGACCCCAATGTCTATTGGTGGTTCCTTGGGAAAAGTTTTGACAAAGAAAAACTTAGTGTTTTCAACTAATAGGAAAAACCTATTTTGAGCAAAGCAAGCCTAAGCTACACTTAGCCAAATTGCATATAGTATCTAGTCCACCAAAAATTATACTAAGGTATCACTTGCCAATACTATACCAATGTATTGACCCACTGTGGCTGTAACTTGTGATGTTGCAGGTTACTCTGATGAGGATTAGGAGTCATGAGTCTACACTCAACATGTTTGCCTGTGGCACATGAAGATGAAGACTTTTATCTATTTACTTATTTAAACTCTTGTAATAGGCCTGTGGCCATGGAGTTGTAATGACTATGTTGTCTCTGGAATGACTGTAATAATGACCTTTGTTTCTCTGTACTTCATCTTAAACTGTGGATGCTAGCATTGATCCAGGGACTAGCATTGCAATCACAGGGATCCTTTTTCCTTTATAAAGGAGGGATCTAACAGATGGTATCAGAGCACTGTGTTGCCTGTAGGATTATGACCCTAGGATTGGAAACCACTAAGGAAAAATTTCAATAACTTCTACACTTGTCTATTCTTCTCGTAAACTTTTCTAATCTTCTTTCTCATCTCTATTTGTAGATGAACTCCATCAACGAAGCCGTAAGGAAAGGACCACTCGTGACAATGACTTTAGAGTGTGAGACAGAATTCCCCAAGGCTCTCAAGGACCTCATGGTTGCAATGGAAATACATGGTGCAGCTGTGTACAAAGGTTTTCCTGTGATGGATGAAGGAGTTGAGTACTGGTGGGTGCAACTTCACTTGTATAAAAACAAGGAAGACAACCAGAAGGAATCAGGATTATGCATGTTCACCAATTCAGTGGTGCACACTACATTCTTTGATTCAGCAAGGGATGCAGCTTGGAGGACTATCAAAGAACTTGGTGATAGAGTCAAGTGCAGAATGCTCAACCTCCAAAATGACCTAAAGGAAGAGAAGAAACATACCCAAGAGTTGGAGGCTACCAACCAAACCTTAAGAGGAGACATTATAGACTTAGTGATGGAGTCATGTGATCAAGATAGACTGATTGCTACTAGAAACATTATGTTAGCCAACAGATCCAGTGAGATAGGATTGTAAACGTACTTCGTTAGTTGGACCACCACTTATCACCTTATTTTCCAAATGTTGCTTAAAATAAGTTGAACCTTGGTTGTTGTAATGGATCCATGTATGCCATGACTTGTGTGTTTTGATTTCCAAGGATATGTATGTGATGCTTTGCCTTGTGTTTTATCTTAAATTGTGTTGTTCTAACTTTTTCTATCTTATAAATAGATGCCTAATGTTACCATCAGCACTGTTGAGGAGTTCCAGGGAACTCGCTTTGGTCCTCGTATTATTGAGCTCACTACTTTGCTCAATCTCCCTCTTCCTACCATCATGGTGCTTCCCCTCACCAAGTTTGAGAGGAAAGACCTTTGGGGTTTCAAGGTCAATCAGCCCGGACGCCAGACTGAGCCTACCACGGAGGCCATCATCTTCAAGCTCATGCACGATGACAAGGAGAGAGGCCTAGAGGTAGTCATGCAGGACTTGATTGGACGTCTGTTAGGGAGACACTCTCGACAGGTTAGAGGTACTCACTTCCACGTCTTTGGTAGACGTGATGAGGATGGAGAGGCCATCGACTTCGAGGACACTTCGAGGGATACAGCTGAGCCGATTCGCCTATACCTCCAGGACTTAGAGGTTCTTCTTAGGCACGTGGACACTGATAGGACCAACGTCATGCTTAGCAATGACGAACTCCAGGTGCAGCTTCATGAGAAGGACAAGCTCTTCGCGGAGCAAGATGAGATAGTCAAGGAGATGGAGGCAAAGTTCGAGAGCCAGGACAGAAAGTTCAAGAGTCAGGAGAAGCGAGTCCAAGATAGGAACAAGAGGATTCGGGACATGACTGAAGAACTGCAGGCCAAGGACTTCGAGCTCGAGCATCAGCAGACTATGATTGAGAGGCTTCGTTCTCAGAAGAGGGCTCTCAAAGCCAAAGTAGAGACCTTGACCACCAATGTCGAGGAATACAAGACCGCGATGGAGAATGCAGGTCTTACCTTTATTGAGGAGGAGGTTGATGCCGAGGAGTAGAGTTCACTACTCATTTATCATACTTTATTTGTGTCACAATGACCATCCAACATGTGGATGGCTTGTTATTGGTGTGTTTACTTTGCAAACTTGTCGTTTTTGTTGTTGAACTATTATTATTATTATGATGCATGTTTTGTGATTGTTTATGTGATGTATTGTGCATGAAAGCATCTATGGGTATCTCATTCTTATCTCTATTGAACAAACCACAGATGCCTCCCCGTCGTGCCAATCCCAACCCCAACAACAACAACAACATCACTCCTAAGATGCAGCAAATGATGACAACTCAGACTCAGCTGATGCAAATGATGACGACGTTCATCCAGAACCAAAACAACAACAACAACAACAACAACAACAACAACAACAACAACAACAACAACAACAACAACAACAACAACAACAACAACAACAACAACAACAACAACAACAACAACAACAACAACAACAACAACAACAACAACAACAACAACAACAACAACAATAATAACAACAACAACCCACCGGGTTTTGACATGCTTACCAGGTTCTTGAGATTGAGGCCAGCAAAGTTCTCATGAACAAATGATCCCATGGTGGCCAATGATTGGCTACGCTCTATGAACAAGGACTTGGTAACTGTGGGTTGTACTGATGCAGAAAAAGTCAGATTTGCAGCACATTTGCTGGAAGGACCAGCCGCCACTTGGTGGGATAACTTCCAGATCACCACTCCCATAGAAGATGTGACATGGGCTATCTTTGAGGATGGCTTTCGTACTGCTCATATCTCATCTGGAGTGATGAGTCTGAAGAAGAAAGAATTCCATAATCTGAAACAGCGCCACCGCAGCGTGGCTGAATATATCGAGGAGTTCAACAATCTGGCGCGTTATGCACCGGGCGAAGTTGACACTGATGCTAAGAGGAAGGAAAAGTTCCTTGAAGGCCTGAATGATGAACTGAACTTGCAGCTATCAGTGGCCTATGTTCCCACTTATCAGTCTCTTTGTGACAAGGCTGCTATTTTGGAGAACAAAATGAAGCAAGTTGAGAGTAGAAAGAGAAAGCACTCAGACAAGCACAGCTCGGGATCGTCTCACAAACGTTCCCATTATGATGATAGTGGAAGCTCAGGATCCCACAAGCATGGGAAATTCAACAAGCACCACAACCACAACCGTCATCATGACAACAAGCATCACCGTAATCATGACAATGACAAGTACAAGAACCACAAGGGTGGATATAAGAGCCACCACAGTGGTAGTGGAAGTGGCAGTGGAAGCCAGCCTGTCAAGAAGGATATTAGTTAGGTTGAGTGTTTCAAGTGCAAGAAGATGGGGCATTATGCAAATGAGTGCCCAGAAAATAAAGTTGAAGGACCCAACAAGCCCAACCCTTTTCAGAAGGGACAAGTGAACCACATCAATGTGGAGGAAATCTATGAGGAGCCTGATAATGTTGCTGGTAAGTTCAAACTCAATTCTGTTCCAGCATTTGTTCTCTTTGATACTGGTGCATCTCATTCATTCATATCAAGAGCATTTGTTGAAAGAAATGAACTACCGGTAGAAACTATTGGGTGTCCTATGAAAGTAAGTTCTCCTGGCGGAGAAATGATAGTAAATTCAGGGTGTCATGATCTAGTCATAGAGTTTGGGAAGTATAAGTTTCCCGTTAACTTGATAATCTTAAACTCCCAAGGATTGGATGTCATTTTGGGAATGGACTGGATGACTAAGCACAAGGGAGTGATAGATTGTGCCAACCATACTGTCTCACTCACAACTCCAGAAAATAAAAGGATCAGATTCAAGACCAATGTTGAAGCAAAAAGGAGTAAGCTAAATTCTCTTAAGGGGGTTAGCATAGACAGTGTGCCAATTGTGAGTGAATATCCGGATGTGTTTCCGGAAGAATTGCCGGGAATGCCACCGGATAGAGATGTGGAGTTCCTTATTGATTTGCTACCAGGATCTGGACCAATAGCAAAGAGACCGTACAAGATGTCAGTTGATGAACTGAAAGAACTCAAGAAACAACTTGGAGAACAGTTGCAGAAGGGATTTATTCAACCAAGTTCTTCATCTTGGGGAGCACCAGTTTTGTTTGTGGAAAAGAAAGATAGAAGTCAAAGGTTATGCATAGATTACCGTTCACTCAATGAGGTGACTATGAAGAATAAATACCCTTTGCCTAGAATCAATGACTTGTTTGATCAGCTAGAAGGAGCTTGTGTGTTCTCAAAGATTGATCTCCGGTCAGGATATTTCAAACTCAAGATAAGAGAACAAGACATACCTAAGACAGCTTTCACCACAAGGTATGGATTGTATGAGTATACCGTGATGCCATTTGGTTTGACCAATGCTCCAGCATACTTTATGAATATGATGAACAAGGTGTTCATGGAATTCCTTGATAAGTTTGTTGTCATTTTCATCGATGACATTTTAGTCTACTCCAAGAGCAAAGAAGAACATGAAGGACATTTGCGTTTGATACTTGAGAAGCTTAGAGAGCATAAAATGTATGCCAAATTCAGCAAGTGTGAATTTTGGCTAAATGAAATTGGATTTCTTGGACACGTTGTGTCAGGAGATGGTGTAGCAGTTGATCCTGCTAAAGTTTCAGCTGTAACTGAATGGGAATCTCCCAAGTCAGTGAAAGAAGTTTGTAGTTTCCTTGGCTTAGCAGGTTACTACAGAAGGTTCATTGAGAATTTCTCCAAGGTAGCTAAGCCTATGACAGAGTTGCTAAAGAAAGACAAGAAATTTGCTTGGTCTGAAGGATGTGAACTCAGCTTTCAGGAATTGAAGAAGAGACTTGTGACAGCACCAGTCTTGTGTTTGCCAGACTTGGAAAAAGATTTCCAAGTATATTGTGATGCATCTCATCATGGTTTGGGTGCAGTACTTATGCAAGAAGGGAAAGTTGTGGCTTATGCCTCGAGACAACTCAAAACTCATGAAGTGAACTATCCTACTCATGATTTGGAGTTAGCCTCTGTTGTCCATGAACTCAAAACATGGAGACACTATCTTTTGGGAAAGCGATGTGAAGTGTTCACAGATCACAAGAGTTTGAAGTATATCTTCACCCAGAAGGAAATTAATATGAGACAAAGAAGATGGCTAGAACTCATCAAGGACTATGACTTGAGTTTGCAATACCACCCCGGAAAAGCAAATGTTGTAGCGGATGCTCTAAGCCATAAAGTTTTTGTGAATGGCCTTACTAAGGGAGAATTGCCAGATGATCTGTGTGCCCAATTTAGAGATCTCAGATTGGAGATTGTTCCTGAAGGACATCTCATATCTTTGGATGTTCAACCCACCTTATTGGACAAGATCAAAGAAGCCCAGAAGACCGATAAGGAAATTGAAGAGATCAAGGAAAATATTGGCAAGGGAAAAGCCAAAGGATTCCATGAAGACGAACAGGGTACTTTATGGCATGGAAAACGTATTTGTGTTCCACAAGACCCGGAGCTCCGGAAACTGATTTTGCAAGAAGCACACAACTCACCGTATTCCATTCATCCGGGTAACACCAAAATGTACATGGATATGAAGGAAAGATTTTGGTGGAATAATCTCAAGAAAGACATCGCTGAACATATTGCTTTGTGTCATGTATGTAGCAGAGTGAAGGCAGAACACCAAAAACCAGCAGGTTTGCTGCAACCACTACCTATTCCTGATTGGAAGTGGGACAAGATTGGTATGGATTTTATTACCGGATTTCCAAGGACCCGGTCAGGATATGATTCTATTTGGGTAGTAGTGGATCGTCTAACTAAAGTGGCTCATTTCATACCCGTGAAGATAACCTATACAAGTGCTAAGTTGGCCAAGATCTATATGAGTAGAATTGTGTGTCTACATGGAGTGCCCAAGAGTATTGTGTCTGATAGGGGAACTCAATTCACTTCCCATTTTTGGAGACAGCTACACGAGTCATTGGGAACGAGGTTGGAATTCAGTACTGCTTTTCATCCTCAAACTGATGGACAAACAGAAAGGACTAATCAGATTCTTGAAGACATGTTGAGGGCATGTGCCCTAGACTATGGAGCCAGTTGGGATGAAAGTCTGCCTTACGCAGAATTTTCTTATAACAACAGCTATCAAGCCAGCATTGAGATGGAACCATTTGAGTTTCTCTACGGGAGAAAATGTACCACCCCATTGTTATGGAATGGTGTGGGAGAAAGAAGTCTGTTCGGACCAGAACTAATCAAGGAAGCCGAAGAGAAAGTCAAGCTGGTTAAGGACAGATTGAAGATAGCACAGTCCCGACATAAAAGCTACGTAGATCCTAAGCGTAGAGAAGTTGCCTACGAAGTTGGTGATAGAGCTTACCTTAGAGTTTCACCACTTCGTGGAGTGAAGCGGTTCAGAGTCAAAGGAAAGTTGGCCCCAAGATATGTTGGACCATTCAAGATTCTGAGTCGCAAAGGAGAAGTAGCATATGAGATAGAATTGCCAGAGTCTTTATCAGCTGTCCATAATGTGTTTCATGTGAGTCAGCTTAAGAAATGTCATCCAGAAATGGAAGAAACTTCTTTGAAGGATACTATACCTTTAGAGGAGGTTCAGCTAGAAAGTGACCTCACTTATGAGGAGAAACCTATCAAGATTCTTGAGACTGCAGAAAGAGTCACACGGACTAAGACTATCAAGTTTTGCAAAGTTCAGTGGAACCATCATTCCGAAGAGGAAGCAACATGGGAAAGAGAATATGATCTTCGGAAAGACCACCCTCACCTATTTGCTAGCCAATCCGAATCTCGAGGGCGAGATTCACCTTAAGGCGGTTAGATTTGTAACATCCCTAAAATCATGTTTCAAACTCATGCATATCATCCATGCATCCATGATCATATAGAGTTCATTTCAAACAAAACATTTCAAAAACAGGAGCATATGAGCTCATTATTTTATGTGATCAGCATTTGAAACAAATGCTACTCTCCAATGGGAGATTGTTGTTCAAGAAACCAAACTTTGTTGTCTTATTGCTCTCAGGTTGTATTGCTAGATTGATAAGATTTAAACCAAAGTTTCAAAACAAATATGATTTGAAAACCAATTTCAAAACCTATTCAAACTAGTGCTATGCCACTGCTTATTTTATTTTATTCCAAGTGACCAAGCCAATTCAAAATGACCACTTGGTTTTATGCCCAGAAATGTGACTGTTGCACACTACAAAAATCCTAAAAAGATTTGAATTCAAATAGATTTTGAAATCATTTGAATTTGGTTCCTGAAATTGAAAACAGAAAAAGAAAAGGAGAAAAGAAATGGAAAAAGGCCAGCGCCACCTATCTAGCCTAACGATGGATCCAGCCCATTAAGCCCACCCGGGTTCCCCCTCTCTCTCTCTCTCACTCGCGGACGAACCCACCAGGTCACTGACGACACGACCCCACCCCCTCTCTGTTTGACTCGCTGACTGGTGGACCTCGCCAGCTCATCCTCATCTTCCCCAAATCGCGTCCACGACCACATCGCCGGCCGTTCCCTCTGCCATTCACTGCCGCGTTGATTCCTCGCTTAATTGCCCTTGATACCGCGCGCGATCCTCGCCCCCGCTCTGGCTATAAGACCACCTCCCCCTCGCGGCCATTTCCCCCAACAAAGCCAGACAGAAACGCCCCCAGGCTGCCCGCAATCATCCTCGCGCCGCCGCAGACAGAGCTCACTCCGGCGACCAATCTCGGTGAGCCCCGTGCGCCCCTCTCCCTCTGGTTCATACGAGCCGCTTCACAAATTCCTTGCGCATCTTCTGACCCCACTGGTTCGTCTTATACTGCCCCAGGTCGTCGACCTCGTCAAACGCTGCAAGCTCCCGACGACATCCTCAACTCCGGCGGTCAAATTCGGTGAGCCCTTGTTCCCCCTTCACCTCTGATTCACACGATCAGGTTCGTTGTAGTCTTGCGCATCCCCTGATGCCTTTGTTTCGTGCTAGGGTGACCAGGAGCATCGCCAACGTCGTCGTCCACCCAAGCCCGACGCTGACAGCAACTCCGACGAGCCCGTGCAGCCGTGTCCGTGCGCCCCTTGCCAAGCCGTCGCCAGGTTGAGCATCAGTGCATCGCCACGATTCTGGTAAGCATCTCCGACGACCCCAGAGCCACCTGTAGCGCCGCGCCGCCGTAGGCCGAGCTCCCTGCCACCAGTAGCCACCGCCAGAGTCACCCATCTGTGGTCGTTTGATCCAGGACCGTAGGATCTAGATCCAGCGTGTATAAACAGATCACTTATCGAAGCGTTACGAGTAGATCTGGGCCGTGCAAATTAAGTAGATCTAACGGCTCACAGACGCGATCCTGAGCGAACCGGTACGCACCAATCAGATTAAGACGCGTGGCTAGAGTTTAGGTTTAAAATCAGGATTTAAATCTATTAGATGTCTGAATTTGATTTAGCCATAACTTTTGATCCCCACGTCCAAATTTGATGAATTTTATATCAATGGAATCAGGATAACAAGCCCTTTCTAATTATGCAATGTGTGTAATGTTTTGCTTCTGTTAAAATGGTTTTATTTACAGAAACATATGTAGGGATATTTTGAGTATATGAATTGTTTAAGAAATGTTTTAAGGTGTAAATAAATGTTGTTTGGCAAGTTTTGAACTTGTTTATGAACCATTACAGTACACTTGCTTTGTAGAGTTTTAAAAACCATCACATATCATATTGCATGCATTCATATATTTTTGTTTTTATATATTTTGTATGTGATTGTTACTATGATTTTATGTGTAGATTTTGGTGCCAATAGTGATTGTGATTGTGAGGAGAGTAGCTACTCTCCAAACTACCAAGGCAAGTGGTGCTTCATGATATTTTTATCCCTATGTTTTCTACTAAGCATTAGAATTATTTTGCTAGTATTGCATGTTATATTTTGCTTATATGCCATGATGGGAAATCCTAGTGGTTGTAGAATTGCTAGGAAATTTCTAAGTTAAGATGCTTATCTATGCCATGCTTAGCCTAGCTAGTAGCAACCAAGGGTGGTAAAATATACATGCTATGATGAAAATATTTCTAAGTCTTTGGACTTGTGTTTTGCCTAATAAAACAACTAAGTAAAAGAAACACCTGGGTGGAATGGAAGGAATGGTTTATGTTAAGTGGTTACACAAGGCCCATTTCTATGGTTTACCTTGTGTATCTCACTTGTGAAAAGCCACCCAGGAACAAAGAGATTTTAGAGGCCAAATGTTAAGAAGCTTCTAGTGCAGCCACTTGGCAATATGGGCTCTGCCAGGATCACATAGGTTGCTAGAACTTAGCCATTTGGACAGTTGGTGGTAGTGGGATGATAGGTTGGAACGCGTCCATTTGGTCTAAGGGAAGGCTTCTGAAAGGTCCTGTCTTGGTGAAAATCAAGGCTTGTGGGGAAAGTGCACAACCTCTGCAGATGGAAGAATCTAAGTACTTAGCCATGTCCCTGGAAAAGGACAACTTGAGCATCAAGACATGTAAGCTATCAAGAATCTCCTCATCCCAATTTCTAAGTAAAAACTTATGGGTGACCAAGGGTGAAGGACCCCAATGTCTATTGGTGGTTCCTTGGGAAAAGTTTTGACAAAGAAAAACTTAGTGTTTTCAACTAATAGGCAAAACCTATTTTGAGCAAAGCAAGCCTAAGCTACACTTAGCCAAATTGCATATAGTATCTAGTCCACCAAAAATTATACTAAGGTATCACTTGCCAATACTATTCCAATGTATTGACCCACTGTGGCTGTAACTTGTGATGTTGCAGGTTACTCTGATGAGGATTAGGAGTCATGAGTCTACACTCAACATGTTTTCCTGTGGCACATGAAGATGAAGACTTTTATCTATTTACTTATTTAAACTCTTGTAATAGGCCTGTGGCCATGGAGTTGTAATGACTATGTTGTCTCTGGAATGACTGTAATAATGACCTTTGTTTCTCTGTACTTCATCTTAAACTGTGGATGCTAGCATTGATCCAGGGACTAGCATTGCAATCACAGGGATCCTTTTTCCTTTATAAAGGAGGGATCTAACAACACTTCATCTTGAAAGTCTTTAAACTTTTCAAATGTTTCACACTTCATCCTTATTAATTAAATATTCATATATTCACTCAAATTTTTGGAGAAAGCATATGAAGTTGAAATCTATCGCTCTTGACTACACATAATGGACTTCATACAACAATATGTACAAGTTCCAATAAGCTAGTCATCCGTTCCCTTTGGCCTATGAGCGGAGTTTTAATTATCTCTAGGAAAATTTCACAAGCGTCATTTGGTCAAAAATCAAAAGACTCCAAAATTCCATCCGCATGGAGTTTCTTCATGTTTTCTTTCCAATATAATTTAAACGACGATGTCACTTCCTAAGTGATCTTTCTTATCAATTGCCTTTCGACATTTTTAGCAATATTTTTATGGATGTGATTTATCCAACGAGATTTGTAAATCATCCATCTTTTATGGATTATGGAAATTATTTGGACAACCCTTTTGTTCTCATAATACCTGATAAAACAAATCTTGAAGGCAAGCTTTGATGTTAACGAGCCACACAACAACCCTTTATTTGTTCTCGATGAACATCATCACATATTCTTTTGCTAGTTACTTAGGCCATTGTAGTTCATGAATTGTGTTGTTTTGTATGACGATTCACACCAACAAATTCAACATCCAATACTTAAGAACCACATTGTTTAATAAGCAAAGAATATAGCCATAACATATATATCCTCTATATACCTAAGCTGAACAATTCTAGTCTTTTCTTTTCTACCATATATTTCTGAGATTCTCTTTCAGTATTTCCTTTTATGTTCGAAAGAATCTATCAACATCAATAGTGGAGCCATACACATGACACATAGTCCAAAGCATGTATATTTAAATACCAATGCCTTTGGACTTGCACTTTGAAGTAGATCACCATCATCAAATACTTGGTGTTCTTTCAAATTCCATTCTTTAGTAATCTTTTAGTGTAGTAAACGTTTTATCAAATATTCACCCTTATCATGGAACTATTCATGATCAAGCTACTTTTAGCTTATAACGGTGAATCGCGAGTATAATGTTGCTCTCCAAAACCTTTTGAAGGATTAGGACGACAAGCGACTCCAACCTTTTTCAAATTCTCATCAAATATGAGAACATAACCTTTGCCATATTATACTCTCTCATGTTGCAACCAAAACATCATTTCAGATATCGCAATATCTTCCACACATCATGGTTTCTGAAACAACTCTTTCAGATCCTAGATAACCTTGATATTAAAACAATCTTTTGAATATCAAGAATCATGGAGACAAACATGATACTTATATACTAACACTGGAATTGTCACTCTTGATTTAATACCAATTATTAAACTTCACGGAGTAATCGGAACTTACTGAAAGTTTGCAATAGGACTTTTAAACTTTAGATTAACACTTCAAAACAATACGATACCAGTTCGTAAAGTAACTAACCAGAATTCTACAGTTCTATTATCTCAATTATAACTAAGCGCAAGGTGGTAAACGGATGTCAATGACTACAACAACTATGCAACTTTACTTTGATTTAATTTATAATAAATAGTGTTCAACTTTTAATCATATTGCTATTGAACTCCCACTCAAAACAATATCCCTCACATTGTTTTAGTGATCACACGAACCAAATTCACTACACCAAGTCCGATCATCACGTGACATGATATAGTTTCAAAGGCGAACAATCATCATGTTCATCATATCATCTATATGACTCATGCTTTACCTTTCGGTATTCCGTGTTTCGAGACCATGCTTGTACATGCTAGGCTCGTCAAGATCAAACCTTAGCTTCCGCATGAGAAAATCTGGCTTGCTCCCATTATATACACTCGCAGAATCTAACACACCTGATCATCACGTGGTGCTTCGAAACAACGAGCTTTGGCAACGGTGCCTACTAAGGATGAACACTCTATAACTTGATTTTTTTGAGAGGAATCATCTTATAATGCTACCGTCGCGAACTAAGCAATACAATATGCATAAAAGGATTAACATCACATGCAATTCAAAATATATGATATGATATGGCCTTTCTTCTTGTGCTTCCGATTTCCACCTTCAAGCACGAACATGATCTCCATCATCACCGGCGTGGCGTCAAGGTCAATGGCGCTGCTCCATGGTTGTCGTCCACCAGCATAAACTATTACAACTAATTTGAATAATAGACACGCAGGTCTAGAGGACATTAAAAGACAACCATATGGCTCTTGATGGTTGCCGACTTACAATAAGGAACATTGCATACATCATATATAATCACAGTCATGGCCATATCACATCACAACACACCCCTGCAAAACAAAGTTAGACGCCTCTAATTTTATTTGCATGTTTTACGTGGTTTGGGGCTTTCAGTAAGTGTCGTTCTAACTTACGAACAAGATGTAGGGGTTCGTAGCATGGAAAAACAAAAATTTCTACCGCATGCAAACAAACAAGCCAAGATCTATCTACTAGATTGTAGCAACGAGTCAATAGAGGACCAAGATTCCAAAGCGGTTAACGAGAGCAGATTCTCGTGGGTGATGTAGTCGTACTCTTGCCGATCTCAAGATCGCGTAGACGATCCTTCCGGCGCTGCGTTCCGGCAGCGCTTCCGCAGTCGGTCACACGTTCGGTACTCGATGAAGACCTTCCTCTCCCTTGTTCCAGCAGGCAGCGGAGGTTGTAGCACGCTCCTCGCGATTCCGGCAGCACGACGGCGTGGTACCGGAAGTAGAGGGGAGATCTCGCAGGGTTTCGCCTTAAGCTGGAGCGAGTATGGTGGTCTATGAGAGAGGCCTTGGCGATCTAGGGTTTAGAGGGCACCAAGGGTTAGAGCTTGGCTGGCGGCTAGGGCTTGGGGAAGCCCTAAGTCGGCGGCTAGGAGAAACCCTAGGGGCGGCGGCGACTTGCAGGAGGTCGGCGGCTAGGGTTAGGGTTTGGGTGGTGTTGGGTGTAGGGAAGAGGGGCACCCCTGCCCCTTCTTTTATAGGTGGGAGGGCGCCGGTTGGGAGGAGGGAGTCCTCCACCAACTCGGCCTCCTTGGCCGGCGGGTGGAGGGAGGAGGACTTCCTCCCCAAGTAGGTTTCCTACTCTCCCTCCACCAAGCAAACTTGTCGTTTGACTTTTCAAATTGGCGTTTGACTTTTCAAACTAGGATTTGATTTCTCCCTTTATTTTGCCCAGCCATGATACCTAGTACATGATGCAACCATTCCACATTGTGATGACACATTCATGTACCCTTCCCCTCTGGAGTGCCGGACCTTCCGGAACCTTCTAGAACATTCCCGATGAAAACACCGGAATCATTCCCCAACTCTGAAACAGGACTTTCCTTATATGAATCTTATTCTCCGGACCATTCCGGATCTCCTCGTGATATCTCGGATCCCATCCGAGACTCCGAACAACATTCAGTCTCTTACTCATCATTCCATAACTACTCAACAACATCGAATCCTTAAATGTGTCTTCCTACGGTTCGTGAATTATGCGGACATGATCGAGACACTTCTCCGATCAATAACCAATAGAGGAATCTGGAAATTCATATGGCTCCCACATATTTCTATGATTACTTTGCGATCGAATGAACCACTTACATACGATACCAATTTCCCTTTGTCTCACGATAGTTTACTTATCCGAGGTTTTGATCGTCGGTATCTCTGCATACCTAGTTCAACCTCGTTACCGATAAGTACTCTTTTCTCGTTCCCGTGATATGTGATACCTTGTGAGCCAGTCACATGCTTGCAAGCTAATTGGATGACATTCCACCGAGAGGGCCCAGAGTATATCTATCCGTCATATGGATGGACAAATCCCACTCTTGATCCATGTGTCTCAACCCATACTTTCCGAACACTCAATGCCACCTTTATAGCCACCCAGTTACGGTGTGGTGTTTGATGTCATCAAAGCATCCTTCCGGTGATGGTGATAAGCATGATCTTATGGTCGAAGGAATTAGGTTACTATGTATCAAAAAGCTTATAGCAATTGAACTATTAAAATGACTTGATCTTTATGCTACGCTTATCTATAGGAGTATGTCCATCATACCATTCTCCTAATGATATGATCTGATTGTTAATAACATCTCAATGTTCATGATAGGGAAACCACAATCATCTATTAACCAACAAGCTAGTATTATGAAGATGATTTACTAGGGACTCTAATTTAGTTTACAAATCACACAAGTATTAATGTTTCCTGGTCAATACTATTATAGCATGAATGCAAACATTTATCATAAACACAAAGATATAATAATAACTATATTTATTATTGCCTCTAGGGCATATATCCAACACAAGAACCACAATGTTGATGCTTGAACTATCAAGTGTCTGTTGTAAATTGAATCTTTACTATGATGGGAGAGATAGACACCCGCAAAGCCACTTATGCAATACAAGTTGCATGTCGAGCGTGGAGCAAGTCTCATGAACGATGTCATGTAAGGTTAGCCCGGGCCACTTCATCCCACCATACCGCAAGATGCAAAGTACACAAGAAGAAATTGATAATAAAAGCACCACCGCCCATAATGACCATTGTGTTCTACTCGTGCAACAGATCTACATATAGACACGGCTGGATACCACTGTAGGGTTCGTAGCATGGAAAACAAAAAATTTCTACCGCATGAACACACAATCAAGATCTAATCTATGATCAAGCCAAGATCTATCTACTAGATCGGTGCAACAAGTTGATAGAGTACTAACCCTCGAAGATCCAAAGCGGTTAACGAGAGCAGATTCTCGTGGGTGATGTAGTCGTTCACTTGCCGATCTCAAGATCGCGTAGACGATCCTTCCGGCGCCACGTTCCGGCAGCGCTCCCACAGTCGGTCACACGTACGGTACTCAATGAAGACCTTCCTCTCCCTTGTTCTAGCAGGCAGCGGAGGTTGTAGCTCTCTCCTCGCGATTCTGGCAGCACGACGGCGTGGTGTCGGAAGTAGAGGGTACATACCGCAGGGCTTCGCCTAAGCCGGAGCGAGTATGGTGGAGTAGAGGGAGCCCTGGCGATCTAGGGTTTAGAGGGCCGAGGTTTAGAGGTAGCTATCAACTAGAGTTTAGCTAGTCGCTCTCGGTTTAGAGGAGATTTAGATTGGTCGCAACTAGAGAGGGGGGCGGCGGCCAACCTAGGGTTTCTTGGGCGCCTAGGGCAAGGGGGATACCTTGGGGTGCGCCCATACCCCTCCTTATATAGGTGGGAGGGCGTCCAAGGGTGTTTCCAGCCCAGGTGGAAACCCTCCCCAACTCGGAAACCATGTTGGGATTTGACTTTTTCAAACTGCCTTTTTGACTTTCAAATTAGAGTTTGATTTCTCTCTTCCAAGTGTCCAGCCAAGTGACCTAGGACATGATGCAACCATTACACTTTGTCATGACACATCCATGTACCCTTCCCCTTCCGGATCGGTGAACCTTCTAGACCCTTCTAGAACATTCCGGTGAAAACACCAGAATCATTCCCGAACTCCGAAATTAGACTTTCCTTATATGAATATTATTCTCCGGACCATTCCAGATCTCCTCGTGATATCCCGGATCCCATACGAGACTCCGAACAACATTCGGTCTCTTTACTCACATTCCATATTGTCACATCCCAAGATTTTCCAAATCTTGTAATGTGAAAAATAAATAAACAAATTAAACAATTGTTGAAATTTAGGGTGAGAAGAAACTTTTTGATTCCAATTGGAAACATCAAAACCTATTTTGGTCAAATAAAATCCTAAAGGTATCTAAAAAGATAAACAATTAATAAAGAAAGTTTTAAATATTTGGAATCATTATTTTTGGATCTTTTAATAAAAAGATATGGTTTTCAAAAGCAAAGGTAGAAATATAAATAAGGATTATTTTATAGAGCAAAATTAGATCTTGGCCAAGCTTTTGAAATAAAATGTTTTTATTTGATAAAAGATTAAAGGTTTATTTAAATAAAATAATGAGGATTTATTAATATCCATTTTTATTAAAGTAAATGTTTTTCCATTTTAAATAAACACTAAAACTTGTTAATTTATTTTAATTAAGATTTCCAAGTGTTTTCGTTTTTCAAATGAAACCTACTAAAAATATTTTGATATTATTTAGATTTCAAAAAGATTTTTAAAATAAATTAAAACCTATTTTGAATTAAAGACTATGGTTTGTTTATTTAATTATTAATAGATCCTAAAAGAATAAAAGTATTATTTTATTTTGGACTTTGAAATATGTTGATAAACAGAATTAAAATTCACCCAAAGTTTAATGGTGATTTGAATTTAAATGGAGATTGATTTATATTATTAAATCTTATTTAATTAAAACTAGAGCCTATTTTAAATAATTAAAATGCTCTAAAAAGAATAATTATATTATTCTGAATTTGACTTTGTAATGTGCTATTAATCAGTATTTAAACCTACACAAATTTTGGTTGAGGTTTGAATTGATTTGTTGCTTGAATTGATTTGTTTTAAAATCAAAATCAAAATATTCAATCAGAAAAAGGAAAAAGTTTGGTATAAAAAATGGAAAACAGACCTAACCCATCTGGCAGCCCACTAAGGCCCAGCAGCCCACTCCCTCGCACCCCCGAACCGTTTTCTCTTTACTCAGAAACACACCCGCAGAGAAACTGACCGATGGACCCCACCCCCACTCTCTCTCACTCGCTGCCAAACGGACCCCACAGCCAGGTCATCATCTTCTTCACCCCGCGTTGAACACGCCTGGCAGTTTCTGCCGTTGATTTGCTCGGATGAATTCGCATAAATGGCGCAGTTAATCCTCCCCCTGACCACGCCTTATTAATCGCCAGCATCCCCTCTCCATTTCCCAGCAGACACCACACCACCGGAGCCCCCAGGTTGTCCCCAATTCCCCCTACATCACCCTCTTCTCCGGCGAGCTTCGCGAGCGATTCCGGCCAGTCGACATCGCCCCTCACCTCCTCGAGCACACAAGCGTGACCCCCAGACCCTAGCGCACCTCTCTGCATCCTCAGCTCGCTAGCGCGTGCCCCTCATCGTCGGCAAGGACAACACCGCCTCACCACCGACGACCGCATCCACTCCGGCGAGCTACTGACGCCAAACCCGTGCGCCCGTCGTGTTCTGGTGAGTACCTCTTGACGAGGTTTAATCTCGTCAATGCCCATTGTTATGGACTTGGGTTTTGGAGAAGATGGGGATGCTGGAGATCGCGGAACGGTTAACAGACAAGCAACTAGGGGACACGAGATTTACCCAGGTTCAGGCCCCCGGAGGGAAAACCCTACTCCTGCTTGTCTGCTCTTGATTACGGCGGAACCGAAGGTTACAGTGTGCACAGATTCGATCTGGCATGGAGGTGCGTGTTCGAAAGTATGAGTCGAGAGATCTAGGACGTGCCCTCCTGGACTTTATATAGACTTAGGCAGGTCCCGGGCATAGTCCTAGTCGGTTACGGGTTC
The DNA here is from genome assembly GCA_916181665.1 of Avena sativa. Taxonomy (NCBI): domain Eukaryota; kingdom Viridiplantae; phylum Streptophyta; class Magnoliopsida; order Poales; family Poaceae; genus Avena; species Avena sativa. The sequence goes on along the minus strand of OV702283.1, from coordinate 129,263,838 downwards.
TAGGGTTTTACCCCTTTAAATTTCCTATCTATGCTAGTCTTGCTCTCCAAGGATCCGAAGGCGTCATGGGCCTTGGCCACCCGAAAATCTTCATGGGCCAGCGTATGTCTGCTGTGGGCCTTCCTTGGGCTGGACCAGGTATGCTGAAGTCACGTACCCGTAGGGTATAACCATGTCAGTAGCCCCCGAGTGATCAGTCGAATCGTAGATTCGGCTGAGGACTCTTCAATCCTTCGGGTGCAACTAAGTGTTAACAATATATGTGTGTAGGGATTGTTGATATATGTGCCTGACTCACCCGACGGATCAGGGTCAGTTAACTGTCTTAGGACGAAACAACATGATCTTCATCAGGTTCGAGTCCCTTAACTTGAACCCGGAACATATGCTGGCGTAATTCAACTCAGGCCACGGAGGACTTACAGGAGTGGAATTCCAGTGTTTTTAATTGATGTACCCAACGCGTCCGTCGGGATTTTTCATCACGCCTGTTGGCATGGATTTATACTAGCAGAGCGCAGTCGTGTACGTTGCCAGGCCATCAGATGATATCTGCAGGTCTTATCTTTGCATCGCAGACGCAGCATCCGAACATTTGTCACCACAGAGGTGCTTCGGGTGGCCAAGGAGATTGTCGCTCACTCAGTGTTTTGTTGGGGCAGAGTTGCCAAAAAGTCTTTGCGTGCTGATCCGAAAGATCGCAGTCGAAGATTTCATAGGGTGTGCGACCAGCGCTCCCTATGGGAGTAGCCCCCGAGTGTCTGTTCGAGACGTAGACTCGAGCAAAGACTTTAGTTCAAGCATTTTTTAGTTGTTAAGTTCGTAGGACACGAAAATTTTCGGATGCTTAAATTCATCCTCCCTATGGGAGTAGCCCCCAAGTCCGTAGTGGAGTCGTAGACTCGACGTAGGACTCAAAGAAATTCTTTGTCTTTATTCATCTTCCGGGTGCGCGGCCAGCGCTCCTGATAGGAGTAGCCCCCGAGTATTTAGTCCAATCGAAGATTCGAGTGAGTACTCTTAGTTGTGGAGCCGGGGAATTGTAGTTGGTGCTAATATAGCTTTTGATGACATCAGTGCTGACGATCAATGACCTCAAGCGTCTGCTACGCCAGAGATTACTTGACTGGATGAACGTGGGTCCCACTTGCTGACTTTGAATTGACCGGTCACACGCAGCGTGGAGATAATTACGGCGTCTCCTCGATTTCCGCGCGTAGTGGACGGCGTGGTAACGACGGTTCGTTGTGATGTTGACACGTGTACGGTCAGATCTGCCGTTGGCGTTAGGTCTTCTGGATGGACGGTTGCCGTGCGTCGTATTCGCTGTTATAATCATTGGGGAAAGCCGCGGTTTGTTTTCACCGCATCAATTCTTGTTTTCACTGCCTCCTTGTGCTCTAGCGATTCTTGCTGCGCGCTGGGATTTCCTTCCACATTTCCGTCGTCGTTTCTGCGTTTTCACCGCCGGCGCCGCCGTAGAGCCATGGGGAAACCAAAGAAATCGTCATCTGCGGTTGGGACCAGCGCCGCCGGAGGAAAGAAGGGCACCACCGCTACTCGTGTCACCGATGGTGGCTGGCGGCGATCAGAGACGCGGGAGAGCGATCTCCGCAAGCTTCGCGAGCGGGGCCTGATCCCGCAAGATAGGGAGGCCGTCAAACTCCCCGGCAATGAGGTAATCCCCCGTCCCCCATCTGGGTATCGGGTTATGTTTCTCGCCTTCATTATGCGTGGGTTTTCTTCCAGTCCACAACTTCCTCCGTGGACTGCTCTTCTTCTATGGGATTCAGCTTCATCATCTGTCTCCCAATTCTCTTCTCCATATTGCTTGTTTTATCACTTTTTGCGAGTGCTGGCTTGGCATTGAGCCGCACTTTGGCCTCTTCCGGAAGCTCTATTCCGTGAAGAGGCAATCTGGTTCGGATGGTGTGTATCCCATTGGGGGTTGCATCATCTCCCTTAGTCCCAATCTTCTCTTCTTTTCTTTTTCCATGTCCGAATCTGTCCAGTACTGGCGGAGGCGATGGTTTTATATCCGCGACTCCGTAGTGCCCGGGCAAGATTTTGGTCTTGTTCCCTTTGATCCCTCCCAAATGATTGAGAAGAAAAGGTCTTGGAAAAACCAAATCTTGGATGGTGAGGTGGCGGAGATAGAGGCCCTTTACCATCGGGTGGAGGATCTCCAGCTGATTCCGGAGAAGGAGGTGAACGGTGTGGACATCATCCGGACGTTTCTTGAGCGTCGGGTGCAGCCTCTCCAAGCGAGGGCGCACCCGATGTTTCTTTACTCTGGGCGCCGTGATCCGACGAGAGTTTCGACTGAGAGAATCTCCGAGGGGGATCTTGACAGGGCCCTTCGCGCGCTGCTGAAGTTCAAGGCCGGAGAAGAAATCCCGGGGAAGTCGCTAACTCCTCCATTTTCTTCGACGTTGGTCGTACCGCAGGTGTATATTTGTGCACGTAGTGCTTTTTTGTCGGCTGTGTATTTATTTCCTTGGTTTGCTAACAAAGTTCCTTCTGATTTTGCAGAGCTTCAAAGTGCCGGGCATGGTACCGCCATTGCCCGAAAGGTATTCGAATGCCCCGGATAATGAAGTGGTTGAGTCCGTGTCCGAGCTGCCGTCGGCGCGATCTTCGGCGGAGGATGCCGACGAGTCGAGTGAGGACCATACGCGCAAGCGATCACGGAGCTCCAACGAGTCTTCGGATGCCTCGACTCCTCCGACTCCCAGAAACCCTCTGGGCCTTGAGCGCCATAGTGACGGTCATGGAGGTTCTTCCTCTCCCATTCCTGCCATTAATGTGCGGGCTATAGCGCCGCACTCGCCAGCGAAGCGGAAGAAGGAAGAAAAGAAGGAGGAGAAGAAGGAAGAGAAGAAAGAGGAGAAGAGAGCCCGAAGGACTCCTCCTGTCTTCGACCTGAGCTCACTGGGCTCGTAAGTTTCTTGTTGTACTATTGTCCTTGTTCCTTCATGATTTTTGCACGTGTGCTGATTGGTTCGTATGCAGGCATTCCTCCCACGATTCCTCCAGTGATGGTGCGCGGGAGATGATGGGGGAGTCGAAAATTGCGTCTCCTCCTCCTCAGACGGTGGCGACTTCGGGTGGCGCGGCTCCGGATCCTCCGTTGCAGGAGGTGCAGGTGGTTGCGCCTCAGAATTTCGCAGGCGGGCCTTCGGAGTCACCATCAGAGCATGTAAGTTTCTCTGCTTCATGTCACGGGGGGAGCCCCCGAGTGTCTTCGTGTGCGAATTTTGTTTTTACTCCTTTGTGTTGGGCGTAGCCCCCAAGTCCTTTTCTTACTACTGTTTCTTTTTCTGTAGCCTTTTGTGCAGGAGGCCAAGCGGCTGGTGCAGGAGCGGCTGGTGCTGGAGGCTAACCTTCGGCAGCTTCAAGGTACCTATTCGCCTTTTGGTGCTTTTTTCGTTTACTCCGGTACTGCTTTTTGACGTTTCTTGTTTTGAATGCAGAGGAGCATAATACTTCTATCCGTGAGGTCGATGCTCTCAAGAAGAGCCTTGGTCAATCGGAGCAGAAGGCCGAAGCCGTGCACATCCTCCTGATACCTTTCCTCGCTTGCTTGCATCCCAGGCGCTCGTCTTCGACCACGACCGTGCGCACCCGACGACGGCAAGAACTCCGGTGAGCGATTCAGACCATCCTCGTGCGTCCCTCGACGAGTTATCACCACGTTGAGCTTCAGCGTCACTCCACGAACCTGGTGAGACACTCCCTTTCCTCCCTTGCTTCCTGTAATCGCCGCGACGCCGTAGCCAGAGCCAGCGCCGCCACCTGCCGCCGCCAGCGCCACCACTAGTTGGCAAGCGTGTTGTGCGCCGTTGGATATTGATCCAAAGGACAGGATAGAACCTTAGCCCGAAGGGGTAAGATCGATCCTGCACCACACGATTCACTTTAAATCCTGCGGTCCACGTTGCTGATCCAGACGAACCGGTACCAGCGAATAGAAACTCGACACGTGGCTTGGAATCTGTTTTAAAACAGAAACTTATCTATTAGATGTTCAATTTTGAAAAATTCATAACTTTCAAACCACACGTCCAAATTTTGCAAATTGTATATCAATGGAATCAGCAAGACAAGCCCTATCCAACCATGCACTTTTTTTTAGTAAAATGCTTTTGTTAAATTGATTGTTTTTGTAGAAACTTGTGTAGGCATATTTGGAATATAAAAATTGTTCTAAAATGATTTTTGGGATAAAACCTTTGGAAAATGGATTTTTTTGAACCTACTGACCATAGAAATCAATTTGTGGTTTCAAAAACATATTTGGTGAAGCAAAAGAATAAAACCTTGAAATTAAAGCATTTCTAGTCAAATAAAAATATGGTTTAATTGTTAAAAATGAATTTGGAAGAAAACCTTTGGGAAATGTTTTGATTTAAACTCTCTGACCCTAAACACAAACATTTATGTTTTGAAAACATATTTTGTGAACCCTATAGATTGTTGCCTTATTAAAAGCATTTCTCCACCACATGAAATAATGATTTGGTTTAAAATGGTTTATAGGTAAAATCTTTTGCAAATAGTTTTGCCACTTTATAAAATGACCAATAAGTGTTTTAGAATGTTTATAACCTATTATAAACCACTTTTGTAAATAAAACAAAGTTTGGCATGCTTGCATGCATTATTTTGTTACTATTATTTTATGTGATGTTTTGCCTGAATGGTAGATTGAAATATTGCTTGCTTGATTGAATTGTAGTGTTTTGAAGAGTGTGAATATTGCAAGATCAAGGAGTGAACTCATATTCTCTACCAAAAAGGCAAGTGATGCTTCATACTTTTGTCCCATTATTTTCACTATGCATTAGTGATATTTCTAAGTAGGACTTGCATGGAATTTTTGCTAAGTATAAACTATGCCATGGGAAATCCTAGTAGATGAAACCTTAGTAGAAATTTCCTAAGTTAAGACTCCTACTACTATCATGCTTAGCTTAGCTAGTAGAAAACAAGGGTGGAATATATATTCATGCTATGGAATATTTCTAAGTCTGTGGACTTGTGTTTTGTTTAATAAAACAACTAAGTGAATGAATCACCTGGGTGGAATGGAAGGAATGGTTTGTGTTGAGTGGTTCACAAGGCCCATTTATATGGTTTACCTTGTGTATCTCACTTGTGGATGGCCACCCAGGAACAAAGAGATTTGAGATGTCAAATGTTGAGAAGCTTCAAGTGCAGCCACTTGGCAATATGGGCTCTGCCTGGATCACATAGGTTGCAATAACTTAGCCAAATGGACAGTTGGTGGTAGGGGATTGATAGGTTGGAACGCGTCCATTCTGGTCTAAGGGAAGGCTTCTGAAAGATCTTGTCTTGGTGAAAATCAAGTCTTGTGGGGAAAGTGCACCACCTCTGCAGAGTGTAAAATCTAAGTACTTAGCCATGTCCCTGGAAAAGGACAATATGAGCATCAATACATGGAAGCTATCAAGAATCTCCTCATCCCAATTTCTAAGTTAAAAACTTGTGGTTGAACAAGGGTTGAAGGATCACCAATTTCTATTGGGAGATGCCTTGGGTGATTTTTGTCAAGCAAAAACTTAGTGTTTTCAAATGATAAGGAAATCTATTTTGAGCAAAGCAAGCCTAAGCTCCACTTAGCCAAATGCATATAGATGATAGACTCCACTATACTACCATAGTATCACTTGCCAATACAATTCAAATGTATTGACCCTTGTGGCTGTAACTTGTTATGTTGCAGGTTTGTTTGATATTAGTGAAGTTTATTAATTAGGATTACAAGTCTACAACCAACATGTCTGCCTGTGACACTTTGAAGATGAAGGACCCCATGCTATTGTCATATTCTGCTGCATTGTAATGAGATAGCCAAATGAGCTATGCAAGATGTAATAAATTACTTTATTCCTGGTTATAAAGTTGTATTATGACCTTTGTTTCTTGATATTACATCTTAACTGTGGATGCTAGCTATTGATCCAGGGACTAGCATTGTAAACACAGGGATCTCTACCTTATTAAAGGTTGGGAACCTTACACATATCTACTAAACAACATCGAATCCTTAAGTGTGCCTCCCTACAGTTCGTGAATTATGCAGACATGATCGAGACTCTTCTCCGATCAATAACCAATAGAGGAATCTGAAAATTCATATGGCTCCCACATATTTCTACGATTACTTCATGATCGAATGAACCATTTACATACGATACCAATTTCCCTTTGTCTCATGATACTTTACTTATCCGAGGTTTGATCGTCGATATCTCTGCATACCTAGTTCAACCTCGTTACCAATGAGTACTCTTTTCTCGTTCCCGTGATATGTGATCCCTTGTGAGCCAGTCACATGCGTGTAAGCTAATTGGATGACATTCCACCGAGAGGGCCCAAAGTATATCTATCTGTCATATGGATGGACAAATCCCAATCTTGATCCATGTGCCTCAACACATACTTTCCGAACACTCAATGCCACCTTTATAGCCACCCAGTTACGGTGTGGTGTTTGATGTCATCAAAGCATCCTTCCGGTGATGGTGATTAGCATGGTCTCATGGTCAAAGGAATTAGGTTACTATGTATCAGAAAGCTTATAGCAAGTGAACTATATTAAATGACTTGATCTTTATGCTACGCTTAACTATAGGAGTATGTCCATCACATCATTCTCCTAATGATATGACCCTGTTGTTAATAACATATCTATGTTCATGATCATATATTAACCAACAAGCTAGTTTAACAAGAGGCTTTACTAGAGACTCTTTTATGTTTACAAATCACACAAGTATTAATGTTTCCGGTTAACAATTATAGCATGGTATGTAAACATTTATCATAAACATGAAGATATGATAATAACCACTTTATTATTGCCTCTTGGGCATATCTCCAACAGGCATTAGTCTCTTCCGTTTGTGGAAAGCATCTATTAATATATTCAAGAATATAGCCATTTTCTTCCTTATAATTATCAAAGCAAAATTTAAGTATATCATAAACCTCATATTTATAAGGTGAATCATCAGTATTTTCAAGCAAACTAGCAAGTTCAAATGCACCCTTCCAAGCAATAAATTCTTAAATTTGTTCCACATCATAAAAGTCATAATTTCCCTTAACATAAGAAGATATGGTAACATTATCATTATACTCACATTGAAAAGGGAGGTGTTTATACCTCCTATAGCAACAAGATTTATCAAAGCAATAAGTAACATTATAAGTAGAGCACACGTTTCTAGCAATGGTATTCAATTTATCAATTTGTTCCCATAAGTGTTTCCCTTTTTGTGACAAGCGGTGTTCCTTATAATAATATTTTTGTTCTTCCATGAACCCACCTTGCCAATAAGAACTATTTTCAACGAAACCAACCATTGATAGAAAGCATGACAAAGCAAGGCAATAACAGACCAACAACTATAGTAGGAACTAATTTTTTTGTGTTTTTTATAAGAAAAACAAACCAAACAAAACTATTTTTTTTGTATTTTTGAAAAAAAGAAACAAGAAAAACAAAGCAAAAGAAACTAAGCAAAACAAAAACAAAGTAAAGAGAATGGTTGTGAGAGACTCCCCTTGAGAGAATCTTCTTTCCCCCTGAAAGGTGACTGGTGAGGAGGAAGAGATTGAAGCTGTCCTTAACTCCCCGGTAATGGCGCCAAAAAAAGTCTTGATGAGCTCAGATCACTGTAGAGCTTCGTTGGGAACCCTAAGAGGAAGGTGTGATGAGCACAGCATTAAGTTTTCCCTCAGTTATGAAACCAATGTTATCGAACCAGTAGGAGGAAGGAAACAACCCCAAGGTGTTGCTAGCAACTTGGAATCCTGCACAACACAAACTCAAGACTTTGCCCCAACTTACAGTGAGGTTGTCAATCTCACTGGTTTGCTGAAAACAAAGGATTAAACGTATAGTGTGGAAGGTAATGGTTGCTTGTAGAGAGTAAACGGTAACGGTAGATGATGTATCAATGGTAAAGATTGGACCAGGGTCCACAATTCACTAGAGGTGTTCTCCTTAAGATAAATAACATAATATGCTGGGTAAACAAATTACAGCGGGGCAATTGACAAGACTGAGCAAGGCATAAAAATGCAAATACTAGACATCATGATCCCTATAAGATTCGATTGGGCATTACAACAATATACATAGACCGCCATCCAACTGCATCTATGACTAGTAATCCACCTTCAGGTTATCATCCGAACCCCCTCCAGTATTAAGTTGCAAGCAACGGATAACTGCATTAAGAAATGTGTGTAAAGTAAACAACACAATTGTTCCATGAACAAAAGATTGTTGTTTTATCCCTAGTGGCAACATCACATCTACAACCTTAGAGATTTCTGTCACTTCCCCATATTCAATAGAGGCATGAACCCACTATCGAGCATAAATACTCCCTCTTGGAGTCACTAGCATCTACTTGGCCAAGATAGCTACTAGCAACGGAGAGCATGCAAGATCACAAACAACACAGACATGATAGAATCAATAATCAATAAGACATGATAGAATCAATAATCAATTTGACATAGCAATCTCAATATCCATCGGATCCCCGCAAACACAACATGTATGATTACAAATATATGATCTTGATCATGAACAGAGCTCACAAGATCTAAACATGATAGCACAAAGGAGTAGAAACAACCATCTAGCTACTTTATGTCCCCATAGTCCAAGAGTGAACTACTCACGCATCATACTGGAGGCTGGCATAGTGATGAAGAAGGCCTCCGGGATGATCTCTCCCCTTCGGCAGGGTTCTGAGAAGAGCTTCAGATCCCCCCGATCTAGGGACGATAGTGGCGGCGGCTACAGACTGTTTCGTGGAGATATGATTGGGTGCTTAGGGTTTTGGCATCGGGAGGCTTATATAGGCGAAGAGGCGATGCAGGAGGGTGGCCAGGGGTCCCACACTCTGCCCAGGCACGGCCTAGGGTGGGCCTGCTCCTGGGGGTGCGGCAGCCCTATGGCGCCCCTCCGCCCCTTCTCTGGACTCCGTGTTCTCCTCAGTGAAATATTAACTTTGGCTTTTGTCCCGTCCAATTCCGAGAATATTTCCTTACTAGCTTTTCTGAAACCAAAAACAGCAGAAAATAGGAAACTGGCACTGCAGCATATTGTTAATAGGTTAGTCCCAGAAAATGTATAAAAATACCTCAAAGTGTAGACAAAGCATAGCAAAGTGGATACTAAACAAGCATGTAACATCAAAAATTATAGATACGTTTACGATGTATCATACCACCATCTTCCTAAGAGGAAGGAGATATAATCAAGCCCTGAGTGGAAGCCTAGCAAGGAGAAAATTGAAGAGAAGCTTTGGGGAGATCTAGCAAAATCCACCGATCAATTCTAGCAAGCCTATGACCTCATGATGAGTGTGCTCAAGGATCTTCAGATCGATCATGATACAAAAGGGCAAGAGAAGGAGAAGAAAAATAAGATATGCATTAACACTCAAACTTGGGGGAGTTTTACCTAGTCTTTTATTCTTATTTTAGTCTATCATATTGCTTATAGTTGTGATCTTTAGGTTCTTTTTGGTTTTATCTATTCGGTATCGATTTTCTCGTCGTTTGAAAAGCTCTTAGAGCATTATCTTGTATCCTTGGTTGAATGATTTTTAATCAAATATAAAGTATGGTGTGATCCATGATTCTCTTGTTTGGAGATTTATGGGTAACACTCATGCATATGTGCGCCTCATATCTAGAAGTTTTAGTTACATCTTGCCTTAAATTAGATTAACTTGAGTATGTTGTACAAGCATATAACTTCTCAAACAAGAAAAAACTTGCAACAAAGGAAAGATCCAAGCAAGTGAAAAATATATAAAAGAAAAATACCTTGAATTTGGAGTAGAGATATGGTTTGTAGAACAAATAGTTAGGAAGAGATGATGAAAAGGGGACATGAGATAATCTTGTTCTATTTAGTAATCAATGAGTAAACCGAGGGTCATGGATATTTTAATACATATGCTCTATGAAAAAGTGTATGAAAAGGCAGAAACTCGAGGATTCGGTTAGCCATGGAAAGTGAAAGGAAAAGATTGGATAGAGCATATGACATGATTGAAAGATCCATGAATAAGGTTAATACTGGTTACTAGGAGGAAATACCGTTAACTGATGCCATTTAAAAAGTGGTCAGAGTGTTTTACAAAGTCAAACTTCATGTCTATCTTGTTGTTTAAAAACTCTCTTCTTTTAACTAGTTGCTCTATTAGAGTTTATCTTCATTGCAAAGGCAAGAGTGATGTCAAATAAAGAAAGGGAAATACGCTGCAAACAAATATGATCAAAAGAGAAAAAACATGAGACTCGTTCAATTGTCCAACATACAATGGTTAGTTTTTGTTCCAAAGCAAGGGGTAGTTGCTAGAATTCCTATCTATGTAGCCCACATTTGTATGATTGTTAGTCTATAGATCTTTTAAGAGAAGTGAATATGCATAAGTTGATGATGCCATGCTCGTATTTTATTTATCAACCATAAGCTCATTGATGCATGGTATGCTTGGGGGCGTTGATACACGCATTTTGCATCATCAATATAGCAATACATATGATCTGTTTAGAATGTTATTTGCCATGTTCTATCATTATTTATGCATTTTTAGTTGATTTATGGGACTTTCCTACAAAGTACCTTTCATTGGTATTTAATTTCTGGGAGGCAGAAAACCTCCTTTTCATATTTTGCTATTTCAAGGACCTTCTAGACGCCTAAAATTCAAAGGAAAAAAATACCTGATCAATTTTTCACCTGGAGAAGGACGTGGGCCAAAGAAACACGAGAGGGGAGCCACGAGGGCCAAAGGAGAGCAGGTGGCGCACCCCCTTCAACTAGGTGTGCCACTAGGACCTTTTAGGCCTTGAGCATCGCCTCGGATCCTCCTTTTTGCATATGCCTTTGTCTCGCCAGAAAACTTATGCCACATTTTCCCCACGATTTACAAAGGAAGCGGCGAAGGAGAAAGTCCTCTCCTACTCCGGGAGAGGGCAGATCCTGCTGTGCACCAGAGCCTCCGGTGAGGGGGAAATCGACACTATCGTCATCACCACTCCTCCTTGGCATAGGGGGATGCCTCTTCATTAACATCTCCATCAGCACCGACATCACAGCCATCTCCATCTCCAAGAACCACCTCGTTCCCCTCATAGTTTTTGATTGATTGAACACCGGATATTGTTTAAGTGCTATTTGCATGTTTGTGATTGGAAACTTGTCTTTATTTGGTGGAGATATTATATTTTTAGATTGTGTTATAATCCATATGCCACTGATCCATATCATGTTTGTCACTTGTGAGTAGACCCCCATGTTCCTGAGGGCATAGGATGAATTGGCTATGATTTCCATATAATATGCAATGAGTATTTGATCAAGTTTTTATCTTTTATGTGTTTCTATAATGGTTTTATGCGAACGCCGAACTGCGTACTACTTCACCTATATGGGCTCATAGGGCTACACTTAAATGCAATGATAAGGGTTGGAAGGGACAGAATGACAAAAACCGTTTTCCAATACTTTGAGTTGCATTAGATGGATATCTGTTAGGGACCAATGAACTAGCTGTTATGGTGGAACATTTATGGCTTAATGATTCCTATACTTGCTCATGAAAATGGCTCTAGGACCCATCATAAGGGGTGTACTTGCTCATATCTATGGCTGCACCTAATTTAGGCACTGCCCTAAAGGAATGAAACTTGACAACATATTCACCATGTTATGTAGACATATATATGCTAAGTAAATTCATGCCGCCCCCGAGAACGCTTGTCACATATAAGTTCACACACACTTGAGATTGTCCTCTTGTTTCATAGAGGATTGGGCTTTCTCTCATTGAGAGCCTTTACTTATTTCTATTTACGTTCAGTATCTTATATTGCTGCAAACTACAAACCCAAAACACCAAAAGCATTGCACCTTTTATTGCTTTACTTGTCAAACTTGCTAACCAATACATTCAGATCCTCGTGGGTTCGACAACCTTTCTTATTTAAAAAATACTATAATTAATCTACTGCACTTGGGAGCCATCAAGGATATAATATAGATGTACTGGTGTAACCATATTAAGTTAGAGGCACACTAGGGAAGTACTAGTGTAGCCATTTTATAAATCATTACAACTTACAAATAATTTATAAAATTGCCACCACGTGGGTTTTTCTTGGGATGACTTTCTCATTTGGTTTCGAAAGAGAAATCACGAAATAGGTTATGTTTGGTATTTCTACGAAACTCTCAGGCTCTCACAACAAAACTCTCAAGTCTTTGCACCCCGGTGTGGCATGTAGGCATGATCAATAACCCTCTAAAACTATTCTCTTTATCCAAAATTAACTGACTTATATTTGTCTAAATTTGCATGTATCTAACCTTATTTTAGTGCGTAGATATCTAGATAAATATGAGTCAGTCTTTACACCCTGGTGTGCACTTAGGCATGATCAATAACCGTCCAAAACATGGTTTATATACTTATTATCTACTCTCTATCCAAAATTAACCGACTTATATTTGTCTAAATTAACAGTGTAGAGATTTAGATAGAGACCAAGGGAGTACGGGCCTGTGGACTAGTCCATACCCTTTTGCAACTTAGTGTATGCACGAGACAACTTAGTGTACCTCAGATGCAATTGCCGACGAAGGAATATTCTCGTGTGGTACAATTTTAATATTTCATATTTTTTCTACCCTTAGTTCAGAAATAAATGACTTAGTTTTATTTTAGTATGTTGATATATACTCTGTATAAATTTAGACAGATCGAAGTCATTTGTTTTGGGACAGAGGGAGTAGTATATCCTATTGCTCTGGCGTGTATTGTTGAGTGTTAGGCCGAACCAAAATACTGTACTACTTGGGTGAATTTGCTATTTTTCCTGAGCATGATCATCCCTCTCTCTCTCCAACCTCTCCTCTGCTTTTCTATTCAGTCGGTTCCCCTCTCTCCCAAGCCAAGACACCAATCTCTTTCTTCCCCATCTCTCTCTTTCTCCCTCTCACGGCGCTTGCTCCCCTACCCAATCCACCACCTGCAGCCCACCTCCCGTCCCACCGCAGGCGAGCTCCCCACGTTTCCGCACCGATTCGGGGCTTCCTCGCGCGAATCAGCGTGGATCCGAGGTCAGGGCCCTTCCGATCGCCAATCCCCGCTCTCTACTCCGCCTCTTTGTCCCCGACACGCGGGTGTGGGTCTGGGAGAGGGGGGTTCCTGCCACGGCGCGTGTAGGAACGACGATGAACTCTCCCGAGAACGGATTTTCAGATAATCGGTCTTGCTTTAGTTTCTGCTTATCAGACGTGGTTTGGTTAGATCGCAAGGGGCACGCGGTTGGGCATGACTCTGTGATTTAAGGCTCTTCTCTTGCGACAGCTTATAGGCAACAGTAATTGCGTGGCGTAGATTGCATAACTGGATCCTAGTTAACTGCGTTCGATTAGTCTTAGTGGAATTGTGTTATCACTTATCAGGGAGTCAGGGTTAAGTACCAGTGAAATATTGCCAACAAGGGCAGGGTTCCAAATGTGGAGATACCCCTCCCTCCTACTTTAGCAGCTGTCTACCGTTTCATATGCTAGTTCATGGCGATACAGAATCACTTATCACCAGTGTCTCACTGTCGATTTATATATCTTGTAATCTGCTATTTACCCAATGCTTCAAAAAATTGCGATGCTACCATGAGTACCTCATCTGGTTTAGGACTTGTCTTTGGACTCTGTTCCAACTTGATTTTGTTCTGTTTGTTATTTGGTGGCAGGTAAGACATCAGATAGTGCAAGCTTGAATTGGAACTACTGTCCTATTAGCTTATTCATTTGGGATAATAAACATAGGCTTCTGAGTCAGAACTAAAAAATCCATGATAATAACGCAGTCAAGTGTGATAAGGTAGCACATTTAAAATAATATAATTGAGAGCACTTCAACATGTGGCTTGCGTCTCTGAGATTTACTTCTCTGAACTTTGATTCACATATGCTCATAGGTGCGTTACATGGGCAGGGTAGCTTGTGTTTGATTAAGTTGAGTGGTACATTGTGTATCCCTGCAGTGTCTTCCATACTTTATGTGCAACATTGTTTCTTGCTGTTATGCTAATTTGCCTGGTGGGTTTGTATTGTTAACAGTAAAATCACTGTGATAAGATCATTGGTTATTGGATAATTGCTTGGCCTAGATTGCATAATTGGATCCTAGTTAACTGCATTCGATTAGACTTAGTGAAGTTGTGTTATCAGGGTATCAGGGTTAAGTACTAGTAAAATCTTGCCAAACAAGGGTAGGGTTCCAATGTGGAGAGGCCCTTTCTCATTTTTTAGCAACTGTCTACCATGTCATATGCTAGTTCATGGCGATAAAGAATTGCTGTCACCAGTGTCTCGCTGTCGAGTAATATATCTCGTGGTTTACTAGTTACCCGAAGCTCCAAAAAAATTGTGATGCTACATGAGTACTCATGAGCCACATTATGTAGTTATTTTTGAATTTATGACTTGTCGCCATAATTACCATGCCATATGCTAGTTCATGGCGATAAAGAATTGCTGTTACTAGTGTTTTGCTGTTGAGTAATATCTCGTGGTTTACTATTTGCCCTGATGCTCCGAAAATTGTGATGCTATCATGAGTACTCATGAGCCACATTATGTAGTTGTTTTTGAATTTATGTTTTTTTTATGACTTGTGTTTGGATATGCTGGTCGAACTTGGTTTTGTTCTTCTTTATATGGTGGCAGGTAAGACATCAGATATTATAAGTATAGGCTTCCCAGCTATAACTCAAAAATCTTTGTTTTTTTCTTCCGGATGCAATGCGATGGTTAATAATCACAGTCAAGTGTGATGGGGTAACACATTTGAAATAATAATAACTGGGAGTATGTCAACCTGTGGCTTGCGTCTCTGAGATTTACTGCTGTGAACTGTGATTCACATTTGCTCATATGTGTGTTACATGGTCAGAGTAGCTCCTGTTTGATTAAATTGAGTGGCACATTGTGTATCCCTGCAGTGTCTTCATTGCATTATGCACATCATTTCTATTTCTTTTGCTGTTATCCAAATTTTCCTGGTGGGTTTGTATTGTTAATCCTAAAATGATTGAGATAACATAATTGGTTATTGACTGCATTTGATAATTCATAGCTGAATATTTAATGCTATTTATTTGCAGTAGCCTACAGAATTCGTCGAAGGCCTTTTCTGGAGCTTGCGCAATATTATCTCTGTAATAGTAAAAAATATATGGGCTGATTTTGGCATTTCATGGGAGGTTTTGAAGACGATGAACCACCCTCAAAACGCGCAAGAGCAGCCTCAGTAGAGTCTGCAAGTTTGTCAGACGGTTTCTGTTACTCGAAATCCGTTAACCCTTTGGGAGGTACAATGGCTAGACCTTTGACTTCCCAGGGGAAAGAAGTTATGGTTGGTTCTAAAGGTGTCATCAAGAAGGACGAATTTGTGAGGATAATCACAAAAGCTCTGTATACTCTTGGATATGAAAAAAGTGGAGCTGTTCTCGAGGAAGAATCAGGTATAACATTGCATTCCCCATTGGTGAATCTGTTCAGAAAGCAGGTGCTTGATGGAAACTGGGACAGTGCAGTAACTACCTTGAATAAACTTGGCCTTCTGGATGAAGACGTTGTGAAGTCTGCAGCATTTTTGTTGTTGGAGCAGAAATTCTTTGAACTTCTGAGAAATGACAACCTAATGGGTGCCATAAAGACGCTGCAGAGTGAAATATCCCCCCTTGGTGTTAACAGGAAACGAGTTCATGAAATGTCAAGTTGCCTATTTTCTTGTCCACAAAACGTCTTGCTTGTGTTTGCTAAGCTTGGAACTGAATCTTCTAACTCACGTCTTAAGCTCCTAGAGGAATTGCAAAAGGTGCTGCCCCCTACTGTTATGGTACCAGAGAGGAGGTTAGAGAATATTGTTGAACAGGCACTTACTGTACAACGTGAAGCTTGTTATCTCCATAATTCTATTGATGGCTTGTCTCTTTATGTTGATCATCACTGTGGGAAGGATCAGATACCGTCTCGAACACTGCAGGTAAGAACTCATGCTGAATTCAGCGCTTGCATTTATGGCATGTTTGAATATTTGAGTACAATGTTTCAAATCAAGTTTGCATACTTGCCACTTGCCCGTATTGCTTAAGAATCCACATAAGCAGTAGTGGCAGGTTCACTGGTCTGCTCTTTGTTTAACTACTTCTGTAGTGTCTTGATTCATCACTTGGAGATTGTTCAAAACATGTCTCAGTGTAGTTTCTGTTATTTTCTCTCTTTCTTTGTGTGTAGTATAATGCGTGATTCAGCTGTCATAGCATATGAATTTAAGCATCCTCCACCCCACCGCTCCCATTCCTTCGTCTCATTCCCCCTCCCTCTTGCCGTCTTGAATATTTTGCTATATACTCCCTCCGTTTCAAAATATAAGATGTTTTAGCTTTGTGAATGAAATGTATCTAGACTTCTTTTAGTGTACAGGTTCACTCAAGTTTAGAATGAACCTACTACTAAAAAAAGTCTAGATACATTTTATTCACAAATCTAAAACATCTTATATTTTGAAATAGAGGGAGTAATATTTAGGTTGGAGAGGGAACACATCAGATTCTGATTAGTATAGAGGAAGTACTTTTGTATGAGAAAAATAAAGATGCTACTAGATTGCTATTGATCTGTTCATGAAAACATCCTAGTATTCTATAGCTGAGGTCAGGCTGTCCTTGACAGGAGGCCAATGTGCCTCTCATTCCTAGTGCAAAATATCAAATGCCTAAATTAATAACTGGTGCAAAATATGAAATGCCTAAATGTAATAACTGAAAATAAGCACACTGCTATCTATATATCTTATCACTCATACTAAGTACTAATCCACAAGCCAATGTTTTTTGCAGGTTTTGCGTGCGCACCACGACGAAGTATGGTTTCTTCAATTTTCGAACAATGGGAAATTCTTAGCCTCAGCATCAAATGATAAATCTGCAATCATATGGAAGGTAACTATGCTTCTAACTTTCGACCTTTTTCATGAAGGTGTTGAGTAGTGCAGTGATTGGCCCTTTACTTTCCATTTAGCGCCTCATGTGGAGTCTTGAAACTGCAGAACCTCATTCAATCTTTTTTTTGTTCACCTGACTTTGAAAATTTGAGATCTAGAATATATTTTTTGTTCAAATGCAAATTGAAGATAAAGGAATGCCATTTTACATTATTAGTTTTGTCGGAGCCTATCTGATCTTTTACCATGTTGGCTTAGAAGCAAATTTTGCTGATATGTTTATCAGGTTTTCTCCATGATCTTGTGGCCTGACACTTTACTCTTAGTTTGTCACCATTGAACATGAAACTGTATTCATCTCTGCTGGTCACAGTTCAGTGAACAACCCCACAACCATATAACTTGTCATTTATGCATTGCGAGCTTATATCTTAAAGGTGAACTAGTTCTATTTTTGCGGTTGAGGACAGTGTGGTTCCTTGTGTGAATCTCTCAAAACTTATTCAACAAAACAAATTCCAGCACATCGTTCTCAACACTTTGATTCCATCGAGATTCCAATGCACATGAACCCGATTTTCAGTTTTCTTCTTCAATTGTTCCAGGAAT
Organism: Avena sativa; assembly: GCA_916181665.1. Taxonomy (NCBI): domain Eukaryota; kingdom Viridiplantae; phylum Streptophyta; class Magnoliopsida; order Poales; family Poaceae; genus Avena; species Avena sativa. The sequence goes on along the minus strand of OV702283.1, from coordinate 129,246,148 downwards.
AGCTATCTAATGTGTACTTGAGACTGCACATGCACGTGTGTGTACTGATAATCATGGTGAAGTTTACATTTTTACTATCATCCTGATAGTTGATGCAACACAAATCGATCTTCTTGCTTGCAGTAATGTGAGTATTCGTTTCCTAGGTCGATGAAGATGGAGAACTATTGTTGAAGCACATATTGACTGGTCATGAGAAACCAGTGATGATGGTTGCATGGAGCCCTGATGATCGCCAGCTTCTCACATGTGGAATAGAAGAAGCCATCCGGCGTTGGGATGTTGAATCTGGCGAATGTATTCATGTTTATGAAAAGCCTGGCCTTGGTCTGGTGTCATGTAATTGGTTTCCAGATGGAAAGCAAATATTGTCTGGTCTAACTGATGAAAGCATTTGCTTGTGGGATCTAGATGGTAAAGAAGCAGATTGCTGGAAAGGGCAGAGATCATCAAAAACATCTGATTTCGCCGTAGCAAAAGATGGCAAACTTATAATAAGTATGAGTAGAGATTCCACGATTCTTTTATTCAATAGGGATACGAAACAGGAGAGGCTGATTGAAGAGGATAATACAATCACTTCATTTTCTCTTTCTGAAGATGGCGATTTCTTGCTTGTAAATCTTATAACTGAGGAGATTCATTTGTGGAGCATAAGGAATGACCCCAGTAGAGTTAGACAGTATACTGGCCATAAGCGCAGTCGTTTTGTGATAAGATCGTGCTTTGGTGGATCAGAGCAGGCTTTCATTGCCAGTGGAAGTGAAGATTCAAAGGTATGATGTATTCACTAATTTGTTATCTAGATCCACCGGCTTTTGTTTAGGATATTTGGTATGCGGCATATTAATTACTCCTTTTATTACATGTCTAGTGATGTGCATTGCATGGTGGATAGAGTTAAAATTTAATGGAGTATGCATTACTGTTTTGGGAATCTTGGAATCATTTGTTTCTTGTGAACCAGATGTTTGTATGGATGAATTGGTATTTATATGGATGTCATGAAGTCACTAGTAATGGCAGTCATGATCCATATACCTGGTAGGCAGCAGTAAAATGGGGTGGTAGACTTTATCTTATGTGTATAGTTAAGGGCTGAATTCTGTAAGCAAGTGTAGTAGACCACCAATGCTCTTAAATGCACAGGTACCGGTCCGCTACATAATGTTTTGGTGAAAATTTGTTACTCCCTCCGTTTCAAAATATAAGACGTTTTAGATTTGTGAAGAAAATGAATCTAGACTTGTTTTAGTATATAGGTTCATTCAACTTTGGGATGAATCTACATACTAAAAGAGGTCTAGATTCATTTTCTTTACAAACCTAAAACATCTTATATTTTGAAACGGAGGGAGTAGGTCATTAAAGTGTCGTGGAAAACAAATATCCAGTGGTTGGTTCGATTCGACAACTCAATGTCATGACATTTTCTGTCAGGTATATATATGGCACAGAGCTACGGGAGATGTCATTGAGACTCTGTCTGGTCACTCCGGCGCGGTTAACTGTGTAAGCTGGAATCCTACAAATCCACACATGCTCGCATCTGCGAGCGACGATCACACTATACGTATATGGGGACTGAAGAAGGCCAACACAAAGCGAAAGGACTGCGGCAGCAGTAGCAGCAGCAATGGGGCTCACATGAATGGCAGCGCCAACGGCAATGGTTTTGTTCACCAGTGCAACGGCAGCCGCAGCAAATGATCCTTGGTAGCCCCCATGCAAACGTATGATCGGCTTCATTTGTAAATCCTCCTCTCCTTATGCTTTGCTTCCCTTCGTCCAGGAAGAACACTGTAGTTGAAAACGAAGCTGCAGCACAGGTGTGGGGGGTGGGAAACCTGCTTGGTTTCTTTGCACCATCTCCCATGTTCCACCACCACAAGCCTGTCACATTTATTTCTTAATTCAAGCTGAATACAAAATTTCACATTTAAAGCAGCTTTCTATGCTCTACTTATATGATGAGATTACTGTGTTTATACATTGGTACTCCCTTTATCCAAAAAAGGACGGTGTAGATTTATCTAAATTCGCATGTGTCTATACATTAAAATGCCTGTAAATAAATTTGCATGTGTCCATACATTAAAATGCCTCTAGATACATCTGAATTTAGACAAATCTACGACATCTGTTTTTTTAGCTAAAACAGTAGTAATGGCGGCCAAAAATGGGATTCATATTTTTGCATTTACTTAATGTCTAACCGGATCGAAGATAAATGTAGAACTACTAGCTGAATGCTCGTGTTGTTGCTATGGCTTCTTATTTTTGTTATATCTCACACGTCTCATGTGTAATTATAAAACGTACAAAAATAGTCATGTACTAATCCTATCCTATTGCTCGGTAGTCGTACTATTTCATCCACATAATCATGGTCACATGTTACTCAATTTCACGGAAATATTCATGTATATTAATCTTATCCTATTGCTTGACCTTCAAACAATTTCGCCCCTAACATATTTGCCATTGGTTGTTTCTCAATATTGTTCATTCAGATCTTTGTAAAGAGAATTTGCCGGCTGCCTCGGGAACTTCAAACAAGAGAAATCAACGCGGTCGAAGACACCACCGGGTTTTTTCAATCTAAACGTGTCGCAGCGTTGGTCTTTAGTTTGTTGGAAACAAATTATTTTATTTTATATAGAAAGGGCTTCCGAGTGTCGATCATAATTCAATACGAATATCTAACATGCTAGTATTTTTTGTATAACCGCCCCATGAGAAAATAACCAAATATGATCCGAACAAACACATGACTCAATACATAAATTTTAAAATACAAGGAGAATGTTTAGCTACTTGAGAACAGAACGATGTGTAAATTAGGAACTCGTTTGACAGCGCCAATGACCACCTTGGGAATAAGATGGAAGCACCACGACAAAGACTATGTAGGCCGGTGCCAGCAGGTCCATTGCGCACGGCAGTCGGGAACAGCTCACGCATCTGCCGCCCCAGGTCTGTGCAGGCCCAATGCCGATTTTACAGCCTCCAGATCCCGCCGTCGTCTAGGTGGATTCTCCACAGCCCCGATCCTCAACTTCTCGATCAGATTCTCTAGATGAGCAGTAATGTCTCGGAAGAGACATAGAAATCCCGCAAAACTCATGACCACTATGACAGACGGCAGCCTCCCTATCACAGCGAACGGCCTGAAGGGCACTCCCTCCTTGAAGAATAAAAATATGTGCCTTTGGGATGGTGCCCGAGCCCGATATTGGTGATGTCAAAGGACAGGGTGTGTGTCCATAAGTGACGTATGATACGTCCCTGCCGTTTACCAGACAAGCAATACACAGGTGCACATCTATTTTAGCGGGTCCGAAGCTATGTTTGGCTCCACCTGGAATCCGTCCGTCCAGGTTTAGGTGGTGCGAGCTGGTGGAAGGATTTTACGGAAAAGTTTAGAACACACTGTGGTTGTTTTTCATAGCTCAGTACTGGGCCATTTGGACTACTCATAACAAGTTCAAGATCGAATCCAAATTTCCATGCCAACCTGCTGACATTGTTTTTAAAACTATTCTGATTTTGCAGCAATGGCGGCTTCGAAGGCTCTTCACCGAGACGCACGCCCTCTCCCCCGCCACGCCTGACATCTAGAAAGAGCGCCTTGTCACCCTTTCTTGGCTTCCTGCAGCGTCTCCTCGCCTGTGGCCTGGTTTATGTTATTTTTGTTGTTGGGGTCTGGTGTTCCTGCAGCGGTCATTGGACTTTAAGTGTTAAGGTCTATTGTCTCCGGGCGCGGTTTGTAAGCTACACAGCATCCTAAACTCCTGTACTCGTTCCGCCTATGTTGGGGCTTTATTAAGTTAAAACCGGCCAATGTGGTGCCTTCAGTCTAATGAAAAGCTAGGCCGATCGTACTTCTTCCACCACAAGGACACTCCTCCTTGGCAAGTCGATTGCAAAGGAAAGATCCTGAGCTAGCTATGTCGACGAGGTTCTTGTCGACCGTGTACGATCCTTCGATATTTTCCGCTTAATATACATGTAATCCATCGAGTTTGACCGAGGAAAGGGGAACCACGACAAAATGAAGAAACAAAATTCGGGCAGAGTCATAAACGACATACAAAGACAGTTTTGCGGGATCGATAGTTTTTTTTGAACCGGTAATTTTACTTAGGGGTGACATATGAACCTACAAGACCATCAAGAGCGTAAGAAAATTAATAGTATAGATAGATAGATAAGACATGATTCTAAATCTGTAATATTTTTTTCGTCCAGAAATAACTGATTTGAGTTTGTCTAGATTCGGATGTATCTATACATTAAAATACATCAATATACATTTGAATCTAGACAAACTCAATTCAATTATTTCTGAACGAAGGAAGTAATAAGTATGAAGTATAGATGTCGTACTGGAATTGGTACCTAGTGAAATGGAAAGATACAATGCAGATAATGAGCTTTAGCATGTAGAATTGTAAAACAAATATTTAGTTTCTGTAAATAAAAAGTCAACAAATTTGGTTGGATAATATGGTTTAACATAGTAATTTTTTTTGTAAATTAAGACACCTTAAAATCGATGTGAATTGCCTGCCCTACCGTATGGATCCTTTTGGTGTTGCTTGAGGCCACCACAACTGGCTCACCTCTCTCTAAAACAGATATAATCGAGTCAGTAATACACATGTACAGTGCCGATGTTTTGTTGACTAAAAGATAGGGATCATGCCGTTAGATCTCTACGATCATCTATGTGTAAATCTAGTAGAGTAGTTTTTTCTATGGATCATATTTGCGTCGATAAACAGGAGTGACAGAGAGATGGGAGAGGAAATGATACCTTCTCCTTGTCTCGATGAGCCCAACGAGTTGGTCATGGTGGGCGGCGGCGAGAGTGAGTGGTGGGCTAGACGGCGGCGGCGCTTCCCATTACTCCTACGCTCCCCTAGATCGGTAGGGTTTGTCGGTGGGGTGTACGGCTTCACGGCGAACCTTGTATCATGGGCCGCTGGCCCCACCTATTTATATAGCGCAGTGTAACAGGGGCTGCTAACCATGTAGGGTTGGTGCCCCCGATCGGCGCGAGTCAAAGGACCCGATGGGCCATTGGACCCACTTGGGAGGTGCGGTGACCTAGCATACTACTGCATGATGTAGTGCACTATAGTCGTTGATATAACACTCACGTAACACCATTTCGCAAATATTAAATTCCTCAAAGTGGTACAACAGAAACAAAACGGGTCCACAAACATATGTTATTATTACAATTACATGATGACTTTAAGATCCTCCTAGATCCATAGAGGAATCCCGATGACTCAAACCTAAACTATAATAACTTGAGAACAAGATAAATAAACAAACTAAACTTTACTATAGTACCAGATTTATAGTTAGAGGATAGAGATCTATACTACTAGACTTATTTAACTATATCACACATAACTACGCTTCAGACTCTTCAACATCCATTCCATAAACGCTCCCATAGTTGTTTCCTTCGATGCTTCTGGATAACTCTGGATCCTCGTAGCGGAATTCTGTTTGGTCTTCAGCTGAATATAGCGTTTCATCTTATTGGTCGTCAATGTCTTCAAAATTTAGCAAGGTCTAAAAAGGTACGGTTGAGTACAAGCGCACGTAGCAAGTTTACTAAAAAGGAGTATTTGATGCACTAGCTACAACCATAGACCAAATGTTGTAGGTTATGCAAGTTTTCGTAAACATTTTTTCAAAGGTTATTTTTATTCTAAAAAACTATGTTCGTCAGTCTTCACATGTTGATTAGGACTTCATGGAGTTCCTTTCCTGCAGCGTTCGCATCTCCTTTCCGGAATAGGAAGTAATATGTCACATTTTTATACACTCTGCAAAGGTGCGTTGCTTTACCCATGAGAGACCTTACTTGGTTGCACATATAAGTTGCAATCTCGTCCGCACTTTCTTGGTGTGGGGCCTAGTCTAAGATCCAAGCCGATCACTGCCCTTCTCCGTGATCCCATATGTCCACCCTTTTGCAAGCTCGGGACAACGACAACGCCAGTTTACATTCCCGAAGAGAGCAATCCATCATAAACATCTAATATCGGAGAATTGTTGGTTCCTACCTAAGGATGGCAATGGGCAGGGCATAGATACCATACCCATACCCATGTAGTCAATGGGTAGAAAAATTTACCCATACCCGTATCCACGGATATAAATCTTTACCCATGCCCATACCCGACGGGTACCCATACCCGTTAGGTACCCGACGGGTAGATCCAATAGTACACAAGTTATTCACACAATTTTACATTAAGTAATATCATATTAGACAAAAAATAAGTATCTCTACTCAATAATAGGTAAACGAGTACATGAAAATTAGCAAAGTTTAGAAATCGTAATCTTATACTTGCCCCTAGGCTACTCGGCTGCATAGGTTCAAACTCTATAGGTAAGTTTTACAAATCAGTCTAAATGGGCAGGGTATGGGTATACCCACGGGTTAACCCTATACCCATGCCCGTACCCATGACTTAACGGACAGGGTATGTGTTGGACCACTCAGAGATAAAACAAAAAAAATTCCTCAAACATGGTGGCCCAAGATTTAGCTAAGGTAGAAGGCCACGAGGATTACCACTAGACACACAGTTGCGGATTACTAATGAAGCATGTCAGTTGATGCAGTGCAGTCCTTATGACTAACTCTTAGTCGATCACCTCGGTTAACACTTAACCGAGTCGTGTATGGCCATGCTTTCTAAATCATATCATCCGATAGGGCCCAGAGAATATCTCTCCAAGTGTAGGGGCAAAATCCCATCTTGGTTATTCATATCACGTAGCTTGATTCTCAGTCGACCCGAACTCTGCCTTTATAACTGCCCAGTTACGGATCAGCGTTTAATAGAACCTAAGTCGGTGATCCTTAACTCGGACTGTGCAACAACCTCAGGTCTAAGGATTACATTGATTGAGATATACAAATGACAACTTGTTCATTGTACCTCAATATGGGTCAATTCAACTGGCTAAACTCTTTAGCCGAATCTGTGTAAGTCGGAATAGCATCACCATGCCCATGACAAGTGGAACCGAGTCATCAGCCGACTTTCACATTGGTCTAGTTGTGTGTCCAGCACAATCTCAATGACCAAGGATAATTAGTACAAACAACATGAATGTATAATTCCACAACTGAATCACATATTCAATGATAAACATCAGATGTTTATACAAGGACAACTAAATATCTTTGTGAATACAATGGGAAATATCATCATACATGATTGCGTCTAGGGCATATTGCCAACATTCTCCCACTTGCACTAGAGTCAATCTTCCGACATCACATGTCTAAGCATCTAATGCCCATAGATCTTAGGTGCGCCTCATGCTTCGGCTGTGGTAACGGCTTTGTCAACAGATCCACAATATTTGCATCCGTGTGTACCTTGCATAACTTGATATCATCCTGATCCACGAACGGGCGAATCAGGTGGTACCGCATGAGTATGTGCTTGTTCTTCTAGTGTTGTATAGGTTTCTTGGCTTGTGCAATAGGACCATTGTTGTCACAATACACGTCTAACGGATTAGACGAGCCCTGAACCACACCAAGATCCATGAGGAAATTCCTCATCAAAATAGCTTCCTTTGCTGCCTCCGAGGCGGCAATATAATCAGCCTCTGTTGTAGATGTAGACACAGTCTCTTGCTTGGAACTCTTCCAGCTCACAGCCCCTCCGTTTATCATAAAAACATACCCATATTGTGAAAGAGAATCATCAGAGTTGGAAAGATAACTCGCATCTGTGTAACCCTTTACACTGAGTTCATCTTCACCACCATAAACCAAAAACATATCCTTAGTCCTTCTCAAGTACTTTAGGATACTTTTAGCTGCTGATACGGCCAATTTGCATCACCATTCTATATCATAATTTACCTCTATTCATTGATATTTGTATTATTATGAGGTATTACTTATGGCTTTTCATCTTTTTATGCATGTTGGATGATTCCTAGAGGATGGACTGCCGGAGTCTGGATTCTGATGGAAAAGAAGGCGCTTCGGTGCAATTTTGCAAAGATCAAAAAAATACTAGAAAAATATGGAAACAAATTATTTTACCAGAAGACAAAGGAAGCCAGAAGGAGGGATGAAGAGGGGCCTCAGGGGGCCCACACCCCTCCTAGGCGCGGGCCCACCTGACCCCGCGCCTAGGGCAGGTGTGGCCCACCTGCCTGGCCTCCGACTTCGCCCCTTCACCTATATCTTCCCTTCAAAACCCTAAGGCTCGGGGAGCAACCACAGATAGATTTCCGCCGCCTCTGGGGTGCGGAAAACACCAAGAGAGAAAGATCTCTCCGGCAGATAGATCTCTGCCGGGGGAATTCCTTCCTGGAGAGGGGCCGTCGCCATTAACACCATCATCAAGCTAGGCTTCATCGGGATCATCATCATCATCCACACCATCATCTCCACCAGCACCATCACCACCACTCCGTCCCGCTGTAACAATTGTGTCAGATATTGCTTTAGTTCTTAGGGGAAATTTCCCGGTGTTGATTACTATTGTAGTTAATGCTTGTGAGTGGAACCATTGGATTATTGTTTATGTTCAGATTGTTATCCATTATCATATCATCTTTGATCTTGATCCATATGATGTCTTGTGAGTAGTTCGTTTAGTTCTTGAGGACATGGGAGAAGTCATGTTGTTAGTAGTGAATCTATGATGAGTTATTATTCGATGGTTTAGTATTTATGTTTTGGTGCTATTCTTCTAGTGGTGTCATGTGAATGTCGACTACATGATACTTCACAATTTATGGGCCTAGGGGAATGCATTGTGTATTTGGCTACTAATTGTGGGGTTGCCGGAGTGACATAAACCTGAACCCCCGTTAGGACTGCACAAGGGAGTGTAGGACCTCAGAGTTTAAGGTTCTGGTTAGATTTATATCTTAATTACTTTCCTATAGTTACATACGTTTGCAAGGGGTTTAATCACAAGTATGCATTAGTCCTAGGAAGGGCGGTATGTTAGCACAGGTTCACCCACACAACACTTACCACACCAGAGAAGAGTACTCAGCTATTTGAAGCGTAAGCACTTGACAGAATTCCCATGTGTCCTCGAGAACGTTTGGTCCTTATAAGTATTTCCACCGGCTTGTCCTTTGCTAAGAAAGGATTGGGCCACTTGCTCTGTTTGTTCGTTACTTCTGTTACTTGCTCTTTGTTTTGTTGCCTTGTTAGAAAACCACTAAAAATCCGTTTGCTAAGTATTCTAGGGATTTCCTGCTCCATACCACTGTTCAGCACCTTCTGCTCCTTGTTGGGATCGACACACCTATTTATCGAAAGTACTATGATACACCCCCTATACTTGTGGGTCATCAAGACTATTTTCTGGCGCCGTTGCCGGGGAGTGAAGCGCTATTGAAGAGTGGAACTGGTAAGGGAAACTTTCACTGTGAGTATTGCTCTTGTTACTGCTTGTTACTTTGTTTCCAATATGGATAACCCACTTGGTTTTCTGTTTGGGAAAACTACTACCACTTCTAGGGTAGTAGATGAACCACCACATGTTGAGATAGATCCTTTTAAGATACCTAGTATTGTTAATCGTGTTATGGATAATTATTATTTTGGGGATGAAACTGTCCATCCCGGTGATCACTTGCTTTTTATCCATGAATTATGCAGGTTGTTTAAGTATGCAGGTATCACAACTGAACAGGTGAAGAAGAAGTTACTCTCCATATCCTTGAAAGGGAGAGCTGAAGAATGGTATAAGCTGCTGAAGAATGGACAATCCATGGAATGGGAGGAGATGGCATCTCTCTTTTACTCTAAATTTTATCCTCCCAGTGAGATTCATAAGGATAGAAATCTTATATATAACTTTTTGCCTCTTGATGGAGAGAGTACAACTCAAGCTTGGGGGAGATTGAAGTTACTAATGCTTAAATGTCCTATTCATGAACTCCCTAACAATATTATTCTCAATAACTTTTATGCTAGCTTTCTCTTCATGATAAAGATTTACTAGATGCTTCTTGTGCTGGATCCTTCACACGTATGAAGGAAGAAGCTAAATAGGATCTTCTAGACTGTATTCAAGATAACAATGAAGCTTGGGAGAATGACAAAGGAAGAAAGTCAGGTATAAACTATGATTATGAATGCATTAAATCTTTTATGGGAACTGATAGCTTTCGTGATATTAGCAATGAGTTTGGTCTTGATCCTCAGGTTCTTGTAAAATGTTTTAATGCTTTTTCCTCTTATATTGAGATTCCCAAGAAAGAGTGGGACAAGTACCATGCTCCATATAAAGACATTGTTACCCATGTTCCTGCCAGTGTAGAGGTTTGTACTGTTGATCCTATTTTGCCTGAACCTTATGTTGAGAAGATCCCTTTTCCCTCCAAGGTAAGGGAACATTCTATTATGTCTAATGTGGTTAGCAAAAGTGCAAAGAAAACTGTAGGGTCCGATGAGCTTATTGATACTGAGCCTGTGGTAGCTATTGTGAAAGATCTTGTCACTAGAAATATAGAGGATGGGCATATCGTATTCTGTGAAGACGCTACTAATATTGTTTCTCATCCTAAGAAAGTTAGAAAAGCTAGTGTCCCTGTGCTTTCTGTTAAAATTGGTAGTCATAGCTATTATGGTTTATGTGATATTGGTGCTAGTTCCAGTGCTATTCCTTATGAGCTTACAGGGAAACTATGCATGAGATTGGTCCTTGTGAGCTTGAGTACATTGATGTGGTTATTCACCTTGCTAATAGAGATCAAGTTTGCCCCATTGGCATTGTAAGAGATGTGGAGGTCCTTTGTGGTAAGATTAAATATCCTACTGATTTTCTAGTACTTGGTAAAGAAGCTAGTAAAACCTATCCTATTATCTTTGGTAGACCCTTTCTGAATACTTGTGGGGCTATCATACATTGTAGGAAGGAAAAAGTTTTGACTAAGTTTGCTGGAGTGTCTTATGAGTTTAATTTTTCCAAATTTGCCAAAACTCCTTATGAAAATGAACTGCCTGATGAGGATTTCAGGGTTGAACAACTTTCTGCTATTTCTCTTGGTCCTAACAATGCCTTGCAGTAGTTCATGGAATATCATGAAAGTGATGCCTTCATGAAGGAAATAAATGAGATTGACGAGGTTTTCCTTCATCAGCCTGAGTTACTTAAGCATAATCTACCTGTGGAAGATTTGGGCACCACACTACCATCTAAAGGGGACCCTGTTTTCGAATTAAAACCTTTACCTGATGATCTTAAATATGCTTATATTGATGATAAGAAAGTATATCATATTATTATTAGTTCTATACTTTTAGGAAAGGAAGAAGGGAGGTTATTGGAGATATTGAAGAAACACCACAGAGCTATGGGCTATACTCTTGATGATTTAAAGGGAATTTATCCTACTATATGTCAGCATGCTATTAATATAGATCCTGATGCAAAACCAGTTGTTGAGCACCAACGTCATCTAAATCCTATGAAGGATGTGGTAAGAAATGAGGTATTAAAACTCCTTGATGCTGGTATTATTTATCCTATTGCTGATAGTAAATTGGTTAGCCCTGTTCATTGTGTTCCCAAGAAAGGGGGAATAACTATTGTGCCTAATGAGGATAATGAGCTTATACCCCAAAGAGTATTGGTTGGGTATAGAATGTGCATTGATTTTAGAAACATTAATAAAAGAAAGATCATTATCCTTTGCCCTTTATTGATCAAATGATTGAGAGGTTGTCCAAAAAGACTCACTTTTGCTTTCTTGATGGTTATTCTGGGTTTTCTCAAATTGCTGTGAAAGCACATGACCAAGAGAAAACTACTTTCACTTGTCCTTATGGTACTTATGATTATAGGTGTATGCCTTTTGGTTTATGTAATGCTCCTGCTACCTTTCAGAGATGTATGTCTGCTATCTTTCATGGTTTTTGTGAAGAAATTGTGGAGGTTTTCATGGACGATTTTTCCGTCTATGGAACTTCTTTTGATAACTGTTTGCACAACCTTGATAAAGTTTTGCAGACATGTGAAGAAACCAACCTTGTTCTTAACTGGGATAAATGCCATTTCATGGTTAATGAAGAGATTGTTCTTGGACACAAGATCTCTGAAAGAGGCATTGAAGTTGACAGAGCCAAAATTGAAGCAATTGAGAAGATGCCTTGTCCTACAGATATCAAAGGTATTTGTAGTATCCTTGGTCATGCTGGTTTCTATAGGAGGTTTATTAAAGACTTGTCCAAAATTTCAAAGCCCCTTACTAATATTCTTCAAAAATATGTACCTTTTGTTTTTGATGATGATTGTAAGGAAGCTTTTGAAACTTTGAAGAAAGCTTTGACAACTTATCCTATAATACAACCACCAGATTGGAGTTTACCTTTTGAAATTATGTGTGATGCTAGTGATTTTGCCGTGGGTGATGTCCTTGGAAAACATGTTGACAAGAAGTTAAATGTCATTTATTATGCTAGCAAGACTCTGGATGTTTCTCAAAAGAATTATGCTACTATTGAAAAGGAGTTCTTAGCTGTAATCTTTGCTTGTGATAAGTTTAGACCTTATATTGTTGATTCCAAGGTTACTATTCATACTGATCATGCAGCTATTAAATACCTTATGACGAAGGACGCTAAGCTTAGGCTTATAAGGTGGATGTTGCTTTTGCAAGAGTTTGATATGCATATTGCGGATAGGAAAGGTGCTGATAATCCTGTTGCTGATAATTTATCTCGTTTGGAAAACATTTCTTTTGACCCTTTGCCTGTTAATGATAGTTTTCCAAATGAGCAGTTAGCTGCAATAAGGGTAAGTCCACATGGGAGTCCTTGGTATGCTGATTATGCTAACTTTATTGTTTCCAAGTATTTGCCTCCAACCTTTACAACCCAGCAAAGAAGGAAATTCTTTTATGATCTAAGGCATTACTTTTGGGATGACCCACACTTATATAAAGAAGGAGTATATGGCATTATGCGAAGATGTGTTCCAGAATTTGAACAACAAGAGATATTGAGAAAATGTCATGGCAATGCTTATGGAGGACATCATGCTAGGGATAGGACTGCACAAAAGGTTTTACAATCTGGATTTTATTGTCCTACCCTTTTTAAAGATGCAAGGAAGTTTGTCTTATCATGTGATGAATGCCAACGAGTAGGTAACATCTCTAGACGCAATGAAATGCCTATGAATTATTATCTTGTTATTGAACCTTTTGATTGTTGGGGATTTGACTTTATGGGGCCTTTTCCTCCTTTAAAAGGGTATACACATATTCTTGTTGCTGTTGACTATGTTACAAAGTGGGTAGAAGCCATACCTACAAACAGTGCTGATGGTAAGACCTCTTTGAAAATGCTTAAAGATGTCATTTTTCCTAGGTTCGGTGTGCCTAGATATCTCATGACTGATGGAGGCTCTCATTTTATTCATGGGGTTTTTAGAAAAACTCTCGCTAAGTATGATGTAGACCACATAATAGCTTCAACTTATCACCCCCAAAGTAGTGGGCAAGTAGAACTTTCCAATAGGGAAATAAAATCTGTCTTGCAGAAGACTGTCAATAGGTCTAGAAAAAATTGGGCTAAAAAGTTGAATGACGCTTTGTGGGCTTATAGAACTGCTTATAAAAATCCTATGGGGATGCCTCCTTACAAAATGTCTATGGGAAAGCTTGTCACTTGCCTTTAGAATTAGAAAACAAAGCTTATTGGGCAGTGAAAGAGTTGAATAGAGACTTTAGACTTGCTGGTGAGAAAAGACTGCTCGACTTAAGTAATCTAGATGAGTGGAGAGGTGAAGCCTATGAAAATGCTAGGCTCTTTAAGGAAAAAGTGAAAAGATGGCATGATAGGGGAATTCTCAAAAGGGAGTTCCATGTTGGTGAGAAAGTTCTTTTGTATAGGTCTCGTCTCAGATTTTTTGCAGGAAAACTACTCTCCAAATGGGAAGGACCTTTTTTTTATCAAGGAAGTGTACCGTTCAGGTGCCATCAAAATTTCTTCTCTGAAGGATGACACAACACAAGTGGTTAATGGTCAAAGACTAAAACATTATATTTCTAGAGATTCTTATAATGACGATGTGGATGTTATTCAAATGGTGACTCCAAAAGAATTTATCAGAAGCCAAACACCAGAAACTGCAGAGTCCATCCTTGAATAGGTAAAAGTGGCGAAAATAGAAGGTTCGTGAAACTCCAATATTTTTATATTTTTTATGTTTTTAATACATAAGGGAAGTTATGAGACGAAACTGAAGAGGAAATGGAGCCCGGGGTGGACAAACCCACCCTAGGCGCGGGCCCAGCCTGACCGCGCCTGAGGGGGGTGTTCCACCCCCGAGCTTCGACTCCGCCTCGTTTCTATGTCAAAACCTTCCTTATGCATGGAAACTTCGTAATATATAACCCCCTGGGTTACCCGAGATTCTTGCATCATGTTCTCGTCGTGTTTTCGTTTCAATCTGTTTCTGTCAGGAAAATTCTTAGATTTGGCGCCTCAATGTCTTCCTCTAGATCACCCACGGAGGATTCCTCTGCTGACATCCTAAACCCATACATTTATGAGTTGAGGATTCATCCCAAAGAGTTGATACTCAAAGAGTGGAAGGTACATATGAAAGAAGTTCAAGGCCCTAAAGGAGAGGGGAGTCTGGAAGACCGAATGGAAGCATTGGAACAAGAAGTTTTCAGGTACAAGAAGATGGCAGAACGCGAAGTGGATGTTATTCACAAGATAAGTTCAGAACTCATCACCAAGAACGAGGGAGAAGTTGCTGAGCTCCGAGAAGAGATCTTCTCACTCCGTCATACCACCAATCAATTGCAAGCACAACTCTATGACATACAGAATCAAAACTGTGAGTATCAGGCTAGATTTGATCGCATAAGCTCTACTGCTAGTTTCAGGATTGCAGAGACAAGGACATCCTTTTTGTATGGGGAACCATTACCTTGGAATTTTTATGATGACAAGAGAACACCACCACCGAAGGAGTAATTCGTCATCAGGTTTGGCATCCCCTTGGCTTGTTCCAAGCTTGGGGGAGTGTCGCGGTATCACCACCATTATCTTTTATCTTTTACCTTTTTAGTGGATTCATATCTGTGGTAGAGAGGTTATCTTATAGTTTGGTTTGCATGTGGAAGTATCTCTCCTTTATTTGATTATCTATGTATCCCTTGGTGTGAGTGCCTTTATTGAATATTAATGAGAAGTCTCATCTTTTACTTTTTGCACTACTTATTTTAGTTATCTCTATTATATGATGGATATTGTTGATCAGTATTGGCACCACTTTGGGATCATCAAGTGGATCTAAATTGGTTTTGGCAAACCGAGTTCTGGTCAGTGGCATTAGTTTGAAAGAAAAAGAAAGAAAAAGCTTACAGGTATTTAGTATCATTTGTTTTCTTTCTTGTTGGCTCATAAGATTAGTATTCTTTATTTAAGATTCTTTTGTGTCTTCAAGGAAGATTGCATGTTTGGCTTTATTACTTGTATGTTTGCTTGTTTCTTTCAACTCTCTTGCTTGCTACCCAGCCTTGCTAGCCAAAAACCTGTTTTGAGAAGGAATACTTCTCATGTTTCCAAAATCCTTTGAACCCAAAACTTTTGCCACTTGTGTCCACCATATCTACCTAGTAGCTTTTGCTATTTCAAGAAAATCCTCAAGCTTCATCTACCTTTCGAATTAAAAAGTATTTTGTTATGTAAAAACTAGTTAGTAAAGCTCTCACAAACTTGATGGCACACCTTATTTCCTTGCCCCTAATAGACTTGAACCATTGTGAACATCGAAGTTGTATTTGCTTTCATCTATACGTTGGAATTAGCAGAACCGTGCTGTCACGGGGAACGTTTTCAACATTGCACTTGTACTCTGTACACAGTTGATATCGTGCTCTTTTGTCTATGGATGTCAACAGTGTGAAATAAAGAGGGAACTTGTAAGTCCATCGAGTTTGTATCCTATGTTAGAAAAATGCCTGGGCCGCTAGCCTAAGCCATGCTTAATCATGGTGGAAACTTGCAGCATCACCATAGTGAGTCATCTATGAAGCATCCTCAATAAAAGCTATACACATAGTAAATAAAAAGACCGCTAAGATGATCATTGTCTACTTGGCTTGTCATTTTGGTTATGGGAAAGCTCCTGTACCATGTGCAAGGGGTACCCCGTTGGCGGTTCTCAATGATATGCAAATAATTACAATGACAAGAACTTACCTAGGCCCAAAGTTGAGTATGCATGAGGAGTGGCCCTCATATTCAAGGGATATGAGATTTCCAACTTATATTTCGTTAAGCATATACTCCATCTTTGTTCACTTTAACCTTAATCATCTCAAGATGCTTATGATAGGGGCAATGAGGGCTCAAATCTAGTAAGTACCATAATCTTTTGGAAGCTCTTTATGACTTGTAATCCCTGCTATCCTCTAAGAAGGGACCTTTCTCGTAGTTACCAGTTGAGTCAGTAAACCTGCTTCCTCTCTTTCTCCAGCAAGATTTTGAGTTGTTGTGTTTCAAGCATTCATATGGTGATTTATTCAATCAATTTCTTTATCTTCCTTGTTTGCACAAAACTCTTATCTATTGAGTATTACTTTGAAAGCCTTCACTTGTGAAAAACCTTTTTTGAGCAAAGAGTGTTCCTGTTATGAAACTTCTACAAAAAGCTTTTGTGAAACTGTTTACTAGGTGTTCTCTGACCAAGAACAACTTTGCCAATTCCTATTATGATTTATCTTTATGCATCTCTATTGTGACTGATGTACTTGGTTGCAAGCTAAGTTATATAATGGTGAGTTGCTTTGTTCTATGAGTTGTGCAATGGTAAGTGTGGTGCTTCTTGTTCGTATTCTTTTTATCGAGACTTCACTCCATAAACCTGTGGACATGTTTACTGAGCTCAGTATTCGCTTGGGGACAAGCGAAGTCTAAGCTTGGGGGAGTTGATACGCCCAATTTTCATCACCATTCTATATCATAATTTACCTCTATTCATTGATATTTGTCTTATTATGAGGTATTACTTATGGATTTTCATCTGTTTATGCATGTTGGATGATTCCTGGAGGATGGACTGCCGGAGTCTGGATTCTGATGGAAAAGAAGGTGTTTTGGTGCAATTTCACAAAGATCAGAAAAATACCAGAAAAATATGGAAACATATTATTTTACTAGAAGACTAAGGAAGCCAGAAGGAGGGACGAAGAGGGGCCTCAGGGGGCCCACACCCCTCCTAGGCGCGGGCCCACCTGACCCCGCGCCTAGGTCAGGTGTGGCCCACCTGCCTGTCCTCCGACTCCGCCCCTTCGCCTATATCTTCCCTTCAAAACCCTAAGGCTCGGGGAGCGACCACAGATAGATTTCCGCCGCCTCCAGGGGCGGAAAACACTGAGAGAGAAAGATCTCTCCGGCAGATAGATATCTGCCGGGGGAATTCCTTCCCGGAGAGGGGAGACCGTCGCCATCAACACCATCAACACCATCATCAAGCTAGGCTTCATCAGGATCATCATCATCATCCACACCATCATCTCCACCAGCACCATCACCACCACTCCGTCCCGCTGTAACAATTGTGTCGGATATTGCTTTAGTTCTGAGGGGAAACTTTCCCAGTGTTGATTACTATTGTAGTTGATGCTTATGAGTGGAACCATTGGATTATTGTTTATGTTCAGATTGTTATCCATTATCATATCATCTTTGATCTTGATCCATATGATGTCTTGTGAGTAGTTCGTTTAGTTCTTGAGGACATGGGAGAAGTCATGTTGTTAGTAGTGAATCTATGATGAGTTATTGTTCAATGGTTTAGTATTTAAGTTTTGGTGCTATTCTTCTAGTGTCATGTGAACGTCGACTACATGATACTTAAACATTTATGGGCCTATGGGAATGCATTGTGTATTTGGCTACTAATTTTGGGGTTGCCGGAGTGACACAAACCTGAACCCCCGTTAGGACACCTTTGCACAAGGGAGTGTAGGACCTCAGAGTTTAAGGCTGTGGTTATATTTATATCTTAATTACTTTCGTTTAGTTATGGATGTTTGCAAAGGGTTTAATCACAAGTATGTATTAGTCCTAGGAAGGGCGGTATGTTAGCACAGGTTCACCTACACAACCCTTACCACACCAGAGAAGAGTACTCAGCTATTTGAAGCGAAAGCACTTGATAGAATTCCCATGTGTCCTTGAGAACGTTTGGTCCTTATAAGTATTTCCACCGGCTTGTCCTTTGCTAAGAAAGGATTGGGCCACTTGCTCCGTTTGTTCGTTACTTCTGTTACTTGCTCTTTGTTTTGTTGCCTTGTCAGAAAACCACTAAAAATCCGTTTGCTAAGTATTCACAAGGATTTCCTACTGCAGACCAGTGTTCAGTACCTTCTGCTCCTCGTTGGGATCGACACTCCTATTTATCAAAAGTACTACGATACACCCCCTATACTTGTGGGTCATCAGCCATTGTCCAGCGGATTTTCCAGGATCATCCTGGTATCTGCTCACAACACTTAGAGAATAGTAAACATACAACCTATTACAAATCATGGCATACATGATGGATCTGACTGCAAAAGCATACATAATCGCACTTATCCGACTTTGCTCATCAGTTGTCGAAGGACATTGAGTCTTGATAAGTTTTACACCATGGGACATTGGTAAGAACCCCTTCTTAGACAATTCCATGTTGAACCTTTTCAACACTTTGTCCAAATAAGTACTCTGACTCAATCCAATGAGCCGTCTTGATCTACCTCTATAGATCTAGTTTTCGAGAATATATGTTGCCTCACCCAAGTCTTTCATTGAGAAACTCATTTCCAATGATTCCTTGGTTTCTTGCAACATCTGGACATCATTTCAATCAATAATATGTCATCCACATATAATATTAGAAAGTTTACTTTGATCCCACTAAACTTCTTGTATAAACAAGAACCATGATCACTCTTGATGAAGCCAAACGATTTGACTACCTCATCAAAGCGAATATTCCAACTCTAAGATGCTTGCTTCAACCCATAAATGGATTTCTGAAGTTTTCACACCTTGTCAGCATTAGCTGGGCGACAAAACCCTCGGGCTGTATCATATACACGTACTCGGTTAAAATTTCCATTAAGGAAAGCCATTTTGACATCCATCTGCCATATCTCATAGTCGAAATAGGCAGTTATAGCTAACATGATCTGAACTGATTTAAGCATTGCTATGGGATAGAAAGTCTCGTCATAATCAACTCCTTGAACTTGTCGGAACCCCTTCGCGACAAGACGTGTTTTATATATGGAAACATTTCCATCCATATAAGTTTTCTTCTTAAAGACCCATTTGCACTCGACGGATCTTGCACCGTATGGCAGATCAACCAAGTCCCAAACTTTATTTTCATCCATGGATGTTAACTCGGATCTCATGGCTCCAAGCCATGACTCGGAATCAGATCCCACCATCACTTTCGAATAATTTTCCGGCTCATCACTGTCTAACAATAATACATCATGAACACTTTGTAATCTTGCCGATCTTCGTAGTACAGGTGCTGCTGCCAGCTCAGCTACCACGACCATCTGAACCTCCAAGGTTTTTGCCGACTCATTACTAGCCGGTTCCTCTCGAGTATCTTCGAGCTCCACTGTGCTCCCACTGACTCCCCGACTGAGAAACTCTTTCTCAAGGAAGATACCGTCCCGAGCAACAAACACTTTGCCCTCTTCTCGGTTGTAGAAGTAGTAACCCAAGGTTTCCCTTGGATATCCCATGAAAATACACTTATCCAACTTGGCCGTAAGCTTGTCTGACTGAAGTCGCTTGACAAATGCTTCATAACCCCAAATCTTAAGAAAAGACAAACTAGGCCTTTTGCCTGTCCACATCTCATGCGGTGTCTTCTCTACCGACTTTAATGGTACTCTGTTTAGTGTGAACGCTGCATTTTCTAGACAATAACCCCAAAATTATAAAGGCAGATCTATCCAACTCATCATTGATCGTACCATGTCCAACAAGGTCCGATTCCGCCTTTCCGACACACCGTTCCTCTGTGGTGTTCCCGACGGAGTAAGTTGTGGAACTATTCCGCAACCTTTCAGATGGTCATCAAACTCATGGCTCATGTACTCGTCTCCTCGGTCCGATATAAGAAACATTATTTTCTTGACGAGTTGATTCTATACTTCATTCTGGAATTCTTTGAACTTTTCAAAGGCTTCCGACTTATGTTTCATCAAGTAGATATATCCATACCTACTCAAATGATCAGTGAAGTTAATGAAGTACTCATAACCACCCTTGGTTGTCGTGCTCATTGGTCCACATACATCACTATGTACTAGTCCGAACAAGTCAGACACCCTTTCACAACTCTTTGTAAAAGGTGTCTTGGTCATTTTGCCGAGTAGGCAAGATTCACATGTCTCGAACGAATCCAGGTCGAACGAAGTTAGGAGTCCATCATCATGGAGCTTCTTTATGCGTTTCCAACTTATACGACCAAGCCGACAGTGCCAAAAGTAAGTCATATTCAAATCATTTGGTTTCAACCTTTTAACATTTATGTTATAAACCGACTCACCATCAAGATTCAAAATAAATAACCCATACTGGACGGGTGAAAAGCCATGAAACATATCATTCAAATATAAAGAACAACCATTATTCTTAATATTCGACTCATAGCCTTGCCTCATCAAACATGAAGCAGAAATAATGTTTCAACCGAGCACTGGAACATAATAACAATTATTCAGTTCCATAATGAATCCGGAAGGTAAATGAAGTTGCATCATGCCGACTTCCAACACAGCGACTCTCGCTTTGTTGACGACTCTGATATCAACCTCGCCTCTTGCTACGCTCCTAGTTCTTACCAGTCCCTGAAACAAGTTGCAGATGTGAATAACTGATCCGGTATCATATACCCAAGAACTATAAGGTGCATCAGCAAGATAGATGTCTATAACATTACAAACAAGTGTACCTGAGTCGGAAGTCATACCTCCACTCTTGGCTTTGTCGGCCAAATACTTGCTGCAGTTCCTCTTCCAGTGGCCATCTACCTTGCAGTAGAAGCAAGTGGATACGGCTGAAGGATATGGCTTAGTCCCTGAGGAAGCACTTGGGACCGGGTCCTGAGCCTGCTTTCCTCCCGACTTAGACTTCTTCTTAGTCCAAGAACTCTTCTTGAACTTAGCCTTATTCTACACCATCAACACTTGACCGGTGCCCTTCTTGAGATCTGCCTCTGCCTGCTTGAGCATCCCATGCAATTCAGCGAGCTTCTTATCCATACTATGCATGTGGTAGTTCGATATGAACTGACCATACACAATAGGAAGAGAGTTCAGAATTATGTCTGTAGCAAACTCTTCGCTAATGGGGTAACCAAGCCTCTCCAGAGACTGCACGTAACAAAACCATTTTGATCACATGCGAACTCAGTGTATCACCATCCTTAAGCTTGCAACTCAGCAAATCCTGAGAGACTTGATACCTCTTAGTCTTAGCCTTAGCCTTAGCCTTAGCATTAAACATACTTTTGAGTCTTTCGATCATATCGTAGGCCTCACCATTCTTAAACTATTTCTGCAAGTCCGGTTCCATGTGAGAAAGCATAAGACAGCTAATATCCGTGGACTCATCCTTAGTCCTATGGTAGGCATTGGTAGCAGCGACACTCGCATTCTCATCCGGATCATCTGGGAGTGGGTTGTCTAGGACATGGTCCTTCTTTTCTTGTTTGAGAACAATTCTCAGATTTCGATACCAGTTGGTAAATTAGTGTCGTTTAGTTTATCTTTCTCAAAAATGGTTCTTAAAGCAAAACCGGATATATGAGGGTGACTGTTACTTGGTGCCATGATCTACAACAGAAAATATGCAAACCACTTAAGACATGTATTCATAAAGAGCAAGCATATTAAACATTTTAATTTTTATGCTCCCACTAGAACCAACACCCCTCCGATGGTTTCTTAGTGATTCAGGATCCTAAATAAGCAAGTAGCATAGTGAGATTTAGCATCACCGCTAGCCGCCAAGTGAGTTAGGTAGACAACTCCTTGTCAATCACTCCTCATACAACTCCTGTTGGTCGGGTGGCATCACATGCCCCGACTCCCGTCCGACTTTTCCCCGAGTCCCACAACTGTTGTGATAGACCTATTTAGCTTACCGAGTGTTTCTACTGTAAGAGTCTGACTCAAACCCACCTAGTTGGAAATAATTGGTAGTACCTCAATTTTATGAGCCCGCTACCAAAAATGTCCGACTTGTGATGGTGCAAACACTGGCAAAAAAACCTACTAGACCTTCTTTGAGGGATTAGATTTTACTGACTATCTAATAGAGGTAAAACAGAGACATATCAATAACACAAAATAAAGCAATTATAATGTGAAATGGTATGGCTGTCTTCATGGCGATCTCCATCTCCACCAAGCCTGTAATCTGACTCGTGGCAACTCTTGTCACTTGCCATCTTACTCCATGTCGCCGACATGTACATCGACTTGCATGCCATCCGGGTTCTCCAAACAACTACACTAGCTTATTAAAGTAAATTACATAGAGGATCCGACACGCAGGTCGTTGTACAATAAAATGACAGCTCCTAGGCTCCAGCCGGCTGAAAAAACTGTGATTCGCAGATCACGTATGGGTTACACACATACATCACATGCACATGAACCATACCATTCACAACTTTCTGCAAAAACAAGTTATGCAAAGATACGATATCTACCGGTGTTGTGAATCTCGCAACGACATCTAAGGCGCTACGACAAGGCAAAGTCGGCGGTTCGCTTCTGGATTTTTCTGAAAATGTAGATCTCATCTACATTCCGAACATGGATTCCGACCATTGTTCCGACTCGATCAAAATGTTTTGATCTTTGATCACTGCTTCTGGATTTACGTGTCACAGTCTACCCTGATGGAGGAAACCGACCGGTAGGGGTGTGTTGTTCCACGACCTCAGCAGTATGATCACGGAAATCAGATCTACCATTCCCCGAGTACAGTTGATCAAATCAACCTTGTACAAAACTGATCTATCTCATAGATCAACCATCAAAACAACACATAGATCCAATCTACAGCCAACCGCATATCACATATGCGAGATCTCGAGCCTAAAACTAGGAGCTATTGCTCTGATACCACTGTTGGGCCACGCAGAGATAAAACAAAAAATTTTCCTCTAACATGGTGATCCCAAGATCTAGCTGAGGTAGAAGGCCACGAGGATTACCACTAGACGCGCAGTTATGGATTACTGATGAAGCACGTCAGTTGATGCAGTGTAGTCCTCGTGATCTCGATCCAATCAACGATCGTCGTGGTGCTGATCGTACATCACCTCTGCTGGTATCCACACGTACAAGGAGGAGCGCCGGCGGTGAACTGCTAGGTTCGCTACGTCATCTGGACTGATGTGGAGATAGGGTTTCCAACACATGGAATGACCTAACTGTTAACCCTTCTGGGTTTCCGCGCCCCACTATATATAGGGAGTGAAAGTGGACTCCACTCACTTGTGGCCCATTCACTAAATCCCATATTAGTCACCGTGAGTCCGACTCACTGACTCAGTCCAAAATCTGTCTTGGGTCCAACCCAACCAGATTTCCGGTTCAGATCCAATCCAAACTTGCTCCTGCTCTAAAGTGTGTGACCCCGCAGGCTCATGGTAACTTGGACGCGATTGGAGTCCGAATCTCAATCGATCAGTCGGTAGCGGCTCCTAGCAGAACGTGTCGACTCCCAAGTACCAAAAAGTCATGACGACTTTCCTTTCCAATGCGACTTACGTCTGAGTCCCTTTTGCCTCACGATATACCTTGTCAGACTATAGGCGAATATTTGTCATCCCTTAAATAGTCCGATTCTCTTCTCGATCCGAGATAAGTGATTCATCCGACTAACTCTTAGTCGATCGCCTCGGTTAGCACTTAACCGAGTCGTGCATGTCCATGCTTTCTAAATCATATCATCCGAGAGGGCCCAGAGAATATCTCTCCAAGTGGAGGAGCACAATCCCATCTTGGTTGTTCACATCACGCAGCTTGATTCTTAGTCGACCCAAACTCTGCCTTTATAATTGCCCAGTTGCGGATCAGCGTTTGATAGAACCTAAATCGGTGATCCCCAACTCGGCTTGTGCAACAACCTCAGGTCTAAGGATTACATTGATTGAGATATACAAATGACAACTTGTTTATTGTACCTCAATGTGGGTCAATCCGACTCGCTAAACTCTTTAGCCGAATCTGTGTAAGTCGGAATAGCATCACCATGCGCATGACAAGTGGAACCGAGTCATCAGCTGACTTTCACATTGGTCTAGTTGTGTGTCCAGCACAACCTCAATGACCAAGGATATTTAGTACAAACAACATGAATGTGTAGTTCCACAACTGAATCACATATTCAATGATACACATCAGATGTTTATACAAGGACAACTTAATATCTTTGTGAATACAATGGGAAATATCATCATACATGATTACCTCTAGGGCATATTCCCAATAGTATGGGTATTACTCATGGGTATACAAGTATGCCCATACCCTACCCATGTGGGTACGGTACCCGCGGGTAACCGTACTCGTGGGTAAAATTGCCATCCTTATTCCCACCCTTGCACGTGCCTAAATGTAGGATCATGGATCCGATAAAGTTGTCCATCAGCATACGAAAGGGAGAAGATCCAGCTAACTTCCCTAGAGCCCATATAGATCTCATGGTTAACGTGTATTATACGGCGCAAGAATCACTGATGACATTTGTTATTAATTCCTAGGTGATACTTTCCCATGCAAATGGAACCTCCACCAATCCATAAACCATACCATGGTTCCATTTGCCCGCCAAATTAGGTTAACACCACTCGCATCGATAACCATTAAGTCATATTATAAGAAAATAGTATTTTCTTACATCCTTTTTGAAATTTTCAAATACTTTATAGAAAATAACCAAAGTACATGAGCAAGTGTGAACTTGCCTTGGTATAGCGATGTATTGTAGTCGAATGTCTCGACTTGACCCTGGACTTTGGGTCCTACATAATACCATCATTGCCCGGTAAGGACAATGTTTAAAGAAGTAATATGTTGTCATGCATAATTAATGAGATGCATGTTTTGAAACCCCAAAGTAACCCCTAACATTACAAGTGAGTTGGATTTAAGTGATTTGTTTAAGATTTGGTTTATCTTCAAGTTTACTTCATAAAAGAGTATAGTTACAAAGTCTTTAAGTTTAACATTCAAGACATAAATGGTGAAGTACAATCATAATACAAGATTAAGGTTGAGTGGTATCTTGTAATTATTACAAGGCTTATGTTTAGGGTTGTTATGACTTAAAATAAATAGCATAGTGTTTCTTTTGAAGTGAATAATATTTGAAGAAAATATTATTTACATTAATTTAATCAACTTTGAAGATTAATAGGACTAAAGCTATGGTTTCTAATAAGGTTTAAATGATTTTGAGTCACTATATTCCTAGCTTATGGTATATCATGCCAAAGTTAATTATAAAAATATAATTGGACTAAAGACATAATATTTATGACATTACCAACTATTAGGGTTTTTTCCTAAGCATAACTAAAGATGAAAGCTTATAAATATGAAGCTTAACCTTAAGGTCTTAGATTTCGCATGTTAAATATTCATAGATTATATTATAAGGTTTGTCTATGTGAAATAGATGAATTTATTATATAGTTTATTTAGTTAATACCAAGTTTAAGAGTTATACAAAATATGGTTATATATATAAATTGAGATCACTCACTTATAATATAACTTAAGGATTTCCAAAATGGATTTGTAAATCTTTAACTTATAGTTAGTTAAAGATTATAAAAGAATACTATATAGTTAACAACTGACTTTTAAATTTTATTAGAAGATATATTTATGGTTTTAAGTGTGATATTTAAATTTAGTATTTATTTGGTATTCTACCTAATTTATTAAGTAATAAACCATTTTGAGAAAAGAATAATCTTTTTCCAAAGTAATAAATTCTAAATGACTTAAGGGATTTATGTTTGTTTTATAGAAATAATTTTTTTTTATAAAGTTGAACACACATTTATTTCCTACAAATCCTAAGATAACTTGCAAATCCATAATTAGAATTTTTATAAGATATTACATTTCTCTCAAGTACTTTATATGAAGCATGATTTGTTTTGTGCCTATTAATTTGTATCATTTGCTTGTGTATATTTATGTTCAATATTAAGGAGCAAGGTGATAAAATAAATGTTGGCATTATGAACTAGATGGCACACTCTTTAGATCTCTTTTTCTAAGCCTTCTCTACACAAGCTAAGACTTGTTACAAGCCCCATGAACTAGACTAGGCATATCCACCTATTTGTAGCAAAAGCTACTTTCAAGTATAGTATGTATGTTAATCCTCCAAACATTCTTAAAAACACATTTTCATGTATTTTAAATCTCATAATAAAGTAAGATTTGGGGTGATACCACTATCAAAAAAATTGTGCTTTAGATCTTATTAGTTGTTGGCTAAACCATGCTGGCATGGCATAAGCTTTCAAAGTTGAATGTTGATAATTAATCATCTTTAAGTTCTGCCTATGGATTGCATCAATGTGAAATAAAGTGTGCACACTGAAGTAGGCATGTTGAGAGAAAACACTCTTGAACCGCTAGTCAAACCCATGCAACTCATGGCGGAAACTTACAACATGATGATCCTTGTTGATATCATTCATATGTCTGTTTTTATTGTTCTTCTGGAGTAGAGATACTGCCCCTCCCACCTTGAACATAACCAAGGAATTATATTAACTCTTATGCTAAATGAATAAATAAATACAAAAAGGGGGGCATATATCTACACAGATAGCAAGAGGTACTTCAGTGATGCGGTTTCTAATACCAACATGAGCATACAATGACATGCCTAAGTTAAGTAGCATGGGGAGTGCAAGGTATGTGATACGTCGTAAACGTATCTATAATTTTTGATGTTCCATGCTTGTTTAGTATCCACTTTGCTTTGTTTTGTCTAAACTTTGAGGTATTTTTATACGTTTTCTGGGACTAACCTATTAACAAGATGCCACAGTGCCAGTTGCCTGTTTTCTGTTGTTTTTGGTCCCAGAAAAGCCAGAAAATGAATATTCTCGAAATTGGACGGGACAAAAGCCAAAGTCAATATTTCACCGAGGAGAACACAAAGCCAGAAGACGAGACGGAGGAGGGACACGAGGGCCCCACATTCCCTAGCCACGCGGCCAGGCCTGGCCCGCGCCTAGGGGGGTGCGGCCGCCTCGGGCACCCCTCGGTCTCCCCCTTCGCCTATATGAAGCCCCCGATGCCTAAACCCTAAGTACCTGATCAGATCTCCACGAAACAGTCCGTAGACGCCGCCACCATCGTCCCTAGAATGGGGGGGGGGTCTAAAGCTCTTCCTAGCACCCTGCCGGAGGGGAGAGATCATCCCGGAGGCCTGCTTCATTACCATTCCAGCCTCCGATATGATGCGTGAGTAGTTCCACCTTGGACTATGGGTCCATACAGTAGCTAGATGGTTGTTTCTCCTCCTTTGTGCTACCATGTTTAGATCTTGTGAGCTCCTTTCATGATCAAGATCCTCTATTTGTAATCATGCATGTTGTGTTTGCGGGGATCCGATGGATATTGAGATTACTATGTCAGATTTATTAATGATTATATCTTATTGATTCTATCATGCCTGTGTTGTTTGAGATCTTGCATGCTCTCCATTTCTAGTAGCTATCTTGGCCAAGTATATGCCAGTGACCCCAAGAGGGAGTATTTATGCTCGATAGTGGGTTCATGCCTCTATTGAATCTGGGGAAGTGACAAAAATCTCTAAGGTTGTAGATGTGCTATTGCTACTAGGGAGAAAACAACGATCTTTTGTTCGTGGAACAATTGTATTGTTTACTTTACACACTTTGCTTAAATCAGTTATTCGTTGCTTGCAACTTAATACTGGAGGGGGTTCGGATGATAACCTGAAGGTGGATTACTAGTCATAGATGCAGTTGGATGGCGTTCTATGTATATTGTTGTAATGCCCAATTGAATCTCATAGGATCATGAATGTCTAGTATTGCATTGTTATGCCTTGCTCTGTCCTGTCAATTGCCCTGCTGTAATTTGTTTACCCAGCATGCCATGCTTGTTTATCTTAAAGAGAATACCTCTAGTGAACTATGGACCCCGGTCCAATCTTTACCATTGATACACCTTTCACTGTTACCTGTTTAGTTTATGGGAGCCACCATTACCTTTCACACCATATGTTTAATCCTTTGTTTTCAGCAAACCAGTGAGATTGACAACCTCACTGTTTGTTGGGGCAAAGTCCTGAGTTTGTGTGGTGCAGGTTTCCAAGTTTCCAGCAACACCTTTGAGTCGTTTCCTTCCTCCTACTGGTTCAATAACCTTGGTTTCTTACTGAGGGAAGAACTTATTGCTGTATTCATCATACCTTGCTCTTGGGGTTTCCCAACGAAGCTCTACAGTGATCTGAGCACCACCAACAGTGTGATGCATGAAACAATCAACTTATAAGATGTTCTGCACATAAACCATATGAAGCTTAGAAATAAAAGATACTTGAAACCCCATCCTTATTAGTATTCTTGACATGAACTACATAGCTTAAAACTTTATTTTACATTCTTTATGGAGGATTAACATATGTATTCAATGCTTACTTTCAGTACGAGATGCAAAACATCTCAAGGGAAGACATAAAACTAAGAAGTGAGTCTTCTAGTCGGGCATGATCTAAGTAGCCCAAAAATAAAGGCATAAAACACCAATGCCAATCATGAAAAGAGTCTCTAATTCTATAGGTTAATCAAAGTGTACTTGAAGGTTTGTTTTGTTCATCATTTGTTTTATCACACCAGTACTTATTGTTTAACATGTTTATAGATGTGTAAAAGATACAATTTGATCGTACACTTGCATATTATGTTTTATTGAAAGGAATTGAGCCTATGCACATTAAATGATAATGAAGGAATCAAAAGCAAAAAAATCCAAAGTACATGTTATTTTTATCACCTTTATGCTCGAGGACGAGCATAGGTTAAGCTTGGGGGTGCTTGATGCATGTAAAATGCATCCATGAACTTTGTCGTTTATTTCTTTAAAATGTTTATTATTTTGCAACTTTATTATATTTATTGATACTAACCTATTAATAGTTTCAAAAGTGCACAAGTTCTTGTTTTATACTTTGTTGTGTAGGAAAAAGATGAATACGGAAAAAAATTGCTCAGTATGGCAATATTTGGAGTTTCCTGAAATCTGTCCTGCTGAACA
The DNA here is from genome assembly GCA_916181665.1 of Avena sativa. Taxonomy (NCBI): domain Eukaryota; kingdom Viridiplantae; phylum Streptophyta; class Magnoliopsida; order Poales; family Poaceae; genus Avena; species Avena sativa. The sequence continues at coordinate 129,216,745 of OV702283.1, read as the reverse complement.
CTTTTCAAAGATTGACTCGAATAGCTTGAAGATGACGTCAATGAAAAAGTGATAAACATGAAAATTGTGGGGGAATTTCAAACCATACGATTTAGACATAAATTTTTTGCCCCAATCGGAGTCCGGATGCATTTTATATGGCCCGATTACTGAAGGATACAGAAGTAGTTTCAGTATTCTGAAATTTGGTGCCGTGGTTAACTCAAACTCTTGCCATATGAGATCAATTTGGTCAAGACACGAATTTGGAGACTTGTGGGCCTTTCTAGGAGTCACCATGAAGGTTCTAGAGGTTTCCAAGAGCCCTAGAATCCAAGGGTTTTGATTTGATGGCTCCGGTGAAGCCTCCACCACTATATATTGAGGGAAAATCCTATTTTTGAAGGCATCCACACATAGCCACGAAATTCTCCCTCCTTGGAAGCCCCCAAGGAGGGAGAGAATCCCATCCATTTCTTCACCATTTCCAAGGAAGAAGAAGGGCCAAGGGGCCTCCACCCTCTAGGGCAACCGTCGGCTGCCGCCTCCTTGGCCGCGGACGTCTGCGCCACCTCTCCCCCTTGGGGAGGCACATCTTCATCACCATCTACAGTGATATCCCCTCCACATATCTACTGAATCTCTTGGAAAACATGATTTATGAGGCAATATTTTACTTCCCCATGATCTATTGTATCTCTATGTTGATGTTTGAGTAGTGATTGTCCATGGCAATTGTGATCTAGTTTGTTTTGGTTACATACAAGTTTATGTTATCTTCTATGATGATCTTGATGTACTAGCATATGAGTCCACACATATGTTGGGTGATACATAAGGTTGTCACCATTGTATGATGGCAGGAGGAGGGATAGCCGGAATTTGACAGAAACTGAATCCCAATTCTTATATATGCATGTTATATTAATTCATGGTTAATCAACGAGGGTATTATCAGGGGTACCTTAGATCTAAATGCGGTGGTTGGACTTTATGTCTTAATAATTCCCTTGTTTGTACTTAATTGGCCTTGGGATCAATCACTAGTAGTGTGTTTGCTTAAATCTATGGCTACACCTAGTTATGGCTCCTCCTATAAGAAACTATAAAAAGACTATCTATGTGCTTTCACTAATTGTCACAACCAAATGAATGAAAAAACAATTTTCCTAAACATTTACTCCTTTGAGAAAAGTTGCCATCACTCCACTTCACTAGATCTATTTTACTTGCACTAGTTTATTTATAGTAATTACTTCCAACAATTTATTGTTTTCTAGTTAATAGTAAAAAAGCCACACACACAAACTCTCTAGATCCTAGCTTTGTATAGAAAGCCATATAAGTGGGTTACATGGATTTATAGAATAGATAGTTTACCTTCAGCTCATCGTGGGTTCGACACTCAAATACTTATCGAATTGTACTATGCCGATCCCCTGCACTTGGGGGTTATCACATGCTAGCATGGCACAAGATTTTAATGTTGAATGTTGATAATTAATCATGTTTAAGTTCTGCATATGGATTGCATCTGTAAGATCCCTCCCTTTATAAAGGTAAGGATCCCTGTGATTGCAATGCTAGTCCCTAGATCAATGCTAGCATCCACAATTTAAGATGAAGTACACAGAAACAAAGGTCATTATTACATATCATTCCAGAGACAAACATAGTCCTTTACAAACTCCATGGCCACAGGCCTAATACAAGGGTTCAAATATATAATAAGATAAATAAGTCTTCATCTTCATGTGCCACAGGAAAGCATGTTGAGTGTAGACTCATAACCCCTAATCATCATCAGAATAACCTGCAACATCACAAGTTACAACCACAGTGGGTCAATACATTGGAATAGTATTGGCAAGTGATACCTTAGTAGAATATTAGCATCTAGATACTACATGAATTTGGATAAGTGTAGCTTAGGTTTGCTTTGCTCAAAATAGGTTTTACCTATTAGTTGAAAACACTAAGTTTTTCTTTGACAAAAACTTTCCCAAGGAATCACCAATAGAAATTGGTGAACCTTCACCCTTGTTCAACCACAAGTTTTAACTTAGAAATTGGGATGAGGAGATTCTTGATAGCTTCTATGTCTTGATTCTCAAGTTGTCCAATACCAGGGACATGGCTAAGTACTTAGATTCTTCCATCTGCAGAGGTTGTGCACTTTCCCCACAAGACTTGATTTTCACCAAGACAGGACCTTTCAGAAGCCTTCCCTCAGACCAAATGGACGCGCTCTAAACCTATCATCCCACTACCACCAACTGCCCAAATGGCTAAGTTATTGCAACCTATATGATCCAGGCAGAGCCCATAATGCCATGTGGCTGCACTAGAAGCTTCTTAACATATGGCATCTCAAATCCCTTTGTTCCTGGGTGGCTTTCCACAAGTGAGATACACAAGGTAAACCATAGAAATGGGCCTTGTGTAATCTCAACACAAACCATTCCTTCCATTCCACCCAGGTGTTTCATTCACTTAGTTGTTTTATTAAGCAAAAACATAAGTCCAAAGACTTAGAAATATTTCTCATAGCATGATTATATAAACCACCCTTGGTTGCTACTAGCTAGGCTAAGCATGGCAAAGGAAAGTATCATAACTTAGAGGAAATTCTAATATTGCTACAACTACTAGGATTTCCCAACATAACATATAGATACTTGGCAAAATAATCATGCAAGTCTTATACAAAATATTTCAAATGCATAGGTATAAAATATTGGGACAAAAATATGTAGCACCACTTGTCTTCGTAGTTTGGGGAGTTGCAACAATCTTCACAACCACAATCACTATTAGCACCAAAATCTACACATAAAATAAGGGCACCAAAATCACATAACAAAATATATACAAACAAAAATATATGAATGCATGCAAAATTCCATGTGATGATTTCCTACACCAAACAAGACAAGTATACAGTACTGAATCATAAACAAGTCCAAAACACACCAAATAAACTTTATTTGATCAACAAATCATTTTTCAAATAATTACTATACACAAATTAAGCCTACAAATGTTTCTGTAAAAACAACCATTTTTATAGAGGCAAAACATTAAACACATTGCATAAACAGAAAGGATTTTCTCTCCTGATTCCAATGATATAAAATTTGTAAAATTTGGATGTGTGGATCAAAAGTTATGAATTTTACAAGTTTGATTAACTAATAGATCAAATTTCTGTATTAAATTTAAACTCAGGCCACGCGGCGCTCTCTGATTCGTCGGTACCGCTTCGCACGGATTGACCAGTGTGGACCGCACGATCTAAATGAAATCGCACGGCCAGATCTGACTCGTACCCCTTCGTTAAGTGATTCTATCTCACGCGTTAGATCTAGATCTAACGGCTCGCGATCAAACGACCAAGGATCAGCGGCGCTGGCGATGGTGGCGCGGCGGCGACACTCTGTCAGCGACGCTCCGGCGAATACAGGAGGGGCTGGGGTGTGTGGCGTGGCTTACCAGACTCGCAAGGTCACGAGGAAGCTCAACGTGGCAGTAGTTTGTCGAGGGGCGCACGGACGCAGCGGCAGGACCTCGTCGGAGTTTGCTTTCACATCGGGTGTTCACTGCCGGAGACGGAGGCGATGTTCTACGGCACAATAAGATGAAGGAAAGGCATTAGGAGATGCACAGAGGCAAGGCGAACACAGTCGTATGAACTAGGTGTCAAGGGGCGGTCTGGTTTTACCGTGATTGTTCGTCGGAGTCGGGCGGCGCTTCGGTCGTTCGCGGGGCTCGACGGAGACGATGACCTGGGGCGTTATAGAGCAAACCAAAGGTGTGAGAAGATGCGCACAGGCATGACAAGCAAGCTCGCAATAACGAGAGGTGAAGGGGAGCACAGGGTTCACCGGAATAGGTCGCCGAAGTGCGTCGGGCAGTGGCGTTGCAGCTCGAATTGCTGGCAGCCTGGTGGCGGAGTGGGGGTGCTGAGTGATAGGGAAGACTCGCGGTGCGGAGGGGTTTAAGTAGGCAGAGGCTCGGCATGAAACGCCTGCTGAATCAATGGCAATTACGCCGCGCTATCAACGGCAGCAACGACATCGGCGACGTGTTCTTGCGCGAGATTTGGGGAAGACGACGGTGACATGGACGGGGCCCATCGGTCAGTGGCTAGGGGGTAGGTTCTCCGCGGGTGGAGAAAGGCAGAGAGAGGAGTGGCCCGGGTGGGCTGCTTTGTCTGTTGGGCCGAAAACGTGGTGCCAGGCCCAGTTCTATTTTCTTTTCTCTTTTCTTTTTCTAAATCGATTTTCAGGAAACTATTTCAAATGAATTTAAAAGCATTTGAATTCCAAACTTTTCTGGACTTTTGTAAAATGCAACCTTCACATTTTGGGCATAAAACCATGCTGCCTTGCTGGACTAGTTTGGTTCCTTTTGAAAATTCAAAATAAACAGTGCCTTAGTACAAGATTTAATGAAGATATATAAATGGTTTAAAACCATATTTTTGTTTTTGGAAATTTTGTTCAAGCTTTGAAACTCATCACACAATCCTATGATCACACAACAATGGTTTTAAAACAATTATTCTCTCACTAGAGAGTAACATTGGATCAAAGCTTGTTCACATGAAATAATAGCACCCAAAGTTTTTGTTTCTTTCAAAAGAGTTTGAAATTGAACCCTAAATGATATGCATGCATGAATGATATGCAAAGCTTTGAAAACATGATTTTAGGGATGTTACAAATCTAACCCCGTTAAGGTGAATCTCGCCCTCGAGATTCGGATTGGCTAGCAAATAGGTGAGGGTGGTCTTTCCGAAGATCATCTTCTCTTTCCCATGTTGCTTCTTCTTCGGAATGATGGTTCCATTGAACTTTGCAGAATTTGATAGTCTTAGTCCGAGTAACTCTTTCTGCAGTCTCAAGAATCTTGATAGGTTTTTCCTCATAAGTGAGGTCACTCTCCAATTGAACCTCCTCCAAAGGTATGGTATCCTTCAAAGAAGTCTCTTCCATCTTTGGATGGCATTTCTTAAGCTGACTTACATGAAACACATTGTGAACGGTAGACAATGATTCTGGCAATTCAATCTCATAAGACACTTCTCCTTTACGACTCAAAATCTTGAATGGTCCAACATATCTTGGGGCCAATTTACCTTTGACACCAAATCTCTTCACTCCACGAAGTGGTGACACTCTAAGATAAGCTCTATCACCCACTTCATAGGTGACTTCTCTACGCTTAGGATCTGCGTAGCTCTTCTGTCGAGACTATGCTATCTTCAATCTGTCCTTAACTAGCTTGACCTTCTCTTCAGCCTCTTTGATTAGTTCTGGTTCGAACAGATTTCTTTCTCCCACACCATTCCATAACAATGGGGTGGTACACTTTCTCCCATGGAGAAATTCAAATGGTGCCATCTCAATACTGGCTTGATAGCTGTTATTGTAAGAGAATTCTGTGTAAGGCAGACTTTCATCCCAACTGGCTCCATATTCTAGGGCACATGCCCTCAACATATCATCAAGAATCTGGTTGGTCATTTCTGTTTGTCCATCAGTCTAAGGATGAAAAGTAGTGCTGAATTCCAACCTTGTTCCCAATGACTCATGTAGTTGCCTCCAAAAATGAGAAGTGAATTGAGTTCCCCTATCAGACACAATACTCTTGGGTACTCCATGTAGACATACAATTCTACTCATATAGATCTTGGCTAACTTAGCACTCGTATAGGTTGTCTTCACGGGTATGAAATGAGCCACTTTAGTTAGGCGATCCACTACTACCCAAATAGAATCATATCCTGACCTGGTCCTTGGCAATCCAGTGATGAAATCCATGCCAATCTTGTTCCACTTCCAATCAGGAATAGGTAGTGGTTGTAGCAATCCTGCTGGTTTCTGATGTTCCGCTTTCACTCTACTACATGCATCACATAAAGCAATATGTTCGGCGATGTCTTTCTTGAGATTATTCCACCAAAATCTTTCCTTCATATCCATGTACATTTTGGTTTGACCCAGATGAATAGAATATGGTGAGTTATGTGCTTCTTGTAAAATTAGTTTCCGAAGCTCCGGATCTTGCGGAACACAGATACGTTTTCCATACCATAAAGTACCCTGTTCGTCTTCGTGGAATCCTTTAGCTTTTCCTTTTCCAATCTTTTCCTTAATCTCCTTAATTTCCTTATCTGTCTTTTGGGCTTCTTTGATTTTGTCCAACAAAGTAGGTTGAACATCCAATGACTTGAGATGTCCTTCAGGTACAATCTCCAATCTGAGATCTCTAAATTGGGCACACAGATCATATGGCAACTCTCCCTTAGTAAGGCCATTCACAAATACCTTACGGCTTAGAGCATCTGCTACAACATTTGCTTTACCAGGATGGTATTGCAAACTCAAGTCATAGTCCTTGATGAGTTCTAGCCATCTTCTTTGTCTCATGTTGATTTCTTTCTGGGTGAAGATATACTTCAAACTCTTGTGATCTGTGAACACTTCACATCATTTTCCCAAAATATAGTGTCTCCATGTTTTGAGTGCATGGACAACAGAGGCTAACTCTAAATCATGAGTGGGGTAATTTACCTCATGAGTTTTGAGTTGTCTCGAAGCATAAGCCACAACTTTCCCTTCTTGCATTAGCACTGCACCTAAACCATGATGAGATGAATCACAATAGACTTGGAAATCCTTCTCCAAATCTGGCAGACATAATACTGGTGCTGTCACTAGTCTCTTCTTCAATTCTTGGAAACTGAGTTCACATCCTTCAGACCAAGAAAATTTCTTGTCCTTCTTTGGCAACTCTGTCATTGGCTTAGCTACCTTGGAGAAATTCTCAATAAATCTTCTGTAGTATCCTGCCAAGCCAAGGAAACTACGAACTTCTTTTACTGACTTAGGAGATTCCCACTCAGTTACAACTGACACTTTTGCGGGATCAACTGCTACACCATCTCCTGACACAATGTGTCCAAGAAATTCAACTTCATTCAACCAAAATTCACACTTGCTGAATTTGGCATACAGCTTATGCTCTCTAAGCTTATCAAGTATCAAACGCAAATGTCCTTCATGCTCTTCTTTGCTCTTGGAGTAGATCAAAATGTCATCGATGAATACGACAACAAACTTGTCAAGGAACTCCATGAACACCTTGTTCATCATATTCATGAAGTAAGCTAGTGCATTGGTCAAACCAAATGGCATCACGGTATACTCATACAATCCATACCTAGTGGTAAAAGCTGTATTAGGTATGTCTTGTTCTCTTATCTTGAGCTGGAAATAACCTGACCGGAGATCAATCTTTGAGAACACACAGGCTCCTTCTAGCTGATCAAACAAGTCATTGATTCTAGGCAAAGGGTATTTGTTCTTAATAGTTACCTCATTGAGTGAACGGTAATCTATGCATAACCTTTGACTTCTATCTTTCTTTTCCACAAACAAAACTGGTGCTCCCTAGGATAAAGAACTTGGTTGAATAAATCCTTTCTGCAACTGTTCTCCAAGTTGTTTCTTGAGTTCTTTCAACTCATCAACTGACATCTTGTAAGGTATCTTTGCTATTGGTCCCGATCCTGGTAGCAAATCAATCAGAAACTCCACATCTCTGTCTGGTGGCATTCCTGGTAATTATTCCGGAAACACATCCGGATATTCAATCACAATTGGCACACTGTCTATGCTAACCCCCTTAAGAGAATTTAGATTACTCCCTTTCGATTCAAAGTTAGACTTGAATCTTATCCGTTTCTTTTCTGGGGTTGTGAGTGCAACAATTCGATTAGCACAATCTAGTACTCCTTCATACTTGGTCATCCAATCCATTCCCAGAATTACATCCAGTCCTTGGGAATCTAGGATTATCAGACTCACTGGAAACTTATGCTTTCTAAACTCTATTACTAGATCCCGGCATCCAAGACTCACTATCATATCTCCACCTGGAGAACTTACTTTTATTGGACACCCAATGTTTTCAGTTGGAAACCCATTTCTATCAACAAATGCTTCTGATATGAATGAATGTGATGCACTAGTATAAAAAAGAACAAGTGCTGGAATAGAATTGAGTTTGAACTTACCAGCCACAACATCGTACTCCTCATAAATTTCTTCCACATTGATGCGGTTCACTTGTCCCTTTTGGAAAGGGTTGGGCTTGTTGGGTCCTTCAACTTTCTTTTATGGGCATTCATTTGCATAATGCCCCATCTTTTTGCACTTGAAACATCCAACTTGACTAAGATCCTTCTTGACAGGCTGGCTTCCACTACCACTTCCACTTCCATTGTGGTGGTTCTTGTACCCACTCTTGTGATTCTTGTACTTGTCATTGTCATGACTACGGTGATGCTTGTTGTCATGATGACGGTTGTCGTTGTGGTGGTTGTTGTACTTTCCATGCTTGTGGGATCTAGAATTCCCACTATCATCATAATGGGAGCGCTTGTGAGACGATCCCGAGATGTGCTTGTCATGCCTGTGCGCATCTTCTCACACCTTTGGTTTGCTCTATAACGCCCCAGGTCGTCGTCTCCGTCGAGCCCCGCGAACGACCGGAGCGCCGCCCGACTCCGACGAACAATCACGGTAAAACCAGACCGCCCCTTGACCCCTAGTTCATACGACTGTGTTCACCTTGCCTCTGTGCATATCCTAATGCCTTTCATTCATCTTATTGTGCCGTAGAACGTTGCCTCCGTCTCTGGTAGTGAACGCCTGACGCGAAAGCAAACTCCGACGAGGTCCCGCCGCTGCGTCCGTGCGCCCCTCGACAAACTACTGCCACGCTGAGCTTCCTCGTGACCTTGCGAGTCTGGTAAGCCACGCCACACACCCCAACCCCTCCTGTATTTGCCGGAGCGTCGCTGACAGAGCGCCACCGCCGCCAGCGCCACCGATCCTTGGTCGTTTGATCGCGAGCCGTTAGATCTAGATCTAACGTGTGAGATAGAATCACTTAACGAAGGGGTACAAGTCAGATCTGGCCGTGCGATTTCATTTAGATCGTGCGGTCCACACTGGTCGAGCCGTGCGAAGCGGTACCGACGAATCAGAGAGCGCCGCGTGGCCTGAGTTTAAATTTAAAACAGAAATTTGATCTATTAGTTAATCAAACTTGTAAAATTCATAACTTTTGATCCACACGTCCAAATTTTACAAATTTTATATCATTGGAATCAGGAGAGAAAATCCTTTATGTTTATGCAATGTGTTTAATGTTTTGCCTCTGTACAAATGGTTGTTTTTACAGAAACATTTGTAGGCTTAATTTGTGTATAGTAATTATTTGAAAAATGATTTGTTGATCAAATAAAGTTTATTTGGTGTGTTTTGGACTTGTTTATGATTCAGTACTATATACTTGTCTTATTTGGTGTAGGAAATCATTACATGTCATTTTGCATGCATTCATATATTTTTGTTTGTATATATTTTGTTATGTGATTTTGGTGCCCTTATTTTATGTGTAGATTTTGGTGCTAATAGTGATTGTGGTTGTGAAGATTGTTGCAACTCCCCAAACTACCAAGGCAAGTGGTGCTACATGTTTCTGTCCCAATATTTTATACCTATGCATTAGAAATATTTTGTATAGGACTTGCATGATTATTTTGCCAAGTATCTATATGTTATGTTGGGAAATCCTAGTAGTTGTAGAAATATTAGAATTTCCTCTAAGTTATGATACTTGCCTTTGCCATGCTTAGCCTAGCTAGTAGCAACCAAGGGTGGTTTATATAATCATGCTATGAGAAATATTTCTAAGTCTTTGGACTTATGTTTTTGCTTAATAAAACAACTAAGTGAATGAAACACCTGGGTGGAATGGAAGGAATGGTTTGTGTTGAGTGGTTACACAAGGACCATTTATATGGTTTACCTTGTGTATCTCACTTGTGGAAAGCCACCCAGGAACAAAGGGATTTGAGATGCCATATGTTAAGAAGCTTCTAGTGCAGCCACATGGCATTATGGGCTCTGCCTGGATCATATAGGTTGCAATAACTTAGCCATTTGGACAGTTGGTGGTAGTGGGATGATAGGTTTGGAGCGCGTCCATTTGGTCTGAGGGAAGGCTTCTGAAAGGTCCTGTCTTGGTGAAAATCAAGTCTTGTGGGGAAAGTGCACAACCTCTGCAGATGGAAGAATCTAAGTACTTAGCCATGTCCCTGGTATTGGACAACTTGAGCATCAAGACATGGAAGCTATCAAGAATCTCCTCATCCCAATTTCTAAGTTAAAACTTGTGGTTGAACAAGGGTGAAGGTTCACCAATTTCTATTGGTGATTCCTTGGGAAAGTTTTTGTCAAAGAAAAACTTAGTGTTTTCAACTGATAGGTAAAACCTATTTTGAGCAAAGCAAACCTAAGCTACACTTAGCCAAATTCATGTAGTATCTAGATGCTAATATTCTACTAAGGTATCACTTGTCAATACTATTCCAATGTATTGACCCACTGTGGCTGTAACTTGTGATGTTGCAGGTTATTCTGATGATGATTAGGGGTTATGAGTCTACACTCAACATGCTTGCCTGTGGCACATGAACATGAAGACTTATTTATCTTATTATATATTTGAACTCTTGTATTAGGCCTGTGTCCATGGAGTTTGTAAAAGACTATGTTTGTCTCTGGAATGATATGTAATAATGACCTTTGTTTCTGTGTACTTCATCTTAAACCGTGGATGCTAGCATTGATCCAGGGACTAGCATTGCAATCACAGGGATCCTTACCTTTATAAAGGGAGGGATCTTACAGCATCAATGTGAAATAAATGTGCACACTGAATTAGGCATGTTGAGAGAAAACGCTCCTAGACCGCTAGCCAAACCCATGCATGACATGGTGGAAACTTACATCCTGGTGGAAACATATCTATAACAAAGAGCAATACCGTGGTAGAAACTATCAATAACTAAGCTGAGGCTTACCTCAAGCTTAGTTTCCCTTTGAAAGCAGAGATTCTAGACCAAGCTTCCTCAAAACTTTCTTCACTTTTTTGCTTAAAAGTGGAGATTTCTACCATAGGGGAAATAAAGGCAGGCCTAGACATGGCAGCAACTAGATCAAGAACTAATTTTTTTGTGTTTTTGAATAAGGCAAGCAAACCAAGCTAGACTATTTTTTTTGGGTTTTTTGAAAAGAGGCAAACAAAACTAAGCAAAATAAACAAAGCAAACTAAAAACAAAGTAAAGAGAAAGGAAGTGAAGGACTCCCCTAGTGAAGACGTCCTTAGCCTCCCCGGCAATGGCGCCAGAAAGTCTTGATGATGCTCGACGTGGCACTTCGTTGGTAACCCCAAGCGCAGGGTGTGTGAAGAGCAAGCATCAAATTTTCCCTTAGTTGAGACCGAGGTTATCGAACTAGAAGGAGGAAGGAAACGTCACACAAGTGTTGCAAACAACGTGGCGACCTGCACAACATAAACTCAAGACTTTGCCCCAACGAATTAGTGAGGTTATCAAGCTCACCGGTTTGCTGTAACAAAGGATTAAACGTATGGTGTGGTAGGTAAAGATTTGCAGCAAGTAAACAAGTAACAGTGGAAGATGTATCAATGGTAAAGATTGGACCGGGGTCCATAGTTCACTAGAGGTGCTCTCCTTAGATAAACAACATGGCATGAAGGGTAAACAAATTACAACAGGGAATTGACAGGAACTGAGCAAGGCATAACAATGCAATTACTAGCCTGAAAGATCCTATGAGGTTGATTGGGAAATATAACAATATACATAGACCATCATCCAACTGCATCTATGACTAGAAGTCCACCTTCAGGTTATCATCCGAACCCCCTCCAGTATTAAGTTGCAAGCAACAGACAACTTCTTTAAGCAAAGTGTGTAAGGTAAACAGTCCACATGTTCCATGAACAAGAGACCATTGTTTTCTCCCTAGTAGCAATAGCACATCTACTACCGAAGAGATTTCTATCACTTCCCTTGGAAACTAGAGGCATGAACCCACTATCGAGCATAAATACTCCCTCTTGGAGTCACTAGCAACTACTTGGCCAAGATAACCACTAGCAACGGAGAGCATGCAAGATCACAAACAACACAGACATGATATAATCATAAAGATAAAACCATTAATCAAACCAACATAATAATATCAATATCCATCGGATCCCCGCAAACACACCATGCATGATTACAAATAGATTAGATCTTGATCATGAATGGAGCTCACAAGATCTATACATGAAAGCACAAAGGAGGAGATACAACCATCTAGCTACTACATGGACCCATAGTCCAAGGTGGAACTACTCACGAATCATACCGGAGAGAAGGCCTCTGGGATGATCTCCCCTCCGGCAGGGTGCCGGGAAGAGCTTCAGATCCCCTAATCTAGGGATGATGGTGGCGGCGGCTATAGAATATTTAGTGGATTTCTGATCGAGTACTCAGGGTTTCTGTACCGGGGGATTCTTATAGGCAAAGGGGCGAGACCGGGAGGCGGCCAGGGTGCCCAAACCGTAGCTAGGCGTGGGGCTGGGCCCACCCGCGCCTAGGGTGGGTCTGGCCCCCTGGTCGGCCTTCCGGTCTCCTCTCTGGACTTCTTGTTCCCCATGGAAAGTTATTGACTTTGTCCTTCATCCCGTCCAACTCCGAGAATATTTCGTTACTAACTTTTCTGAAACCAAAAACAGCAGAAAACAGGCATCTGGCACTATTGCAACATGTTAATAGGTTAGTACCAGAAAACATGTAAAAATCACCTCAAAGTGTGGACAAGTAAAGCAAAGTAGATACTAAACAAGAATGGAGCATCAAAAATTATAGATACATTTCCAACGTATCACTCCAAGAGGGGGTATTTATGATTGATAGTGGGTTCATGCCTCTGGTTCCCATGGGAAGTGACAGAAATCTCTTCGGTTGTAGATGTGTTGTTTCCAGTAGGGAGAAAACAACGGTCTCTTTTTCATGGAACAAGTGGATTGTTTACCTTACACACTTTTCTTAAAGCAGTTGTTTGTTTCTTGCAACTTAATACTACAGGGGGTTCAGATGATAACCTGAAGATGGACTTCTAGTCATAGATACAGTTGGATGGCGGTCTATGTATATTGTTGTATTGCCTCAGTTCCTGTCAATTGCCCTGCTGTAATTTGTTTACCCTTCATGCCATGTTGTTTATCTAAGAAGAGCACCTCTAGTAAACTATGGACCCCAGTTCAATCTTTACCATTGATACAGCTTCCACTGTTACTGTTTACTTGCTACAAACCACCATTACCTTCCACACCATACAGTTAACCCTTTGTTATAGCAAACCGGTGAGCTTGACAACCTCACTGATTCGTTGGGAAAAATCTGGAGTTTGTGTTGTGCAGGTCTCCATGTTGTTTGCAACACCTTCGTGACGTTTCCTTATTCCTTCTGGTTCGATAACCTTGGTGTCTACTGAGGGAAACTTGCTGCTGTGCTCATCACACGTTGATCTTGGGTTTCCAATGAAGTATCCCACATCAACATTGGGTGCACGCATCATCCTACTATGGTACCCGACTAAACGTGGCCCCACCTGTCATTATGTAACGGGGGGGGGGGGGGTCCTACTTTTCAGTACGTAACGGCGAGGATCCACTATGGGACCCACCTGAATGTGGCCCCACTTGTCAACACGTAACAGCGAGGGTCCACTAACGGGACCCGGCGGAGAGCGAGTTTCAGACCGATGTGAAAGTTTCGAACAAGGAGCTGGACAATAGTGAGGAAAAGTTAAGCAGCTGGAGAAAAGTGAGTACAACTAACGAACCAGGGGCACAAAAATAGAAATCCAACTTGTCACATCCCAAAATTTTGCAAATTTTGAAATGTGAAAAATAAATAAACAAAAGAAACAAATGTTGAAATTTAGGGGAAAAAACTTTTTGTTCTAAATATAAACATCAGAACCTTATTTTATCAAAATTTGAATGAAAAAGCAACAAACAAATTTTCAAACAAATCAAATGCATTCATGCATGGAATGTATCTTGATTCTAAGCACTTGGAAAAGTGAAACCAAAAACCTAAACCCTAATAAGAGAAATCATCATCAAGATCACTCCAAGACTATGGCTTTGTTCCATATAAAAATTTAGCAACAAACATTCCTAAATGACCAATAATGGTAAACCACAAAATTACAAAACCAGGGGAATTGATTTCACTCAATTTGGAGCCATGGATAAAAACTTATGACTTTTATAAGATAAAAGAAATTATTCCAAGGATAATAAAGCTCATAGCTAAAATCAATGATTATTGTGAACAAAGCAATCCTAAAACTATTTATAAAGATAAATAATTATTAAATAGAATTATACAAATTGGAATCACTATTTTTGGAGCTATAAATAAAAAGATATGAATTTTATAAGTCGAAGAAAGAAAGAAATATATAAGAATTTTTGCAAAGACAATTTAAACCTTGGCTAATACATAGGTAAATGGAATAAAAGTTTATTAAATAATATAAAAGGATAAAAGTTTATTTAAATAAAATTTTATGGGATTATGAACCATATTTAAAATTTATTTAAATAAATACCAATATGCATCACTTAATTTTTTTAAATGAATGATAGTTGATAAGAATATTTGAATTGGACTAAATTAATACACTAATAATTGGTATAAAACCTACTGATATTTTGGTGTAGTTTTGAAATCAAAAAGAGGTTTAAATCATTTGATTTGATTAAAAAATAGAAAATAGAAATAGAAAAAGAAAAGAACTAAAGAAAAACCCTGCCACCACCCTAGCCCAGCCCAGCACCTAGCCCACTAAGCCCACCCGAGCCACTCCCCTCTCTCCCCGCGAGATTATTTTCTGACCCGCGCACCCACCCGCACCCCCACTGACCTCCGGGCCCCACGTCCATGTCATCATCGTCATCAACCCTGCGCCGAGCCCGCGTTCCCCTCTCTCTGACTATTTCTGGCGATTTTAATCCAAGTATATGCGCTTGATTCACGCATTAATATCCTCCCCCGACCATGCTCTCTTATTCCCCTCTCCCTCCTCTCTGTTTCCCCTCACTTCCCCGCATCAGAGACATTGACACACTCCGACAACCAATTCGGTGAGTCCCGACCACCCCCTCACCTCTGGTTTGCCCTGTCATGACCTTCGAACTTGTGCGCACCTCCCTTATGCTTTTCATTGCTTGCTTGCGCTCCAGGAGCTCGCCTCTGTCATCATCTACAAGCGCCCAACGGCGGACGAACTCCGGTGAGCCATCGCGGCCAAACCCGTGTGCCCCTTGCCCTCTCATTCAAACAACTGTGCTCGCCATCGCCTTGTACTTCCTCTGATGCTTGCCATACACTTGCTCGTGACCTGCAGGCTCGCCTACGACGACATCTGCAAGCTCCCGATGGTGCGCGCAACTCCGGCGAGAAATTCTCGGCGACCCCGTGCGCCCCTTCCTTGACCACGGACACCACTGAGCTCGCCTCGCCCACAGAAACCCCTGGTAACATCCCACAACCCCTTACCCCTCTGGAATCGCCAGAGCACAACCCATACGACGTGCCTCCTCCGCGCGCAGAGAGCTGCACCACCAGTTCTTGGCCACACGCTTTGGTCTGCTAGATCTGGATCGTAGGGCAAGAATTAGGTCACTTAACCAAGCGGTATGGTTTGATCTGGCCTAGTCGTTTTCACTTAAATCCAACAACCTGTGTAGCTGATCCACGCGAAATGGTACCAACCAATTAGAACATACCACGTGTCTAGGATTTTGATTTAAAAACCAGAAAAGGTTTATTAGATGATTAAACTTGCAAAATTCATAATTTTTGATCTGTAATTCAGAAAAAATAAAAATTAGGTGTCTATGGATTCATAAAAATATGAACTTTGCATCTATGGCCTTACTTTGGTCATTTGCTTCTGATAAATTATAGTTTTATGCAGAGACTTATTTAGGGCTATTTTGAGTATAAAAATTGTTCTCAAAATTCTTTTTGAGTACATCCTTTTGCAAATGGTTTTGTTTTGAACCCTCTGACCATAAACACTAACATTTGAAATTAAAAATATATTTTGTTGACACTAGAAATTATCCCTTTGAATAAAAGCTTTTCTAACAAAAGAAAAATGATTAAATGACTTATTTTCACTAACTTGGTTCCAAATGAAATTCCAGTTCTATAAAATACCAGTAGGTGTTTTGAAATGTTTAGAACCTTGTTAGAAACAACTTTTTCAATAAAATAACCTTTTGCATGCTTGCAAGCATTACTTTGTTTACTTGTTTTGTTTTGTTATTTTGTGTGGTAGTTTTAAATGTGTGATTTGCTTGATTGTGATGTAGTGAACTTTGAGGAGTGTGACATTTGCAAGATCAAGGAGAGTATCTAGATTTTCTACTAAAAATGCAAGTGATACTTTGGTCATCGAAATTCCTATATTTTCAATATTGCATTAGTGATATTTTTGTAGTATGCATGATAGGACTATTTTGTATATTTCTATTCTATGCTAAGCCTACAGTACCAACCATGGTAGTATTTCCTAAAGATATGAGACATGGTAAGTTTAGAATGCTTAGTCTCACTATATAGAATAATGGGTGGAAATCATGATATGATGTCTTATGAAAATACAAATATTGTTTTGGGCTAATCAAAACAACTAATGTTAATGTAACACCTGGGTGGAAATGGGACTTGTATGGATGGATTTTTGTTGAGTGGTTACCCAGGGCCCATTTCTATGGTTTACCCCGGTGTATCTCACTTGTGGATGGCCACCCAGGAACAAAGAGATTGGAGACATTCTTGTCGCGAAAGCTTCCAGTGCAGCCACATGGCATATGGGCTATGCCTTGACCAACTAAGTTGCAAGAACTCAGCCAGATGGACAGAAGGTGGTAGTGATGATAGGATGGAACGCGTCCATAGTGGTCTGAGGGATTGCTTCTGAAAAGTATCGTCTCGATGCATGTCGAGTCTTGTGGGGAAAGTGCACCACCTCTCAAGAGGATAAAACTAAGTACTTAGCTGTGTCCCCGGTTATGGACAATTTTGAGCAATCAAGACAGTGAACCATTTCAAGAATCTCATCATTCTAATTTCTCTAAGTTAAAACTTGTTGGGTGAACAAGGGTAGCACCTGGTGTGTATCCAGTGTGCCATGTTTGATGAAGTGTTTTGGAAAAAGAGAAAAACTATTTTTCAAAGGATAGGGAATAATTATTTTATGCAAAGGCCAGCCAAAACTCCACTTAGCCATATATTCATATAGATGTTAGATTCTCCATATCAATGTGATATCACTTGCCAATACAATTAAAATATATTTACCCTTGTGGCTGTAACTTATCATGTTGCAGGTTTGTTTGATGTTAGTGAAGTGTGTTGAGTAGGGATTACAAGTCTACAACCAACATGTTTTCCTGTGGCATATGAAGATGAAGGACTCCATGCTTTATAGATATATCTGCTGCTCTGTAATAAGATAGCCATATGAGCTATGTAAGTTGTAATGAACTATTTTATTCCTGGTTATGAGTTGTAATATGACCTTTGTTTCTTGATATCACATCTTAAACTGTGGGTGCTAACTATTCGATCCAGGGACTAGCACTGTAAACACAGGGACTTGTACCTTATTGGGTTTAGGCCTCTACAGAAATCATGTGCTATAGTTATCATGTGACAGTGTGATAATATTGTTAGATCAAGGTAGCATATTTGTATTTCAAGCATCATATAATATTTCTTAAAGCTATACTCTGATTTGTTCTTAAATCAAGATTGCATGGAGATTTACCTTTCTTTAGGAGTATAAGAGAGATGTATTCCATCTCTATGTTATAATGTGATGCCCATATTATTTCCTTTATCAAGCACATATAGAATTTCCATGAATCTTTATCATTGATGAATTGTTCTGTGATCACTACGACTTAAAAAGAGAATAGACAAGTGAACCCATGAACCCTGGTCCAATTTTTATCATAAGAAACACATTTCCATTGCATTTACTATCCTTTATAATTTCTGCAATTTATTATTTCTAAAGTACAAAAATACTTTCCCTACTTGCAATCACTCATAAAACCCCCAAAACAACTCTACTATCTTCCATATCATCTAGTCTGCATTACTTTACCTTATTTACTTTAGTTTGTTTTATATTTTATTTCATATTACTAATACGAAACCTTGTGCTTGACAACCACTTGGTGGAGTTAGGGACACAAGACAAATTATTTTACTTACAGTTGCTTGAAGAGGATAAGAAAAATACCCTTCCATAACCAATTCCTCGAGAGTTCGATAAACCCTCGAGTCACCCTTGTGGGGGAAAAGAAGCTTGCTACAACACTCTACACTTGGAGTCCCAATGAAAAGTGGCCACGATTGTTGCCATTGGATGTGTATTGATTATAAAAAACTTAATAAGGAAACTATAAAGGATCACTACCCTTTACCGTTTATAGATCAAACTTTAGAGAGGCTTTCTATGCATTCTAATTTTTTTGCTACTTAGACGGTTATTCCAGTTTTTCTCAAAATGATGTCCACCCTGATGATGAACTAAGTACAACCTTCACTTGTCCTTTTGGCTTGTATGCTTATCGCCGTATGCCTTTTGGCCTTTGTAATGCCCATGCCACCTTCCAAAGGTGTTGGGGATATGCTATAGGGGTATCCTTATAGCATGTCTCCTATCCGGATAACCCGGGTGGCCCATAGTTGGTAGCATGGCCCATGGCCTGCTGGGCGGCCCAGTTAGATGGATCCAGAAGGTAGGCCCATGCCGGATAAAGGAAGGCTACGGTTGGAGTCACCGACGTACCCGGAGCCTTGGAGTACAAGACACGCAAGACTAGTAATAGACGGTGTAGGACTCTGTAACCTGTCCGGCTAGGACTTTTCCTTGTAACCCTAGGACCTGGCGACTATATAAGTCGTGCCTATGGGAGCCTTTAGGGCACAACTTCACATAACCTCACACAGCGAACCAATCCCTGTAACTCAGCGTATTGCCATTATAGTGATTTATAGCAGGAGTAGGATTTCGCCACCGTTGTGGGATCTGAACCAGGGTAAGCCGTGTTACCTCGTACCCGTCAACCGTCCGCCTTCCCCCATGTCTCTAAACACGCACTGTGAGGACCCCTCCATGCCGTACTCATCGGCAATACCACGACAGTTGGCGCCCACCGTGGGGCAAGAGGCGCTTCAGGCTCTTCAGCGGGAGAGGACCAAGATCTTCGCAGGAATCGGTGAAACTGTGGCCATCGGTCGCGTTCTCTTCTCCAGCAACGTTCCGATCGTCCCTCCCGACGAGTTCTGGATCCCGCGAAGACGAACCCTACGCGGTGTTAGATCGTTCCTATCAGAGACATCCACCTCTTTATTGGCAAAACCGACTCGGGCACTAGTTACCTGGGAGTCGGAGGAGCATCAAGACCCGCACGGACCGCCTACGGGCAGGATACGTTCACGGAAGGATCAATGTCGAATCTCTCTTCGGAGTTTGCCAGCAAAGATCGGAAAAATTCAAGGCCCACCCAAACCGCCCTTGTGCAGGATATAACGATGGAAGATCGCTGCAAGTCCGCCGGCTTCGCCCGTGCGTCTGGACAGCAGAGATCCAAGTTCATCGGCGTGGTTACCATCTTCGATCTGGCGCGTTGCATTCAGAGAGAGGGAAAAACCCCCCACGATTACCTGGCCAGGTGGCTCCGTATACGAGCCGATCTGGCCCACTACCCGAATGATGATGCCATGTATCACTTTGTGGAAGGACTGGACCATGGCACGCTTCTCCGACATTCTCTAAGACGGCAGTAGGCGTCGAGACGCCTTACCTTCGAAGGCATGGTGAACACCGTCAACAACTACGCGGAGGCTGAAGCGACAGCTCAGACAGCGCTTGCGCTCATTGAAGGAGCCCCTTCGATTCAGCCACCACCACCATCGCCTCTGGCCGCCATCGCCGCAGTCGCACCGCCACCTCCAGTCATCGCCGCCGCTATTGCACCTCCACCGCCGCTATTGCACCTCCACCGCCCGTCATCGACGAGAAGCGTATGTAGCTGCTGGAGGAAGCGCAGGCCATCGCAGAGCAAGGCGCTAAGCTAGATCGAGATCTGGTCAACGCGCAAAAGTCCATAGAAAAAGCTAGAGCAATGGAGGCCGAGTACAAGACTCTGCTGCAGCAGCAGAAGGCCAAGAAAGCTCCGGTTCGCGTCATCAACGATCCTGGTGTACGACGAAACCTAGGATGTGCCCCCTCGAAGCCGGCACAAGCCAAGCCATACATTGACAGTGAAGGCAAACAGGTGATGCCCACTCCACTCCTCAACCTCGCTGTCGCCAAGACTCTTCTGGAGCAGGATAGATCGCCCAAGGCACTGGAACAGGTCTATGACCTAGTGGCCAAGGCGGTAAAACAGCAGGAAAAGGCCACCTCTCAGAGGCTTGAGTCTGACCAAGCGTTTTGCCAGTCTAGCCAACATAAGCCGCCAAGGGACAGATCTCCTCTTGATGTCGGTTCGCAGACGGGTTCATCAGAACGAAGACGGAGGGATGCGCGCAATAGGAAGGATGCTATCCCCATATCCTCCAACCATGGAGAAAAGGCCCAAACCTCGTCGCCCATCGCCACCGCCCCGATCCCCCCGACATCGCGAAGACCCAAAAGCTCACCATCGTACGGATATGCCCCTACCAAGGCAATGCGGCATCGTCATCCACGACAACACGGAGCAGACCCGTCATGACGGAGAGCGCAACCAGGGACACAAGAGCAGGTCGCGCCACGACCCTCCGTGTCCAGCAAGCAATCGCGACAAGCGTGAGGCGTCGCAGGAGGGTAATAGCAAGAAGGATAACCCACCGCCACCTCCGCCTCCGTCGCCACCCAGCAGTCACCATGGCGGAGGGGGCCCACGTCGTTCACGCAGCCCATCCCCTGTTGACAAGAAGAAGAAGAACCCGGAGCCGTACGAAGTACGTTCGCGGATCGACAAGAGCCACGAGGCCCGAGAAGGACCATACCTAGGACCACGTTGTTTTGGACCTGCAATACGGTCCGCAACTTACCCCAAAGGTTTCCGGATAGATAAGACCATCAAGCCCTATGAAGGCACCGCCAAGCCAACCATATGGTTGCAGGACTACGACAACGCGGTGGAGATTGCCGGAGGTAACCCCCAACGTTTCCATCAAATACCTCCCTTTGATGTTGGCGGGCACAACCCGTCAATGGATTGATGACTTACCGGAGAAATCCATCTGTAATTGGTTGGACATGCAAGAGGCGTTCACCAAGAACTTTGAGGGTACGTACAAACGTCCCTGCACTGTTGGAGATCTACAGCGGTTCGTGTAAGAGAAAGACGAGACATCTCGCGCCTACCTCTCCCGCTAGCTGGATATGAAGAATTACTGCACAGGAGTGCACGCTCAGACCGCCATGGCCGCCTTCATTGATGGGATGGAAAGGGGCACGTTGCTCCGACATAAGCTGAAGCACTTGCAGGACAATCACCATCTTGACTTGAACTAGATGATTCAGTTAGCTAGTGAGTTCGCAGCTGCCGCCGACGATGATCGCGGCTCTCTGCGGGCAACGGCCGTTCCAACTCAAGATCGAAGGAACATCAGTACTTAAGGCTAGATTTATCCGAGAAGTCCTTCACACCCGATGGGTGGCCAATCCTGTATTTGTCCCTAAAAAGGGAACCAAAGAATTAAGAATGTGCGTTGATTACACCGGCTTGAACAAAGCATGCCCCAAAGATCCGTTTGCTTTGCCTCGCATTGACCAAGTCATTGACTCGACGGCTGGATCGGAACTTTTGTGTTTTCTCGATGCATACTCAGGATACCACCAGATCAAGATGAGGAAGTCGGACCAATTGGCCACTTCGTTCACTACCCCATACGACACGTTTTGCTATGTTACGATGCCCTCTGGGCTGAAAAACGCAGGCGCTACGTACCAGCGGACAATGCAACGTTGCCTTCACGACCAAATTGGTCGGAAGTTTCACGCCTATGTGGACGATATCGCGGTGATGTCTAAAAAGTCAAATGACTTAATCTCCGACTTAAAAGAAACCTTTGATAATCTCCGGAAATACAACATGATGCTTAACCCTAAGAAGTGCGTCTTCGGTGTTTCGGCTGGCAAATTGTTGGGCTTCATCATTTCCCAGTATGGAATCGAGGTCAACCCGGAGAAAATCAAGGCCATCTTAAACATAAACCGTCCGACATGCCTAAAGGACATTCAACGACTAACATGTTATGTTACAGCAGTTAGTCGGTTCGTCAGGCGACTTAGAGAGAAGGCTCTGCCACTGTACAAGTTGCTGAAGAAGGCGGACAAATTCACGTGGACGGACGAAGCAGATGCAACATTGAAGCAGCTCAGGGAGATTCTTTCCTCAGCGCCCATCCTTGCAACACCCGAGCCTAGAGAGCCCCTGTTAATCTACATGGCGGCAACCAACCGGGTAATCAGCATCGTCATCGTGGTAGAGCGGAAGGAACCAGACTATGAGGTTGGAGTTCAACGACCAGTTTACTATGTGAGAGAGGTCTTGACGGAGTCCAAGCAGCGTTACCCGCACTACTAGAAGATAGCTTATGGAGTATTCCTTGCTTCTCGGAAGCCGAGGCATTACTTTCAGGAGCACCCAATCACAGTGGTGAGCAAGACTCCACTGTCCGACATTATCAACAACAGCGACGCTACGGGAAGGGTCGCGAAGTGGGGCATTGAACTTGCCGCCTTCGAGATCACGTACAAGAGACGCGACGCTATCAAGTCACAAGCCTTGGCGGATTTTCTCGTAGATTGGATGGAGATGCCAGATGCTACTCCGTTGCCGGAACCAGAGTACTGGGTGATGCACTTTGACGGATCAAAGCTGCTCAACGGCTCAGGGGCTGGTGTATTGCTACAATCACCAACAGGAGACAAGCTACACTACGTTCTGCAGATCCACTTCGAGGCTACGAACAACATGGCGGAGTATGAAGCACTCATTCACGGACTACGTGTAGACAAGGATATTGGTATCAAGCGCATAGTTTGCTGTGGAGATTCCGACTTGGTTGCCCAGCAGGTGGCTAGCACCTGGAATGCGCGGAACCCTATGATGGCGGCATATCGAGACGAAGTGGACGAGATAGCCAAGAGCTTCTTGGGCTACGAAGTCAAGTATGTACCTAGGGAGCAAAACGAGGCGGCTGATCTGCTATCTAAGCTTGGATCAGGGCGCAAAAAAAATCCGCTAGGATTTTTCCTAGAGCATCTACGACACCATCCGTGAAGGGAGCCGACATCGACAATCCGGATAGAGCTGACTCTTTCGTCCACATGGTGGCAAAGGCCCCTCCGGCTTGGACAAGACCGTTCATGGAATATCTCGAACACGGAACTTTGCTCGATGAGGAGGTCGAAATACGGCAAATAGTATGATGAGTAAAGGGTTATACCATAATAAATGGACAACTCTACAAAAGGATCCCCACTGGTGTATACCTAAAGTGTGTTTCCCAGCTAGAAGGTATTGAAATCCTACACGAAATCCATCTCGGAGATTGCGGGCATCACGCCGCTCCTCGATCGTTAGTCGCGAAAGCATTCTGGAAAGGATTCTACTGGCTGACCACGAAGGCGGACGCCGACAAGCTGGTTGAGACGTGCATGGGATGACCAGTATTATGCCCGACAACCACATGTTCCTGCTGAAGAATTGCGAACAATACCAATAACTTGGCCGTTTGCAGTCTGGGGACTAGACATGGTGGGACCGTTACAGACGGCACCATGTGGGTTTACGCATCTGCTTGTAGCAGTTGATAAATTCACCAAATGGATAGAAGATAAACCCATTATAAAGCTTGATGGGGCAACTGCCCTCAGGTTTGTCCGGGATCTAGTGTTGAGATTTGGTCTCCCACACAACATTATCACCGACAACGGCAGCAACTTGTCACTCGGAGAAGTGGAGGCTTATTGTTGGGAGAAGGGCATCCGACTTGACCTTGCATCTGTGGCGCATCCACAATCCAACGGTCAGGTCGAGCGAGCCAATGGATTAATTCTGCAGGGAATCAAGCCACATCTTGAGGCACCGCTACATAGAGTAGCTGGAGCCTGGGCGGAAGAATTGCCATCTGTGTTGTGGAGTTTACGAACTACACCCAACAGATCCACCGGCTACAACCCTTACTTCATGGTATATGGAGCAGAAGCCATACTACCTTCCGACATACTTCACGACGCAGCAAGAGTCGCCGCCTATGACGAAGATGACGCTGAAGAATCCAGATGCCTAGATGTGGACCTTCTCGAGGAGGAGCGTGTTTTGGCATGCCAAAGATCCGCCATCTACCAGAAGAAGCTACACAGCTACCATATGCGCCGCGTTCGGCATCGCTCATTTAAAGAGGGGGATTTGGTGCTCCGACTTAAGTAGAAGAAGTCACACAAATTATCCCCGCCATGGGAAGGACCGTTCATCATAAGCAAGGCGCTACTCAATGGGTCTTACTACCTCGTTGACAATCGTGAACTGAAGGATAGACCCAACGAGGATCATAAGCATAAGCGACGTGACCCGGATGATGACTACCCGGAGCTTGATCGGCCATGGAACATAGCACAACTACATCCTTTTTACACTTAGCATTTTTTATCTAATTGTGTAACTCTTATATGATCAATGAAATAAAGCTCTCTGGTTCACTCATATTTTTGAGTCTTTTACCTCCTTTAGTGTTCATTTTTGGATCATATAAAAACTTTATGCACAAGCTTTGCGATTGCACTTGTGAAAATACCGCATACGGGCGTTAGCTTAAGTTTTCTGGTCTACACGTTCTTTGTCGTTTTTATGTGGATTCTGGAGTAGTGACATTTGACACTTATTGTCGGCGATATTGTGTTTAGGTTTTTGACGGTGCCATTGGGCATCATCACCTGAGCGCATGGTTCCGACAACGAGTCTTCCGACTCACGAAAAGTCAAGCATAAAAACCAAAGTAATGGATAAGCCAGCACTTGCTTAAAAAATATATACATGTTGGACACTAGTTCTTAAGTAGCAGGACATACATCATTGTTTTCCGCCTTAAGTTAATACATAGTTTTTTCCGCATACGCATCAAAGGTGAAACAAATATTACAAGTTGTTTTTCATTCCTTTGGCGCAGGCGACTTGGAAGCAGCGTCATCAGCAGCAGGAGAATCACCCTCGAAGTCGGCAGTGTGAAGAGACTCGGAGGAGCTTTGGTTGCCGCCATCAATGGTATTCATCGGCACGAAGACGTTGACGTCGACTAACTCGGCAACTCTGGTGTCATAACCCGCGAGTGACGACAAGATGGACTCATGGTTTATCTCCTTGCCATCGTCATCTACGTCGGCAATGCCAGAGGTTACCGTGTCAATGTCGGCATCTTCGTAGTGTGACTTTACCATCGACAGCGCCAACCTTGCACCGGCCCATGCACATGAAGCTTTCCAACTTGTGATACACTCGGGGGATTGGCGCAGGATCTCCGAGAACTTCGCCATAGATTCCGATGCCTTGATGTTGATCTGGAGGGGCTTGGCAATCTATTTGGCTTGCGCGATGGTGGTGTTGATGAAGTTGCCGGCAAGAACCATGCATTCCTTTGCCGGAGGAGGTGATCGGGTTAAACCCATAGGAGCTGCAAATTCCGACAAGTAGCACATGAGTTCAAAAGTTCAGAGTATATAGACTACAGAAATCCAAGACGGAGAATCACTTACTGAAGATGCTAGCCTCAGCTTGCCAGAGGGTATCCGCCAAGGAGTCCCGTTCTTGTTGGAGGAACTTGTTCGCCTCATGATGGCGTTGATTCCGCTCATCGGCAGCTTTCTTCTGATCTCTTAAGATCGAGATCTCCTCCTTCAAGCGGTTCATCTCTTCAGTGGCGGAGTCCTGCAGGGCTTTCATTGACTCCTCATGCATCTTCAGCATGTCCTTCCTCTCCTGCTTAAGGATCTTGTTCTCGCTATCCAGCTCTTGAATGTGCTTGGATTGCTCGACAATGTCCTTAGCCTTGGCAATGGTTTCTGCAAGTCGGAGAAAGCAAAGTACACAATGAGTACTCGGAGAATGCACAAGTTAAAGTCGGAATACGAAAAAGAAAGGAAAAACAGACGCTTTCTCTTGATGATCTGTTCCTTCAAGAAGGCAGTTTTACCCTTTTCGGCTTCCAAGTCCGCGCGCATCTTATGGTACTTGTCATTGGCCATGCCCCTTCGAGCATTCTCGTTCTGTGGAAAAAAGAAAAATTAAACGTTGTTCAGTCTACTTGGAGCATCTAGCCGAAAAATTTCCAGCTAGACGCTCGGGGGCTACAGCGAGAGTTTTTAACTTAGCAATATGCTTAGTCTTTCTTTAAGCATCTAGTTGGAACTAATTCAGTTCTCGATTAGAAGCTTGGGGGCTATAGTATAAAGTTTTTAACTCGGATGTATGCTTAGCTTTTCTTTAAGCATCTAGTCGGAGCGAATTCAGTTACGACTAGAGGCTTGGGGCTACAGTATTGAAATTTATGACAACTGCGTGTGCTACTCTTAAAGCATCTAGTCGGAATAATTCATTCCACCTATATGCTTGGGGCCTACAGTGAGAGGTTTTCTAGCTTAGTCACTCTTAGAGCATCTAGACGCAAAGACCTATGGTTTTGCGTCTAAATCCTCGGGGGCTACAGTGGGATACTCATATTAAATGAAAAAGGCAAATAAAACTTACAAGTGCAATGATCCTGAGGTTGGTAGAACTCTCAGCCAGCAGCTTGCCAAAGGATGCTCTGTTTCCTTGCAAGATCTCTCCTTGCCAGAGAAGCTCCTCTAGACCGCACGTCGGAGATGTCAGTGCCGCACCAGGAACCAGAGAAGCGCTACCCGGCGTAAGTACCTGATAGACTATCTTTGGAAACTGAATGGTTTTCTTGGGTGCGGGGGCGCCGCCTTCGACAGAAGTACCAGCTTCCACCACCGCCTTACCGCTACCGATGTCATCCTTAGCCAGATCTTTAGCCATTAGGTGTGCGGCACTTTCCTGCATCGCCTGCTCGCCGACAACAACAATCTCGGTAGAGGCACCTGAGTCCACCCTCATGGCGGAAGGACCAGATGCTTCCTTATCTTGTGAGCTTGTCAGAGCAGAGGAGGGCTTGACGCTGGGAGTGACAGGGGCGATGGCGGGAGATGCGTCGTGATGCAGCATGTCCTTGATGGTTCTAGAAGCCCCCAAGGTTTTGGAAGTCTTCTTCGAGATGGTCGTGGTTTTCTTCCTGAAACGTGCAAAATGCATAAGTACAGGAACAAGACAGATAAATGGACAATGTCGGAGAGAAAGAAGTTTACACAAGAGAGGGTGCTTTGGCAAAGGGGATCCCGGTAGTCTTTCTTTTCTCCGCCTCCAGGGCGACGGTAGTCTTTTTGGAGGCTCCTCCCTCCGTCTTCCTCTTCTTGCCTCCGTCGGCAGCGTCAGAGGTGGAGCTCTTCCGCTTTCGCGCCAATGGAGCATCGTCGTCGGACACGATGGTGACTTCCTTCATCTTTGGATCATAGATTTGAGGAGCCATGCTATCCTCATCTATGTCGCTAAGCTGTAAGGTGAAGAGCCACCGTGTTACATGAGATGACAATTTCTAGACGGAAGAACTGGAGTATATGTCATACACGGAAAATAAATAGTTACCTTTGGGCACTTGCTCTCTACGAACATGTTGTAGGTGATGGTGAAGCCACGCTTCTTGTCCTTCACCTTGACGATGTCCTTGATACGGAGCTTGACAGAGTCGCTCGATAAATTGTCCACGGAGATGCGGAGGCTATCCCTTCTATCGCTGGTATACTCGTGCATCAGCTTCGAGCGGTGCTGCAGAGGCTGGATTCGCCTGATGAACCAGCACATGGTTAGGTCCAAGCCGGTCAAACCCGTCTCTACGAACCACTCTATCCGTCTTATGGCACGGGAAGCGTCGATGTCGGAGGGAAGGGAGGCCTGGGATCTCCATGTCGAAGTTTCGGCGGCGGCTCCATCAACGAAGTCTGGGTACGTTACTTCTCGGCCGGCCAGAGGGATATCTGGGTCGTAGAAGTAAGTACGCTGCAAGTTCTTGCAGGACTCGTGGCCGATGATGTCGGGGAACTGCCGGCCAAGACGGATCTTGAAGCTTATGGTGCCACAATTTCTAAGTTCATCCTTGCTGGCCCCGGCTTTGCATTTGACGGTGAAGAAATACACAAAGAGATCTAGCCTAGGCTTAATCCCTAGGTAACCCTCGCAAAGCGCCGCGTAATTGCTAAGCGCTAGGATACTATTGGGAGAAAGGTTTTGGGGATGTACTCGGTAGTGGTTCAAGACGGCAAGGAAGAAGTTAGAGATGGGCAGGGAGACGCCGCATACCAATTGTGCTTTGAGGTACACCTTTTCTCCGGCTTGGGGAGAAGGTGTGACCTCGCCGGCCGGCACCGCCTGCCAGACGAGCCCCTCCGTCGCAGGGAGGTAGCCCTCGGTGATCAGCTCCTTGATGTTGCGTTCTGTGATGTCCGAACCACGCCAATCGCCTTTGTGGGAATCAAGCTCCTCCTCCAGTGGCTCCAGCACCGCTGGATGTGGTCGCCACCGGTGGTCTCGACCACCGCGGAGACAGGGATGACCAGGCCCTCTGGGGGCACGATGATGGAGTTCGCCGGCTTCGCCACGGCTTCGCCCGACGCTGGCATCGAGGGAGTAGAGCTGCCGCTGGCCATTGCACGAGTTTGGAAGTGACTGGCAAGATTGGGAGTTAGGGTTTTTCGCAAGGATTGCGCGGAGAGCTCGAGGGGGCGCTCGCTGGAGGAAGAAGACGATGCGTGGAGAGAATGAGGTGAAAAGTAAAAGTTCCACCACAGTTACTATTTATGATCTCCAGCATCAAGGTTCGTGCAGCTTGATCGGACGGTTGCCGCGTAGACGACATGTGTGCGGGTGTGCGTGGAAATTTCGCTACATCCCCAACCGTCGCCGCCAACGGTTCGTATCGCTCGCACGGGAAAAGCGGACATGATTGCGTTCTCTGCATATGTGAGTTACGAGGCATCACTGACCTATGTCTATGTCGCCCTAGCTGTCATAGGCAGATGAACCATCACATCAGAAGATTCCGACATGGATGGATCTAGTCCGGCTACAGATGAGTACGATGAAAGATTCAACATTTCTCCGGCTTACTAATCGAAGACGGAGAAAACCTTGCAGGGTTCTTTGGGAGGACTACAAGATATTGCTTGAAGATTTGCCGACATCCATCTAGACGAAGCATTCCACTTGAAGAGGCAAGACGGCGCAAGATCTCAGAGTTCTCCGGGGCTACTGTTGGGGATATGCTATAGGGGTATCCTCATAGCATGTCTCCTATCCGGATAATCCGGGTGGCCCATAGGTTGTAGCATGGCCCATGGCCTGCTGGGCGGCCCAGTTAGATGGATCCAGAAGGGAGGCCCATGCCGGATAAAGGAAGGCTACGGTTTGGAGTCACCGATGTACCCGGAGCCTTGGATTACAAGACACGCAAGACTAGCAATAGACGGTGTAGGACTCTGTAACCTGTCTGGCTAGGACTTTTCCCTGTAACCCTAGGACCTGGCGACTATATAAGTCGGGCCTATGGGAGCCTTTAGGGCACAACTTCACATAACCTCGCACAACGAACCAATCCCTGTAACTTGGCGTATTGCCATTATAGTGATTTATAGCAGGAGTAGGATTCCGCCACCGTTGTGGGATCTGAACCTGGGTAAGCTGTGTTACCTCGTACCCGTCAACCGTCCGCCTTCCCCCACTTCTCTAAACACGCACTGTGAGGACCCCTCCATGGCGTACTCGTCGGCAATACCACGACAAAAGGTGTATGACTGCTATATTTGCTGATTATGTTGAAAATATTATGGAAGTATGCACGAACGATTTTTCTGTCTGTGAAAATTCATTTAATCATTGTCTCCATAATCTTCATAAAGTTGTGCAGAGATGCGAAGATACAAACCTAGTATTGAATTGGGATAAATGTTAATTTATGGTTCAAGAAGGTATAGTACTTGGTCACAAAATTTCAGGCAAAGGCACAAAAGTTGATAAGGCAAATATTGAGGCAATATAAAGGCTCCCCTCCTCGCGATGTAAAATATTGAGGTATAGTACTTAGGTCATGATGGATTTTATAGAAGGTTCATTAAGAACTTCTCTAAAATTGCTAGAACACTAACTAACCATTTATAAAAGGATGTTACATTTAATTTTGATGAAAATTGTCTTAGTGCTTTCAACATATTAAAGCAAACCCTTCTTGAAGCTCCTGTTATTATACCACCTAATTGGAAGAAACCTTTTGATCTATTCTATGAGGCTAGCCACAAAGCTGTTGGAGAAATCCTTTGCTAGTATGATGGTGATGAACTCAACATCATTCATCATGCTAGTCGCACCTTGAATGGTGCCAAAAAGAATTACCCCATGGCAGAGAAGGAACTTTTCTCTATGGTTTTCTCTTGTGACAAGTTTAGACCTTACATCATTAATTCCAAAGTAAGAGTGCATACTAATCGTATTGGCTTGAAAGAAATTCTCGAAAGGACTAACATAAAGCCAAGGATGATCCATTAGACTTTTCTTTTGTAAGAATTTGATTTACAGATCCTCCAAAGAAGGGAAGAACCAATACACGCACCTATGGATATCGATGAAATCAAATCTCTAGAAAAGGTGTCATCCATATGCATACCCTTAGGGACTACAACTCCTATTTTTTTCAATTTCTCTTTGCATTAGTTTTAGCGATTTCTTACGACCAACCTTGTTTAAAGGGAAAAAGAATAAGTTGATTCAAAGTTTAAAATGAGATAAAGGTACCCAAGTAAACTCATTTTAATTGGATAAGTAAGGTATTTGAAAACCTGATTTATCTTTGTTCTATCTGATGTTTTGCCTTTTTCTTTCATATTTTTGGAATTCTTCTGTTTTCCTAAAGTTATTTCCAGTTTCACGAGGCTGGTACGGGTGGACGGTACGACCGGACCCGCCTGTACCACTGGTCGTTAAAGGGTTAGTACTCCCCTTGCGTTTTCTCGAATTTTGGTACGACCGCGCCGTACAAGCGTCTCCGAACGTACGGTAGGTCGTTATCAACTCTGTGTTTCCTCGTTTATTTGGTTTATTGATTACAATATATATATATATATATATAATTTACTGTGGAAAGGTCGATAACTGCCAATACAGGTGGACTATATAAGCAGGTTCCGCTCGTACCACTTAGTCGGTAAGATTCGAACCGACTTTGTACCACTTAGTTAGTAAGATTCGAACCGACTTCGTTAGAATTTTTTTCTTGGCCGGCCCTTTTTCTTCTAGTACGAGTTTTGACCTATTTCTGATCCTTCATAAGCCTTCCCAAAGGTTTTCCTCTCTCTTATATCAACAGATCCAATCTCCTTGATGCGCTATCCAGTTCTAGGCAAAGGAAAATCTCTAGGCCTCATGGCTCCTTTGTGGGATAGCTTTTAGACTTTCTCCATTGAAGCCGATGATCGTGAAGCTCAGGGCCTAAGCCCTAAGAACAAGAGGTACGCATATGACTCTGACGATGATGATGAGGAGGAATTCGAGAGCTTCATGGAGCAAATGAAGAGAGGGTGGAGGCAGCCAAATTATCTTGCTATGGTGAAGCTTGAGGATGAAAAAGAGGCGAGGAAACCCCATGGGAAGGGATGCATGGAGTCTCTCAAGTTCATCACCATCAACTACTCTTCACCCAATCATAAGATAGATAACCGAGATGATGCAGGAACTTATTAGGAGACTACGACGCACACTTCTACAACAAAGAAGATCACCATGAACGCGCTGATGCATGTAAAATGCATCCATGAATTTTGTCGTTTATTGCTTCAAAATGCTTATTATTTTGCAACTTTATTATATTTATTGAGACTATCCTACTAATAGTTGCAAAATTGCATAAGTTCTTTTACACTTTGTTGTGTATAAAAAATTAATATGGAAGAAAATCGCTCAATAAGGCAAAATTTGGAGTTTCTTGAAATCTGTCCCGCTTAATACTTTTCAAAAATTGACTCCGAAGAGCTTGAATATTACGTAAAATGAAAAAATGATCAACATGAAAGTTATGGGGAATTTCAAGGCGTATGATTTTGACATAAATCTCCTCAATCGCAATCCGGATGCAATTTATATGGCCCGATTACTGAAGGCTATAGAAGCAGTTTTGGGATTCCAAAATTTGGTGACATGATTGACTCAAACTCTTGCCATATGAGATCAATTCGGCCAAGACACGAATTTGGAGACTTGTGGGACTTTCTAGGAGTCACCATGAAGGTTCTAGATGTTCCCAAGAGCCCTTGTATCCAAGAGTTTTGATCTGATGGATCTGGTGAAGCCTCCATCACTATATATTGAGAGAAAATGCTATTTTTGGAGGCATCCATACATAGCCACGAAATCCCCCCTCCTTGGCAGACCCCAAGAAGGGGGAGAAGCTCCTCCACACCAGCACCATCTCCAAGAAAGAAGAAGGAGCCAAGGGGCGGTGCCCCCAAGGGCATCTGCCGCCATAAGAGGGCAACGGGGGCCTCCCTGCCGCCGGCACCGCCTCCCTCCACACCGGTGCTGCCTCTCCCCCTTGGAGAGGCACATCTTCATCACCATCTACAGCGAGCCCTCCATATACCTACTGTAATCTCTCGGGAAACATGATATATGAGGCAATATTTTTTACTTTCCCATGATCTATTGTATATATCTATGTTGATGTTTGAGTAGTGATTGTTCATGGCAATTGTGATCTAGTTTGTGTTTGTTGCATACAAGTTTATGTTATCAACTATAATGATCTTGATGTACTAGCATATGAGTGCACACATATGTTGGGGATACACAAGGTTGTCATTGTTGTATGATGATAGGAGGAGGGATAGCCGGAATTTTACAGAAACCGAATCCCAATTTTTAGATATGCATGTTATATTAATTCATGGTTAATCAACGAGGGTATTATCATGGGGACCTTAGATCTAAATGTGGTGGTTGGACTTTATGTCTTAATGATTCCCTTGTTTGTACTCAATTGGCCTTGAGATCAATCACTACTGGTGTATTTGCTTAAATCTATGACTACAATTAGTTATGGCTCCTCCTAGAAGAAACTATAAAAGGACTATCTATGTGCTTTCACTAATTGTGACAACCAAATGAATGAAACAACAATTTTCCTAAACATTTACTACCTTGAGAAAACTTGCCATGACTCCACTTCACTAGGTCTATTTTTCTTGCACTAGTTTATTCATAGCAATTACTTCCAATAATTTACCGTTTTCTAGTTAATAGTAAAAACAATCACACACACACAATCTCTCTAGATCCTAGCTTTTCATAGAAAGCCACATAAGTGGGTTATAGAGGTTTAGGGAATAGATAGTTTACCTTCAGCTCCTCGTGGGTTCGACACTCAAATACTTATCGAATTGTATTACGGTGATCCCCTGCACTTGGGGGTTATCACGTGCACATGAGCATGAATCCATAGGAAGATTGGGAGTTCATCCTCATGGACGTGCCTGTCATCCCGCACATCCCAGAAACTTGCATTCTGATTTGCAGAAGTTCCCTCGCCGCATATTTTCCCTGGAGGAGACGAACAAGAAACTTCGCACGACTGTTTCCAATGCCACACCTTCACCCTAAAGAACGCCATGGTATCGAATAATCATGAGGGATTATTTGATCCCAAGCTTGGGGAGATTCATTACACCTTGTAATCTATCTTTCAGGTTTATCATGTTTACTTTACCACACGCATGTTAGGTTTTAATTCCATAATTTGCATTAGTTGCATCATCTTCAAACTCCTTTGGTTCAAGGAAAGAATTATATCTGTTGAGTTTTGATACTTTATGTTATTTGAAGTAATATTTTGATCCATGATTATTATATTATATGAATGCATTAAGATGAGTGCTATGATACTTGTACAACTGTTATGATTTTGGGGTCTTCCACACCAATAAAGTATTGATTAATTATGAGAAGGAAATCTTGATTAGCATGTTATAGTCACATGTGTAAGTTTTTAAGAGCCATAAAGAGTAGTAAGTATGATCAGGTGGCTCTATTGTAAGAGAAAGAAAAAGATTCAGCTATCAAGAAAATTTCAAAGCATGAGAAAAGTACAGGCTTGAAAAGAAGAAAAGAGAAAGAAAGGGCAACTCAAGCAATGATCACGAATCTTTTATTACTCGAATATTATGCTCAACCGATTTAACCTTATGATTCTATAGTATGATTAACCCCTAAAAAACTTATTATAACATTATTGATATAAAAATGTGTGAAATCCTTTGAATCATGTGATGTGTAAAAGTGTGATAAAACTCATGATGCAATTCTACATCTGATATTGTACTTTTGTTTCAAATTTTGCCTCATTTATTGTAACAACTCGTGCCTCATGAAAATGATGACTGTGACACCCCCAATATCAGGGCTAAACAAATCCCAGACCTCCATCTGACATAAGCTTAACCTTGCTCGAGGATATCCAGTGAAGAATCGATAACACAACAGTGACCCTACGACACAAAATTTATTATAGCAAGATCATAACTGAGCGAAGAGCCAAATTATACAAGCAGATGTCACTGACCACAAACATCAAACAACGGAAGGCAAATTATGCTATTAAGTATAGCAAACTTAACAAATGGCCTAAGAGGCCTGAAGCATAACAATGACGTCCCAGCCCATAGATTCCAGGCTGCCGGCCGGGAATCCCAAGCTACTCGTCGGTGTCGATGTCGTACGGAACTCGTCTTCAGGGGGAACACTTACTCTGCTACAAAAGTATCAACAAAGAAAGGGTGAGTACAGGGTATACTCCGCAGGACTTATGGCTGGTGGAGTTGTTTTGCATAAAGCCATCTTTGTTTATAAAACAAGGGGGAGAAGAAGCTCGTCTTATCAGAATATTTTAAAAGGGGATAAGAGAGCGACATCTCCAAAGTATTCATCATCATCTTTGATATCCACCAAGTCATCATCATCTGAACCTCATCTAGAATCACCCCCTCGCACCCATGAGGAAGCATCCTTAAGCACACGTTGATCTGCCAAGTTTTACGATTAGGTTAATATTCTCTATGATCTTAGAATCTGGTCACCAAGCGTTCATAACCGTGAACACGACTTTTCGAAAAGATTTAAGCCTACAGGGGTGTACAAATTTACCCACACGTACCAACCGACTTTTAATACCAGATCATTAGCCCACTTCCTTGGAAGGCCGACAGAGGGTGGTTGACCAAGACCTTTACCTTGCTTTCGCCGAGACCATGAGTCACGCCCTAAGGATGGTTTTCGCCGTAACGGGTCAAATCCCAAAGCCGGTACCTAGAGATGTGAGGTGAGGTTGGTTTACCAGGGGCACTATCTACTCCAAGCAACCTGGTCCACGCTTCCCTACCTCTTATGAATGCACCTCCTTCACCGCCTTCGAGAAGATCCCAAATGCATGTCGAATGGAATGCCCGAACTATGTGACCCATGGAATCTACTAGGCAAGTTAGTAAATCAAGGGGTTCCCAAGACCCATGTGGTTGTACGCTTGTCTCAGTTCCAAAGGCAAGAACTCGATTCCTAGTGATGGCGAGCATGGGACTAGAAAAACTACATCCTACCGTGGCCTCCCATACAAGCCTTAGTGTAACACCCCATCATTTAGGAACCAACGAAGGGTAGAAATAGGAATATGAGCATATGCATGCATTCATCTGTAAAATCTGGGTAAATTTTCTGCCAAACAAAAACCTAAAGTGATCAGAGTTTCTTTCATTATCTAGAGGTGGGAATAGCTCTATAGTGATTGTTATAAATTTTGACATGACCTTTA
The DNA here is from genome assembly GCA_916181665.1 of Avena sativa. Classification (NCBI taxonomy): domain Eukaryota; kingdom Viridiplantae; phylum Streptophyta; class Magnoliopsida; order Poales; family Poaceae; genus Avena; species Avena sativa. The sequence continues at coordinate 129,180,782 of OV702283.1, read as the reverse complement.
GGCACTAATGTGTTTTGGGGGGAAATATTTTTGAATTCAAATTTGAAATTTAAATCATTTGGAAAATATTTAAAAATTAGAAGTTAGAAAGATTAAGTTGTTCTCCAAAATGATTTATTAACATTATTTGATTATATTAAATATATATTAAACAACAATAAGAATTTAAGACAAGGAAATATAAATAAGAAATTAATTCTTATATCTTTTCTTTATTCCATAATCATATTACAAAGTGAGATAGATACAACAAATAAAAATAAAACATCACAGAAGTGAATTACAATTAAATGAAACTTTATTAAATTATAATAATAATATTACAAGATTCTTTACAAAAGAATAAAAGAAGATTACAAAAATTTGTAAAACCTATCTATTCATATACTACATCTTGAGCTACAGATCTTATTCCTGCAAATAAGAAAAACAACTAAAAAGAAAATAAAGGGTTAGTTAGTTATTTTACTCTTAGTGGGGAACAGTGAAGTGCATTGTTCATATTGCCTCATTGAGTAGTTAAAAGGGCCAAGTTTCACCAATCAGCAATATTTGTTCTTTTATATCAAATAAGCCTTAGGACAAAATCATCAGCAAATTATAGGGGCAAGTTTCACCAAGAGAGTAAACTATAAAAGGATAAGAAGTGAAACCAATTCACTTGATCTGATCCACCACCAGCCCAAGCAACAAGGTAGCTTAGTCATCTAAATGCATGTAATATGCTGTCCAAATAGCAGCAGTACAAGAACTCAAGTGAGAGCACCCTGTCGTAGCATAGCCACAAGGGAGTTCATTTTCCTTCTCAAGTACACAACAAGAAAACTCTGAGTCTGCCAAATTCCCAAAAAAATCCCTAGTCAAGATACATCACAAATAACCCAAGAAACCACAATATGGTGACATAAGGAGGGGTGGTGCAGGTGGATAGCAAGGTCAAGTACAAGATCACATAAGCTAGGAGGAGCATGAGCAGCACCAGGAGGTGTAGATCAAGAACAAGATAACAAGATCAAGCCAACAGGAACAAGTTAGCAAGATCAAGCTAGCAAGATCAACTATCACCACAACATCATCATCAACAACCAAGTTGTGTAGTGAGTACACATAAAACCATCACATGATGAATCCATCTTAGATTATCAAGCATGTGTTATTTTATATGAATCTTCTCAGAAAACACCCAAGTGGGATGTATCCATCATAGGAGTAATTTAAATGAAAGATAATGACCAATCTTTACAAACAACACCAATATCTCAGCCTATGCATCATTGATCTTGGGTATATATCTATATTTCTATATCAAAATATATCAGCAACCTTAGATTAAGATTTCTAGGCACATCTTTTAAAGAGTAGAACCTCAAAGATCAATAGATCTTAAGGATTTATATTAAATAGTGAGGATGCCAATTCATTTTCTTAAAGGATTCAAGAATCATTAGTTGATACTAGATATCAAAACACATCTATGAGGGACAATAGATGAAAACTTAGTTTCTACCTAGTTATGCCTCACACCAGCATCACATGCCAAAGGGAAATCATTAGCATGGTAGGATAATAAATACAACATAATATTTCAATCCATTTTAGCCCAGGCCACACTAGTACATAGTTAGAAATTAACTCAATATTAGAATGGATACTTGTGTACCATTCCAAAGAAGGTGTCACAAGTATATAATCTACACCAAGCAAATCATACACTTAGATTTCATAAGTAAACCTACAGTATAATACTCAATCATTTTCCTGGAATGAATAACCAGGAATCATAATCACATTTAAACAATCTATTATAATCAAAGAATCATAGGAGTATCATATCAAATCTAATATGAACATATCAACACAGGATAATGTATAAAGATTTAGTGAAAAATTACTGACAGTGCCATTGACAGTGCTAAGAACATTAATTAGTAGTGAGAATCACACCACCAGAATCATTAGACAATAGCTTAGCACAGTATCATCACCACAAGTACTCAATGATTCACTATCCTCAATAATCAACATAGAGGGATGAACCCTAATCAAACTGATGAACCCTCATTAGGGATTGCTCACTAGAAGCACACATAGGCTATCAAGAGAGGCAGAGGACAGAGAACAAGAGGGGAGAAACAAAAGCACGTACCAGTGGTCCTCGCTGACAATTAGAAGAGGAAGCAGAAGGGCCGGCGAGCACACACGACGACACGGGGAGCACCCGAGGGCGCTGCAACCATCGCCAAGCCATGGCGGCAGCCTCAACCACATCGGCAATCCAACAGCACCATAGAGCCACCAAGAACACATCACAGCACCACATGAGCGGCGGAGAGGTAAATCGCTGATAACTACCAAACCCTAGGGTTCGAGGTGGAGTCAGCCTAGACCGGAGAGGGGCCTAATGACAAATCGAGTTGTACCAGATGGCGGAGCGGCATCGACTACCTTTCCATACACCACGGTGGCGGCCGGGGAGGCCGAGGAAGGCAGTAATCAAGCGGCAACGACGTCGGCGACACCATACCACAGCGGTCAAGAGCGAGGAGGAAGAACGAGTGGGAGCGAGAGAGAGATGGGTGCGTACTGGGACGATAGGTTCTAGTAACATCCTAGTGGGTGGATTTGACTAGACCAATTGGGCCAGATTGGGCCTAAAAAACCAATGGGCTTGGCCCAAAAGCTAAAAAGAAAATTTAAATTAATTAGTAAAAGACCAAAATACCCCCAGGACTTAATAAGTCCTAAAAATAAATAAAAATCCTAAAATTACAAATAAAATATCTATGAGTTCATAAAAATACAAGCTACTTAATAAAATTAAGAATATTATTTTTAATAGAAAAAATTTTAGGTTAAAGATTTTTATAATATATATTAATTATGGAATTCTATAAAAATAAACAAAATACCTAAAAAATAAAAAAATTATCGTTTTTAATTGGTATAGTATTTTATAAAAATACTAAATTGCTATTTAATATGGCAAAATAAAATCTTCTAAATTAAAATGCTTATTCTTAAAAAGAATATTAAGAGTTAAAAATAAATAAAAATTAGTTTTTAGCTCTTTTACTGATATATTATATTAAAAAAATAATAAATATAATATTACAGATTATTAAGAATTATTCTTAAAACAATTTCCTTTATTAAGCAATTCAAGAAATTTATATATTGTGTAAAACACACAAAGAAGATAAATAATAAATGATGTATTGCATTACTATGCATAATCATTTTTGCTTCTTTAAATATTGTCCTTACCAGACAATAATGATGTTTTGTATAAATATAAGCTCAAGGTCGAGTGCAAGCATCCGACTTCACCAGCTTGCAATCACAAGGCAAGTTCATCACTTTCTCATGTCCTTTGATGAGTCTTTATCAAAGTAATTGCAAAATTGTGTGTTATCATCTATGTTTCAGAGAAAAAAATATTATTTTCTCAAAACAAATAAATTATTGATATCATCCGAAGTGGTGAGATGGATAAGGTGAGCAATGGAACTTAGGGTTCCATTTGATTAGTCACTTAGGACTTAACAACCCATGACATCAGTGATTCTAGCGTTGTATATTACGCGTTAACCATGAGATTTGGAATGGGACAGAGATGTCAGCTGTATCTTCTTCCTCTCGCATGTAGCCGGATGCGCAGGTCGTGGCTGTTATCCTCATAGCGTGCATTAATTGGTAATTCGTAGAGGATATACAACATATGGGTGGGAGCCCTCAACATCCCACGATAGTTCTGGCATCTAAACGGTCTATACCAACCATTGCCATAATTCAATGTGTGGGCATGACATACACCAAGGAGACATGCAGGGTCACAAAGGGGACAATGATTGGCTTGGATCGTCTACTAGGCCCCACATCATGGAATTGTGGACGGGAAAGTATGCCCAGTTGTGCAACAAGGATTTGATCTCTCATGGGTAAAGTAACGCACCTCTGCAGAGTGTAAGAACTATAACTTGTTACTCCCTGTTCCGAGAAGGAGCTACGAAGGCGATAGGAAAGGAACTCCATGAATGTTCTAGTCAACCTGTGAAGGCTGATGGGCATAGTTTTTGATAATAAAATCAATATTTGAAGAAATGTTTATGAAAACAGCATAGTGCCAAGGACTAAGAGTCCGAGGTGGTAGATAGTGCATCAAACTTCCCACCTTTCATATAATGAACTTGCTGGGTAACACTATTACTCACTCTTTCCTTTCATCCCCTGCTTAGACTCTGAGGATCCAGAAGACACTCCGATGTGCGCAGCTGAAGGCCAAGAGGATGTCTACTACGAGGAGCCAGACTTGTCCGGAGTAGTGGAAGGAGTGGATTATGAGATACACTATGGCGTGGAAGGCAACGAGTCTGAGTAGTTTCCTTAGTTATTAGTAAACCAATTAAGCCAAGTAGCATAAAGTTTATATAATAAGTTGTTGAGCTCAGTTCGGAGTTTAAGTTTGAAACTTTGAATCTTCCGCTGAAATAATTTAAGTTTGTCTTGTAAGTTGAATCTTTTGAAGTCTCGAACTTCTGGTATTGTAATAATAATAATGTGTGTATGTTTGTATTATGGACCCGCAATGTTTCTGTTGTACCACTCTAAGGGATGTGATATTTAGGGAATAGTGTTCTGTGGATGTCATGTCAACGACTATAGTGTACTACACATGAAGTGGTATGCTGGGTCACCGCACTTAGCATGTTTAATCTCATATCACCTCTAATCTCACCTCATCATAATATCTCGATCTCCTGTCATACTTGATTATCTACATCTGATACATCATCTGGAAGAACCAGACTCAATAGCTAAGCATGGCTAAGCAGGACACAAATATAAGATCTAGCAGTGCACACAAGCCAAACATAGATATGCTAGGAGTAGTGGATCAGGTAATATAAGCACAAAGGGCGTAATTCAATAGATAGGATACTCTACCTATCAGTAAAAGACCATAGTAGAATCGTATGCATCATGGCAGGAATTGAAATGCTTTTGAAATCATAGGCTTGTATAATGGTGGGGCTATGCTTGCCTTTGCCAGTTGATAACCAGTAAGCAGACCTTTGGAAGACTGGTACTTGACTTGATTATAGATGGTTAAGTATTGTTCATCGATCATCGATGGTGTTGGTCCCTGACTCCAGTCTCGATCTCGATCTCGATATCGTATTCTATTGGGGAAGAACCAAATACCGGAAAGAAAGACAACAATCAACACATGGCATCGATGCAATTCTCAAGCAAGGATGATGATATGACAAGTTAATTATTACTAAAATGTAACCCTAAGACATGCTCGACAGTTTAAACGTTGTCCGAGGGGTGCAAACCCTAATACATGAGAGACCCCAGAATCACCTATGAGGGGTTACTATGTTGTTCTAATTAAACTTGTGATGTAAGTTTTTGAATAATGCATGATTATAGATTAAATAGGTAGATCTTATTTTTCTGAACATATTGATATATCATACATATTTTTTCGACTTATAAATAATTAGTTATTGAATTTATAAGATTATATCAATTTCTAGAATTATTTAAACCAATTTAAATGAATTATTGCGCCAGGCTGACATCAGCATAGGCATATGATACTTTTTACACCACAGGGGGAACTACCCACTGTGACTGACGGAGGGGCCCTAGGCCACATCAGCAGCCACGTGGGAAAAGGCAGGGCCCAGCTAGGTTTGACCAGCACTGACTGCGTCTTGCTGACATCACGGGGATGTCGGCGTGACATTGGCCGGTGGTAGCCTCCCAGGTGGACGACGGGGACGGTGGAGCACATCGAGCGGGACAGCGCGAGTGGGTGCGTTCAAACTGGGGCATCAAGATGAACCTATCTACGGTGGCACCACCTTGGATTTGTCACCAGAGCTTCGGCTCCGACGAGCTCCGATGGCGGCACGCGCATGTCATCATGGAGGGGGCGATAGAGGGGGAGTGGAGCAAATTGGAGAGGCCAACGAGGAGCACAAGCTCACCAGGTGCGAGTAGAGGGCGACAGTGATGACCCACAAGTATAGGGGATCACAACAGTCTTCGAGGGTAGTATTACCCAATTTATTGATTTGACACAAGGGGAGCCAAAGAATACTTATAAGCCTTAACAATTGAGTTGTCAATTCAGATGCACCTAGAAATAGTCTTGCTCACAGTAGCTTATCAGTAGCAACAGTTTTGTAGTAGCAAAAGCAAAGTAACAGCAGCAGTAAAACGACGGCAATAGTAACAATAGTAGCAGACAGTAGGATATGAGTGCGGTAGGCATAGGGATGGATGGACGGGCGTTCCATGGACAAGTCTAAACATGTAACTTCAAGATCTAGGGCAATTGCACTTAAATAAGATAAAGCATCAAAGTACTAAACAATCATAGGCATGTGTTCCATATATAGTCATACGTGCTCGCAATGAGAACTTGCACAACATCTTTTGTCCTGCCAGCCCGTTGCAGCGGGGCCTCAAGGGAATCTACTAGCAATTAAGGTGCTCCTTTTAATATAGCATCAGAGCAAAGCATTAACACTCCGTGAACACATGTGATCCTCATATCACAGCCATCCCCTCCGGCTGTACCAATTTCTATCACTTCGGGGCCTTTGGATCCGGACAATGATATGTGTACACAACTTGCAGATAAGATCACAAACAATACTATCATTATGAATCAATAATAAGTTCATATCTGAGATCATGGCACTCTGGCCCTAGTGACAAGCATTAAGCACATCAAGTTGCAACAAAGTCAAATATCACTAATAGAGATACTAGGCACCATGCCCTAACAATCTTATTCGATTACATGATAGAACTCATCCAATCCCTACCATCCCCATAGCCTACAGCGGGGGATTACTCACTCATGGATGGGGGAAACATGGATGGTTGATGGAGAGGCATTGTTGATGATGATGGCGATGATCCTCTCCAAATTCCCCGTCCCGGCAGGGTGCCAGAACAGAGTTTCTGGTTCCGAATCGCGGGTTTCAGGTGGTGGCGGCGCAGTGGAACTCTTTCTGGAAAAACGTCGACCCCCCTGAGTTTTTAGGTCAGAAGGCAACTTATAGGCGAAGAGGGAGGCCGAGGGGGTGCCTGAGGCGGCCACACCCCTCCCAGCCGTGGTCTGGGCTGGCCCGCACGGCCAGGTGTGTGGGCCCCTTGTGGCCCTCCTCCATCTCGTCTTCTGGCTCCGTGAGTCTTCTGGTGAAATAGGATTTTTGGCATATTTTTATGGATTTTTCCTGATAGTTGATTTTCTGCACAAAAACTATACACCAAGGTAATTCTGCTAAAAACAACGTTAGTCCGTGTTAGTTGTATCCAAATCACACAAGTTTAGAGGAGAAACAATAGCAAAAGTGTTCGGGAAAGTAGATACATTTTGGACGTATCAACTCCCCCAAGCTTAGCTTATTGCTTGTCCTCAAGCAATTCAGTTGAAAACTGAGTGCGATAAAAGAACTTTCACAAACACATTTGCTTCATATGATGTATATATTCTCAGCACATGAGTAGATACTTAGACAATTCATAATAAGGAGTATGCAACTAAGTCTACTCAATAGTCATTGCAAGCTATGAAGAGATTCCAACTCAATAATAATAAGTAGCATGAAACATAAACATAAGGAACATTGCAATGCTCATAAAAAGTTATGATAGAGTGGTATCTCGCTTTCCTTTGATGGTGGAGCAAAATATGAATGCCAAGGCACCTCTGAAGTTCAAGTGAAGACTATAAGTAAAGATATCAGAGATGTAAGCATCAAAGTCATGACATAAGTAACCAAGTTTTGAGACAAGCACATTACACTAAGAATGACAACTATGCTCTCAAGAAGGTGCTCATAGAATAAGTGGTGACTCAATAAGGAAGTTAAAAGGTTTTGGAAAGTTTTAAAGGCTTCCAAATGCTTAAAGTATGGTACTCATTAGCTTTGAGCTCTCATTGCCCCTATCATAGGCATCTTTAGATGGTTAAGGTGAAAGTGAGGCCAATATGAGTTATATGCTTGACAGACCATGAACTGAAAATCTCACGTCCCTTGAATACGAGGGCCGCTCCTCATGCTACTCAACTTTAGTTACCGGTAAGTTCTTGTCATAGTAAATACATGTGTATCATAGAGAACCGCCAACGGGGTACCCCTTGCACATGATATAGGAGCTATCCCATATCAAAATGACAAGGCAAGCAGACAATGAGCATCTCAACGATCTTTTTATTTTCTATTTGCATAGGTTTTTATTGAAGATGCTTCACAGATTGCTCATTATGGTTATGCTGCAAGTTTCCACCATGATTAGGAATGGCTTAGGCTAGCTGCCCAGGCGTTTCTATAAGACATATACATAACTCCATGAACTTACATGCTCCCCTTTTATTTCACACCGACGACATCCATAAACAAAAGAGCATGATATCAACTGGTACAAAGTACAAGTGGAATGTTGAAAGTGAAGGGAATAGTTCCTGAGAGGCAATAATAAAGTTGTTATTATGTATATTCCAAGTTTATGATAACTGCTTATTTTGCATGCTATAATTGTATTAATACGGAAACAATAATACATGTGTGTTTAATAAACAAAAAGAAAGTTCCTAGTTATGCCTCTCTTATAAACTAGCTCGTTGATTAACAAGATGATCAAAGGTTTCCTGATCATGGACATTAGATGTTGTTAATAACAAGTTCGCAACATTGTTGGAATGATGTGATGAACATTCATTCGAAGTATAGCATTACGATTAAGTTCATTGTGTTTATATTGCTATAACATCATACGAAGTAATCTTAGTCCTTAGACCATGAGATCATGTCAATCACTAACACCAGAAGAGTATCTTGATAACATCAAATGTCACACCGTAATAGGGTGATTATAAATATGGGTTCAGTGCTACGAAGGTATTATGTTGAGGCTGATGGATCAATAGTGGAATTTTTCCATCCCGATAACGGATAGATATACTCTGGGCCCTCTTAGTGATATCACATTAGTTAGCTTGCAAGCAAGTGATTTGATCACTAGAATGTTATATCACGGGAACAAGAAAAGAGTACATGTCGGTAACGAGATCAAACTAGGTATGGGGATACCGATGATCAAATCTCGGACATGTAATATATCGTGAGACAAAGGGATTGAGTTACATGCGTATAAGGTTCACACGATCACAAAAGTCATCGTTGAATGTGTGGGAGTCAGTAAGGATCTCCAGGTCCCACTGCTGATTATTGATCAGAGAGGGGTCTCGATCATGTCTACATTATTCGCGAACCATAGGGTGGCACACTTAAGGGATAATGATACCATTTGGAGCAAATGATTTGCCAGAGAAAGAAAAAGAAAGCGCAGGAATTTATTTCACTAGACACCGAAATATATTCGGTTGAAATTGCTGAAACTAGTTCTACATGTGAAATTGAAATGTTATAAGGGATTTTATGTGAATGTTTGTTAATTAGAGTAATTAAAAAAATTCTGAATAAATAAAATAAAAGAGTTTTATTTAAATGAGAGCTTGCATTAATTTTGGTGGAAATTTAATGCATATGAGTGGATTTTTGAGTGGAGGCATGTTTATGTGAGTAGAGGCTTTTCATTTTGAGTGGGAGATCCACCCACATGAATGTGGAAGAGGTGGGGGCATCCACCATGGCTGGGCGCCATGCCCCTTGGGTTCCCCTCTCCCTATAAAAATCCTCCCTCTCCTCCTCTCAAAGCACACATCCTCGTGAAGGATCTCTCTCCCCCCTTTTGAATTTCCCTATGGTCTCGGGTCAGCAAGATACATGTTCCCGGTGGCTTTTTCTGGAAGGATTTGTTGCTCCCGCTGCTTCCCTGGAGCGAGGGCGTGGAGGTTGTCGGGGTACCCCGACGTGTGTGCGATCACGGATGCACCACTGCTTTGCGGTGCTGGACTTGATGGTGCTGGACCGGCTGGACCAGATGGACTTCATCATGATCTTGAGATCGGCAAGCGTTCGACTACATCATCCACGAGTACAACCTCATTAATGCTATTCGGTCTTCGAGGGTATGTATTCTATGGATGTATACCCGTTGCTTGTATCTAGTAGATAGATCTTGGTACTTAGTTGTTCCCATCGTAGAAATTTTTTGTTTTCTATGCTACGAACCCTACAGTGCTATCAGAGCCGGATCTATGCATAGATGCTTTGCACGGTTAGTACACATATGAGTATGTGGGCGATGATGATCATGTTATTGCTTCTTAGTTGTAATTTGGATATTGGTGGCATAGTGGGATGAAGTGGCCCGGACAAACTTTACATGTCCTCGCACATGAGACCTGTTCCACGCTTGACATGCAACTAGTTTTGCATAAGTGGCTAGCGGATGTCTATCTCTCCTACTATATTCAATATCTAATTTGCAACGAGTTGTCAATAATTTTGTTATCCTTGTTGTGGTTCATGTTTCTAGGTAATAACGGTTCTATCTCCGAAAGCCTTAAGCTGTAGGTAAGAATGGTTCATGTTTGTAGGTAAGAACGAGTTGACAAACTTGCAATGGATAAATTAGAAGCGTCTAGTTTAGATTGTTGCTGGGCTAGTGTCATGATATGGTGATGTTGTAAGTAAAAGTATAAGTCAATACTCTTAAAAACACACATAACTTGTAAGTTTCATACCATGATGCACATGATGGAGATCAAGTGCAAGAACCATATCATTTCACTTTTCACATATGATGTTTGTTTACATATTATATTGCTTGCTTAGCGTTTTATTAGCATTATAAGATGACCCCTCATTTAGATATCAAGATAAAAATGTGTTCTTTGTTAAGTATGCACTGACAATGTTTTGCCGCTTCAAGACATCACATGATGATCAGGTGTACTTGAATCCACGAGCATATCTCGGGTGTAAGACAGTTTTACACACGCGAATACTAAGGTTCTTACTTGGTGAGCCTAGCATGTATAGACATGGCCTCGGCATACAGACCGAAAGGTTAAGCATGGGTCATATGTTTGATATGATGACCATATAGATGCTCGCCTTTGAAGCTACACCGACTCACGTGATGATCGGACTTGGTGTAGTGGATTTGGTTCATGTAATACCTAAAAAGATATGAGGGATGTCGTTTTTGAGTGGGAGTTCATTTCTAATTTGGATTAGTAGAACTCAATTTATCATAAATTAAATTAAAGTGAATTTGCATAATTTGTTGTAGTCATTGGCATTCATTCACTAACTTATGCTTAGTTGTAATTGAGATAATAGAACTATAGAATTCTGGATATTTACTTTACGAACTAGTATCGTATTGTGTTGAGTGTCAATCTAAAGTTTAAAGTCCTATTGCAAACTTTCAGCAAACTCTGTTTACTCCGTGAAATTTAATAATTGGTATTAAATCGAGAGTAACAATTCCAGTGTTAGTATCTTAAGTATCATGTTTGCCTCCATGATTCTTGATTGTTTTAATATCAAGTTTATCTAGGAGCTGAAAGAATTGTTTCAGAAAACATAATGCGTGGTAGATATAAAGATATCTGAAACAATGTTTTGGTTGCAATATGATAGAGTATAATGTATGTTCTCATATTGGATGAGGATTTGCGAAGGTTGGAGATGCTAGACATCCTAATCATCCAAAAGGGTTTTGGAAAGTAACATTATACTCACGATTCGCCTTTATAAGCTATATTAGCTTGATCATGAAAGTCGTCATGATAAGGATGAATAGAAGACGTATGTAAAGTGTTTACTACACTAAAAGATTACTAAAGAATGGATTTTGAAAGAATGCCGATCATTTGATGACGGTGATCTACTTCAAAGTGCAAGTCCAAAGGTATTAGTATTTGAATATACACGCTTTGGACTATGTGTCATGTATATGGCACCACTGTTGATATTGATAGATTCTTTTAAAAAGGAAAAAGAAATGCTAAAAGAAAATCTATAAAATATATGTGGCAGAAAAGAAAAGACTGGAAATATCCAGTTTAGGTATACAGAAGATATACATGTTATGGTTGTATTCTTTGCTTGTTAAACAATGTGGTTCTTAGGTATTGAATACCGAATTGGTTGGTATGAAATTTCATACAGAACAACGCAATTCATGAACTACAATGGCCTAAGTAACTAGCAAGATAATATGTGATGATGATCATCAGAAACAAACAAGCCGTTGTTTGTATTTCTTGTTAACATCAAAGTCCACCTTCAAGATTTGTTTTAATAATCGTTATTTCAATCAGGTATTATGAGAACAAAGATTGTTCAAATAATTACTGTATTCCATATAAGATGGATGATTTACAAATCTAGTTGGACAAATCACATCCATAAAACTAATGCTAAAATGTCGCATGACAAATGATTGGAATATCACTTACGAAGTGACATTGCCGTTTAAATTATATTGGAAAGAAAACATGAAGAAACTCCATTTTCATGGATTTTTGGAGTCTTTGATTTGATCAAATGACGCTTGTGAGACTTTCCTCGAGATAATTAAAACTTCGTTCAAAGGCCAAAGAAGAACGAACGACTAAAATATTGGAATTTATACATATCGATGTATATAACCATTTATGTATAGTCGTAAACGATGGATTTCAACTTTGTATGCTTTCTCCGGAAATTTGAGTGAATATTCACTTAATGAGAAAGAAGTATGAAATATTTGAAAATGTTCAAAGACTTGCAAGATGAAGTGGAAAATCATTGTAACAAGAAAATAAATAATTTATGATTTTATCATAAAGGGATTTATTTGAGTTGCAAGTTTAGCAAAACACCTAGATTTACATCTCCCAAAACACCATAGGAATATGGAGTGTTTGAGATTTGTAATGAAACCTTGTTTGACATGGTTGGATCAAAGGTGTTATTTATAAAACTGCCATTATGTTTTAAAAGATTAAAGCTTTAGAGACTACCGCTTTTACACTGAAAATGCTCCACCTTGATCTGTTGAAATGACACCATGTAAGTTATGGTTCGGGGTAAAACCCAAGTTGTCCTTTCTTAAATTTTGGTATGCTAAGCATAAGTAAGATGTTTACAACCAAAGTCGGATGAGCATGTGTTTGTAGGTTATTTCGAATAACAATTGGTTATTCCTCCATAACACCGAGGACCAAAGGGTTTGTCGCTTGAAATGTGAAGTTTCTTGAAAAATAAACTTTTCACAAAAAGTTAAGTGGGGGGACAATAGAACTTTGATAAGGTTATCGAACCTTAGCTGTATGTGCTGAGTTGCACAGCGCCGGAAAATGTTCCGGAGGCAGCCACAATGCTCATGGCTCATGTTCCTCAAAGGTTGTGGTCACGGAGGTCTAAGTTCCTATTGAACCAAATAGGTCGGATAAACAATCAAATGCTGAGATTTGAGAGTAAATCATAATTGTTTGACAATGATGAACTGACTACATGCAAAGAAGCGATGATGGGCCCTGACTCCGTCAAATGTCTTGAAGCCATAAAATCCGTGATAGTTCCATACACGAGAAATCAAGTTTTTTGAACTTGGAAGACCCTCCGGAAAGGTGTAAAAACCTGTCTGTCGTATTTGGATCTATAAAGAAACAGATATGGATGTTTCACATCTATGAAATAGTGGACATGTCGGTAAAGATTTTACAAAAATGTTCAAGGAGTTGACTATGACAAGATTTGATCTTTCATAGTGATATTTAGTCTGGACGGATTAATGTAGAAACCAATACATATAATTTTGGTATATTGTAGATAAATAAACAAAACAAAGTTCTTATAATAGAATGGTTACCTAGGACGTGTGCATGACACGATCCAAAGGTTTTGTTAATTCAAAGGATGCTAAAAGGGCATGCAAACTTCAATGGTTGAAGTAAGCATCACAGAGTTGGAATCTTCACCGTGATGAAACTATTAAAGAAGTTTAATTTCATCAGGAGACGATGAATATGCTTGCATTTGCAAGAAATTAAGTGGGAGCGCTAAGACATATTTCTAATACATTATGTGGAGGACATCTTGTTGATTAGAAATGATGTATCTTTTATTGACAAAGGTTAAGAATTTCATTGCGATGAAAAGACTTAGGCAAAACCCGAATATTTAGCATGAATGTCTACATGGATAGACTATGACGCTAATATGGTTATGCCAAACATACATATATGAGATATTGAAGGAGTTCAATATAGTAACGATGAGAAAAGGATCTTGTCACATGGAAAAGAATTGAATCAAGATTCAAGTGTATCGACACTTGATAAGTGAAATAAGATTCAAGTGCTTTGACACTTGATGAGTGAAATCAAAAGAACATTTTGATCAATCATACCATGATATGTACACATCCATATATGTCCTATGCTCTAAGTGTTATGAGCATATACTAGAATGAATCACAAGATGATCATTGGACGATAGTAAGGAAATTCTTATGATCTTTTGGAAGAACTAAGAATATATTTGTGTAGAGGTGAAAAACAATTACAAATAGTTCATTGTAAAGCGTTACATTGATACTAGTTTTTTCACAAGATACAAATTAAGTTTATCTCAATTTAATCTATGGGTGGCACAATGAAATGGAAAGAAAGTTTCCATGATGGATTTGGATGAATTCCAAAGTTAAGACATTGTGACGGATACTACAACAAAAGGCTAAGTATATGACTGCTATAGTAGCAGCAAAGGAGGGCATTTGTTTTAAGTAGTTTGTTATCAAACTAAGGTGTGGTTCTCAATGTGCTAACACTAAAGATATATTGTACGACAATATTATGGACATGATTTAACCCCAAGGAACTAAAGGTATCTCCAAAAGACTAAATTTATACAATGCCATCTCATTGGAGAATGAGTGATGCGTGAAGACGCAAAGAGATGCAAATACACACGGACCTAAAAGCATCAGATCCATAGATAATGTTAACCACTTGAAATCGCGTATATGGAACACCAGAAAGCCATAGGTGTTCAATACGCAAAGTTTCTAAACTAGATTATTGTCTCTAGTGCAAGTGGGGTACTGAAGGGAATATGCACTAAGAGGCAAAAATAAAGTTGTTATTATGTATATTCCAAGTTTATGATAAATGTTTATTTTGCATGCTATAATTGTATTAATACGGAAACATTAATACATGTGTGTTTAATAAACAAAAATAAAGTTCCTAGTTATGCCTCTCTTATAAACTAGCTCATTGATTAACAAGATGATCAAAGGTTTCCTGATCATGGACATTGGATGTTGTTAATAACGAGGTCGCAACATTGTTGGAATGATGTGATGAACATTCATCCGAAGTATAGCATTACAATCAAGTTCGTTGTGTTTATATTTCTATAACATCATACGAAGTAATCTTAGTCCTTAGACCATGAGATCATGTCAATCACTAACACCAGAAGAGTATCTTGATAACATCAAACGTCACACCGTAACAGGATGATTATAAAGATGGGTTTAGTGCTACGAAGGTATTATGTTGAGGCTCATGGATTAAGAGTGGAATTTGTCCACCCCGATGATGGATAGATATACTCTAGGCCCTCTCGATGATATCACATTAGTTAGCTTGCAAGAAAGTGATTTGATCACTAGAATGTTATATCACGGGAACAAGAAAAGAGTACATGTCGGTAATGAGATCAAACTAGATATGGGGATACCGATGATCGAATCTCGGACATGTAATATATCACGAGACAAAGGGATTGAGTTACATGCACATAAGGTTCACACGATCACTGAAGTCATCATTGAATGTGTGGGAGTCAGTACGGATCTCCAGGTCCCACTGCTGATTATTGATTGGAGAGCGGTCTCGATCATGTCTACATTATTCGCGAACCGTAGGGTGACACACTTAAGGGATACTGACACCATTCGGAGCAAATTATATGCTAGAGAAAGAAAAATAAAGCGCATGAATTTATTTCACTAGACACCGAAATTGTTTCGGTTGAAATTGCTGAAACTAGTTCTACATGTGAAATTGAAATGTTATAAGGGGTTTTATGTGAATGTTTGTTAATTAGAGTAATTAACAAATTTCTGAATAAATAAATAAAAGAGTTTTATTTAAATGAGAGCTTGCATTAAATTTGGTGGAAATTTAATGCATGTGAGTGGATTTTTGAGTGGAGGCATGTTTATGTGAGTGGAGGCTTTTCATTTTGAGTGGGAGCTCCACCCACATGAATGTGGAAGAGGTGGGGGCAGCCACCATGGCTGGGGGCCATGCCCCATGGGTGCCCCCCTCTCCCTATAGAAGGCCTCCTTATCCTCCTCTCAAAGCACACCTCCTCGTGAAGGATCTCTCTCCCTCCTTTAGAATTTCCCCATGGTCTCGGATCAGCGAGATACATGTTCCTGGTGGATTTTTTGGAAGGATTTTTTGCTTCCACTGCTTCCCTAGAGCGAGGGCGTGGAGGTTGTCGGTGTACCTGGACGTGTGTGTGATCACGGATGCACCACTGCTTTGCGGTGCTGGACTTGATGGAGCTGGACTGGCTGGACCAGATGGACTTCATCATGATCTTGAGATCAGTGAGCGTTTGACTACACCATCCATGAGTACAACCTCGTTAACGCTATTCGGTCTTTGAGGGTATGTATTCTATGGATGTATATCCACCCGTTGCTTGTATCTAGCAGATAGATCTTAGTACTTAGTTGTTCCCATCATAGAATATTTTTGTTTTCTATGCTGCGAACCCTATAGAAAACGTTGTCTGTGACAGCACGGTTCTGCTAACTCCTAGCCTATAATTTGCAAGCATATAACTTTCATGGACAGTCACAATGATTCAGGTTTATTAAGTGCAAGAAATAAAGTTTGCCATCAAGTTCATGAGAGCTTTACTAACTAACTTTCTCATAACAAGAAAACATTTTATTTGGAAGAAAACAAGGCATAATAAATATGCGCGGTATAGCTAATGATGCTAGTAGGTAGGTATGGTGGACACTTTGGAAATAATGGTTTTTTGGGGAGTTGGATGCACAAGTAGAGCGCATACTCAGTGCAAGTTAAGGCTAGCAATAGAGAGGGGGCAAAAAATGAGAGAGCAATAACTGTCATAATCATGCTTGCAACAAAACAGGACTAACTATGGCATAAAAGTGATACAAGAATTCTGGGGCAAAATAAATCATCGAGGCTTAACTGACTATTGTTCAGTCATATGCATGCGTGAGCATGTGCCAAGTCGATTCAAATGAAACATTCAGAGGAGAATACCACAATATCATACAAAGGTATGAATAGAACAATGCAAGCAAACATTCATACGACATGCTACAAACTATTAGCAAGATGGAGCTAATCATAAGAGAGCAAGATCTACTAAGCATCCGTAAATAACATTCACCTTACATGAATAGACTAAGCATGCCCACAATGATGAGTGTATGTACAAAAATAAAAACAAATAGAGTTCATTACCAGCCTCTTACCACACCTCAAGTTGTCATTAGTCTTCATTATTTCCCTTCACTTATGTGGCTTGAATAATAACATGAAACCAAACTCCACTGAGAACTAATGAACCCTGCAAAGAACTTCACAAAACAAAAGAAGAAGAACAAATATTTTTGGTATTTTCGATTTTTAAAGCAAGCACTGAAAGCAAAAAGAAACAAAGAAAAATATTTTTGGATTTTTTTCTTAAGGCAAACCAAAGCTTAAAAACAAAGAAACAAACCAAGAGAAACAACGAAAATAGTTTTGGTCTTTTTGTGTTTTGATAAAGAAGAAACAAAAACCAAAAAGAAAGCGAAACATGGATATACAAAGAACCGACAAAACATGATATATAGATGAGTGTGATGTCGGTGTACCTCCCCCCAAGCTTAGGATTTTGGCCTAAGTGGGGCTCAGTAGCGCAGGTAGTAACCCCAAGCTGGTGAGTCATCATAGGAATGATCATAATCAGGCCCTCGCGATGAAGAAGAAGACGCGCTCCAATCATAGGAGGGTTGCTGGTATGAAGACTCCCCCATGTTGGAGGGTTGAACCGAATCATCTTCGGTATCCTCTCCAACATTCTCCTCTTGCTGGAAGAGCTCCGCCACGTATGTGTCAAACTCTTCCTCCGTGAGCGACCATCCTTGCCTATTATCAAAATTAAACAAAGCAGGTGTAGGCAAATAGACTACTTTCTCAGTCCTACCCCTCTCCAACCATGCTTGACAAAGGATATATCATATGGTAAATCTCTCACAGTAGCCCAAGAAGAAACAAAATTGTGCTGAACCATGGAATTGAGATCAAGTCTCTCTATGGGGAACCGATAATCTGAATGGTGAGGCTCTAAACCATGAAATGCTAACAAACGAGAGGCAATGAGACGTCCACAAATTCCACCCTTCTCGTGGTTGGTGGTAAGACAGTAAGCTATCAAAGCACCCAGGTTATAAGATCTATCCCTATTCAAAGCAGCTGAGATAAAAGCTAGATCAAATGAAGATAACTTTCTAGCAGTCTTTCTAGCAAGAACACACTTGGTAATGAAATAGGAAAAATATCTAATGGATGGGAACTAAATGTTCTGAATTTTACCACTTTCCTTTGAGAAGTCGCAACCTTGGCAAATTTCAGCATATAAATCCATAAGTGTCTTAGGCCTCTCCCTAATCTTCTCACAAGATCCCCAATGTGGCACTCTAATAGCTGCACAAAAATAAACAAAAGGCAGGTCGATATCTATGTTGTAAATTTTATAATGTACCATGGGGTTAGACAAGGACCAAATAAACCGGAAGTCCTGCACCACATCCATGGTTACCTTAACATATTGATATGGTTCCTCCTCAACAAAGTGTTCCAACCCTGGATTAGTAATCATAGTTTGGAAATCCTGGAAGATTCCCGCGGCTCTCATAAATTCAGGGCATGGATATATGGAAGGGAAGACTTCTTCCTCATGATGGACTTTCATTGGCTCAGGTACCATAAAATCATGTTGATGCAGTTGGTATGCACTCATCTTGTTTTCTAAATTTTTTAGACAAACATCAAACCAAGTAATTTCCATGTTGATAAATGATGAGGAACTACTATAGGAACTTGCTAGAGGGCTAAACATGCATCAAAATGAAATCTCTAAGCATAGAACAAGCATGGAAGCTCACACAACCTGACACCTATTGTAGAAAAATACTCAAGATACAATCTACCAATCACAAATCTAATTGGACAAGAGGAGGAGGCACATACCAAGGAGAAACCCCTCCAAAAATCAGCAGCAAAGATGGGCTGAGCAAGGAGATCGAAAATCAGGAGCAAGAACAACAGGAAATCGAGCTTGAGAAAGTTTTCCGATGTTTTTCTGGAGAGAGAAAGAAGTGGCTGGAAGGAGACACTTTGGAGGGCCATAGGTGGGCTAGACCTAGGCCAGGCGCCACCTGGAGCTGGCCACGCCACCAGGGGGTGTGCTGTCCTAGTGGGTCCCCCTGGGACACTCCAGGTGTACCTCTGCCCATTTTTTTGAATAAAAATTAAATATGAATTTTCTGGGATTTTTCGGGAAACTTTATTTTTGGCCAATTTTCAGGTTATGAAAATTGGTTTTCTCGCAGAAAAATATTTTTTAGAAGAAGAAAAAGCAAACAAAAACCAAAACTATAGAACTTCTAATACACTCTAACAAGCAAACAACTAGAAAAACTAAAGCTAACAAGAGGAAGAGCAAATACTAGGAAGGAGAAAAATAAAAGTCAGCAAGTATAACCATTGTGAAAGCATTGTTTTGTTCATTAAAATCCCTTTGTTAACAAGGTTGATCAAGTCTTATTACCAAAACAATATTATATGAAACAAAACTTTGCATTTCACTAAATTATTATGTTACCTCAAACTTCATAGCAATAGTCCCAATCATAATAGTTTCAAAACTTTCTTGTGGAATGGGACAATATATTTCTCCAACTTTTTAATGCTCTCAATATTTTAAGAATTCAGGCAATAGCTCTTATCAACCTTCTTAGGGAAATAGACAGTATGCTCTTTGTCATTAATATTAAAAGTTACTTTCCCTTGATTACAATTGATGACAACACCTGCAGTATTAAGAAAAGGTCTTCCAAGAATAATAGACATATTATCATCTTCAGGCATCTCAAGCACAACAAAATCAGTTAAAACCAATCAATTATGAGCCACTTGAACAGGAACATCCACACATATACTAACAGGAATACTAGTAGACTTATTAGACATTTGCAAAGATATATCAGTTGGTATCAACTTTTCTAGCCGGAGTCTCTTGTAGAGAGAAAAAGTCATAACACTAACTCCAGCTCCCAAATCACACAAAGCAGTTCTAACATAATTATTCTTAATAGAGCAAGGAATAATTGGAATACCTGGATCACCAAGTTTCTTTGGAACCTTACCATTGAAGGAATAATTAGCAAGCAAAGTAGAAATTTCCTCATTAGGAATCTTCCTTTTATTAGAGACAATATACTTCATATACTTTGAATAAGGAGGCAACTTAATAGCATCAGTCAAAGGAATTTGCAAAAATAAAGGTTTCATCCACTCACAAAACTTGTTATAGTGTTCTTCCTCCTTTGACTTATGTTTATTATTAGGAAAAGGCACCCAAGGTTCTCTCTCACTACCATGTTTATTAGCAATAAAATCTTCCTTAGTGTACCTAGTGTTCTTAGTGTGATTATCAGGTTCTTCCTCAATTTCTTCCTTATTAGGAGCATCATTTTTATCATTACACTTTTAGTTTCAGCATTAGAGACAGATATACTATTAGGATCTACAGCAGGTTCAGAGGGTTTCTCAACTATTTTATGTTTCTTTTTTTCTTTCTCTTATGAGGACTACCACTACTTTCACCTTGTTGAGAATCCTGCCCGATTCTTTTAGGATGTCCTTCAGGATATAAAGGATCTTGAGTGGCTATACTGCTCCTAGTTCTAATTCCATAAGAATGTTTATCTCCAGAAGCATTAACTAGCATATCCTTTTGTACCTTAGCAAGTTGATCAATTTGGGTTTGAACCATTAGAAAGTGTTTACAAAGCATTTTAACATCATTAGCAGTTCTTTCCACAATATATTTCAACTCATTAATAGCTCTAGAGTTTTCCAATAAATGATTCTGAACTTGTTTATTAAAATTACCTTGGTTAGCAATAAAAGTGTCCAGTTCCTCTAAGCATTGATCAGGAGGTTTACCATAGGGAATGTGAAAGAGCATTTTCTATCCTTGTGATTTTGATGTTTGATAACAACAAACTTATTGTTTTAATCGTGCGCTAAGTGTATCCCAGGTTTTCTAGATTGTGGCACAAATATTGCCTTGCCCACATTTGCCCTTGCCAAAGTTTCTGTGCCAACCGGTAGTACCAGAAAAACGACCGGTACTGCCGCTTGACACTGGTACTACCGCTCGCTTGTACTGGTTGCATCTGACTGAGTAGTGAAGGCTTCGATTTTCCTCAGTACCACCCGGTACCGCGGAGCGGCACTATCGCTCCAACCGGTAGTACCGCTTGGGGCAAGCGGTACTACCGCTTGGACACGGTAGTACCGCTCGGCTGCACCGGGCAGCCCTGAGGAAGGACCAGCCCTTCCCCTCTCGCTCAGTACCAACCGGTACTTGGAATCGGTACTACCGCCCTGACCGCTAGTACCGCATCTACTGACCCGTACTACCGCTTTGGGGTACTACCGCAAGGTAGTACCGGGCATGTCTGGCGCTGGGTCGACCAAGTGATGCCACCTCTGGTACTTGGTCCAGTACTTGACCGGTAGTACCGCTTGCAACCGGTACTACCGCTTGAGTACCGGTAGTACCAGTGCATTTAATGCTCCAACGGCCAGATTTCTTCAGGGGGTATAAATACCCCTCCACCTACCTTAGGACAAGCTGCTCATTTGCATTGAAGACTACTACCTCCATTTGAGCCACCAAATCGCCAAGATCTCTTCACTCGACCACCCAAAGTCTTTGATCTTTGGATAATCGAAGGAGGAGGCCTTGATCTACTACTTCACCAAAAGAGATCTTCATTTCCCCCTCATTCACTTGAGGGCCCCCATTGCTCTAGTGTTTTCTTTGGAAACCCTAGTTTTAGATTTGGTTCTTACAAGCTTGTCTTTGATTTGTCTTGACAGCTTGCTTGTATTTGGGAGCCTCCAATTAAGTTGTGGATGAGTGCCCAAACTTGTTGTAAAGGTGCCGGCTTCCACCTCGAAGGTTGCCGATATAGTGGAAGGTGGATCGAACCCGTTGGGGTGAGATTCATCGGATAACAAGGGAGGCCTCTCGTGGCATTGGTGGTTTGAAACCACCCCCTCTCCAAACGTAGATGTACTTCCCCTCAAAAGTAAGGAACTATGGGAAATAAATCCTTGTGTGTCCGTATCCACCACTTTGGTTACTTCTATCCTTTACCGCACTTTACTTACTTGTTCTATGTAACATCCCAGCATATAGGACCTAACGAAGGGTAGATTTAGGAATATGTATTGTTGCATGCATTCATTTGAGAAAATGTGGGTAAAATTTTCGCCAAATAAAAACCTTGAGTGATCAGTGTTTCTTTCTTACTTTGAGAGTAGGTTTAGTCTTAAAGGAGGATTGCTATAAACTTTGATATGATCTTAAAGGAATTATGTGTGTTTTAAAATGAGTTTGGATTTGTAAAACTTAAGTGTTTTATAATTTAAATGATTTTGATACAAGATTTGAATCTTAAATTAATTAAGAAAAAGGTATTATAACTTAAGTCTTATCTAAAAACAATATTGTATATGAAATTCATTTTATATACATAAATAAGTTACAAAGAATGAACTTACTGAAGTTATTCAAAACTTCACAATTTACAAAAAGAATAAGGAAAAAGAATATTCTTTATTAATAAATATATAATCTTTATTACAAATGAACCAAATAAAGATTACAAGTATTATAAAAGAAAAATTACAAAATATTAAGAAAATTACATTTATATCTCTACTAACTATCCTATATCTAAAACTACACTAAATCTTCATCTTGACCTTTGTACCTGCAGAACAAAGATTAAATAGAAAATAAAACAAGATTAGTGTTAGTATATATTTCTCTCAGATATGTCAGTGAGGTGCACTTGACAATCTCATCATTGAGAAATGTTATAAAGGGGAAAGTTTCACCAATATGAAAGATTTCATCTTTCATAAATTCAAGCCAGAATTCAAATGACAGCCAAAAGGGACCAATTCACCAGCCAGGGTAAAAGTAGATTGGTAATAGTAAGTTCAAATTTTCTGAACCTATCCACATGTGCATAGCAGACACACAAGATGCACACACACAAGCATGCAAGGGTGTGCTGTCGACCTCACAATGCACAGCCAATATCACAAAACCACAGCACAGCCGTGGAGAAGCACCTCAGTGCATCACTCCACTACACAACGCACCAACACAGCCAGGAAGAACAGCAGCCAAACCAAGAACAATAGCCAAAACCAACCACCCATATCAACCCAAACATCACCAGGATGGTGACATAAGGAGGGGATGGATCTGGTGGGCAGCAAGGCCATGCCCAGGAGCTAGGAGGAGCGGGAAAGCTCAAGAGCAAGCAGGAGATCAGCAAAAGCAGATCAAGATCCAGAACAAGATCAAGATCATCATCAATCTACTACATCCACATCAGAGTCTATGGTGAGCCTCATAAAACCATCACATGATTTCATCATATATCTAAACAAAAGCATGTGTTGCTTTATGAAGTGGTCTCTCAATAATCACCCAGAGGAGGTGAATCTATCCTAGAGATTTCAAGTATAAGATAAGAAATCAAGCTCAACCACAAGCACTGAACTCTCAGACCAACATCACTGAGTTCAGTGTTACTTTTGTAACTTAAATCATTCATTTGATCTTATCAGGTCAGGGCACATCTCTCAAAGATAGTAGCACCTCTAATCCTATAAGTTTCAAACAAATTATTGCTCAACTACCTAGGAATTAAATCCTAGAGCCTCAGACCAACATCATAGGTAGGAAAGATAAGAAAGCTTTCATATAATCTTATCAGTTTTAATCACAAGCATAATCAAGCTAAGCCCAGAAATAAAAACCCAATCACTTGTGTGCCAAAATACAGTGGTATCACAAGGACAAGTTCTTAATGAGCTAAAACCAATCTTTACTTAGCTTCCACAGATAAAAAGGGACAACCACTACATATCATTTTCCTGAAGCCAAGTGCCAGAAATCAACCTTAAATTCATTTATACATCTACAAAAATCATTGCAAGCAATGATTTGATTCAATGAGTATAATCTCAGACAAGCCAACCGTATAATTGCAATAAGCAACTACTGTCAGTATAAGCAATCTGATAGTAGAGTAAACTCTTAGATCAACAACATAATCCAATCAAGGATTTCATTGATACACTAGCATGGATCATGGTGGATTACCACTAGAATTAATCTGACAGGCAATTAGCAGCAACAAAGCTACTATTAATCATCAATCACAGCAAACAATCTTTTTCCATGATCAGATATGATCAACACTAGATCTAACACATCAGAGATATGATGCACAGGGGGTGATGAACCCTAATCAGAGCAAGAACCCTAATCCATAGATTAACCCAATCAGCACATAGTCACTCGGCATGAAAGCCACTGGATACACAGAGAGAATCATGGCAGTAGCATGGACTAGCACCACAAAAACAACTTACCCGAGGTCCTCGCTAACGAATCGAAGAGGAAACAGTGTGGCCGACGAACCGCGGCGGCACAGGGAGCACCCAGAGGGGCGCTGCAACCTGCACCTGCCACAACAGCGGCCGCAGCAGCGCACGAGACCAGTACACCACCGTAGGCAGGATCGTGGCGTCGGCAGCAGCATCTTTTCAGAACCCTAGGGTTCAGGAATGGGGTGGAATTGACCACGGGGAAGCCCCAGGGTCAAATCCACATGTATAGAATGAACGAGCATCATTGACAACCCCAACTCGCACCACGGCGGCGGCCAGAATGGCCGACGACGGCGAGAATCGAGGTGGCGGCATCGCCGGCCATGGGGGCGAGACAGAGGAGGAGGAGATAAGGTCGAGGGAGAGAAGGGAGGCAGAGTGGGCTGGGTGGGACAAAACCCTTCGGGATGGTCATTTGACCCTGCCCTATTGGGCCACCCTGGCCCAAAAATCCCAAGGGGCCAGCCCAGAGTATTTAATAAAACTTTTGATCAATTGGAAAAGACCAAAATACCCCTGACTTTAATAAAATTTTAGAAAATAGAGTAAAAGTCCAAAAATTATAAATAAAATATTTTTGGATTCACAATAATACACTGTATCCAAATAAAATAGAATATAAAATTTTGGACATTTAAAATTTTATAAGAATTTTGTAATTTATATATTCTTTATAAAATTTTACAAAATTATTGAAAGGTGATAAAAATAAATAAAAATCACTTTCATTATTTATTAATATTATAGTATTTTTGAAAAATACTAAATAAATATTTAGTAATAAATTTAAGGTATAATTAATAATTCCTAAAGGCATTATTAAATCAATAAAGTCAAATAAAGGGAAATAAAATAAAATAAATCAATACATGTTATAAATATTAAAGAGAAATATTTATAAATCCTTTATTACTCAAAAAGGAACTTTTGGGGTAAATGCATATAAATTTAAGTAATGCATTACATTATTTGCATAATCATTTTGCTTCTTTAAATATTGTCCTTACCGGGCAATAATGATGTTTTTGTAGAACTAGAAGCTCAAGGTCCAGTGAAAGCATCAGACTTCACTACCTTGCCATCACAAGGCAAGTTCATCACTTGCTCACGTCCTTTGAAGAGTATTTATCAAAGTATTTGAAAATTGTGTGTTATCATATATGATATAAAAGAAATAAAATATTATTTTCATAAACAAAGAAATCATAGATATCATCCTAAGTGGTGATATAGTGGAGCAATAGAACTTAGAGTTCTAATTGCAACAATGATGATCAAATAGGGACTTAACAACCCCTGACATCAGTGATTCTAGTGCTGTATATTACGCGTTAGCCATGAGATTTGGAATGGGACAGAGAAGTCAGTTGTATCTTCTTCCTCTCGCATGAAGCCGGATGTCCAGGTCGTGGTTGTTATCCTTGTAGCGTGCATATTAATTGGTAATTCGTACAGGATATGCAGCATATGGGTAGGAAACCTCAATGTCCCACGATAGTTCTGGCATCTAACGGTTTGTACAAACCATTGCCGTAATTCATTATGTGGGCATGGTGTACACCAAGGAGGCATGCGGGGTCGCGAAGGGGGCAATGATTGCCTTGGACCAACTACTGGGCCCCACATCATGGAATTGTGGACGGGAAAGTACGCCCGGTTGTGCAACAAGGAGTTGATCTCTCATGGGTAAAGTAACGCACCTCTGCAGAGTGTAAGAACTATAACTTGTTACTCCCTGTTCTGGGAAGGAGCTACGAACGCGGCAGGAAAGGAACTCCATGAAAGTTATAGTCAACCTGTGAAAGCTGATTGTCATAGTTTTTCAGAATAAAATCAATCTTTGAAGAAAGATTTACAAAAACTGCATAGTGCCAAGGATTTATAATCCGAGGTGGTAGTTAGAGCATCAAACTTCCCACCTTACATATAATGAACTTGTTGGTTAACGCTGTTACTCATTTTTTCCTTTGATCCCTTGCTTAGACTCCGAGGATCCCGAAGACGTGCCAATGTATGCAGCTGAATGCCAAGAAGATGTGTTCTACGAGGAACCTTATCTATATGGAGGAGTTGAAGGCGTGGATTACGAGATCCACTACGGTGTCAATGAGAACGATACGAACTAAGTACCTAGTTAGTAGTAACCATCGAAGCCGAGCAGCATGAACTCTAAAGAATAAGCTGTTGAGCCCCACTCCTAGTCGGAGTTGTTACTTTTAAATTTCCGCTGAACATTTTATATTTTGGTTTGTAAGTTGGATCTTTGGAAGTCTTGAACTTCCTGTATTGTAATAATAATAATGTGTGTACTTTTGTAATATGGACCCGCAATGTTTCTGTTGCACCACTCTGAGGGATGTGATATTTACGGAACGGTGTTCTGTGGATGTCATGTCAATGACTATGGTGTACTACACATGCAGTGGTATGATGGGTCACCGCATTCTAGCCTAGTGTTGTGTTAGTTTGTGCTTTCTTGTC
This sequence comes from Avena sativa, assembly GCA_916181665.1. Lineage (NCBI taxonomy): Eukaryota > Viridiplantae > Streptophyta > Magnoliopsida > Poales > Poaceae > Avena > Avena sativa. The sequence continues at coordinate 129,153,553 of OV702283.1, read as the reverse complement.
ATATAGGTAAATTCACCTTAGTTGCATTATCTAGAGAATTTACCTTTATTGTCAAACCTTAATTTGAAAAAGAAGAAAATTTGAAGTAGCACCTATTCATCCCCCCCCCTCTAGGTGCCCATACGATCCTTTCAATTGGTATCAGAGCCTTGGCTCTTTATTTGGGCTTTACCTCCTAAGAGAATATGGGTAGCCACGATGGGGATGGTGATGGTGAGCACACCACGGTGACCATGGAAGATCTCAAAAACATGGAAACAAGATTGAGCTCTTCCTTGGTCAACGAACTCAAGAAAATGCTTGAGCAACTTCTTAAAGACAAAGATGGCTCATCATCCCCCTCTCCTTAAGAGGAGCCTCCATCCGTTTTACCTAAAGGTAATGCTCCGGTATTCCCCGAGGGTATGATGGTGGGGGTAGACAAGATAACACTAATTCCTCCACACAAAATGATGGTGGGAAGGGTGAGCACCGAGATTCATGGTACTCTCCTGACCCTCTAATACCTCACCCTCATGTATATAATAGAGGTGACCCACCTAAGCTTGAAGCATCTACTACTTTTGCTCAATGGCAATCTCTAATGAAAACTCATGTGCGCAGCTCTTGCATTGAACTATGGAACATCATCGAGCATGGACTCTTTATTGGGGATCCAAACAACTTGACAAGAAGAGAACTTGTCAATAGTCAACTCAATGTCACTGCCTTGCACATGATTCAACAAGGATTGGGTACAAAGGATTACCCACACATTAAGCACTTCAGTATTGCTAAGGAAGCTTGGGATGCTCTCACTGTGTTATTTGTTGGGAATGAGAGCATGAGGAGGAACCGGTATGATGCACTAAGAAATGAAGCCGAATGCTTCTACATGATGGAAGGTGAAAATCATGAAGACATGTACCATAGGCTCAAGACAACTGCCACCGCTTTTAGAAATGTGGGTGCCTCACATGTGGATGATGCATGGATAAAAAGGAAATATGTGAGTGCACTCATGCCCTTTGAGCCCACCGACTTGAAGAGTCTACAAGGAAGACACAACTACCATCTCATGACTTCCAATGAAGTTATGCAAGAGATGGCCTCTTTCAAAGTTTCCGCCAAGAATGCCAAATATGCTCGTGCTCGTGCCCTTGGTATGATAAATGTTGTCAACGTTGCTTTGAAGGCCAAAGTTGTGGACCATGGGGATGAAGATGAAAGTGATGAAGGCCTCTCCATGGACCACCCCGATGAAGTCAAGATTGCTCATAGTCAATATATGTCCTTCTATGCAAAGAACTTTTGGAAGAACCCCGCCAAGGCCAAGATGGAAATGTAATGAAGAAGCAACCAAATGGGAAAAGAGAAAATACCACTAGATTGAGAACTTGCTTCAATTGTGGTGACCGCTATCACTTTGTGGAGAGTTGCCCCTATGAGAAGAGAGAAGATCATGGGGGTAAGCTTGTGTTGAAGAAGACTCTAAAGCACCTTACAAGAAACCCTTCATCAAGAAGAATCCCATCAACAAGAAGTCGGGAGAAATTGTATTGATCACTCATGAAGAATACTCCTCCGAGAATGAAGATGAGGAAGAGGAAAATTCTAATGGTGTGGTGGCTGTAGCCACAACTTCTACTCCGACATTCTCACTCTTTGATTATCCAAATGAGAATTCTCCCATCAAGAACGTCACTTGCCTTATGTCAAGAGGAACAGAGGTATCCTCATCATCTCACTCCACTCCCTTAGATAATGATGAAATTGATGATGAGATGTCTCTTGATGTAAAAAGGGAATTAATTGCTTTCGATGAGTTTATGACTAACCTACAAGGGGATGCTAAGATACATTTTGGAAACATCTTAGATCAACTTTCCCACACACAAGAGCTTCTAGATGTAAGATGTAAACCTGGGCATGAACACATGATTGAGCTAGAGGCTTTAAACAATTCTCTAGAAGAAGAACAAGAGACTAGGATGTCACTTGAATTAAAACTTGAAGGGCTTGATGAGGCCAATGACATTATTGTTAATAAACTCATCAAAGAACGTGATCATGCTATTGTTAAATGCAAAAGGGCTAAAAAGGACAAGATTGAGTTTGGTGTGGTTCATGAAAAACTTGCTGAGGACTTTAGTTTGCTTGGCAAGGCTCACAAGGCTTTGTAAAGTGAACTCTTGTCACTCACAAAGTCCCATGAAACGCTTCAAACTCAATTGTCCAATATTCTCTCACCTAGTAACTTCATTCCATCTAGTAGTGCAACTATTCTTGCAGAAAATGCTAGGTTGAAGGGGGAGCTAGCCAAGGCCACATTTCCACAAGGTAACAAGTCCCTTGATGACCTTTTGAGTAAGCAAAGGCTTAGTGGTGAAAAAGGGGGCATTGGTTTTTGAAGGGAATATGCCCTGAGAGGCAATAATAAAGTGTTTATTATGTGTATTCCAAGTATATGATAGATGTTTATTTTGCATGCTATAATTGTATTAATACGGAAACGTTAATACATGTGTGTTTAATAAACAAACAGGAAGTTCCTAGTTATGCCTCTCTCATAAACTAGCTCGTTGATTAACAAGATGATCAAGTTTTCCTGATCATGGACATTGGATGTTGTTAATAACGGGATCACAACATTAGTGTAATGGTGTGATGAACATTCATCCGAAGTATAGCATTACGATCAAAGTCATTGAGTTTATATTGCTATAACAACTTACGGAGTGATCCTAATCCTTAGACCATGAGATCATGTCAATCACTAACACCGGAAGAGTTTCTTGATAACATCAAACGTCACACCGTAATAGGGTGATTATAAAGATGGATTCAGAACTAATAAAGTGTTATGTTGAGGCTCATGGATCGAGAGTGGAATTTTTTCATCCCGATGATGGATAGATATACTCTGGGCCCTCTCGGTGATATCACATTGATTAGCTTGCAAGCAAGTGATTTGATCACTAGAATGTTATATCACAGGAACAAGAAAAGAGTGCATGTCGGTAACGAGATCAAACTAGGTATGGAGATACCGATGATCGAATCTCGGACATGTAATATATCGTGAAACAAAGGGATTAAGATACTAGCGTAAAAGGTTCCGACGATCACAAGAAAGTCATCGTTGAATGTGTGGGAGTCAGTATGGGTCTCCAGATCCCGCTTCTGATTATTGATCCGAGAGGGGTCTCGATCATGTCCGCATTATTCACGAACCGTAGGGTGACACACTTAAGAGACACCGACATCCAATTGGAGCAAATGTTTCATGCTGAAAGAATGAACAAGTGCAGGAATTTATTTCACTAGATACCGAAACAGGTTTTCGGGTGAAATTGCATAAAGTGGTTATGCATGTGAAATAGAATTCTAGCAAGGGGTTATTTGTGAATGTTTGTCATTAAAGTAATTGACAAAATTCTGAATAAAATAAAAGAGTTTTATTTAAGACTAGTCACAATGGGAAGTATCATATAGTAGTATCATGCATATGATACTAGTATATGATACCACCTCCACAATGCATAGTATCATGTAGTAGTATCATAGTCTTAGTATATTTATTGTTTTGTAGAATCTCAATGCAAAATTGTGTACAAGATTCATTTGAGATTAGTTTTTCTAGTACTACGTGCTATGATACGGTATCTACCTATGATACCAACACAACCTCTTTCATCATTAATTAGGATGCCACGTCAGAATTTTGCCAACATGGCATGCATGATACTACCTATGATACCCCCATTGGGACTAGTCTAATGAGAGTTTGCATTAAATTTGGTGGAAATTTAATGGGAATTTGAGTGGACTTTTGAGTGGAGGGATTTTAAAGGGCATTTTGTGAGTGGAGTGTCCACCCACATGAATGAAGGAGGGGAGGGGGCAGCCCCCATGGCCGGCGGCCACCCCCTTGGGTGCCCCCCTCCTCCTATAAAAGGAGCCCCCTCCTCACTTGTCTCTCACACCTCCTCGTGAAGGATCTCTCTCCCCCTCTAGAATTTATCCCCCATGGTCTCGGACTAGCGAGATACATGTTCCCGGTGGCTATTCGGCAAGAAAGAGTTGTGCTTCCGCTGCATCGCTGGAGCGAGGAGGCGGAGGTTGCTCGGTTCCTCGAACGTGTGTGCGAGCACGGATGCGCTGCTGATTTGCGGCGCTAGGACTTCCTCTCGATCTTGAGATCGGCAAGAGATCGTCTACATCAACCACGAGTTGAACTCGTTAAGCTTTGTCGGTCTTCAAGGGTATGTTCTCTACGGATATACATCCGCCCGTTGTTTGTATCTAGTATATAGATCTTGGTATATAGTTCACATCGTAGGAAATTTTTTGTTTTCTATGCTGCGAACCCTACAGTGGTATCAGAGCCGGATCTATGCGTAGATACTTTACACGGGTAGTACACATATGAGTATGTGGGCGATGATGATCATGTTGTTGCTCCTTTGTTGTAATTTTGGATATTGGTGGCATAGTGGGATGAAGCGGCCCGGACAAACTTTACATGTCCTCGCACATGAGACCTGTTCCACGCTTGACATGCAACTAGTTTGCATAAGTGGCTAGCGGGTGTCTGTCTCTCCTACTATAGTCAATATCTATTTTGCAAGCGAGTTGTCAACAATTTGATTATCCTCGTTGTGGTTCATGTTCGTAGGTAAGAACGGTTCTATCTCGAAAGCCCTAAGCCACGTAAAACTTGCAATGGATAAATTAGAGGCGTCTAGTTTAGATTGTTGCTGGGCTAGTGTTATGGTATGGTAGTGTTGTAAGTAGAAGTATGAGATGATACTCTTACAACACACATAGCGTGTAAAATCCATAGACCTTGGATTTACACATATAGGTATGATAGTGATCATACCACGATGCACATGATAGAGATCATCTGCGGGAACCATATAATTTCACTAATAAACATATGATGTTTGATAGCATCTTATATTGCTTGTTTAGCGCTTTGTTAGCATAATAAGATGATCCCTCATTTAAATATCAAGATAAGAATGTGTTCTTCCTTTAGTATGCACCAATTATGTTTTCGTCGCTCCAAGACATCACGTGATGATCGGGTGTTCTTGGATCCACGACCATATTTCGGGTGTAAAACAGTTACACACGCGAATACTAAGGTTCTAACTTGGCGAGCCTAGCATGTACAGACATGGCCTCGGAACACGGACCGAAAGGTTAAGCATGAGTCATATAGTTGATATGATGCCCATTTGATGCTCGCCTTTGAATCTATACCGACTCACGTGATGATCGGACTTGGTGTAGTGGATTTGGTTCATGTAATCACCAAAAAGGCACGAGGGATGTCGTTTTTGAGTGGGAGTTCATTCGATTAGTTGAACTCAATCTATCATACACTTAGTCTAAACTTTACAAATTCTGTTGTAGATGGCACCACCTGCTTTTAATTTCAATGTGTTCATGGAGAAAGAGAAACTAGCAACGAACGGTAGCAACTTTACCGAATGGGCCATGAATTTGAGGATTCTCCTCTCTGCTGCACAAAAGCAATATGTGCTAGAAGCGCCGTTTGGCCCCCCACCTTTAGATGATGCCCCTGACGAGGAGAAGAATGTCTATCAGACTCGTCAGGAGGACCACAACTTAGTCTTGGAGATATGCCCAAGAGGCAATAATAAAGTGGTTATTATCATATCTTCACACTTATGATAAATGTTTACATACCATGCTATAATTGTATTAACCGGAAACATTAATACTTGTGTGATTTGTAAACTAAAATAAGAGTCCCTAGTAAAGCCTCTTGTTAAACTAGCTTGTTGGTTAATATATGATCATGGTTTCCTGATCATGAACATAGAGATGTTATTAACAACAGGATCATATCATTAGGAGAATGATGTGATGGACATACTCCTATAGATAAGCGTAGCATAAAGATCAAGTCATTTCAATAGTTCAATTGCTATATGCTTTCTGATACATAGTAACCTAATTCCTTCGACCATGAGATCATGCATATCACCTTTACCGGATGGATGCTTTTATGACATCAAACACCACACCGTAACTGGGTGGCTATAAAGGTGGCATTGAGTGTTCGGAAAGTATTGGTTGAAACACATGGATCAAGAGTGGGATTTGTTCATCCATATGACGGATAGATATACTCTGGGCCCTCTCGGTGGAATGTCATCCAATTAGCTTGCAAGCATGTGACTAGGTCACAAGGGATCACATATCACGGGAACGAGAAAAGAGTACTTATCGGTAACGAGGTTGAACTAGGTATGCAGAGATACCGATGATCATAACCTCGGATAAGTAAACTATCGTGAGACAAAGGGAAATTGGTATCGTATGTAAGTGGTTCATTCGATCGCAAAGTAATCGTAGAAATATGTGGGAGCCATATGAATTTCCAGATTCCTCTATTGGTTATTGTTTGGAGAAGTGTCTCGATCATGTCTGCATAATTCACGAACCGTAGGGAGACACACTTAAGGATTCGACGTTGTTTGAGTAGTTATGGTATTATGAGAAAGAGACCGAATGTTGTTCGGAGTCTCGGATGGGATCCGGGATATCACGAGGTGATCCGGAATGGTCCGGAGAATAAGATTCATATAAGGAAAGTCCCGTTTTGGAGTTCGGGAATGATTCCGGTGTTTTCATCGGGAATGTTCTAGAAGGGTCCGGATTGTCCGGCACTCCGGGGGGGAAGGGTACATGAGTGTGTCATTGAATGATTGCATCATGTACTAAGTGTTCTTGCTGTTCCAAAAACATGAAAGTCAAATTGCCAGTTTGAAAGTCAAACGGCTAAAACAGGAAACTGTGGAAAACAGGAAACTGTGGGAAACAGGAAACTGTGGGAAACAAGAAAGAGGAGGTTGAAACCAACTTGGAGGAGGAGTTCCTCTCCTCCTTGGCCGGCGCCCAGCCCTAGGCCGAGTTGGGGAGGGACTCCCTCCCTCCCTGGCGCGCCTAGCCCCTCCACCTATAAAAGGAGGGGCAGGGCTCCTCCTTGAGACACACAAGTTTCTACCTCTAATCTCCGGTTTAGAGCCGTTTGGTTTAGAGCTTCTAATTGCTTTAGCCTGCGGTTTAGAGCCTTCTAATTGGTGTGTCTAATCTCTAGACCACTAATAGCTCTCTATCATACTCCACCATACTCGCTCCGGCTTAAGGCGAAGCCCTGCGGGATCTCCCCTCTACTTCCGGTACCACGCCGTTGTGCTGCCGAAATCGCGAGGAGAGTGCTACAACCTCCGCTGCCTGCTGGAACAAGGGAGAGGAAGGTCTTCGTCGAGTACCGAACGTGTGACCGACTGCGGGAGCGCTGCCAGAACGCAGCGCCGGAAGGATCGTCTACGCGATCTTGAGATCGGAAGTGTACGACTACATCACCCACGAGAATCTGCTCTCGTTAACCGCTTTGGAATCTTTGAGGGTAAGTTATTCCATCGACTCGTTGCTACAATCTAGTAGATAGATCTTGGCTTGTTTGTTTGTATGCGATAGAAAATTTTTGTTTTCCATGCTACGAACCCCTTCAGTGGTATCAGAGCCGTGTCTATATGTAGATCTGTTGCACGAGTAGAACACAATGGTCATTGTGGGCGTTGATGCTTTTATTGTCGATTGCTTCTTGTGTACTTTGCATCTTGCGGTATGTTGGGATGAAGCGGCCCGGGCTAACCTTACATGACATCGTTCATGAGACTTGCTCCACGCTTGACATGCAACTTGTATTGCATAAGTGGCTTTGCGGGTGCCTGTTTCTCCTAGCATAGTTAAGATCCAATTTACAACGGGTGATTAACAATACTAGTATCAATGTTGTGGTTCTTGTTCGTAAGTTAGAACGACACTTATTGAAAGCCCCAAACCACGTAAAATATGCAAAGAAAGTAGAGGCGTCTAACTTTGTTTTGCAGGGGTGTGCAGTGATGTGATATGGCCATGATTGTGATTATATATGATGTATGCAATGTTCCTTATTGTAAGTTGGCAACCGGCAGGAGCCATATGGTTGTCTTTAAATTCTGTTAAGACCCGCGTGTCTATTCAAAGTAGTTGTAATAGTTGAAGCCGGTGGAAGACAACCATGGAGAAGCGTCATTGACCTTGATGCAATGCCGGTGATGATGGAGATCATGTTCGTGCTAGAAGATGGAGATCGAAAGCACAAAGAAGAAAAGGCCATATCATATCACATATTATGAATTGCATGTGATGTTAATCCTTTATGCATCTTGTATTGCTTAGTAGACGACGGTAGCATTATAAGATGATCCCTCATGCACATGAATTTGAAATCATAAAGTGTTCACCCTTAGTTAGCACCGTTGCTAAAGCTTGTTGTTTCGAAGCACCACGTGATGATCGGGTGTGTTAGATTCTACAAGTGTATACAACGTGAGCAAGCCAGATTTGCTCATGCAGAAACTAAGGTTTGATCTTGACGAGCCTAGCATGTACAGACATGGCCTCAGGAACACGGATTACCGAAAGGTAGAGCATGAGTCATATAGTAGATATGATGAACATGTTGATTGTTCGCCATTGAAGCTACATCAACTCTCGTGATGATCGGTTTTGATGTGGTGGATTTGGTTCGTGTGATCACTAAAACAATGTGAGGGATATTGTTTTGAGTGGGAGTTCACCTAGATTAATTTAATTATTAATTAGAACTCAATTTATCATAAACTAAATCAAAGTGAATTTGCATAGTTGTTGTAGTCATTGGCATCCGTTTACCACCTTGCGCTTAGTTATAATTGAGATGATAGAACTATAGAATTCTGGTTAGTTACTTTACGAACTGGTATCGTATTGTTTTTAAGTGTTAATCTAAAGTTTAAAAGTCCTATTGCAAACTTTCAGTAAGTTCTGGTTACTCCATGAAGTTTAATAATTAGTATTAAATCAAGAGTAACAATTCCAAGTGTTAGTATCATGTTTGTATCCATGATTCTTGATATTCAAAGGATTGTCTTAATATCAAGGTTATCTAGGATCTGAAAGAGTTGTTTCAGAAACCATGATGTGTGGAAGATATTGTGATATCTGAAACGAAGTTTTGGTTGCAACATGATAGAGTATAATATGTCTAAAGTCATGTTCTCATATTTGATGAGAATTTGCAAAAGGTTGGAGACACTAGTTGTCCTAATCGTCCAAAAGGTTTTGGATAGCAACATTATACTCACGATTCATCTTTATAAGCTAAAAGTAGCTTGATCATGGATAATTCCATGATAAGGGTGAATATTTGATGTAGGTAAAATATTTACTACACCAAGAGATTACTAAATAAAGGAATTTGAAAGAACACCAAACATTTGATGATGGTGATCTACTTCAAAGTGCAAGTCCAAAGACATTGGTATTTAACTATACACGCTTTGGACTATGTGTCATATGTATGACTCCACTATTGATGTTGATAGATTCTTTCAAACAGAAAAGGAAATATTGAAAGAGAATCTCATAAATATATGGCAGAAAAGAAAAGACTAGAATTGTTCAGTTTAAGTATATAGATGATATAAATGTTATGGCTATATTCTTTGCTTATTAAACAATGTGGTTCTCAAGTATTTGATACTGAATTTGTTGGTGTGAATCGTCATACGAAACAACACAATTCATGAACTACAATGGCCTAAGTAACTAGCAAAAGAATATGTGATGATGTTCATCGAGAACAAATAAAGGGTTATTGTGTTGCTCGTTAAACATCAAAGCTTGCCTTCAAGATTTGTTTTATCAGGTATTATGAGAACAAAAGAGTTGTTCAAATAAATTACCGTGATCCATAAAAGATGGATGATTCACAAATCTCGTTGGAGAAATCACATCCATAAAACTAGTGCTAAAAATGTCGAAAGACAAATTGATTGAAAGATCACTTAGGAAGTGACATCGCCGTTTGAATTATAATGGAAAGAAAACATGAAGAAACTCCATGTTGATGGAATTTTGGAGTCTTCTGATTTTTGATCAAATGACGCTTGTGAAACTTTCCTAGAGATAATTAAAACTTCGTTCATAGGCCAAAAAGGGAACGAATGACTAGCTTATTGGAACTTGTACATATTGTTGTATGAAATCCATTATGTGTAGTCAAAAGCGATGGATTTCAACTTCATATGCTTTCTCCAAAAATTTGAGTGAATATATGAATATTTACTTAATAAGGATAAAGTATGAAACACTTGAAAAGTTCAAAGACTTTTAAGATGAAGTGCAAAATCATTGTAACAAGAATATGAATAGTTTATGATAAGATCATAAAGGAAAATATTTAAGTTACAAGTTTAGCATAATACCTAAGATTTAAGGAATCGTTCCGTGGATTTGCATTTTCCCGAAACACCATAAGTGTATGGAGCGTTCGAGATATGTAATTAAACCTTGTTTGACATGGTAAGATCAAAGGTATAATTTATAAAACTGCCATTATATTTTAAAGATTAAAAGCTTTAGAGATTACCGTTTTTCCACTGAAAAGAGCTCCATCATAATCCGTTGAAATGACACCATATAAAGTTATGGTTTGGGATAAAACCCAAGTTGTCCTTTCTTAAACATTGGTATGCTTTGCATAAGAAAGATGTTTGCAACCAAAGTCGGATGAACTTGTCTTTGTATGTTATTTCGAATAACTGTTAAGTATTCCTCCATAACACCAGAGACAAAAGTGTTTGTCGCTTAGAACGTCAAATTTCTTTTGGAAGGAATTTTTCGTGAAAAGAAAAGTGGGAGGACAATAGAACTTTGATAAGGTTAAAAGAACCTTAGCTATATGATCAGAGTTGCGCAGCGCCGAAAAGTGTTCCGGAGACAGCAACAATGTTCATGGCTCACGTGCCTCAAAGGTTGTGGTCACGAAGATCTAAGTTCCTATTGAAACAAGTAGATCGGGTAAACAATCAAATACCAAGATTTGAGGGTTGAATCATTATTTGAGAATAATGAACCGACTACATGCAAAGAAGCGATGATGGGCCCTGACTCCGTAAAATGGCTTGAAGCCATAAAATCCGTGATAGTTCCATACACGAGAAATCAAGTTTTGAACTTGAAGGACCCTCGAGAAAGGTGTAAGACCTTACAGTTGTGTCTGGATCTATAAAGAAATAGACATGGATGTTTTACATCTATGAAATAGTCGACATGTTGGGAAAGAGTTCACAAAATGTTCAAAGGTTGACTATGACAAGATTTGATCTTTCATAGCGATATTTAGTCTAGACGGATTAATGTAGCAACCACTACATATAATTTGTTATATGGTAGTTGAATAAACAAAACAAGTTCTTCTAATAGAATCGTTACCTAGGACGTGTGCATGACACGGTCCATAGGGTTTTGTTAATTCAAAGGATGCTAAAAGCATATGCAAACTTCAATGGTTAAAGTGAGCATCGCGGAGTTGGAATCTTCACTGTGATGAAACTGTTAAAGGAGTTTAAAAGTTCATTAGAGACGATGAAGATGCTTGCGTTTGCAAGAAATTAAGTGGGAGCGCTAAGACATGTTTCTAATACATTATGTGGAAGACATATTGTTGATTGGAAATAATGTATCTTTTATTAACACATATTAAGAATTTCATCCCGATGAAAGACTTAGGCAAAACCCAAATATTTGGCATCAATAGACGCTAATATGGTTGTGCCAGAAGTACATAGACAAGATATTGAATGAGTTCAATATAGAAACTACAAGAGAGGTTCTTGTCACACAGAAAGGATTGAATAAGTTCAATGTTGATGATATATTCAAGTGTATTGACATTTGGTAAAGTGAAACAAATAATCAAGTATAGATTGATACTTGATGTATGAAATCACAAAGAGTATTTATATCAATCATACTGTGATATGTACAAATCCAGATATGTCCTATGCTCTAAATGTTGTGAGCATATACCAGAATGATTCGTAAGATGATCATTGGACAATAGTAAGGATATTCTTATGATCTTTATGAAAGAACTAAGAGTATAATATTTGTAGAAGTGACAAATAGATGGTTAGTTCATTGTAAAAGTACTACATTGATACTAGCTTTGTCACAAAGTACAAATTAAGTTTATCTCAATCTAAACTAAGGGTGGCACAATATAATGGAAAGTGAGTTCCATAATGGATTTGGATGATTTCCAAAGTTAAGACATTGTGACAGATACTACAACAAAAGGCTAAGTATATGACTGCTATTATAGCAGCAAAAGAGGGCATTTGTGTCAAGAAGTTTGTTATCAAACTAGGTGTAGTTCACAGTGGGATAATACTATGAAGATATATTGTGCGACAATATTATCAACATGTTTTAACCCCAAAGAGCTAAATGTCACACCGAAAGACCAAATTTGTACAAAGCCATCTCATTAGAGAATGAGTGATGCGTAGAGACGCAAAGACATGCAATTACACACGGACCTGGAAGTGTCAGATCCGAAGATCAGTTGACCACTAGCAATCGTGTACATACAACACCGGAAAGCCATAGGTGTTATATACACAAAGGTTCGAAACTAGATTATTGACTCTAGTGCAAGTGGGAGACTGTTGGAGATATGCCCAAGAGGCAATAATAAAGTGGTTATTATCATATCTTCACACTTATGATAAATGTTTACATACCATGCTATAATTGTATTAACCGGAAACATTAATACTTGTGTGATTTGTAAACTAAAATAAGAGTCCCTAGTAAAGCCTCTTGTTAAACTAGCTTGTTGGTTAATATATGATCATGGTTTCCTGATCATGAACATAGAGATGTTATTAACAACAGGATCATATCATTAGGAGAATGATGTGATGGACATACTCCTATAGATAAGCGTAGCATAAAGATCAAGTCATTTCAATAGTTCAATTGCTATATGCTTTCTGATACATAGTAACCTAATTCCTTCGACCATGAGATCATGCATATCACCTTTACCGGATGGATGCTTTGATGACATCAAACACCACACCGTAACTGGGTGGCTATAAAGGTGGCATTGAGTGTTCGGAAAGTATTGGTTGAAACACATGGATCAAGAGTGGGATTTGTCCATCCATATGACGGATAGATATACTCTGGGCCCTCTCGGTGGAATGTCATCCAATTAGCTTGCAAGCATGTGACTAGGTCACAAGGGATCACATATCACGGGAACGAGAAAAGAGTACTTATCGGTAACGAGGTTGAACTAGGTATGCAGAGATACCGATGATCATAACCTCGGATAAGTAAACTATCGTGAGACAAAGGGAAATTGGTATCGTATGTAAGTGGTTCATTCGATCGCAAAGTAATCGTAGAAATATGTGGGAGCCATATGAATTTCCAGATTCCTCTATTGGTTATTGTTCGGAGAAGTGTCTCGATCATGTCCGCATAATTCACGAACCGTAGGGAGACACACTTAAGGATTCGACGTTGTTTGAGTAGTTATGGTATTATGAGAAAGAGACCGAATGTTGTTCGGAGTCTCGGATGGGATCCGGGATATCACGAGGTGATCCGGAATGGTTCGGAGAATAAGATTCATATAAGGAAAGTCCCGTTTCGGAGTTCGGGAATGATTCCGGTGTTTTCATCGGGAATGTTCTAGAAGGGTCCGGATTGTCCGGCACTCCGGGGGGGAAGGGTACATGAGTGTGTCATTGAATGATTGCATCATGTACTAAGTGTTCTTGCTGTTCCAAAAACATGAAAGTCAAATTGCCAGTTTGAAAGTCAAACGGCTAAAACAGGAAACTGTGGGAAACAAGCAAGAGGAGGTTGAAACCAACTTGGAGGAGGAGTTCCTCTCCTCCTTGGCCGGCGCCCAGCCCTAGGACGAGTTGGGGAGGGACTCCCTCCCTCCCTGGCGCGCCTAGCCCCTCCACCTATAAAAGGAGGGGCAGGGCTCCTCCTTGAGACACACAAGTTTCTACCTCTAATCTCCGGTTTAGAGCCGTTTGGTTTAGAGCTTCTAATTGCTTTAGCCTGCGGTTTAGAGCCTTCTAATTGGTGTGTCTAATCTCTAGACCACTAATAGCTCTCTCTCATACTCCACCATACTCGCTCCGGCTTAAGGCGAAGCCCTGCGGGATCTCCCCTCTACTTCCGGTACCACGCCGTTGTGCTGCCAGAATCGCGAGGAGAGTGCTACAACCTCCGCTGCCTGCTGGAACAAGGGAGAGGAAGGTCTTCGTCGAGTACCGAACGTGTGACCGACTGCGGGAGCGCTGCCGGAGCGCAGCGCCGGAAGGATCGTCTACGCGATCTTGAGATCGGAAGTGTACGACTACATCACCCACGAGAATCTGCTCTCGTTAACCGCTTTGGAATCTTCGAGGGTAAGTTATTCCATCGACTCGTTGCTACAATCTAGTAGATAGATCTTGGCTTGTCTGTTTGTATGCGATAGAAAATTTTTGTTTTCCATGCTACGAACCCCTTCACTTAGTTCATTGCGGCATATTGTATGGGCTAGAGCCGGAACTTCGAAAGCGTTTCGAAAACGGCAATGCATTTGATACAATGGGTGAGTTGAAAATGATTTTCTACACACATGCTGCTGTAGAGAGCTACAACGCTTCAGAAAAGTTCTTTAGCTGCATGATGGAAGAGCACAGCTCCGTTAGTGAGCATGTACTCAAGATGTCGGGTTACGCCGATAAGCTTGTGTCCTTGGGAATATCGATTCCCATTGACTTAGGCATCCATCGTGTTCTGCAGTCTCTGCCACCTAGCTATAAGAGCTTCGTGATGAACTAAATATGCAAGGCATGAAGAAGTCTCTCCCCGAGCTTCTATCAATGCTTAAAACTGCAGAAGTGGAGATCAAAAAGGAACATCAAGTGTTGATGATCAATAGGAACACTGGTTTCAAGAAAGACAAGAAGGGAAAACGGAAGGGAAGTAAGGGCGGCAAGCCTGTTGCCGCGCCTAAAAAGAAACCCCGAGTTGGACCTAAGTCTGATTCCGAGTGCTACTATTGTAAGGGGACTGGCCACTGGAAGCGCAACTGCCCCAAGTATCTGGCAGACAAGAAGGCCGGCAAGGCAAATAAAGGTATATATGATATACATGTTATTGATGTGTACTTGACTAGTGCTCGCAGTAGCACCTGGGTATTTGATACCGGTTCAGTTGCTAATATTTGTAACTCGAATCAAGGGCTGCGGAACAAGCGACCGCTAGCAAGGGGTGAGGTCAAGATGCGTGTCGGCAATGGATCAAGCGTTGATGTGATCGCCGTCGGAACGCTGCCTCTCCACTTACCGTCGGGATTAGTTATAAACTTGAATAAATGTTATCTGGTGCCTGCACTGAGCATGAACATTGTATCTGGATCGTGTTTGATGCGAAGTGGTTATTCATTTAAATCCGAGAACAATGGTTGTTCCATTTATATGAATGAAATCTTTTATGGTCATGCACCTATGATGAATGGTTTATTTCTATTAGATCTCGATGATAATGTTACACATATTCATAATGTTGATGCTAAAAGGATTAAACTTAATGATGATATATCCGCATATATGTGGCACTGCCGTCTAGGTCATATTGGCGTTAAACGCATGAAGAAGCTCCATTCGGATGGACTTTTGGAATCACTTGATTATGAATCATTTGATACATGTGAGCCATGCCTTATGGGCAAGATGACTAGAACGCTGTTTTCCGGTTCAATGGAACGGGCGATAGATTTATTGGAAATCATACATTCTGATGTATGTGGTCCAATGAGTGTGTCAGCGCGAGGTGGATATCGTTATTTTGTTACTTTCACGGATGATTTGAGTAGATACGGTTATATCTACTTGATGAAACACAAGTCTGAAACCTTTGAAAAGTTCAAGGAATTTCAGAATGAAGTGGAAAATCATCGTAATAGAAAGATCAAATTTCTACGGTCCGACCGTGGAGGTGAGTATCTAAGTTACGAGTTTAGCACTCACATGAAAGAGTGTGGAATTGTTTCACAACTCACACCTGCCGGAACACCATAGCGAAATGGTGTGTCGGAACATCGTAATCGTACTTTATTAGATATGGTTCGATCTATGATGTCTCTGACGGACTTGCCGTTGTCATTTTGGGGTTATGCACTAGAAACTGCTGCATTCACTTTAAATCGGGCACCATCTAAATCCGTTGAAAAGACACCGTATGAATTGTGGTTTGGAAACAAACCTAAGCTGTCATTTCTTAAAGTTTGGGGATGCGATCTTTTATGTGAAGAAACTTCAACCGGATAAACTCGAACCCAAAGCGGAAAAATGCGTCTTCATAGGATACCCTAAAGAAACTATTGGGTATTCCTTCTATCACAGATCCGAGGGAAAAGTTTTTGTTGCCAAGAATGGATCCTTTCTAGAGAAAGAGTTTCTCGCGAAAGGTGTGAGTAGTCGGAAGGTAGAACTCGAAGAGGTTGTGGAACCTTCTCTTCAAAGTATGGCGAGTAGCGCAGCGCCGTAAGTTGTTCTGGAGTTGGCTCCACCTGTTGAAGAGGGAACTAATGATAATGATCATGAAACTCCAAAAGAGAGTACTACCGAACCTCGCAGGTCAAACAGGACGCGTGCAGCTCCCGAGCTGTACGGAAATCCTGTCATGAATTTCATGGTTGATGAAAATGATGACCCTGCGACGTATGAAGAAGCGATGATGAGCCCGGATTCCAACAAATGGTTAGAAGCCATGAAATCCGAGATGGAATCCATGTATGAAAATCAAGTTTGGAACTTGGTGGAATTACCTCACGACCGAAAGGCCGTGGAGAACAAATGGATTTTCAAAAGGAAAACTGATGCTGATGATAATGTGACCGTCTATAAAGCTCGACTTGTCGCAAAGGGGTTTCGACAAATTCAAGGAGTTGACTACGATGAGACTTTCTCTCCCGTAGCGATGCTAAAGTCAGTTAGGATTATGTTAGCAATTGCTGCATATTTCGATTATGAGATATGGCAGATGGATGTCAAAACCGCGTTTCTCAATGGTAATATTGAAGAAGAGTTGCATATGATACAACCAAAGGGTTTTCGATCCTAAGGATGCTAACAAGGTGTGCAAGCTTCAGCGATCCATCTATGGATTGAAGCAAGCATCACGAAGTTGGAATCTCCGCTTTGATGAGGTGATCAAAGAGTTTGGATTTGTCCAAACTTATGGAGAAGCTTGTATTTACAAGAAAGTGAGTGGGAGCAATGTGGCATTTCTGATATTATATGTGGATGACATATTATTGATCGGAAATGATATAGATCTTTTAAACAGTGTTAAAAGTTATCTAAACAGCAAATTTTCAATGAAGGACCTAGGTGAAGCGTCATACATATTAGGCATAAAGATCTATAGAGATAGATCTAGGCGCCTAATAGGGCTATCACAAAGTACATACCTTGATAAGATTTTAAAGAAGTTTAAAATGGACGGAAGTAAGAAGGGGTTCTTACCTATGTTGCAAGGCAAGACATTGCGTAAGACTCAAAGTACGGCTTCGGCGGAATAAAGAGAGATAATGGACAAAGACCCCTATGCTTCAGCCATAGGCTCTATAATGTACGCCATGCTATGTACAAGACCGGATGTGGAACATGCTATTAGTTTGACTAGTAGGTACCAATCGGATCCAGGTTTGGAACACTGGATAGCGGTCAAGAATATCCTTAAGTACTTACGAAGAACTAAGGATATGTTTCTTGTATACGGAGGTGAAGAAGAGCTCGTTGCTAAGTGTTATGTCGACGCTAGCTTTGACACCGATCCGGATGACTCTAAGTCTCAATCCGGATACGTATTTCTCATGAATGGCGGAGCGGTTAGTTGGAGGAGCTCCAAACAACCTGTGGTAGCGGGATCAACAACGGAGGCCGAATATGTTGCTGCTTCAGAAGCGTCTCAGGAAGCAGTTTGGATGAAGGAGTTCATATCCGAACTAGGAGTGGTGGCAAACGCGTTGGACCCAATGGTGATCTATTGTGACAACAATGGTGCCATTGCCAATGCCAAAGAGCCAAGGTCTCACAAGCATTCCAAGCATATTAAGCGCCGGTTTCACTCCATCCGCGAGCATGTCAAGGATGGAGATATAAAGATTTGTAAAGTACATACGGATCTCAATGTAGCAGATCCGTTGACTAAAACTCTCCCTAGAGCAAAACATGATCAACACCAGAACTCAATGGGTGTTAGATTTATCACTATGTAACTAGATTATTGTCTCTAGTGCAAGTGGGAGACTGAAGGGAATATGCCCTGAGAGGCAATAATAAAGTGTTTATTATGTGTATTCCAAGTATATGATAGATGTTTATTTTGCATGCTATAATTGTATTAATACGGAAACGTTAATACATGTGTGTTTAATAAACAAACAAAAAGTTCCTAGTTATGCCTCTCTCATAAACTAGTTCGTTGATTAACAAGATGATCAAGGTTTCCTGATCATGGACATTGGATGTTGTTAATAACGGGATCACAACATTAGTGTAATGGTGTGATGAACATTCATCCGAAGTATAGCATTACGATCAAAGTCATTGAGTTTATATTGCTATAACAACTTACGAAGTGATCCTAATCCTTAGACCATGAGATCATGTCAATCACTAACACCGGAAGAGTTTCTTGATAACATCAAACGTCACACCGTAACAGGGTGATTATAAAGATGGATTCAGAACTAATAAAGTGTTATGTTGAGGCTCATGGATCGAGAGTGGAATTTGTTCATCCCGATGACGGATAGATATACTCTGGGCCCTCTCGGTGATATCACATTGATTAGCTTGCAAGCAAGTGATTTGATCACTAGAATGTTATATCACAGGAACGAGAAAAGAGTGCATGTCGGTAATGAGATCAAACTAGGTATGGAGATACCGATGATCGAATCTCGGACATGTAATATATCGTGAAACAAAGGGATTAAGATACTAGCGTAAAAGGTTCCGACGATCACAAGAAAGTCATCGTTGAATGTGTGGGAGTCAGTATGGGTCTCCAGATCCCGCTTCTGATTATTGATCCGAGAGGGGTCTCGATCATGTCCGCATTATTCACGAACCGTAGGGTGACACACTTAAGAGACACCGACATCCAATTGGAGCAAATGTTTCATGCCGAAAAAATGAACAAGCGCAGGAATTTATTTCACTAGATACCGAAACAGGTTTTCGGGTGAAATTGCATAAAGTGGTTATGCATGTGAAATAGAATTATAGCAAGGGGTTATTTGTGAATGTTTGTCATTAAAGTAATTTACAAAATTTTGAATAAAATAAAAGAGTTTTATTTAATGAGAGTTTGCATTAAATTTGGTGTAAATTTAATGGGAATTTGAGTGGACTTTTGAGTGGAGGGATTTTAAAGGGCATTTTGTGAGTGGAGTGTCCACCCACATGAATGAAGGAGGGGAGGGGGCAGCCCGCATGGCCGGCAGCCACCCCCTTGGGTGCCCCCCTCCTCCTATAAAAGGAGCCCCCCTCCTCACTTGTCTCTCACACCTCCTCGTGAAGGATCTCTCTCCCCCTCTAGAATTTATCCCCCATGGTCTCGGACTAGCGAGATACATGTCCCCGGTGGCTATTCGGCAAGAAAGAGTTGTGCTTCCGCTGCATCGCTGGAGCGAGGAGGCGGAGGTTGCTCGGTGCCTCGAACGTGTGTGCGAGCACGGATGCGCTGCTGATTTGCGGCGCTAGGACTTCCTCTCGATCTTGAGATCGGCAAGAGATCGTCTACATCAACCACGAGTTGAACTCGTTAAGCTTTGTCGGTCTTCAAGGGTATGTTATCTACGGATATACATCCGCCCGTTGTTTGTATCTAGTAGATAGATCTTGGTATATAGTTCACATCGTAGGAAATTTTTTGTTTTCTATGCTGCGAACCCTACAGTTTTGTCTCCAAAACTAAGAAGAAGAACAACAAGAAGAAGAAGGCCAAGCCTGCATAAGAGACCAACAAGGCCATTGTGGATATTAAGACCACAAGTGGTAAAACTATGTCTCATGATGAGTTTACGGGAAGTGCTAACCCTCACTATGTTCTAATGCGTGATTATTATGGTGATGTGTATGCACAATATGTTGGCCCATATGATGTTTATATTACTTGGTCTATTTGGGTTCCCAAGACCCTTGTTTCTAACAAAAGAGGACCCATTGAAAAATGGGTACCTAAAAATTAGCTTGATCTTTTGTAGACATATGCTTCCGTAGGGTCAAAGTGGGTGCTTGATAGTGGTTGCACGAGTCATATGACCGGAATCTCGTCTATTGTCAAGGACGTAAAGCCAAATGATGATCAAATCACCGTGACATATGCCGACAAGTCAAATTCTAAGGTAATGGGTTTCGGCAAGGTAGTGATTGCTCACGACATTACACTCGTGAACGTCATGCTTGTTGAGATCCTTGGATACAATTTACTTTCAATCCGTGCTCTTGGAAAGATGGGCTTTGCCGTCTTTGTTGATAATGATATCTTGGTACTCATGTGGAGCAAGTCTCTCAAGGTTGCTTTCGTTGGGTACGTCGAACATGACTTGTATGTGGTGGACTTTTCGGGGCAAGCCACTACAAGTGCGATGTGCTTATTCGGAAAGGCCGATGTAGGTTGGTTATGGCATCGCCTACTAACCCATGTCAATATGAGAACTTTGCAAAGTCTTCAAAAGGAGGGCCATATTGTTGGAGTAAAAGAAAATGTTTCCTTTGCCAAAGATCGTGTTTGCAGGGCATGTGTTCTAGGGAAGATGCATGGTGATCCTCACAAGCATAAGAACCGCATCAAGTCAATCAAGATCTTGGAGCTCTTCCATGTGGACCTCTTTGGTCCTCCATCTCATGCAAGTCTTGGTGGGAAGAAATATTGCTTGGTGATTGTTGATGACTTTTCAAGATACTCTTGGGTATATTTCTTCAAGTTGAAAAGTGAGACCCAAAAGATCTTCATCGACTTCATCAACTTGGTTCAACGGCAATACAATGTTCCCGTGTTGATTATAAGAAGCGACAACGGCACCGAGTTCAAGAACTACACCTTGAATGATTTCCTTAGTGATGAGGGGATAAAACACCAATATTTCGCCGCATACACCGCTCAACAAAATGGTGTGGCCAAGAGGAAGAACCGGACTCTTATTGAGATGGCTAGGACCATGTTGTCGGATTTTAAATCTCCATACAACTTTTTGGTCGAAGCCATCTCCACCGCTTTCCATGCATCAAACCTGCTCTACCTCCGCAAAGAAATCAACAAGACTCCATATGAAATACTTACCGGTAACAGGCCCAATATATATTACTTTCGGGTGTTCGGTTGTAAGTGTTTCTATCTCATAAAAGGTTGTCGTTTGTCCAAATTCGAGTCAAAAGAATTAGAGGGTATTTTTGTTGGCTATGGTCTCGAATCTCACACTTATAGAATCTATGATAAGCTCTCCGGAACCGTCATAGAATCTTGTAGTGTGACCTTCGAAGAATATGATGGTCCCCAAGGGAATCGTGTTGATGCTTGTGATGCATATGATGAAATGCCTCAGGATGCCATTGGAAGAATGGGTGTGGGATATATCTGCCCCGTTGAGTAACCCCCAGTGGTGGATCGAGAAGAACTATGCTCTACTCAAGTGGAGCCCTCATCTTCACAACAACAACATGTTCCATCTACCGAGGTGGACAATGACCCAAGCCAAAGACAAGATGTGGACCCTCAACATGTTGATCAAGGTGACATCTCTAGTGAGGAGGAGCTTGATTCATTCTCCAGGATGTCAAGTGGTGCCAAGGCAATTACTCAAGGAAGATCCGTACAAACTGCCTTGAGACAAGCTCAAATCGATGCTAGAAGAGCGCTTGATCAAGAACAAGGTCAATCTTTTCCTCTTAATGAAGAGAATGATACCGGCGATGATCAAGGTCAAGTTGATGGTCAAGACGAGGACCAAAATCACTACAAGAAATGTGTTTATTTATGACCTTTTGTTAGTGACCCTAGATGAAATCGTCATACATCTATGACGATTTTACACAAAATTATCATAAGCCATTTAGAGAGGCCAAAAGCCCCCAAAATTATGACGATTTCGAAAAAATCGTCCTAACTTTCTTATAAGAAATCGTCATAACGCAGACGCAAAGACATGGGACCTTATTTGTAAGGATTACGATGATTTTATATCTTCGTAACTTTTAATTTGTAAAATATTTAAATGACGTGGCTGTCACATCACGTGTTACGCTTGCGTGTCAATTATTTCGCAAATATGACAAAAAACTAGGCATTGGGGCCTCGAACCCGCAACGCACAGGGTCTCTGTCGTTGGTGATACTAACCAATTGGACACATGACAAGTTGTGCTCTATATCTGCACTTGAACTTTTATTTAGTATGTATCTGTATTGGTAAATTCAGAAATAAAAAGAAGTGGAAGAGGAGATTAGAAACGGGGACACACGATAGGTTGTGTCATACACGCGCACTTGAACTAAGGGATAGAGGGGAATCGAACCTGAGACTACACACAGGCATGGAA
This sequence comes from Avena sativa, assembly GCA_916181665.1. NCBI lineage: Eukaryota > Viridiplantae > Streptophyta > Magnoliopsida > Poales > Poaceae > Avena > Avena sativa. The sequence continues at coordinate 129,131,025 of OV702283.1, read as the reverse complement.
AGGGACAAGACCACTACAGCTCATCTTCGTTTTGTTCTAAATACATGTAGGCCGGTTATTTAGACAAACCCTTTCGTTCCTAGGTATAGGCCTCTTCAGAGAATGTGGCGGGCTGCGATGACTTGTTGGGCCGACCTAGGCCTTATGCGTGGTAAAATAAGTTTGGACCAGCTCGGCTGGTCCAGTTAGGACACTTTTTTTTTCATTTTTGTATCTTTTTATATAAAATTCAAAATAATTGATTTTTGTCTCTAATTTTTTATAAACTTCACTAGATCATCTTAGTATCTTTGTCACGCGAAGGTTTTACATTATTCGGATCATTCTTTGCCACGCGAAGGTTTTTATATTGTTCGGATCATTCTTGAATTTCTTATGTCCGTTTTAAACTATGGTCAAAACTTGCCGAACTTTCCGAACTTATCTAGGAGATGAGCCTCGCCGAACTTGCATTAGATCTATGAAGAAACATCATATTATGAAGATAAAAAATCATTTTAGCAAAAAATCACGAGCAATATATCATGTACATATAGTTTAAATCAGACCCACTTCCTACCGATTCAGCAGGAATTTGTCTTTTTCACGAGGAGTGGATGAGAAGGTTTGAGATACCCCGGTTGGAGCATTTTTCCATCTAAGTTGTCCTATTATTTTTGAAAAATGGGATGGTAGAATTTGGAAACTTTCATTTGGTGGTTGCTTCACAAAACGACCCGTTTTTTGTGCTCGGAAAATGGAAAATGAGGTTTTTGTGTGTCGAAAAGGAAAACTTCCTCCTGCAACATTGTTCTCCATCCCACGATACATATGTGTGCATAATATGGACACATTATCACAAACTATTCCGTGATTTTAGACATATCATTGGTCGTTTGGCCCGAAAGCCATGAAACCTTATACATGATAGGTCATTTCTGAGAAGGTTTTTTCGAGACACTTGCAATATACCAAGTTTGGTATTTTTCCTTGCAACTATGTCACATAATAAGAGACCAATCGAAGGATTTGCATTGATAGGACCATTTTTGAATTTTTTATGCCCATTTCAAACTATGGTCAAAACGACGGACACGAAGGTTCTTAGCTAGGGGATGACACTCGCTAAAATTGCATTGGATCTATGATGAAACATCATATTGTAAGTCTAAAAATAATTTTTTCCAAAAATCATGAGCATCGGATCATGTACCTGTAGTTCAAAGTGGACCCACTTCCTACCGATTCGGCAGGAATTTGTCTTTTTCGCCAGGGGTGTAAGGAAAGGTTTGAGATGCCCCGGTTGGGACATTTGTCCGTGTAAGGTGGTCTAATATTTTTACAAAATGTGGCGGTACCATTCTAAAACTGTCATTTGGTGGTTGCTTCACAAAATGACCCATTTTTTGCGCTCGGAAAATGGAAAATGAGGTTTATGTGCGTCGAAAAGGAAAACTTCCTCCTACAACATTGTTCTCCATCCCACGATACATATGTGTGCATAATATGGACACATTATCGCAAACTATGCCGCGATTCTAGATATATCATTGGTCGTTTGGCCCGAAAGCCATGAAACCTCATACATGATAGGTCATTTCTGAGAAGGTTTTTTCGAGACACTTGCAATATACCAAGTTTGGTATTTTTCCATAAAACTATGTCACATAATAAGACACCACGCGAAGAATTTGCATTGATCGGACCTTTTTTGAATTTTTTATGCCCGTTTCAAACTATGGTTAAAACGGCGGACACGAAGGTTCTTAGCTAGGGGATGAGCCTCGCTAAACTTGCATTGGATCTCTAATGAAACATCATATTTTAAGTCTAAAAATGATTTTTTCCAAAAATCATGAGCATCGGATCATGTACCTGTAGTTCAAACCGGACCCACTTCCTACCGATTCGGCAGGAATTTGTCTTTTTTGAGTCTCTCTAAACTTGCATTGAATCTGTGAAGAAATAGCATATTTTGAGTCTAAAAATTATTTTTCCATAAAAATAATGTACCTGTAGTTCAAATTGGATCCACTTCCTACCGATTTGGAAGAAATTTGCCTTTTTCGCCAGGGGTGGACGGAAAGGTTTGAGATATCCCGATTGTGACCTTGTGCATGTAAGGTGGTCTAGTATTTTCAGAAAATATAGTGATACAATTTTACAACATATTCTTGATAGATGCTTCCAAAAATGCACCTTTTTTAATACTTGGTAAATGGAAATTTATTTTTTGGTCTGCAACCAATGAAATCATAGGAGTCAGCCTCCCACGGATCGGCAATCTTAGGTCTGATCTGAACCGTTAAACACTCATCCAACGTCCCGCTCATCCATCCAAAGAAGCACACCCTCGCTCCACGCTAACTTTCCCTCGCGGGGCTCAAGTGCGCCATTGCAATTTCCCAGTCCTCATGCGCGCATGCGACGCCCTGCCTCCAAACCCTAGCGCCCTCCCCCTTCTACGCCGTCGCCGCCACCTCCACCTCCAAACCCTAGCCGACGGCGCCCGCCTCTACCTTCCTAGATCCAATCAGCGCCGCCGCAACCCCCACCCCACCCCCGTTCAACGACGTGTTCCATCCACAGCCAGCCCGATCCTCTTGCGCCGCCACCTCTCCAGCTGCTCCCTCGACTCCCCATCGCGCTCCTCCACCTCTTGCACACTCGTCCCCTTCTACAGCCTACCTGATGTTGCCAAGGTGCCGCCGCCACCCACATATGAAGGATGCTCGTCAGGGCCTGATCTGGCCACTCCGCACCAGGACTAAATCTAGATCTCTCTCCCTTCTCCCGTATCCCTCTTTCCATTTCTCTCTCTGAGTTATCTTTTTTGCAGTTATCCCTGTACGCGAGGGTGGAGATGAGGCGCTGCAGCGTTGGGGCTCCCTGACGGCAGCCTCGGGGATGGGGGCTCTGGCGGCTATGGGAGCGGGAGCGGGAAGAGGGGTGGATGCGGAGGAGGAGGGGTAAGATGGGTGGACGCTGTACAAGTTCTTCCCCTCGCAGTCGAATCCGAGTCAAATTGAATTGCAGCAGCCGACAAGAGCTACGACCGCGTCCCCAAGCAGTTCCTCACCGATTTATTATTATCAATCGCCGTAGCCCTCGTGCAACCCAGGTTCGTTGCGTCCCTACTCCCTCTGTCTTATCCCCCTCACCAATTTAGTATTAGAATAGTTTGCTAGCCGGTTCATTTCAAGCAGCAACTGATGCGTTGACATACAGTATTCCTAGTTCATTATGCTCTATCCTGAAATTTTGAACATATGGCTAGCTTATTGTGTAATAGTAGACTTGCTACACGCCATCTTGTCATACCTCCAAGCAGCAGCAGCAGCTTCGGCATATTTCTATCAGCTCTTGACACTACAGTATCTGCTTGCCACTAAACCACTGAACCAACCAAGCTGAACGATTAGATTATGTGCAAAATGTGGTTGCTTTGAGCTAAAAGTTACTGGGCTATACTAGGTTCATATAGTTTATTTGTGCATCTTACTGTTCAATTGAAACCTTCACACTTGTATATGAATCCTTCTTTAAGTAATGATCTCAAATAAGTATATGGTTACTGGTTCAACACTTGTCTCATAACTTCAATTTCACGACTCCTAGCATGTAGCAGCATAGTGACTATGTGTATAGGTTTCTTACAAACAAGTAATTTCACGTTGACTGCATAACAAATACCACATCGAATTCAGTATATCAATTTGATTTCTGCAACTAGTGCATTGTAAATATCCCCATAAAAAACTGTGTTTAGCTTATTACTAATTTGCCTAGCTTCAGCTCTGACACTACAATAAGTCCACACATCGGTTCACTCTGGCTATCCACGATTTCCTCTACAAGTATAAATAAAAGATGTCTCTGTAGTTCCTGTTTTGATGTTCAAACAATATTTGGTTCAGTTAATGCTTGGAACTGTCAATATCTAGTACTTGTTATTGAACTGTCACCGCTGCTGCGTATGTGCTCCTGATCAGTAGCATCAGAATAGCACTAGAGCCTCAACCTTACAACGGAGTATTTTTATTATTTTGTGTATTCAGTCTTGAATATTAATGCTGACTTCTAAACTTGAACTTGAATCACTTACTGTTTTTTTTACAGAACATCTGTCATTGTAACTGACATCATTTTGTTATTTAGTTTTATTGGTAGGCTTTTTGTCAATGCTTTAGGAAAGCCATTTGATATCCTAACAACATTAAATGAAATGGCTGGATTTTCCCCAATTTAAGAAATCGAGCTCTACGAGGTGAGTGCAATATTCAGTTCTTTTGTGCGTGTTTTTATTTGTCTTGACCACCCAAAGCTTCGTAACTTGTATTTATGCATTCTTGCAATGTAGTTTTGTCCAGGTGGTTAAGTATTTACTCTTGCATGATATTTAATGTTCACGTAGCATACATGTGTGCACTTCATAGTAAATGTTTTTACAACATGAATATTCTAAGTTTTATGCCGTTCTTATGCTGTAAAAAATTAAGTTTCGGCCAGAATAGTATTTTTGGAGAACCGAGAGTATAGAAATTCTGTAGAGTTTGCTTGTTCACGGTTGGTTAACATGAACCCAAATGCTGCAAAATCCTACTGTGAATAGGCATTTTATCAGAATGAATGGTTCTTTTTTCACAGTTTGATTCCATCTGTTTTAGGAAAAGTAGATGTTTGTAGAGTACTGGAAGTATGTTTGCATAAGTGAATTACCAAGTTCATTTTCTTTATGTTAGTTATTCCCTTTCATATGGACTAAAAATGTTGTGCTTCTTCCTCTTTTACAGAAGATCCAGGCCTAGTAAAGATGAGAAATTTGAAGTGTGGCGCCATGAAACAAAAATTGCAGCTTATTGAATATTTGGATTGAAGTTGTCCAGCATATTGTAGCAAACTGTAGCTCTTGTACAGTAGGCATACCTATGTTGTAATAGAAGATGTAAAAATCATAATAGACTAGTTTAGTGTTATTTGATGAATTTTATTGTTATCCCTCTTCCGTTTGTAATATTGGTAAATAAGATATGAGCTTGATCTGTGTAATCTTGGCTGTGTAGTATCGAATCTAAAGAGGCCAAGGCCCAAATACTATTGCATCGTTAAAAGGCTAGAACGAATGAATTATACTGAATCAAATAGTTCTGTAAAAAAGCCATGGCGCATACAATTTTGGATCTGATTAGAAAATGATGAAAATAAAAAAGAAATGGGCTTAAAAAGGCCAAAGCCCAAAAACAAAACCGGTGATATTATAGAAAATAAAAGGCTGAATTACTGGGCTTAGCCCATATAACGACTAAAATGGACCGGGCTAAATTTATGTTACGACAATTCTATTTCGTCATAAATTTTGGCACGTAGGATACGCCACGTAGGATCTGACCTGGCGAGGCTGGACAACCCATGACGATATTGGATCGTCATAATGGTTATGACGATCAAATATCGTCATAGATAGTTATGACGATTTCGGCAAAAACGTCGTTATAGTTCATTAGCGACGCCCAGCTTTCGACGATCTCAAAATCGTCATAAAATCGTCATAGAATCGTCATAGAATCGTGACGAAAATGGAGGGTCATATATTGCTAGATTCCTTGTAGTGAATGATGAAGAGGGTCCCCCAAGAAACAATTTGGAGATCCACGCTCGTCGTGAAACTGGAAAGGAGAGAATGTTGGAATTAAGAGACCACTCTCTACAAAATGTAGTTGGTGACCTAAGGAAAGGCATTTCCACAAGAGTACAATTGAAGAGGTTCAGTGAACACCAAGCACACATCTCCATGATTAAACCAAAGAAAGTGTGGGAAGCTCTTGAAGATTCGGATTGGTTGGAAGCTATGTACAAAGAGCTCAACAACTTTGAGAGAAACAAAGTATGGAAGTTAGTTGAGAAGCCAAAGGATTGCCGCAATGTTATTGGCACGAAGTGGATATTCAAGAACAAGCAAGATGAGCATGGAATTATAGTAAGGAACAAGGCTAGATTGGTTGCACAAGGGTTCTCTCAAATTGAAGGCATTGACTATAGAGAGACTTATGCACCCGTGGCTCGCCTTGAGTCCATCTGTATCCTTCTTGCTTATGCGGCACATCATAACTTTAAGTTGCAACAAATGGATGTAGAAAGTGCATTTCTTTATGGTCCATTAAATGAATTGGCATATGTAAAGCAACCCCCGAGATTTGAGGATCCCAACTTCCCAAAACATGTCTACAAACTTGATAAGGCGCTCTATGGGATCAAGCAAGCCCCACGCACGTGGTATGAACACCTTAGAGAGTTGTTGTTTGACCGTGGATTTGAGGTTGGGAAAATTGATCCCACTGTTTTTACTAAGAAGGTCAATGGGGAGCTTTTTGTATGCCAAATATATGTTGATGATATTATCTTTGGCTCATCTAACAAAGCTTTTAATGATGAATTCTCAAAGCTTATGACTAGTAGGATCCGGATGTCTTTGATGGGGGAGTTAAGAGTATTTCTTGGTTTTGAGATCAAGCAAGTTATAGGATGGACATTCTTCAATCAAGCCAAGTATACTCAAGATATGCTCAAGAGATTCAAAATGCAAGATTTAAATGGAGCTCCTACTCCCATGGCTACAAAGACTCATCTAGAACAAAATCCAAATGGTAAAGATGTGGATCAAAAGGTATACCGGTCTATGATTGGTTCTTTGCTTTACCTTTGTGCATCTAGACACGATATCGTGTTGAGTGTATGTGTCTATGCAAGATATAAAGCGGCTCCTAAAGAAATCCATTTGATGGCGGTCAAGAGAATCTTTCGATATTTAGTTCATACCCCATTTTATGGTCTTTGGTATCCTCGAGGGTCAACATTTGCTCTTTGTGGATACACGGATTTGGATTGGGCGGGTGATAAGGATGATAGAAAATCAACATCCGGGGCTTGTCAATTCCTTGGTAGGTCCTTGGTATGTTGGTCTTCTAAGAAGCAAAATTGTATATCTCTCTCCACCACCGAAGCCGAGTATGTGGCACCTGCTAGTGCTTGCACCCAATTGCTATGTATGAGGCAAACTTTAAAGGAATACGGTGTCCATTCTGACAAAGTACCTCTTCTATGTGACAATGAAAGTGCCATCAAGATTGCCTACAATCCGGTGGATCACACAAGGACAAAGCATATTGAGATTCGCCATCACTTCATTAGAGATCATGTTGCTCGAGGTGATATTGATCTATCATATGTGTCAACCAAAGACCAACTTGCCAATATCTTCACGAAGCCACTTGATGAAGCAAGGTTTTGCTACTTGAGGAATGAACTAAATATCGTAGATTCAAGGAGCTTGACTTGATTATCTTGCATTCTCACCTATGTTTTGACCCGTATTTGGTTTAGGTGTAGGCATGGATATAGGGGGAGTGCGGTCCTAATTGATTGGACTATCCCTCCCCCCATTATGCCCAAAGCAATCAAAATAATTCCTCTTAATATCATTTTGTGATATGTGAGCTTAAATGATGAGTTTCGGTAATGGACCCAAGATATATCTTCGTGGTGCCAAGCCGAGTATACTCAAATATGGTGGCCTAGGCCACCGCCCTCTCTCACTCGAGAGGTTGCGTTTACTCGTCTTTGTCATCCTTTGAGTTTTTGTTGGTCTTTGTCTCATGCACTCTACTTTGGTTTTGATATCTTTATCTCGATTTTCAGAGTGCATGTGCTTCACAGTGCGATTATCTCAACCCAAGCCTTTCTACTTCCTCGAAAAACCTCTTCCAATCTTCACAAGAATCCTTCATTTTCCCTGGCTATGGAATCAGGTGGGACCGGTACTACCAGTTTTGGTGCGGTACTACTGGACCTGGGTGGTTCCCAGGTTGTTGGGGGGGGGGGGTGACCCCGGATAGGGTAAGGACGGGGAAATACGAAAGGAAGTTCCCCGTCCAGTTTCCGAGTTACAGTCTAAATCAGCCGAATCCTGTAAAGGTCGGCCGAGGTAAGCAAGAGCAGGACCCTTATGAGAAGAGCAAGGCGTTACCCGGCCGACATACTGTGTAAGTCGGCTGGGTCTGCCCGAATAATCTGAATGCAGGTGAAGGTCAAGCCGAGTTAAGCGAGACAGGGCCGAATGATATGAAGCTTGCAGGAGAAGGAGATGCCTATAGTCAAACTCTAGTCACGGGCTAGGAAGAATCTAAGCAGAGCCAAACACAAAGGACAAGGCGCAGAGCGATAGAAGGGAAGAAGGAGGTCACGGAGGTGACAGTCCTGAAGCCCGAGGCGTGCAGGTGGGGTCTTCTGGAACCTTGCCGTCATTAGAAGGGCGACACGGAAAGGAGGCCGCCGAGTTACTATATTGGGACAAGCATATTCCTCGAATATGCTTGCCACGTCAGCCCTAGAGGAGCCAAGGTTCCCCTTTATAAGGAGAGGCTTGGACTCAGAGAAGGGCATCGACTCATTTGGTACCGTTAGGCTGGTAAAGTTCTTCTTCTCTACTTGTATATAGATCAAGGAGCACTTGTAGCCCAAGAAAGGAGAAATAAAGATCTTTACGTTAGTCTTCTGTGTGTAGAATCAACTACATCTTCCCTCCCCAGATCCCTCTAGCATCCATTGGCCCCATACTTTAGCCTACCCATGTCATCTCCCGTGCCACCACCACGACAGTTGGCGCCCACCGTGGGGCCATCAGCGGTGCTAGCTGGAGTCATGATCCGGACGGGAAACTTCATCCACACTGGCGAGCGCATTGTCTCTGGCTTAGTCTGGAGATTTGATCTCTGTGACTACGTCAGCGACAACGCAGGCAGCTTCAAGGGAAAAACTCCTCCGCGCAACAGCGTCTTCATCAACTTGGGCATGCACCAGATCTACGTCGGCGTCGACACCTCCGGCGTTTATCCTCACCAAGTTGTTGTTGCAGGACAGCCTCCCCTTAGCGCCGCAAACGGTCCGCGCGGAGAGCGCCCCGTCAGCAGCGTCGAGGTGATGGTCGCAGTCGGGGTGCAGGCGGGAGCAGCGGGCGCCGGATCAAGCAAGGATCCGACGACGGGTGTACAGGTGGCCACGAAGCAGGCAGCTCCACCGCCCACCGAGGTAAATCCTTCAGGAGCCAACCCAGCCGAGGTGCAGGAGACGACCCCAAAGGCGCCAAGGATAAGAGGGCCACCTCGGAAAAGACCAGAGAATGTTCTCCAGGCAACTATAGATAATCTGACTACACCTGTAGTGCCGATACTTGATCCGGCTAATGCTCGGGCAGAATTAGAAGAAACTAGGCAAAAAGTACTAGTAGAGGCAAAAAAGGTGTCGGCATTGCGGGAGTCCTTAAACAGAACCCTACGAGAATATGCTAGGGCAAATAAACTTGACGTCGCCCCCGAGCGGGTTGATGAGTTAAGATTGAGAGGAAAGAACCTCATGGATGATATCAACAAAGAGCATGAGACTCATAAGGGAGATTCTGTTGATCTAGGCTTGCCGAGGTATAGCACCCCGGAAAAGAACCTAAGAGCGGCAAATGCTGCTGCACTAGAGTTAGAAGGACTGACCGGCGAAGCCCGGCAGAAGCAACAAGAAAGAGTGAATGAGCTGGTGCGCATCGCGAACCAGCAGAATGAAGAAATGCTCAGGGAAGATCTGGCAAGGCCTGGTGCCTCGCGAATGGTTCATTCGGCTAGTGCAGCACCCGCCCTATCTATGGTAGCAGCATCTTCGCCCGGAAACAATGCGCGGAAAGACAGAGCGGTAACTTCGGGAAAAAGAAATAAGCAAATCGTTCCATATGATCCGGCAGTAGCCGGAAAAGCAAATGAAAACATAGGCAATGGAAGCCGAGGTAATAGTGGCGAAAGAAACCCCGGCCGTGCCGACAAAGGCAATGGAAGCCGAGGTAATGGAGATCTCGGAAGAGGAAATCTCGGAAGAGGAAATCACGAGAATAATATCCCGGCAGAGGGAAGGAGAGAACCGCCACCCAATCCTCAACCGAGATATGAACCTCGGCAGGAAAGAGAAGTGAGACCATCTCGCCACAATCAGGTGAACGAGAGGTATAATGATGGTTATTCCGAGATGGAATATGCGGTTCATGGTGGAAATAACCACTATGGAATGCAGGAAAGAATTCTTTACAGAGACCTGCCGTCAAGTGATGCAAGAGTAAAACTAGACCGGCTGTACCGGTCCGAATTGCTAGAAGAGCAGGGTCCACCGGGTCCGGCATGTTTCGGACCACGCCTGGCAAGAGGCACGAAAACATACAATGGGAGAACCAAACCACAGGATTGGTTGATTGATTATGCCACTGCAGTAAAAATAGCAAGTGGAAACTTGCGGTGGGCAGTGAGATATGTCCCGCAAATGCTGGAAGGACCAGCCAGAGTATGGCTGAATAATCTGCCTCCGGGCAGCATCAACTGTTGGTTGGATTTTGAAGAAATGTTTGTTAGCAACTTCACCAGTACTTATAAAAGGCCAAACAGGCCACATCAGCTAGTCATGTGCAAGCAAAGGCCGAATGTGACAGACAGAGAATTCTTAACTCGGTGGTGTAATCTCAGGAATTCATGCGAAGGGGTTATAGAATCGCAAGCGGTAGCTTGGTTCGCTCAAGGATGTCGTTATGGCAGTGTATTGTGGCAACGATTGGAAAGAGATATGCCAACCACTTTGGCAGAAACCATCAGGATAGCGGATTCGTATGCGTTGGGAGATCCGACACAACCAGAACTGATGTCAGCAGATCATCGGGAACATCAAGATCAATACACAAGAGATGCGGCCGGGTCATCGAGGCGCAATGAGTTCAGAGGAAGAAGAAGGGAAGAAAGACCGGATTATAGATATGCCTCCAACCAGGTGGCAGCGGTAGTGCAAGATCAGCCGAGTCACGGAAACAATCAGCGGTAGAAGAATGGTCCTCAGCAATGGACACCAAAGAATGAAGGGAAGAGACAGTGGACACCAGAACAGAAGAAGCAATGGCAGGAAAGGCCGAAGTACACGTTTGAGTCTATGTTAGATCAATTGTGTAAGTTTCATACTTCAAACCCGGCCAAGCCGGCCAATCATACAACTCGGCAATGCTCCTGGATAAAAAATGCAATGGGTAACCCGACGGGCGTGCAAGCAACTTCCCACCAGGCACATCAGCAGTATCAACCGCAGTTGACTAGAGCAAATGCACAGCAACTAATGTTACCACCTCCTCCCCCGAGGTATGATAACTCAGACCGGAGAGATGCAGTGCATCAAGCGATAAATCAGGGTCCGGATGGAAGGACGAACCCAGAAAATAATGGATACAATGATTACAGGGAACATCATCAATCATATTGCGTGTTCACAACAGAACAGCAAGACAGGCAAAGTGTACAACACCGGCATATGGAAGTAAATGCAGTTATGCCGGAAGTACCAAGATATGTGCCTTGGTCAGATCAAGAAATAACTTGGAGCATAAAGGATCACCCCAAAATAATGCCGAATCTGGGGTCGTACGCACTCATACTAGATCCGACATTTGTCGGACCGAGCATTAATGTGAAATTTTCAAAAGTACTCATTGACAATGGGAGCAGTATCAATATCATGTACAAGGATACAATGCATAAACTCGGAATATCGCAGAATATGCTGCAATCCACGAGGACCACATTCCATGGGATAGTACCAGGGCTTTCATGCGAACCCATTAGAAAGGTTCGATTGGATGTGTTATTCGGCACAAGGGATAACTGCAGAGCAGAAAATTTGGAGTTTGAAGTGGTGGATCTAGAGAGTTGTTATCATGCACTACTCGGACGGCCGACATTGGCCAAATTCTTGAGCAGTTGCCACATAACTTACTTAAAAATGAAGTTACCCGGACCACAAGGGGTGATAACGGTAGCAGGAGATTACAGGAAATCAATGGAATGTGCCTCAGCCGGATCAAATCTGGCCAAGTCATTGGTAATAGCAAGAGAAAAAAGAAGAATTCAGGAGGTAGCGGCCCTCGCTCAGTCGGCACAACTGAATATGCCGGCATTGGCCAATCCGCACGGAAGTGTCTCTTTCCATCCGACTAAAGAGACAAAAAAGTTCCAGATAGATGAGCAGTTCCCAAAGCGCACCGTCACCATTGGTGCCGGCCTAGATGCTAAATAGGAAAGCGAGCTCACCAACTTCCTCCGGAGAATCGGGATATCTTTGCATGGTCAACTCAAGATTTTCAAGGTGTGCCGAGGGAGTTGGCTGAGCACTCTCTGAATGTAAGGCCAGGAGCAAGGCCGGTGAAGCAACCTCTCCGCCGCTTCGCCGAAGACAGGAGAAAAATAATAGGGGATGAGATAGCTCGGCTCCTTGCGGCCGGGTTCATCATGGAAGTGCTTTATCCGGATTGGCTATCAAACCCGGTGCTAGTGGAAAAGAAGAAGGATGATCCAAATATAGCCATCGTATGGCAAATGTGTATTGATTACATGAACCTGAACAAGGCGTGTCCAAAAGATCCTTTTCCTTTACCTAGAATAGACCAAGTCATTGATTCGACCGCTGGTTGTGAACTATTATCATTTGTAGGCGCGTATTCTGGTTTTCACCAGATACCGTTAAATCCGGCCGATCAAATAAATACTGCGTTTATTACCCCGTACAGGTCTTATTGCTATCGCACCATGCCATTCGGCCTGCGTAACGCGGGGGCAACGTACCAGAGATGTATGCAAAAATGTCTGCATGACCAGATAGGAAAGAATGTACAAGTGTATGTAGATGATGTGGTTATCAAAACCAAAGAAAGAAAAACGCTACTGGATGATATCCGGCAGACTTTCGCGAACCTGAGAAGGTTCCGAATGAAGCTTAATCCGGAAAAATGCACTTTCGGTGTGCCGGCTGGAAAACTACTCGGTTTTCTCGTATGTAGCCGAGGTATAGAGGCCAACCCAACTAAGATAAGAGCAGTAGAAAGGATGGAATTGCCGAGATGTCTAAATGACGTACAGAAGTTTACAGGTTGCCTGGCCTCGCTTAGCCGATTTGTATGTCGGCTGGGAGAGAAAGCATTACCACTTTATCAACTGATGAAAAAATCTGATAAGTTCATTTGGACACCACAAGCAGACAATGCATTCCATGAATTGAAAAAGATGTTGGTCACAGCGCCAATCCTGGCTTCTCCATTGTCGAAAGAGCCTATGTTACTTTACGTAGCCACCACGAACAGAGTAGTAAGCGCTATGATCATGGTGGAATGAATTGAAGATGATAAATCAGTACAAAGGCCGGTATATTACCTAAGCGAGGTACTATCAGCCTCAAAACAAAATTACCCACATTATCAGAAGATGGCATATGGGGTATACATGTCAGCAAAGAAACTTAAACATTACTTCGAAGAGCACCCCATCAAAGTGATCTGTGAAGCACCCATAGCCGAAATATTGAGCAACAAAGATGCAAGTGGCCGAATAGCAAAATGGGCAATTGAATTGTCACCTTATGCTCCGCAATTCAATAGGCGAGATGCAATCAAATCTCAGGCTGTGGCCGACTTCTTCGTGGATTGGGCCGATGTACAATATGAGCCACCATTACCAGATCCGAATTATTGGACGATGCACTTCGACGGTTCCAAACTGAGAAATGGTTTGGGGGCAGGAATAGTGTTAAGCTCGCCAAAAAGAGATCAGCTGAGATATGTGTTGCAAATACATTTTGCTGCATCAAACAATGTAGCCGAATATGAAGCACTCGTCCATGGATTGAAGGTGGCGAAAGAGATTGGCATACGCCGAATCTTATGCTACGGATATTCAAATCTAGTAGTACAACAAGTCTCAGGCAATTGGGATGCGTTAGATGCCAATATGGCCTTATATAGGTTTCATGTGCAAAAACTCAGTGGATACTTCGATGGATGTGAATTTCGTCATATACCTCGGGCAGAAAACGACGCCGCAGACACATTGTCAAAACTCGGATAAACCAAACAATCAATTCCCCCAGGTATCGCCCTAGAGCACCTAAGGAAACCATCAATAACACCATCACTAGAGTCCGAATCCATCTTTATTCCGGCAAAATCAAGAGAAGATAGTGTGCCGATGGAAATTGACAAGGAATGTAACCCGGAATTTCCAAAAATGAACCCGGACGATGCAAGGATGGATATGGGGAAATCCGAGGTAGTTATGTCGGCGGAAAATATGGAAATGGATAGTGATATTACCCCCGAAAAAATCATACCAACATGGGCGCAACCCATATTTTCTTTCCTTAAAGATGCGATTTTGCCGAATGACGAGGTATTGGCAAGACAGACAGTGAGAAGAGCTAAAGCTTATACAATCATAAACAATGAGCTGTATAAAAGGAGCGTCACAAGCGTGTTGCAAAGATGTGTGAACTCGGCGGAAGGCCAGGAGATCCTCCTAGATATACATCAAGGAGAATGCGGGTATCACGCCTCGTCCAGAGCTTTAGTGGCCAAAGCATTCAGGCATGGGTTTTATTGGCCAACAGCGTTGAAAGAGGCCAAAGAACTGGTCGAAAAATGTAATGGTTGCCAGAGATATGCCAGCAAGATACATATGCCATCGTCCGAGTTAAAAACGATACCAATTACTTGGCCATTTTCTGTATGGTGCTTAGATATGGTGGGACCATTCAAGCCGGCCCGAGGCGGGATGACCCACATCTTAGTCATGGTCGACAAATTCACAAAATGGATTGAAGTGAAACCAATAAAGAAGTGTGATGGGCCCACAGCAGTAAAATTCCTCAAAGATATTATCTTGAGATATGGTTACCCACATAGTGTTATTATAGACAATGGTACAAACTTTGCTAAAGGAGCCTTCGCTAGATTTTGTCAAGAAAAGCACATAAGACTAGATGTCGCCTCGGTGGCTCACCCAGCATCTAATGGGCAAGTAGAAAGATCTAATGGACTAGTACTGTCCGGAATAAAACCACGACTCGTCGAACCACTTCAAAGGTCGGCAGGGTGTTGGGTTGAGGAACTACCAGCAGTACTATGGAGCCTCAGAACTACCGCAAACAGATCAACAGGGTATACACCATTTTTTCTAGTATATGGGGCAGAAGCTGTGCTTCTAGCCGACATAATACATGACTCGCCAAGGGTTACCCAGTATACAACCGCTGAGGTAAATGAAATAGCTCGGCAAGATGATGTCGATCTGCTAGAAGAAGCCAGGGAGTTGGCACTATCAAGATCAGCTATTTATCAGCAGGACTTGCGGCGATATCACAGCAAGAAAGTAAATCCAAGAGTGTTTAAAGAAGGAGATTTGGTTCTTCGGTTAGTGCAACGCACGGCCGGCATGCACAAACTATCACCCCCATGGGAAGGACCGTTCATCGTGAGCAAAGCATTGCACAATGATGCGTATTACCTAATTGATGCTCAGTCACCAGAAAAGAACAAGGCAGACAAAGCCGGCGAAGAATCGAAAAGACCATGGAACGTAGCTTTACTTCGTCCATTTTACTCGTAGGAGTCATCTACGACACGTTGTAAAGTAACGCTTCAGGATGAAGTATCAACTATGTATTAAACCTCGGCACCTTGAGCAGTGACTCGGGGACTGCCCTATATGGTTTCTGAATTTGGGTTATGTATTAAACCTCGGCACCTTGAGCAGTGGCTCGGGGACTGCCCTATATGGTTTCTGAATTTGGGTTATGTATTAAACCTCGGCACCTTGAGCAGTGGCTCGGGGACTGTCCCGTATTGTTTCTGAATTTGGGTTATGTATTAAACCTCGGCACCTTGAGCAGTGGCTCGGGGACTGTCCTATATTGTTTCTGAGTTTGGATTATGTATTAAACCTCAGCACCTTGAGCAGTGACTCGGGGACTATCCTATATTGCTTCTGAATTTGGGGTATGTATTAAACCTCGGCACCTTGAGCAATGACTCGGGGACTGCCATATTTTGTTTTTGAGTTTGAGTTATGTATTAAACCTCAGCACCTCGAGCAATGACTCGAGGACTGCCCAATATTATTTCACGTTTTTAGTGATGTATTAAGTCTCGGTTTTTAGAGCAGTGATTAGGGAATTGCCCCATAATTGTCCCTTGTTACAAAAATGGATGTCAAACTTCGGCACCCAGAGCGATATTATTTCGCTCTCCCCAGATATGGGCTTCGAGATTCACAACTTGGATAAAATTCAAGAGCACAATGGTTGAATTGTCAAATTTATCAAGGTCAAGCAATATTAGACGTCGAACTATCATACGACAAAGGCAAACACATAATCCAAACTTAAGAAATTAAAGTCCACCAAAGCAAAGATTTAAACAAACAGGATTAGTTTAAACAGAATAATAACAATCACAACCATGTGTGCCTCAGCGGCAAATGGCAAAAGAGGTTCATACCACACAAAAAGTAGGACAATTGTTTCACACACATCATACGCCCGGCATACCGGGGATAAGAAACGACTTAGAGTTTTTTAAACCTAAGGGGCAGCGATTTGGTCAGATACTGGGCGCTCCGAGGTAGACGGCACCTCGGCCGAAGTTGCTTCGCCCTCCACAGAACCAGGAGCGACTTCGGGGGTAGCCCGGGGATGTTGAGAAACATCAGCTTGAGCTTGGGAATGCCCAGTTCCTTTGGAGGAGGATCGCGCGTCGCCATTGCCATCCGAGCTTGAGCTGGAATCACCAGAAGTATCCGAGTCGCCCTCAGCCTCATCTTGGTCGGCTGAATTATCATCCGAGGCATCTTCAACTTCCACCTCATCCGCCGGGTTAGAAAGGAAACTCGGCCCTTCAATCCAGTTATGCACGTCCGCATACTCAACAAGCTGGAAGGCACGAGCTTGTCGGCGAGCGACAAATTCTGGATCCTCAACCCAACGGGAGCCAGTGCGCAAATTTATCAAGGTATCGAGGGAAATTCCTCGTACCATGACATAACAACTGTGAGCGCCATATCAGCACCAGCTCGTCCAGCGGATTCCCTCCAGAGATTCAACTGGTTCTAGGATGCCATCAATCTTTCCACCAGTAGCTTGATCTCATCAATATCAGGAGTTCCAGAAGTATTCAGCCAGAGAACATGGTAGACCCGGATGGCTGCCTGCACCAAGTCTCTGCCCATAATCTTCATCGGACCAACGGCAGTGCCAACGGCAACCAAGTAGTATTCCATCGAGTATTCTGGGCTCACATCTGCGGGGACACCTCGGCGTACACGAGCATTAACCACCGCTCTAGAGCTCACGGGCTTAGCTTCTGGAAAATGGTCTACAAAAAATAAAACATACATCGGTCAACACTAAGAAAAAGAAAAAGATGACTCGGCCACGGTCAGAGGCTTACGATGAATATAATTAAGCATTCTCTGAAGATCTTGAGCCCAAACACCCTTGGTTTTCTCAAAGCGAGTGATCTCCTTGCTCATCGCCCGTGTCTTCAATTCGGCAGCCTCGAGGAGCTCTTTATTTTTCTGCAATTGCAGAGCTAGACGATTCTTCTCCTCGGAGAACTCCTGGTCAACTTTCTCTAACTCAGATTTCTGAGAAAGCTTGAGGGACTCCACCTCGGCGCGCAAGCGAGTTATCTCGTCATCTTTATCTTTCAGCTGCGCCGAGTGAGTGGCGGCTTGTTCTAAAAAATGCAGCATCATATCAGGCATGGTATGCATTCTTGATGTGACGCTGCAAAAGTTTGTAACTCGGCTATACCGAAACCAAAAGGGTTAAGAGAAACCCGGTGCACATTTCAAATAGATATGTGTAAAAGAAAAAAGAGTAACTAACCTTCTAGGGCCTTGACTTTCTTCTCAAGACGGATATTAAGATTGTTGATATTACCTATTCACCAGCAAAATGAGCTAACACCTCACGTCCAAAACAATAAGAACTTTAGGGATAATGCGAAAGCTTGTTAACTTACCAGCTTTCTTCACCACGGGAATGACCTTCTCATACTTATCTCGCAATTTTTTATGTGCGAAGAGCAGCCTTTGGAATTCGGCGGTCCGCCGATCATGCGCAACCTAAGCAACAAAACAAATAGCAATAAGATATTCGAACATAAGACAGATCCGAGTCAAGCAAAACTTAACTCAGATCTAGGTGGCTGGATATTCAAGCCTAAGACAGATCCGAGCCAAGCAAAACTAAACTCGGATCTAGGTGGCTGGATATTCGAAGCTAAGACAGATCCGAGTCAAGCAAAACTTACCTCAGATCTAGGTGGCTGGATATTCGAGCCTAAGTCAGATCCGAGTCAAGCAAAAATTAACTCGAATCTAGGTGACCGGATATTCGAAGATAAGACAGATCCGAATCAAGCAAAGCTTAGCTCGGATCTAGGTGGCTGTATATTCGAAGCTACGACAGATCCGAATCAAGCAAAGCTTAACTTGGATCTAGGTGGCTAGATATTCGAAGCTCAGACAGATCCAAATCAAGCAAAGCTTAATTAGGATCTAGGTGGATGGATATTCGAACACTAACGCAAAACTGAACCAGGTAAAGCCTAATAAAACTTCCAAACGAATAACAAATTATTTGGTTCCAAGCTTCGGGGACTAGAGTTTATATAATATCATTCGAATGACTAATCAAACGTCCATAAAAACAATTACCTCATTCATCTTGTCGCTGTCAAGAACGATCTTGGCAGCCAGATGTAAGCGACTACTGATGTCGGAGAGTTGAAATGGCTGGCTGCTTGGATTGCCCTCGAGCTGATCAGCAGCGTTCCAATTGTTGGCATACTCAACCAACGAGCTGAGGCTGTTCCCACTCTCCGTGCGAGTCAGGACTTTACCTCGGACGTGTTGGGTAGCCACCGCCACCGCAGGACTCTTGTGAAGAGCGAGCTGTGTATCAGCAGCCGGGGTAACAATAGTCTTGGCAGAAGAAACCCCCTTGTGCAGCGCATCAGCACTTGTAGGCTGAGAAGAGCTGGCAAGCCCTTTCTGAGATGAGGGAGGCTTGGTGACAACGACCTTTCTTGCCTTAGAAGAGGCGTCGGCAGGAGCCGTTACCTCGGCACTTGGAATGACATCTTTGGGGGCCGGAGGGATTATGGTTTCTGAGGGCGCCGAGATATTGGTATCCTCGGCTGGAGTCGGAGTCGCAGTAAAGGTTGTGGGGGTCGAAGGGATCTCAGGGGAAACTTCGGGATTCACAAAGGAGGCAGCAGGCTCAGTAGAAATATCTACGGGCCGAGTTGTATCGGCATCAACAGGAGAGACCTCAGGCGCATCCTGGCAAGATGACGTCTGATTCGTAGAGGGAGGAGAGTTAACACGAGCAGGACTAGGAACTCTAGTATCTTCAGGAGGCGGAGGAGAAGGCGGTTGAGTCGTGTGACTCGTCATGCTAGGACCACTAGGCTTAACAGAAAGAGGAGCTCTGCAAAGGCAAAAAAGGTCAGGTCAAAAGGCACAAAGAGAGAAACAAGAAATACAAATAAAAAGCAACTCACCCAGTAACCCCGGGCATAGTTTTACGCTTAGGAGGGTGCTGGGCTGACTTCTTCATCCATTTCTTGGGAACGGATTCCGAGGCACCAGCTGGAGCACTACGTTTCCCCGAGGTAACAGGAGGTCGGGAGGCGAGAGGCTCGGCGTTGTGAACCTGACCGGCTGGATTAGCTGAGAAAGTAGAGGCCGGAAATGCATAAGAAATTGGCATTGCGGCAACTACCTCAAGAACTTGGACCTCGTCTTAATCATCTTCCTCTTCATGGGCCGGGGTCTTGCCACGGGCACGAGCCGGAGCAAGGTCCGACTTGGGAACGAACTCCTCCGAGTCAGGCTCCCCGCTATCCGGGGTGTTCCGATCTATGGGCCACGGGAGGGACAAAACCTCGGCATCCTCGACCTTCTGATCCTCAAACCTCTGCAGGAAAGGAAAGAAAGAAATTAACAAGAGAAATCATAGATGCGATTAAAAGGCAAAACACAACTGCAAGAACTTACTCTGGGAGGGAGATGCTCGCGGGTGAACGGCTTCAATCCCCAGGCCCAGTCCTCCGGCATCTCCGTCTTAAAGATAGCCCGAACGCGCTTGAAGATAAGATAATTATCAAGATCCACCGTTGAGACTCGATTGGGATCAAGGGAACCGCTCATATAGTAGAGCTTATGCGTGCGTTTCTGAAATGGGCAGATACGGCTGCTAACGAAGGTGGTCATCAGATCCTCGCCGCGTAGCCCGGAGCGAATCAGTTCCTTTAGCCGAATCTCAAAGGCCTCGGCCAGAGCATGACTTTTCTTCGGATTATAAGTCCAGTTCTTCTTGGAGGGAGGGCCAATGGAAAAAACAGGAAGCCGAATCCTGTTTTCCTTCGAGGTAGAGATAAAGGCGGAAAGAGAAGCAATGGCATTAGCCGGAAGATGATGCGGCTGCAGGCCGAAGTAATCAAGGAACTCACAAGCAAAATCGCTAAGGGGGAGACCAAACCCGCGAGCAAAGTGGGACATGAAGACGACGTACTCGCCCTCGTTAAGAACGGGAAAAGATTCACTGCCGGGTAAGCGACAGGCTACCTCGGCAGGAATCCGGCGAGTTCGGATTAACCACTCAACCTCTCGGCGGGTAACGGAAGAACCCTGCCAGGAGCCCCGCTCAGGCCCAGACGCTGCATCGTCATCCTCAATAAGCGCGCCGCTAACGGAGCTCGACATAGGGTCGCCGGAAGAATCTACGGAAGATGAACTAGCGGCAGAGCAAAGCCTAGAACTACAAGGCCCCGTCGTGATCCTAGGCGAAAACGGCGGCGGAGCGGAAAAGGAACCGCCGCAGAAAATCTGAAGAGGAGCAGATGCGTCTAGAGGATAAAATAGACAGTGAAACCAGATAAATTCACCGGCGACGGCGCCGGAGCAAGTATACGGGGACGAGGTCGACTGAGAAGAACGATTGGGGCCTCGCCGTCAAAGATTCCGATGGGCGCACGGCGGCGGGAGCACGAACAAGCACAGAAGGGAGAGGAGGAAGAAGGGAAACGGTA
The DNA here is from genome assembly GCA_916181665.1 of Avena sativa. Taxonomy (NCBI): domain Eukaryota; kingdom Viridiplantae; phylum Streptophyta; class Magnoliopsida; order Poales; family Poaceae; genus Avena; species Avena sativa. The sequence goes on along the minus strand of OV702283.1, from coordinate 129,110,063 downwards.
AGCTGGGGAGGAAAGTATATCTCCCAGCCCCGCGGCCCTCTTTATAACCACACGGCCTGAGTGGTAGTGGGATCGTGCGTCCAGATGTTAACTGTATAGATCGTGTGTGCGGCACAACCGCATGCCGCTGAGTGGAACCACACCAACAACCACACGATGCAAGAAAGGATCACGATCCCTGACGGAAACGGTGCGCGAGGCGTTGCAGCACCGACGCGACAGGCGCAGTAATTATTGTAGCCTGTTAGTGGGCACTGTAGAGGAACAAAAAACTAGAGAAACAATGATGAGTGTGACACGTAGGGCGAGGCGTATGCGAGAAGATGCGTAGATACCTCGAACGAGGTAAAAGTAACTCGGAAACAAGGAGACACGAATATTGTGAAACTGATACGGCCCGGCCGAGGTTATAGGCAGGACCATACCAGCTTCGGGGACTAATGTTGGGGGTGACCCCGGATAGGGTAAGGACGGGGAAAGACGAAAGGAAGTTCCCCGTCGAGTTTCCGAGTTACAGTCTAAATCAGCCGAATCCTGTAAAGGTCGGCCGAGGTAAGCAAGAGCAGGACCCTTATGAGAAGAGCAAGGCGTTACCCGGCCGACATACTGTGTAAGTCGGCTGGGTCAGCCCGAATAATCTGAATGCAGGTGAAGGCCAAGCTGAGTTAAGCGAGACAGGGCCGAATGATATGAATCTTGCAGGAGAAGGAGATGCCTATAGTCAAACTCTAGTCACAGGCTAGGAAGAATCTAAGCAGAGCCAAACACAAAGGACAAGGCCTAGAGCGACAGAAGGGCAGAAGGAGGTCACGGAGGTGATAGTCCTGAAGCCCGAGGCGTGCAGGTGGGGTCATTTGGAACCTTGCCGTCATTAGAAGGGCGACACGGAAAGGAGGTCGTCGAGTTACTATATTGGGACAAGCATATTCCTCGAATATGTTTGCCACGTCAGCCCTAGAGGAGCCAAGGTTCCCCTTTATAAGGAGAGGCTTGGACTCAGAGAAGGGCATCGACTCATTTGGTACCGTTAGGCTGGTAAAGTTCTTCTTCTCCACTTGTATACAGCTCAAGGAGCACTTGTAGCCCAAGAAAGGAGAAATAAAGATCTTTACGTTAGTCTTCTGTGTGTAGAATCAACTACATCTTCCCTCCCCAGATCCCTCTAGCATCCATTGGCCCCATACTTTAGCCTACCAATGGCATCTGCCGTGCCACCACCATGACACAGGTCGTTTCCTGGAAACTGCTCCAAGTGCGGTACTACCGCCCTTATTCCCGGTACTACCGGTCACCGGTCCTACCGGTTGTTGAACCCGTACTACCGCTTGCGAGCGGTACTACCATTTTAGTAACCGGTACTATTGGTTGGCGTTTCCCTGGTATATATTGGTCGCGCGGGGGGGAGGGCAACCTTCAGTGCCCTAGTCTTCTCCCCGCCCTCCACTCATACCACCACCACCACTAGAGCCCGTGACACCGCCGGAGCCTTGCCGCACCCTCCTATCCCCAGATCCTCCTTGGATTCGGACTCCTTGCGGACTCCTTCTCCACTGCCATGGATCCCGGTACAACCGTCCCCTTCTCTCTCGCTTTTAATTTCCTCATTGGATCTAGGTCTTGCTTAGATTTGTGAAGAAATTGACGTGTTGTGAGGTTGTATTGCTAGGTCCGGTAGTACCGATCCCGAATGTCCTCAACGTGTTTACTAAATCATGGATTCTTCTTTGTTCATTGTTGGTTCTTGTGCCCTTACCCCCGTGCTGTTCTCCCTCTTGCTTTCACAGATGCAGGTGGTTCTAGGGGTGCGGGTAAGCGCTCCAAAGCAAACCGTGAGATTGTTGAGGAAGAGATGGAGTCCGAGGATGAAGTTATGCCTTAGCCTAGACGTCGTTCAAAGTTGCCTGCTACTTGAGGTGGCCGTGGGGGTCGTGAGGGGGTCGCCAAGCACTCTGTTGGGCGTGGCAGCGCTCCCCCTCCTTGCCCCCTTCCTCGGGGTGCACCAAGAGTTGCAGCTCAGGGCCATCAGGGCCAAGGAAACTGTCTGACATTTCTGATTCTGAGTTCCGCTCTTTGAGGATTGACAATGCGTATGCCCACAACCGTGATGAGAGTAGGGAAGACATTCTATTTTTCAATGACTTCCAAGAGCGCGTCTATCATGAGGTCCTTATGAAAAATATCCAGATGGTTGTGAGTCAGCTATGGATTGATATGGAACACATCAACAAGAACCTTGATTATTTTGCTGAAGCTAAGGAAATCTGCTCTAACCTTGGCTTGTTCCCTATCATGGAGTTCCAGTATGACTACGATCCTCTCCTCATTGCTTAGTTTTATGCCACTCCTCATTTCCACACTGGCAGCACTCGGAAGATCACTTGGATGACTCAAGGTGCAATCAAGGAAGCCACTCTTGCTGAGTTTGTTGCAATTCTAGGGTATGAAGATCGTGGCCGTGACACTCCTTGTGGTTTCCGCTGCCACTTGCGCGATCAACCCTCCAAGAAGGATGTCCTTGCACCTCTGTATATCTAGGGCTGCGGGGTTACTGGCAAGATCAAGGATATTCTCCCCACATATGATATTCTCCACCGCATCTTCCGTGAGACTATTGCTCCCCATGCAGGCAACAAAGATGAGATTCATGATTTTTCTGTTGATTTGTTGTTCAACACCTTCCTCAACCGCGACTCTGGCACCGCTCTTGATGTGATGGATTATATATGGAATGAGATGGTTGCTGCTGCTCACTCTCGGAGGGTTCTACCATTTGCTCCCTACATCATGGATCTCATTATTTCCAAGTGCCCTCCCATTGCTAGGACCCTATCCACTCGTCCTCTCATTGTGCACCGGCCCAAGGCACTCAATATCAAGAAGCATGCTAAGCCCCGCGTTGTGGAGGAGGAGGATGACTCTGAGGATGCTGACAGTGGTCGTGACACAGATTATGCTGTCTCCCGTCGCAAGAATGCCAAGTGATGGGGATATGCCTACCAGGGTATACCCAGCAGGACGTTTCTGACTGGCCCACAACCTGGCGAGTGGGCCTGCAAGACGGCGACTGGATCAAGACCTGGCGTGGTTCCAAGCGACTGGAAGCTAAAGGCCCATGAGAGTAGATAGGCCCAGTCGGATTAGGTTAAACGAGTACCGAAACCTTAACAGATTCGGTTGAGATTTGTAAACCCTAGGGAGGGTGAGTCTATATAAACCTCCCTACAGGGCGTGTAAACGTACGTTCCATCATACACCCAAGCGACTCGCCGCCTAGCCGTCGAGTTCGCCCCATTGTACCTCCACCATAATACAATCTAGCAGGAGTAGGTCTTTACCCTCCGGGGGGCCGAACCTGGGTAAAACCCTGTGTCTCTGCCCTCATCTCGCACCGCAGATGGCTGGCCGCCCTTGCCCTTCGTTCTACTACTCGCTGCCGATTGCAGCATCTGCCGTGACCATTCCCACGACAGTGGAGCCCACCGTGGGGCCTGGCCGGTCTGGCCGGTGTTCTGCGGCGAGATCCAATCTGCCCATCAACGAGTCGGTCGCCACCGGCCGCATGATAGCGATCAGCGAGATGCTCCAGATCTTGCCGAGCAGCTACGTCCCGGCGGCGCGACCCATCACGCACAGCATGATCTTGCCGGTCGGCACGATCAGCCTCTTCGTCGGCCTCACCGACGTCATCGTCTCGGAGGACTCGGCTCGCATCCACGAGTCGCCGCCACGCGACCGGCTCTCCGAGATCCAGGTCCGCACGATCCATCGCCTCGCCTCCGAGTACAACTCGGCCCACAGCGATGTTGCCGAAAACTCCGTGGCCGCGGAAGACGCGGCCCTCAACGACGACGCCGAATCGGCGACCCCGGCGTCATTCGCCGGATCCATCACCGCGGCTTCACCCGCGGGCTCCATCACCCAGGTCTCCAACATGGGAGACTTCGAGGATCCTTCCATCCTTGGGATCTTCGACTTCGACTCCGGGTCGGAAAATTCCGCCGATCTCCGCGACGGGACCGGTCGCCACACTGCGGCCTACATGGCGACTGGCACCAATCCGCCGGAAGATCCATTCTCCACCCCAATCCCTCCTAACGCCATGGCAACGGAGGTAGAGGAACTCCGCCTGAAGCTAACGGAGGCAGTCCGCAAGGAGCAAGCCGAGCGCGAAAAATTTCGCCTCGAGCAGGTGACGGCGCAGGAGTTGTCACGCTACCACCAGCAGCGAATCAGGTCGCGCTTGAACCCCACCGTCCAGGGGCGCGCCCTGAACTTCGACGACGAAAATGACCCGGCCCGCGTGGCTGAACGCGCGATCTGTGAAAACGCGCCACCAGGAGGAAGCGCCCGGCCCCCACCAGGGTCGACGATGATGGGCGCCCCACCTCCACCCAACCGCACACCCCCCAGGGATCAGCCGCAGATAGTTGTCTCCTCACGAGAGGGAGATGCGAACGGCCTACCACTGTTCTCCACCCCGATGGATAACCTCGTGGTAGGTCGAGCCGTGGCCGACAACATCACGGCCACCGGCGACGGTGCCCTACAGATCCAGTACGTCAGGGCCCTGCTCGCAAAGGCGGTCGAGCAGCAAAATGCAGGCGCCGACTCGCAAGGTCGGGTGTACTCGCGTTCGTCGGGCAGCAGAGCGGCCTCAAGCGGTCGCCCATTGGCGGCAAACACCCTCAATTGCCCGCCACCCGAACCATTGCAGGTCCAAGACCGACCCGCGAACGCAGCACTCTCCACCAATGACCCCAGGCCAGCGACCAACTTCGTCGCCGCCAACGGTCAGCCCGTCGACGCCCGCACCCACATCATCAACAACCAAAGCTGGCGCGCACGCCAGCCTGACGACCTGCGACACACCCTAAGCAATCGCCGCGACGGTGAGCCAATGGGGTCGCTAAGCCCACTCGGGCCCCGGTGCTTCGGACCGATGATCCGAGGCGAGAAATACCCGGCGAACTTCAAAGCGCCGAAGGAAATAGAGAAGTACGACCCCTCGTACGACCCCTCCGTGTGGCTGGACACCTACCTCATGGCGATGGGGATCGCTGGCCACACCGACCTGCTAGCCGCCCGTTACCTCCCCCTAATGATGGAGGGAACGTGTAGGCAGTGGATCAACACTCTTCCCCCGGATAGCATCGACTCATGGGAAGAGATGCGCGATGCCTTCGTCAGGCACTTCGAGTGCTCCTACACCCGCACCACCACCATCGAGGACCTGGAATGATGCGTCCAGGGACCCCGCGAGTCGACCCGCAACTAGGTCCAGCGGTGGCAAGAGCTATGGTAAAATACGGTCGGCATTCACCCGGACACCGCGATCCACTGCTTCAAGACCTCGTGCCGCTATGAGCCCTTGGTCGCCAAGCTCAAGCGACATTCTCGCACACTCGACAACATACCGGACCTCCTCGAGATCGCCAAAAGATACGCGGAGGAAGATCCAAACCAGGAAACCGACGACGAGTCGGGAGGCCAACGCCGCACGAGCGGCAACGACAACGGACGACGGTCCGACCTACGCTACAGCAACACTCGCATCACTGGCAAGCGCCGCAGTGACGGGTGAGTCGACTTCGTCGCCAACGCTGGGCACGCGCAGCGCGAGCCCAAGAGCTTCCGCCACGACGGAGGGCCAACGCCGCGACGGCGGCAACTACAAGGCGAAACCAAGGTTCGACCCCGTGGCCCTCCTTAACCAACCTTTTACGTTTCACAGCAGGGAAGGGAAGCCCTCCACGCACACGACCGCCGACTGCCACACTCTCAGGGAAATTGAGAAGGCACGGCGAGCGTGGGAGGACCCCGACAACAACCCGCCAAACGGCGGAAAATTCGGCAATGTGGCCGGCTCGCTCCACACCTTCACAGGCTTCAACACGAAGCGCGAGAAGAAGGTCATCGCCCGCGCCGTCGCCGTCAACGCGGTGGCGCAGGTGGACGTTCCCCAGTTCCTCAACTGGTCGGAGCAGCCCATCACCTGGAGCCGCCAGGACCATTCGCCACGCATCGAGTACCCGGGCCGAGTCTCCCTGGTGGTCAAGCCCAAGGTGGGAGACTACTGGCTCCCCAAGACATTGATGGACGGCGGCAGCTCCATCAACATCCTGTACCTGGACACCTTCAGGCGACTACGGCTCCCGCATTCGATGGTCGAGACGACCTACACCACGTTCCACGGCATCGTCCCCGGTCGGAAGGCGTACCCGATCGGCAAGGTCACGCTGCCAGTCACCTTCGGCACACCAGCAAACTTCCGCACTGAGCGGATCGTCTTCGAGCTGGTACCCTTCGACAGCCCCTACCACTGCGTCCTGGGGCACCAGGCGTTCGCCAAGTTCATGGCAGCGCCCCACTTCGCGTACAAAGCGATGAAGCTCCCCGGGCCGTGCGGCGTCATCACCATCAACAGCGACCCCGACATGGCCGCCGAGTGCGAGGCCAAAGGAGCCAAACTCGCCGACGCCGTCATCGCGGCAGAGGCCAACCACGCCGACGAGCTCGCCAAGTACGTGAGCGGGGTCAACAACGATGACCCCACCATACTCAAGAAGCCCAATTTGGAGGGTGCAAACACCTCAGCCTTTGAGGCAACGACACACACCCGCACCGTCGAGCTGGTCCCAGGAGACTCCAGCCAGACGGTGACAATCGGGACGGGCATGAGCCCAGCCTAGGAAGGCGCACTCATCGAGTTCCTCCGTGAGAACAGGGACATCTTCGCATGGAAGCCCTCTGACATGCCTGGTGTCCCTAGGGAACTCGCTGAGCACAAACTAAACGCCGACCCCAAAGTGCGACCCGTCAAGCAGTCGTTGTGGCCCTTCAATGAAGAGCGCCGCCGAGCTATTGCCGAGGAGGTGCAGTGTCTACTCGCTGTAGGCTTCATCCGGCCAATCAAATACTCCAAGTGGCTGGCAAACCCAGTCCTGGTCGAGAAGAAGAACGGGACCTGGAAGATGTGTATCGACTACACAAACTTAAACAGCGCCTCCCCGAAGGAGCAGTTCGTCCTCCCGCGGATCGACCAAATAATCGACTCCACCACGGGCTCGGATTCATTGTGTTTCCTCGACGCCTACTCTGGGTACAACCAGATCAAAATGGCTGTTGAGGACGAGGAGAAGACGGCGTTCATCATGCCATTCGGAGCCTTCTGCTACACCGCCATGACCTTCGGCCTCAAGAACGCCGGGGCAACCTACCAGCGGTGCATGCAGGAATGCCTTGCGAGCCAAATTGGCTGCAATACCCACGTCTACATCGACGACGTGGTAGTGAAGTCCGCTCGCCAGGGCGATCTACTCGCCGACCTGGCGGAAACATTCGCCAACCTGCGGAAATACAAGATAAAGCTCAACCCAGGCAAATGCACCTTCGGTGTACCAGCAGGGCAACTACTGGGGTACGTCGTATCCAAGCGCAGGATCGAGGCGAACCCCACCAAAATCGACACGATCGCCCGACTCGGCAAACCCAAGTGCCTGCGCGACGTCCAGAACTGGCCGGGCGAGTCGCGGCTCTCAGCCGCTTTATCCCCCGACTGGGCGAAAAGGCGATGCCCCTATACCGCCTGATGCGAAAGAACCCCACCTTCCAGTGGGACAAGGAGGCGGACGACGCACTCCGCGACCTCAAGAAGGTGCTACTCGCAGCACCACTACTCGCCGCCCCCGTCGACAAAGAACCCATGCTGGTCTACGTCGCGGCTTCCGAGCGTGTCGTCAGCGCCGTCATGGTCGTCGAGCGGCCGGAGGAAGGAAAGGAGTGCCCGGTACAGCGACCGGTGTACTACATCAGCGAGGTCCTCACCGAGTCACGCCAGCGATATCCGCAGTACCAGAAACTGGTATATGCGGTCTTTAGAGCACAGCGGCGACTGCCGCACTACTTCCAGGAGCACCCGATAACGGTCGTCTCCTCGGCACTGCTGCAGGACATCATCCGCAACCGCGAGGCGACCGGGCGAGTCGCCAAGTGGGCCGTCGAAATCGGCGTCCACAACATCAAGTACGAGCCACGAAAAGCGATCAAGTCGCAGGCTCTCGCGGACTTCATCGCCGACTGGGAAGAGGCCCAGCAGCCGGAAAAACTGCCATACCTCCACTACTGGAGCCTACACTTCGACGGCTCCAAGAACGCGGACGGCGCAGGAGCAGGGATCGTGTTGACTTCACCGAAGGGCGACAAGCTCTGCTACGTCCTCTTCCTCGACTTCACCCCCTGCACCAACAACATGGCGGAGTACGAGGCACTACTCCACGGCATGCGAGCTGCCAAGGAGATGAACGTCAACCGCCTACGTTGCTATGGAGACTCCGACCTCGTCGCTGGGCAAGTCGCTAGAACTTGCGACGCCGTCTCTCCCACCATGGCGGCATACCGCCAAGCAGTAGACAAGCTGGGAGGACACTTCGCAGGCTACTCCGTCGAGTGGACCGACAGGCGGAAGAACGAGGAGGCCGACGCACTCTCTCGCATCGGGTTGGCTCGACTCGCACCACCCGCCGGCGTCTTCCTCGACACGATCACCAAGCCATCAGTCTCTCCCCCAAGGGAGATCGACATCGGAGTCCCGCTGCTGCCAGAGGCAGCCCTGGTCGCACTCATCGCCGAGCCAGACGACTGGACCAAGTCGTACATCGCCTACCTGGAGGCCGGCACCTTGCCGGCAAATGAGACAGACGCCCGGATGATTGTACGTCAATGCAAATCCTTCACCATCATCGATGGCGAGCTCCACAAGCGCAGCGTCACAGGCGTGTTCCAACGCTGCGTTCAACCCGCCGAAGGACGTAAGATCCTCTACGACATCCACTCCGGCGACTGCGGCCACCACGCCGGTGCCCGCTCCCTGGTCGCCAAGGCTATGCGGCACGGCTTCTACTGGCCCACCGCACACGCCGACGCCGTCGACATTGTCCAGCGGTGCGCCGGGTGCCAGAAGTACGCCAACCAGACACACGTGCCGAGCTCAGTGCTCAAGAAAATCCCCATCACCTGGTCATTCGCCGTGTGGGGTATGGACATGGTAGGCCCTTTCAAAAAGGCCCCTTCCGGCTTCACCCACCTCCTGGTCGCGGTCGACAAATTCACAAAGTGGGTGGAGGCCAAGCCAGTCCGGAAATGCGACGGGAAGACCGCCACCAAATTCCTACGCGAGCTCATATATCGCTACGGGTTCCCTAATAGCATCATAACGGACAAAGGCACCAACTTCGCCAAAGGAGCCATGGCCGAGTTCTGCGAAGAACACCACATCCGGCTCGACCTCGCGTCAGTCGCCCACCCGGAGTCCAACGGCCAGGCAGAATGGGCCAACCAGAGCATCCTCCACGGCCTGAAGCCGCGGCTCCAAGTACCGCTCGAGCGCACCGCCGGGTGCTGGGTCGAGGAGCTACCCTCCGTCATCTGGGGCATCCGCACCTCAGTCAACAGGTCGACAGGGTTCACCCCCTTCTTCATGGTGTATGGCGCCGAGGCAGTCATGCCCACCGACCTCGAGCACGACTCGCCAAGGGTCGTCCACTACACGGAGGCGGCTAACGAACTCGCACGGCAGGACGGAGTCGATCAACTTGACGAGGCACGCGACCTAGCTCTCTCTCGCACTGCCATCTACCAGCAAGGACTCCGCCGCTACCATAGCCGGCGGGTGAAAACTCGCACCTTCCAGGAAGGTGACCTGGTGCTACGACTCATCCAGGACAAGAAGGGCATGCACAAGCTCTCCCCCCCCCCGTGGGAGGGACCATTCGCCATAGGGCGAGTACTCGGCAACGACGCCTACTACCTCATCGACGTCCGCGGGGACGGCAAACTCGACGTCAAGCGACCATGGAATGTAAACCTCCTACGGAAGTTCTACTCCTAGAACTCCACATATGTATCCTCCAGTCGCTATGAAATAAAAAATATTGGTTACCGCAAATTGCGTCTACTCTCCGTGTCTTGTGCCACTCGCAATCGTAATAACAGCATCAAGCTAACTGCAGAAGTCAACCTCTGGTACAGCGATCGGCACGGCCAAGTAGTGCGCTACAAGGGCACTGGGTTACCCTAGGTCTTGCAACGTCCACGAAAAACGCCTACCCGGAGCCCCATTGGAGTCGCCTAGCTCGACTGGCTCAACGAGCCAATACAACTGCCTTTGCTTCTCACAGCGACCGTGATCCTCCGCATCCTCGACATAGCGACTCGAACGGCCAAGTACCACGCTCGGGGATTGACGACCAGTTTAGCGCGAGCGGCTAGGGAAAACGCCAAGTATGAGAGCATGCCCAGGACTCGCCATGCGACTGACCCGACGGGCCAGGCAGGAGTGATGCGCTTACTCTAACGCGCCCAACCCTCACCCACCCTAGAGTCGCGACTAGAACAACCAAGTACCACGCTCGGGGACTCGGCTACTCGACCTCGTTCGCGCAAGGGAAAACGGTGAAGTACAGAGCACTCATGGGAGTCGCCTTGCGACTGGCTTTCCAAGCTCGGGCGAGTCGACCTCAATAACAAAACATTCAAAAACCACAAACACACAAACAAATGAGGTAAACCCCATAAAAAGGGCGGACGCGCTTGGGGACTCGTTCAACCCTCAATCACGACAACACGACAACTCACAAAATACCACGACATTTCATTATAGCAGATCACAATCGTTACAAAATACAATGTGTGCCCAATGGCCGAACTGCTACTAACGCCCCAGGGCACAATGTTTTACTCCGCAGGCTTCGACGACGACTTGCCGCCACCCTTGTGGTTGCGAATGAAGGGTGTGTATGGGTTTGACGGGTACGTCGTCAACTCACCCGCCATTGTCACACGGAAGGGCTGCTCGATCTTGAAGTCCCGGTGCTGTGGCTCGGGGTCGTTGGGTGCGACGACCGTCTCCTGATAAGGAAGGAGGTCGCCCATCGCCCAGACGCGCTCGGAGTACACCGCGGCGTGGTCCGTCAGCTTCAACACCTCGGCGATCTCCACCGAGCCAGTCGACGACGGGTAGCCACTCGTCACGTCATCAAGATTGAAATCTTCCGGGAAGTGGGCGAGCCCAAGGCTCAGCGCCGTCGCCGCCCCGCGCCGGAAGGCTGACCGCGTCATAAACTCGACGACCGACGGCGCCTTCTCTAAGTATCGCCACACCTCGACGAGGTCGCTGGGAATCACTTCCGTGGGCGACATCTCCTGAAGATACGCCCGTATACATGTCGCCGACAACGTGGCCGAGTCGACCAGCGTTGATACACATTGTCGTGCGTCGAACAAATTCGCCTCCTCCGCGCTGTCACTGATCTGACCTGCGGACAGAAGGTGACAGTTAATACATCAAAGATTACACAATGCATATGTTACAGGAAGAGGCAGGCACACTCACCAATCAAGGGATGGGAGAGATCCGTGATGAAGCTCTGAAGAGACGTGTAGTCGTCTTGAAGCCCAGCAACGAGGGCGTCAGAGACCTTACGCTCCTCAGCGGCGGCTGTAACAGCAGCCTTGGCTCGCCCATCCGCCGAATCGCCTCTTCCTTCGCTTCCTTCAGCTCGCGTTCAAGGTCGGCGATCCGCTTCTCAGCCGAGCTCAACGCAGACTGGGCTGCCGTCAATTCACTCGCTGGGACAAGGCCTTGGCGGACCTCCTCTACCTTCGCAGCAGTCGCCTGGAGTCCCTTGTTTGCCTCTTGGACGATGGCAAGTTCTTTCTCCGTGCGATGCTTCGCAGCAAGCCGGTCGGCTGACTCACGCTGCAAACCCTGCGCAAAAGACAAACAGTTAACAAAAACGAAATCCTAAGTGCCCACCCGCTGAAATTCAGCGCGTAGGCACTCGGGGACTGGAGATCAAAAATCCTAGGTGCCCACCCGCTAAAATTCAGCGCGTAGGCACTCGGGGACTGGAGATCAAAAAACTAAGTGCCCACCCACTGAAATTCAGCGACTAGGCACTCGGGGACTGGACGCGAGAAACAAAAACAAAGACACTAAAAGAATCCGACCGCTGCAAGTCAGCGGCCCGATCCTCGGGGACTGGACATACCTGGATGCCTGTGATAAGCATGCCATGAAGCTGTATCGCGTCCACGGATGCGAGAAGAGCCGAAGTGTGCCCGCGACGCTGCTCGATCTCCGTCTCGGCGACCTCAGGTGCGTGGCTCGAGGGCGTGGTACCACTCGCCGTATCCGCTCTGGCCATGAAGCGCGGGAAGGTCGCGATGGATGCGCCGGCGCCAAAAGAGGCCGGCTCGGACACCCCAGGAGAGGGACCACCCTCCTTGGTCGTCAAGGCCGCTTGTGCCACGGGTTCACTCGGAGCGATCGTCGTGTCGTCAGACACCGTGACGACTTCGTCGCCCTTGGTCTTCTTGGCACTATCCGCGGGGGCGATGACCTCGTTCGCCTTTCTCTTCCGAGAGGGGTCCTCCTCGGCGACGACTGGCGGCACCTTGGCCTCGGACGGGTGGCCTATCTTCTTAGCTCCAGTCCTACAAATTGATCGCTTGAGCAAAGTGGTTCGAGTACAATGAAAAACAAAGGTAGGTGAATAAAACTCACTTGGCGACTGGTAGGAACCGCAGCCCCGTGCGGATGCCGGCCGGCTTCTCCAGTTCGGGGCCCAGTTTACGACTGAGACCCATCTCCAGGACATCGTGCGCCCAAGACATGGACGGCTTCTTAGTTGTCGAGGCCGCGACAGGTGCCTCTGAAACATTTTCGGCGGGAGCCTCCCTGGGTGGTGAAGCCGCCGCGACCGGAGCGACCCCGACCCAGAGACTGGGGCAAATGGGGGAGGCATCGAGGTCAGAGGCGCCTCACTCAGGACGGCAGTGACGTCCGCCGCTGGCATCGTCTGTGGAGCTTCATCCTTGGCCAGGCTGGTGGCGTCGGAGCTGCTCGCCGAGTGAGGCGGAGATGCCTGTCTTGCCGGCTTCGTGTTCCTCTTCGGAGGGGCCTTCACCTCCGTCTTCTTCTTCTTCTTCGACGGAGTGGCCTGGCGACGCGAGGTGGTTTCGGGAAGTTCGTCGTCGTCGTCGTGACGTTCGAGGCTTTTACTCCCCTCGAGTTCGCGCTGACGCTGCCCGCGAGTTTTGCGAACCAGCGGGGCAACCTCTTCCTCGGACTCGTCGTCATCGTCGCTCCTGTCGCTCTCGATGCCGCCTTTGGCAGGAGGCGACTCGCCCTCGTCCCGGACGGACGAGCTCGGGTTCTCGTCGTCTGCGGGCGGAAGCCACCCTTCCACCACTTGAAATAACTACAATGAGCATAAGACAGCATCAGTACGACCGCGACTACATTAAATGCGACTGCGAATGATAGAAAGTGACTTACCGTTGGGGCTGGATGCTTCGCGGTGTAGGGAGCGACCTCGGCCTTCGCGTCCAGGTACACCGCCTGGGTGATCTTCTTCAACACCGGGATGTAGTCCTCGAGTTTCCACTCGGCGAGGCAGGATTTCGTCGAGTCCTCCTGGCCCGTGTACTCGTACATATAGTGGTCACGGCGGGCCAGGGGGACGAGTCGCCGCCCGAGCCAGCAGTTGTACAAATTGATGGGCTGGATACCTTTCTTCTTCAGGCCGCGGATGGTCTGAAGCATCTCGTCCACAACCATCCACTGGTCTGTTGGAAGCTTGGCGACTTGGAGTCGGCGCGGTTCGGGCCGGTCGGTGGAGTATCTTGGGATCACCACCTCGCCCTCCGGAGTCGCCTCGGTGACATAAAACCAAGACTTCTTACACTCGCTCGCTGCCTTGGCAGGTAGCATCAGATCAAAAAAGGAGGCCTTCGACTTCAGTTGAAACGTCAAGCCACCCGCTGCAAGCATTGGGCTGCCTGCTTCTTCGCGACTAATCCGCCCGTGGAACAGATCTTGCCACAGGGGGAAGTAGGGCCTGCAGCCCAGGTAGCACTCGCAGAACGCCACGAAAATGGCGAGATGCTCGATGCTGTGCGGGCCCAGGTCCGATGGCTGGATCCCGTAGTAGGCGCAGAAGCGCCGGAAGAAAAGAGATGTGGGGAATCCCAGCCCCCGTTCCAGGTGGCTGGTGAAGCAGACAAATTCTCCCTCGCGCGGGTCCGGAGTCACCTCTCCGGCCACGGGGATGCGCCACCTGCCGGCGCGAAGGATCCCAGCCTCCTCGAAGGAAGCCAGTAACGCTCTCGTACACTTGGACCTGCCCCATGGTTCGGTGGAGGGGGACCATTGGCGGAAGGATTCGTGGGGGTCGGAGGATTTTGGTTCGGCTGGATCGCGATGCGGAGGAAAACGAAGGTGCACGCAATCGGAGGAAATGACGAGGAGATGGTTTTCCGATCGCCTACCATTCCCTTTATATAGCGGTTGTTACCCGCCAAATCGAGGAGCCGTTACTACGCGATGATTACGCCAAAAGTTACCGTTGGATTACCCCAACGGCTAGTTTTGACTGCGTTTTGATGGTCCAACTTCGGCCACTCGGCTCGCCGACCCAATCACTACAACAGTGACTGAATATTTCGCCGACCCGCTCGCCAAAGCTGTGACCAGAATGACTAGTTTCCTCCTTTATTCAGGAGCCCGCCGCCGATTCGACTGGATGTCCGCGTTGAAGCCGTATGCTCCGACTGCCAGCAACCAGCTACGCCCAATCGACGACGGCCTCGGGGACTACTGATGGGGATATGCCTACCGGGGTATACCCAGCAGGACGTTTCTGACTGGCCCACAACCTGGCGAGTGGGCCTGCAAGACGGCAACTGGATCAAGACCTGGCGTAGTTACAAGCGACTGGAAGCTGAAGGCCCAAAAGAGTAGATAGGCCCAGTCGGATTAGGTTAAACGAGTACCAAAACCTTAACAGATTCGGTTGAGATTTGTAAACCCTAGGGAGGGTGAGTCTATATAAACCTCCCTACAGGGCGTGTAAACGTACGTTCCATCATACACCCAAGCGACTCGCCGCCTAGCCGTCGAGTTCGCCCCATTGTACCTCCACCATAATACAATCTAGCAGGAGTAGGTCTTTACCCTCCGGGGGGCCGAACCTGGGTAAAACCCTGTGTCTCCGCCCTCATCTCGCACCACAGATGGCTGGCCGCCCTTGCCCTTCGTTCTACTACTCGCTGTCGATTGCAGCATCTGCCGTGACCATTCCCACGACACCAAGCCCTCTTGGGACAAGAGGATGGAGGCCAAGCTCAAGAATATTTTCTGCTTCCAAGTTGACAACCAAAAGCACATGTATGAGGCTCATGTGTATGCCAAGAAAGCTTGTGCTCGTCAGAAGGACATGATGGCAGCTCAAGGATTGACCGTCTTCGAGGGGTCCGAGACCAACATCACCCCTGAAGACCAATGGATCTCCCACCACAGCCATTGGGATGATGATGTCTCTTCCTCGCACCGCGCTCCACCCCCCTACGAGGAGGACTTTGATGATGAGGAGGAGGATTGACTGTTAGGACATTAGTCTTGCACTTGTCCCTTTTTAGCATCTTGATGCCAAAGGGGGAGAAGTTGCACCTTAGTCATGGGTGTTGCATGGGGAGTCACAAGCTCGTTCTTACTTTGATCTTTTTATTGCTTGTGAACTTGGATTTCCTCCTATTTATGTGTGAACTACTATTTTATGTGTGAACTCCATGTACTAACTATTTGGGAACCACTTGTGCTAAGTTTGTTGAGACTATGTGGGTTATGTCATGGATCCATGTTGTGATGATAAGCGTTATCCATTGTCAATATATTTCTCATCACAAGTTATTGTGCAAAGGTATGGTTTCAAATGCTTGTATCTATATCTGTGCACTTGTGTTGGGTTTGTAAAATAGAGGGGGAGGTTTGTTTCTACTCATCCAGGGAGAGCCCTGTCTCTATTTTACAAATGTCGTGAGTATCTTCATAAAATCATCTTGCAAAGGTGTGTTGTCATCAAACACCAAAAAGGGGGAGATTGAAAGAGCATTTCATATCCTTGTGATTTTGATGTTTGACAACAACACACTTATCGTTTTAATCGTGCGCTAAGTGTATCCCAGGTTTTCTAGATTGTGGAACACATATTGCCTTGCCCACATTTGACCTTGCCAAAGTCTCTGTGCCAACCGGTAGTACCGAAAAAACGACCGGTACCGCTTGGCACCGGTACTACCGCTCGCTTGTGCCGGTTGCATCTGACTGAGTAGTGAAGGCTTCGATTTTCCTCAGTACCACCCGGTACCATGGAGCGGCACTACCGCTCCAACCGGTAGTACCGCTTGTGGCAAGCGGTACTACCGCTTGGACATGGTAGTATCGCTCGGCTGTACCAGTCAGCCCTGAGGAAGGAACAACCCTTCCCCTCTCGCTTAGTACCAACCGGTACTTGGGACCGATACTACCGCCCTGACCGGTACTACCGCTTTGGGGTACTACCGCAAGGTAGTAACAGGCATGTCTGGCACTGGGTTGACCAAGTGATGCCACCTCCGGTACTTGGTCCAGTACTTGACCGGTAGCACCGCTTGCAACCGGTACTACCGCTTGAGTACCGGTAGTACCGGTGCATTTAATGCTCCAACGGCCAGATTTCTTCAGGGGGTATAAATACCCCTCCACCTACCTTGGGACAAGCTGCTCATTTGCATTGAAGACTACTACCTCCATTTGAGCCACCAAATCTCCAAGATCTGTTCACTCCACCACCCAAAGTCTTTGATCTTTGGAGAATCGAAGGAGGAGGCCTTGATCTACTACTTCACCAAAAGAGATCTTCATGTCCCCCTCATTCACTTGAGGGCCCCCATTGATCTAGTGTTTTCTTTGGAAACCCTAGTTCTAGATTTGGTTCTTACAAGCCTGTCTTTGATTTGTCTTGACAGCTTGCTTGTATTTGGGAGCCTCCAATTATGTTGTGGATGAGTGCCCCGAACTTGTTTTAAAGTTTCCGGCTTCCACCTCGAAGGTTGCCGATATAGTGGAAGGTGGATCGAACCCGTTGGGGTGAGATTCATCGGAGAACAAGGGAGGCCTCTCGTGGCGTTGGTGGTTTGAAAGCACCCCCTCTCCAAATGTAGACCTACTTCCCCTCAAAAGGAAGGAACTACGGTAAACAAATCTTTGTGTCTCCGTGTCCACCACTTTGGTTACTTCTATCCTTTACCGCACTTTACTTACTTGTTCTAGCTTAGTGTTGTGTTAGTTTGTGCTTGCTTGTCATATAGGTAAATTCACCTTAGTTGCATTATCTAGAGAATTTACCTTTATTGTCAAACCTTAATTTCAAAAAGAAGAAAATTTGAAGTAGCACCTATTCACTCCCCTCTAGGTGCCCATACGATCCTTTCATAATGTCACCTTCATCAAATGTTGGAGAGAGTGTACCTCAATAGTGAATGAGTGGGGAATTGGCTTACATAA
This sequence comes from Avena sativa, assembly GCA_916181665.1. Taxonomy (NCBI): domain Eukaryota; kingdom Viridiplantae; phylum Streptophyta; class Magnoliopsida; order Poales; family Poaceae; genus Avena; species Avena sativa. The sequence goes on along the minus strand of OV702283.1, from coordinate 129,092,680 downwards.
TTCTTCTATAGGAGGTAGATTCTTCACATCTTCAGCTCTCATACCTTTCTCCTTAAGACATTTCTTAGCTTCTATCATTTCATCATTTAATGCAATCTCTCCCTTCTTCTTTGGTGTTGGTGTTGGAGTTGGTCCAGGCACAATTGGTTCAGGAGTAATGGCCTCAGGTGTATTTAGCTCAGTTGAAGTCCAATCATCATAATTCTTGCTTATTTTAGCCATTAATTCTTTAGCATCTGTAGGAGTTATTTTCCCGAAAACACAATCAGCAAAACTATCCAGGTATGTCCTAAAATCATCCGTTAGACCATTATAGTAAATATCAAGAAGCTAATTTTTAGGTAATGGACATCCAGGATGTGCATGAATCAAGGCACAAAACCTTGTCCATGACTCAGGGAATTTTTCTTCTTCTCCCTGTTTAAAATCAAAAAGTTTCTGCAAAGCAGCATGTCTAGCACTGGGAGGAAAATATTTCTAAAAGAAAGAAACAATCAAGCAATCAGGGCTATCAATGGATCCAGGAGGTAATCTATTAAACCAAGCTTTAGCTTCTCCTTTTAGTGAGAAAGGGAAGATCTTTCTAACAAAGTACTTGCGCATCTTAAAATCATTAGAGAATAAGGCACTCATAGTGGAAAGCTCATTCATATGAGCTACAACACTTTCATTTTTAGTCCCACAAAAAGGTTCTTTCTCAACAATGTCTATATAGGATAAATCAAGAGAGAAATCATAATATTTATCTTTAATATCTATGGGAGAAGTAGAAAACTTAGCATCAGAAGACAATTTAGGAATAATGGTACGTCTCTCAAGGAGACTCCTAATATCACTAGCACCATGTGTGTTTTGGTACTCTTCAATAAATTCATCGGTCATTTCAATGTAACCATCACTAATATCATATCTCTCTCTAGACTCAGGTGAGATAACAGGTGTAATAGTGTCTTCACTAGGAGTTTCAGTGTTTACCAAAATAGTTCAAGCAATAGTAGCATCTAGGAAAGGACCTAATGAACCACTCGCATCAAGCACAGTAGAAGTAACATCATGAGTATCAGAAGCAATTTCAGATTCAGCAGTAGTAGCAGTGTGTGTAGCATGTGTATGTGGTGGTGGTGTAACAAGCTTACTTATAACAGAAGAGCATCCGAGGTGTTTAGGACTGTACCTCTTCTTATAGTGGATGGTAAAATAGGAAATTTTCCATCACGAGACTTCCCCATGATGAAAGGAGCAGCAGTGAACAGTAATAGATCCAAGTGAACTTATAAATAAAGCTGTGATCCTCGGCAACGGCGCTAGAAAATAGTCTTGATGACCCACAAGTATAGGGAATCGCAATAGTCTTCGAGGGTAGTATTACCCAATTTATTGATTTGACACAAGGGGAGCCAAAGAATACTTATAAGCCTTAACAACTGAGTTGTCAATTCAGCTGCACCTGGAAATATTCTTGCTCACAGTAGTTTATCAGTAGCAACAGTTTTGTAGTAGCAATAGCAAAGTAAAAAAAACAACACTAAAACGATGGCAGTAGTAACAATATTAGCAAACAGTAGGATATGAGTGCGGCATGCATAGAGGATGGATGGACGGGCGTTGCATGGACAAGTATAAACATGTAACTTCAAGATCTAGGGCAATTGCAGTTAAATAAGATAAAGCATCCAAGTACTAAACAATCATAGGCATGTGTTCCATATATAGTCATACATGCTTGCAATGAGAACTTGCACAACATCTTTTGTCCTGCCAGCCCGTTGCAGCGGGGCCTCAAGGGAATCTACTGGCAAAGCATTAACACTCCGTGAACACATGTGATCCTCATATCATAGCCATCCCCTCCGGTTGTCCCAATTTTTGTCACTTCGGGGCCTTTAGATTTGGACAATGATATGTGTACAAAACTTGCAGATAAGATCATAAACAATACTATCATCATGAATCAATAACAAGTTCAGATCCGAGATCATGGCACTCGGGCCCTAGTGACAAGCATTAAGCCTGCTTTTTTAAATCTTGTGATGAGAGAGCAATTTTCTGGTGCTGGTTCTGATGATCCTGCTGTCCATCTCAATAGCTTTGTTGAACTTTGTGAGATGCAGAAGTATAAGGATGTAGATGGAGATATTATTAAGCTCAAGCTTTTTCCTTTCTCCTTAAGAGGAAAAGCTAAAGAATGGTTGCTATCTTTGCCTAAAAATAGTATTGATTCTTGGACTATGTGCAAAGATGCTTTTATTGGAAAATACTATCCTCCTGCTAAGATTATATCTATGAGAAGTGACATTAATAAATTAAAACAACTTGATAGTGAACATGTTTCTCCAGCTTGGGAAACAATGAAATCTTTGGTTAAGAATTGCCCCACTCATGGACTCCCGCTTGGATGATTATCCAGACTTTTTATGCAGGTTTGAACTTCTCCTCAAGAAATCTATTGGATTCCGCTGCTGGAGGTACCTTCATGGGCCTCACTTTGGGTGCTGCAACAAGGCTCCTTGATAATATGATGGTTAACTACTCTGAATGGCATGTTGAGAGAGCTCCACATGGTAAGAAGGTAAATTCTGTTGAGGAAACTTCCTCTTTGAGTGAAAAGATTGATGTTATTATGGCTATGCTTGTTAATGGGAAAGCTCCTCTAGATCCTAATAGTGTTCCCTTAGCCTATTTGGTTGCTCAAGAAGAGAAAGTTCATGTGAACTTGATTAGAAACAACAATTTTGGCAACAATACTTATGGTAATTATAGGCCTTATCCTCCTAATGGAAATGCTTATCAGGGTAGATCTGGAATGCCTAGTGAAGAGAGGATTCTAGAAGTTGAGAGATCCACTAAAAACTTTATGCAAATGAAATATGAGCAAAACAAGATTTTCACTAAAACTATGGAGGAACAATCTATCATTTTGAAAAATATTAGTCATCAGCTTGAGAATCTAAATAGAGAAATTCCTAGTTTACAGTCAAAAAATTTGAGTGCTGATAAAAATATATCCTCTTTGTCTGAAGCTCAAACTTCCTTGGTTAATAAAATGGCTGCTAAACCTAAAACTATGGAAAATACCTTTGCTACTGCTCATGCCATACAAGTTACTATTGATGAAAATGTTAGGTCGTTAGCTCAACTTCATGCTGTGGGAAAGGGAAGCTGAAATTGATAGAAACAATAATGTGTGCACTATCACCACTAAACCACAAGTAGTCCATGTTCCTCCTCCTACTATACCTAAGCCTATTGAGCCTACTACTAGTGATGCTAAGTTTGATTTTGATATTGATGATTGCAATATTTCTGAAGTGATTATGTTCCTACAAAAGCTTGCTAGAAGTCCTGATGCTAGTGATATGCATGTTGCTTTCACCAAACACATTACAGATGCTCTTATTAATATTAAGGAAGAGAAGCTAAAACACAAAGCTTCTATTCCTAGGAAAGTAGAAGATAGTTGGGAACCCATTATGAATATATAAGTGAATGACTTTGGTCTCAAAGCTTCATGTGATCTTGGTTCTAGTGTCTCTATTATGCCTAGGAAGATTTATGAAATGCTTGATTTTCCACCATTGGAAGATTGTTATTTGTATGTCCCACTCAATGATAATGCTAATAAGAAACTCATGGGGAGTATTAATGATGTTCTCATTATGGTTAACAATGCTTATGTCCCTGTTGATTTCTATGTTTTGGATGTTGAATACAATGCTTCTTGTCCTATTACTTTGGGAAGACCTTTTTCTTAGAACAGTTGGTGCCATTATTGATATGAAAGAAGGCACCATTAAATATCATTTTACATTCAAGTAAGGTATTGAACACTTCCCTATGAGGAGAGAGAAGTTGCTTTTTTCTCCTCCTTTGAAAGCAAGGTTTGATGTTAATGCTTCTTGATTTGAAAATACTTGATTTTTCTTGCTTCTTGTGCCTAACTTAAAGGCGTTAAATAAAAGTACTTGTTGGGAGATAACCCAAGAGTTTCCTTGAGTCTTGGAAGTTATTAATTCAGTAATAACCTCTCCTTATCCTTTTTGTTTGCTTTTTGTGCCAAGAATGACCTCTAATAAGAGGGAAGTAAGATTTGGGGAGTTGCTGTCCCGAAACAGATTTCTGTCCTCCACCAAAAAAATCGTGAGGAGTCTATGTAACTCGGATTGATCTCACAATTTACAAATAAATCCCCCAGTATGTTATAGAACTTTCGTTAGTTCAACACTTTTTGATTTGAGCAACGGAAGATGTTCAAAAAAATCGGTTTCTACCTGCTGGTCTGTTTTGACAGATTTCTGTCATTATTTGCATTTTGAGTTCTCTTTAGGTGAATTGAGATTTTTGAAGGAGTTGCTACAATAGCTTGTGTTTTTAGTGAAAATCCTTGCTGTTCCAAATATTTTCCAGAGGTTTAATATCTTTTGAATACACTAATGTTGCTAATGAAGATTGTGTGATGTTTTGTATGAAGAAAAAAATTCAGTTGTAGAGAGAGAGTGATGCAATGAGATGAACCATGGACAAAAGCTCAAGCTTGGGGATTCCACCCCGGTGTCACCCCAATAAATATCCAAGAGGTACAAGCGTCAAAGCTTGGGGATGCCCAAGGCATCCCCTTCTTCATTAATAAAAAGCTCAGGTCTGCCTAGACACTTCGTTTTTATTGTTTCATGCACAGTTGTGTTGTTCTTGGAGCGTCTTAGTTTTTGTTTGCTTTGCTTAGTTTGTTTAGTTTGCTTAAGTAGTTTGGAACCCCGTTCTCGCTGTGTTGTTTTGCAAATAAGTTGCTTGGTGTTGGAAAGGAGTAGTAAGTTCTTGCTTGTGAGTGCGAGAGGAGCTTGCATTGACTGTGACTTAGACTTTAGCATGACATGCTAGGTGTTGTTTTGACCTTATGATTAGTGATTATTACTATATCATGTCTTGTTCCAAAAAATTGGGATTGCTTAGTGTGCCTTGAAATAAATTATGCATTGTTTTAGCATGCAAAAGCATAGTATTGTGGTACTACCCTTTGATGCTTTGCTTGGGTTGACTTGGCACATGCTCACACCATGTTATGACTCTCAAAAGTCACCATTATCCTCTATGATCATTTAGTCCTTGACTTGTAGTACCACTCTTTGCTTTGATTAGTAATGCTTTGTTGCTCTGCATGATTATGGCCATTATTGCTCTCTTAGTTGGTTGCTCCCAGTCCTTTGCTAGCCTCCACTTGTGTGAGAAAGCTCTACTCATGCTTCCAACTCCCAAGAAACCAAGCTATTCCAAAGTGTCCACTATAAACTCCTATGCATGGTGTGTTACACCATTCCAAGTATATTCTTGTTTTCAGCTATCTTCCAATTAAAAACTATTTTGTTATGTGAAAACTTAGTGATTAAAGCCCTCACAAACTTGATGGCACACTTTATATTCTTTGCCCCTAATAAACTTGAAACATTGTGTCATATTTGTTGTATATGCTTGCACTTATACGTTGGAATTGGCAGAACCGTGCTGTCACGGGGAACATTTTCAACATTGCACTTGTACTTTGTATTCATTTGATATCATGCTCTTTTCTCTATGGATGTCACCGTTGTGAAATAAAGAGGGAACTTGTAAGTCCATGGAGTTTGTATCCTGTGTTAGAGAAATGCCTAGGCCGCTATCCTAAGCCATGCCTAATCATGGTGGAAACTTGCAGCATCACCATAGTGACATCTATGAAGCATTCTTCTTATAAAAAAGAGACACATTGATAAAAGAGGAAAGAGAGAAAAAAGCACCATATTCCCATGGTAAATAATAAGATTGCTGAGATGCTCATTGTCTGCTTGCCTTGTCATTTTGGTTATGGGATAGCTCATGCACCATGTGCCCCATTGGCGGTTCTCAATGATATGCAAATACTTACAATGACAAGAACTTACAGGTGACTAAAGTTGAGTAGCATGAGGTGTGTCCCTCGTATTCAAGGGACTTGAGATTGCCAACTTATACTTCGTCAAGCATATACTCCATCTTTGTTCACTTTAACCTTAATCACTTCAAGATGCTTATGATAGGGGCAATGAGGGCTGAAAGCTAACAAGTACCATAATTTTTGGAAGCTCTTTTTGAAACTTGAAATCCTTGCTTCATTTATAAAAGGTCTTTCTTCCACCACTATTGAGTCTCCACCTTCTACCTTTAGGCACCATTAAGAGAGCATAGTTGTCATTCTGTGTGCAGTGTTCCAAATCTTATTGATTGATGCATATTGTGATATTACTTGTTCTTGTGCTATTTGTTTCTAGTCACCCTTGTGAACTTTGAAGGTGTCATATGCATCTATTTCCTACTCTATGAGGGACAAGATGATTGCCACTATGCTATGTTTTCTGTATGTGAAACAAACAAACATTTTTCAATGAATGTTATTCATGATCTTTGTTTGTAGCTTGTCATGTTCCATGCATAGTTACTATGTCCTATTGTTAGAACTCCATCTTTCATGCACATGTTTAGAGTTCTTTGATCCTAGCTTTCAATGCTTGCAAATGGTTGCATCTTTATTGTGAGGGTGCATGTCGCCTCAAAAATTATTCTTTTTATCACTTACCTACTCGAGGACGAGCAAGAGTTAAGCTTGGGGATGCTTGATACATCGGAAACGTATCTATAATTTTTGATGCTCCATGCTTGTTTAGTATCTACTTTGCTTTGCTTTGTCTACACTTTGAGGTGTTTTTTACATGTTTTCTGGTACTAACCTACTAACAAGTTTTTATAGTGCCAGTTGCCTGTTTTCTGCTGTTTTTGGTTCCAGAAAAGTTAGTAAAGAAATATTCTCGGAATTGGACGGGACAAACATCAAAGTCAATAACTTTCCATGGGCAACAAGAAGTCTAGAGGGGAGCCGGAGAGGCGTGCCAGGGCAGCCGCACCCCCTAGGCATGGGTGGGACCTGCCCTGCCCCTAGGCAAGGTGTGGGGCCCCTGGCCACCGCCTCGGCCTCCCCCTTCGCCTATAAGAAGGAACAGATCAAATCTCCACGAAACCTTTTGTAGCCACCGCCACCGTCGTCCCTAGATCGGGGGGATCTAAAGTTCTTCCTGGCACCCTGCCAGAGGGGAGATCATCCCGGATCCCCTTTCTCGGGTATGATGCGTGAGTAGTTCCACCTTGGACTATGGTTCCATGTATTAGCTAGATGGTTGTATCTCCTCCTTTATGCTTTCATGCATAGATCTTGTGAGCTCCGTTCATGATCAAGATATAATCTATTTATAATCATGTATGTTGTGTTTGCGGGGATCCGATGGATATTGATATTATTATGTTGGTTTGATTAATGGTTTTGTCTTTATGATTCTATCATGTCTGTGTTGTTTGTGATCTTGCATGCTCTCATTGTTCGTAGCTATCTTGACCAAGTAGTTGCTAGTGACTCCAAGAGGGCGTATTTATGCTCAATAGTGGGTTCATGCCTCTAGTTTTCAAGGGAAGTGACAATAATCTCTTCGGTTGTAGATGTGATGTTGCTACTAGGGAGAAAACAACGGTCTCCTATTCATGGAATATGTGGATTGTTTACCTTACATACTTTGCTTAAAGCAGTTGTCTGTTGCTTGCAACTTAATACTGGAAGGGTTTCGGATGATAACCTGAAGGTGGACTTCTAGTCATAGATGCAGTTGGATGGCGGTCTATGTATCTTGTTGTATTGCCCAATCAAATCTCATAGGATCTTTCTGACTAGTAATTGCATTGTTATGCCTTGATCAGTTCCTGTCAATTGCCCTGCTGTAATTTGTTTACCCTTCATGCCATGTTGTTTATCTAAGGAGAGCACCTCTAGTAAACTATGGACCCCGGTCCAATCTTTATCGTTGATACATCTTCCACTATTACTTGTTTACTTGCTGCAAACCACCATTATCTTCCACATCATACATTTAATCCTTTGTTACAGCAAACTGCATTGGAGCAAAGTCTTGAGTTTGTGTCGTGCAGGTCTCCGCGTTGCTTACAACACCTGTGTGACGTTTCCTTCCTCCTACTGGTTCGATAACCTCGGTTTCTTATTGAGGGAAAACTTTCTATTGTACTTCTTCACACCTTGCTCTTGGGGTTCCCAACGAAGCGCTCCTACATCAACTCAGCGATGCATCACGCTTTGGCATCTACACCTAGTGAGGCAGCCAATATGGCATGTCTGCATCACTTAATTGTGTGTTTGAGTGGCCGGTTAATCAGTCGCGGCGTCTTTTATAAACGAATGAGATTCCAAGATGGCATGAGAATCAAGCTAAATGGTACACTCCGCGAGAACCCGCGAACTCCTATGATCTACATTGCCAGGTCGGCTTTGGATGGGACCCATAGTACGACATGACCACGTTAAATTTAAACTGCGTACGTCTAAGGTCTATACGCCGCGATATCATCTCTACGCCCGCAATAACCTAAGTCGTGTACGATCTACATTGACAAAACGTACGTCTACGATCTATATTGCCAGCTCGTCTCTACGCCTGAGATAACTTGCGTCGTCTATATTCTACACTAACACACGGTGTGGATGTACGTCCCCATGTTAGTTCTAGATGTACCCACGTCTGCGGAAAATGACAGATGACATGGCCAATGACAGATGACATGGCCTTACGGTGACACTTCGACTGTGAGCGGGCCCCATGGCTGCGATAATCTACGGACAACATAGGCTGACAGCGTCACGTCGGCTCTAGGCAGGCCCTGCCGCCCAACAGGTACGGAGTCGTGTCGCGGCCGAAACGCCTATCATGGCCCGTGACCTACCTGCATACGCTAACGGCGGCATTCATAAGAAACATAATGATATGGATAAAAGTCTGGGCCGAAACATTCTGGTATGCTAGTATATCAATTATATTATGTACACATGTATTAATTAATGGTCAACAAAATAAGATAAACAATGAGGACGCCTTATTTATCGAAAAAGTAGTAGATACTACCTCCGCCCTAGTTTAAATGACACATATTTGAAATCATACAATTCCAACACCGCCACCTCCTAGGTACATAAGCATTTAATTTGAGAGAAAGAGTCGGTCAAAGGATTAGTGAGAGCTAAATTAGCTCCAATCAGAGTACGCCTAGGGCCTAGAAATTTGTTATATGTATCCTTTAAACTGGGATGGAGAGAGTATCAATTTATTGAGTAATAGCTAATTAATCTAGCAATTAATACTGCAATATATAGTGTATATAATCATTAATATCTAAGGAGTCATGAAGCTATTAATACATACATGATTTTTTATTAATAGCTACCAATTAATAAAATTATTAATATCTACCATATTATTTATTAATAAATAGGTAATGCGGCAATTAATTGCGACCAAATTAATATTCAATATCTATTAAATAATGCTTAATTAATATTTAGTGGGTTATTTAGTAGTACTCCGATGTTTCAAATTGTCATGTGTTTTAGATTTAGTCAAAGTTAAAAAATATATACTTTAGCAAGTAAAGAGAAAATTATCAACCTCTATAATATCAAATAAATATTTTGAAAACCAAAATAAAATATATTTTATATTGTCTGCATTTGATATTATGAATGTTTATAGTTTTTCTATATACTTGGTCAAACTTTATAAAATCTGAATATGTCTAAAGCTAAAATGAAGGGAAATTTGATATAAAGGAGTAACCATATTTCTTAAAAACTCGTATACTTTTTATTAATAGCTACTAGGTAAAGTTTTAACAACAGGAAATTATACTAAAGACGATGCTGATGCTTGCATGACATGGCAATTTAGTACAAAAAGTTTGAAAACTGGAGTCTTCCGTTACATAAGAACTTGTTAATTTAGATTAAGATATAATGTAATGACCTAAAAAATAGGAACGCTTAAGGACTTGAGTGTAATTGGTGAAATTCACTACATACATTTGTGAAAGCGTGATAAAAATTCAAACTTTTTTTAGAGGAAATGAGGGATTGAAATTGAAACTCTACTTTTTATTTTTTTTGACTTAGGTCAACCATAGGATCTAAATTCAATTTAAAAAAAACATATTTCAAAAAAAAAGACTAGAATCACAATTTCTTTGAGTCAAAAACTCAAACGCAAGTATTCACAATAATAAGAAGCATAAAAAGACTAGAATCACAATTTGAATTAAAACTTGAGGATTGAATTATTCAAACTTGAATTCAAATATTCATAGGAAAAAAATAGAAAATACAAGGAAAATTGTATTGTAAACAGAATTGAATTCTTATTCGTTGAAAAATGAGTACAAGGTTCAATACAAACTGAATTCTAAAGGGAAATTTACATACTAGATCTGATCCTATACAAAAACTAAGTAAAAATAGAAAGACAAAAAAATCCTATCTATTAGCTAGCCTTTTCTTACTCTTCTTGATCAACCCATAAACAAAAACAAAAAAGGAAACCATGCTTGATGGTTAAAATGCGGGTTTTGCCCTAAGGAAAAACCAATTGACGTAGACTCCAAGTACATGTCTAGGATGTGGTCCTGGACAGTGTGATTGAGGTTTTAGGCCTTGGGCCTCCCCTCTCTTGATTCTTGTGCTCTAGTTGCTTCTTATCATGAAAGAATACTTCTTGAAAAATCCCAGGTCCATTTAACTTTGTTTAGGTCTCTAAAAATTAAAAAAACACAAAATAAGGTTTTTCTATTATGTATAGTTGTAAACCAAATAAAGGGAATCATTGATAAATCCCCATAAATCAATGTAAAATATGAATATAACATCATATAAGTTGCTAATATGTGATAATATGTGTCAATAAACTACAAAGTTCATATATGCATTTTACATGCATCAGCAGCTCATAATACATGAAAAGTAAAACCTGGACTGATAATAATATACACAATAAAATCATGGTCACTAGAATTGAATAAACATTGATAAATCTAGATTTTAATATAATTGAAGTGTACAAATTAATAAAGGCCAAATTACTAAAATAGACCTAAATTTTCATGCCTAATTAGGCATATGATCAAACCGACTATAGCCCATAATATAGCTTAAATGTTCAACTAGAAACCAAAATATAGAGTTGGTATAATCATCTCTGTCATCTGTGCATGCAATTGAGGTGTCAACAACACATGAACCCTTGAACAATATAAATAGGAACTCAGACCAACATTAGGACTCACAATGCTCATAGCAGATCTCATAAGAAACACCCCCATATCATTGGTTGAGGTGTCAAAAACACATGAACCCTAGAATAATATAAATAGGAAATCAGACCAACATTAGGACTCACAATGCTCATAGAATATCTCATAAGAAACACCCCCATTGTAGGGGTTTGTAGCATGGAAAACAAAAAAATTCTACCGCATGAACACACACAAGTCAAGATCTATCTACTAGATTGTAGCAACAAGTCGATTAGAGTACTCACCCTTGAAGATTCCAAAGTGGTTAATGAGAGCAGATTCTCGTGGGTGATGTAGTCGTTCACTTGCCGATCTTAAGATCGCGTAGAATATCCTTTCGGCGCCGTATTCCGGCAGCGCTCCCGCAGTCGGTCACACGTTCGGTACTCGATGAAGACCTTCCTCTCCCTTGTTCCAGCAGGCCGCGGAGGTTGTATTTCTCTCCTCGCGATTCCGGCAGCACGACAGCGTGGTGTTGGAGCTAGAGGGGAAATCCCGCAGGGCTTTCCCTTAAGCCGAAGTGGGTTATGGTGTAGTAGTAGGGTTTCCCCAGCGTCTAAAGTTTAGAAACCGGAGAGGAGGAGGTGGGCCGGTGGCGGTTAGGGTGGCGGCGGCGGCTAGGTGCGGTGGGGATTTGTGTGGTCTATGGAGGGCACCCCTTCCCCTCTATTTATGAGAGGGAGGGCAGCTAGGGAGAGGGGAGTTTGAATCCTTCCCCAACTCCCTCTCCTACTAGGCGCGTGGTGGAGGGAGAGAAGGATTCTCTCCTTCCTCCACCAGGAAACATTGTCCCAGTTTGACTTTTCAAACTTGCCTTTTGACTTTCAATTTTGGAGTTTAATTCATTTGTTTTAAACGCCTAGCCAAGTGACCCAGGACATGATGCAATCATTCCACTTAGTCATGACACATTCATGTACCCTTCCCCTTACGGTCCGGTGAACCTTCTAGACCCTTCTAGATCATTCCGGTAAAAACACCGGAATCATTCCCGAACTTCAGAATTAGACTTTCCTTATATGAATCCTATTCTCCGGACCATTCTGGATCTCCTTGTGATATCCCGGATCCCATCCAAAACTCCGAACAACATTTGGTCTTCCTACTTACATTTCATATCTACTAAACAACATCGAATCCATAAGTGTGTCTCCCTATGGTTCGTGAATTATGCAGACATGACTGAGACCCTTCTCCGATCAATAACCAATAGAGGAATCTGGAAATTCATATGGTTCCCACATATTTCTATGATTACTTTGTGATCGAATGAACTAGTTACATACAATACCAATTTCCCTTTGTCTCGCGATATTTTACTTATCCGAGGTCTGATCGTCTGTATCTCTTCATACCTAGCTCGTTACTGATAAGTACTCTTTACTCGTTCCTGTGATATGTGATCCCTTGTGAGATAGTCACATGCTTGCAAGCTAGTTGTATGACATTCCACCTAGAGGGCCTAGAGTATATCTATCCATCATATGGATGGACAAATCCCACTATTGATCCATGTGCCTCACACATACTTTCTGAATACTCAATGCAACCTTTATAACCACCCAGTTACAAAGTGGTGTTTGATGTCATAAAAGTATCCATCCGGTGATGGTAATTAGCATGATCTCATGTTCGAAGGAATTAGGTTACTATGTATTAGAAAGCTTATAGAAAACGAACTATTGAAATGACTTGATCTTTATGCTAAGCTTATCTATAGGAGTATGTCCATCACACCATTATCCTAATGATATGACATTATTGTTAATAACATCTCAATGTTCATGATCAGGAAACCATGATCATCTATCAACCAAAAAGATAGTATTATAAAGAGGCTTTACTAGGGACTCTAATAAGTTCACAAAACACACAAGTATTAATGTTTTGGTTAATACTATTATAGCATGAATGTAAACATTTATCATAAACACAAAGATATAATAATAACTACTTTTATTATTGCCTCTAGGGCATATCTACAATAGTCTCCCACTTGCACTAGATTCAACTAATCTAGATTACATGGTAATATACCGAACACCCATGGAGGTTTGGTGCTGGTCATGTTTTGCCCTTGGGAGAGGTTTAGTCAACGAATCCGCCACATTCAGATCTATGTGTACTTTGCAAATCTTTATGTCACCATCTTGGATAGCCTCTCGAATAGCGTGAAGATGCAGCTTAATATGCTTCATCTTCTTGTGTGACCTTGGTTCTTGCGCATTGGCTATGTCTCCCATGTTATCACAGTAGGCAGACATTGGGTCCAGCGCACTAGGAATCACACCGAGCTCTGTAATGAACTCCTTCATCCATATCGCCTCTTGTGAAGCCTCCGAAGTAACTATGTATTCCGATTTAGTTGAAGATCTCGCCACAACGCTTTGCTTTGCACTCCTCCAGCTCACTGTTGCACCATTCAAAGTAAATACATATCCAGATTGAGATTTAGAATCACCTGGATCGGTGTTCCAACTAGCATCTGTGTAACCATTAACAACGAGCTATTCATCACCTCCATAAGAAATAACCATATCCATAGTTCTTATCAAGTACTTAAGGATGTTTTTGACCACTATCCAATGATCCACCTCTGGATCACTTTGATATCTGCTAGTTAAACTAACAGCATATGCAATGTCGGGTCTAATACATATCATGGCATACATGATAGATCCTATGGCTGAGGCATAGGGAGTCTTACTCATTCTTTCTCTATCTTCTAGCGTAGCAGGACTTTGGGTTTTACTCAAGGTTGCATTGGGAAACATGGGCAAGAACCCTTTCTTGCTATCTTCCATTCCAAACATCTTTAGAACTTTGTCCAAATATGTACTCTGTGATAATGATATTAGGCGTCTCGATCTACCTCTATAAACTTTATGCCTAATATGTAAGCAGCTTCGCCAAGATCTTTCATTGAAAAACTATTATTCAAATAATCCTTGACACTTTTAAGAAGGTCTATATCATTCCCAATCAACAATATGTCATCCACATATAGTACTAGGAATTCTACAGAGCTCCCACTCTCTTTCTTGTAAATACAAGCTTCTCCATATGTTTGTATAAAACCAAAACTTTTGATTACCTTATCAAAATGTTGATTCCAACTTTGGGATGCTTGCTTCAATCCATAAATGGACCGTTGAAGTTTGCATACCTTGTTAGCATCCTTAGGATTGAGAAAACCTTTGGGTTGTACCATATACAACTCTTCATCAATGTCTCCATTGAGGAATGCCATTTTGACATCCATCTGCCATATCTCATAATCGTAATATGCAACGATTGCTAACAAAATCCTCACAGACTTTATCTTTGCTACCGGTGAGAAAGTCTCATCGTAGTCAACTCCTTGAATTTGTTGAAACCCTTTTGCGACAAGTCGAGCTTTATAGACGGTAACATTACCATCAACATTTGTTTTCTTCTTGAAAATCCATTTGTTCTCAACAGCCTTCCGGCCATCCGGTAAGTCCACCAAAGTCCATACTTGGTTTTCGTACACGGATCCAATCTTGTATTTCATGGCTTCTTTCCATTAATTGGAATCTGGGCTCATCATCGCTTCCTCATATGTCGCAAGTTCGCCGGTGTCATCCACCAACATGACACTCATAACGGGATTATACCAATCGGGAGTGGTACGAGTCCTCGTCGACCTGCGAGGTTTCGTAGTAACTTCGACTGAAGTTTCATGATCTTTATCACTAACTTCCTCTCCTATTGGTGTAGGCGCCACATAAACTTATTTCGGTGCTACGCTACTCTCAATCCGAGAGGAGGTTCGACAACCTCGTCGAGTTCTAATTTCCTTCCAGTCACTTCTTTCGAGAGAAACTCCTTTTCTAGAAAGGATCCATTCTTGGCAACAAAGATTTTTCCTTCGGATCTATGATAGAAGGTATATCCAATAGTTTCCTTCGGGTATCCTATGAAGACGCATTTTTCCGCTTTGGGTTCAAGCTTGTCAGGCTAGAACTTCTTTACATAAGCTTGAACGACAGTTTAGGTTTTTTCCCAAACCATAATTCATATGGTGTCGTTTTGATAGATTTAGATGGTGCCCTATTTAAAGTGAATGTGGCTATTTCTAATGCATAACCCCAAAATGACAAAGGTAAATCTGTAATTGACATCATAGAATGAACCATATCTAAGAGAGTTTGATTACGACGTTCGGATACATCATTAAGTTGTGGTGTTCCCGGTGGTGTCAATTGTGAAAGTATTCCACATTTCTTCAAATGCTCGCCAAACTCGTAACTTAGATATTCACCTCCACGATCATATCATAGAAACTTAATCTTCTTGTCACGTTGGTTCTCCACTTCACTTTGAAATTCCTTAAACTTCTCGAAAGTTTCGGACTTAAGTTTCATGAAATAGATATACCCATATCTACTCAAGTCATCCGTGAAATTAAGAACATAACGATAACCACTACGTGATGCTACACTCATCGTGCCACACACATCGGTATGTATGATTTCCAATAAGTCTGTATCTCGCTCCATCATACCAGAAAATGGAGTCTTAGTCATTTTACCCATCAGACATGCTTCGCATCTTTCAAGTGATTCAATAAGTCCATCAGAATGGAGCTTCTCCATACGCTTCACTCCAATGTGACCAAGACGACAGTGCCACATATAGGTCAAATTATCGCTTAATTTCAAACATTTAGCTTCAATATTATTAACATGTGTATTACTACAATCGAGATTCAACAAGAATAGACCATCTATCAAAGGTGCATGTGCATAAAACATATTACTCATATAAATCGAACAACCATTATTCTCGGACTTAAATAAGTAATCGTCTCGCAATAAACATGATCCAGATATAATGTTCATGCTCAACGCAGGCACGAAATAACAATTATTTAAGTATAAAACTAATCCCGATGGTAGATGAAGAGGTAGCGTGCCGATCATGATCACATCAACCTTTGATCCATTTCCAACGCGCATCGTCACCTCGTTCTTCGCTAGTTTCCGTCTATTCTGCAGCACCTGTTTCGAGTTACAAATATGAGCAACCGAGCTAGTATCAAATACCCAGGCACTACTATGACTACTAGTAAGATACACATCAATAACATATATATCAGATATACCTTTCTTCTTGATGTTGTCGTTCTTCAGATCCGCTAAGTACTTCGGGAAATTCCGCTTCCAGTGACCACACACTTTGCAATAAAAGCATTCTTCATCAGGTCTAGGGCCAGCTCGGGTGTTCTTCTCAAGTGTAGCAACAGATTTGTCGTGCCTTTTGAAGTTACCCTTGATCTCACCTTTTGCCTTTATGTCTACTTCTGCAGCCAACAAAGTGGCAGCAAGTTCAGTGAGCGATCCAATCAGACCACTTATCTTGTAATTCAGCACAAACTCTTTGTAACTGGGTGGTAGCGACTACACAATTCTATCCATCACAAGATCAACTGGGATATCATATCCAGGTGTATTGAGACGTTGAACATCATACATCATCATCATGACGTGATCTTTCATAGAGTTGTGTTCCTCCATCTTAACACTAAAGAACTCACTAGAGATCATATATCTCTTAGCACGTATTTGGCCCTCAAACATGGCTTTGTGTCCTTCACCATGATAGCAGTGCTGCTAAGTTCAAAGAGTTCTTGGAGTTGAGGATCCATCGACATGAGGATCGCATATTTCACAAGATTGTAGTCATTAAGCTTTGTGTCATACACATTGCGCTCATCCCGAGACACAGTATTTACAGATGGGTAACCTAGCGGTGCATCCAGCACATAGGTCAAATTTGTAGCATCGAGGACAATCATAATGTTACGGAACCATTCCGTGAAGTTGCTTCCATTGTGTTTCAACTTTTCTTTCTCTAGGAACGTATTAAAAATAATGGTAGGGGCCGCCATGATCTACAACATATTTGCAATAGTTTAGACTAATTTTATGACAAATTGAGTTCTAATTAATAGTTAAATTAACCTAGGTGAACTCCCATTCAAAACAACATCCCTCACATTGTTTTAGTGATCACATGAATCAAATCCACTACATCAAAACCGATCATCACGACAGATGATGTAGTTTCAAAGGCGAACAATCAACATGTTCATCATACCTACTATATGAATCATGTCTTACCTTTCGGTGATCCGTATTCCAAGACCATGTCTTTACATGCTAGGCTCATCAAGATAAAACCTTAGTTTACGCATGAGCAAATCGGGCTTGCTCTCATTGTATATACTCGCAGAATCTAACACACCCGATCATCACGTGGTGCTTCAAAACAACGAGTCTTGGCAACAGTGCCTACTAAGGACGAACACTTTATAACTTGATATTTTTGTGAGAGGGATCATCTTATAATGCTACCGTCGTGAACTAAGAAATACAATATGCATAAAAGGATTAACATCACATGCAATTCAAAATATGTGATTTGATATGGCCTTTCTTCTTGTGCTTCGGATCTCCATCTTCAAGCACGAACATGATCTCCATCATCACCAGCGTGGCGTCAAGGTCAATGGCATCGATCCATGGTTGTCGTCCACCAGCATCAACTATTACAACTACTTTGAATAATAGACACACAGGTCTTAACATAATTAAAAGACAACCATAAG
Organism: Avena sativa; assembly: GCA_916181665.1. NCBI lineage: Eukaryota > Viridiplantae > Streptophyta > Magnoliopsida > Poales > Poaceae > Avena > Avena sativa. The sequence continues at coordinate 129,074,871 of OV702283.1, read as the reverse complement.
GATCCTACCGGTTTCCAACTTACAATAAGGAACATTGCATACATCATATATAATCACAATCATGGCCATATCACATCACAACGCACCCCCGCAAAACAAAGTTAGACGCCTCTAATTTTCTTTGCATATTTTACTTGGTTTGGGGATTTTAATAAGTACGATTCTAACTTACGAAAAAGAACCACAACATTGACGCTTGAACTATCAAGTGCATGTTGTAAATTGAATCTTTACTATGATGGGAGAGGAAGACACTCGCAAATCCACTTATGCAATAAAAGTTGCATGTTGAGCATGGAGCAAGTCTCATGAACGATGTCATGTAAGGTTAGCCCGGTCCGCTTCATCCCACCATACCGCAAGATGCAAAGTAAAAAATAGCAATTGATAATAAAAGCACCACCACCCAAAATGACCACTGTGTTCTACTCGTGCAACAGATCTACATATGGACATGACTCTGATACCATTGTAGGGGTTCGTAGCATGGAAAACAAAAAATTTCTACCGCATGAACACACACAAGCCAATATCTATCTACTAGATTATAGCAACGAGTCGATTAGAGTACTCACCCTCGAAGATTCCAAAGAAGTTAACGAGAGCAGATTCTCGTGGGTGATGTAGTCATTCACTTGCCGATCTCAAGATCGCGTAGGTGATCCTTCTGGCGCTACGTTCTGGCAGCGCTCCCGCAGTCGGTCACACGCTCGGTACTCGATGAAGACCTTCCTCTCCCTTGTTCTAGCAGGCAGCGGAGGTTGTAGTTCTCTCCTTGCGATTCCTGCAGCACGACGGCATGGTGTCGGAGCTAGAGGGGAATCCTGCAGGGCTTCGCCTTAAGCCAGAGTGGGTTATGGTGGAGTAATAGGGTTTCCCCGGCGTCTAGGGTTTAGAAGCCAAAGAGGAGGAGGTAGGCCGACGGCAGGGCGGCGGTGCGGTGGCGGCTAGGTGGGGTGGGGCTTTGTGCGGTATATGGAGGGCACCCCTCCCCTCTATTTATGAGAGGGGAGGGGCAGCTAGGGAGAGGGGAGTTTGAATCCTTCCCCAACTCCCTCTCCTACTAGGCGCGTGGTGGAGGGAGAGAAGGAGAGACTCCACCAGGAAACATTGTCCCAGTTTGACTTTTCAAACTTGCCTTTTGACTTTCAATTTTGGAGTTTAATTTCTTTCTTTTAAACGCCAAGCCAAGTGACCCAGGACATGATGCAATCATTCCACTTAGTCATGATACATTCATGAACCCTTCCCCTTTCGGTCTGATGAACCTTCTAGACCCTTCTAGATCATTCCGGTGAAAACACCAGAATCATTTCCGAACTCCGGAATTGGACTTTCCTTATATGAATCTTATTCTCCGGACCATTCTAGATCTCCTCGTGATATCCTAGATCCCATCCAAAACTCCGAACAACATTCGGTCTTCCTACTTACATTTCATATCTACTAAACAATGTTGAATCCTTAAGTGTGTCTCCCTATGGTTCGTGAATTATGCAGACATGACCGAGACCCTTCTCCGATCAATAACCAATAGAGGAATCTGGAAATTCATATGGTTCCCACATATTTATACGATTACTTTGTGATCGAATGAACCAGTTACATACGATACAAATTTCCCTTTGTCTCGTGATACTTATCTGAGGTCTGATCATCGGTATCTCTGCATACCTAGTTCAACCTCATTACTGATAAGTACTCTTTACTCATTCCTGTGATATGTGATCCCTTGTGAGCTAGTCACATGCTTGCAAGCTAATTGGATGACATTCCACCGAGAGGGCCCAGAGTATATATATCTGTCATATGAATGGACAAATCCCACTCTTGATCCATGTGCCTCAACACATACTTTTCGAATACTCAATGCGACCTTTATAACCATCCAGTTATGATGTGGTGTTTGATGCCATCAAAGTATCCACCTGGAGATGGTGATTAGCATGATCTAATGGTCGGAGGAATTAGGTTACTATGTATCAGAAAGCTTATAGCAAACGAACTATTGAAATGACTTGATCTTTATGCTTCGCTTATCTATAGGAGTATGTCCATCACACCATTCTCCTAATGATATGATCTTGTTGTTAATAACATCTCAATGTTCATGATCAGGAAACCATGGTCATCTATCAACCAATAAGCTAGTATTATAAAGAGGCTTTACTAGGGACTCTAATAAGTTTACAAAACACACAAGTATTAATGTTTCTGGTTAATACTATTATAGCATGAATGTAAACATTTATCATAAACACAAAGATATAATAATAACTACTTTTTCTATTGCCTCTATGGCATATCTCCAACAACCATATTATTTGTTGAGGGAGAGATGCAAACCAAAAACCACACTTTCAAGTGAGAGAGAGAGAGGGATCTGAGATAGGGAATAAAGCGAGAATAGGACCAAGGAGGGGAAGAACTACACCAGATCTTCCTCAAGCACATTTTGGAGTCTTCAAAGGTTTATAGCAAAACCCTAGAGTTGATCATAGTAGAGAGAGAGAGAGTAGTATCACTTAGTGTAATTAGGGATAGCACATGTGCATTTCCATTACAGGAGAACACCACAAATACCATGTCGACACAATTACACTGGCACATGCATAGTAGTTAAGATTAGAAAAATTTCCTTAGACATTTAAAACTAAAACCATACTATTATCACCTGCCCCAAACTTCCTCAGGCATCAACTAAATGAATGGCCTAAGGAATAGAAGGTAGGCAACAATGAGCATAGTTTTCACTTGATGCAAGCATTACTACAAGAGAGAAGAATGAATTACACTAAAGAAAGTAATTAATACATACACATACATCACTTGAAACTATAGTCCAGGATAAGTAATCACCTAGACTATAGCATATAATAGAAAGATTAAGAATACATTTAAAATACACCTAAAATTACCTAACAAGATAAAACAAGAAATAATAGAGATCTATAATAGTAATAATGTGAAGTCAAGCATCAACACAATCTTGAGTTGTGAATTTTGATCACATTAGTAACTAGGACAAGCACAAGCACAAACACATATCAACACTAGAAAACCTACCTTTACTGATAGTGAGCACTTACTATAAGATATCATCACTAATAGAAACCCTAGACCACTTAACTGAAGAAACTAACATTTCTCTCTGAAGAAAGTGTCATCTACAACATTCAGTGTTAGATAGACAAAAACTATGAATCATTTACCTATTTGAGTACGAGACACCTAACTAACAAAATAGAACATACTAGAAGCATCTAGAACATAATAGAAACCCTAGAATCCACATGGATGAACTAGACATAAGAGGAAACCCTAGAATAGTGAGCCGGTAGTAGAAATTGAGGGAGAAAATGAGAGAGAGGAAGGGAAAACTTACCTGTACCAACAGGAAGCCTAGCTCACTGGAGGTCACAGGAGGAAGAATAAGTGACTATCGATGAGACGACACATGGAGCACTCGAGGGTGAGCGCCTCGACTTGCGCCTACCTAGTCAACATGGGGGGACGTCATGGAGGTGCTCTGGCACCATCTCGACGATGGGCAAGCACCATAGGAGCGCAGGAGCATGATGGCGCCATCTCATTGAAACCCTAATTTCGAGAGGGGGTTGTGCATGGCCGTCAGAGAGCGATAAGGAAGAATACCTAGGTAGGCTTGTAGAGCTGAGCGAGGGCGCACGAACACGAGTCATGGTGATAGCAGAGACGACTGGAATAGTTCGACAATGGCGCGGGAGATGGTAGTGACCTGGGAACAAGAGAGCGAACGGGTGAGAGAGAGTGGATCGGTTTGGTCAAAGCGAACAATGTCGTTGGTTTTGACCATTTTGGTCTGACCAATGGGACCAGGGGTAAAATGGTGATTTCATGATTACTGAAAAACCCCAATTAAAAAATAAGATCCTAAAACTATTCAAAAATAAAATAAAAATAGTTCCAAATAGGTAAAAATGCAAGGATTCCAAATCCTAAATTTTTGGAATTATTAAAAAATATTTTATACAAATAAAAATTCCAAGTTGATTATTGGAATTAAATAAATACTTTTAACAACGTAAAATAATCTCAAACCCTTTAAGCCTAAATAATATTCTCTAAAGTATTGGAATATTAGTCTCAACTTAAAACACACACTTTGAATTGTGCAAATTAATTCTCTTGAATTATATGAAATTTGTAAAGTGAAATTCATATAAATTATATGAAAATTCTAAAGTGAAATTGAATATGACCTAAAATGGAAAATTCACTTAAAAGTAAAAGCAATCATAATCAAGAGAAATTAAATCAAAATACCTGAATAATAGCATTCATCTATTTGCATTAGATCATCATTGGTTTTTACCAAAGCATTATCTTTATTGAATAATGATTGTTATTTTCAGAACCTGAGGTCAAGGGTCAAGTAGAACCTTGGAACTGCATTAAATCCGAGTTACCAGGCAAGTTCAATCCTTGCATATCCAAATGCAAATTAAACATTTGCATGAGAACTGAAAGTTTATCAATTGCAAGTGAAAATCTTGCAAAACTGTATAGTTTATAAAAGACTTTTCAAAAGATTCACCAACAAAGAACAAAACAAAATATTATTTTATTGAATTATAAACTATTGGGCAATAAAATCATGGTGAAAAAACTGATGGGAAATCTTGTGGGAAGATTTCATTATACTAGGAAAATACCTTAGGATATAAACAACAACTATACTCAGTCATTCCAAGGTGTCGTATAAATCGCGTTGACCATAGATCTTAGAATGGGATAAGCGAGTCATAAGTTCGTTCTTAGTTTTATATACCTTTGGATGACTAGGTTTGGTTGTAAGCTCGGAGCGGAATGACAATGTGTGGAAGTCCATAACGTTCCTATCTTGTGCTATAGTATGACGACTCTAGTATCTTAGCGGGTTTAATGTAATGGTCGTGTTACTGAATTCGGTAGATCTTGGCATGACTTGGAGAAACTTGGTAACAAGACACGCACCTAAGAAAGTGTGATAAGTGAAATAAGTGCAATAACGTTTGTGGGAAAGTAGCGTGCCTCTCGAGAGTGTATGAAATGTGACATGTTACTCCCTATCCGTGGAATGAGTTGCGAACACATTGTGGAAAGAACTTAATAAAGTTTTAACAATCCATGAATACTAAAGGACATAGTTTTTCTAAAGTAAAACTTATCTTTTCTAAAAACCATTGTCAACAACCTAGAGAACCTAAATAATGGTTACGCATCACACACCCAATTAAAAAATTGTTGAGTCTACTCAGATTATCTTCTTAAACCATTTCTACACTTTGGAGTTATGAGACAGAGGACCAAGATCAAACCAACGACAGAGGAGAGATCTATTACGAGGATCTAGATCTTTCAAGAGGCATTAAAGGAATAGATTACATTATAGAATATGGAGCAGAATATGAAGACCCTAAAACAAAAGGTAGCTTGTAGGATAGCATAAATGAGCCGAGCAACATAGAGTTACATAAATAAGTTGCTAAGCTCCAGTGGTACTAAATATAGTGGTGCCATTGCTATCAAAACTAGTTAATTTGCATTTTAAATTAAAATATGAATCCTCTCTATAACAAAGAGGATATCGAATATTTTATACTCTTTTGATTGATATAATAAAAATGTAAAGTTGCAGACTCGCAATGTTTCTGTTGTGCCACTTTGAGGGATATAATATTTACAAAATAGTACTCCGTAAGTATTATGTCAACTATTGCAACTACAACATGTAGTTTGTGAAATTTCAAAAAAAAAACATGTAGTTTTGTGCTAGGTCACCGCATAGAATGATCAAAAATTGACATGTCCCTGACACTCTAGAATGTGTCGAAGTGGTATGTTTGCACATAAGCTCGCCATAATCCAAATAATTAGCACATTAGGTGCTTTGAATAGACGTGTCAATGGGAATTCACCAATAGGACCACATTTTCTTCCATATTTCCTAATGGCTTTGAGTCCGAGGACTAGCATGGTCTATTCAAATTTGGTACTTGTCTTCCACCTCCAGCATGTTGGTGGCATTTTTTTGTGTCCATGGACAACGAACTGCATATGCAAAGATGTGACCAAGGCCCTCCGCACTATGGTATGTGTCATTTTCCCTCACCACGGCTTGTTTTTTGGTGTTCTTCTCTTCCACATGCATCATATTGGTTAGGAGTTTACCTAGGGTTCATGGGACTTATGATCAGCTACTTTATTAGCTACAAAACATGTTGTAATTGGTAGTCTTATGTGTTAGGAAGATTGGCCCATGTTTCAGTGCATATTTTGTGTTAGGACAATGCCCTGTTTCAATGTTAATTATAGTTATCAAGCCTTTCTTTGACATGTATGAATGAGCTCTGGTTGGGTTTCCGTATAATGTGGTTAACGTGTACTTGGTGAATAAGAGCTAACGTATGTAGGTGCATGATCATATTATTATTTCATAAGATGATGCGATGTTTTTCTATGTGTTAAAACGGTGTACGTCTTCAGAACTAAAGATTGTAACATTTTGTAATTTTTGTGCATTTAGTAAATAAGAAAACTAAGAGTAAATTCCCTTTTTACCCTCTAATTTTACATTGGTGACAACAATTACCCCATTTAGACAAACTTATGCCAACTTTTACCCCATTTAGTAGGTATTGTGCCAACTTTTACCTCATTTAATCTTTTACATGTTCTTTAAGGTGGTACCAAACTACAAGTCGTATATATGCCTTTTCACATTTGAGACTTTTGTTCCTTATCCTTCATGATCTTCCTCTCATCCTAAATCCTAGTCCTCACTCGCCTCTATTGCGCCACCGTCGCGAACATGGTGCACTCTCCCGCGGGTGGGGCAGCTTGTATACCAGTGTACTTGCGCTTGTCTCCTAGATTCTTGTACGGTTAATTTGATAGATCGATTGGCTGAACCGTGACGAGAAGCATTCAACCTTATTACGTTATTACATACTACAACAAGAACAATTCCCTAGAGTAAAAGTACAACCAAAGTAACCAACATATGCGTACATCGAATCAGTAGTCTAGAACTAGTGCATAGGATGGTCTGGTTATTAACTAGCTAACAATCAGTCGTTTTTAGTTATCTCCTGCCAGTAGAACAAGATCTGTGCCGCGGCAGCTGTCAGCACAACTGTAGCGGTGACGATTCTGTGGCACAAGCACACTCCATAGAATTTACATATTTTTCCAAAAGACGGGGCACCATTCTAGTGTAGTAGAGGGGATACTATGGGGATATGACAATGTCAAAGGAGAGCGCTGGTGGGAGGAAGCATAAGCGACGTGACCAAGTAATAAACTATAAAAGGGTTAAAAGTTGGCACATATTTTAGTAAATGGGGTAAGTTGGAAAAAATTCTGTTAAATTGGGTAATTAGTGTCATAAATGTCAAACTACACGCTAAAAATGGAATTTACTCGAAAACTAATAGTGTTATTATGCCCTATTTTGTGTGAATTTATTAAGAATAAAGCTGCTCTATTTTGTTGCATGGACTAAAAGTTTTATGTGAACTATATGTCCACAGAATTGTAGTAATGTGTCGATGCTAGTAGCCTGCACATTTGTCTATTGGTGATGATCCAGTCAAGTCCACAATGCAAGTAGAAAATTATGTTTGTTTCGTGAAATTGGAGTTAACTCATACATTTTGACAAATGTGGTGTTGAACATTGCCAGTTCTTTGGATTGAAATTTTTCTTAAATATCTAGGGAATGTGATTGATGGAAGTGTGCCTGTATATTGGTGCATGCTAGGTAAACATATATAATTGATGCATTATATTGCATTTATAAGGATGGTCACATTTTAGCAATGCAGAAGTTGTCAAAGGGCATAAAACACTATGCATGTTGGTGGATCACACGGTTTTGCTAGTGATGATGCCATACTTAATGGAGGCCAAAGTTGCCATATGTTCTTAGCCCTATAAAAGTGCCAAAGAGGGCCAGAGAGTCGGATCTACCCAGATATTTTGGAACTAATTCTATGACATAAGATGAGTTTATGATATTGAATTGTTTCAAGGAGATGAGGAGACATTTCTTGAATTTTACGACAACGATTGTGATGTAGAGGATGAAAATGATGAATTATTTGAAACAGGGATATAGTTGAGAGGAAGAAGATCATTAGAGTGAAGAGTTAAATTTTTCAAAGGAGCAAGAGCTTCAGTACAAATTCAGTGTTTCCAATGTTGAAGTAGACTTGGACAAGCGAGGGTTCAAAGTAGTCATGATATTCTACAATTTCATAGAGTTAAGAAAGGTATTAAGTACACATACCATTATTGTAACACTACAGTACTGAAAAGACTGTAGCTTCTATGCAACATGCCAATCCATGGAACAGTTCATTGGCTTACATAGAACATAGATGAATAACAAAGTAAAATATCCCTATATCATAAATAGCGAAAGATCCAGAGTATTCATTTATTACAATAATGTTTAGCTCAAAGGCTAGCTCAAACTTATTCAAGTATCAAATAAAAATAAATAACTCCTTCAATCTCCAAATGGCCCACAAGCGAACAAGTGCAGACTGAAGTAACATGACCTAACTGATCACTCAGAGTCGGAATAACCTGCAACATAAAACATAGCAGCCCGGAAGGGTCAATACATGGAATATATGGCAAGTAGCGCTAAGTAGGGAGACAATGGACCTAGCAACTACACGCTTATTTGGCTGGTGGAGTTATGGCTAGCTTGCATTTTCCAAACACTCTGTCATACTTTGTTAAACCAATTTGATTCACATCAACCCTTTAAGTTCACCCATCAAGTTTTAGAAATCAAGAAATAAGGATGAGCGGGAATATTTCATAGCATCAATATCAAGCAACTTATTTGTCCGTAATCGGGGACACGGCTAAGCACTTAGTTTATATACCATGTAGGGGTTTGTACACTTTATCCATGTGACTTGGACAGCCCAGCTCGTACCACCACACTCATATTGTGTGATGATAGGGAGAATCCCAAGAAGAGACAGTTCGGGAAGTAGATCCCCAAACCCCACTACGCACCGGTCCCAACCTACCATTCACTACATCTCTGGCTACGCTGAGTTTGGGCCACCACGACCTACTGAGTTCAATCAGCCACCCGTTCTTACTGGCACATGGTTGCACATGTAAGATACTGCAATAAAGACAACGAATTCTTATTAGTGCTCTGGGCGGCATTCCCTACCGTTATTCGCACTCCGATGACTAATCCAGCCACTCTGCCCAGGTAGTTCATTCACATTATGTTGTTTTAGTAGAACAAAACATTTACTTTAACAAAGCGTGATACCTTCCTCGTAGCTACATCAAAGCTAAGCACATCTACCATATGGGAGCTCAACTACAAAGGATTTCCCTACCACAATACATAGGATATAGCATAGCATAGTAATACCTACACATGTAGCTACGAAAATATAATACACATGCACAAGGGAAAAATAGTAGGACAAGTTCATGAACAAAATATCAACTACTTGCCTTGACGATAGGAGTCTATAGTACAGTCCTCACAGAAGCAAGCGTTGCACTCGTCATAATCTACACGATACACAATTGCAACACATAAACAATTATACACAACCATAATAACGCAAAATGCATGTATGACAAGTTGAACAAAGCTTCAGTAGCATATTACATGCTCTCTTCGGTACATCTACTGTATGCTTGCATGGAAAACCTTTTTAAAGCATTGAAAACAAAATATGCAATTTCAATGACCAAATAATGGAGCTCCAATCCATTTATTAAGCCATTTATGTTGACCAGTTTGTAAAATCTGGGCAAAAACACTACTGTGTAGGAAATCTAAAATAGAGCCAGGGCCCACAAGAATCACGCCAAAAGGACTTATAGATATTTTTCAATAAATAAAGTACTACAAAAGGCATTTTAATATATTAGAATTAATCTTTACAGTAAACCTATCACTTTAAATCAGATAGATAAAATACTTGTTCTGCTGATTCCAGGGACATCTCATTTGCAATTTTCTGGTTGGTATTTATTTTCTTATGATTTTATTACTCTAAAAAGGCCATTAAACCATTTATTTAATCACAGCAAAACCTTACCGCAAAATTATTAAAGAATTGCATAATCGTGTTCTATGTAAAATTGTGAATCCAACGGTACCTTATTTGTAATTTTTGGGCCAGTGGATTAATTGCTATGAATTTTTGAATCTAGAACTATTTCCTGCAATTTATTTAATTTAAATCGTCAACCGTTTGAACAGTCAACGCTGACTGGCGGTCAGCGCTGACGGAGCTCCACGCGGCAGGTTACCATTGGACGGTACCTCTTCAGCCCAGGACTAATCACGGCCGCACAAAATCGATCGGACGGCTAGGGTCGTTTTCTTCCTCACCTTCCGTCGACGACGAGGTGGTGGCGGTGGTGGCTTCGGGCAGCAACGATGGCGAGCTCTCCGGCGGCACTGATAGGTATGACGAGACGCGGATGAGGACGACGGTCGCAGAGGTGGGATCCCTGGCGTCGTTCTCTTCCTCTGGTGGCGGTGATAGGCGGATGGAGGCGGTGGTCGCTGCGGGGCTCCGGCGAGCAATTCCCAGTGACACGCGGCTCTGCAGATGGGGAAATGCGGTAAGGATAAGAGGTTTAGAGAGGGGAACACCACAGAGGGAAGAAGGGAGAGCGCGGCGGTCGGTGGCATCGGGTCCGACCTTGCCTGCGAGCTCCAAGGCGGCAAACTCCGGCGAGCAGAAACGGCAGCCTCCAGGCATCGTTTTAGGGTTTGAGGAGGGTCGGCACAGAAAAAGATAGGGATTTTAAGAGGAGGGGCAAACGCGCAAGGGCATTCGGATTCGGTGCTTCTGGTCGCGAAATCTGTGGCAACTACTCGTACTCGGAACGAACTCGACGGGAGGTGATGACAGGCGGGACCCACTCGTCAGGGAAAAATGAAGCAAGGAAAAAAAGGAGAAAAGGAAAAGAAAAGGGGCGCGACGAGGCCGTACTGGGCCGGCTTGCGGCTGGCGCGCTACACTAGAGCTGGGCCCCGGGTTGGCTGTTGGACTGGCGGGCTGGCCGGCACGCTGGCTCGCGCGGCTCTTTTTTTTTTGGGTGTTTTCTTATCTAAAACTAACTGAACCAGTTTTCTGAAAACTGTCAAAAGTTCAGTCCAAACGAAAAAGGCCATAACTTTTGATTCGTTTCTCTGAATCAAGTGAAACAAAAACCTACAAGTTCCTAATGAAGTACACTATGCATATATGCCTTCCAATTGTCCAAACTACATCTTTCTAGCAGATGCAAGGTAAAACCAAGCTAATCATGTGTATGTGACAACAAGCAGTGCAAGTGGGAGTTTTGGCAAAAACCTTAAAACTGATTTTTTTTAAATGATGATCATGATGCAATGATATGTATGATATGTAGTACCAATTATAAAAATTGGGATGTGACAAGACTAACCCCCTTAAGATGAATCTCATCCTCGATATTCGACGTGGCTGGCAAATAGGTGCGGATGGTCCTCTCGGAGGTCATCCTCTCGCTCCCAAGTGGATTCTTCTTCTCCGTGTGATGGATCCATTGCACATTGCAAAACATGATCATCTTGCTAGGGTTAAATTTCTCCGCTATCTTCAGTATCTTGACCGGCTTCTCCTCATATGTCAAGTCACTCTCCAGCTGAACCTCCTCTAGTGGCACAGTGTCTCTCAACGGTGTATCCACCATCTCCGGATGGCACTTCTTCAACTGGGACACATGGAACATGTCATGAATAGCAGACAGAGCCTCTGGCAACTCCAACTGATAAGCAACCTCTCCCTTGCGTGCTAAGACCTGGTATGGTCCTATAAATCGAGGTGTCAGCTTACCCTTGATTCCAAACCTCTTAATTCCACGTAGTAGTAAAACTCTGAGGTATGCTCTATCTCCGATCTCATACACCACTTCCTTGCGCTTGGCGTCAGCATAGCTCTTATGTCTTGATTGTGCTACCTTCAGCCTGTCTCGAATCAAACTGACCTTCTCCTCGGCATCCTTGATCAAATCAGGCCCAAACAGTTGACGTTCACCTACACCATCCCATAGTAATGGTGTTCTGCACCTCTTACCATACAACACATCAAATGGTGACGTCTTGATGCTGGACTGGTAGCTGTTGTTTTAGGAAAACTCGGCATATGGAAAATTCTCATCCCAACTAGAGCCCTGAGCCAGAGCGCAACCTCTCAACATATCCTCCAAAATATGATTCACCCTCTTTGTCTGTCCATCTGTATGAGGGTGGAAGGTGTCGTAATTATGCCCTAGAGGCAATAATAAAGATGTTATTATTATAATTCTTGTTCATGATAATGTTTATATTCCATGCTAGAATTGTATTAAGCAGAAACTTTAATACTTGTGTGGTTTGTGAACAACACCGTGTCCCTAGTACGCCTCTAAGGACTAGCTCATTGATTAATGATGGTTAAGGTTTCCTAACCATGGACATGAGTTGTCAATTAATAATGAGATCATATCATTCGGATAATGATATGGTGGACAGACCCAAACTAAGCGAAGCAATTAGATCGTGTCATCGTGTTCGTCTTTTCAAAGCTTTTCTTATGTCAAATATTGTATTCCTTAGACCATGAGATAATACAACTCCCTGGTATCGGAAGAAAGCTTTGAGGTCATCAAACGTCATCCTATGAGAGGGTGATCATAAAGGTGTCTCTCAGGTGATCGGAAAGTATCTGTTGGGTTGTATGTATCAAGATGGGATTTGTCCCTCCCAAGTTGGAGAGATATACTTCGGGCCCACTCGGTAATAGATATCAACACCGCTTGCAAGCATGTGGTTAAGGAGTTAATCACAAAGTGATATCGGATTACGGAACGAGTAAAGTACTTGCTATGAACGATATTGAACTAGGTATGACGGTACCGACGATCAAATCTCAGGCAAGTAAAATATCGCGAGACGAAGGGAATATATATATATGGGATTGATTGAATCCTGGCATCGTGGTTCATCCGATATGATCATCGATGAATGTGTGGGAGTCAATATGGGTGCCCAGACCCCGCTGTTGATTATTGATAGAAGATCATGTCTGCATATTCTCAAACCCGCAGGGTCACACACTTAACGTGTCTCGACGCTAGGATAGATTGGATAATTGGTTTATGAGTTTTTGTTCAGAGTCTCGGATGGGATCTGGGACATCACGAGAGGTTCCGGAGTGGTCCGGAGAATAAGATTCATATAAGGCAGTGCAGTTTTTGGAGTTCGGAATTGTTCCGGGTTAATCGGTATTGTACCGGAAGCTTCTAGAACCTTCCGGAAGGGGACCAACGTGGCCCCACCTTCCGGGAGGGGGCATGGGCCTATGAGGGAGTGCCCTGGACGCATTGGGCCAGGGGCACAAGGCCCCATAGGGCCCAGCCGGCCAATGGGGTTTTAAACTCGAGATAGACCTTCTAGAAGGGGGGGTTTCCTTGCCCCCCCCCCCCCACTCCTTCTCCTTGGGGCCGCCGGTTTGGGCTTGGGGGAGGGGATAGGGCTGCGCCCACCCCTCTATATAAAGAGGGCTGGGGGCGCACCAACCCCCCACACCTTCCCCTCCAACCTTTGCCTTCCTCTCTCCCTCCCGACTGTTTGTAGGCGAAGCCCTGCTGCAGAAATTCTCCACCATATACACCACGCCGTCGTGTTGTAGATCCAATCCGTCTCTCCACCATACTTGCTGGTCCAAGGAAGGAGGAGACGTCGAGGTGCTGCACGTGTGCATCTCACGGAGGCACCGCCACTTGTGGTGCTAGATCGGATCGGATCGCGAGGAGGAGAAGCGAGTACGACTACATCATCCACGTTCCGACGAACGTTCCGTTGTGCGAATCTTCAAGGGTATGAAGATCTAATCCAATCTCTCTCGTTGTTTGCATCTCCTAGATTAGATCTTGGCTTTCCCTCTGTTCGCATCCGTAGAAAATTTTGATTTACTATGCCGCGAAACCCTTCAGTGGTATCAGAGCTAGATCTATGCGTAGATGTGTTTCACGAGTAGAACGCAACATGGTTGTTGCGGGCGTTGATGTTTTCTGTTGCAAGCCTCTTGTTTGTGTTCTTCTTATGACGCGGGATAGTGAGATTGAAGCGGTCCAGGCCAACGTTACGCGACGTCGTTCGCGAGACCGGCTCCGCACTTGACGTGTGGCTTGTTCCACACATGCGGCTGGTGGATGTCAGTTTCTCTCACTATAGTTGTCATGGGATTAACACCGGAGTTTGGCAACCATAATATCACCGTTGTGGCTTTCCGTAGGTAAGAATCGTTCTTAGCATCTACTCCCATAAGCCACGTAAAACATGCAACAACAAAGTAGAGGCGTCTAACTTGTTTTTGCAGGGAGTGTTTTCTGTGATATGGTATGGCCCAAGATGTGATGTGTATAATGTATGCGATGATCATGTTTTGTAATGTTTCATGACTTGCATGTCGATGAGTACACAACCGGCAGGAGCCATATGGTTGTCTTTATAATTGTGTATGACCTGTGTGTCAACTTCTTATATGCCATGTAATAGTTTCACTTTATCGCTAAGTAGTTAGCAATAGTTGTAGTTGCTATTCGTGGTGGAGGCAATCATGGTGGAGTGATGGAGATCATGCCGGCACGCACAAGATGGAGATCATTGCGCGAAGATTGGCTATACCATGTCACATAAAGTTATATGCATGTGATGTTTATCCTTTTATGTATCTTATTATGCTTAGATCGCGATGGTAGCATTATAAGATGATTCCTCACTTAAAGATCAAGATAAAAACTGTGTTCTCCCCAAGTATGCACCATTGCGAAAGTTCGTCGTGTCCAAGCATCACGTGATGATCGAGTGCTATAGACTCTACGCTCACATACAATGGGTGCAAGCCAGTTTTGCACACGCGGAAATACTTGGGTCTAACTTGACGAGCCTAGCATGTACAGACATGGCCTCGGAACACATGAACCGAAAGGTTAAGCATGAGTCATATGAATGATATGATCGACACTTCGTTGTCCACCATTGAAACCACATCTCTTCTCGTGAAGATCGGACTAGGTGTGGTGAATTTGGATCGTGTTCACTAAACAACTTGAGGGATGTTGAATTTAGTGGGAGTTCATCTAGTAATTTGATTAAGTTGAACTATTTATCATGAACATAGTCTAAATTGTACTTGCAAATACTGTAGATCACATGGCCAAGTCCAACTTCAACTTCAACGTTTTTGCTGAGATAGAAAAGCTTAGAAACAATGGGTCTAACTTCACCAAATGGTTCCGCATTCTGAGAATCATTCTCGCTGGCGGACAAAAGGACTATGTCCTTGAGAAAGAGCTAGGTGATGCCCCTGCTATAGATGTGCCGGCTGATGAAAAAGCTGTTTATCAGTCGCGCAAGGATGATTATGATTTGATTAAGATCGCCATGTTGTATGCTATGGAATCAGATCTTCAAAATCGTTTTGAGGAGTTCTCCGGGCCCTTTGAGATTCTCGAGGAGCTGAAAAACATGTTTCAGACTCAAGCCCGTTCTGAGAGATATGAGATCTCTAAGAAATTCTTTAACTACAAAATGGAGGAAGGGAGTTCCGCTAGTGAGCACGCCATTAAGATGTCGGGCTACACTCAACGCCTTGAGCAACTGGACTGCAAGATTCCAGAGGAGCTCAAGATTGACAGAGTTCCTCAGTCACTCCCTCCTAGCTACAAAAGTTTTGTAGTTGCTCACGATCAGATTGGTTCCACTTATATGATCACTGAGCTCTTCGCTAAGATGAAAGTAGCGAAGGTGGACATCAAAAAGAATAATCATGTGTTGATGGTCAACAAGCCCCCCACCTTTAAGAAAGGTAAGGGTGCAAAGAAGCCCTTCAAGAAAGGCGGCGGCAAGCGCGTTGCCCCTGCTGAGAAGAAGCTCAGGTCTGGTCCTAAGCCGGACACTGAGTGCTTCTATTGCAAGGACAAGGGTCACTGGAAGCGCAACTGTCCGAAGTACTTAGCGGACAAGAAGGCTGGCACCATCAAAGGTATATTTGATATACATGTTATTGATGTTTTCCTTACTAGCCCTCGTTGTAGTGCCTGGGTATTTGATACCGGTTCAGTTGCTAATATTTGTAACTCGAAACAGGAGCTACGGAATAGACGACGGCTTGCGAGGGATGAGGTGACGATGCGCGTTGGCAACGGATCAAGAGTTGATGTGATGTCCGTCGGCACGCTCTCCTTAGTTTTACCTTCGGGATTAGTTTTAAACCTTAATAAGTGTTATTATGTGCCTGCGTTGAGCATGAACATTATTTCTGGATCTTGTTTATTGCAAGACGGTTATTCGTTTAAATCGGAGAATAATGGTTGTTCTATTTATATGAGTAACATCTTTTATGGTCATGCACCTATTATGAATGGTTTATTTCTTCTAAATCTCGAAAGGGATGAAACACACATCCATAACATTGAGGCTAAGAGATGCAAAGTAGATAGTCATAATACTACTTATTTGTGGCACTGTCGTCTAGGTCATATTGGTGTAAAACGCATGAAGAAACTCCATTCTGATGGACTTTTGGAGTCTCTTGACTTTGAATCATGTGACACATGCGAACCATGCCTCATGGGCAAGATGATCAAAACCCCGTTCTCCGGCATGATGGAGCGAGCAACGGACTTGTTGGAAATCATACATACCGATGTATGCGGACCGATGAGTGTTTCGACGCGCGGTGGATATCGCTATTTTCTCACTTTTACCGATGACTTAAGTAGATATGGGTATATCTATTTAATGAAACATAAATCTGAAACGTTTGAAAAGTTCAAAGAATTTCAGAATGAAGTGGAGAACCATCGTAACAGAAAGATTAAGTTTCTACGATCCGATCGTGGAGGTGAATATTTGAGTTATGATTTTCTCACGCATCTTAAAGCAAGCGGAATCGTTTCGCAACTCACGCCACCCGGAACACCACAGCGCAATGGTGTGTCTGAACGCCGGAATCGAACCTTATTAGATATGGTCTGATCGATGATGTCTCTTACTGATTTGCCGTTATCATTTTGGGGTTATGCATTAGAAACCGATGCATTCACTTTAAATAGGGCACCATCTAAATCCGTTGAGACGACACCGTATGAACTGTGGTTTGGTGCTAAACCTAAGTTGTCGTTTCTTAAAGTTTGGGGATGCGAAGCTTACGTCAAGAAGTTGATGCCGGACAAGCTCGAACCCAAAGCGGAGAAATGCGTCTTCATAGGATACCCTAAGGAAACTATTGGGTATACCTTCTATCACAGAACCGAAGGCAAAGTGTTTGTCGCAAAGAACGGTTCCTTTCTTGAGAAGGAGTTTCTCTCGAAAGAAGTGAGTGGGAGGAAAGTAGAGCTAGACGAGGTTATTGAACCTTCTCTTGAATTGGAGAGTAGCGCAGCACCTGAAATTGTTCCAGTGCCGCCTGCACCAACAATAGAGGAAGCTAATGACAAGGATCATGAAGCTTCGGACGATGCTGCTACTGAACGTCGCAGGTCGACAAGGTCGCGTGCCCCTCCTGAGTGGTACGGCAACCCTGTCTTGACTGTCTTGCTAGTAGAAGACAGTGAACCTACGAACTATGAGGAAGCGATGATGAGCCCAGACTCTGAGAAATGGCTAGAAGCCATGAAATCCGAATTGGGATCCATGAGCGAAAACCAAGTATGGACTTTGGTGGACCCTCCTAGCGACCGAAAGTCCGTTGAGTGCAAGTGGATCTTCAAGAAGAAAACGTACGCGGATGGTAATGTTGCCGTCTATAAGGCACGGCTTGTCGCGAAAGGTTTTCGACAAGTTCAAGGTGTTGACTACGATGAGACTTTCTCTCCTGTAGCGATGTTTAAGTCCATTCGGATTTTATTAGCAATTGCTGCGTTTCATGATTATGAAATATGGCAGATGGATGTCAAGACTGCTTTCCTCAATGGCAACATTGATGAAGAGTTGTATATGATGCAACCCGAAGGTTTTGTCGATCCTAAGGATGCTGATAAAGTATGCAAACTTCAGCGTTCCATTTATGGACTGAAGCAAGCATCTCGGAGTTGGAACCTTCGTTTTGATCAAGTGATCAAGAGCTTTGGATTTGTTCTAAATTGCTACGAAGCTTGTATCTGCAAGAAAGTGAGTGGGAGCTCGGTGACATTTCTGGTACTATATGTGGATGACATATTGATTATTGGAAATAACATCAACATGCTTAACGATGTGAAGAGTTATTTGAACAAGTGTTTTTCAATGAAAGACCTAGGTGAAGCTGCTTATATATTGGGCATCAAAATCTATAGAGATAGACAAAGACGCCTGATAGCTTTAAGCCAGAGTACATACCTAGACAAAGTTCTGAAAAGGTTCAGAATGGATAAGGCAAAGAAAGGTTCAGTGCCTATATTGTCAGGTAAGATATTGAGCAAGGCTCAGTGTCCAGCTACGGTAAATGATAGGGAAGCTATGAGCAAAGTGCCTTATGCCTCGGCCATAGGTTCCATCATGTATGCCATGCTGTGTACTAGACCGGATGTGTCCAATGCTCTTAGTTTGACGATTAGATATCAAAGTGATCCAGGAGTGGAACACTGGACAGCCGTGAAGAACATCCTAAAGTACCTAAATAGAACTAAACAAATGTTCTAAGTCTATGGGGGTGATGAACAGCTCGTCGTAAAAGGTTACGTCGACGCTAGTTTCGACACCGACAAGGATGATTCTAAATCTCAGACAGGATACGTGTATATTTTGAATGGAGGAGCTGTGAGCTGGAGAAGCTGCAAGCAAAGCGTGATCGCGGGATCTAAAGTAGAAGCGGAATACATGGCTGCTGCAGAAGCGTCAAGTGAAGGAGTTTGGATCAGAAACTTCATCACTGAGCTTGGCGTGGTTCCAAGTGCATTGGACCCACTGGAGATATTGTGTGACAACACTGGCGCCATAGCACTCGCTAAGGAACCAAGATATCATCCAAAGACCAAGCATATCAACCGCAAGTTTCATATAATCCGAGATTATATAGCAGATGGAGATCTGAAGATTAGCAAAGTACATACAGATCTGAATGTCGTAGATCCATTGACTAAACCTCTTCCACGTGTAAAACATGATAAGCACCTCAGTGCCATGGGTGTGAGATTGTTGCCAAATGTAAACTAGATTATTGACTCTAGTGCAAGTGGGAGACTGTTGGAATTATGCCCTAGAGGCAATAATAAAGATGTTATTATTATAATTCTTGTTCATGATAATGTTTATATTCCATGCTAGAATTGTATTAAGCGGAAACTTTAATACTTGTGTGGTTTGTGAACAACACTGTGTCCCTAGTACGCCTCTAAGGACTAGCTCATTGATTAATGATGGTTAAGGTTTCCTAACCATGGACATGAGTTGTCAATTAATAATGAGATCATATCATTGGGAGAATGATATGGTGGACAGACCCAAACTAAGCGAAGCAATTAGATCGTGTCATCGTGTTCGTCTTTGCAAAGCTTTTCTTATGTCAAATATTGTATTCCTTAGACCATGAGATAATACAACTCCCTGGTATAGGAAGAAAGTTTTGAGGTCATCAAACGTCATCCTATGAGAGGGTGATCATAAAGGTGTCTCTCAGGTGATCGAAAAGTATCTGTTGGGTTGTATGTATCAAGATGGGATTTGTCCCTCCCAAGTTGGAGAGATATACTTCGGGCCCACTCGGTAATCGATATCAACACCGCTTGCAAGCATGTGGTTAAGGAGTTAATCACAAAGTGATATCAGATTACGGAACGAGTAAAGTACTTGCTGTGAACGAGATTGAACTAGGTATGACGGTACCGACGATCAAATCTCGGGCAAGTAAAATATCGCGAGACGAAGGGAATATATATATGGGATTGATTGAATCCTGGCATCGTGGTTCATCCGATATGATCATCGATGAATGTGTGGGAGTCAATATGGGTGCCCAGACCCCGCTGTTGATTATTGATAGAAGATCATGTCTGCATATTCTCGAACCCGCAGGGTCACACACTTAACGTGTCTCGACGCTAGGATAGATTGGATAATTGGTTTATGAGTTTTTGTTTGGAGTCTCGGATGGGGATCCGGGACATCACGAGAGGTTCCGGAGTGGTCCGGAGAATAAGATTCATATAAGGCAGTGCAGTTTTTGGAGTTCGGAATTGTTTCGGGTTAATCGGTATTGTACCGGAAGCTTCTAGAACCTTCCGGAAGGGGACCAACGTGGCCCCACCTTCCGGGAGGGGGCATGGGCCTATGAGGGAGTGCCCTGGCCGCATTGGGCCAGGGGCACAAGGCCCCATGGGGCCCAGCCGGCCAAGGGGGTTTTAAACTCGAGATAGACCTTCTAGAAGGGGGGTTTCCTTGCCCCCCACTCCTTCTCCTTGGGACCGCCGGCTTGGGCTTGGGGGAGGGGCTAGGGCTGCGCCCACCCCTCTATATAAAGAGGGCTGGGGGCGCACCAACCCCCCACACCTTCCCCTCCAACCCTAGCCGCCCTGCTGCCTTCCTCTCTCCCTCCCGACTGTTTGTAGGCGAAGCCCTGCTGCAGAAATTCTCCACCATATACACCACGCCGTCGTGTTGTAGATCCAATCCGTCTCTCCACCATACTTTATGGTCCAAGGAAGGAGGAGACGTCGAGGTGCTGCACGTGTGCATCTCACGGAGGCACCGCCACTTGTGGTGCTAGATCGGATCGGATCGCGAGGAGGAGAAGCGAGTACGACTACATCACCCACGTTCCGACGAACGTTCCGATGTGCGAATCTTCAAGGGTGTGAAGATCTAATCCAATCTCTCTCGTTGTTTGCATCTCCTAGATTAGATCTTGGCTTTCCCTCTGTTCGCATCTGTAGAAAATTTTGATTTACTATGCCGCGAAACCCTTCAGAAGGCTGTGCTAAACTCCAATCTGGTTCCCAACGACTCATGCAGCTGGCGCCAAAAGTGAGAGGTGAATTGGGTACCTCTATCCGACACAATACTCTTGGGCACTCCATGCAGACATACAATGTTGTTCATATAGATCCTGGCTAAATTGGCACGGGTATAAGTGGTCTTCACAGGTATAAAGTGAGCTACCTTGGTAAAATGATCCACCGATACCCAAATAGAATCATAACCAGACCTAGTCCTAGGCAGTCATGTGATAAAATCCATTCCCACTTTATCCCACTTCCATTCTGGTACAGACAAAGGTTGTAGAAATCATG
Source organism: Avena sativa (assembly GCA_916181665.1). Taxonomy (NCBI): domain Eukaryota; kingdom Viridiplantae; phylum Streptophyta; class Magnoliopsida; order Poales; family Poaceae; genus Avena; species Avena sativa. The sequence goes on along the minus strand of OV702283.1, from coordinate 129,053,565 downwards.
CTGGCTTTTGATGTTCATCCTTTACTCTACTACAAACATCACATAGCGCAATACGCTCGGTGATATGCCCCTTCATATTGTTCCACCAAAATCTTTCCTTCAAATCCATATACATCATTGTATTTCCTGGATGTATTGAATATGGCAAGTCATGGGCTTCCTGGAGAATCAACTTCCTTATATCTGGATTTCCGGGCACGCACAGACGATCCCCATACCACAAGGTTCCTTGCTCATCTTCGCGAAATCCCTCCGCTTTCCCCTTGGGCACGTTTTCTTTAATCCTCTTCAACTCATTGTCCTCCTTCCGAGCTTCACCAATATTTTCCTAAAGTGTTGGCTTGATTTCCATTTCTGCCAAATATCCCTCGGATACTACCTCCAATCTAAGATCCTTAAATTGCTCGCACAAATCCCTTGAAAAATTTCCCACACTTAGTCCATTGGCATAAACCTTGCGGCTTAGTGCATCTGCCACTACATTCGCCTTTCCTGGGTGGTACTGTAGACTCATGTCATAATCCTTAATGAGTTCCAACCATCTTCTTTGCCTCATGTTTAGCTCCTTTTGGGTGAATATGTACTTCAATCTTTTGGGGTCCGTGAATACATTGCAGTGCTTTCCCATCAAATAGTGTCTCCATACCTTGAGTGCATGCACGACTGATGCTAGATCCAAGTCATGCATGGGGTAGTTCCTCTCATGGTGCTTGAGCTGGCACGAGGCATATGACACCACTCTTCCATCTTGCATCAACACACTACCCAAACCTTGTCGAGATGCGTCACAGTATAATTGGAAATCCTTCTGTAGATCAAGCAAGCACAAAATAGGTGCAGTCACTAGGCGACGCTTTAGTTTCTAGAAACTAGCCTCGCATTCCTCGGTCCATTCAAACTTCTTCTCCTTCTTCAGCAGCTCAGTCATTGGTTTCACAATCTTGGAGAAATTCTCTATGAACCTTCTGTAATATCCAGCAAGTCCCAAGAAGCTCCGAATATCACCCACATTCTTGGGCACCTCCCATTCTGTAACCGACGATACCTTTCTTGGATCAACTACGACTCCTTCTCCCGACACCACATGTCCTAGAAATCATACAGTATTCAAGCAGAACTCACATTTGCTAAATTTGGCATATAGTTTGTCCTCCCTCAGCTTTTCTATAATCAACTGCAAATGCATCTCAAGATATTCATCATTTCTGGAATATATCAATATGTCGTCGATGAACACTACCACTAACTTGTCCGAGTACTCAATGAATACCTTGTTCATCATGGTCATGAAATATGTCGGAGCATTCGTTAGTCCAAAAGACATAATCTTATACTCATATAAACCATATATAGTGGTGAAAGCAGTTTTTGGTATGTCCTCCTCCTGGATCTTCAATTGAAAATATCTTGACCTCAGATCAATCTTGGAAAACACCTTTTCTCCTTCCAACTGATCAAAAAATCATTTATATTGTGAAGAGGGTATTTATTCTTGATAGGCACTTCATTTAGTGAACGATAGTCCACTACCAACCTCTTGCTACTATCCTTGTTCTCCACAAACATAACAGGCGCACCCCATGACGACGAGCTAGGCTGAATAAATCCCTTGTCCAATTGCTCTCTCAATTGTTTCTTCAACTCCTTCATCTCATCCACATCCATCTTGTATGGCCTCTTGGCTATTGGTCCAGTCCCCGGCATTAATTCAATGATAAACTCCACATCACGGTCGGGTGGCATCCCTGGTAACTCCTCTGGAAACACAATGTAACATACCAAAAATATTGAACAATGATTATCAAATTCCAATCACCAAAATTAGGGTTAACAAAAACTTTTGTTAATTAAATTCAATATGAATGCATGTGTGATTGTGATGATTGTATGAATGCATGAATGGACTTGTGTGATTGATCTAAATAGCAAGGAATGGTTTAAATATGAATACAACATCATCTAAAACATTTCCAAGCAGAAACAAATCAAGAGAAAATCAAAAACAAATCAAATAAAGCAAATGGCCATTTTTGCCAATCTTGCTCACTAGACCACTTTGAGTGTTTCTAGTCCAAGATTTCAAACAGAAACTTTTCCATTTCTTTTCACCCCTTTCTAGACCAAGTAAAAGTGAACCAAAGACCACCTTTCAAACTTACAGAAACATTTGGCAACTTGCTTCAAATGACATTTCAAAATTGAATCTAGTTCATATGGGAAGATCACCCATTTTCAAAAACCAACCAAACTAGTACCCCTTGACCTTTCCAGTTAACCAGAGACTCCCTAGTATGTAACTAGTACACCCACCAAGTTTGAATGAAAAATTCAAATTTGAATCTCTTTCGGCCATTTCATCAAACACCTTGCAAACACCAAACCAACAAACATTAAACACTATAGTGAGCAGTAATTTTGGCCTAACTTGTTCCCTATCTAGCTCACACTACACCCTCAGTAGATCATCTAACTTGTTTAACCCCTCTAGCTCACTGTAAATCAGACCATGCCATCAATGGAAAGCATGCCGAGAGCACCCTTGCCACCCCAATGTCGCCAGCCAGCTAGGAGCCTCACTAGCCTCGCCAACCTTGGCTGGGACACTCTCCACCGTCCACCGCCACCCCCTGTCCAAGCCTCGAGCACTACCATCCCCTGGACCACATAGCCCGAGCGTGCCCAGCCTCTCTCCGAGCATGCCGAGAGCGCGCCAAAGCGCCACCCGCAACACACGCCCACAGACCGCGCGCCGTCCTCGCCGCGTGCAAGCGTGATCACCACCACCCCAGCAATCCCGCAGACATGCATGTTCATCGCCGCGCGACCAGGACAGCCCGTGCGCCATGAATTTTCCCTCAGACCCGCCCAGAGCACCGTGATGTTCCGACCGTCTTGCACCGCCCCACGCCGCGTAACCATGCCGTTGAGCTTCGCCAGGGAGCACAGCACCGCCCTATCGTCGCCCATGCCTTTAGCTCGTTGTGCCGACGACACCGACGAGCTCATCCCGCGCCCGTCGGTCCCCTTCTGGCACTATAAATAGAGTCCACCCCTGCTCGCACCATCTCACTCCCCTCTCACTCAGAAGGACCCCACATCACCTCCGGAGCAAGGAGAGCAGCACATCGCCGAAATTTGGCCGGAGTCTGCCGCGAAGGAGGAAGAAAGGAGCCATTGATTGGAGCCACCCCAGGAGAAGCCACCGGTACCAGGAGGTTCGCCATCATCGACTTCATCGTTCGCCCCCATCACCGAACCTCGCCTGAGCCCCGGTGATCCCCCGTAGACCCCCACTGGCCGCGCTAGGGTTCCGTCTTGCCGGCGTCGCCCGACGTGGACGATGAACCACAGCCGTTGGATTAGAGTTTGATCGTGCTGTCCACATCACCCCATACCGCTACGCACCCCCTGTCTCATTGACTGGTGGGGTCATTCACTTAAACCCACCCGCGCTAGCGCTGTGCACTATGGTCCGTCCCAGTTAGCATCCCGCGCAACCCAGTTAGTTTGAATTTATATTTTTCAATTTAGTTTCAATCCAAGTTCTGTACCTAGATTCAAAAATCAACCTAGGTCGATTCACCAAACCAAATTGCATGAAACCAATTTTGTTAGAAATGTACTGGAATTCTTAATCCAAGCCCGTTGGATTCAAACCAATTGGATTTGTAGATCACCCATGGTAAAAATAACAAGACAGAAGCTTTTCTACATTCAAACATTTTTCAAAATTCAACTATGAAAGCTTTTAAGTTGATTACAACTCTCAAAAATCATATTTAACTAGCCCTTTCTGAATATATAAAATATCTAGGGTTACTTATAGAAATAATGAACAAGTAATAAAAGAATGCCTCATAGGCCATTCTAGTCACTTTAATTAATTAAAATAAAAAGGTTAAACCTTATTAAATTGTGAAACCACTTTAAATCACATTCCCATGTACTGAAATATGTGGTGATGACATGTGTCAACATAATACCATGTTTTAGTTGGAGAATATTAAATCTTAAGTAGTTTTCAATGAGTAGAAATTACTTTTCCAAAATAAAATAAATAAGACAAGTGCTTTGATGATTGTAATGCTTATGATGAAACTAGATCATCTAGTGAAAACCTTGGTGTGATAAATAAAAGTAGTTAAGTATTGTTTGGTGATTTTGTACTTCGTATTTATTTATAGACGCTAGTACCGACCAAGGATACAAGGAGGAAGGATAATACTACGAGAAATAAGCCGAGGAGAACTTCAACCACTGCTCTGCACAAGGCAAGACTTACTATACAAGTTGACTTAGCAAGCTACTATCTAAGCAAGCTAACACTTGCAACTGTGGAAGTTAGATAACCTATGCAATGCATTAGGCATGCTTGGTTAGATACATTGGATACCCCATCCTAGTTTTATTTGCAAGCTTAGTATTTTATTTCTTTATCAAAGCTTTCTACTAGAGTTTACTTAGTGATTTGAAGAGTTTAGAGAGATTATTTAAAGGTAGCATAAAGAGCATAAAACTTGGCCTAAGTTAGATAATCTTGATGTCATATGAGGCATGAGATTGAACTTAGATAAAATACACTTGTTTACCACCCCTCATTAGTGTTTACCCCCAGTTGTAGATGCTAGTGCTAAGCATAAAACTTGATCACTTTAGATGGGAATACTTGGTGAAAATGGTTATGAAAACCTTAGAATGATGAGTCATTCTACTGAAATGTTTTGACATGTGTTCTTGAACACCAAATGATTTTGATGATGAAAATGTTAAGGCATGAGACTTAGCTCTTTATAAAACTGATGGTTGTCTAGATGCGATACCATTCCAATTTTACCGTACAACCACAATACCCGAAATTTGGGTAGGGCTTGACTGGAAATTTATATATCTTAGTATGGGTTCCCTTGCGGCCAAGGTTTGAGCTGAGGCTACCTTGTGAAGGTTGTCCACCTGTGCAGTTCCCAAGATGACAGTTGGTCATGGTTGGGAGGCCAAACTCACAGGAGAGGTGCATATACTAGAGCGTGTAATTGAAAGGTTAGGATTGATTATCTGCATACTGAGTATGGTGAATTCAGGATTTGTTCCTGACGGATGTATCGAATATTGTGGTGAAAGTGTACCACCTCTGTAGAGTGTCAAACTATTCGAATAGCCGCGTCCGCGGTTATGGATAGTTGGAGTGGCCATACTGTTCCGTCGTTAGATGTTTTTGAAATGACTTATGAAATGATTCATGACTTTGACTTGACCACAACAGGGTTGTGATATGAAATTCAAGTTCCCACTTAGGTGTTGTAAAACTTTCAACTAGCTTTCTTTTCTTCTGAACTCAGTAGAGATAAATCTGGCTTTTTCAAAACAACCTAGCGCCTAGTACTTCCTACTCAAAAACCACTTCACTTGTTAGTATTAGTTTGCGAGTACTTAAAGAGTACTCATGGATTTGTCCCTGGCTATTCCCGTGGCCAGACTATGAAGAGGACTATCAGGAGGACGGACAGCAGGAAGGTTACAACAACTAGCATCATCTCCCATCGTCAACATTGCCTGTGACCATGAAGATGGAGTCTCGCTTACGCTATCGTTATTATTACATATTCTGCTACTATGATTGTATTAAGACTGGATCATGTGATCCTTATTTGTTGTAAGACCTTATGTATGGTTTGTAATGGATGATTTACTATGATATCCAATCTTTTATGTCTCGCAAAAATGGTAATCCTGGGATTGCGATGTATGGCATAACATGCATCTGGGATTAAAAATCCGGGTGTTGACACACATCGGGGTACTCTCTCACTATAGGTATTGTGTCCATGCTAACCCCCTTAAGAGAATTTACCTTGGCACTCCTAAGACACGCTGATGATTTAAACTTAATCCTTGTGCCCCGTGGAGTTCTGAGTGAAATTGCTTTCCGTGAATAATCCAGTTGGCCATCATGCGCGGACAACCAATCCATACCTAGTATTACATGTAGTCCCTGTGACTCCAAAACAACCAGGTGTGCTGGAAAACTATGTGCTCCAATTCCCAGGGTCGGATCACGACAACCCACACTAGATAACATTTCTCCTCCCAGGGTATGCACTCTAATTGTCCCTTTTAGTGCCTTAGTGGGTAACTTATGTCTATCCACAAATGCCCTTGATATGAATGAATGTGATGCTCTAGTATCAAATAGAACAAGTGCAATATGAGAATCAACTGGAAACTTACCAATCACGAGTTCTGAATCATCACGGATCTCTTCCACATCCACATGGTTCACATTAGCCTTCTGGTTGGGGCCAATCTTGGGTCCAACTCCTAGAATCTTCTCCGAGCAGGTGCTTGCATAGTGGCCCAGCTTCTTGCACTTGTAACACTCCGCATTTCTAAGGTCCTTCTTGCTCACAGAGTTGTGTCCATTGTTCCTCCCAGAGTTGCTATTGTAGTTCTTGTTGCGGTGACCCAGCATACCACTTCATGATCTAGTACACTATAGTCGTTGACATAACACCAATGAAACACCGTTCACTAGTATTACATCCCTCAGAGTAGTACAACAGGAACACAGTAGGTCCAAGACATGACTATAGGTTATAACTCAACTATTTACACAAGATCCAAGAGAACACTCTAGGTTAAAGAGAGAGAAAGAAACTTCTTATAAAGAAGAATTAGAAATAAATAACTCCAAAACTATCATACTATTAAGACTAGTATCTTAACTAATGGTCTGGCATTGCTGCTATTGCAATACACTATAGAAATAGGTTCTATGGCTAGAGATTATATTCCTATCTACTCACTAACTTCATCTTCACTTGAGTTGATGTATATGTTGCCTTTCTTGACTTTATTGAAGAGCTTTAGCCTTTGATGATGATTCCTGGAGCATGACTTGACGTAGACATCGTCTGTACTGGCTTTAGAACCTAGCAAGGGTTAAGAAGATACTTTAAGTACAAGCGTACTCAACAAGTCCACTAGAAAAGGAGCGTTTGATGCACTATATCTACAACCATAGACCGTAGGTCGTAGGCAATGCAGATATTTGTAAACATTTCTTCAAAGGTTGCTTTTATTCTGAAAAGCTATGTCCGTCAGCCTTCACGGGTTTACCAGAACTTTCATCGAGTTCCTTTCCTACCGCGTTCGCAGCTCCTTCCCGGAACAGGGAGTAACAAGTTACAGTTCTTACACTCTGCAGAGGTGCGTCACTTTACCCATGAGAGATCTTAAGCTTTGTTGCACGGCCGGGAGTATGTTCCCGTTTAAACTTCCATGGTTTGAGGACCAACCTAAGATCCAAGCCAATCACATTCCTCTCCACGACCTCATATGTCTGCACGATCCTTCGGGGCTGGCTCACCTTTGTTAAGCTCCCTTTCGGGCTAGCTAAAACCCTGATGAATTCCCGAAGACTCTATGACCTGGTGTTGCCCTGGCAAGTGCCATATTAAATGGTCCATCCACTAAACACCATCCATAGATAATCTAGACACCAAAAGTGTGGGGCGTAAGGGTGCCCACCCATATGTTGGATCCGCACAAGGAATCACAACGTCACGTTAAGGTCGTCTTGCCTCCATACGAGAGGAAAAGGATACAGCTGACTTCTCCGTCCCATTCCAAATCTCATGGTCAACGCGTAATATACGGCGCAAGAATCACTGGCGACATTGGTTGTTAGGTCCTAGAGGATATATTCCTGAGCAGTGGTATTCCAACTGCCAGATTTAATAGATTAGCTGATCACCCTAGATATGTAACCAATAGTTCACATTATTATCAAAAATAGTGTTTTCTGATCTTTTTGGAATGCAGATGATGACAACACTTGATTTGCAAAATACTTGACAGAAAATAATCAAAAGGACATGAGCAAGTATGAACTTGCCTTTTGTGATTGCAAAATTATGCACTCACGGTCTTCGAGACAATATAAGATCCAATATCTGAAATCAACATCATTGGTCCGGTAAGGACTAATGCTTAAAGAAGCAAAATGCTTTTATGCATAATAATGTAATGCAAGTTGATAAAATCGAATCCTGGGGTAACTTTGTTCTAGGGTTTGGATAAAATCGGAAGGCGTACCCGATCGGCAAGGTCACGTTGCCAGTCACCTTCGGCACACCGGCAAACTTCTGCACCGAGCGGATCATCTTCGAGCTGGTGCCCTTCGACAGCCCCTACCACTGCGTCCTGGGGCGCCAGGCGTTCGCCAAGTTCATGGCAGCGCCCCACTACGCGTACAACGCGATGAAGCTCCCCGGGCCGTGCGGCGTCATCACCATCAACGGCGACCCCGACATGGCCGCCGAGTGCGAGGCCAAAGGAGCCGAGCTTGCCGACGCCGTCATCGCGGCGGAGACCAGCCACGCCGATGAGCTCGCCAAGTACGCGAGCGGGGTCAACAATGACGACCCCACCATACTCAAGAAGCCCAACTCGGAGGGCGCAAACACCTCAACCTTTGAGGCCACTACGCACACCCGCACCGTCGAGCTGGTCCCAGGCGACTCCAGCCAGACGGTGACGATCGGGACGGGCATGAGCCCAGCATAGGAAGGCGCGCTCATCGAGTTCCTCCGTGAGAACAGGGACATCTTCGCATGGAAGCCCTCTGACATGCTTGGTGTCCCCAGGGAGCTCGCTGACCACAAACTAAACGCCGACCCCAAAGTGCGACCCGTCAAGCAGTCGCTGCGGCCCTTCAATGAAGAGCGCCGCCGAGCAATCGCCGAGGAGGTGCAGCGTCTACTCGCTGCAGGCTTCATCCGGCCAATCAAATACTCCAAGTGGCTGGCAAACCCAGTCCTGGTCGAGAAGAAAAACGGGACCTGGAGGATGTGTATTGACTACACAAACCTGAACAGCGCCTGCCCAAAGGAGCAGTTCGTCCTCCCGCGGATCGACCAGATAATCGATTCAACCGCGGGCTCGGAGTCGCTATGTTTCCTCGACGCCTACTCTGGGTACAACCAGATCAAAATGGCTGTCGAAGACGAGGAGAAGACGGCGTTCATCACGCTATTCGGAGCCTTCTGCTACACCACCATGACCTTCGGCCTCAAGAACATCGGGGCGACCTACCAGCGGTGCATGCAAGAATGTCTCGCGAGCCAAATTGGCCGCAACATCCACGTCTACATCGACGACGTGGTCGTAAAGTCCGCTCGCCAGGGCGACCTACTCGCCGACCTGATGGAAACATTCGCCAACCTGCGAAAATACAAGATAAAGCTCAACCCAGGCAAATGCACCTTCGGTGTACCTGCAGGACAACTACTGGGGTACGTCGTCTCCAAACGAGGGATCGAGGCGAACCCCACGAAGATCGACATGATCGCCCGGCTCGGCAAACCCGAGTGCCTGCGCGACGTCCAGAAACTAGCCGGGCGAGTAGCGGCTCTCAGTCGCTTCATTCCCCGCCTGGGCGAAAAGGCGATGCCCCTATACCGCCTGATGCGCAAGAACCCCACATTTCAGTGGGACAAGGAGGCGGACGACGCGCTTCGGGACCTCAAGAAGGTGCTACTCGCCACACCGCTACTCGCCGCCCCCGCCGACAAAGAACCCATGCTGGTTTACGTCGCGGCTTCCGAGCGCGTCGTCAGCGCCGTCATGGTCGTCGAACGACCAGAGGAAGGAAAGGAGCGCCCAGTGCAGCGACCGGTGTACTACATCAGCGAGGTCCTCACCGAGTCGCGCCAGCGGTACCCCCAGTACCAAAAGCTGGTATACGCGGTCTTCAGAGCTCAGCGGCGCCTGCCGTACTACTTCCAGGAGCACCCGATCACGGTAGTTTCCTCGGCACCACTGCAGGACATCATCCGCAACCGTGAGGCGACCGAGCGGGTCGCCAAGTGGGCCGTCGAGATCGGCGTCCACAACATCAAATACGAGCCGCGAAAAGCGATCAAGTCGCAGGCCCTAGCGGACTTCATCGCCGACTGGGAAGAGGCCCAGCAGCCAGAGAAGCTTCCATACCTCCATTACTGGAGCCTGCACTTCAACGGTTCCAAGAACACGGACGGTGCAGGTGCAGGGATCGTGCTAACTTCGCCAAAGGGCGACAAGCTCCGCTACGACCTCTGCCTCGACTTCACACCCTGCACCAACAACATGGCTGAGTACGAGGCCTTACTCCACGGCATGCGAGCGGCCAAGGAGATGAATGTCAACCGCCTACGCTGCTACGGCGATTCCGACCTCGTCGCAGGGCAAGTCGCTGGCACCTGCGACGCCGTCTCCCCCACCATGGCGGCGTACCGCCAAGAAGTGGACAAGTTGGGCGGACATTTCACAGGCTACTCCGTCGAGTGGATCGACAGGCGGAAGAACGAGGAGGCCGACGCACTCTCTCGCATCGGGTCGGCTCGACTCGCACCACCCGTCGGCGTCTTCCTCGACACGATTACCAAGCCATCAGTCTCTCCCCCGAGGGAGATCGACATCGGAGTCCCGCTCCAACCAGAGGCAGCCCTGGTCGCACTCGTCAACGAGCCAGACGACTGGACCAAGCCCTACATCGCCTACCTGGAAGCCGGCACCTTGCCGGCAGACGAGACGGACGCCCGGATGATCGCTCGCCGATGCAAGTCCTACACCATCATCGACGGCGAGCTCCACAAGCGCAGTGTCACCGGCGTGTTCCAACGCTGCGTCCAACCCGCCGAAGGACGCAAGATCCTCCACGATATCCACTCCGGCGACTGTGGCCACCACGCCGGCGCCCGCTCTCTGGTCGCCAAGGCTATGCGACATGGCTTCTACTGGCCCACCGCACACGCTGATGCTGTGGACATTGTCCAGCGGTGCGCCGGATGCCAGAAGTACGCCAACCAGACGCACGTGCCGAGCTCAGCGCTCAAAACAATCCCCATCACCTGGCCATTCGCTGTGTGGGGCATGGACATGGTAGGCCCCTTCAAGAAGGCCCCCTCCGGCTACACCCACCTGCTGGTCGCGGTCGACAAATTCACAAAGTGGGTGGAGGCAAAGCCAGTTCGGAAATGCGACGGGAAGACCGCCACCAAGTTCCTACGCGAGCTCATATATCGCTACGGGTTCCCAAACAGCATCATCACGGACAACGGCACCAACTTCGCCAAGGGAGCCATGGCTGAATTCTGCGAAGAGCACCACATCCGGCTGGACCTCGCATCGGTCGCCCACCCGGAGTCCAACGGCCAAGCAGAACGAGCCAATCAAAGCATCCTCCATGACCTAAAGCCGCGACTCCAAGTACCCCTCGAGCGCACCGCTGGTTGCTGGGTCGAGGATCTACCCTCCGTCATCTGGGGCATCCGTACCTCGGTCAACAGGTCGACAGGATTCACCCCCTTCTTCATGGTGTACGGTGCCGAGGCAGTCATGCCCACCGATCTCGAGCACGACTCGCCACGGGTCGTCCACTACACGGAGGCTGCAAATGAACTCGCGCGCCAAGACGGAGTCGACCAGCTCGACGAGGCACGCGACCTTTCTTGGTCCCGTACCGCCATCTACCAGCAGGGACTCCGCCGCTATCACAGCCGGCGGGTGAAAACTCGCACCTTCCAAGAAGGCGACCTGGTGTTACGCCTCATCCAGGACAAGAAGGGCATGCACAAGCTCTCCCCTCCGTGGGAAGGGCCATTCGCCATCGGGCGCGTACTCGGCAATGACGCCTACTACCTCATCGACGTCCGCGGGGACGGCGAACTCGACGTCAAGCGACCATGGAATGTAAACCTCTTACGGAAGTTCTACTCCTAAAACCCCACACACGTACTCTCCAGTCGCTATGAAATAAAAAGAAACGGCTATCGCAAATTGCGCCTACTCTCCATGTCTTGTGCCACTCGCACTCGTAATAACAGCGATACGCTAACCGCAGAAGTCAACCTTTGGTACAGCGATCGGCACGGCTAAGTAGTGCGATGCAAGAGCACTGAGTCACCTCAGGTCTTGCATCGTCCATGAAAAACGCCTACCCGGGGCCCCATCGGAGTCGCCTAGCTCGACTGGTTCTACGAACCAAGACAACTGCCTTCGCTTCTTACAGCGACCATGGTCCTCCGCATCCTTGGCATAGCGACTCGAACGGCTAAGTACCACGCTCGGGGACTGAAGACCAGTTCATCGCGAGTGGTCCGGGAAAATGCCAAGTAGGAGAGCATGCCTAGGACTCACCACGCGACTGACCCCACGGGCCAGGCAGGAGTGACGCGCTCAAACTAACGCGCTAAGTCCTCAACCACCCTCGAGTCGCGCCTAGAACAACCAAGTACCACGCTCGGGGACTCGGCCACCCGACCTCGTTCGCGCAAGGGAAAACGGCAATGTACAGAGCACTCAAGGGAGTCGCCTAGCGACTGGCTTTCCGAGCCCGGGCGAGTCGACCACAATGACAAAACACATAAAAACAACAAACATATCACATACGAGGTAAACCCCACAAAAGGGCGGACACGCTCGGGGACTCGTTCAAACATCAATCACAAACACATGACAAATACCAAAATAGACAAGATGTCTCATTCGATTGCATGTCGCATTGTCTCATGTTACAAAATATGCCCGCATGGCAGACCTGCTGCTAACGCCACAAAGGCAAACTATCCTACTCTGCAGTCTTTGATGACGACTCGCCAACATCCCGGCGATTGCGGATGAACGGCGTGTACGGGTTCGACGGATACGTCGTCAGTTCACCCGCCATCGCCGCGGGGAAGGGCTGCTCGACCTTGAGATCACGATGCGGCGGCTCGGGATCGTTCGGCGCGACGACCGTCTCCTGGTACGGAAGGAGGTCGCCCATTGCCCATACACGCTCCGAGTACGCGGCGACGCGGTCTTGCAACTTGAGGACCTCGGAAAGCTCCACCGCGCCAGTCGACGATGGGTAGCCACTCGTCACATCGTCGATGTTGAAGTCCTCGGGAAAGTGGGCAAGTCCAAGACTAAGTGCCGTCGCCGCTCCACGCCGAAACGCCGACCGCGTCATGAACTCAACGACCGCGGGCGCCTTCTCCAAATACCTCCACACCTCAACGAGGTCACTGGGAATCACTTTCGTGGGCGATATCTCTTGGAGATAGGCACGGATGCACGTCGCCGACAACGTCGCCGAGTCGACAAGCATGCTTACACATTGCCGCGCGTCGAACGAGCTCGCCTCTTCCGCGCTATCGATGATGCGACCTGCGAGCAGAAGACAATAATGAATACGACGGACACCACAAAAGGCACAACCACTAAAAGGGACAGACGCACTTACCAATCAACGGGCGGGCGAGTTCCGTGATGAAGCTTTGAAGTGACGTATGGTCGTCCTGAAGCCCAGCAACAAGGGCATCCGACACTTTGCAATCCTCTTCGGCGGCTGCAATGGCGGCCTTAGCTCGCCCGTCAGCCGAGCTCGCTTCTTCCTTTGCCTCCCGCAGCTCGCGCTCAAGGTTGGCGATCCGCTGTTCAGCCGCACTCAAAGACGATTGCGCCGCCGCCAATTCACCAGCGGGGACAAGCCCCTGACGAGCTTCCTCTGCCTTCATGGCAACAGCCTGAAGCCCTTTGTTCGCCTCCTGTATATGGCCAGCTCCTTCTCCGCGCGCTGCTTCGCGGCCAATCGGTCAGCCGACTCAAGCTGCAGACCCTACACATCACCAAAAAGGTTAATCAAAGCAAAATTCCTAAGTGCCCACCCGCTGAAATTCAGCGCGTGCGTACTCGGGGACTGGCAATCAAAAAATTCCTAAGTGCCCACCCGCTGAAATTCAGCGAGTGCGCACTCGGGGACTGGTACTCAAAGAAATTTCTAATTGCCCACCCGCTGAAATTCAGCGCGTGCGCACTCGGGGACTGGATGCGAAAGTAAAAATAAGACATTAAAAGAATCAGGCCGCTGCAAAGCACCGACCTGATCCTCGGGGACTGGATGTACCTGGATGGCTGCGCCAAGCATGCCGTGAAGTTGTATCGCGTCCACGGACGCGAGGAGAGCCGGCGTATGCCCACGACGTTGTCGACTTCAGCATCGGCGGTCCCAGGAGCGTGGCTCGAGGGTGAAGTTCCACTCGCCGCGGCCGCCTTGTTAATGAAGCGCGGAAAGGTGGCGATAGAGGCACCTGCCCCAAAGGAGGTCGGCTCGGCCGTTCCTTGCAACGGAGCGCCCTCCTTCGTGGACGCGGCCGCCTCCGTTGCGGGTCCAGCTGGCGCGACCGCCGTGTCGTCAGAAATCGTGACGACATCGCCACCCTTGGCCTTCTTGCCGCCCTCCGCAGAGACGACGACCTCGTCCACCTTCCTCTTGCGGGAAGGGTCCTCCTCGCTAACGACGGGTGGCACCTTAGCCACGGTTGGATGGCCCATCCTTTTCACCCGGGTCCTGTTCAACAATCATGTAAGCAAGATAATTCAAGCAATTATGGAAGACAAAGGAAGGCGAGTGTACTCACTTGGCGACCGGAATGAAGCGTAGCCCCGTACGGAGGCCGGCTGGCTTCTCCAGTTCAGGGCCCAGTCGGCGCCTGAGCCCCATGTCAAGGACGTCGCGTGCCCAAGACACGGACGGCTTCTTCGTCATCGAGGCTGCAACCGGAGCTTCTGTGAACTCTTCGACAGGAGCTTCCCTACGAGGCGAAGTCGCTACGGCCAGAGCATCCCCCAGCCCAGAGACTAGGGCGAATGGCGGAGGCATCGACGCCAGGGGCACCTCGATGGTGGCCGTGTCCAACGCGGCTGTCGTTGGCGATGCCTCGTCCTTGGCCGGGCTGGGGCCGTCAGAACTGCTCGCTGAATGTGGCGGTGAGGCTGGCCTCGTCGGCTTGGTCTTCGTCTTCCTCGGAGGTGCCTTCACCTCCTTTTCTTTCTTCTTCCTTTTCGACGGAGTCGCCTGGCGGCGCAAGGTGGTTTCTGGAAGCTCGTCGTCGTCATCGTGACGCTCGAGGCTTTTACTTGCCTCAAGCTCTCGTTGACGTTGACCACGGGTCTTGCGGAGCAGTGGGGCGACTTCCTCTTCGGATTCGTCGTCGTTGTTGCCCTCGTCGCTCCCGGCATTGCCCTTGGCGGGAGGCGACTCGCCCACGTCCTGGACGGACGAGCTTGAGTTCTCATCGTCCGATGGTGGGAGCCATCCTTCCACCACTTGGAATAACTGCAATGAATACAAGATGAAATTAAAATTACTGCGACTGCATAAACTGCGACTGCGAATGAAGTGAGGCGATTACCGTTGGGGCTGGACGCTTTGCGGTATAGGGGGCGACCCCAGCCTGTGCGTCCAGGTACACCGCCTGGGTGATTTTCTTCAGCGCTGGGAGGTAGTCCTCCAGCTTCCACTCGTCGAGGCAGGCCTTCGTCGAGTCTTCCCGGCCCGTGTACTGGTACATGTAGTGCTTGCGCCGAGCGAGCGAGACGAGCCGCCGCCCGAGCCAGCAGTTGTACAGGTTTATCGTCTGGAGGCCCTTCTTCTTCAGACCGCGGATGGTCTGGAGCATCTCGTCGACGACCATCCGCTGGTCGTTGGGGAGCTTGCCGACTTGGAGACGGCGCGGCTCGGACCGATTGGCGGAGTACCGCGGGATCGCCGCCTCGCCCTCCGGGGTCGCCTCGGCTACATAAAACCACGACTTCTTCCAGTCGCTCGCTGCCTTGGCGGGCAGCATCAGGTCGAAGAATGAAGCCTTCGACTTGAGCTGGAAGGTTAGGCCGCCCGCGGCCAGCATTGGGCCGCCCGCCTCCTCGCGGCTGATCCGTCCGTGGAACAGATCTTGCCACAAGGGGAAGTAGGGCCGGCAGCCCAAGTAGCATTCGCAGAACGCCACAAAGATGGCGAGCTACTCGATGCTGTGGGGACCCAGATCCGAAGGCTGGATCCCGTAGTAGGCGCAGAAGCGCCGGAAGAACAGGGACGTGGGGAACCCTAGCCCCCGTTCAAGGTGGCTGGTGAAGCAGATGAACTCCCTCTCTCGCGGATTCGGGGTCGTCTCTCCGGCTGCGGGAATGCGCCAACAGCCGGCTCGCAAGATCCCGGCCTCCTCGAAGGAAGCCAGTTGCGCCCTCGTGCACTTAGATCTACCCCACGGGCCATGGCAGAGAGATTTGCTGGGGGTCGGGGGATTTCAGGTCGGCTGGATCGCTATGCGAAGGGAGGCGAAAGGTGCGCGCAGTCGGAGGAAATGGTGAGAAGGTGGTTCTTTGATCGCCTGCCATTCCTCTTATATAGCGGTTGTTACCCGCCAAATCAGGGAGCCGTTACTACGCGGTGATTATGCCAAATGTTACCGTTGGATTACCCCAACGGCTAGTTTGACCACGGTTAACGGTCCAACTTCGGCCACTCGACTCGCCGACCCTCTCACTATGACAGTGTTTTGCCGACTCGACACGCCAAAAGGTGCGACCCGGATGATTGGTTTCTCCTCTTTACGGGAGCCCGCCGACGATTCGACTGGATGTCCGCTCTGAAGCCGTATACTCTGACTGCCAGCAGCCACCTATGCCTAATCGACGGCGGCCTCGGGGACTACTGATGGGGATATGCTTACCGGGGTATACCCAGCAGGACGTTTCCGACTGGCCCAAGAACTGGCGAGTGGGCCTGCAAGACGGCGACTGGATTGAAGCCCAGCATGGAACCAAGCGACTGGAAGCAGAAGGCCCAGGCGAGTAGATAGGCCTAGTCGGATTAGGTTAAACGGGTACCGAAGCTTTAACTGAATCGGTTGAGATATGTAAACCCTAGGGGAGGTGAGCCTATATAAACCTCCCTATAGGGCGAGTAGAGGCACGTTCCATCAGACACCCAAGCGACTCGCCGCCTAGCCGCCGAGCTCGCCCATTGTACCACCTCCATAATACAATCTAGCAGGAGTAGGTCTTTACCCTCCGGGGGGCCGAACCTGGGTAAAACCCTGTGTCTTTGCCCTCATCTCGCACCGCAGATGGCTGGCCGCCCTTGCCCCTCGTTCTACTACTCGCTGCCGATTGCAGCATCTACCGTGACCATTCCCACGACAAGACAACTAATCCTTCTTAGTGCCCTGGGCGGCATTCCCTACCGTTATTCACACTCCGATGATTAATCCAGCCACTCCGCCCAGGTAGTTTATTCACATTATGCTGTTTTAGTAGAACAAAACATTTACTTTACCAAAGCGTGATCCCTTCCTCGTAGCTACATAAAGCTAAGCACATCTACCATATGGGAGCTTAACTACAAAGGATTTCCCTACCACAATACATAGGATATAGCATAGCATAGTAATACCTACACATGTAGCTACGAAAATACACTACACATGCACAAGGGAAAAATAGTAGGACAAGTTCATGAACAAAATAGCAACTACTTGCCTTGACTGTAGGAGTCGATAGTATAGTCCTCATAAAAGCAAGCGTTGCACTCGTCATAATATACACGATACACAATTGCAACACATAAACAATCATACACAACCATAATAATGCAAAATGCATGCATGAAAAGTTGAACAAAGCTTCAGTAGCATATTACATGCTCTATTCAGTACATCTACTGTATATTTGCATGGAAAACCTTTTTAAAGCATTGAAAACAAAATATGCAATTTCAGTGACCAAATAATGGAGCTCCAATCCATTTATTAAGCCATTGTTGTTGATCAGTTATAAAATCTGGGCAAAAACACTACTGTGTAGGAAATCTAAAATAGAGCCAGGGCCCACAAGAATCACGGCAAAAGTGCCTTACAGATCTTTTTCAATAAATAAAATACTACAAAAGGCATTTTAATACATTAGAATTAATCTGTACAGTAAACCTATCACTTTAAATCAGAAAGATAAACTACTTGTTCTGCTGATTCCAGGAACATCTCATTTGCAATTTTCTGGATGGTATTTATTTTCTTATAATTTTATTACTCTAAAAAGGAAATTAAACCATTTATTTAATCACGGCAAAACCTTAGTGCAAAAATCTAAAAAATTGCATAATCGTGTTCTACGTAAAATTCTGAATCCAACGGTATCTTATTTGTAATTTTTAGGCTAGTGGATTAATTGCTATGAATTTTTGAATTTAGAACTATTTCCTGCAATTTATTTAATTTAAATTGTCAACCGTTTGAACAATCAAAGCTGACTGGCGGTCAGCGCTGACAGAGCGCCATACGGCAGGTGCCCATTGGGCGGTACCGGTTTGGCCCAGGACTAATCACGGCCGCACAAAATCAATCGAACGGCTGGGGTCGTTTTCTTCCTCACCTTCCGTCGACGGCGAGGTGGCGGCGACGGTGGCTTCGGGCAGCGACGATGGAGAGCTCTCCGACGTTCCTGGCAGCGGTGACAGGTATGACGAGATGCGGATGAGGACGACAGTCTCAGTGGTGGTCCTCGTGGCATCGTTCTCTTCCTCTCTTGGCGGCGATAGGCGGATGTAGGCGGTGGTCTCTGCGGGGCTCCCGCGAGCAATTCCCAGCGACGTGCGGCTCTGCAGATGGGGAAACTCGGGAACAAGGGAACATCACAGAGGGAACAAGGGAGCGCGGGGTGGTCGGTGGCGTTGGGTCCGACCTTGGCTGCGAGATCCAAGGCGGCAAACTCCGGCGAGCAAAAATGGAAGCCTCCAGGCGTCGTTTTAGGGTTTGAGGGGGGAGTAGGCACAAAAAACAGGGATTTTAAGAGGAGGGTAAAACACGCAAGGGCGTTCGGATTCGGTGCTTCTGGTCGCAAAATCTGCGGCAGCTGCTGGTACTCAGAACGAACTTGACGGGGAGGTGATGACAGGCAGGACTCACCCGTGAGGGAAAAATGAAGCAAGGAAAGAAAGGAGGAAAAGAAAAGGGGCGCGATTGGGCTGTACTGGGACAGCTTGCGGCTGCCGGCTGGCGCGCTGCGCTGGAGCTAGGCCCCTGGTGGGCTGTTGGACTGGCGGGCTGGCCGGCGCGCTAGCTGGCGCGGCTCTTCTTTTCTTTTCTTTTTTTCTGGGTGTTTTCTTATTTAAAACTAACTGAATCAATTTTCTGAAAACTGTCAAAAAGTTCAGTCCAAACCAAAAAGGCCATAACTTTTGATTCGTTGCTCCGAATCAAGTGAAACAAAAACCTACAAGTTTGTAATTAAGTAGACTACGCATCTATGCCTTCCAATTGTCCAAATAACAACTTTCTAGCAGATTCAAGGTAAAACCAAGATAATCATGTGTATGTGACAACAAGCAATGCAAGTGGGGTTTTGGCAAAAACCTTTAAACTGATTTTTTTAAATGATGATCATGATGCAATCAGATGTATGATATGCAGTACCAATTCTAAAAATTGGGATGTGAAAATTATAGACAATTTTAAGGTGATGAATATGCTAAATGAAGCTACTAGCATTATATAAGCAATCTACCAGCCTAGTTGCCCTTGGATATTAGAAGTATCAAAGGGTAGCATGACACAAGTGACAACTTCAATCTAGATTATGGATGTAGTATAAATTTATTTTTCTCTAAAATATCTAGGTTTACCGAACCTTGAAAAGAATTTCCTTGGTGTAAGATTATACCGAACAAGAACTTGATACGTTTGTAGTATCTTTGTTTACCAGAGAAAATGTTACTTTTTGTGAGTTTTGTATCAATGGATAGATATAAGTCAGGGCTAAGGATTCACATGCGGTGTGGAAACATACTAGGCTTCTCTTTGCGTCCCATAGCGTGGTTGTTAGGATTAATGTTTAACAATACACGTACAACATATCAATGATATAGTATAAGTAAACTCTTATCCTTATATTACAAAGTTGGTAAAAATAAAAATGGATCATAGAGCGTAGTCGGCAAGCGGTTTGCTAGCGAAAAAAGTCGGAGACAATACATAATACTACAACAAATCTTAAAACAATGATATCAACGGTGTAACAACTTTTATCGGTTAAGCAAACAAAAACGTCTTATAACCCGATGCAATGAGAACCATGACTATGTTACATTAAATTAAGTAAGGTATAGAACGACAATGCACTAGAAGAATGACCACATATGAGAACCATTTGCATCAAGATCGAAGGGCTAAGCACCTTGAACGTCGGAAAATATCCAGTTCCAATGTCATGAGCACTCACAAACTCTTTCCAATCAATGTCCATCATCGACTCTTTGTTTTCATAATTCATGATCCTTATGTACCAAGTTCAATACCTATATGTTTTGAGCCTGAAGCTCTTAGAGAAAAAATTATCGGAGGAAAGTTCACGGTATAGCAGAACTATTAGACCATTGTTCCATGGGTTGTTATCCCATAGGACATTCGCGTATGTATTAGGCGCATCATCTTCAAAATAGTGCCTGATCTTCAATCATCATCCCCATTTTGCGAATATCGTTCGTTCGCAATGTTGGCATCCGTATATAGCAACGAAGGAGAAACTATCGCACATGAGTCAACAATGGAACACGTCATCGTTGGTGGGTCAATCTTGCAAACCGACGGCGCATCAAGACCGCTCTGTTGTAGCCTTAGAGAAATTCTGACCGTGACTTTGGTATGTATAAGCAACGTTACCACGGTTGTCTTCTTCGTGCAAGACATTGCCATATTAGGCTTGACATACTGTAGCCTCAGAGAACTTCTCACGACGGCATTGGGCTTCATAAGCGACACTCCCGCATTTGTGGTCCTCGAAGCCCGAACTGCGCGAATCTCGGACATGAGGTGAGTCGTCTGATAAAAGAGCAATAAAAACATTATATTTGTAATCAACATGAGAAGGACATGTCGTTGCGGTGACCCAGTATACCACTGCATGTATAGTATACTATAATCGTTTACATGACATCCACAGAACACCGTTCCGTAAATATCATATCCCTCAAGAGTGCTACAATAAAAACATTGTGGGTCCATATTACAAACATACACACTTCATTATTATTACAATACCAGAAGTTTAATACTTCAAGTGGTTCAAACTTACAAACCAAACTTAAATAGTTTTCAGCGGAAGTTTAAAGTTTCCAACTCATACCCCAAATTGAGCTCAACAACTGATTATATAAAGTCTATGTTGCTTGGCTCAATTGGTTTACTATTAACTAAGACAACTAATCGGACTCGTTGCCCTCCACTCCATAGCGTATCTCATAGTCCACCCCAGCACTACTACAATTCCCTTTAATGGAATTACATATAGGTCCACGAAATATGTATAACCACAGATCGAGATAACTTGATCTTTATTAATGTGGCTTACCACTACATTTCCCCAGGCCATCACTACGGTCATAGGGTTTGCTAATGTTGCCCTTCTAATACTGAATTTATCACAGAATTCTTCAGATATGAATGAAGTAGTTGCACCCGTATCAAATAAAACTTTTCCAGGATTTGTAATTAAGAATGTTTAGCGTACCTATCACTGTATGCTCGGAGTTATCCACCTCCTCTAGGGTTGCATTGTTCAACTTTCCAGTAGGCCTGCTCCTTTTGCCATTATTGTTCTTGACAAAATTTCCTACCTTGTTAGGCTGTCCACTACCTCCACTAGCTTGTCCTCCACCTTTTGTGGGCCAACCACCCGGTGGTTCACTTGGGCAATCTGGCTTGATATGACCCTTTTCACCATATCAAAAGAAAATAACCATGGACTTCTTGCATTCCCTTTGTATATGCCTTGGAATTCCACAATTGTTACATCTAATGTTCCTTCTAGGATTGAACTGACCTCCATTGTTGTTGCTATTCTTATTATTGTTGTTGTAAGGTCTATTTTTGGGTTTGAATTCTAAATTGGTTTTAGATTTACTTGCTTGGATCCTCTTTGTTTTCTTATTTTCTCTCTTCCTTCGGTCCTCTTGGACATTCTTGTAATAATCCTCAAAAGTTATCGCTGCATCAAGTAATTGTTGGAAAGTTTGCTTATTTGCTATCCTTAACTGCATTTTCAGAAAATGGATTTAAACCACGTAGAAAGTGTTTCTTCCTCTTTTCCTCAGTGTTCACTTCATCCTCAGCATAACGAGATAATTGACTGAACACCCAGATGTACTTCATGACACTGGTATAACCTTGCTGAAGCTCCTCAAACTCTCTACACTTCAACGCCATCACACTTTCTGGAACATGGTACTCACGAAATATCTGTTTGAAATCCTCCCAGTTGTACTCCCTTCCTGGAAGTTGCATGGCTAACTGGTTATCCCACCATGATGCTGCAGGTTCGGTCAAGAGATGTGTTGCATACCTCAACGTTTTCTCATCATTGCATCCTACGTTATTCAACTTTCTCTCTGTGTCTGTTAACCAATCATCTGCATCCATTGGTTCGGGAGCTGATGAAAAAGGTAACATCCTTGCATTCTAAAAGTCAGAAAGACTCGCTCCTCCACCCTTAGGTGCTCTATTGTTTCCAGCTCGTCCCAACAATTCTTCCATGAATTTGTTCTAGGATTCTTGCATCATCTGCATATACTGCATAAAATTCTACTCCGTTAATGGCCTCATTGGTTGTGGTGGTAATGCTCCTTGATTTCTGGCGTCTGCATCCGCGTTTTCTTTAGCTTCGCGCTGCATGTGCTGATGTTCATATTCGGTCTCTACACCCGATTCCATGACCCCCTAGTCCTGCAACATAAAGCGAATACTCATAATTACATCATGCATATGTGTTCTGATCTCAACTTCATGCACAGAACTAGTCACACAATGGAAATCAAAATCCAAATAAGAACCAAATATGTATTTCACATATTATACATTACAAACCATATAGTTGGTATAATGTTATTACAAGCCCGTACCATATAGGTACCACAAACTCATGTGGACGCTACCCCACTTATTTAAATACATCTGTCTCTCAAACACTATACGCAATACCTTTTACTCCTTTATGCGTAATGAAGGGAATATGCCCTGAGAGGCAATAATAAAGTGTTTATTATGTATATTCCAAGTATATGATAGATGTTTATTTTTCATTCTATAATTGTATTAATAAACGTTAATACATGTGTGTTTAATAAACAAACAGAAAGTTCCTAGTTATGCCTCTCTCATAAACTAGCTCGTTGATTAACAAGATGATCAAGGTTTCTTGATCATGGACATAGGATGTTGTTAATAACGAGGTCGCAACATTAATGTAATGGTGTGATGAACATTCATCCGAAGTATAGCATTACGATCAAAGTCATTGAGTTTATATTGCTATAACAACTGACGAAGTGATCCTAATCCTTAGACCATGAGATCATGTCAATCACTAACAACGGAAGAGTTTCTTGATAACATCAAATGTCACACCGTAACAGGGTGACTATAAAGATGGGTTCAGAACTACTAAAGTGTTATGTTGAGGCCCATGGATCGAGAGTGGAATTTGTTCATCCCGATGACGGATAGATATGCTCTGGGCCCTCTCGGTGATATCACATTGATTAGCTTGCAAGCAAGTGATTTAATCACTAGAATGTTATATCACGGGAACGACAAAACAGTACATGTCAGTAACGAGATCAAACTATGTATGGAGATACCCATGATCGAATCTCGGACATGTAATATATCGCGAAACAAAAGGATTAAGATACTAGCGTAAAAGGTTCTGACGATCACAAGAAAGTCATCGTTGAATGTGTGGGAGTCAGTATGGGTCTCCAGATCCCGCTTCTGGTTATTGATCGGAGAAGGGTCTCGATCATGTCCACATATTTCGCGAACCATAGGGTGACACACTTAAGATACACCGACATCCATTTTCAGCAAAAGTTTCATGCCGGAAAGAATAACAAGCGCAGGAATTTATTTCACTACATACCGAAACAGGTTCTTAGGTGAAATTTTAGAAAGTGTTTTTGCATGTGAAATGAAATAATAGCAAGGGGTTATATGTGAATGTTTGTAATTAAATTATTTGACAAAATTCTGAATAAATAAAAGGAGTTTTATTTAATGAGAGTTTGCATTAAATTTGGTGGAAATTTAATGGGAATTTGAGTGGGTTTTTGAGTGGAGGGAATTGAAAGGCATTTGAGTGAGTGGAGTGTCCACCCACATGAATGAGGGGAGGGAAAGGGGGAAGCCCCCATGCGCTGGCCACCCCCTTGGGGTTCCCCCACTCTCCTATAAAAGGAGCCCCCCTCCTCACTTCTCACTCACACCTCCTCGTGAAGGATCTCTCTCCCCCTCTAGTATTTACCACCCATGGTCTCGGACTAGCGAGATACATGTTCTCGGTGGCTATTTGGCAAGAAATAGTTGTGCTTCCACTGCATCGCTGGAGCGAGGAGGCGGAGGTTGCTCGGTTCCTCGGACGTGTGTGCGAGCACGGATGCGCTGCAAAGTTGCGGTGCTAAGGACTTCCTCTCGATCTTGAGATCGGCAAGAGATCGTCTACATCAACCACGAGTTTAACTCGTAAAGCTTTGTCGGTCTTCAAGGGTATGTTCTCTATGGATATACATCTGCCCGTTGTTTGTATCTAGTAGATAGATCTTGGTACATAGTTGTTCCCATCGTAGGAAAATTTTTGTTTTCTATGCTGCGAACCCTACAGTGGTATCAGAGCCGGATCTATGCGTAGATTCTTTACACGGGTAGTACACATATGAGTATGTGGGCGATGATGATCATGTTATTGCTTCTTAGTTGTATTTTAGATATTGGTGGCATAGTGGGATGAAGCGGCCTGGACAAACTTTATATGTCCTCGCACATGAGACTTGTTCCACACTTGACATGCAACTAGTTTGCATAAGTGGCTAGCGGGTGTCTGTCTCTCCTACTATAGTCAATATCTAATTTGCAACGAGTTGTCAACAATTTGGTTATCCTCGTTGTGGTTCATGTTCATAGGTAAGAACGGTTCTATCTTCGAAAGCCCCATGCCACATAAAACTTGCAATGGATAAATTAGAGGTGTCTAGTTTAGATTGTTGCTGGGCTAGTGTTATGATATGGTGATGTTGTAAGTAGAAGTATGAGATGATACTCTTACAACACACATAACGTGTAAGTTCCATAGACCTTGGCCTTACACATAGAGGTATGAAAGTGATCATACCACGATGCACATGATGGAGATCAAGTGCGGAAACCATATCATTTCACTTATAAACATGTGATGTTTGATTGCATCTTATATTGATTGTTTGGCGTTTTATTAGCATAATAAGATGATCCCTCATTTAAATATCAAGATAAGAATGTGTTCTTGCTTAAGTATGCACCGATTATGTTTCGTCACTCCAAGACATCACGTGATGATCGGGTGTTCTTGGATTCACGACCATATTTCGGGTGTAAGACAGTTACACATGCGAATACTAAGGTTCTTACTTGGCGAGCCTAGCATGTAAAAACATGGCCTCAGAACACAGACCGAAAGGTTAAGCATGAGTCATATGGTAGATATGATGCCCATTTGATGCTCGCCTTTGAAGCTACACCGACTCACGTGATGATCGGACTTGGTGTAGTGGATTTGGTTCATGTAATCACCAAAAAGGAACGAGGGATGTCGTTTTTGAGTGGGAGTTCATTCTTAATGTGGATTAGTTGAACTCAATATATCATAAACTTAGTCTAAACTTTACAAATTCTGTTGTAGATGGCACCACCCGCTTTTAATTTCAATGTGTTCGTGGAGAAAGAGAAACTTGCAACGAACGGTAGCAACTTTACCGAATGGGCCATGAATTTGAGGATTCTCCTCTCTGCTGCACAAAAGCAATTTGTGCTAGAAGCGTCGCTAGCCCCCCCCCCCCCCACCGTTCGATGATTCCCCTGACAAGGAGAAGAATGTCTATCAGACTCGTCAGGAGGACCACAACTTAGTTCATTGCGTCATATTGTATGGGCTAGAGCCAGAACTTCGAAAGCGTTTCGAAAACGGCAATTCATTTGATATAATGGATGAGTTGAAAATGATTTTCAACACACATGCTGCTGTAGAGAGCTACAATGCTTCAGAAAAGTTCTTTAGCTGCATGATGGAAGAGCATAGCTCCGTAAGTGAGCATGTACTCAAGATGTCGGGTTACGCTGATAAGCTTGTGTCCTTGGGAATATTGATTCCCATTGACTTAGGCATCCATCGTGTTCTGCAGTCTCTTCCACCTAGCTATAAGAGCTTCGTGACAAACTATAATATGCAAGGCATGAAGAAGTCTCTCCCCGAGCTTTTGTCAATGCTTAAAACTGCAGAAGTGGAGATCAAGAAAGAACATCAAGTGTTGATGATCAAGAAGACCACTGGTTTCAGGAAAGACAAGAAGGGAAAACAGAAGGGAAGTAAGGGTGGCAAGCCAGTTGCCGTGCCTGAAAAGAAACCCCGAGTTGGCCCTAAGTCTGATACTGAGTGCTATTATTGTAAGGGGACTGTCTACTGGAAGCGTAACTGCCCCAAGTATTTGGCAGACAAGAAGGCCGGCAAGGCAAACAAAGGTATATATGATATACATGTTATTGATGTGTACTTGACTAGTACTCGCAGTAGCACCTGGGTATTTGATACCGGTTCAGTTGCTAATATTTGTAACTCGAATCAGGGGCTACGGAACAAGCGACCGCTGGCAATGGGTGAGGTCAAGATGCGTGTCGGCAATGGATCAAGTGTTGATGTGATCGCCGTCAGAACGCTACCTCTCCACTTACCGTCACGATTAGTAATAAACTTGAATAATTGTTATCTGGTGCCAGCACTGAGCATGAACATTGTAACTGGATCGTGTTTGATGTGAAGTGGTTATTCATTTAAATCCGAGAATAATAGTTATTCTATTTATATGAATGAAATCTTTTATGGTCATGCACCGATTGACGAGGTTTAATCTTGTTAATTCCCATTGTTATGAGCTTGGGTTTTGGAGAAGATGGGGATGCTAGAGATCGCAGAACGGTTAGCAAACAAGCAACACGGGGACACGAGGTTTGTAAACTTAATTTGAATTCCCTAGTATAGCCTCTATACTTCACTAGCTTGTTGGTTGATAAATGATTGTGGTTTCCCTATCATGAACATTGAGATGTTATCAACAACAAGATCATATCGTTAGGAGAATGATATGGTGGACATACTCCTATAGATAAGCGTAGCATAAAGATCAAGTCATTTCAATAGTTCAATTGCTATATGCTTTCTAATACATAGTAACCTAATTCCTTCGACCATGAGATCATGCATATCACCTTTACCGGATGGATGCTTTGATGACATCAAACACCACACCGTAACTGGGTGGCTATAAAGGTGGCATTGAGTGTTCGGAAAGTATTGGTTGAGACACATGGATCAAGAGTGGGATTTGTCCATCCATATGACAGATAGATATACTCTGGGCCCTCTCGGTGGAATGTCATCCAATTAGCTTGCAAGCATGTGACTGGCTCACAAGGGATCACATATCACGGGAACGAGAAAAGAGTACTTATCGTTAACGAGGTTGAACTAGGCATGCAGAGATACCGACGATCAAACCCCAAATATTTTGGCGAAGAAGCTTACATATTAGGCATAAAGATTTATAGAGATAGATCGAAACGCCAAATATCATTGTCACAGAGTACATATTTGGACAAAGTTCTAAAGAGGTTTGGAATGGAAGATAGCAAGAAAGGGTTCTTACCCATGTTGCCCAATACGACCTTGAGTAAAACTCAAAGTCCGACATCGGCAGAAGATAGAGAAAGGATGAGTAAGACTCCCTATGCCTCAGCCATAGGATCTCTAATGTATGCCATGCTATGTACTAGACCCGACATTGCATATACTGTTAGTTTAACTAGCAGATATCAAAGTGATCCAGGAGTGGATCATTGGACAGCGGTCAAAAACATCCTTAAGTACTTGAGAAGAACTAAGGATATGGTTCTTTCTTATGGAGGTGATGAACAGCTCGTTGTTAATGGTTACACCGATGCTAGTTGGAACACCGATCCGGATGATTCTAAATCACAATCTGGATACGTATTTATTTTGAATGGTGCAGCAGTTAGCTGGAGGAGTGCAAAGCAAAGCGTTGTGGCGAGATCTTCAACTGAATCGGAATACATGGCTGCTTCGGAGGCTTCACAGGAAGCGATATGGATGAAAGAGTTCATTACAGAGCTGGGTGTGGTTCCTAGTGCGCTGGACCCAATGTCTATCTACTGTGATAACATGGGCGCCATAGCCAATGCGCAAGAACCAAGGTCACACAAGAAGCTGAAGCATATCAAGCTGCGTTTTCACGCTATTCGAGAACATATCCAGGATGGGGATATAAAGATTTGCAAAGTACACACAGATCTGAATGTGGCGGATCCGTTGACTAAACCTCTCCCGAGGGCAAAACATGACCAGCACCAAACTGCCATGGGTGTTAGGTATATTACCATGTAATCTAGATTAGATGACTCTAGTGCAAGTGGGAGACTGTTGGAGATATGCCCTAGATGTTGGAGATATGCCCTAGAGGCAATAATAAATGTAGTTATTATTATATCTTTGTGTTTATGATAAATGTTTACATTCATGCTATAATAGTATTAACAAGGAAACATTGATACTTGTGTGATTTGTAAACTTAATTTGAATTCCCTAGTATAGCCTCTATACTTCACTAGCTTGTTGGTTGATAAATGATTGTGGTTTCCCTATCATGAACATTGAGATGTTATCAACAACAAGATCATATCGTTAGGAGAATGATATGGTGGACATACTCCTATAGATAAGCGTAGCATAAAGATCAAGTCATTTCAATAGTTCAATTGCTATATGCTTTCTGATACATAGTAACCTAATTCCTTCGACCATGAGATCATGCATATCACCTTTACCGGATGGATGCTTTGATGACATCAAACACCACACCGTAACTGGGTGGCTATAAAGGTGGCATTGAGTGTTCGGAAAGTATTGGTTGAGACACATGGATCAAGAGTGGGATTTGTCCATCCATATGACGGATAGATATACTCTAGGCCCTCTCGGTGGAATGTCATCCAATTAGCTTGCAAGCATGTGACTGGCTCACAAGGGATCACATATCACGGGAACGAGAAAAGAGTACTTATCGGTAACGAGGTTGAACTAGGTATGCAGAGATACCGACGATCATAACCTCGGATAAGTAAACTATCGTGAGACAAAGGGAAATTGGTATCGTATGTAAGTGGTTCATTCGATCGCAAAGTAATCGTAGAGATATGTGGGAGCCATATGAATTTCCAGATTCCTCTATTGGTTATTGTTCGGAGAAGTGTCTCGATCATGTCCGCATAATTCACGAACCGTAGGGAGACACACTTAAGGATTCGACGTTGTTTGAGTAGTTATGGTATTATGAGAAAGAGACCGAATGTTGTTCGGAGTCTCGGATGGGATCCGGGATATCACGAGGTGATCCGTAATGGTCCGGAGAATAAGATTCATATAAGGAAAGTCCCATTTCGGAGTTCGGAAATGATTCCGGTGTTTTCATCGGGAATGTTCTAGAAGGTTCCGGAGTGTCCGGCACTCCGGGGGGAAGGGGTACATGAATGTGTCATTACATATTGGAATGATTGCATCATGTACTAAGTGTTCTTGCTGTTCCAAATAAAGGATTAAATTGAATCCTAAAACAGAAAAGTCAAATGTCCAGTTTGAAAGTCAAACGGCTAAAACAGGAAACTGTGGGAAACAAGCAAGAGGTGGTTGAAACCGACTTGGGGGAGGAGTCTCCTCTCCAAGCCGGCGCGCCACCCAAGGCCGACTTGGGAAGGGACTCCCCTCCCCTTGGCCGCGCCTCCCACCTATAAGAGGAGGGGCAGGGCCTCCTCCTATAGACACACAAGTTCCTATCCTCTAATCTCCGGTTTAGAGCCGTTTTGGTTTAGAGCTTCTAATTGCCCTAGCCTTCGGTTTAGAGCCTTCTAATTGGTGTGTCTAAACTCTAGACCACTAATAGTTCTCTCTCATACTCCACCATACTCGCTCCGGCTTAAGGCGAAGCCCTGCGGGATCTCCCCTCTACTTTCGGTACCACGTCGTTGTGCTGCCGGAATCGCGAGGAGAGTGCTACAACCTCCACTGCCTGCTGGAACAAGGGAGAGGAAGGTCTTCGTCGAGTACCGAACATGTGACCGACTGCGGGAGCGCTGCCGGAATGCAGCGCCGGAAGGATCGTCTACACGATCTTGAGATCGGGAAGAGTACGACTACATCACCCACGAGAATCCGCTCTCGTTAAACACTTTGGAATCTTCGAGGGTAAGTTATTCCATCGACTCGTTGCTACAATCTAGTAGATAGATCTTGGCTTGTTTGTTTGTATGCGATAGAAATTTTTTGTTTTCCATGCTATGAATCCCTACAGTGGTATCAGAGCCGTGTCTATATGTAGATCTGTTGCACGAGTAGAACACAATGGTCATTGTGGGCGTTGATGCTTTTATTGTCGATTGCTTCTTGTGTACTTTGCATCTTGCGGTATGTTGGGATGAAGCGGCCCGGGCTAACCTTACATGACATCGTTCATGAGACTTGCTCCACGATTGACATGCAACTTGTATTGCATAAGTGGCTTTGCGGGTGCCTGTTTCTCCTAGCATAGTTAAGATCCAATTTACAACGGGTGATCAACAATGCTAGTATCAATGTTGTGGTTCTTGTTCGTAAGTTAGAACGACACTTATTGAGACCCAAACCACGTAAAATATGCAAAGAAAGTAGAGACGTCTAACTTTGTTTTGCAGGGGTGTGCAGTGATGTGATATGGCCATGATTGTGATTATATTTGATGTATGCAATGTTCCTTATTGTAAGTTGGCAACCGGCAGGAGCCATATGGTTGTCTTTAATTTATGTTAAGACCCGCGTGTCTATTCAAAGTAGTTGTAATAGTTGAAGCCAGTGGACGACAACCATGGAGAAGCGTCATTGACCTTGATGCGATGCCGGTGATGATGGAGATCATGTTCGTGCTTGAAGATGGAGATCGGAAGCACAAAGAAGAAAGGCCATATCATATCACATATTATGAATTGCATGTGATGTTAATCCTTTATGCATCTTGTATTGCTTAGTAGACGATGGTAGCATTATAAGATGATCCCTCATGCACATGAATTTCAAGTCATAAAGTGTTCACCCTTAGTTAGCACCGTTGCTAAAGATTGTTGTTTCGAAGCACCACGTGATGATCGGGTGTGTTAGATTCTGCAAGTGTATACAACGTGAGCAAGCCAGATTTTCTCATGCGGAAACTAAGGTTTGATCTTGACGAGCCTAGCATGTACAGACATGGTCTCGGAACACGGATCACCGAAAGGTAAAGCATGAATCATATAGTAGATATGATGAACATGACGATTGTTCGCCATTGAAACTATATCAACTCTCGTGATGATCGGTGTTGATATGGTGGATTTGGTTCGTGTGATCACTAAAACAATGTGAGGGATATTGTTTTGAGTGGGAGTTCACCTAGTTTAATTACATTAATTAATTTGAACTCAATTTGTCATAAACTTAGTCTAAACTATTGCAAATATGTTGTAGATCAATGGCAGCCCCTACCATCAATTTTAATGCGTTCCTAGAGAAAGAAAAGTTGAAAAACAATGGAAGCAACTTCGCGGATTGGTTCCGCAATTTGAGGATTGTCCTCATAGCTAGTAATTTGACCTATGTGCTGGATGCACCGCTGGGTGACCCACCTGCAGCTGATGCTCCCGATGAAGTAAAGAATGTTTACCTCGCTCGGAAGAATCAGTACTCCATAGTTCAGTGTGCTATCTTGTATGGTTTGGAATCGGAGCTTCAGAAAAGGTTTGAGGATTCAGACCCATATGATATTGTCGAGGATCTCAAATTGATTTTTGAGACTCATGCGGCAATTGAAAGCTATGAGGCTTCTGAAAAGTTCTTTAACTGCAAGATGGAAGAGGGCAGCTCCGTCAGTGAGCATGTGCTTAAGATGTCTGGGCACGCAAACAAACTTCAAAGCTTGGGTATAGTGATTCCTAATGCTTTGGGGATTTACCGTGTCCTCCAATCACTACCACCAAGTTACAAGAACTTTGTGATGAACTACAACATGCAGAACATGAACAAGACGTTGCCAGAACTCTTTGCCATGTTGAAATTTGCAGAAGTGGAGATCAAGAAAGAGCACCAAGTGTTGTTGGTCAATAAGACCACCAAATTTAAGAAAGGCAAGTCTAAGCAAAAGGGACACTTCAAGAAGGGTGGTAATAAAGTTACCACGCCGGCAAAGAAGACCAAGGCTGGACCCAAGCCTAATACTGAGTGCTTTTACTGCAAGGGAGAAGGTCACTGGAAGCGGAATTGCCCAAAGTACTTGGCGGATTTGAAGAACGGCAACATCAAGAAGAAAGGTATATCTGATATACATGTTATTGATGTGTATCTCACTAGTACTCGTAGTAGTGCCTGGGTATTTGATACTGGTTCGGTTGCTCATATTTGTAACTCGAAACAGGTGCTGCAGAATAAACGGAAGCTAGCGAAGAACGAGGTGACGATGCGCGTGGGAAACGGATCAAAGGTTGATGTGATCGCGGTCGGCACGCTACCTCTTCATCTACCATCGGGATTAGTTTTATACTTAAATAATTGTTATTTGGTGCCTGTGTTGAGCATGAACATTATATCGGGATCTTGTTTATTGCGAGACGGTTACTTGTTTAAGTCCGAGAATAATGGTTATTCGATTTATATGAGTAATATGTTTTATGCACATGCACCTTTGATAGATGGTCTATTCTTGTTGAATCTCGATAGTGGAAATACACATATTAATAACATTGAGGCTAAACGTTTAAAATCAAGCGATAATTCGACCTATATGTGGCACTATCGTCTTAGTCACATCGGAGTGAAACGTATGAAGAAACTCCATTCCGATGGACTTCTTGAATCACTTGATTTTGAATCACTTGAAAGATGCGAAGCATGTCTGATGGGAAAAATGACTAAGACTCCATTTTCTGGTATGATGGAGCGAGCTACGGACTTATTGGAAATCATACATACCGATGTGTGTGGTCCAATGTGTGTAGCATCGCGCGGTGGTTATCGTTATGTTCTTACCTTCACGGATGACTTGAGTAGATATGGGTATATCTATTTCATGAAACATAAGTCCGAAACTTTTGAGAAGTTTAAGGAGTTTCAAAGTGAGGTAGAGAATCAACGTAACAAGAAGATTAAATTTCTACGTTCTGATCGTGGAGGTGAATATCTAAGTTACGAGTTTGGCGAGCATTTGAAGAAATGCGGAATACTTTCACAATTGACACCGCCGGGAACACCACAGCGTAATGGTGTGTCCGAACGTCGTAATCGAACTCTCTTAGATATGGTTCGTTCTATGATGTCACTTACAGATTTACCGCTATCATTTTGGGGTTATGCATTAGATACAGCCGCATTCACTTTAAATAGGGCACCGTCTAAATCCGTTGAAACGACACCGTATGAATTATGGTTTGGGAAGAAACCTAAATTGTTGTTCCTTAAAGTTTGGGGATGCGAAGCCTATGTAAAGAAGTTACAGCCGGACAAGCTTGAACCCAAAGCGGAAAAATGCGTCTTCATAGGATACCTGAAGGAAACTATTGGGTATACCTTCTATCATAGATACGAAGGCAAAATCTTCGTTGCCAAGAATGGATCCTTTCTAGAGAAGGAATTTCTCTCGAAAGAAGTGACTGGAAGGAAAGTAGAACTCGACGAGGTTGTCGAACCTTCTCTCGAAATTGCGAGTAGCGCAGCACCGGAAGAAGTTCCTGTGGTGCCTGCACCAATTAGAGAGGGAGCTAATGATGGTGATCATGAAACTTCGGTTGAAGTTGCTACAGAGCCTCGGAGGTCAACGAGAACTCGTACCACTCCAGATTGGTATGATCCCGTTATGAGTGTCATGTGGGTGGACAACACCGATGACCCCGAGACATATGAGGAAGCAATGATGAGCCCAGATTCCAATAAATGGCAAGAAGCCATGAAATCCGAGATTGGATCCATGTACGAAAACCAAGTATGGACTTTGGTGGACTTACCGGATGGCCGGAAGGCTGTCGAGAACAAATGGATTTTCAAGAAGAAAACAGATGCTGATGGTAATGTTACTGTCTATAAAGCTCGACTTGTCGCAAAAGGGTTTCGACAAATTCAAGGAGTTGACTACGATGAGACTTTCTCACCAGTAGCGAAGCTAAAGTTTGTAAGGATTATGTTAGCAATCGCTGCATATTATAATTATGAGATATGGCAGATGGATGTCAAAACAGCATTCCTCAATGGAGATATTGATGAAGAGTTGTATATGATGCAACCCAAAGGTTTTGTCGATCCTAAAGATGCTAACAAGGTATGCAAACTTCAACGACCATCTATGGATTGAAGCAAGCATCCCGAAGTTGGAATCAACGTTTTGATAAGGTAATCAAAAGTTTTGGTTTTATACAAACTTATGGAGAAGCTTGTATTTACAAGAAAGTGAGTGGGAGCTCTGTAGCATTCTTAATACTATATGTGGATGACATATTGTTGATTGGGAATGATGTAGACCTTCTTAATAGTGTCAAGGAATATTTGAATAATAGTTTTTCAATGAAGGATCTTGGCGAAGCAGCTTACATATTAGGCATAAAGATTTACAGAGATAGATCGAAACGCCAAATATCATTGTCACAGAGTACATATTTGGACAAAGTTCTAAAGAGGTTTGGAATGGAAGAAAGCAAGAAAGGGTTCTTGCCCATGTTGCCCAATACGACCTTGAGTAAAACTCAAAGTCCAACATCGGCAGAAGATAGAGAAAGGATGAGTAAGACCCCCTATGCCTTAGCCATAGGATCTCTAATGTATGCCATGCTATGTACTAGACCCGACATTGCATATGCTGTTAGTTTAACTAGCAGATATCAAAGTGATCCAGGAGTGGATCATTGGACAGCGGTCAAAAACATCCTTAAGTACTTGAGAAGAACTAAGGATATGGTTCTTTCTTATGGAGGTGATGAACAGCTCGTTGTTAATGGTTACACCGATGCTAGTTGGAACACCGATCCGGATGATTCTAAATCACAATCCGGATACGTATTTATTTTGAATGGTGCAGCAGTTAGCTGGAGGAGTGCAAAGCAAAGCGTTGTGGCGAGATCTTCAACTGAATCGGAATACATGGCTGCTTCGGAGGCTTCACAAGAAGCGATATGGATGAAAGAGTTCATTACAGAGCTGGGTGTGGTTCCTAGTGCGCTGGACCCAATGTCTATCTACTGTGATAACATGGGCGCCGTAGCCAATGCGCAAGAACCAAGGTCACACAAGAAGCTGAAGCATATCAAGCTACGTTTTCACGCTATTCGAGAACATATCCAAGATGGGGATATAAAGATTTGCAAAGTACACACAGATCTGAATGTGGAGGATCCGTTGACTAAACCTCTCCCGAGGGCAAAACATGACCAACACCAAACTGCCATCTGTGTTCGGTATATTACCATATAATCTAGATTAGATGACTCTAGTGCAAGTGGGAGACTGTTGGAGATATGCTCTAGAGGCAATAATAAATGTAGTTATTATTATATCTTTGTGTTTATGATAAATGTTTACATTCATGCTATAATAGTATTAACAAGGAAACATTGATACTTGTGTGATTTGTAAACTTAATTTGAAGTCCCTAGTATAGCCTCTATACTTCACTAGCTTGTTGGTTGATAAATGATTGTGGTTTCCCTATCATGAACATTGAGATGTTATCAACAACAAGATCATATCGTTAGGAGAATGATATGGTGGACATACTCCTATAGATAAGTGTAGCATAAAGATCAAGTCATTTCAATAGTTCAATTGCTATATGCTTTCTGATACATAGTAACCTAATTCCTTCGACCATGAGATCATGCATATCACCTTTACCGGATGGATGCTTTGATGACATCAAACACCACACCGTAACTGGGTGGCTATAAAGGTGGCATTGAGTGTTCGGAAAGTATTGGTTGATACACATGGATCAAGAGTGGGATTTGTCCATCCATATGACGGATAGATATACTCTGGGCCCTCTCGGTGGAATGTCATCCAATTAGCTTGCAAGCATGTGACTGGCTCACAAGGGATCACATATCACGGGAACGAGAAAAGAGTACTTATCGGTAACGAGGTTGAACTAGGTATGCAGAGATACCGACGATCATAACCTCGGATAAGTAAACTATCGTGAGACAAAGGGAAATTGGTATCGTATGTAAGTGGTTCATTCGATCGCAAAGTAATCGTAGAGATATGTGGGAGCCATATGAATTTCCAGATTCCTCTATTGGTTATTGTTCGGAGAAGTGTCTCGATCATGTCCGCATAATTCACGAACCGTAGGGAGACACACTTAAGGATTCGACGTTGTTTGAGTAGTTATGGTATTATGAGAAAGAGACCGAATGTTGTTCGGAGTCTCGGATGGGATCCGAGATATCACGAGGTGATCCGGAATGGTCTGGAGAATAAGATTCATATAAGGAAAGTCCCATTTCGGAGTTCGGAAATGATTCCGGTGTTTTCATCGGGAATGTTCTAGAAGGTTCCGGAATGTCCGGCACTCCGGTGGGGAAGGGGTACATGAATGTGTCATTACATATTGGAATGATTGCATCATGTACTAAGTGTTCTTGCTGTTCCAAATAAAGGATTAAATTGAATCCTAAAACAGAAAAGTCAAATGTCTAGTTTGAAAGTCAAACGGCTAAAACAGGAAACTGTGGGAAACAAGCAAGAGGTGGTTGAAACCGACTTGGGGGAGGAGTCTCCTCTCCAAGCCGGCGCGCCACCCAAGGCCGACTTGGGAAGGGACTCCCCTCCCCTTGGCCGCGCCTCCCACCTATAAGAGGAGGGGCAGGGCCTCCTCCTCTAGACACACAAGTTCCTATCATCTAATCTCCGGTTTAGAGCCGTTTTGGTTTAGAGCTTCTAATTGCCCTAGCCTTCGGTTTAGAGCCTTCTAATTGGTGTGTCTAAACTCTAGACCACTAATAGTTCTCTCTCATACTCCACCATACTCGCTCCGGCTTAAGGCGAAGCCCTGCGGGATCTCCCCTCTACTTTCGGTACCACGCCGTTGTGCTGCCGGAATCGCGAGGAGAGTGCTACAACCTCCGCTGCCTGCTGGAACAAGGGAGAGGAAGGTCTTCGTCGAGTACCGAACGTGTGACCGACTGCGGGAGCGCTGCCGGAACGCAGCGCCGGAAGGATCGTCTACACGATCTTGAGATCGGGAAGAGTACGACTACATCACCCACGAGAATCCGCTCTCGTTAAACACTTTGGAATCTTCGAGGGTAAGTTATTCCATCGACTCGTTGCTACAATCTAGTAGATAGATCTTGGCTTGTTTGTTTGTATGCGATAGAAAATTTTTGTTTTCCATGCTACGAATCCCTACACTAGAGGCAATAATAAATGTGGTTATTATTATATCTTTGTGTTTATGATAAATGTTTACATTCATGATATAATAGTATTAACAAGGAAACATTGATACTTGTGTGATTTGTAAACTTAATTTGAAGTCCCTAGTATAGCCTCTATACATCACTAGCTTGTTGGTTGATAAATGATTGTGGTTCCCCTATCATGAACATTGAGATGTTATCAACAACAAGATCATATCGTTAGGAGAATGATATGGTGGACATACTCCTATAGATAAGCGTAGCATAAAGATCAAGTCATTTCAATAGTTCAATTGCTATATGCTTTCTGATACATAGTAACCTAATTCCTTCGACCATGAGATCATGCATATCACCTTTACCGGATGGATGCTTTGATGACATCAAACACCACTCCGTAATTGGGTGGCTATAAAGGTGGCATTGAGTGTTCGGAAAGTATTGGTTGAGACACATGGATCAAGAGTGGGATTTGTCCATCCATATGACGGATAGATATACTCTTGGCCCTCTCGGTGGAATGTCATCCAATTAGCTTGCAAGCATGTGACTGGCTCACAAGGGATCACATATCACGGGAACGAGAAAAGAGTACTTATCGGTAACGAGGTTGAACTAGGTATGCAGAGATACCGACGATCATAACCTCGGATAAGTAAACTATCGTGAGACAAAGGGAAATTGGTATCGTATGTAAGTGGTTCATTCGATCGCAAAGTAATCGTAGAAATATGTGGGAGCCATATGAATTTCCATATTCCTCTATTGGTTATTGTTCGGAGAAGTGTCTCGATCATGTCCGCATAATTCACGAACCGTAGGGAGACACACTTAAGGATTCGACGTTGTTTGAGTAGTTATGGTAGTATGAGAAAGAGACCGAATGGTGTTCGGAGTCTCGGATGGGATCCGGGATATCACGAGGTGATCCGGAATGGTCCAGAGAATAAGATTCATATAAGGAAAGTCCCGTTTCGGAGTTCGGGAATGATTGCGGTGTTTTCATCGAGAATGTTCTAGAAGGTTCCGGAATGTCCGGCACTCCGGAGGGGAAGGGGTACATGAATGTGTCATTGCATGTTGGAATGATTGCATCATGTACTAAGTGTCATCGCTGTTCCAAATAAAGGATTAATTCAAATCCTAGTTTGAAAAGTCAAATAGCTAGTTTGAAAAGTCAAACGGCTAAAATTGGAAAGAAGAAAAGAGGAGGAAGTGGGAAACCGAGTTGGGGAGGGAATCCCTCCTCCAACCGGCGGCGCCCCCTCCAAGCCGAGTTGGGGAGGGACTCCCCTCCCTCCCCTTGGCCGCCGGCCCCTCGACCTATATAAGGAGGGGCAGGGCTCCCTCCTCTAGACACACAAGTCCCTCACCTCAAACCCTAGAAGCTGCAGCCCTCCATAGCCGCCGCCAACCCCTAGGGTTTTGCCCTAGCCGCTGACTTGGGGGTCCCCGGAACCCTAGCCGCCGGCTCTAGCCCCTCCTCCTTGGTGTGTCTAAACCCTAGATCGCCGAGGAGCTCTCTCATACTCCACCATACTCGCTCCGGCTTAAGGCGAAGTCCTGCGAGATCTCCCCTCTACTTCCGGTACCACGCCGTTGTGCTGCCGGAATCGCGAGGAGAGTGCTACAACCTCCGCTGCCTGCTGGAACAAGGGAGAGGAAGGTCTTCGTCGAGTATCGAACGTGTGACCGACTGCGGGAGCGCTGCCGGAACGCAGCGCCGGAAGGATCGTCTACGCGATCTTGAGATCGGGAAGAGTACGACTACATCACCCACGAGAATCCGCTCTCGTTAAACACTTTGGAATCTTCGAGGGTAAGTTATTCCATCGACTCGTTGCTACAATCTAGTAGATAGATCTTGGCTTGTTTGTTTGTATGCGATAGAAATTTTTTGTTTTCCATGCTACGAAACCCTACAGTGGTATCAGAGCCGTTTCTATATGTAGATCTGTTGCACGAGTAGAACACAATGGTCATTGTGGGCGTTGATGCTTTTATTGTCGATTGCTTCTTGTGTACTTTGCATCTTGCGGTATGTTGGGATGAAGCGGCCCGGGCTAACCTTACATGACATCGTTCATGAGACTTGCTCCACGCTTGACATGCAACTTGTATTGCATAAGTGGCTTTGCGGGTGCATGTTTCTCCTAGCATAGTTAAGATCCAATTTACAACGGGTGATTAACAATACTAGTATCAATGTTGTGGTTCATGTTCGTAAGTTAGAGCGACACTTATTGAAAGCCCGAAACCACGTAAAATATGCAAAGAAAGTAGAGGCGTCTAACTTTGTTTTGCAGGGGTGTGCAGTGATGTGATATGGCCATGATTGTGATTATATTTGATGTATGCAATGTTCCTTATTGTAAGTTGGCAACCGGCAGGAGCCATATGGTTGTCTTTAATTTATGTTAAGACCCGCGTGTCTATTCAAAGTAGTTGTAATAGTTGAAGCCGGTGGACGACAACCATGGAGAAGCGTCATTGACCTTGATGCAATGCCGGTGATGATGGATATCATGTTCGTGCTTGAAGATGGAGATCGGAAGCACAAAGAAGAAAGGTCATATCATATCACATATTATGAATTGCATGTGATGTTAATCCTTTATGCATCTTGTATTGCTTAGTAGACAACGGTAGCATTATAAGATGATCCCTCATGCACATGAATTTCAAGTCATAAAGTGTTCACCCTTAGTTAGCACCGTTGCTAAAGCTTGTTGTTTCGAAGCACCACGTGATGATCGGGTGTGTTAGATTCTGCAAGTGTATACAACGTGAGCAAGCCAGATTTGCTCATGCGGAAACTAAGGTTTGATCTTGACGAGCCTAGCATGTACAGACATGGTCTCGGAACACGGATCATCGAAAGGTAAAGCATGAATCATATAGTAGATATGATGAACATGACGATTGTTCGCCATTGAAACTATATCAACTCTCGTGATGATCGGTGTTGATGTAGTGGATTTGGTTCGTGTGATCACTAAAACAATGTGAGGGATGTTGTTTTGAGTGGGAGTTCACCTAGATTAACTTTATTATTAATTTGAACTCAATTTGTCATAAACTTAGTCTAAACTATTGCACATATGTTGTAGATCAATGGCAGCCCCTACCATCAATTTTAATGCATTCCTAGAGAAAGAAAAGTTGAAAAACAATGGAAGCAACTTCGCGGATTGGTTCCGCAATTTGAGGATTGTCCTCACAGCTGGTAATTTGACCTATGTGCTAGATGCACCGCTGGGTGACCCACCTGCAGCTGATGCTTCCGATGAAGTAAAGAATGTTTACCTCGCTCGGAAGAATCAGTACTCCATAGTTCAGTGTGTTATCTTGTATGGTTTGGAATCGGAGCTTCAGAAAAGGTTTGAGAATTCAGACCCATATGATATTGTCGAGGATCTCAAATTGATCTTTGAGACTCATGCGGCAATTGAAAGCTATGAGGCTTCTGAAAAGTTCTTTAACTGCAAGATGGAAGAGGGCAGCTCCGTCAGTGAGCATGTGCTTAAGATGTCTGGGCACGCAAACAAACTTCAAAGCTTGGGTATAGTGATTCCTAATGCTTTGGGGATTTACCGTGTCCTCCAATCACTACCACCAAGTTACAAGAACTTTGTGATGAACTACAACATGCAGAACATGAACAAGCAGTTGCCAGAACTATTTGCTATGTTAAAATCTGCATAAGTGGAGATCAAGAAAGAGCACCAAGTGTCGTTGATCAATAAGACCAACAAATTCAAGAAAGGCAAGTCTAAGCAGAAGGGACACTTCAAGAAGGGTGGTAAGAAAGTTACCACGCCGGCGAAGAAGACCAAGGCTGGACCTAAGCCTGAAACTGAGTGCTTTTACTGCAAGGGAGAATGTCACTAGAAGCGGAATTGCCCAAAGTACTTGGCGGATCTGAAGAACGGCAACATCAAGAAGAAAGGTATATCTGATATACATGTTATTGATGTGTATCTCACTAGTACTCGTAGTAGTGCCTGGGTATTTGATACTGGTTCGGTTGATCATATTTGTAACTCGAAACAGGTGCTGCAGAATAAACGGAAGCTAGCGAAGAACGAGGTGACGATGCGCGTGGGAAACGGATCAAAGGTTGATGTGATCGCGGTCGGCACGCTACCCCTTCATCTACCATCGGGATTAGTTTTATACTTAAATAATTGTTATTTGGTGCCTGCGTTGAGCATGAACATTATATCGGGATCTTGTTTATTGCGAGACGGTTACTTGTTTAAGTCCGAGAATAATGGTTGTTTGATTTATATGAGTAATATGTTTTATGCACATGCACCTTTGATAGATGGTCTATTCTTATTGAATCTCGATAGTGGAAATACACATATCAACAACATTGAGGCTAAACGTTTGAAATCAAGCGATAATTCGACCTATATGTGGCACTGTCGTCTTGGTCACATTGGAGTGAAACGTATGAAGAAACTCCATTCCGATGGACTTCTTTAATCACTTGATTTTGAATCACTTGAAAGATGCGAAGCATGTCTGATGGGAAAAATGACTAAGACTCCATTTTCTGGTATGATGGAGCGAGCTATGGACTTATTGGAAATCATACATACCGATGTGTGTGGTCCAATGAGTGTAGCATCGCGCGGTGGTTATCGTTATGTTCTTACCTTCACGGATGACTTGAGTAGATATGGGTATATCTATTTCATGAAACATAAGTCCGAAACTTTCGAGAAGTTTAAGGAGTTTCAAAGTGAGGTAGAGAATCAACGTAACAAGAAGATTAAATTTCTACGTTCTGATCGTGGAGGTGAATATCTAAGTTACGAGTTTGGCGAGCATTTGAAGAAATGCGGAATACTTTCACAATTGACACCGCCGGGAACACCACAGCGTAATGGTGTGTCCGAACGTCGTAATCGAACTCTCTTAGATATGGTTCGTTCTATGATGTCACTTACAGATTTACAGCTATCATTTTGGGGTTATGCATTAGAAACAGCCGCATTCACTTTAAATAGGGCACCGTCTAAATCCGTTGAAACGACACCGTATGAATTATGGTTTGGGAAGAAACCTAGATTGTCGTTCCTTAAAGTTTGGGGATGCGAAGCCTATGTAAAGAAGTTACAGCCGGACAAGCTTGAACCCAAAGCGGAAAATGCGTCTTCATAGGATACCCGAAGGAAACTACTGGGTATACCTTCTATCATAGATCCGAAGGCAAAATCTTCGTTGCCAAGAATGGATCCTTTCTAGAGAAGGAATTTCTCTCGAAAGAAGTGACTGGAAGGAAAGTAGAACTCGACGAGGTTGTTGAACCTTCTCTCGAAATTGCGAGTAGCGCAGCACCGAAAGAAGTTCCTGTGGTGCCTGCACCAATAAGAGAGGAAGCTAATGATGGTGATCATGAAACTTCGATTGAAGTTGCTACAGAGCCTCGGAGGTCAACGAGAACTCGTACCACTCCAGATTGGTATGATCCCGTTATGAGTGTCATGTTGGTGGACAACACCGATGACCCTGAGACATATGAGGAAGCGATGATGAGCCCAGATTCCAATAAATGGCAAGAAGCCATGAAATCCGAGATTGGATCCATGTACGAAAACCAAGTATGGACTTTGGTGGACTTACCGGATGGCCGGAAGGCTGTCGAGAACAAATGGATTTTCAAGAAGAAAACAGATGCTGATGGTAATGTTACTGTCTATAAAGCTCGACTTGTCGCAAAAGGGTTTCGACAAATTCAAGGAGTTGACTACGATGAGACTTTCTCACCAGTAGCGAAGCTAAAGTCTGTGACGATTATGTTAGCAATCGCTGCATATTATGATTATGAGATATGGCAGATGGATGTCAAAACAGCATTCCTCAATGGAGACATTGATGAAGAGTTGTATATGATGCAACCCAAAGGTTTTGTCGATCCTAAAGATGCTAACAAGGTATGCAAACTTCAACGGTCCATCTATGGATTGAAGCAAGCATCCCGAAGTTGGAATCAACGTTTTGATAAGGTGATCAAAAGTTTTGGTTTTATACAAACTTATGGAGAAGCTTGTATTTACAAGAAAGTGAGTGGGAGCTCTGTAGCATTCTTAATACTATATGTGGATGACATATTGTTGATTGGGAATGATGTAGACCTTCTTAATAGTGTCAAGGAATATTTGAATAATAGTTTTTCAATGAAGGATCTTGGTGAAGCAGCTTACATATTAGGCATAAAGATTTATAGAGATAGATCGAAACGCCAAATATCATTGTCACAGAGTACATAATTGGACAAAGTTCTAAAGAGGTTTGGAATGGAAGATAGCAAGAAAGGGTTCTTACCCATGTTGCCCAATACGACCTTGAGTAAAACTCAAAGTCCGACATCGGCAGAAGATAGAGAAAGGATGAGTAAGACTCCCTATGCCTCAGCCATAGGATCTCTAATGTATGCCATGCTATGTACTAGACCCGACATTGCATATGCTGTTA
Organism: Avena sativa; assembly: GCA_916181665.1. NCBI lineage: Eukaryota > Viridiplantae > Streptophyta > Magnoliopsida > Poales > Poaceae > Avena > Avena sativa. The sequence continues at coordinate 129,009,676 of OV702283.1, read as the reverse complement.
GTTTAACTAGCAGATATCAAAGTGATCCAGGAGTGGATCATTGGACAGCGGTCAAAAACATCCTTAAGTACTTGAGAAGAACTAAGGATATGGTTCTTTCTTATGGAGGTTATGAACAGCTCGTTGTTAATGGTTACACCGATGCTAGTTGGAACACCGATCCGGATGATTCTAAATCACAATCTGGATACGTATTTATTTTGAATTGTGCAGCAGTTAGCTGGAGGAGTGCAAAGCAAAGCGTTGTGGCGAGATCTTCAACTGAATCGGAATACATGGCTTCTTCGGAGGCTTCACAAGAAGCGATATGGATGAAAGAGTTCATTACAGAGCTGGGTGTGGTTCCTAGTGCGCTGGACCCAATGTCTATCTACTGTGATAACATGGGCGCCATAGCCAATGCGCAAGAACCAAGGTCACACAAGAAGCTGAAGCATATCAAGCTGCGTTTTCACGCTATTCGAGAACATATCCAGGATGGGGATATAAAGATTTGCAAAGTACACACAGATCTGAATGTGGCGGATCCGTTGACTAAACCTCTCCCGAGGGCAAAACATGACCAGCACCAAACTGCCATGGGTGTTAGGTATATTACCATGTAATCTAGATAAGATGACTCTAGTGCAAGTGGGAGACTGTTGGAGATATGCCCTAGAGGCAATAATAAATGTGGTTATTATTATATCTTTGTGTTTATGATAAATGTTTACATTCATGCTATAATAGTATTAACAAGGAAACATTGATACTTGTGTGATTTGTAAACTTAATTTGAAGTCCCTAGTATAGCCTCTATACATCACTAGCTTGTTGGTTGATAAATGATTGTGGTTTCCCTATCATGAACATTGAGATGTTATCAACAACAAGATCATATCGTTAGGAGAATGATATGGTGGACATACTCCTATAGATAAGCGTAGCATAAAGATCAAGTCATTTCAATAGTTCAATTGCTATATGCTTTCTGATACATAGTAACCTAATTCCTTCGACCATGAGATCATGCATATCACCTTTACCGGATGGATGCTTTGATGACATCAAACACCACACCGTAACTGGGTGGCTATAAAGGTGGCATTGAGTGTTCGGAAAGTATTGGTTGAGACACATGGATCAAGAGTGGGATTTGTCCATCCATATGACGGATAGATATACTCTAGGCCCTCTCGGTGGAATGTCATCCAATTAGCTTGCAAGCATGTGACTGGCTCACAAGGGATCACATATCACGGGAACGAGAAAAGAGTACTTATCGGTAACGAGGTTGAACTAGGTATGCAGAGATACCGACGATCATAACCTCGGATAAGTAAACTATCGTGAGACAAAGGGAAATTGGTATCGTATGTAAGTGGTTCATTCGATCGCAAAGTAATCGTAGAAATATGTGGGAGCCATATGAATTTCCATATTCCTCTATTGGTTATTGTTCGGAGAAGTGTCTCGATCATGTCCGCATAATTCACGAACCGTAGGGAGACACACTTAAGGATTCGACGTTGTTTGAGTAGTTATGGTAGTATGAGAAAGAGACCGAATGTTGTTCGGAGTCTCGGATGGGATCCGGGATATCACGAGGTGATCCGGAATGGTCCGGAGAATAAGATTCATATAAGGAAAGTCCCGTTTCGGGGTTCGGGAATGATTCCGGTGTTTTCATCGGGAATGTTCTAGAAGGTTCCGGAATGTCCGGCACTCCGGAGGGGAAGGGGTACATGAATGTGTCATTGCATGTTGGAATGATTGCATCATGTACTAAGTGTCATCGCTGTTCCAAATAAAGGATTAATTCAAATCCTAGTTTGAAAAGTCAAATAGCTAGTTTGAAAAGTCAAACGGCTAAAATTGGAAAGAAGAAAAGAGGAGGAAGTGGGAAACCGAGTTGGGGAGGGAATCCCTCCTCCAACCGGCGGCGCCCCCTCCAAGCCGAGTTGGGGAGGGACTCCCCTCCCTCCCCTTGGCCGCCGGCCCCTCCACCTATATAAGGAGGGGCAGGGCTCCCTTCTCTAGACACACAAGTCCCTCACCTCAAACCCTAGAAGCTGCAGCCCTCCATAGCCGCCGCCAACCCCTAGGGTTTTGCCCTAGCCGCCGACTTGGGGGTCCCCGGAACCCTAGACGCCGGCTCTAGCCCCTCCTCCTTGGTGTGTCTAAACCCTAGATCGCCGAGGAGCTCTCTCATACTCCACCATACTCGCTCCGGCTTAAGGTGAAGCCCTGCGAGATCTCCCCTCTACTTCCGGTACCACGCCGTTGTGCTGCCGGAATCGCGAGGAGAGTGCTACAACCTCCGCTGCCTGCTGGAACAAGGGAGAGGAAGGTCTTCGTCCAGTACCGAACGTGTGACCGACTACGGGAGCGCTGCCGGAACGCAGCGCCGGAAGGATCGTCTACGCGATCTTGAGATCGGGAAGAGTACGACTACATCACCCACGAGAATCCGCTCTCGTTAAACACTTTGGAATCTTCGAGGGTAAGTTATTCCATCGACTCGTTGCTACAATCTAGTAGATAGATCTTGGCTTGTTTGTTTGTATGCGATAGAAAAATTTTGTTTTCCATGCTACGAAACCCTACAGTTAGGCAGATCCCAGGCACAGATCGAGTCGGTTACAGGTTTTTGGGTTTGCCCCTTTGAATATTCTATCTACTCTAGTCTTGGTCTCCAAGGATCCGAAGGCGTCATGGGCCCTGGCCACCCGAAAGTCTTCATGGGCTGGCGCATGTTTTCTCGTGGGCCTTCCTTGGGCTGGAATAGGTATGCTAAGATCGTGTACCCGCAGGGTATAACCATGTCAGTAGCCCCGAGTGTTCAGTCGAATCGTAGATTCGGCTGAGGACTCTTCAATCCTTCGGGTGCAGCTATCTCCGTTTGTCCAGAGAATGATTTGAGTGCGTAGGGATTGTTGATGCGTGTGCCTGACTCTCCCGACAGATCAGGGTCAGTTAACTGTCTTAGGACAAAACAACACGATCTTCTTCAGATTTAAGTCCCTCGACTCAAACCCGGAACATATGCTGGCGTAATTCGACTCAGGCCGTAGAGGACTTACAGGAGTGGAATTCCAGTGATTTTTAAATGATGTACCCAACGCGTCCGTCGGAATTTTTCATCGCGCCTGCTGGCACGGATTCTCACTAGCAGAGCGCAGTCGTGTGCGTTGCCAGGCCATCAGATGATATCTGTAGGTCTTATATTTGTGTCGCAGACATAGCATCCGAATGTTTATCACCGCGGAGGTGTTTCGGGTGGCCAAGGAATACGTTGCTCACTCGGTGTTAATTGGGGCAGAGTTGCTGAAAAAAGTTTTTTACATACTGATCCACAGGATCGCAGTTGAAGATTCATAGGGTACGCGGCCAGCGCTCCCTATGGGAGTAGCCCCCGAGTGTCTGTTCGAGTCACAGACTCGAGCAAAGACTTTAATTCAATCTTTGTTGACTTTAAGGTCTGTAGGACACAAATTTTTCGGATGCTTGAATCCATCTTCCCTATGGGAGTATCCCCTGAGTCCGTAGTGGAGTCGTAGACTCGACGTAGGACTCGAAGAATAGTTCAATAGTGTAGTGTTTTGGTTGTTTTTTGGGTGCGCGGCCAGCGCTCCTGATAGGAGTAGCCCTAGAGTAGTTAGTCGAATCGTAGATTCGAGTGAGTACTTTTAGCTGTGTAGCCGAAGAATTGTAATCGTTGATAGTATAGCTTTGATGACGTCAGTGCTGACGATCGGTGACCTCAAGCGTCTGCGGTGCCAGAGATGATGTGACTAGACGAACATGGGTCCCACCTTCTGACTTTGAGTTGACTGGTCACGCGCGGCGTGGAGATAATTACGGCGTCGCCTCGATTTCTGTGCGTAGTGGACGGCGTGTTAGCGACGGTTTGCTGCTGTGCTGACACGTGGACGGTCAGATCTTGATGTTGGCTCTAGGTCTTCCCGATGAACGGTCGTCGTGCATCATCTTCGTCCTTATAATCATTGGGGAAAAGTGAGATTGTTTTTCACCGCAGCCATTCTCATTTCACTTCTCCCATCTCCTTTGAGCTTTCTCTCTGTGCTGGAATTTCTTCGAACCTTTCCTTCCTTGTTTCTGCGTGCTCATCGTCACCACCGCCGCACTGCGATGGGGAAGTCCAAGAAAGCCTCCACCACAGTTGGTACTAGTGCTGCCGCCGGTGGCAAGAAGGGTTCCGCCGCCACTCACGTCACCGATGGTGGCTAGCGGCGATCAGATACTCGCGAGGGTGACCTCCACAAGCTGCGTGAGCGGGGTCTGATCCCGCAGGATAGGGAGGCCATCAGAGTTCCCGGCGACAAGGTAATTCCCCGTCCTCCCGCTGGGTTTCGGGTCATGTTCATCGCTTTTGTCCTTCGGGGCCTTTCTTTCCCGATCCACGATTTTCTCCGTGGGTTGCTTTTCCTTTATGGCATCCAGCTTCATCATCTTTCACTGAACTCTCTTCTTCATATCGCCTGCTTCATCACATTTTGCAAGTGCTGGCTCGGTTTCGATCCGCACTTTGGCCTCTTCCGTAAACTCTATTCCATGAAGAGGCAATCTGGCTCCGATGGCGTTTATCCCATTGGCGGCTGCATCATTTCACTTAGATCCAATTTTCTCTTCTTCTCCTTTTCTATGTCTGAATCTGTCCAGTACTAGCGGAGGCGATGGTTTTACATCCGCGACTCCACGGCGGCTGGGCAGAACTTTAGTCTAGCTCCTTTTGACCCCTCCCAGAAAATTGAGCCGAAAAGGTCCTAGAAAAACCACATCTTGGATGGCGAGGTGGCGGAGATAGAGGGGATCTATCGTCGGGTGGAGGATCTTCAGTTGATTCTGGAAAAAGAGGTGAATGGTGTGGATATCATCCGCAACTTCATCAAACATCGGGTGCAGCCGCTCCAGGCTAGGGCGCACCTGATGTTCCTTTATTTTGGTCGCCATGATCCGACTAGGGTTTCGGCTGAAGAGTTTCTCCAGGGGGGATCTTGACAGGATTCTTCGGCCGCTGCTGAAGTACAAGGCTGGAGTGGATCTCCCGGGGAAGTCGCTGACTCCTCCATTCGCTGCCTCTCGTCTGGTTCCACAGGTGTAGATCCAGGGTGTGCGCGTAGCGCTTTTTTCGACTGTGTTTTTCTTGCACTTGCGTGTGTTCTGAAAGTTTGCTTCTTTTGTGCAGGAGTTCAAGGTACCGGGCATGTCGCCTCCACTACCTGAACTGTTTCCATGTCTGAGCTTCCCTCGGCGCGATCGCTAGTGGAAGAAACTTTCGAGTCTAGTGTGGAGCAGACTCGAAAGCGGACGCGGAGCTTGAGCGAGTCGTCGGATGCTTCGACTCCACCGACCCCTAGGAACCCGCTATGCCTTGAGCGTCACAGTGGGGGCCATGGTGGCTCTTCTTCTCCAATTCCGGTCGTGCCCGTGCGGGCTGTAGCGCCTCAGCCGCCGGCGAAGCGGAAGAAGGAAGAGAAGAAAGAAGTGAAGAAGGAAGAGAAGAAGGGCAGGAGGTCCCCTCCTGTATTCGACTTGAGCGATTTCAACTCGTAAGCATCTACTATTGCTTTGTCTCCTTTTTTGTCTTTGTGCTTGTGCTTGTCTGATTTTTTTTCTTTTGTAGCCACTCTTCCGATGGATCCTTCAGCAATGTCGCTCGGGAGATGATGGGGGAGTCGAAGGTTGCTCCTCCTCCTCCTCAGATGGTGGCAACCTCTGAGGGTGCTGCTCCGAACCCTTCTCCGCAGGAGGCTCGGGTAGTTGTCCCCCAGAAGACTACAAGCAAACCTTCGGAGTCGCCGTCTTGACCACGTAAGATTTTAATTCTTGCCGCAGGGGGAGCCCCTGAGCATTTTGTTTCAGATGATCTGTTGATCTTTTTGTTTTGTTCCTCGAGGAAGCCCCCGAGCATCTGTCAGATGATCTGCTGATCATGCTATTTTTTGCACGTAGCTCGGGGGGAGCCCCCGAGCGTTTTCATATGCGTGATTTGCTTTGCTCGTTTTCTTGGGCATAGCCCCCGAGCCTTTTTCTAAAAAGTTACGTCCTCTTTGCAGCCTTTTGTGCAAGGCGCCAACCAGCTGGTGCAGCAACACCTGGTGTTGGAGGCCAGCTTCAAGCGGCTTCAGGGTACATCCATGAATTGGTCTTTTTCATCTTCCGCTGCTCCTTTTCCTTTGATCTGATGAGTGTTCTGTTGCTTGCAGATGACAACAATACCACCCTCCGAGAGCTTGATGCTCTCAAAAAGAGCCTTGGGCGAGCGGAGAAGAAAGCCGAGGACGCCGTTGGTGCGAAGGAGCGCCTCGAGCGGGGGCTAGCCAACGCAATTGCGGCCAAGGAGCGCCTGCAGCAGGAGGCTACGGACCGCGAGGAGCAACTCGCCACCGCTGCGGCCTTGCGCGAGAAGGAGGTAGCCGACAAGCTAATGGCTGCTGCCAAGGCTATTTTGAGTGAGTGGTTTCGCCTGTTCTTTTTAGGCTTCCTTGTCTTTATTTTGGTACTTGGTTTTCACATCTCTTCTTCTGTTCGTTTAGATGCCGCAGGCATCGATTTTGACCGCGTTGCTCTGGAACACGGAAGTGCTCTGGATGATGCCACTGCGGCGGTCGAGGACCGCTGTAGTACCGTGGTTGGCTCGCTCGCCAAGGCCAAGGAGGATCTTGGGTGCTTCTATAAGGAGCTCGTCCCCAAGGGCGTCGCCCTCGAGGATGTTGACTCGTTGGCGGATGCGTTATCAGCCGAAGCGCCTGCGGCGCACAAGCGCAAGCAAAAAGGCATCGGTGCATCTGTGGGGCTGGCGATGGCCCTGGCGTCTGGAGCGGAGCTAGATCTCCATCAGGTCACCTCCCAGATGCCAACGGCTGCTGACGGATCCGAGGTAGCCTTCACCCTCTTCGCTGCCCGTTGTAAACGTTATGGGCCGAAGTTCATTGACTTGCTGGCGGAGTACACGGCAAGGCAACAGGGGGAGGCCTAGAGCAGGCAGTCCGGCTCCGAGGCTACTTAGGATGCAGCTTCTTAGGCTTTGTAGTTGTAGAATAGCTTTTGTTTCTATTGGTCTGATATATCTATGAGCATTCCTTGTGCCACGCAGTGGCTTTTGCTATATATAATGAGTCTCCAAGCTGTTTGCTTATTTGTGCATTTGTTCATATTCTTGCCTTCTTTTCCTCTAGGGACCTTCGGGTGATGATACCGTGTGCACTTCGCCTGTGCCGCAGCTGTGGCCGTCCTTGGATGGTGCGTCGCAGCTTGCGTTTCTTCGTGACCGCATCCATAGTATTGAGAAAGAATTGCTTGGAGTGCGCGGCCACGCCGATGTTTGGAAGTCGAAGGCGGAGAGGAGTGCTGCCAGAGAGGAGTATTTGATGGGGGAGTTGTGTCGTCTGGACGAAAAACTTCAATGTGAGTTTTCGAGCTGCTGCTCAATTTTTGGATGCGCCTGCTGGCTTGTCGTCTTACTTTGCAGGTGTTGCAGGTGCTAACCTTGTTCCTAAGGAGGAAAAGGAGTGTGTTGCTGTTCGGATCAACTGCCTGACCCAGCAGGACATGGAGGCCAGCGGTTTTTTCTGGATGGACCGCGATCGTGCCATGGTCCTTGCGACTGTGCAGGATCGTGTTCATCAGGCGTCGCGGGTGCTGCGTCAAGTGAAGGCTTCGTTGGTGTCGGTTCTGCATGTAATGTTTCCTCTGGATGAGGCACCGTCAACTCTATGGGGCCTGCTGGCGAAGTTTCGGGATGTGCATCGTGTCAGGGAGCTGGTGCGGCATCAGGTGGTTGCAGGGGTAAAGGCTGCGCTTTCCCTCATGCAGCTGCATCGCCCTGATGTAGATCTTGCTGTTGTGGTGGCTGGGCTGCCTCTTCGGCCGGATGGTGGCTCGTGGGATATGCGTCCACATTACGCAGCTGTAAGGCAGTATGCCGAACAAGTTGTAGATCTTTTTGAGCAGCGTGCACAGGTGATTCTTCAGAATAGGTAGGACCTGTAAAAAGATAGATGTATAATTTGTATTTATTCGACTGGGCGTGTTGTGCCCTTTGCTGTAAAGGTTTGTTGTTGTTAGCGCGTGGTGCTTTGTTTGTATGCGTGCCCTTTTCTTTAGCCTGACGTGGTCAGCTACACAGGTGTACACGCGCTATCCTCAGTCGACGAAGTCATGAGGTGAGGGGAGCCCCCGAGTGTGTTGTAACATGAAGAAAAATGCGAATAATAGACAAAAATTTTGGGGCGAGACACTTAGCTTTATTCATGTCGTAAGGATGAGGTACATTGTTCGGCTGAGTAGCCTTGTCTGAATAGCCTTATTGTAAGTAAAAAAAGGGGGTAGCTAGGGGTAGAAGCGTCGCAGTTGTGCGACGTTCCATGGGTTGGAGTATGCGACTCCAGACTCCATGTGTTTGAGGCGATAGGCGCCACCTGGGATGACTTCAGTGACGATGTAGGGTCCTTCCCAGGGCGACTTGAGCTTCTTCGGCGCTCTTGCTTGAGTGGCAAGACTAGGTCTCCTTCGACGAAGGACCTTGGGCGCAGCCGACGGCTGTGGTAGTTGCGGAGGCTCTATTGTTAGACCGCGGATCGGGCTACGGCTATGTCGCGTGCCTCGTCGAGTGTGTCGACGACGTCTTCGAGTGCAGCCGTCGATTCGGCTTTGCTGTAGGCTATGACCCATGGGGCCTTGTGGCGTACCTCCGCAGGCAGCACGGCTTCGGCTCCGTGCACCATGAAGAAGGGTGTGTAGCCAGTTGAGCTGTTTGGCGCGTGCGCAAGCTCCAGAGTACGGAGGGCAACTCTTGCGTCCAGGCTCCTACGAGTCACTGGAGTGGGCTCATTAGGCGCTTCTTGATGCCGCGGCCGACGAGGTTGTTGGCCTTTTCGACCTACCCGTTTGTTTGTGGGTGCGCCACAGAGGCGTATGTGATGTTGATTCTGAGGTCTTCGCAGAAGTCCTGGAATTCCTTGGAGATGAAGTTCGACCCATTGTTGGTGATGATGCTATGCGGCACGCCGAACCTGTAAACAATGGATTCGAAAAACTTGACGGCTATTTTGCCCTTTTGGTTAGTAACGGTCATGGCCTCGATCCACTTGGTGAATTTGTCGACTGCGGCCAGGAGGTAGACGTGGCCTACTTTCGAGGACTTGGGCAGTTTGCCGATCATGTCAATGCCCCATTGGGCGAAAGGCCAGGCCAACGGTATGGGCCTGAGATCCGATCCTAGTGTGTGTGGTTTATCTGCGAACCTCTGGCACGCGTTGCAGCTTTGGACGATGTCTTTAGCGTCGTTCATGGCCGTTGGCCAGTAGAACCCAGCTCGCAGAGCTTTGGCGACAAGGGCGCGGCTGCCCGCGTGGTGGCCGTAGATGCCGTCGTGGATGTCTTGGAGGATGGCTTTGTCGTCACCGATGGTGACGCACCTTTGGAGTACACCCGAAATTTTGCGCCTATACAGCTCGCCATTGATGATGGTGAAGGCCTTGGACCGGCGAGATATGCGCCAGGCATCTGTCGGGCTGTTAGGCAGCTCCCCGTCTATCAGATATCGGAGGTATGGATGTGTCCATGTTTCTTCCACTGCCATGACCTGCATCAGGTTGACCATTGCGACCTCTGTGTCGAGTTTTTCTGGTCCTTCCTGTCCTTCGGGTAGCGCAGCCCCCGAGTGTTTTGCTTCTTCGGGTGATCCCTTGGGGAATTTCCTTTTGATGGATGGCACGCAGATCTGTTCGAGGAACACACCTGGCGGCACCCATGCGCAGGTGGAGCCGATGTTGGCGAGTCTATCGGCCTCTTCGTTTCTTTCTCTCCCAACATGCCGAAGCTCGCAGCCGTCAAGTCTCCTTCGAGTGCGTTATAGAGTGCGCGGTATGCAATCATGTTGGCGGCGTGTGCGTCGCACTCGTTCATCGTCTGCTGGACGACGAGGTTCGAGTCTCCATAGATGACCAGGCGCGTCGCGCCGTAGATCTTGGCCATCCTCATGTCGTGGATGAGGGCCTTGTACTCGGCCTCGTTGTTAGAAGCTCGAAATTTCTTCCGGAGGACGTACTTCATCTTGTCGCCCTGCGGGGAGGTCAGTATGACCCCGGCTCCTGTTCCGGCCTCGCGCTTGGAGCCGTCGAAGTGCATCGTCCATGACTGTGTCATGTCCGGTGTGTTTGGCAGCTACAGTTCCATCCAGTGGACGAGGAAGTCCGGAAGGACCTGAGACATGATCACGTGGCGCTTCTCATAGACGATGTCTAGAGGTGACAGCTCAATGCCCCACAGGGCCACACGTCCTATGGCCGCCGGGTTGTTCAGGATGCTGTTCAGAGGTGCTTCGTTGACGACCATCACCCGATGCTCTTGGAAGTAGTGGATCAGCCGACGAGCCATCATGAACACGACGTAGGCGAGTTTCTGGTAATGAGGGTACCTCTGCTTTGTTGGCGTCAATACCTCGCTGAGGTAGTAGATCGGGCGTTGGACCCCGTGGGTCTTGCCATCTTTGGGTCTTTCGACCACACGCACGATGCTTACCACCTGGTGCGTAGCTGCTATGTATAGCAGTAGAGGTTCGCGCTCTTTTGGCGTGACCAAGACGGGTGAGGTAGAGAGCAGCCGCTTCAGATCTTTGAATGCGTCGTCCGCTTCAGGCATCCATTCGAATTTGTCTGCCTTGCGCAGCAGGTGATAAAAGGGCAAGGCCTTTTTGCCCATGCGGCTGATGAACCTGCTTAACGCCGTGATTCACCCGGCAAGCTGCTGGACGCCCTTGAGGTTCTTCGGCTTCTCCATGGCCATTATGGCCCGGATTTTCTTCGGGTTCGCTTCGATTCCTCGCTGGGAGATGAAGTATCCTAGCAGCTGACCATATGGGACGCCGAAGGCGCACTTTTCTGGGTTTAGCTTGATCTTGTATCGATCAAGGTTGTCGAACGTCTCGCGAAGATCGTCGATGAGGGTCTTGGCCTCCCTTGTTTTGATTACTATGTCGTCGACATGGACTTGGATGTTGCGGCCGATCTGGTCCTTCAGGCATGCCTGCATGCACCGTTGGTACGTGGCGCCTGCGTTCTTCAGCCCGAAGGGCATTGTATTGTAGCAGAACACTCCAAACAGCGTGATGAGCACCGTTTTCTCCTGATCTTCGACCTTCAGTCGAATCTGGTTGTAGCCTGAGTAGGCGTCGAGGAAGGAGAGCTTCTCGTATCCTGCAGTCGAATCGATGATCTCATTGATCCGAGGGAGAGGAAAGTGATACTTTGGGCAGTGCTTGTTCAACGATGTGAAGTCCACGCACATCCGCAGGATGTCCATGTCCTTTTTGGGGACCATCACGGTATTGGCGAGCCACTCGCTTCCCTTGATCTCCCTGATGAAATTGGCGTCGAGTAGTCTGTTGACTTCGACTCTGATAGCTTCGGCCCGCGGCTCGGACAGTCGTCGGATGAACTGTTTGACGGGCTTGGCGTCTGGAAAGACGTTAAGGGCGTGCTCGGCGAATTCCCTGGGAACTCATGGCATGTCTGTAGGACACCAGGCGAAGATTTCCCAGCGCTCTCGGAGGAATTCGACGAGCACGCTTTCCTATGTGGAGCTGAGGTCGTTGGCGATCATCGTCGTCTTGGAGGCGTCCGTCGGGTGGACCTGCACCTTCTTTGCGTTGACGGTGGAGTCGAAAGACATATCTAGTGCATTCTGTCTTGCGACTAGGGGTGCCCCGTTGTCCGTCACCTCTCGGAGCCTTATGAGATCCTCCTGCATGCCGAATGACTGGGAGATTCTATTGAAGTCCCTATCGCAGTGGTCCGATCGGGTTAAGCTCCCGTGGACCGTGATGACGCCCCTTGGTCCTGGCATCTTGAGTAGTAGGTACGCATAGTGCGGTACTGCCAGGTATCGTGCGAATGCTACACGCCCGAGGATGGCGTGGTATTGTGATGGCCAGTCCACCACTTTGAACTCGAGTCGCTCGCACCGAAAGTTATCTGGCTTGCCGAAGATGACATCAAGCCATATCTTTCCCAGGGGAAATATGCCCTTCCCTGGGACGATGCCGTGGAACGTTATGTCGGATTGTTCTAGGCTGCACAGCGGGACCCGCATTGCTGCTAAGGTACTGGCGAACATCAGATTGATGCCGCTGCCGCCGTCCATGAAGACGCGGCTCATGTCGAACCCTCTGATCTGCGCCTCAAGCACCAAGGCAACATGACCTGGGTGAGGGACCTGGAAAGGGTGATCCGAACGGCTGAACGTGATGCAGGACTCCGATCCACTGAGGTAATTAGGGATGGCGGGTGGAGCGGTTACAGCCAGATTGATCTGACGGGTGATTTTCTTCTACACCCTATTTGTTGGGCTGAAAAACGCAGGTGCTACGTACCAGCAGACAATGCAACATTGCCTCCACGACCAAATTGGTCGGAACGTTCACGCCTATGTGGACGATATCGCGGTGATGTCTAAAAGTCAAACGACTTAATCTCTGACTTAAAAGAAACCTTTGATAATCTCCGGAAATACAACATGATGCTTAACCCTAAGAAGTGCGTCTTCGGGGTTCCAGCCGGCAAATTTTTGGGTTTCATCGTTTCCCAACGCGGAATTGAGGTCAACCTAGATAAAATCAAGGCCATCCTAAACATAAACCATCCGACATGCCTAAAAGACATTCAACGACTAACAGGTTGTGTTGCAGCAATTAGTCGGTTCGTCAGCCGACTTGGAGAAAAGGCTCTGCCGCTGTACAAGTTGCTGAAGAAGGTGGACAAATTCACGTGGACAGACGAAGCAGATGCAACAGTGAAGCAGCTCAAGGAGATTCTTTCCTCAGCGCCCATCCTTGCAGCACCCGAGCCTGGAGAGCCCCTGTTAATCTACATGGCGGCAACCAACCGGGTAATCAGCATCATCGTCGTGGTAGAGCGGAAGGAACCAGGCTATGAGCACGGAGTTCAACGACCAATTTACTATGTGAGCGAGGTCTTGACGGAGTCCAAGCAGCGTTACCCGCATTACCAGAAGATAGCTTATGGAGTAGTCCTTGCTTCTCGGAAGCTGAGGCATTACTTTCAGGAGCACCCAATCAACAGCGACGCTACGGGAAGGGTCGCGAAGTGGGGCATTGAGCTTGCCGCCTTCGAGATCACCTACAAGAGACGCGACGCTATCAAATCACAAGTCTTGACGGATTTTGTTGCATATTGGACGGAGATGCCAGATGCTACTCCGTTGCCGGAACCAGAGTACTGGTGATGCACTTTGATGGATCAAAGCTGCTCAACGGCTCGGGGACTGGTGTATTGCTACAGTCACCAACAGGAGACAAGCTACACAACGTTCTGCAGATCCACTTCGAGGCTACAAACAACATGGCGGAGTATGAAGCACTCATTCACGGACTACGTGTAGCCAAGGATATTGGCATCAAGCGCATAGTTTGCTGTGGAGATTCTGACTTGGTTTCCCAGCAGGTGGCTGGCACCTGGAATGCGCGTAACCCTATGATGGCGGCATATCAAGATGAAGTGGACGAGATATCCAAGAGCTTCTTGGGCTACGAAGTCAAGTATGTGCCTAGGGAGCAAAACAAGGCGGCTGATCTGCTGTCTAAGCTTGGATCAGGGCGCAAGAAAATTCCGCCAGGAGTTTTCCTAGAGCATCTGCGCACACCATCTATGAAGGGAGACGACATCGACAACCCAGATAGAGCTGACTCTTTCGTCAACATGGTGACTAAGGTCCCTCCGTCTTGGACAAAACCGTTCACGGAATATCTCGAACACGGAACTTTGCCCGACGACGAAGTCGAAAAACGGCAAATAATACGACGAGCAAAGGGTTATACCATAATCAATGGGCAACTCTACAAAAGGAGCACTACTGGTGTATACCTAAAGTGTGTTTCCCAGCTAGAAGGTATGGAAATCCTACGCGAAATCCATCTCGGAGATTGCGGGCATCACGCCGCTCCTCGATCATTGGTCGCGAAAGAATTCCGGCAAGGATTCTACAGGCTGACCGCGAAGGCGGACGCTGACAAGCTGGTTGAGACGTGCATGGGATGACCAATATTATGCCCGACAACCACATGTTCCTGCTGAAGAATTGCGAACAATACCAATAACTTGGCCGTTTGCAGTCTAGGGACTAGACATGGTGGGACCGTTACAGACGGCACCTTGTGGGTTTACGCACCTGCTTGTGGCAGTTGATAAATTCACTAAATGGATCAAAGCTAAACCCATTAGAAAGCTTGATGGGGCAACTGCCCTCAGGTTTGTCCGGGATCTAGTGGTGAGATTTGGTCTCCCACACAGCATTATCATTGACAACGGCAACAATTTGTCATTCGGAGAAGTGGAGGCTTATTGTTGGGAGAAGGGCATACGACTTGACCTTGCATCTGTGGCACACCCACAATCCAACGGTCAGGTTGAGCGGGCCAATGGATTAATTATGCAGGGAATCAAGCCACGTCTTGAGGCACCGCTACATAGAGCATCTGGAGCCTGGGCGGAAGAATTACCATATGTGCTATGGAGTTTACGAACTACACCCAACAAATCCGCCAGCTACACCCCTTACTTCATGGTATATGGAGCAGAAGCCATCCTGCCTTCCGACATCCTTCACGATTCACCAAGAGTTGCCGCCTACGACGAAGATGATGCTGAAGAATCCAGACGCCTAGATGTGGACCTTCTCGAGGAGGAGCGCGTTTTGGCATGCCAAAGATCCGTCATCTACCAGCAGAAGCTACGCAGCTACCATAGTCGCCGCGTTCGGCATCGCTCGTTTAAAGAGGGGGATTTGGTGCTCCGACTTAAGCAGAAGAAGTCCCATAAACTATCCCCGCCATGGGAAGGACCGTTCATCATAAGCAAGGCGCTACTTAATGGGTCTTACTACCTTGTTGACAATCGTGAACTGAAGGATAGACCCAACGAGGATCATAAGCGTAAGCGACGTGACCCGGATGATGACTACCCGGAGCTTGATCGACCATGGAACATAGCACAGCTACGTCCTTTTTACACTTAACATTTTTTTATCTAATTATGTACCTCTTATATGATCAATGAAATAAAGCTCTTTGGTTCACTCATATTTCTGAGTCTTTTACCTCCTTTAGTGTTCATTTTTGGATCATGTAAAACCTTTATGCACAAGCTTTGCGATTGCACTTGTGAAAATTCCGCCTACGGGCGTTAGCTTAAGTTTTCTGGTCTACACGTTCTTTGTCATTTTTATGTGGATTCTGGAGTAGTGACTTTTGGCACTTATTGTCGGCGATTTTGTTCTCAGGTTATTGATGGTGCCATTGGGCATCATCACATAAGCGCATGGTTCCGACAACGAGTCTTCCAACTCACGAAAATTCAACCATAAGAACCAAAGTAATGGATAAGCCAGCACTTGCTTAAAAAATATATACATGCTGGAAATTAGTTCTTGAGCAGCAGGAAATAAAAACCATTGTTTTCCGCCTTGAGTTACATAAACAAAGTTTTTTCCACATATACACCAAAGGTGAAACAAATATTACAAAGTTGTTTTTCACTCCTTTGGCGCAGGTGACTTGGAGGTAGCATCATCACCAGCCGGAGAGCCACCCTCAAAGTCGGTGCTGTGGTGGGACTCAGATGAATCTTGGTTGCCGCTGTCAATAATGTTCATGGGCACGAAGACGTCGACGTCCACCAACTCGGCAACTCTGGTGTCATAGCCCGCGAGTGAGGACAAGATGGCTTCATGGTTAATATCTTTTCCATCATCGTCTACGTCGGGGATACCAGAGGTCACCGTGTCGATGTCGGCGTCTTCATAATGTGCCTTCACCATTGACAGCGCCATCCTTGCGCCAGCTCGTGCACACGAAGCTTTCCAGCTTGTGATACGCTCGGGGGCTCGGCGTAGAATCTCCGAGTACTTTGCCACGAAGTCCGATGCCTTGATGTTTATCTGGAGGGGCTCGGCGATCTCCTTGGCTTGCGTGATGGCGGTGTTGATGAAGTTGCCGGCAAGAACCATGCATTCCTTGGCTGGAGGAGGCGATCGGGTTAAACCCATAGGAGCTGCAAATTCCGACAAGGAGCGCATGAGTTCAACAATTCAAAATATCCAGACTATAGAAATCCAAGACGGAGAAAACTTACTGAAGATTCTGGCCTCATCTTGCCAGAGGGTGTCCGCCAAGGATTGTTTCTCTTGTTGGAGGAGCTGGTAGGCCTTGCTATGGCGTTGATTCTGCTCATCGGCAGCTTGCTTCTGATCTTTTAAGATCGCAATCTCCTCCTTCAAGCGATTGATTTCCTCGGTGGCGGAGTCCTGCAGGGCCTTCATTGACTCCTCATGCATTTTCAGCATGTCTTTCCTCTCCTCCTTAAGGATCTTGTTCTCGCTATCCAGCTGCTGAATGTGCTTGGATTGCTCGACAATGTCCTTGGCCTTGGCAACATGTTCTGCAAAGTCGGAGAAAAAAGTACACAGTGAGTACTTGGAGAATATAGGCACAAAACCAAGACGGAATGCGCAAAAAGAAAACAGACTCTTGTTTTTGATGATCTGTTCCTTCAAGATGGCAGTTTTACCCTTTTCAGCTTCAAGATCTGCGCGCATCTTCTGGTACTTGTCATTTGCCATGCCCCTCCGAGCATTCTCGTTCTGTGGAAAAAAGGACAAAGTTAAAGCGTTGTTTGGTCTGCTTGGAGCACCTAGCCGGAAATTTTCCACCTAGATGCTCGGGGGCTACAACGAGAGTTTTTGACTTAACAATATGCTTAGCTTTCTTTAAGCATCTAGTCGGAACTAATTTGGTTACAACTAGAAGCTTGGGGGCTACAGTATAAAGTTTTTAACTCGGACATATGCTTAGCTTTCTTTAAGCATCTAGTCAGAACCAATTCAATTGCAACTAGAAGCTTGGGGGCTATGGTACTGAAATTTACAAACACTGCGTATGCTACTCTTAAAGCATCTAGTCGGAATAATTCATTCCATCTAAATGCTTGGGGGCTATAGTGAGAAGTTTTCTAGCTTAGTCACTCTTAGAGCATCTAGACGCAAAAGCCTATGATTTTACGTCTACATCCTCGGGGGCTACAGTGGGATACTCATATGAAATGCAAAAGGCAAATAAAACTTACAAGTGCAATGATCTTGAGGTTTGTAGCGCTCTCGGCCAGCAGCTTGCCAAAGGAGATGCTGTTTCCTCGCAAGATTACTGCTTGTCGTAGGAGCTCCTCAAGACCGCACGTCGGAGATGTCGGCGCTCCTCCAGGAACCAGAGTTGTGCTACTCGGCGTAAGTGTCGGGTAGACTATCTTTGGGAACTCAAAAGGTTTCTGGGGAGCAATGGCGCCGCCTTCGTCAAAAGTACCAGCTTCCACCATCGCCTTGCGGCCACCGATGGCATCCTTAGCCGGAGCTTCAGCCATTTGTTGGGTGGTACTCTCCTGCATCGCCTGCTCGCCGACGACTGCAATCTCGGTAGAAGCACCTGAGTCCACTTCCATGGCGGAAGGGCCAGATGCCTCCTTAGCTTGTGAGCTTGTCGGGGAAGACGAGGGCTTGATGGCAGGAGTGGAAGGGGTGATGGCGGGGGAGGCGTCGCGATGCAGCATGTCCTTAATATTTCGAGAAGCCCCCAAAGTTTTGGAGGTCTTCTTGAGGCTGGTCGTGGCTTTCTTCCTGAAACATGCAAAATGCATCAGTACAGGAGCAAGACGGATAAATAGACAATGTAGGAGAATGAGAAGCTTACACAAGTGGGGGTGCTTTGGCGAAGGGGATCCCGATAATTCTTCTCTTTTCCGCCTCCAGGGCGGCGGTAGTCTTTTTGGAGGCTCCACCCTCCGTCTTCTTCTTCTTGCCTCCGTCGGCAGCGTCAGAGGTGGAGCTCCTCTGCTTTCACGCCAACGGAGCTTCGTCGTCAGACACAACCGTGACTTCTTTCATCTTTGGATCGTAGATTTGGGCAGTCAGGTTGCCCTCTACTAGATCGCTAAGCTTTTAAGTAAGAAATCACCATGTTAGATAAGATGACATTTGCAAGACGGAAGAACTGGAGTATATGTCGTACACGGAAAATAAATACCTACCTTTGGGCACTTGCCGTCTACGAACATGTCGTAGGTGATGGTGAAGCCACGCTTCTTATCATTCACCTTGACGATGTACTTAAGGCGGAGCTTGACGGAGTCGCTCGAGAAGTTGTCCACGGAGATGCGGAGACTATCCCTTCTGTCGCTGGTATATACTCGTGCATGAGCTTCGCGCGGTGTTGCAGAGGTTGGATTCGCCTGATGAACCAGCACATGGATAGGTCCAAGCCGGTCAAATCCGTCTCTATGAACCATTCGATCCGCCTTATAACGCGAGAAGCGTCGAGGTCAGAGGGAAGGGAGGTCTGGGATCTCCATGACGAGGCTTCAGCGACGGCTCCGTCAATGAAGTCCGGGTACGTAACTTGTCGGCCAGCCAGAGGGATGTCTAGGCCGTAAAAGTACGTCTGTTGCCAATTCTTGCAGGACTCGTGGCCGACGATGTCGGGGAACCGCCGGCCAGGTCGAATCTTGAAGCTTATGGTGCCACAGTTCCTAAGTTCTTCCTTACTATGTCCGGCTTAACGTTTGACGGTGAAGAAGTACACAAAGAGGTCTAACCTAGGCCTTATCCCTAAGTATCCCTCGCAGAGCGCCGCGTAGTTGCTAAGCACTAAGATACTATTGGGGGAAAGGTTCTGGGGCTGGACTCTATAGTGATTCAAGACGGAGAGGAAGAAGCTGGAGATGGGCAGGGAGACGCCACGTACCAGTTGGGCTTTGAGGTACACCTTTTCTCCGGCTTGGGGAGAAGGTGTCACCTCGCCAGCCGGCGCCGCCCGCCAGACGAGCCCCTCCGTCGCAGGAAGGTAGCCTTCGGCGATCATCTCTTGGATATCATGTTCTGTGATATCTGAGCCGCGCCAGTCGCCCTTGTGCGAATCTGGCTCCTCCTCCAGCGGCTCCAGCGCCGCCAGATTAAGGTCGCCGCTGGTGGACTCGATAACCGCCGATGCGGGGATGACTAAGCCCTCTGGAGGCACTATGATGGAGCTCGCCGGCTTTGTCGCGGCTTCGTTCGACGCCGCCATGGAGGGAGAAGTGCTACTACTGGCCATGGAGTGAGGCTGGGTGTGACTGGTGCAGATTGGAGGCTAGGGTTTTTTCGCGACTTGGGCACGGAGAGCTCGAAGGGGCGCGCACTGTAGGAAGAAGACGATGCGAGGAGAATGAGGTAAAAGGTGAAAATTCCACCGCGGTTACTATTTATCATCTCCAAGCGTCAAGATTCGTGCATCTTGATCAGACGGTTGCCGCGTAGACGACGTGTTCGCGAACGTGCGCGGAAATTTCGCCACGTCTCCAACCGTCACCGCCAACGGTTCGTATCGCTCGCGCGGGAAAATCGGACATGATTGCGTTCTCTGCATGTGTGAGTTACGAGGCATCGCTGACCTAAGCCTACATCGTCCTAGCTGACATAGGCAGATGAGCCATCACATCGAAGATTCCGACATAGACGAGTCCAATCCGGCTACGGAAGAGTACGATGAAAGATTCAGCATTTCTCTGACTTACATTTTGAAGACGGAGAAAGCCTTGCAGGGTTCTTTGGAAGGACTACAAGATATTGCTTGACGATTTGCCGACATCCAACTAGACGGAGCATTCATATGAAGAGGCAAGACGGCGCAAGATCTCGGAGTTCTCCGGGGCTACTGTTGGGGATATGCTATATGGGTATCCTCATAGCATGTCACCTATCCGGATAACCCGGGTGGCCCATAGTTGGTAGCATGGCCTATGGCCTGCTGGGCGGCCCAGTTAGATGGATCCAGAAGGGAGGCCCATGCCGGATAAAAGAATGCTACGGTGGAGTCACCAGCGTACCCGGAGCCTTGGAGTGCAAGATACACAAGACTAGTAATAGACGGTGTAGGACTCTATAACCTGTCCGGCTAGGACTTTTCCCTGTAACCCTAGGACCTGGCATCTGTTGGAGATATGCCCTAGAGGCAATAATAAATGTAGTTATTATTATATCTTTGTGTTTATGATAAATGTTTACATTCATGCTATAATAGTATTAACAAGGAAACATTAATACTTGTGTGATTTGTAAACTTAATTTGAAGTCCCTAGTATAGCCTCTATACTTCACTAGCTTGTTGGTTGATAAATGATTGTGGTTTCCCTATCATGAACATTGAGATGTTATCAACAACAAGATCATATCATTAGGAGAATGATATGGTGGACATACTCCTATAGATAAGTGTAGCATAAAGATCAAGTCATTTCAATAGTTCAATTGCTATATGCTTTCTGATACATAGTAACCTAATTCCTTCGACCATGAGATCATGCATATCACCTTTACCGGATGGATGCTTTGATGACATCAAACACCACACCGTAACTGGGTGGCTATAAAGGTGGCATTGAGTGTTCGGAAAGTATTGGTTGAGACACATGGATCAAGAGTGGGATTTGTCCATCCATATGACGGATAGATATTCTCTGGGCCCTCTCGGTGAAATGTCATCCAATTAGCTTGCAAGCATGTGACTGGCTCACAAGGGATCACATATCACGGGAACGAGAAAAGAGTACTTATCAGTAACGAGGTTGATCTAGGTATGCAGAGATACCGACGATCATAACCTCGGATAAGTAACATATCGTGAGACAAAGGGAAATTGGTATCGTATGTAAGTGGTTCATTCGATCGCAAAGTAATCGTAGAAATATGTGGGAGCCATATGAATTTCCAGATTCCTCTATTGGTTATTGTTCGGAGAAGTGTCTCGATCATGTCCGCATAATTCACGAACCGTAGGGAGACACACTTAAGTGTTCGACGTTGTTTTGAGTAGTTATGGTATTATGAGAAAGAGACCGAATGTTGTTCGGAGTCTCGGATGGGATCCGGGATATCACGAGGTGATCCGGAATGGTCCGGAGAATAAGATTCATATAAGGAAAGTCCCGTTTCGGAGTTCGGAAATGATTCCGGTGAATGTTCTAGAAGGTTCCGGAATGTCCGGCACTCCGGGAGGGGGGAGGGGTACATGAATGTGTCATTACATATTGGAATGATTGCATCATGTACTAAGTGTTCTTGCTGTTCCAAATAAAGGATTAAATTGAATCCTAAAATAGAAAAGTCAAATGTCCAGTTTGAAAGTCAAACGGCTAAAACAAGAAACTGTGGGAAACAAGCAAGAGGAGGCAAAAACCGACTTGGGGGAGGAGTCCCTCCTCTCCAAGCCGGCGGCCCACCTAGGCCGAGTTGGGGAGGGACTCCCCTCCCTCCCCTGGCGCGCCGGCCCCTCCACCCATAAAAGGAGGGGCAGGGCCTCCTCCTCTAGACACACAAGTTTCTACCTCTAATCTCCGGTTTAGAGCCGTTTTGGTTTAGAGCTTCTAATTGCTTTAGCCTGCGGTTTAGAGCCTTCTAATTGGTGTGTCTAATCTCTAGACCACTAATAGCCCTCTCTCATAATCCACCATACTCGCTCCGGCTTAAGGCGAAGCCCTGCGGGATCTCCCCTCTACTTCCGGTACCACGCCGTTGTGCTGCCGGAATCGCGAGGAGAGTGCTACAACCTCCACTGCCTGCTGGAACAAGGGAGAGGAAGGTCTTCGTCGAGTACCGAACGTGTGACCGACTGCGGGAGAGCTGCCGGAACGCAGCGCCGGAAGGATCGTCTACACGATCTTGAGATCGGGAAGAGTACGACTACATCACCCACGAGAATCCGCTCTCGTTAAACACTTTGGAATCTTCGAGGGTAAGTTATTCCATCGACTCGTTGCTACAATCTAGTAGATAGATCTTGGCTTGTTTGTTTGTATGCGATAGAAATTTTTTGTTTTCCATGCTACGAACCCCTACAGCATCTATATAAGTCGGGCCTATGGGAGCCTTTAGGGCACAACTTCATACAACCTCGCACAGCGAACCTATCTCTGTAACTCGGCATATTGCCCTTATAGTGATTTATAGCAGGAGTAGGATTCCGCCACCGTCGTGGGATCTGAACCTGGGTAAGCTGTGTTACCTCGTACCCGTCAACCGTCCGCCTTACCCCACGTCTCTAAACACGCACTATGAGGACCCCTCCATGGCGTACTCGTCGGCAATACCACGACACAATTAATCCTTTGTGTTTGGACATCCAATCCATTCCTAGTACTACTTCCAAACCTTTAGTTCCGAGTACTATTAGATTAGCATAAAAATCTATGCCATGGATTCGAATAGGGACGGCTTTGCAAATTTGCCTAGCTTTGGTGGTTGAACCAGGTAATTGAACAATAATAACATGCTTCAATTTGGTTGGTTGAATCTTACTAGTGCATGCAAATTCTTCAGTAACAAATGAGTGTGATGCTCCAGAATCAAACAATACTCTTGCAAGTACTGAGTTAACAGAAAACATACCCAGCACGACATCTGGAGCTTCCTGGGCTTCTTCAACATGCATGAGAAAGAGATGGCCATTGCGATTGAGCGAATTCCCTGGGGCAAACCTTCTTCCAGGCTGAACACGACGCTGCTGCTGAGCTGGGGCATTTGCATTGGGGGCTGCGACAATCTTCTTGGGGCACTCATTGGAATAGTGACCCTTGGTTCCACATTCATAACAAGTCACTTGCGACTTGTCCTTTGCTTCAATAGGCACAACATTGCTTCCAATCCTTGGGGCAGTGTTGGTGTTGGTGGCGGCATTGTTGTTGTTGAACTTAGGTGGTGCACGGTTGAAATTGCTGGAGTTGCCGAGGTTGTTGTGGTTTCCTCCGGGCCTCGGGTTTCCACGGTTGGGATAGGTAGGACGATTCATCGGGGGTCTGTTGGTTCTTGCGGCAAATCCTGGAGATGGTTTGGGGCGATACTTTGGTGTATGGTGGGTTTCTGGTTGATGCATCATGCGACGCTTGAGGTTCTCATTGGCTTGGTTGATCTTTCCTTCCATCTGAATGGCAGAGTCAACTAAGGCTTCAATATCTGCGAAGGGGATATTGACTAACACTGTTTGCATTTCATCGTGCAGACCATTCAGGAATCTCTCTTTCTTCTTGGCTTCAGTGTCGATCTCATATGGCGCATACCTAGCCAATGACAAGAATTTGTCACGGTATTCCACTACTGTCATCCTTCCTTGCTTTAGTTCCCTAAATTCATCTCTCATCATCTTGATCAAACCCGGTGGCACATGGGTTCTGCTGAACTTGACTTTGAACTCTTCCCAAGTCATCAGCTGACCTCCTATCATGGCGCAAACGCTGTTCCACCATGCTCTTGCATCTCCGGCCAGATAGTGGGTAGCAAACAACACTTTCTCGTTAGCTTCCACTCCTGCAACTTCCAGATTGTTCTCCATGGTTTGCAACCAATCATCTGCATCTAGGGGCTCTTCTGACTTAGTGAAAACAGGTGGATTGGTGTTCTGGAAATTCTTGAGCTTAGATCCATGGTTGTCTAGATTTCCATGGCCTTGATTGTTGTTGGACATCTAAGATATCTGTTGAAGGGTGGCTAAGTTTCTTGGTGTTCGGCTCTTTCAGCTCCACGGTCAGAAACCAACATTTGCAAGAGATGCAAAATCGGGTCCGGGACTAAGTTGCTTCCTCCGCGAGGCATCTGAAGATGGGGATAGATCATGAGAAAAGAGGGAAATTTCTAAGGTTCAGGGTTTTTGAAAAGTTTTTAAAGTTTGACTCAGATTTTTATTGCAAGTTGCTTTTCATTCATTCATTCATAGCACACGATACAAACACACCACGACAAAGGAAAACAGATGGTTTTAAGAACCATTATGTGAAACTACGATATAGTGGGACCGAATACAACTCACTAACGCTAGTGCTCAAGTTCTACTACTCCTCAGAGTCAGTGTCCTCCTCCTCATCCTCATCATCATCATCATCATCATCGATGAAGGCAAAGTCATACTCATCGGTGAAGAAGTCCATGGCCTGATCCTCCAGAAAGTCATCATCATCGCTGAGATAGGAGTAGGGGTCTCCACGAAGGTCTTCCCCCGCATTCTCCCTCTCCTCCAACTGCATGTCTCTCTCGTGGATGGTCTCCTCCAAATCCGTGATCCGGTGGCGAAGACGGGCAATGATGCGCTCCTTCTTGTCGAGATGACAGAGATAAGACTTGCGATCCTTCACTAGCATGGCGATGGTCTGATCCTTCTTCTTGGCGATGGCGTACTTGTGGTTGGCGTAGGAACGGTCATTGCCCAACTCCTTGTGACGGTCATATATCATGAAGCTGAGGTGGTCCAACTAAGTATTTAGCTCATGGTGGTATGGGGCCTCCAGTGGCTGTCCCATATCATCACGCCTTGGGTAGAACTCAAAACGGGTACCCTTGATTTGATTGATACTCTGCCCACACAGACGGGCAAGAGCTTCCTGCATTGCCCTGGCAAGTCCATCGAGCCAGTTGTTCTCTCTTAAGGTGAACCGAATTCCCTCTACAGTGGGAGGTTCAATCTTTCCTCGGAGACTCGCAACAACTAACCACTGCAGAACTTCTCCTTCCTGATCATTGAGCCGAGCTCCGAAGAACTCGGGGTGTGGACGCTCCAGCATTTCTGCCAGCTGGTCCAAGTCACGCTCAAAGATGAGGTCTCCTCCATTCCCCAGCTGATAAAACTTGTTGTACTTCACGTCCATCTATCAGAATATAGGATGAGTAAGTTAGTAGAGTGATCAAGTGTGTCAAATTTTATGTAAGTTTGCAAGAATTTTTGAGGAACATGAATTTTTATGAAAGAATCCAAGTGATAAGAATGAGAATAAGTTTTTTTTGTAAATACTCACTTCCTTTGGTTTTGAAACTAAGTTTTTGATTCAAACGTCCATTCTAACTAGGGTCTCCTATGGTCAGGATGGCTCTGATACCAACTTGTCAACACCCGGATTTTTAATCCTAGATGCCTGTTATGCCATACTCGCAATCCCAGGATTACCATTTTTGCGAGACATAACAGATCTGATATCACAGTACATCATCCATTACAAACCATACATAAGGTCTTACACAAATAAGGATCTCATGATCCAGTTCCTAATACAACTCAAGCAGCGGAATAACGTAATAGTAACGACAGCGTAGACGAAGCTCCATCTTCATCGTCACAGGCAATGTTAATGATGGGAGATGACCCTAGTTGTCATAACCTTCTTGCGGTCCGTCATCCTGATACTATTCTTCATAGTCTGGCCACGGTAATAGCCAAGGACAAAGCCATGAGTACTCTTTAAGTACTCGCAAACTAATACTAGTAAGTGAAGGGGGTTTTTTGTAGTAGGATACTAAGCTCTAGGGTTGTTTTGAAAAAAGCCAGATTTACCTCTACTAAGTTCAGAAGCAAAGAAAGCTAGTTGAAAGTTGTATAACACCTAAGTGGGAAACTTGCATTGCATGTCACAACTCTGTTGTGGTCAAGTCAAAGTCATAAATCATTTCATAAGTCATTTTGAAAACATCTGATGATAGAACGGTATGGCCACTCCAACTGTCCATAACCATGGACGCGGCTATTCGAATAGTTTGACACTCCGCAGAGATTGTACACTTTCACCACAACATTCGATACATCTGTCAGGAACAATCCTGAATTCACCATACTCAGTATGCGGATAATCAATCCTAACCTTTCAATTACACGCCCTAGTATAGGCACCTATCCTGTGAGTTTGGCCTCCCAACCATGACCAACTGTCATCTTGGGAACTGCACAGGTGGACAATCTTCACAAGGTAGCCTCAGCTCAAACCTTGGCCGCAAGGGAACCCATACTAAGGTATATAAATTTCCAGTCAAGCCCTACCCAAATTTCGGGTATTGTGGTTGTACGGTAAAATTGGAATGGTATCGCATCCAGACAACCATCAGTTTTATAAAGAGCTAAGTCTCATGCCTTAACATTTTCATCATCAAAATCATTTGGTGTTCAAGAACACATGTCAAAACATTTCAGTAGAATGACTCATCATTCTAAGGTTTTCATAACCATTTTCACCAAGTATTCCCATCTAAAGTGATCAAGTTTTATGCTTAGCACTAGCATCTACAACTGGGGGTAAACACTAATGAGGGGTGGTAAACAAGTGTATCTTATCTAAGTTCAATCTCATGCCTCATATGACATCAAGATTATCTAACTTAGGCCAAGTTTTATGCTCTTTATGCTATCTTCAGTTATCTTTCTAGGATCTACAAGTCACTAAGTAAACTCTAAGAGAAAGCTTCAATAAAGAAAATAAAGTATTAAGCTTGCCAGTAAAACTAGGATTGGGTATCAAGTGGTGTAAGCTTGCTAAGTTTCAAGTGTTAGCTTGCTCAGTTAATAGCTTGCTAATTCAACTAGTAGTATTAGGCTTGCCTTGTGTAGAGCAGTGGTTGAAGTTCTCCCCGGCTTCTTCCTCGTAGTATCCTCCTTCCTCCTCGTATGCTTGGTCGGTACTAGTGTCTATTAATAAATACGAGGTACACAATCACCAAACAATACTTAACTTATTTCTAATCATCACACAAAGGTTCAAAAAAGGTGATCTAGCATCATCACTAAAATTACAAGATTAAAGCACTTGTCCCATTTATTTTATTTTGAGAAAAGTAATTTCTACTCATTGAAAAACTACTTAAGATTTAATATTCTCCAACTCAAACATGGGATCATGTTGACACATGTCATCACCATATATTTCAGTACATGGTAATGTGATTTAAAGTGGTGTCACAATTTAATAAGGTTTAACCTTTTTATTTTATTTAATTAAAGTGACTAAAAATGCCTATGTGGCATTCTTTATTACTTGATCATTATTTCTTTATGTAAACCTATATATTTTTATATATTCTGAAAGGTATGGTAAAATGTGATTTTTGAGAGTTGGAATCAACTTAAAAGCTCTTATGGTTGAATTTTGAAAAAAATTTGAATGTAGAAAAGCTTCTGCCTTGTTATTTTTACCATGGGTGATCTACAAATCTAAATGGTTTGAATCCAACGGGCTTGGATTAAGCATTCCAGTACCTTTCTAACAAAATTGGTTTCATGCATTTTGGTTTAGTAAATCGAGCTGGGTTGATTTTTGAATCTAGGTACAGAACTGTGTTTGAAATTAAATGAATAAACTTAAGTTTGAATTGTTGGGTCGCGTGGGAGGTTTAACTGGGCCATCCCACTATGCACAGCGAACGCGTGGGCGGGTTAAGTGAGCGACCCCACTCGTTAGTGAGACAGTGAGTGGCGAAGCGGTACGGGGTGATTTAGGCCGCATGATCTAACTCTAATCGAACGGCTCTGGTTCATCATCCACGTAGGGCAGCGCCAGCGAGACAGAACCCTAGCGCGGCAGGTGGGGGTCGTGGGAGGCTCACCGGGGCTCAGGCGATGGTCGGTGACGGGGGCAAACGACGAAGTCGACGACAACGATTCTCCTGGTACCGGCAGCTTCTCCTGGGGCGGCTCCAATCGACGGTGCCTCTCCTCCTCTGCAGCGGCGAACTCCGGTGAAATTCCGGCCACCTGGTGCTCGCCTTGCTCCGGGAGTGAGTGTGTGTGATCAGTGAGAGGTGGGGAGTGAAATGGTGTGAATAAAACGAGCGGGGGAGGCCTCTATTTATAGTGGTTGAAGGGGACCGACGGGTGCGGGTTGAGCTCGTCGTGGTCGACGGTACAGAGGGCTAATGGCATGGGCGACGGTAGGGGCGGCGTTGTGCTCCCTGGCGAAGCTCAACGGCGTGGTCTTGCTCTGGGCGGGTCCTACGGCGATTTTAATGGCGCACAGGTGCTCCTAGTCGCGCGGCGAAGAACGGGCATGTCCGTGGGACTGCTGGGGTGCTGGCGATCACGCACGCAACCGGCGAGGGCGGCGCACGTTCTGTGGGCATGTGTCGAGGTTGGCACACTGGTGCACTCTCGGCTCGCTCGCAGAGAGGCTTGGCATGCTCGGGCAGTGTGGTCCAGGGGCTGGCAGTGCTCGAGGCTTGGACAGGGGGTGGCGGTGGACGGTGGAGTGCCTGCTAGACAAGGTTGGCGAGGCTAGTTAGGCGTGTAGCTTGCTGTCGACGTTGGGGTTGGCAATTGGGCTCGGCATGGTCACCATTAATGGCTATGCCAAGCACACAGTGGTGCTAAGGCTTGTTAATTGGGCTAGATCATCTACTGAGAGTATAGAGTGAGCTAGAGAGGGAACAAGGTTGGCCAAAATCACTGCTCACTATAGTGTTTGTTGTTTGTTTGTTTGTTTGATGCCAGCAAGGTGTTTGATAAAATGGCCGAAAGAAATTTGAATTTGAATTTTGGATTCAAACTTGGTGGGTTTGCTAGGAACATACAAGGGAGTATCTGGTTAGTTGTATTAGTCAAGGGGCACTGGTTTGGTTGGGTTTTGAAAATGTGTGATCTTCACATATGATGAAGATTCAATTTTTACTTGTAAATGTTTTTGCAAGTTTCAAATGCGGGCTTTGCTTCACTTTTACTTGGTCTTGCAAGGGGTGAAAAGAATTGGAAAAGTTTCTGTTTGAAATCTTGGACTAGAAACACTCAAAGTGACCTAGTGAGCAAGATTGGCAAAAATGATCATTTGCTTTAATTGATTTGTTTTTTATTTTCTCCTTGTTTGTTTCTGCTTGGAAATGTTTTAGATGATGTTATATTCATCTTAGAACCATTCCTTACTATTTAGTTGAATCACACAAGTCCATTCATGCATTTATAAAATCATCACATACACACATGCATTCATATGATTTTAAATTAATCAAAGTTTTTGTTAACCCTAATTTTAGTGATTACAGTTTGATGATCATTGTTTCATATTTTTAGGATGTTACATCAACTCATATCCAAATCTAAGAGTTTCCTCTATGCCTATCGTTTATAGGCCATTAGAGTTGTTGGCATCCCATGGTGTGCAATAGTGTCGTGGACATGCATAAACCTATATCATAATTTAATCAACAAGTCAAATCTTGGAATGCATCTCAATTAACACTAAACATTGGTTCTTAAAAATCCTATCAAGTGTGTTATCAAGTCTATCATTAAATCTAGGAGTTGAGTATCTCTAGGGCTAAGCTCTTAAGACAGTTAAATTGTTGGGTTCGCAGCATAGAAAACAAAAATTTTCCTACGATGGAAACTGTATACGCCACGATCCATCTATCTAGATACAATAAACGGGTGGATATACATCCAGAATACATACCTTTGAAGACCGACAAAGCTTTACGAGTATGGACTCGTTGGTGATGTAGTCGATCTCTTGCCAATCTCAAGATCGTGTGGAAGCCCGGCAACACCGCAACTTAGCGGAGCATCCGTGATCGCACACACGTCCGGGACCCCGACAACCTCCACGTCCTCACTCTAGCAATGGGCAGAAGCAGCAAATCCTTGATCTAGAAAAAGCCATCGGGAACATGTATCTCGCTAAGCCGAGACTATGGGGAAATAGTACTAGAGGGGGAGAGAGATCCTTCACGAGGAGGTGTGAGTGAGAGAGGGAGAGGGGGCCTTTTATAGGAGGAGGAGGCACCCCAAGTTCCATGGCCGGCGACCATGTTGGCTGCCCCCACCCCTTCCTCCATTCATGTGAGTGGAGCTCCCACTCACCAAAAGACTCTCCATTTCCTCCACTCAAAATCCCACTCAAATTCCATTAAATTTCCACCAAATTTAATATAATCTCTCATTAAATAAAACTCTTTTATTTATTCAGAATTTTTTCAATTACATTAACTAACAAATATTCACATAAAACCCCTTGCTACTTTTCAATTTCACATGCAGAACCAATTTCAGCAATTTCACCCGAAACAATTTCGGTGTCCATTGAAATAATGCCAGTGCTTTGATATTCTTTTTCTGGTAACTCATTTTCTCAAAATGGTGTCAATATCCCTTAAGTGTGTCACCCTACGGATTACGAATAATGCAGACATGATCGAGACTCCTCTCCGATCAATAATCAATAGCGAGACCTGGAGATCCGTACTGACTCCTGCACATTCAACGATGACTTCTTGTGATCATGAGAACCTTAACATTGCAACTAAATCCTTTTGTCTTGCGATATTTTATATGTCCGAGATTCGATCATAGGTATCCCCATACCGAGTTTGATCTCGTTACCGACATGTACTCTTTTCTTGTTACCGTGATATAACATTCTAGTGATCTCCATCACTTTCTTGCAAGCTATATCAATGTTATATCACCGAGAGGGTCCAGAGTATATCTTTCCGCCATTTGGATAGACAAATTCCACTCTTGATCCATGAGCCTCTACATAACACTATCGGAGTATCTGAACCCACCTTTATAGTCACCATGTTACGGTGTGACGTTTGATGTTATCAAGTTACTCTTCCTGTGTTAGTAATTGACATGAGATCATGATCTAAGGACTAAAGTTACTTGTAATGATGTTATAGCAATTTAAACATAATAACTTTGATCGTATTACTATACTTCGGATGAATGTTCATCACATCATTCCACCAATTTTGTGACCTCATTGTTAACAATATCCAATGTCCATGATCAGGAAACCTTGATCATCTTGTTAATCAATGAGCTAGTTTATATGAGAGGCATAACTAGGAAAAGTTTATTTGTTTATTAAACACACATGTATTGACGTTTCCTTTTAATATAATTATAGCATGTAAAATAAACATCTATCATATACCTGGAATACGATAATAACAATTTTATTATTGCCACTTGAGCATATTCCCTTCATAAATAACACTCAAGTCATCATTGAGAGACTTTTTGATGTTCCAATTATTTATCAAAAATATTTCCAAGGCAAGACTCGGTTAGCTAAAATAAATAGAGAAAAATATTACTTAACTAATTACCCATGCAAACAAAATCTTTACTCTAAATGTCAATACTTACTCCTAGTTAATATATAACATCTCAAAAATACTAGTAACTACCATTGGCATTTCAAACTTCTAAAGTGGGAGTCATAAGACATACCTATCGTGAGAGAATTCATGTATCTCTTCCATATGATGTGTTTCTTCAAAACTCATAGTAGATTACTCTCTTGCAGACATTAAATCAATAGAGGAAAGTGAAACCAATTTAAGAGCAATGATAAATGAAAAAATGTTTTTGTATTTTTAAGATTGGGATGGAGAGAACAGAAAACTGGCAACCGGCTTTAAAAACTTCAAAATAAATATCAAACAAAAACGAAAATAAAAAACAAATGAAAAAGCAAAGTGTTGAAACTAGTCCAACATGGGTGTTTCAAATCTCACACAGAGCTTTAGTACAACCTCATTATTACATAAATAAAATGCCACTCTTGATTCTTGGGGAGACATACCCAAGCTTCGGCTTTTGCAAGCCATATTGTGGTTCATTGCGGTGTTGGCGGATAGTTATCTGGGTTCTAGTGTCTGCTCCAATGGTTGAAGTGAGATGACAAATTTGATTTGTGTCCCGGAGGTTGATGATTAGGTTGTTCATGTTTTCTATGGTGCCTTCGGGCGTGTACATATTGTCATATGTGGTGTAGGGGTTGTGCGGTTGTTGTTCTTGTTTATGTCATTTTTCTTCTATCACTTTACATCTTCTTCGCGAGGAACTTCCTTTTGTGGGTGATCTTGCTCTATCCATGCATCATATATAATGCATACGTCCATCCTCGATAGAGAATAGATAGTTATGCAAAGGAGCCGGGTATAAATGCCCCACTCTAGGTATGTGAACAAAATATCTCCAATTTCTATTTGTGAGCAAGTCACAAGCATTAAGAGTACGAAAACCAACATGTCTCTCACCTTGGAATGGTTGTATACTACCTAGGTTTACATTATGAGCATTGTTGATGATGGTGATGACTTCGCCACAAACAATGGGTCCACAGCTTTGAAGAGCTTGATGCATCAAGTAGAATAAAAGAATGGCGCCCAAGTTTGGCGTCACATTATAGTTTGGGATAGAAGCTTTGACGAGGACCATCATGCCCTCCTCATTGACTCTAATAAACTCACCATGTGTATGCAGGGTGTTAGCAATAACATGGTACAAATATCAAACTGCAGAACATTCTATATGACTGCCCTTATGAAAAGGTTTGATAATACTCATCATATTGAAATATTGATAAGAGCATCTCTAGTAGACACCGAAAAAAGGTCGGACCTAGAAAATTCTGGCGATTTTTCGGGCCGGGTCGCGAAATCTGGCCCGAACTGACACCGTAAACATGGCCCGACCAGGGAATTTTTTTGGGCCCCTGGGAATCGACCCCCTCGACCCATAAATCCCCGGTTCCGAGCTTGATTCCTAGGTCTCGATCCATTTCTCCGCCACCGCCCCCTCGACGCCTCCGACGCACACCACCGCTCAAATCGCCGAGCACCGGCGAGCAATTTCTCGTCGACGGTAGCAGATCCGCCCGATTCACACCACGATGGACCATCGGGGAGCTTCGACGCTGCATTTCCGTCGCCTGACGTCCGTGGAGGAGGAGGAGCACCATCGGTGCCGGCGCTCGGACGGGGCACACAAGCGCGCCGCCCTCCACTACATGAGGTGGGGCTCGCCGGTGCTGGTCGCGCTCCTCCGCCGCGAGACGGAGGAGTTCGACGCCTGCATCCGCGCCCTCCAGGGGGAGGGGGAGGGGAGCTCCTCGCGCATGACGGGGGGATGGGGAGGGGAGCCCCGGTGAGCCTGATTTTGTGTACATGCTAGGGTTTAGCGGCAGAGACGGCAGATCCCCCGAGTATTTAGGTTGAATTCGTGTTTTGTACATATGATCACGTCAGTACTATGTATGAACTATGCTCGCGTTTTAAAATCTCCCGTGAATGTTAAAAAATCTCGTGTTTAAGGTTTGAATTTGTGGTCTCTGTTCTGGCCATCGTGTTCTTCGAGCAAAAACTAGCTCGAACGCGACCCGAAACGCGTTTTTCGGTTTGTGTTTTTTTGGTGTCTGCTAGAGATGCTCTAAGTGTTGTTGTTGTTGTTGTTGTTGTTGTTGTTGTTGTTGTTTGTTGTTTGTTGTTGTTGTTGTTGTTGTTGTTGTTGTTGTTGTTGTTGTTGTTGTTGTTGTTGTTGTTGTTGTTGTTGTTGTTGTTGTTGTTGCTGTTGCTGGTGGTGGTGGTGGTGGTGGTGAAGTCAAACTAGTTGCACCACTCGTTAAGGGACATAATCATATTCATAGTTCATTAGGCGGAAGGTGATCAATGTCACTCTCTTACCACTCCTTCTAAGTAGTAGTTCTCCCCAACGGTGTGATTCAACATGCTCAAGAACTGGATTGTCAAGCGGCGGTAGTTTGGAGCGTCCTAGTAAATTAATGGAAGCGAGCAAACTCTATTGCATAGAAAATTGAAATTATTAGTAGTGCCAAGTTGATTAAGGATATCGATACATATCCATTTGGTGGATTTGATTTCTCGGTTCTTGAGTATTGTGAACCAGTTAGAGTGGAAGTCTTGTTGAACTCGATGCCCTGAATTCATTATTCGAGGTGTTGGCCCTAGGGGCAACCTCAACATTGCGAGCATGGGTCCGACTCCTCGTATTCATCCTAAACATATACAATGAGAACATACGCCCCTCTAATCTGTTTGCAGGACATCGTTGTAGTTCTACTAACGGTTCTTTGGAAAGCGTCATTCTTTTAGAGATGGACAACACTACGCGTCCCCCAGGGGATATTTGCCCCGGATCCCCCGGGTGAACAGTGCGACACGTGTCCTCCAAATTAGTACATTCCACCGCTTTTGCTACAAATGACCTGGTTTTGCTACAAATTGTCCCGTTTTTGCTACATGTAGCAAAAAAACGGTTCGCTCATGAGACAAAATAAAAAGACAGATCTCGCCGGAGTTTCGCCGGAGACCTCGCCGGCGACAGTGTAGCAAAAAAGTTGTGCTAATATAGCATATCCGACCTCACCGGAGACTCGTCGGAGGCTTTCGCCGATAGACCTCACCGGAGACTCGCCGGAGGCTTTCACCGGTAGACCTCACCGGAGACCGTGTAGCAAAAAGTTACGCTATTGTAGCAAAACCGCAAAACAGTGGTAGCAAAAGAAATATGAAAATGTAGCAAAAGGAAGACGTCGCCGGAGACATCCGCCGGGAGACTTTACCAGACATCTTGTAGCAAAAACATTAGACTATTATAGCAAAACATGAAACAGTTGTAACAAAATGGTTGTCCTAATATAGCAAAACTGATTTCACGGGAGAGATCACTGGAGACCTACTCGAGACATTTAGCAGAACTACCGAACTGTTGCAGCGAAACTACAGAACGGTGTTAGCAAACAAAACGTGTCAATGTAGCAAAAAATAGATTTTGCCAGGGACATCGTCGAAGACCTTGTAGCAAAAAAATTGCTACCTAGCAAAACGACTTCGCCAGAAACTATAGCACAAGTGTTACAATATTATAGAAAAAAACATAACAGTCGGAGAATATACGTATGTAGCAAATCCCACGGCCTACGTATGTAGCAAATCCCACGGCCTAGCAAAAAAAATCCACAGCATGAAGATCTACCACTCCATCCATGGCTGATGGGCCGAAGGAAGCAAGGCGCAGCAGCGTGCAACTCCCCCCCGCACCGGAGCCGTAGATGCATCCCGGCCGTTGCGGTCGTAGACGAGGGGATTCAGCGGCGAAGTGCGGAAATCAGGGTATGTTCATGCTCTCGGCCATGGCGCACGCACGAAGATGGGGGAGAAAAAATAGGGAGCGACGGGAGGCGTGGTCGAGCGACGGCGGCGGCGGCGCTAGCTGTCATCCTTGCGGGTCGCTGAGTATGGGAAACATGCCCAAGGGCTATGGCAGAGCAAATCAATAGGGGCGTGGCCGCGTGGACATGGCAGCGCTCAATCTTGCGTCCAAAGGATGGGCAGGAGCTCGGCGGACGGTGACTGAATCGGCGACGGCTGTTCCTATGAGGCGTAGAGGAGCTGGGAAGAGATAAGGCAAAAGGAGGAAAACGGGAGGAGGAGACGTACCTGGGTGGGTCTCCAATGTAGGCGAGCGAGCGAGCTATGATCCGGGGATCGCTTCCTCAGATCTCCGGGGGATGTGTATCATTTTCCTTTAGAGATTCGCATAAAAAAAGAGGAAGGGGTCATTCTTATGGATATATCTCAGAACTCTCGATTTGTTTTTACAGTGGCAATGCTCTCTTCCCCAGGTGTCATCTCCTACGCAAGGTTTTGGGGTGGGCCCACATGTCATCGAGCGAGACCACATCCTCAGGGGCCTTCTCCTCACCTGAGCAGCTAGCTCCCCTTCCCTCTCCGGGCCTCCGGCAATAACGGCCAACCACCAATCCTTCTCCGGCGTCAACCACGGCGGGGCCACCGCCAATGTCCACCTCCGCCTCCACGCTCCGCCCGGCGCCGCGGTGGGACGCGCCGTCGCAGCGCCGGCTCGTGGAGCAGCACCTGGCGTCCCTGCCCCACGGCCTCCCGCGTCTCCCCCACGTGCAGGAGCTGCACGCACAGCTCCTCAAGCACGGTCTCCACCTCGACCCGCTTGCGGCCTCCAAGCTTATCTCCTCGTACGCTCTCCAGCGCCGCCTCCCGGCCTCCCGCCGCGTGTTCGCCTCCTTCCCCAACTCGCACGCCACCACCTTCCTCCCAAACACCCTCCTCCGCGCCTACGCGCTCAATGCCCTGCCCCACGCCGCGTTCGCTCTCTTCTCGGCCATGCCCCAACGGGACAGCTTCACCTACTCCTTCCTCATCAAGGCGCTCTCCTCCGCCGGCTTACCCCCTCTCCGCACGGTGCACTCCCACGTCGTCAAACTCGGTTCCATCGAGGACACCTACGTCGGGAATGCGCTGATCGACGCCTACTCCAAGAACGACGGGTTCTTGGAAGCCAGCAAGGTGTTTGATGAAATGCCGAGACGGGACACAGTATCCTGGAACTCAGTCATGGCTGCGATGCTGCGGCAAGGCGAGGTGGCCGATGCGAGGAGGATGTTTGAAGATATGCCGGAGAAGGACACGGTAAGCTGGAACACCATGTTGGACGGGTACACCAAGGCTGGGGAGATGGAAGAGGCGTTCAGGCTGTTTCAGCGCATACCAGAGAGGAATGTGGTGTCGTGGTCGACGGTAGTGTCTGGTTACTGTAAGAAGGGTGACATGGAGATGGCTCGAGTGATCTTTGATAAGATGCCGACCAAGAACTTGGTGACGTGGACTATAATGGTCTCGGCATGTGCCCAGAATGGGCTTGTTGAGGACGCTGGAAGCTTGTTTACTCAGATGAAGGAGGCTTCTGTGGAACTTGACGTGGCCGCAATTGTGAGTATCTTGGCTGCATGCGCAGAGTCAGGATCGCTTGCTCTTGGGAAGAGGATTCACCGGTACGTGCGGACGAGGCAACTGGGGAGGTCTACCCACGTTTGCAATGCATTGATTGACATGTTTTGCAAGTGTGGATGCGTAAATCGGGCTGATTATGTCTTTGACATTGAGATAGTTGAGAAGGATGCAGTGTCATGGAACACCATAATTGGGGGGTTTGCAATGCATGGGCATGGCGACAGGGCGCTCGACTTCTTTGCTCAAATGAAGCTACAAGGGTTCCAGCCTGATGCTGTGACAATGATCAACGTCCTTAGTGCATGCACACACATGGGGTTTGTGGAAGAGGGACGCCGGTACTTCTCCAACATGGAGAGGGACTATGGTATTGTCCCACAGATAGAACATTACGGTTGCGTGATTGACCTTCTTGGCCGTGGAGGGTTCATCAAGGAGGCTGTTGGCCTGATAAAAAGCATGCCGTGGGACCCTAATGAGGTCATATGGGGCTCCCTTCTCAGTGCATGCCGACTGCACAAGAATGTGGAATATGCAGAAATTGCAGTGAACGAGCTCAGTAAGCTGCAGCCCTCCAATGCAGGGAACTATGCTGTCCTTTCGAACATCTATGCAGCAGCAGGGCAGTGGACTGATATGGCTAAGGCAAGGATGAAAATGAAAGGAACCAGGTCTCAGAAGTCAGCAGGGTCAAGTTGGATTGAACTCGACGAAGCATTCCATGAGTTCACAGTGGGAGATAGAAAACACTCAGCATCTGACCAGATATCCCAGATGGTTGATAGGCTAGGTTTGCATACTAAGGATGCAGGCTGCATTCCAACAGGTCATGAGCTGCTTGTGCAGTGAGTCGTTTACCAAGGATGCTCATGTCACAGTCCTAAACGTGGAATGTTCCATGATGTCTTAGCATTGCAGAGTATGCAATCTATATAAGGAAGCACCATCTCCAGTGAATCCTGCAATCAAGAAGATGCTATGACGTGTTACAGAATTACCATGTTGGGCTGGAAACCCAGAGATCTGTTCAAGCATTTCTCAGCATCTGCTCTTCTGCCATCAGGTTTGCCCTGTCGAGAACTGCTACTATGTTAACACAAAAGCTGGTGATGGGATGGACTGACAAAAGACTACCAATATAATGCTAGGTTGATCGAATAGTTCATACATTAGTTCTTGATGCTTCACTTCATCTGGTTAATCAAACCAAAACAAACCGTAGGGTAGGGTCTTCTAAAAAATAAGGAAATGAGAAGAACTCAGATTAAAAAAGTAAGAAGTGATTTTGGTAGTTCCATTGTAGCAGCAAAGTGTTTATATTGGAAAAGTAGAATAGTTGAGTGTTTTACAGTTTTTGATCCCATTTTTTACATGTATCACTTCATAAGAATATTTTGGTGAGGTAGCGCACAATGTTCATTAGAATTCTTATTCAGGTATGAAGCTTGTATCTTGTACAAAAACTATGAAAATCATTCATTTGTATTTACTTTTAGGTTGTATACTTTCATGCTTTTTATACATGTCAGTGGCATGCTATTTTAATATGTTATGAGGTACTATTTTTGTCTATTCTCTTGTTTTTTTGTCTTCTGTTCTGTTTCAAGTTTAAGCTCGCTGCTAAGATTATGAAGAAGCATGTTGTGATGTTTATGATAAATATTCAACACGATGTTTTTCTTTTGGCGCATCTGCGGGATGACACATACTCCCTCCGTCCTAAAATAGATGTCTCAGATTTGTTAAAATTTGAATGAATCTAGACACTATTTAGTATATAGATTCATCTAAATTTTGACAAATCTGAGACATCTATTTTGGGACGGAGGGAGTACCAAAAGCACATCCCACTCGGCAACATATATTTAGTAAGTCAAATTACCCTGCAACAATGTCATATTATCTAGCAAATGCACCTCACCAGCTAATAATCGAATAGACCTGAAATCACAGTGCACAACATAATTCACAATGCACAATGAATGGTTTAGATGTAGTTTGCAGCTGCAACTAGCTGCACTTCCTCTTTTTTCATAGATTTTTGGTGTTTCTAATAAATTCTATGGGCTGCGAACACCGCAACAATCCTCCAACCACTAAGCCGACGACATACACTTTCTGGAAAACATTAGCAAAGATTCTTAGATTGAAGATAGTTATCCTCTTCATCAGTGTGTTAATTTATGTCTTTCTCTAACTGCATCAGGCTACATGTCAAGAAAATATGACTAAAGAGAGGAAAACTGCTACGTTATTCTTTATCTTTTAGTTGGCTGACAACACTCAACAAACTCATGTTTTAAGTTGTCATGGACGGTGGAGTCTTCACTACATGGTACTCCCTTCATATCACAAATAAGTGACATTTTGGACACGCTTCAGTCAAACTTTAAAACTTTGATACAAATATAATTTTAATTATTCAGATTATAAATTTGAAAATCATATGTATGGATTTGTCTCAAAAAAGTATTTTCTAGAATCTTACTATAATTTTCTTGTTTTTTATACATATTTGACAATAGAAATTTGTGGTCAAAGTTATATCTTGAAGACGGTGTCAATGTCCAAGACGTCATTTATTTGTGATATGGACAATAGAAATTAGTGGTCAAAGTTACATAATCTCTGTTTGCTCAATATATTCTTAAAGTGTAATAGACCATACTAAGGATTAGTC
Source organism: Avena sativa (assembly GCA_916181665.1). Lineage (NCBI taxonomy): Eukaryota > Viridiplantae > Streptophyta > Magnoliopsida > Poales > Poaceae > Avena > Avena sativa. The sequence goes on along the minus strand of OV702283.1, from coordinate 128,970,588 downwards.
CAGGTGTTAATCTTTCCACTTCACTCCTAGTTTCTGCCTTGTAGTCATGTACCAGTACTCTTTATATCGAAGAGATTTTGATTGCCTGATAGAAAAGGCTTAGATCTGTGCTACCACGTTTGAGTTTGCAAGAGATGCCCATAAAGGACGGTCTATTTTCCATCAGTGGTTCTCGTTCTACTTAGCTTGTCAGAAAATATAAAATAGACATAAAATAGGAATATTTCTCCTAGTACAGCAAATGCAAGTATCTTGTGTTGTGTGCTGACATGTTTTAGCTAATCTCTTGGTTGTAGTTCAGTCAGCCCCAACTTATGTTTTGGAAGCCTTGCAGAAGGCAGCAGCACCTCATTAAGCACAAACATAAGCATATGCATGCTCATTTGAAATGCATGACTTATCCTATGTGAAATTTAACATCCTGATTCTTGTGTCATTATATTCTTACTGTGCAATAAGTGTACATCTAAGAAGGCAATTGTCTGGTTACAAGAGCAAGCTACTCCTTCCTTCTGTTCAAACACCTTGCCTGGAAGAACAAACCTCAGAGGGGTGAGGACCACTGGTGCCTGCCGTGTTAGTCATTTGAAATCCATAGGAGCAAACAAATAGAAGAGGCGTACTCAGCATAGCGCTACCACTCCCCAAGCATTATCATTTTATATAAAGAATGGGGATAAATTAATATAATACTCCTTTTATGCATAGTAAAACAAATATTCCCTCCGTCCCAAATTAATTGAAACAACTTTGTCTAGATACGTATATATCTAGACGCGTTTTAGTGTCTAGATACATGCGTATCTAGACAAAGTTGAGTCAATTAATTTGGGGTGGAGGGAGTACATTATGAACAGTTTTTCAAGTTTTACAAGCATACACAAGTTATTCCAAAAATTTGCATTATGTAATCAGGTTGTGAGTACTGACTATGATAGTATCTTTGATAAAACATTTCGTCCTCGGCTGCAAGGTTTTTTCGAGAAGAACTTTGACTGGAAATTTTGCCTAGGAATAGCAGTATATGAAAGTTAGCGTAGCAATAAAATCGTAAATTGGTTAATGGCTTGGTTATACGAGTGAGCTGTTACCTGGTTGGCTGGTCCTGCAGGTGGGCGGCCCACCCGGATTCGAACGTGGCACAAAGCGGAGTGCCTCGTGTCGCATAGGGACGAGGCATGTCATTCCAACCACCCGAGGGAGAAAATCCCTTCTAAAGAAAGACGCAATGGGTCATAATTAAATGTGCTCAAAATCCAGCGTATTGTCTCATTAAAGCATTCCTTACATATCACTGGCAACAAATGCACTGAAAGGCAAATGAGATCATAAGTGTCCATGTCGACTTGTCATTGAATCACAATCAAATCTTTATAATCACTCCTAATAAAGAGCGGAACACGTCAAGGTTATCTATAAAGAGGGTAGGCATCTTCCTTCTACACCATGACCTTCTCCTGGTGATAAGGTGAGTTGAAAGTTCTTTCGTGTTCTTGCCCTCTTCATAGCGTTGTTGTTGCTGGCCATATTTCTCGACATGAGCTCAGATGTTTTGTTCTTGGAAGTTTCCCCTTCTAGTTTCTGTATTGTTATGCTTGGTTTTTTGTGGGAGATCTGCCCTTTCCATCTGTTGTTTTTACCACGCTCTGTTCTTCCTTGCTCATTCATCCTGTTGTTTTTACCACCCTCCTCCTGTTAGTTCATCTCACAGTGTTTGTCTATGGTGGCGAAGGTTTGCAGAATTAGTTTGAAAAGTTATGTTTTTCTTAGCATTTTCATGTTTAGTATTCTTCTCCTGTCACATTTTCTTACAGCCCTTGATCCTGTCTACCATTTATGTCACATCTTCATCATTATGGATGTCCTTACTTTCCACAAATGCCAAATTTGAGGTCTCTTTCTGATGCAATCTGCTCGTCTGCTTCAGGTAAAGAGGAATTGATTAAGCTGACAGACACAATCCAATTTCTTGTGAGCTAAGGACTCTTGGCTGGTGAAGACTTCGTATATACCATTGATTCACATCTGGGAGCTTTGTAAGTACGAGATACCCTTTCTTGTTTTCTATCGCCTTTTTATCAGAATTATCCAAGTGATGCAATGCAATCTTTGCTGTGGTGCAAAGCCATGGTTGGCTGGGTTCGTAAACCTATAATTGTCACGGTTTCGTATGAGTGCATTCCACAGAGTATACAAGTAGAACCATTTGAATGCACTGAATGAAAAGATACAGAGCTCAATCGCAACAAAAAAAGATACCAAAGTTCATCATTTTTTTTTCTAAATATTCTTTTCATTGTATGTATTTGATGATACTACAATGACCCGCCATCTATTTGTGGATATTTATTTATTATTAGAACTGGGAACAAAAGTTGAAGGCAAGACCTACTTTTCAGGATACTCGGCCGTTGCAGATTTTAGCGTAAACTTGGAAGGCAATTGGTTAATATAACACATGGAAGACAAACCAAGTGAGCATTTTAGTAGCAGATTCATAATACCACCCACAAATGGACCTGCATATGTTAACGAAATGCTAAGGCAGAATATTCTTGCACATGAAGCTATATTCCGGAAGCAGGTAGATTTTGATGTTAATATGTGCTTTAAGTAGTTTTTAGAGAAACAAACCATTGCTTATATATGTACATGATGTGTGTGTGTTTTTTTGTTACACTTGTCCATAGTTGTAACTGTTTCTCATTTCTTATGCGGTTTTGACCTCTTTATAGGTCTCTGAACTTCATTGTCTGTACAAGGTTCAGAAAGACCTAATGGCATGTCGAACAGAAGAATTAATTGGATATTCTCAAGGAAGATCATATCCATCGCCATCCGGGGGTATAAGAAGATCCCAGCAGGTTGGGCCTCTTGTTGGACATGATATGAAGAAACAATCTGAAAATTTCAGTAAGGGGAAAAAATTAGCATGTGCTGATGATGCTGGTGCATTTGACATTCAGGTTCCAGCTGATGCATGTGCTGATGATAGTGATGATGATATCGTGATGATGTGGGAGGAGCCTGTGCAGAGTTTGCCAAGAAATAATGGTTCAGTTCTTGGTACAAATGTTAAGCTTAATATTGAGGGCTCATCTCGCTTGAACAAGAATGGGATCCCTGGTTTACAGCCATCAGATGCCTCAACAGTGAAAGTTTTGGGTAAAGAAGTGGTAGGGTCATCTAGTACTATGAAAAGGATAGACTTCCCAAGTGTGGGTGCATCCAGTTCTCAGAACCAGTGTTACTCACCGGGAAGAATGAACCTGAATCTCCCAAGCTTAGAAGACAACTTAGAAGAAAAGCATGTTGGTGCAGCCTTTGGCTCAATGTCCGTTGCTGCAAATGAGGAAACAAGGTGTAGCGATTCATACAGCCATAAAAAAGATGGTAAGATTTTCTTAATTTGTTTAGCAACTTGTATGGCTTTAGGTTACCCAATGTGTAAAGCATCATTTCACACTAAGTGTATCTTATTATCCTTTCTAGATCGAAGCGATTGTATGGAATGGTCCACACACAAGAAAAATGGTGTTGATTCCTCAACGGTGCATTACCTGTCCAGCTCTAGCATCAGCAATCCACAAATATTTGCAGCATCCAACTCCAATGCTGCATTCAAGTCTCAGGGGAAAAGCAGCAGCACAGATTACATGGCTAGGAGGCATTATGCTGACGCTGAAATGCACTTTTCTCAGAAGAATCGGCTTCCCACATTACAAGAAGGCCTTCATTCATCGGAGATCCCTGCAGGTGATCAATATCAAAAGCACTCCCCAACCTATGATTGTCCAAAGGATGTGAATCTGAACAATGGTCCTCGAGATGCAAATACCACTTTGGGACAAGCAAGTGAGAATACACCAATGGAAATATCATGGGTCAGAAACAAGCTGCTAAACATGAGGAAAGAAGTTCCCACGAAGAAGTCGCAAGCGCCATCGAGTTGTGCGGATGGGCATTCCCTGATTTTGCCTGGTTCCATGGCTTATTCGGATGGCAGCACAAGAATTTTTGGTTGTACAGCTAGTGCAGCCACCGAGAGAGATTCTCAGCAGTCATCCACTGTACACATGGGCACAGAGATCACACCCTTGATTGAGGGTGCAGCAAACATGCAAACACAATGGAAAAACAAGAAGGATGACACCAATGTCAGGAATCTCATCGACCTGAATGTTGCACTGCCGTTGATGGATTATATGGAGATAGATGCCCGCCAGTCAGAAGGCAACACTGTTTCTCGAGAACCAGATGGTTCTTTCATAGACCTGAATGTTGCACTGCCATTAATGGATGATATGGTGATAGATGCCCGCCAGTCAGAAGGCGACACTGTTCCTCAAGAACCAGATGATCCTTTCAATCAAGCTCTTGATATAACTGCTGCAAAGAATCTTATGGTCATGCACAAGGATGAAATTCAAGCAGGATCACCTCAAGTTAATGATATTCTTCATTGGTTTGCTAACCTCGCTACATCAGGGGAGAACACGGTGGTCTATAATAGTGAATGTAACAATGATGACAACTCTGAAGCTTTGACGCCGCGGCAGTTTGAAACCAAAGACTGTGTTACAGCTCATCGCAGTCAACCCAAGAGCGCAAGAGCAAGGAAGACCAGCTCTGCTGCAGCTTCAACCTTCAATGCTTCCTATAAAGCCAATTCAAGCACAGCGACACCTCCAGAAGATAGATATCCAGATGGGCAGTATTCCAGTACCCAGGGTTCTAGACGACGCACCTTGCATAATGCTTCCTATAAAGCCAATTCAAGCACAGAGACGCCTCCAGAAGATAGATATCCAGAAGGACATGATTCTGGTACCCAGAAATCTAGACGACGCTCCTTGCGTAATGCTTCCTATAAAGCCAACTCAAGCACAGCGATGCCTCCAGAAGGACATTATTCCGGTACCCTGAATGCTAGGCAACGCTCCTTGCGTAGCTTCCGAGGGAAAAAATAGATTTCTTAGCTGATGGGAATTTCTTTTACAGCAGTTTTTCGGTGATGGTTAGGGGGGATACTATTAGCAGGTTTTTGCCCCGTAGGGGTGCTCGAGATCGAGCATTCACAGCGGGTTTCCTGCTAGTACCTCCATCTAAGTAGCTTTTCTTGTCCCTTTATTTTTGTCTATTTCTTGCTTGTAAACAGACTTGTTATTTCCCTTATGCAAGTAATGAAAAGGGGCTACTAGCCCAGTTGAGAAAAAAAGGTTTTTCGGTGAATGGAACTACTGTATTAGCTTACAGTAATAAGGAACATCGCATATGTTTCACACCTCTAAAGCGAGCTCTAAAAACCTGCATTGGATGAAAACATATTATTTTGTTATCTTTGTTGTTACAGGGGATTCTGATTCGAGACTTATTTTACTGTACAAATGAATGTTGTTACATGACGTTTGAGTCATTTGATGATTTCATTTAGCTCGTGAGCATGCTGGCATACTGATAGTATGGCACTGTACTGTTATGTTTTAAGCCATTGATGATTTCAGTTTGTCATTCAGGTACTACCTAAGTTTGTCATTTAGCTCCTGGACTGCAATCCATCCTTCAGGTACCTCAGCTTCCCTGCTGCAACGGCGAAGAACCCCAAAGCCCAAGGTCCCAGCTTCCTCGTGGAAAGCCGCATCAAAATTGATTTTAACATGATCACGGGGTGGTCTCGTCCATTTCTCCTGTCTCCTAGCCACCACCGTCCACCTATGCTCGCTGCCTGGCTTGGTTGTTGGTACAACTACAACACTTCCTGTGGCCGGCTGGAACTTGACGACATGCCTATTGATGATATGACATACCTCATCCGCCTATTTCTGCAGCCCACCAGTTCCACAATAGCACTAGCGTTGGAGTTTGTTTCACAGCCGGGTAGTGATCTGATCATCTCGATCATGGCCATTGGATTTGAAGCAGGGAAATTTCTAGTACGCGCTCTGCTTGGATCTTGCTGTTGTCTGGCTGGGATGGGCTGGACATTTTTCGGCCAGGCTTTTGGCAGGCCCAGCCGGAAGCCTAAGTTAGGCCGAGATTCATGTGGATCCCCATATGACCTAAGTTGCTGAAGAGAAAAACGCCCGCGCCATGTAAACTACACAATACTCGTCCCTGTCCGTTCGGAATCTGGATGAGAAAGAAGTTCAGAACCCACCACCGGTTAAAAAAATTGGAGAAACATATTTTGAATATCTAGCACTAAAATAAATTTTAAATTTAACCACAATTTTTTTTTTGCCTAGTACAGAGACAAAAGAGTAGTCGATCCTAGATTTGCTTCACATGGCAGCTAGAACACGGTACAACCTTAAGTGAGGAGATGGAGGAGGTGATTCCAAGGCTAGGTTTCCGTCCACTCCGTCGGTACCAGTTCGCCCCCTTTCCGATGGGCATTCAAGCCTTAGGTGCGGCGGATCCGAGTCACTCACCGGCGGGAGGATATTCAGTGTTTTCTTTAGGATGGTGAGTCAAGAGCAACATTTTGAAGTGAGAATAAGGTCCCCTATGGTTATATTTAGCATCGGCGTAGGATACATGTGAAGTTGTGTATCCGACAGATCTCCTAGAATGGGGTTGACTTTCACGTTTATTGGTGTCGCTTCAGGTCAGACTCTTTCTATCTACGGTTTTCATCATTGTTGATTGTCGCTGCTCTGTTACGCGGGTCTTTGAGACCTTAGCACGATGAATTTTGGTTTGTCTACTACAATAAGCTATACTATGATAAGATGGAGAGATGATGATGACGACACACCTTTGACTCACTCCAATGGTCACAGTCGTGGCACCAACACGAAGCACGGAGTGCAACAAATATCTTGTGCATTGTATTTGAAATCCTAGGGTTTGTTCCCTAGGCATTTGTCTCTAAAACTTCTTCTCTATTAATAAAAATGGCAATCGTTTGTATCGTTTAAAAAAAATGTGTGTTTGGTCCCTGGACGAATTGATTTTTTTGGCCTTGCACCGCGGGTTAGCCACTTCAGCTAAGTTAACGGTGAAACTAAAGCTCCAAAACAAAGGATGAAGGCACCAATGTAGTTTGTCAAAGAGAGGAAAAATGAACGTGGTAAAGCTTGTGAATGCCACATGCATCTGTTAAAGATCACATAGTGGTACCTTAGCAGCATGCATAGCCTTTGTCAGCAACGATCCTTGTGCTACACATTACTGCTGCATTCACTGAGGGTTTTAAGCTGATGGTACAGTACCTGTTGCCGGGCCTACAGAGAGTGTGAGAGAACAAAGTCTTCCTAATCAAGCTGTCCTAATGTCATGTACTCTCAGCAAGCCAAACAGAGAGCATGGTGTACTGGACTGGACAGCAGAGAAAAGGTAACTAGCAATAAAACAACGTAAATACAGTGAGCTATTACTAGTACTCTCCTAGGTTGATCATGACATATGCTGCTGATTGAGTTTGGGCAAACTATGGTTCCTTTTGTAATCAGAGTGTTCAGTGGCAGCAGTGCATATTAAAATGGCTACATGCCATCAGAGAGGTCAATTAGCTGCAGCTAAAACAAAACAAAAATAGCATTATGAACTCGAGCATGTCTTACATCGAAGGTATCACGTGGCATAACACAAACCACAAAAGCCTCTACAAATCTCAAAAAAAAAAAAAACCTGTACACTCGGTCTCCCGATGCACATAACACAAACCACAAAAGCAAGGAAACCACCACTGCTTGCCTCGAAAGACTTAACCACTTCCTGTAATGATTAAACTTTTTCTCATGCTGTTTTTCTTCTTCTCATAGGTGCAAGTGTTCTTTGTGTCTTGGATGCGAAATATAAGACCAGTCATAGTGGGAGTACCTATGATAATAGTATGCAACTACATGCAATACCAACTAGCCATTTTGATGAGTGACATGGTATTAAATGAGTAGAGAGATTGACTTGGTTATTAAATTGTTGCCCTAGCCAATTATTTTAAAAGTCCGAACTAATAGAAAGACGATAGACAATATATTTATATTATCAACACTCCCCTCAGGACGTGGATTCAGGTGTTCGCATATATTTATTTTTAATACTGCATTAACCAGGACTTGAACTCAAGACCTCTCGGCTCTGATACCATATTAAATTGTTGACATAGTCAATTATTTCAAACGTCCGAATTGATGGAGAGACGATAGACAATATAAATAACAATTTACTATGATATCAGAGCCAAGAGGTATCAAGTTTAAGATCCTGCTCACGTACCCGAATTGTTGACATAGTCTATCATCTTTTCATCAGTTCAAACTTTTGAAATAATTGGCCAGGGCACAATTCAATATGGTATCGGAACCAAGAGGTATCAAGTTTAAGATCCTGCTCACGTACCCGAATCCACGTCCTAGACACGTGAAGAAAAAAAAACCATCGGCCTAGACATGAGGAGAAGTGTTGAAAATATAAATATGTTGCCTATCGTCTTTCCATCAGTTCATACTTTTTGAATAATTGGCTAGGGCAACAATTCAATAGTAACTAGCTATATTATCATAACATATTTTTCAAAAGAAAATAAGTCTATAAGTTAATTAATATAATTATCTATGATAGTAACAAATTATTACTATGCACTATGAAGGTAGTAACTTAAACGTGTATCATACATGACACTAGTTTAACTTACTTTGCACTATGACTAGTCTAAGTCCTAAGTTTTGTGTATAGGTCATCATGTGGTCTTATGTACACGTCTCTATGTCAATGGCATATTATGTTGTACCTTTGCTGGGGAGACCTAGGGTAGGGAGCATCGTGGTACTTTGTGGCACTCAACATCAAATAAATTCCTTTCTACGGGGAGAATGAAGTTTGGCTAGCTAACCAGCGATGAATGCAGTCCATGAACGCATTGATCATAATTAACACCAAGTTAACCTGTGGAGTACGAGCATTTTTAGGACAATAAAAGCTTTCGTTACCTCCTGCCTTTGCAATCAAGATGCATGCATTCAAGCTTGGTTTGTTTCTCGGTGTCATTGTTTGATCCGGTAACTTTTTTTTGCGAGCACTGTAACAGACGCATGCAAACACATTGCACACTCGGGACCTCTCAGCCGCCGCCTACTCTCCTACCTGGCCACATCATCTCATCTTTCTTCATGGATCGGTTCTCCCTCCTCCGGCCGGTTTTGTCGACATTAGAAGGAGTGGGGAACCCGATCTATAAGTGTAGTTTTTAATAAAAATAGTATTTTTAAAGATTAGATTAGTGTTTTGGTTGTCAACTTCTGTGTTAATGGAGATGACATCGTCTACAATAAGTAATCTTTGGCCTTTCGTTCGACGATGAGATATTTTTCCCGGCGTCAATGGTGGTGTTGAAAGATTAAGATTCTATAGGTATAGTCTTTTAGATCTTCCTTCTTTGGATCGATTTTGGACCTTTTCTCATGGTTGTCGCGAGGAGGATTATTCTCGTAATATTTGTCTCGGCTACTACATCCTTGATAATGGTGATTCATACTCTCAGTTTGCCAGCGTCATCGATCAGGCTGTTCGGTTAAATTCCCTGGAGTACTTGTGTTGGATCTCTTGCCGATGTTGCTTGATTACCCTAATAGTTCCGCACGTGCACCTAGCCTTGGCACTGCGGCTCAGAAAATTATAGGAGAACCTTCATTGGTATTTACAGGTTATGGTTTGATATTTGTCGGTGTTTGGCTGCCTTCACAAAACTATAAGATTATGTCTTGAAAGAAGAAAAAGATTGAAGACCTTAAAGATTTGCTAGTTTTTTTAGACTTTATTTTATAATTGATGGAATCAGTTTATGTATCTTTATCATGTACTATTTTCTACTATGAATATAATGTGGTATTGATTGTCAAAAAAAGATGCAGGCATTCAATCTCATCTTATCACATCATTTATATCAAACAATTAACCGTAGCCTAATCAAAAAACCGTGACGGGTCACACAAATAAAAAACTTACTTTTTCCACAAAAGATCTTAGGTTTTCACCTGGAGAAAATCCACTGCCTCAAACAATGCCTCTAACAAAGCCATTGCTAGACATAACCAATTAAGGTTAAACCTTAGATTTTTACCCTAAAAAATAAGACCGAAAGATTTAATAGCCAAATGAAACCATAAACCTATTTTGGAATAGGCAAGTAATATATATACGTAAGATAGTCTCTTCTCTCCAGTGTGAGGCAATAGACTATGTCTAATTTCCAATTCCAACATTCAACTTTGACCACTATTCTTTTGTATGAGTATGTTACAAAAATATAAGAATTATAAATTACATGAAAAACCGAATGTTGCCTTTTTAACCAATCATAATAATCTTTTTATATGTTGGAAGTCAAATTTAGAGAAGTATACCTTTATAGTGAAATTGAAAAGTTTGAACCTCTTATGAAAGTTTTGCTAAAAATTGTATCCCTCCAAAACTTTAACAAAATCTAAATCTTCTGCAAAATGCCACCATGTATGTTGTTGAGCTTGTCTATCCCAGCACCACATATCCCAGATTTCAAAAAAATGTTGTGGTTTTCGTGAGCGAAATGGAGACTCCACCTCAACACGAAGGCCCATGACACTGGGATGACAGAGCTCAATGCCAAGATATGTGGCGTTAACATAGCAAGTCTTTTTTTGCACGGTAACAGGGATACTGCATTAAACTGTCGGTGGAGTACAAGTTACAGGAAATGTTCGAGAGGAAAAGAAAGTACAGCCATGCCCTTAGAATATGCATCTAAGCCCCTAAACAAAAGATTGCAAAAGCAATGGGGTCCAGGGTATCTTGTTTCTCTAAATCCACATCATCGACGAAGCAACCAAGAATGGCCGACAATGCCACCATCGGGGACTGTACCACATGGGTGGAGCATCGGGAGCTTGCCGTCTTGGAGCCAAAGAACTTCCATGTCAGCATCTAGGCCTGGAGGAGAATCACCTTGCGTCGGGGAAAACGACAACCAAGGCAGGAGAGGCTGCCCTACAACCATGGATTTTGGCAGTTGGACGATGTCTTGCCATCGAAAAGTTGCTAACAAAGAAATTCTCCCAAAGAAGAGGAGCGGCCGCCCTTCAGCGAGAATAGCCACCGGAAAGCATGCTGGCATGATGTCGCTCTTGGATGACGCAACATTAACATATCTTGCCTACCAACCTCTAGTTCTACAGGAAAAGAAGATTCATGTACTCCTCCCCTCTCCTCCATGGCCAGTCGGGGAAGGATAGGATGCTTTGAACTGGAGAAACTAGAGTCCACCTCGCCATGAACTAGAAACATAGCTGAGCGCAGCAATCCAACTCCTCCTCTCACCACCTCGGCCGGCCGGAGGATGCCTGGCTGTGCCTTCACTCGTCTCAAGTTTGTGGCTCCCCACCACGGATATATTGAAAGGAGTGTCTCCTCTCCTCGTCCCCTCCAACCTCGACCAGAGAAGCATGGAGGCGAGAAAGAGAAGACCAAGAACGCACTAGATTAGACCGCCTTGATCTAGCTTCTATGTAGGGTTCGTAGCATGGAAAACAAAAAATTCTATCGCATGAACACACAAAACCAAGATCCAATCTATGGCAAAGCCAAGATCTAATCTACGAGATTGGTGCAACGAGTTTGTAGAGAATTAACCCTCGTAGATCCAAAACGTTTAACGAGATCATATTCTCGTGGTTGATGTAGTCGATCACTTGTCGATCTCAAGATCGTGAAGATGATCCTTCTGGCACCATGTTCCGGCAGCGCTTCCGCAGTCGGTCACATGTACGGTAGTCGATGAAGACCTTCCTCTCCCTTGTTCCAGCAGGGCAGTGGAGGTTGTAGATCTTCACGGAATCCCAACAGCACGATGGCGTGGTGGTGGTGGTGGAGAAGAGATTACTGCACGGCTTAACCTAAGCTGGAGCAGCTGTATGGAGGAGAGAGGGAGGCGCCTGGCGGCTAGGGTTTGGGGTGAGTGAGGAGGGGGCGCCCCACCCCTCCTTATATGGGTGGAGCGGTGGCGTCCAGGGTTCCCAGCCCTGGACGAGTCCACCCCCAACTCCTCTTGGCCTGCGGTAATGGAGAGGGAAAGGGAAACCTTTTCCCTCAAGGTTTCCTTTCCTTCCTCCAGTAGGACTTTGACTTTCAAACTAGGATTTGACTATTCAAACTTATGTTTGATTTATCTCTTCCTTGTCCTTGGCCGACTTGACCTAGGGCACCATGCGCCTAGCCCATTAGGGTATGGTGTATTCCATGTACCCCCTCCCAGGGTGGTGGACCTTCCAGAACATTCTAGAAGCTTCCGGTCAAATCACCGAAAACATTTCCAAACCCCGGAAATTGACTTTCCTTATATGAATATTATTCTCCGGACCATTCTGGATCTCCTCTTGATGTCCTAGATCCAATCTGAGACTCCGAACAACATTCGGTCTCCAACTCATATTCCATATCTACTAAACAACATCGAATCCTTAAGTGTGTCTCCCTACGGTTCGTGAACTATGCATACATGATCGAGACACCTCTCCGATCAATAAACATTAGAGGAATCTAGAAATCCATTATGGACCCCACATATTTCTACGATGACTTTGTGATCGAATGAACCATTTACATACGATACCAATTTCCCTTTGTCTCGCGATACTTTACTTATCCAAGGTTTTATCGTCGGCATCTCTAATACCTAGTTCAACCTTGTTACCGATAAGTACTCTTTACTCGTTCCGTGATATGACATCCCTTGTGACCTAGTCACATGCTTGCAAGCCCATTGGATGACATTCCACCGAGAGGGCCTAGAGTATATCTATCCTCATATGGATGGACAAATCTCACTCCTGATCCATGTGCTTCAACACATACTTTCAGAATACCTAATGCCACCTTTATAACCACCCAGTTATGGAAGTGGTGTTTGATGTCATCAAAGTATCCATCCGGTGATGGTGATTAACATGATCTCATGGTCGAAGGATTAGGTTATTATGTATTTAAAATATTTGTAGCAAACAAACTTTAATGACTTGATCTTATGCTATGCTTACTATAGGAGTGTGTCCACATCATTCTTCTATTAATATGATCCTGTTATTAATGACATCCAATGTCCATGATCAGGAAACCATGATCATCTATTAATCAACAAGCTAGTTTAACAAGAGGCTTTACTAGGGACTCTTTTATGTTTACAAAACACATAAATATTAATGTTTCCGGTTAATACAATTATAGCATGTGATGTAAACATTTATCATAAACATAAAGATATGATAATAACTATTTTATTATTGCCTCTTGGGCATATCTCCAACATTCTCGCTCCAAACTATGGGCATACAACGCAAACTACTCCTAGAACTACTCTATACACGCCGGCGGCGAATCCCCCTCCACTCTGGCTGGCAGAGCCATTTGAGGAGAGGGGAAGAGGTCCCGAAAGCTGCGAGAAGACTCTCAATGAATGGGTGAGGAGAGAGAAAAGGATGGGGGAAATGAGATTCTCTCGAGCCAAGTCAAACATTACATATGACACCTAAGGGCATCTCCACCGGGCCAACACATACCGTCCGAGCGTGTCCAAACTTGTCCACGCGGATGCGCGGGGGGTGCGCGGTGCCCCAGCGGACCGACCCATCTGAACAAACGCGTCCGGCTTGACCCATCCGTGCATCTAATTTGGGAAACAGTTTGCGTCGGAACGGACGCGCGCGGAGTCGTCCACTGGCCCACTCGTCATCCACCGCTTACCGGCAGCATTGATTCAGACGCGGTCAGTGGCACCGATTCATACGCAACCGCGTCACCGATTCAGAGGCGCTGCACGGAAGGCTGACCGGCGGCCGCATGCGCATCAATGGTGACGAGACAGCGCGCTGACCCACTGGGCGCCGCTTGTGTTCCTGCGCCGACATTGATATCGAAGGAGCGGGAAGCTGTGCGCGTTCACGGGCGGCCGAGCTATTTAACCTTGAGCCCGTAAGTATAATCCTCCTCACCTCTCGCCATCGCAAACCCTAGCCGCCGCCACCACCAATGATGAAGACTCCGTCGTGGCTGAAGAGGAGCAAGAATGACAATGAAGCGTCTGGCTCTAGCAGTCAGTGCTCTCGGCTGCCGGCCTTCCTTCGCAGGAGGTCCATGCCGCCTTCGTGGACAGAGGAGTTCTGAAGCCAGCCCGTGGGGGACTACCCGCCACCGCAGGACCGCCGCACCCATCGGTACTATCGCGTCAGGGAGTGCGAACGCCGGTGGAGGGAGGGTCGCGACATCCAGCACAAGGATGTCTCCCTCCCCACCGGCTGGCACCTCAACCGGACCGTGTCCCAGTGCCGCCACCACCCAAGGCGGGTAGAGGGCTGGCGGAGGAGATCCGCTGCCGGATCAGCAACCTCCCTCGAACCCAACGGTGGGAGAGGGTCTACCACTCCAAGGCGTACTGGATCAAGTTCCTCGAGTGGGAGCACAAGGTGCGGCGTGCCACCACCATTCGCCGTGACCTGCAGCCGGGGGAGGTCTACCAGATCCCCGACATTGACTCGGATGACGAGGGCGCCCACAACCACTCCGACGCCGACCTCGGTAGCAAGGATGGCAACAACAAGGACGACGACGACGTTGTCGTCAACCAGGAGGCGACGGACATCGTCATCGCGAACCTACCCCCGGAGTATCGCGAGGTGCTGGCGCGGGGCTACGACGAGGACACCTTCACCGAGCAGGCCATTGCGGCTAGCACGCGTGAGGAGGAAGCCCAGTGGGTTGGCTTTGAGGAAGCCGTCCAGCTCATTGGCATGGTGGTTCAGGCGAACACCCAACTGCCTCCACCGCCGCGCTGCCGGAATGGGCGCCTCCGATCGCGCCGGAGGTGGGGATGGAGCTGGTGCACCACCAGCACGGTTGGGCGTCGTGGCCTGGGAAGGTGATCAATCCACATGCGCCCGCTCCCGCTCCGGCTCTGCCGCCGCCCAACCTCTGGACGCCGCCGGAGTACATCGACCTCGACCCGTAGATGGACGAGGCGGTGCTGGAGCGCAAAGATCAGTAGCTAGGGCTAGTAGTTTAAATTCCGTTTTTATATTTTAAATGTAAATTAAATACTCCCTCCGATCCAAATTACTTGACTCCGATTTGTCTAGATTGAGATGTATCTAGATATGTTTTAGTACTAGATACATCTGAATCTAGGCAAATGCCAGTCAACTACTTTGGATCGGAGGGAGTACAAACGTTGCTAGTTTTTGCCGCGAACTATTTGTGTTTGAATTTCCAAAAAAAATTGTCGCGCCTAGGCCGGACAAATGGGTCGCGCCGCTGGCCGGATAGGCCGGACCCCTCTCCATATCGACCGCAGCCCGATCAAACGAACACAAACGAACCGTTTGGAGTGATCAGATGGATCGTCCTGGTGGAGATGCCCTAAGGCGGAAATTGAAATCTACTTAGGCACCTCCACTCACCATATCTGGTTGTTGCACTATGCCTCCATACTTTGTCTACTCTTACTGCCCAGTAAACCAAATGGCCTACTTTCTTAACGAGTGTAGTGAGCCAACTCAAGTGTTCACCTAGCCAAGCCGAGCTGGGATTTGGAGCTAGTTAAGCTAAGGACATCTCCAGCGGACCGGCGTAAACTGGTGACCCAAACCATCCATTTCCGTCCGGATGGGACGGGTCACAGACAGAATTTGGGTCATGGCCCGGCCTGCCTAGCTAGTACGCCTAATGGCGCAACCCATTCTGTCTGCGCTGGCTATTGTGGCCAGCGCTGGCCATTTGACAATTATTTTCTCATTTGGACAACAAAATACAATAAAATATATGGAATATGTAAATAATAGTTCATAGATATGAATAGTTCACAACCACATAGTTTCACACAAACAACCAAACATAATTTGAATTACATAAAACAAATAATGGGTTTTACCATGTTGGTTTCCCACACAAGCCCATGTATGCTCAATCAAATAGAGTTAATGCTAGTCATGGATGTTTCGATCACGCAAACAAGGCCGTCCCCAGGGGCTAGCAGGACAGCCGTCCCAGGCCCAAATAAATAGGAGCCCAAAAAAAATAAGCCTACTATACATCGTAAGGTAACATGCATTGATCGATTCCGAGGTCTCCAACCGCTCGACGCCTCGATAGCTCGAATCCTAGGCACGATCGACAGTGGATCGCTCTGGCCCTGTTGCTTTTTCCTTCCTAAGTGGCCTGTTGCCGAGTCTCGCCCGACACAATCGATTCCCAGAATGCTAGGTCCCATGTCACGCGTCGTTTCCGGTTTACCCTACAACTGCAAGTCTCTCGTCGCTTCCCCTAGTCTCCCCAAATCAGATCAGTTAGCATCAGCCTCGTCTCAAATCTTGACTGCTCGACGATTGACGACTGCCACCGCCTAGGTGTGAAGGCCATCGTCCATCGATGATCGACCGCCTTAGCCTGTGGTGCCTACTGGTCCGCCCCTGTCCAGCCCATGCCTTGCTGATTACGCTCGCCCTAATTCTTAGTTCTTATTTCTAATTATCGTTGTATTTTATAGCGAACGAGGTTAACTGATTATTGCGCCCGAATTCGGTGCTCAGAAAATAAAAAGGAGACAACAAGAGAAAAAATTAATGGTTTGGCAACTCTATGCATTGAGAAGAAGTTAGTGGACGAGATTGATATGGATTCCATCGTCACGGACTTTGCTTATAGGAATTTTCGGAGAAAAATTTAAGGTATCATGTAAACATTGTTATTTTTATATAAATACTATATTTGGAAGTATACTTAAAATATTTTTCATTATGTTGCATAAAAAATTATAATAAGGGGCCTAAAATTTTAGTTTTGCCCCGGGCTCCTGAAATCTTCGGACCAACCCTGCACGCAAAGCATGATGCACATGCATAAACTCTTCCCAAGATGGTAGCCCTGGCTCTGGGTCAACCAACTCACCTAAAAACCCAGCCTTGGACATAGATGATGTCATCAAGCTTGTCCTCAACGATCATGTTATGCATGATAGTCATCACATCCCATATTCTCTTCATGCTCCGGGTTCTAAAAGGGTATCGAACAATAGCCCACCTTGACCGAAGCACACCAAATGCCCTCTCCATATCCTTCCTAGCAGAATCTTGCTCTTTCGTAAACTTCATACAATTCTCATCTGCAGGGTTGCAGATTGTCTTCACAAAGGTGGACCAGGAGGGATAGATGCCATCAGCTAGATAATAACCCATAACATAAGGATTTCCATTGATCACATAGGAAACCTTAGGAGCATTACCTTCTGTAAGCCTAGCAAACACCAGATAGCGTTGGAGCGTATCTATATCATTCTTTGATCCCGTCGTGTCAAAAAATAAGTGCCAGATCCAAAGATCATGTGATGGAACAACCTCCAGTATGATTGTGCACCCCCTCTGCATGCCCTTTGAACTTCCCCTTATTCCACTTCCAATGCATGTAATCGTTGTTTCCAAGCATTCCAGGAAATCCTCTACTCTTGTTTATGGAAAAAAAGGAGGGAAGTGTCTTCGGTTTTGGCTCTCTTAGATAAATTCGCCAAACACCGCAATAACTATGCTACAAAACTGGTACATGGCCTCATGACATGTCAACTCGCTCATGCGCATGTACTTATCGATGAGAACACCTGGTACTCCATATGCAAGTTGCCGAACAGACGCATAATATTTTTGGTAAGAGGAGAAGCCAACCTTACTAGTACAATCAAACTTGGCCTTGAAGTAGTCATCGTAGTCCCTCGCGTCATTGATAACCTTGCGTCATTTATAACGGCAATAGAACACCTTATATTTAAATAACGGATCATTTGGGTGGAAGTAGTCCTTGTAAAGACTGTAGGGGTTTGTAGCATGGAAAATAAAAAATTTCTACCGCATGCACACAAACAAGCCAAGATCTATCTACTAGACTGTAGCAATGAGTCGATAGAAGCACTCACCCTTGAAGATTCCAAAGCGGTTAACGAGAGCAGATTCTCGTGGGTGATGTAGTCGTACACTTGTCGATCTCAAGATCGCGTAGACGATCCGTCCAGCGCTGCGTTCCGGCAGCGCTTCCGCAGTCGGTCACATTTTTGGTAATCGATGAAGACCTTTCTCTCCCTTGTTCCAGCAGGCAGCGGAGGTTGTAGTTCTCCCCTCGTGATTCCGGCAGCACGACGACATGGTGTCAGAAGTAGAGGAAAGATCCCGCAGGGCTTCGCCTAAGCCGGTGCGAGTTATGGTGGATCTAGGGTTTCCCGGTGATCTAGGGTTTAGAAGACCGGGAGGAGGAGGAGGTGTCGGCGGTGGCTAGAGCGGCGGCGACGAACCGGCGACGGCGGCGGCGAGGCGCGGTGGCGGCGTCTTGGCGCGGCGGCGGCGGGGCCTTGGGTGTGGGAGGGCTAGGGCTTGTGTGTTTGGGGCAGCCCTCCCCCTCTATTTATGAGAGGGGGGCAGCCTTGAAAGAGGGGAGTTTGAATCCACTTCCAAACCCAAGTTAGAAGGACACTTTCCAACTTCCACTAGGAAACAATTGTTCCAGTTTGACTTTTCAAACCTCCCGTTTGACTTTCAATTTAGAGCTTTAATTCTCTCTCACAAATGTCCACACCAAGTGACCTAGGATATGATCCAATCATTCCACTTACACATGACACATTCATGGACCATTCCTATTCCGTACTGGTGAACCTTCTAGAACCTCTCCGATGAAAACATCGGAATCTTTCCCGAACTCCGAAATCGGACTTTCCTTATATGAATCTTATTCTCCGGACCAATCCGGATCTCCTCGTGATATCCCGGATCCCATCCGAGACTCCGAACAACATTCGGTATCCCTACTAACATTCTATATCTACTAAAAAACATCGAATCCTTAAGTGTGTCTCCCTATGGTTCGTGAATTATGCGGACATGACCAAGACACTTCTCCGATCAATAACCAATAGAGGAATCTGGAAATTCATATGGCTCCCACATATTTCTACGATTACTTTG
Source organism: Avena sativa (assembly GCA_916181665.1). Classification (NCBI taxonomy): domain Eukaryota; kingdom Viridiplantae; phylum Streptophyta; class Magnoliopsida; order Poales; family Poaceae; genus Avena; species Avena sativa. The sequence continues at coordinate 128,951,623 of OV702283.1, read as the reverse complement.
CGATCGAATGAAACACATACATACGATACCAATTTCCCTTTGTCTCACGATAGTTTACTTATCCGAGGTTTTAATCGTCGGTATCTCTGCATACCTAGTTCAACCTCGTTACTGATAAGTACTCTTTTCTCGTTCCTGTGATATGTGATCCCTTGTGAGCCAGTCATATGCTTGAAAGCTAATTGGATGACATTCCACCAAGAGGGCCCAGAGTATATCTATCCATCATATGGATGGACAAATCCCACTCTTGATCCATGTGCCTCAACACATACTTTCCAAATACTCAATACCACCTTTATAGCCACCCAGTTACGGTGTGGTGTTTGATGTCATCAAAGCATCCTTCCGGTGATGGTGATTATCATGATCTCATGGTCGAAGGAATTAGGTTACTATGTATCAGAAAGCTTATAGCAAACGAACTATTGAAATGACTTGATCTTTATGCTACGCTTATCTATAGGAGTATGTCCATCATACCATTCTCCTAATGATATGATCTTGTTATTAATAACATCTCAATGTTCATCATCGAGAAACCACGATCATCTATTAATCAATCAACAAGCTAGTATTATAAAGAGGCTTTACCAGGGACTCTAATTTAGTTTACAAATCACACAAGTATTAATGTGTCCGGGTAATACTGTTAGAGAATGAATGTAAACATTTATCATAAACACAAAGATATAATAATAACCACTTTTATTATTGCCTATAGGGCTTATCTCCAACAGTCTCCCACTTGCACTAGAGTCAACTAATCTAGATTACATGGTAATATACCGAACACCCATGGAGGTTTGGTGCTGGTCATGTTTTGCCCTCGGGAGAGGTTTAGTCAATGGATCTGCCACATTCAGATCTGTGTGTACTTTGCAAATCTTTATGTCATCATCTTGGACATGCTCTCGAATAGCGTGAAAACGTAGCTTGATATGCTTCAGCTTCTTGTGTGACCTTGGTTCTTGCGCATTGGCTATGGCGCCCATGTTATCACAATAGATAGACATTGGGTCCAGCACACTCGGAACCACACCGAGCTCTGTAATGAACTCCTTCATCCATATCGCCTCTTGTGAAGCCTCCGAAGCAGCTATGTATTCAGATTCAGTTGAAGATCTCGCCACAATGCTTTGCTTTGCACTCCTCCAGCTAACTGTTGCACCATTCAAAGTAAATACATATCCAGATTGAGATGTAGAATCATCTGGATCGGTGTTCCAACTAGCATTGGTGTAACCATTAACAATGAGTTGTTCATCACCTCCATAAGAAAGAACCATATCCTTAGTTCTTCTCAAGTACTTAAGGATGTTTTTGACTGCTGTCCAATGATCTACTCCTGGATCACTTTGATATCTGCTAGTCAAACTAACAACATATGCAATGTCGGGTCTAGTACATAGCATGGCATACATAAGAGATCCTATGGCTGAGGCCTAGGGAGTCTTACTCATCCTTTCTCTATCTTCTGCCATTGCGGGACTTTGAGTTTTACTCAAGGTCGTATTGGGCAACATGGGCAAGAACCCTTTCTTGTTATCTTCCATTCCAAACCTCTTTAGAACTTTGTCCAAATATGTACTCTGTGACAATGATATTAGGCGTCTCGATCTATCTCTATAAATCTTTATGCCTAATATGTAAGCTGCTTTGCCAAGATCTTTCATTGAAAAACTATTATTCAAATAATCCTTGACACTATTAAGAAGGTATACATCATTCCCAATCAACAATATGTCATCTTCATATAGTATTAAGAATGCTACAGAGCTCCCACTCACTTTCTTTTAAATACAAGCTTATCCATAAGTTTGTATAAAACCAAAGCTTTTGATCACCTTATCAAAATGTTGATTCCAACTCCGGGATGCTTGCTTCAATCCATAAATGGACCGTTGAAGTTTGCATACCTTGTTAGCATCTTTAGGATCGACAAAACCTTTGGGTTGTATTGTACCATATATAACTCTTCATCAATGTCTCCATTGAGGAACGCCGTTTTGACATCCATCTGCCATATCTCATAATCATAATATGCAGCGCTCGCTAACATAATCCTCACAGACTTTAGCTTCGCTACCTGTGAGAAAGTCTCATCGTAGTCAACTCCTTGAATTTGTCGAAACCCTTTTGCGACAAGTCGAGATTTATAGACAGTAACATTACCATCAGCATATGTTTTCTTAAAAATCCATTTGTTCTCGACAACCTTCTGGCCATCCGGTAAGTCCACCAAAGTCCATACTTGGTTTTCGTACATGGATCCAATCTCGGATTTCATGGCTTCTTGCCATTTATTAGAATTTGGGCTCATCATCGCTTCCTCATATGTCGCAGGGTCATCGGTGTTGTCCACCAACATGACACTCATAACGGGATCATACCAATCAAGAGTGGTACGAGTTCTTGTTGACCTACGAGGTTTCGTAGTCACTTCAACCGAAGTTTCATGATCAACATCATTAGCTTCCTCTCTTATTGGTGTAGGCGCCATAGGAACTTCTTCCGGTGTTGCGCTACTCGCAAGTTTGAGAGAAGTTTCAACAACCTCGTCAAGTTCTAGTTTCCTTCCAGTCACTTCTTTCGAGAGAAACTCCTTCTCTAGAAAGGATCCAGTCTTGGCAACAAAGATTTTGCCCTCAGATCTATGATAGAAGGTATACCCAATAGTTTCCTTCGGGTATCCTATGAAGACACATTTTTCCGCTTTGGGTTCAAGCTTGTCGGGCTGTAACTTCTTTACATAAGCTTCGCAACCCCAAACTTTAAGGAACGACAATTTAGGTTTCTTCCCAAACCATAATTAATACGGTGTCGTTTCAACGGATTTAGATGGTGCCCTATTTAAAGTGAATGCGGCTGTTTCTAATGCATAACCCCAAAATGATAGCGGTAAATATGTAAGTGACATCATAGAATGAACCATATCTAAGAGAGTTCGATTACCACGTTTGGACACACCATTATGTTGTGGTGTTCCCGGCGGTGTCAATTGTGAAAGTATTCCGCATTTCTTCAAATGCTCGCCAAACTCGTAACTTAGATATTCACCTCCACGATCAGATCGTAGAAATTTAATCTTCTTGTTATGTTGATTATCTACCTCACTTTGAAATTCCTTAAACTTCTCGAAAGTTTCGGACTTATGTTTCCTGAAATAGATATACCCATATCTACTCAAGTCATCCGTGAAGGTAAGAACATAGCGATAACCACCACGTGATGCTACACTCATTGGACCACACGCATCGGTATGTATAATTTCCAATAAGTCCGTAGCTCACTCCATCATACCAGTCTTAGTCATTTTACCCATCCGACATGCTTCGCATCTTTCAAGTGATTCGAAATCAAGTGATTCAAGAAGTCCATCAGAATGGAGTTTCTTCATATGCTTCACTCCAATATGACCAAGACGACAGTGCCACATATAGGTCGAGTTATCACTCAATTTCAAATGTTTAGCTTCAATGTTATTAATGTGTGTATTATTACAATCGAGATTCAATAAGAATAGACCATCTATCAAATCTGCATGTGCATAAAACATATTACTCATATAAATCGAACAACCATTATTCTCGGACTTAAACAAGTAACCGTCTCGCAATAAACATGATCCGGATATAATGTTCATGCTCAACGCAGGCACCAAATAACAATTATTTAAGTATAAAACTAATCCCAATGGTAGATGAAGAGGTAGCGTGCCGACCGCGATCACATCAACCTTTGATCCATTTCCAACGCGCATCGTCACTTCGTTCTTTGCTAGCTTCCGTTTATTCTGCAGCACCCGTTTCAAGTTACAAATATGAGCAACCGAACCAGTATCAAATACCCAGGCACTACTACGAGTACTAGTGGGATACACATCAATAACATGTATATCGGATATACCTTTCTTCTTGATGGTGCCGTTCTTCAGATCCGCCAAGTACTTAGGGCAATTCCGCTTCCAGTGACCCTCTCCCTTGCAGTAAAAGCACTCAGTATCAGCTTAGGCCCAGCCTTGGTCTTCTTCGCCGGCGCGGTAACTTTCTTACCGCCCTTCTTGAAGTTTTCCTTTTTCTTAGACTTGCCTTGCTTCTTGAATTTGGTGGTCTTATTGACCAACAACACTTGGTGCTCTTTCTTGATCTCCACTTCTGCAGACTTTAACATGGAGAAGAGTTCGGGCAACGACTTGTCCATGTTTTGCATATTGTAGTTCATCACAAAGTTCTTGTAACTTGGTGGTAGTGATTGGAGGACACGGTGAATCCCCAAAGCATCAGGAATCACTATACCTAAGCTTTGTAGCTTGCTTGCGTGCCCAGACATCTTAAGCACGTGCTCACTGACAGAGCTGCCCTCTTCCATCTTGCAGTTAAAGAACTTTTCAGAAGCCTCATAACTCTCAACTGCCGCGTGAGCCTCAAATATCATTTTGAGTTCACGGACAATATCATGTGGGTCATGGTTCTCAAACCTTTTATGAAGCTCCGATTCTAAACCATACAAAATAGCACATTGAACTGTAGAGTACTGATTCTTCCGAGCGAGGAAAACATTCTTTACCTCATCGGTAGCATCAGCTGCAGGCGGGTTACCTAGCGGTGCATCCAGCACATAGGTCAAATTACCAGCATTGAGGACAATCCTCAAATTGCGGAACCAATCCGCGAAGTTTCTTCCATAGTTTTTCAACTTTTCTTTCTCTAGGAATGCATTAAAATTGATGGTAGGGGCCGCCATTGATCTACAACATATTTGCAATAGTTATGACTAAGTTTATGACAAATTGAGTTCTAATTAATAGTTAAATTAATCTAGGTGAACTCCCACTCAAAACAATATCCCTCACATTGCTTTAGTGATCACACGAACCAAATCCACCATATCAAAACTGATCATCACGAGAGTTGATGTAGCTTCAATGGCGAACAATCAACATGTTCATCATATCTACTATATGACTCATGCTTTACCTTTCGGTGATCCGTGTTCCGAGACCATATATGTACATGCTAGGATCGTCAAGATCAAATCTTAGCTTCTGCATGAGCAAATCTGGCTTGCTCACGTTGTATACACTCGTAGAATCTAACACCCGATCATCACGTGGTGCTTCGAAACAACGAGCTTTAGCAACGGTGCTTACTAAGGATGAACACTTTAAAACTTGAAATTTTGTGCTTGAGGGATCATCTTATAATGCTACCATCGCGAACTAAGCAATACAAGATGCATAAAAGGATTAACATCACATGCAATTCATAATATGTGATATGATATGGCCTTTCTTCTTGTGCTTCCGATCTCCATCTTCAAGCACGAACATGATCTCCATCATCACCGATATGGCGTCAAGGTCAATGGCTTCGCTTCATGGTTGTCGTCCACCATCATCAACTATTACAACTACTTTGAATAGACATGCAGGTCTTAACGGAATTAAAAGACAACCATATGGCTCCTGCCGGTTGCCGACTTACAATAAGGAACATTGCATACATCATATATAATCACAATCATGGCCATATCACATCATAACACACCCCTGCAAAATAAAGTTAGACGCCTCTAATTTTCTTTGCATATTTTACGTGGTTTGGGGCTTTCGATAAGTGTCGTTCTAACTTACGAACAAGAACCACAACGTTGATACTTGAACTATCAAGTGTCCGTTGTAAATTGAATCTATACTATGATGGGAGAGACAGACATCCGCAAATCCACTTATGCAATACAAGTTGCATGTTAAGCGTGGAGCAAGTCTCATGAACGATGTCATGTAAGGTTAGCCCAGGCCGCTTCATCCCATCATACCGCAAGATGCAAATTACACAAAAAGCAATTGATAATAAAAGCACCACCGCCCACAATGACCATTGTGTTCTACTCGTGCAACAGACCTATATATAGACACGGTTATGATACCACTATAGGGATTGTAGCATGGAAAACAAAAAATTTCTACCACATACACACAAACAAGCCAAGATCTATCTACTAGATTGTAGCAACGAGTCGATAGAAGCACTCACCCTTGAAGATTCCAAAGAGGTTAACGAGATCATATTCTTGTGGGTGATGTAGTCGTACACTTGCCGATCTCAAGATCGCGTAGACGATCCTTCCAGCGCTGCGTTCTGGCAGCGCTTCTGCAGTCGGTCACACGTTCGGTACTCGATGAAGACCTTCCTCTCTCTTGTTCCAGCAGGAAGCGAAGGTTGTAGTTCTCCCCTCGCGATTCCGGCAGCACGACGGCTTGGTGTCGGAAGTAGAGGAAAGATCCCGTAGGGCTTCGCCTAAGCCGGTGCGAGTTATGGTGGATCTAGGGTTTCCCGGTGATCTAGGGTTTAGAAGACCGGGAGGATGAGGAGGTGTCGGCGGAGGCTAGAGTAGCGGCAACGAACCGGCGGAGGCGTCTTGGCGCGGCGGCGGCGGGGCCTTGGGTGTGGGAGGGCTAGGGCTTGTGTGTTTGAGGCAGCCCTCCCCCTCTATTTATGAGAGGGGGGGCAGCCTTGAAAGAGGGGAGTTTGAATCCACTTCCAAACCCAAGTTAGAAGGACACTTTCCAACTTCCACTAGGAAACAATTATTCCAGTTTGACTTTTCAAACCTCCCGTTTGACTTTCAATTTAGAGCTTTAATTCTCTCTCACAAATGTCCACACCAAGTGACCTAGGATATGATCCAATCATTCCACTTACCCATGACACATTCATGGACCATTCCTATTCCGCACTGGTGAACCTTCTAGAACCTCTCCGATGAAAACATCGGAATCTTTCCAAAACTCCAAAATCGGACTTTCCTTATATGAATCTTATTCTCCGGACCAATTCGGATCTCCTCGTGATATCCCGGATCCCATCCGAGACTCCGAACAACATTTGGTATCCCTACTAACATTCCATATCTACTAAACAACATCGAATCCTTAAGTGTGTCTCCCTACAGTTCGTGAATTATGCGGACATATGACCGAGACACTTCTCCGATCAATAACCAATAGAGGAATCTGGAAATTCATATGGCTCCCACATATTTGTACGATTACTTTGCGATCGAATGAACCACTTACATACGATACCAATTTCCCTTTGTCTCATGATAGTTTACTTATCCGAGGTTTTGATCGTCGGTATCTCTGCATACCTAGTTCAACCTCGTTACTGATAAGTACTCTTTTCTCGTTCCTGTGATATGTGATCCCTTGTGAGCCAGTCACATGTTTGCAAGATAATTGGATGACATTCCACCGAGAGGGCCCAGAGTATATCTATCCGTCATATGGATGGACAAATCCCACTCTTGATCCATGTGCCTCAACACATACTTTCCGAATACTCAATGCCACCTTTATAGCCACCTAGTTACGGTGTGGTGTTTGATGTCATCAAAGCATCCTTCCGGTGATGGTGATTATCATGATCTAATGGTCGAAGGAATTAGGTTACTATGTATCAGAAAGCTTATAGCAAACGAACTATTGAAATGACTTGATCTTTATGCTACGATTATATATAGGAGTATGTCCATCATACCATTCTCCTAATGATATGATCTTGTTATTAATAACATCTCAATGTTCATGATCGAGAAACCACGATCATCTATTAATCAATCAACAAGCTAGTATTATAAAGAGGCTTTACCAGGGACTCTAATTTAGTTTACAAATCACACAAGTATTAATGTTTTCGGTTAATAATATGAATGTAAACATTTATCATAAACACAAAGATATAATAATAACCACTTTTATTATTGCCTCTAGGGCATATCTCCAACAAAGACACATGTGGATAGCTTCTCGGTCGTGATCTATGTTGGTAAGACGCTCCTTCGACGAGCCACCTCTATGAGGAGGTAGCACGCAATTGTCGTGCACCATGAGTGCAGCTATAAGAAAAAGTTTGGTCTCACCATCGGAGTCCTCTTTTGATGATGATTCACCGACATTCTTGTAGAAGAACTCGATTTCCCTATGATTGCTTCCCATCTATACAAGCATACCACCGTTAATGGCCATGACAATGCCCATACGAAGCGAGATAAATTAGAATTGGCCAGCCAACATACCTCAAATGTGGCCGTGCAAAAGGACGAGCAGGTTTTGGGTATGGGCTAGAGATGCACCCAAGCGTCTCGTCTTCATAGAGCACTGGTCGCGACGGGTGGCGGGATGAATCCGCACACTGGCTGAGGCCCTCTAGCAATGCTCACGAGCTGCAGCCGTGCTGGATATTGGGGGGAGAACACTCGAGGCGACGACCCTTGTCAAAAAGTGCCAACAAGCTCTTCTAGCGATCAGACGACAACATGGGAATTTGGATGCTGGCTAGTAGGATGCAGTCGGGAAGTGGCGATGGCAAGGGCGGGAAGTGGCGACGGTACCGATGATGCCTGGGGTGGTGGCGGAGATGGCAGGCAGGGGTTTAGGGTAGGGAGTGGCTCGAGTATGCCTATTGTGCCACTGGCGGGAGGGCCTGAGGTGGACTAAGGGAGGAAAAGGGAGGCCATGTGCATTGTCCGGGCCAACGCAACCGTGGCCAAAATTTGGTGCACGGATGGGTCGGTCCGCCCGATTCGGTCTGTTTGGATCGCCGTGCTGTAGCTGTACGCCCGTCAGCACGGACCAGTTCGGACACGGCAGGACCATTGGATCGTGATGCTGGAGATGCCCTAACGAGTCTAGTCGAGTTAGTTCATCAGCTAACATATATATTTTTAGTTGAGCTGGCTCTATATCCACCCATAATAGCCTCACTTTATGGTTTATAGGTACACACTTATTATATGTTTACCCGTGGAGTTCAAGAAAAATACGATTCAAGGCATGCATTCATGACTAAAGAGAATACTATAAGGGAGTACAAATTTGCAATACAACAAATTCCGCCGACAAAACTGGATCAGAACTTAAGTAATCCTTGGACAATTCTTGTCATAAATCTTTCTATTACCTAATGACCATGGGTTGCAATAGGCAAACATCCCTAGAGCTTAGACACCACCTTCCTAGTCCCATGCAAGTAGTGGAGTAGCAACACATCCCCTTTGTGTCCACATGAGATCAAAAAGGAAAAGGGAAATAAATAAGACTAGATAAAGTGCCAAGCCATCACTTTCTGATTCTTTATAGTTAATTAACATACCGTGATCACATGGTACGTTTCTCCCAAACAAAGCAGCATTAGTGATCACTGTTGTAAACTTAGAATCAATACCATCATCACATAAGGGTGCTAAATGAACCCATTAGCCATGATACTAATTTAATTCACCACACTGCAAACGAGTGGAGATTAAGAGAAATCGAGGCAACATATCAATGGAGAGTATAAACACGAACAACTAGTACATGCATGTATGGACACATATACTTCCCCATCGCCATAATGCAATCGCATGAATATTTCCCGCCCAAAATCTCCAACACACTCCCCTTTATATACACGCTCAATACAAACTGATAATCTAAAAAATCAATTTCGGATGTGCCCACCCCCTCCCACTAAGGGCAACAGTGTTATTCGATTTACCATTTGCAATAATTTTATGAATACATAAAATTCCACGTACTCCCTAGAGAAACCCTGACCCTCTCATTCCCCCCCTGCATTGTCGGTCTGGAATTATGTCTAGCAGGTAGCCGGGAGAGGAGAAGTTCGGAATCACCGAGGAGGTACGACAATAGGATCCACATATGGTATCCTCCTCCCGGGAGGCAAGGCCAGCGATGATATGGAGGGGAAGAAGAGGATGCTCATGCTTGCGGAATGAACAATGGTGAGATTCACCTCCAGTCTCTTTATAGGAGTTGGTCTAGGGATGACACAGAGGAGAAGATGAGGATGTCAGCGAAATATGCATCTGTCGTCCACCCAGGATCTAGTGGCACCAAGGAGAGGTGGCCCGAGAGAAGAGGCCAATGACGATGCGCGTGTGGGGGATACAAGGACGAAAATGACACAGAGGAGAAGACGAGGTCGTCCATGGCATTTGCATTGGTAGTCCTCCTCCTAGGATCTGGTGGTGCTGAGGAGGAGGAGGAGGAGGTGGTCCGGAGGCAAGGCTGACTACTACGTGGGGTAGAAGATGAAGTCCTTTTGTTTTATAGCTGATATCAACTAGAAATCTTCATGAAAATAGTTCTTTTTCATTGCCATGTTATAATATGGTCATTACATACCTACTTTTTTTTTTGGAAATGAGCATATATTAATATCATACGGATACCAATTACACCCAGTCTCTGCAACAACGCATACCCTATTGGCAATACAAATGCATACAACCAAAAAAAGGAGAAGAATTACAAAAAAGAAAAGTCCCGCTACAGCGATTAGATCCTTAGTACCAGCGACACTAACCCCATCAGAACAACACCAGAAGTCCAACATCTCCAATAGAGACGCCATCAAGAAGGAAACAGAGCACAAGCACCGTTATCGTCCGTTCAAAGATCATAGATATTCATCCTGGAGAAAGTCCTCGCTCACAAAACAATGTATTCAACAAGGTCATTGTCAGACACAACCAATTAAGGCTAGACCTTGGTTGTCACCCTGCAAGATAAGACTGTGAACTCCTCCCATGCTGCCGCCCCCACTTTCTGATGCCGCTGCTAAAATTCATGAATCACCAAGACAAATCCTCATCGTCACCAGGACTCGAGCCACCATAGCTAGTCCAAAAATCTTGGCTTTCATGACATTCTCTGTACACTGACTTCACCATGGAACTAAAGACATATTCCATGATGACAACAGACAGTAGAGCTTCGCTTTGCTTCCTCTGAAACCAAATGGTCAGAAAAACAACAGTTGCGCATGACTGAATCCCATCTGTTCCAGCAATCTCTAGGCATGAATCGCCTATGAGAATTTGCCGGCGGAGCCTTCCGAAACACGACACTGCCACCAGATCCGGCGGAACCTTCCGGAACACGACACTGCACCAGATCTATGGAAACAGGCTGAAGGCAGATCTTCGTCTTGGCGTGAGAGAAACCCTAGAACCGCGCCCCTGCCAACAGATGCAACCCCCGCCACCATCCACCGAGAGAGAACCACCATCAAAGCCCGAGGCCGCCGCCCCGGCTTTCAGACCCTGCCGCCATCAGATTGCCGTCGGGGCAACAACCATCGAGCGCCCAAGGGGCTCCCTGCGGGGGATAGGCCACCACGCGAGGAGGCAGCCCCGCCGCCACCGTCGGCTGGCCGGGCTTAGCCCGCCGGCGTCCTGCGATGGCAGCGGGGAAGGAGCGGGAGGATAATTCATGGGCGGCGGCGTCTTAGGTTTCCGCCCGCTCCGCCCCTCCCGAGAGCGGCGCGTGCGGTACGTAATGTTAGGTGGCTCGCAATCAATATTATTGTGTGGTCTTACATACCTACTCCCTCCGTTTTTATTACTTCGCGTTCTAGAATTTTATTAAGTCAAACTTTTTCAACTTTGACCAAGAATATAGGAAAATATATAAACATTCATTATTTCAAATACATGTATTATGAAAATATAACTTACGAAGATTTCAATACTATAAGTTTTATATCATAGATACTTTTATGTTTTGCTAAATATTTGGTCAAACTTTAAAAAGTTTGACTTTGACTAAACCCAGAATGCGATCTAATTGTAAACGGACGGAGTACTTACTAGCAATAAACCATACCAATTAATGTATTTATTCTTTTATTTTGTAACAGAAGTCTACTTTGGGTGACACTATCCAAAAGGAGCCACTCCCGAAAATAAAGAACATGGCTGAGTTAACGTGTCACAAAATTGTACGCATGTCAAAATTAAGTTCTTTGCCATTGACATGTTATAGTTACTTGAATAAAGTTCTTTCTCATTGCCATGTTATAATTTGGTGACTCGATACCCTATCTACTAGCAATTTAATTATTCTTTTATTGTTTTTATTTTGAAATAGAAACTATTTCGGTGGCAGTGTCAGCTACTCCCTCCATCCACAAATAAGTGTACCTAGGATTGTCCTAAGTCAAACTTGATAAGTTTGACTAACTTTATATAAAAACGTAGCGATAATGTAGACACTAAATTGATACCATTAAATATATTTTCAAATTTAATTTCATAATATGTCAATTTCATAATATGTCAATTTAATGTAAAATATGTTGCTATATTTATCTATAAAGTTGGTCAAATTTTATAAATTTTGACTTAAATAAAGTTAGAAATACACTTATTTATGGACGAAAGGAGTAAGACTCAAATCAAAGAACTTGGCAAGGCCAAATATGCCACGAAAATGTACGTTTGTTCTTCCGTGTGTCCTTTGTTTTGTGTGTACAGTGAGCTAAGTTAGAAAGTCATATTTTGTGTTCAGTGGCATTTCTTTGTGCGAGCCTTTCGAGCTCTCTACGGTCCTGTGTATCTGGCCTCTGCTTTTTTTCTTGTTTCTATCACTAATGTATGATTTGTTCTCGGGTGAAGATTTTTGGCTCCCGAGATCCAGTGCTCTTGCTATTTTGAAAATTTTAAAATTATATTTGTGAGTTCCAAAAGTATTAAAAAAACATCTAGACCTGCAATTTTTTTTCAAATACTTGTATTTTGGGCTGTACAGAATTGACAAGAGTGTAGATATGTGCAAGTATATTTTAGAATTCCCAAATTTTATCAGATTTGTCATTCTTTGTAGGCTAAAATACAAAGAATTTTGCGTCATGGTTTTGCATGCTCGTAGGATACAACATTGATTATGTTCGGAATTTCTTTTCAAATATTTTTGAAACTTGTAAAATATGATTTTTATTTCTTTTAAACGATGATAGCACTGGTGCTCGGGAGCCAAAGACACTAACTGTTCACTCAAAATTCACTATCTATTTATTGAGACTCAATTATAATTTATACATCTACTAATTTGCAAATAACACGTGAAATTACGGATGGCAATAGAAAATCCAACAAAGAAGTGGTTAGAAAAACATGAAATAAATAGCCAACTTTCTTACTATCCTCAAAACATGTTGTGATTGCACATATCTTATAGAAAGTCTTATGGTCATCTTGTAAAATGAATGTGTAAAGATCACAATTTTTTATTATGAATGCAATTGGTGTTATCTGTCTTTCTACATGTGCGTGAAATGTATAATTGATATGCTGAAAGAAATATATTTCCAGAAATGCAGAAAAAACTCGTTGCAAACTACCATAAAGATAAAAAATGTTAGTGGTGAACCTGGCAACAAAGAAAAGTGGAAGATCATTTTTGTTTACGAGCCTCACCGTTAATGGTTATATTCTCATTTACCATTGAGGTATACACATCCGTTACGGCGATCGGTCACAGACCATTTTTGTACTAGTGTATATATTTAGTTGAGTTATCTTGATATCCTTCCTTAATAATCCATAAATTATAGTTTGTAGGTACACACTTAATATTATGTTTAACAATGGAACAATTCTTTTGTTGCGGGTGATTGGAGTCTTTATGGCGATGAAAGCTGGTTGAGTGATCTATGACTCGCAGCAGCGACTATTTGTGGGGGCGACAACACAGGAGGAGTTCACAGTCCTACCTTGCAGGGTGCAGATCCAAGATCTAACCATAATTGGTTATGCCTGACAATGGCCTTGTTGAAAGCATGTTTTGTGAGGGGAAACTCTCTCTAGGGTGAAAACGTATGATCTTTGATCAGGTGACGATGGCTCTTGTGCACTATTTTCTCCTTGAAGGCGTCAATATTGAAGTGGTTGGACTTTTGGTGTTGTTCTGATGGTGTTAGTGTCATTGTTGCAAGTAATAGTTTCACTATAGAGAGAGTTTTCCTTTTGTAATTCTTTTTTTCTGGAATGTGTGCATCCGTAATTTTGCTAGGGCATGTTTTGTTGCAAAGGCTGGGTGTAATTGGTATCTCCGCGATATTAATATATTGCTCTTTTCCAAAAAAAAATGCATTCACGATTAAAGAAAATACTATAAAGGAGTACATATATCATAGTCATTAAAAACAAGAAAATCCACCAACAAAAGTGGATCAGAACTTAAGTGTTCCTTGGAAATTCTTGCCGTCAGTTTTCTTACCTAATGGCCATGGACGCAATAGTCAAACATCCCCGAGCTAACACACACACACCCCTTTGTCTCCACATGAGATAAAAAAGGACAACAAAATAAATAAGACCAGCTAAAGTCCTACACTTTCTAATTCTTTGTAGTTAATTAAGAAGGGAGTACATCTGTCATAGTCATCAAAGAGTCGATATTTTTGGCTCCAAAGCTCCAGTGATCTGTTATTTAAAAAAATAAAATCAAATTTACAAGTTTCAAAAAACCAGCATTTTTTATCACTCTTATCAGCTTAGCATCAACGCCAATTAAAAAATACACTTAGCACCAACACCATCATCACCTAGGGTCCTAAATACACCCATTAGCCATGATGATATTCAGCACACAGTGCAAGCAGGTGGAGATTGAGAGAAATCCAGGCAACCTATCAATGGAGGGTTTAAATACAAACGGCTAGTACATGCATGCATGGCCATGCATATACACTTTCCTAGCGCCATAATGCAATCACATGAACATTTCCCGCCTAAAATCCGGACACCACGTTCTTATACTTGCATGCACATCAATTCTTTGACCAATGCACACATCTCCAGACATACTGTCCAACAAAGCCTGCTAATTCCTCTAGAATTTTATATCTAAATAATGACAACTCAAATTTTTTTTTGAAAAAGATCACGGACAATCTCCATACACATTCTCCAAAAAAAAATCTGCCAACTCCTCTAGTAATTTTATATCTAAACACATTTTTATATGTGGAAAAAGTCACAGAGAAATGGATTAGTGTGTACCTACAAGTACTGTACATACTTTACTTGTAAGGCACTAGGCTTGTTTCTGGATCAGTTACACCTGTTCTTGCTTCCCTCGTTGAGAATATGTGAGGTGACCAAGGCAGACCAGCTTTTGGCTATCTTTAGCATGGCCTGATAAAAACAAATAATCACCAGAAGTGAAGTTCTCCCCCATTATCTTTTCTTGGCTCAAGGCTACAGCACAAAGGAATTAAAGCAAAAGGGAGGACGGACAGACAGACAGAGAGACAGATCGAGGAAGAAGAAGAGAAACCCCCAATTAAAGGCAGACGCAGCAATGCAAGGCTGGCCTTGGTAGTATCTAATCTAGATTTCCTTTCTATCTTTAGGGGGAGGTCGCTGCTTTGGATTTGCGTTTGCTTTTGCTTGTACCTTGTGGAGAGGAGACGGGGGAGGATCAGGAGGAGGAGGAAGAAGAAGAAGGTGGGGGGAGCCAAAACAGAGGAGCCTTCCCCTGTTTCTTGCTCCTCCCCCTGGTTTGTTGGTTCTTGCTCGCTCCTCCCCTAATTGTTGTCTGTTTCTTGGTCGGCGGCGCCCTGGTCGGGCCGCCGCATTGGCGTTGGCACCATGGGATGCGCCGTATCGAAGGGGGCGTCGCTGGGATCGCCGGGCTACGAGGTGTCGTCGGCGTCTGGGTACGAGGCGGTAACCGGGAGCGCGTCGGCGTCGGCGTCGATATGGAGCAGGCCCGTGGGGCTAGAGGCGCTTGATATCGGCGGCGATAGGGAGGAGGAGCAGAAGGGCGTGCGCGTCAACAACGTCGTCGTCTCCAGCGGCGGCACGGCGCGGCTGGGGAACCTGCACCATTACATCCAGTGCGAGCAGGTGGCGGCCGGTTGGCCGGCATGGCTGAGCGCCGTGGCCGCCGAGGCCGTGCAGGGATGGGTCCCCCTCAAGGCCGAGAAGTTCGAGAAGCTGGAGAAGATCGGGCAGGGCACGTACAGCAGCGTGTTCCGCGCGCGGAGCCTGGAGACGGGCCGCATGGTGGCGCTGAAGAAGGTGCGGTTCGACAGCGTGGAGCCGGACAGCGTGCGGTTCATGGCGCGGGAGATCGTCATCCTCCGCCGGCTGCAGGGCCACCCCAACGTGGTCGGCCTCCATGGCCTCATCACCTCCCGCTCCTCCCCCAGCATCTACCTCGTCTTCGAGTACATGGAGCACGACCTCGCCGGCCTCGCCTCCGCCTCCGCCGCCGACAACTCCTTCTCCCAGCCCCAGATCAAGTGCTACATGCGGCAGCTTCTGGCGGGGCTGGAGCACTGCCACGCGCGCGGGGTCATGCACCGGGACATCAAGTGCGCCAACCTGCTCGTCAGCGCCGACGGACAGCTCAAGATCGCCGACTTCGGCCTCGCCAACCACTTCTCCTCCTCGCCGCAGCAGCCGCCGCTCACCAGCCGCGTCGTCACGCTCTGGTACCGGCCTCCTGAGCTCCTCCTTGGCGCCACGGCCTACGACCCCACCGTGGACCTCTGGAGCGCCGGATGCGTCTTCGCAGAGCTCCACTCCCGGCGCCCCGTCCTCCAGGGCCGCACCGAGGTCGAGCAGATCCACAAGATCTTCAAGCTCTGCGGCTCGCCGCCCGACGCCTACTGGCGCCGCCTCGGGACCGTGTCGTCCTCCTCGTCCGTCTTCCGGCCGCAGGTTCCCTACGAGAGCCGCCTCGGGGAGACCTTCGGGTCCGCCATGCCCGACGCCGCGCTGCGCCTCCTCGGCACCCTCCTCTCCGTCGAGCCCGCCGCCCGCGGCACCGCTGCCTCCGCCCTCGCCTCAGACTACTTCGCTCACGCGAGCGACCCACCGTCCGGGCTGATCCCTCCCAGGTGCGCGGCGCCTAACAGGGAGATGGACGCCAAGCTCCGGGAAGAAGATTCGAGGAAGAGGAACGAGACGGCGAAGCGGCTGTCGAGAGCGCACAGGAACAAGAGCATGCAGGACACCAGCAGCAGCCAACGGCATCACGGCCACGTCCACGCTGAGGAGTCACTACCCCTGGAAGTCGAGCCGGTGGTCACCAGCAAGAGCCACGACGTCGATGCCCCGCCACCGCAGCCGAGCGCCAGACAGGAAGAAGAGGAGACGCCTGCGGCGACGCGGCTTGCGGACCACGTCGCTCTCGGCGCCGGGCCCGTGCAGCTCGCCGCGTCGACGGGATTCGCCTGGGCCAAGAAGCCCAGAGTGCCCGACACGGCGACGACCAAGAGGAGCTCCTCTAGGAGGACCAACAACACCGACGGAGGCGACGCTGCAAGCACAAGAACAACAACCACCACCACCACAGCTCCATACGAGGTGGAGAAGCAGGAGATGATCAAGCAGTGGGCGCAGGTGGCAGAGGCCTTCGGCACATCGCAGCCCTACACCAGCAGCAGATCCATCAGGATCAAGGAGCTGCCATTGGACGGCAAGGAGCTCAAGACCAGCAAGGTCACTAGCAATTCACATCGAAAATCTCTTGCAACGCCTGACGATTTCGCTCATCCTATTTTTTTTTCATGGATTCAGAAGCAAAAGGGGAAGAAGATGAAGAGGGTGGACTACTCGGGTCCGTTGCTGTCGCGCGTCGACGACCTCCTGCAGAGCCACGAGCAGCAGATCCGGCGACCCGGCCGCCGGTCGTGGTTCCATAAAGGTTATCGCGCGACCACCTCAGAGAGGACATGACAATGCGATGCATGCCTGCAAATTAACTCCCCTGAAACCGCCATTGCCAACCTCATTCTTGTTCTTCTTCTCAACAGGAAGCAAAAGGGAGCAGTAGCACTGAGAAAGAGGTACTACACACGTAGTACGCCATGATCACACACACAAGTTCATCTGCTGATGCAACCAAATCTTGGCAGCGATGCGCGCCACGCCTGCAGAAGGATGGGATTTTTTTGTTACCCTGACTCCTGCTGGGAACTGAACTGTTTCCTGCCAAATTCCTACTTAGTACTACTACGTTTCAAACGGGAATGGTACCATTCAGGCTTCTCCGCTTCTGTATATCAAGAATTTGAGTATAGACTTGCCGATCCGCAATGCATGTATCGTAGCGTTCACTTGTTCGTCACTTCCATCTCCTGTATAGGCTGTATTCTTCCCTCGTCACTAGCTCAGTAGGTCGGTTGTGCCCTGCTAATAATACCTGGAAATCGAGGCAAATGGCGTGCCTGTCCTGCTTGCTGCTCACTCCGTTGTTGTTGTGTCCAAGTTAGTTTTTCTCCAATAAAATAAAATGTGTGGAAAACAAATTATAGTAGTACTCCCCCTGTTTTAAAATATAAGACGTTTTAGCTTTAGAAAGCAAATGTATCTAGACTACTTTTAGTATGTAGATTCACTCATGTTTGGAGTGAATCTACACACTAAGGCCTTGTTTACTTCTCCGGTATTTTTATCCCCAAAAGATGTGGGGATATGCAGGGATTTGGTGTTCACCCAATACTCTCAAATCCCCGTGAATACCCTTCCCAAAAATACTCTATCATGATGGAGAGTTTTTAATCTAGTAAAAAATACACTAGTGTGGAGGGGATTTGTATGGATATTTCGGGATTATCCCCTCCAAACCCGGCCTAGTAAACAACCTATCGGAGAAATTCCAGGATACGAAATAATTCCTTCCCATCCCCTCAAATACACTACAAGTAAACAAGGCCTAAAACAAGTCTAGATACATTTTCTTCACAAACCTAAAACATCTTATATTTTAAAACGGAGGGAGTATTATATACAGATGCATAAACAGAAATACAAGTTGATCAAACTAGTTTTTTGTAAAAATAGCTTCTACTAAATTTCTGTTGAGTCATGTCCCTCCACATAGAAGTATATTGGAAGCCAAATTATAGCTCATGAAGTTCAACATGTGTGAACCGTTGATCGCAGTTTACATCCAAGGGCTTAGCTGCCTCCTTGAGAGAGAACATAGAAAACCTAAGCACCCTTAGTGGATGTGTGACCAAGTAAGGCCAAAACACGGTTGCAATTATGAGAGGAGAGAGAGCACATAAGAATAGTACAATCTAGTGAGAAGAGGAGATTAGAGGTGATTTCTGTTCAGATTGTGGAACACGGATCAATGGAGTATTAGATGTGAGAGCGGTTTTTAACACGGAGCAGTTTTGTTAGGCGAATAGTTTAGCCAAGCAATCAGTGTTCCATTGAGCTCAAACTTGGCGAGTATGTAAGATACATATGTGACTACTTGTTAACCAAGTTTGGTGCTGTTTCAATCAATGTTTTCGGAGCTCTGACCTGATCACAGAAGGAAACATGAACTATGATATCTTTGTTTTTCTGTCATCTTGCATTTTGTAGTTATTTGTTGCTGGTTGCCAACTAGCTAAAGTGTGTTTTAAAACTCCAGATATTTTAGAGAAGACTTTGTACCCAGGTTACTATTAGTGGAACTTGCGTGAACTGTTTGATCCACAACCATTGTTTTCCTTCCTAATCGAGAGGATTTTTTTATATAAATCCTTGTGATATTTATGCATGTAATTGTTTTGACATTTCACAGCATAGCTGCTGGTCGAAGCCATTGTCCAAATTGTTACAAGAGAGTTGTTTTGTTATCCCTCCGCCCAGCAGAGTGGTATCACTGTATAAGAGGCAAGGCATAGCTCGTACTCAAGTCTCAGAGCAAGGTTCATTTTTCAGATGAGTGTAGTTTGCATGTGGTGGAAGTTGGAATTAAATATAAATAGATGATATCTCTAAATGGTAAAAATTATCAAGCTTGGAAGACAGATATCAACGTTGCTTTGTATGCGATGAAATACTGAATTTCAGTGTTTTTCACGGAAATGCACGAGAACGTGAAAGAAGATCGGCGGGAGGTACTTCATCTCCAACCTTATGGATTCAGACAATAGTGGATTGATGACAATGGTTTGAAACATATCATTAATGAAACACAAGCACTTACCTTGTAGCGGAAATTGTACAAGTTGTATGCCCGTAAAGAAGGTACCGACAAGATGTTCTTGATTAATAAATCAATATGGTTGAGGTACAAGGAGGGCAATTAAATTGCATATCATGCATGTGAATGGATCTCATCCCGCACAGTGTGAGGTGTCCACATGTCATGGCGACTTACATGCCTACACCCTATCCCCACCCCTCATTCACCCCGCATGGTATGGGGGACAAATACCACAAATGGAAAATCGACTAATCTATAAAATGAATCCAACCCAGATCCATGGATTGTACAAGACCAACTTAGAAGGAGATGCAAGGCTGAATTGGCCAAGAAAAGGAGATGGAGCGGCAAGAACCAATTTGTATCAAGCAAGGACAAAAAGATGAAGACTACAAAAGGGGATGAAGGATGAGACATGGACAAAATCGAGAGGTCTAGAAGACTAACATAATCAACAATCAACACGCATAGAATTAATTTAGCCTAGTATATATCAGATATCAAACTCGCCGAGTACGTTATGAACTTAAGACCCCCATTGTAAAATTTAGTACTTGTATCCACCATATCAACAAAGATATGATGCAAGAGTAGGGTTTATTTTTCTTAGTATCACGGAAACTTGAACCTGGGTAAATCTGTGTCTTTGTTCTCAAATCCATACCAAATGATTTGAGCCTTATATAGAACAACTAAATGTACTACCACGATTGTTTGGAAGTACGATCACAAAGGGACCCTGATTTTAGTTCCTCAACATGAATCACATTTGAAGATGAAGTGAGGGTCTTCCTAGTACTTGGATCATTACCGGACACTTGAGAGACATTTAAGGTCATTGTTTGTAATTCTATAGCCAATGGACTTGACTCTTCAATTCTTGTGGATACAAAGTTACTAAATGAAGAGTTCAAAGAGATTGTTGATAAGCACAATTTTTATCACACTTTGGAATGTTACTGACAGATCATGGGGATAAGCAAGAGTAGAGGTCACAGGAAAGGGGCTGAAAGAGTAGAAGCAAATCTAGAGGTAAAGGAAAGCATGATGATTTTGTGTGCCATCATTGCCATGAGCCATATAAATTGGCATTGTGGACAAATTAAGAAAGATAGGAATAACAAGTTTAGAACAAAAATATTGTGACAACCAAAGTGAGGAAAGCCATATTGATGTTGTTGAGGAGATAATGTTTCTCATGAAGGAAGAACATGGTGGCGGAGTTGGTTCTATTGAAGAGGAGTGGATCACTTTAGTTTCTAATGACACCATCAACATTGTACATGCTGGAGATGACTTGGATAGCTTTTCACAAACTACACAGTAGGTGATTTTGAAGGAGATATTCCCTAGAGGCAAATAATAAATGGATTTTATTATCATATCTCAATTATTTCGTAATATTTTCATATTATGCTATAACTGTATCAAGCGAAAACTTCGATACAGGTGTGGCATGAAATAGACCAAGTACCTAGTAGCCTCTATTCATACTAGTTCGTTGGGCAACTCCGATGATCAAGGTTTCCTGATCATGGAGCATTTATGCCCTGACAACGAGGTCATATCATTGGTGAATGATGTGATGGACATTACCCAAAGATTTTGACATAATCAAGTCACAAAGTTCATTGTTGCAATAGGTAGAAATGTAGTCTCCTTCTCCTTAGACCATGAGATCATATTAATCACTGTCTCCCGAGGCTGCTTTGACTGCATCAAACATCCTGTCCGTAACTGGGTGACTATAACAGTGTACGTCAGGTATTTCGGAGGAACAGTTGAGGCCTATGTATCAAGATCAGGATTTGTTCACCCGCGTGACGGGAAGATATACACGGCCGGTTTGGTGAGATTACATTCATAATGTCAACAACATGTGACTAGGTCATGGGGATGCAATATCACGAGAACAAGAAAACATAATTTATAGATAACGGTAGTAAACAAGGTATATGATACCAATGATCAGATCTAGGACAATTCGTATCAAAGAAACAAAGGGAATTTGACTCGATGTTTACGATTCAAACGACATTGTCATCGTGGAATGCATAGGGGTCATTATGGGCATCTGGTCCTGCTATTGGTCATTGCTAGAGATCATGTCTGTGCCATTCCTGAGCCATTAGGGTAACACACTTAAGAGTATGATGATGCTAGAGAAAGAGAAAAGGAAAGCAGAAAAGTTTTGTGAGAGAATCAGAATCGTTCCAGGAATTTCCGAAGTCGTTCGGAGGAAATCGAAAGGGATCCGAAAGGTGTTTCGGGTCAAATCGGATTTTGTAATATGTATTTATATATTAATTAATATAATTAATATTAAATAAATCTGATTTGAAAGGGTATTCCACTAATGGGCCAAGTTCCCTAGGGAAAAAGGGCCCATGAGGGAAAATACCATAGGGAAGGGCCAAGGGCTAGAGGGGCCAATCCTAGCCACCTCATGGGGCCCACCTGTCCAGCCTAGGGCTACGTGCGGGGTGGGTCTTCCCTCTGGACAGCTGGCCCATGGCGCCTTAGAGGACCATGTGCCTCTCCTCCCTTCTCCCTTGTTTAGTCCCACATGATAAACCCAAAGGGAAGGGTACACCCCTCTCCATCTATATAAACGGGTGCCCATGGGAGAAATAAACACAACAATAATTCAATAATTCTCTAAGGTGTACCCTCAGGGAATTCACTCTCCCTCTCTCTCCCTTACATGTGGTTCCTATTGTTTGGAACTACACATAGGGATTGATATCTCTCGTCGCTGTTTCGCTGGCGTAGTTCCCGTTGGAACAGTACATGCAAGAGACCGTACCTGCAGCACACTGTTGTGCTACAAGGATTTCACGCTGGAGATCTACTTCCGTACTCCTGACAGGGATCAGAAAATTAGAGGTCATCATCGTACATCGTATGTGTGTGAAACCACGAGGATGCTACCATTAGTGGCACCTTGGGTGTCATGAGCCATACTACTACATGATGGAGCAAGAGGTGACTTGCGAGGAGCTTTGCGACCTTGAGATCTGATATATTGCAAACGTATCTATAATTTTTGATGCTCCACGCTTGTTTTGCACCAATTATCTTATGTTTTTGTATACACTTTGTGGCATTTTTATGAATTTTTTGGAACTAACATATTAACAAGTGCCACAGGGCCAGTTTCCTGTTTTCTGCTGTTTTTCTATTTCATAAAACTAGTAAAGAAATATTCTCGGAATTGGACGAAACAAAAGCCAACCTTCCTATTTTTCAAAGACGGATATGGAGTCCAAAGGCCAGGTGGAGACACACCCCAGGGCGGCCACACCTGGGCCAGGCACGGCCAGGGGTGCATCGCCCTAGGGTGTGGGCCCCTCGCGACTCCACCGACCTCGCCCCTCTGCCTATATAATCCCCCGAGTCGAAAACCCTAAGTTCCCGATTAGAATTCCACGAAAAAGTCCGTAGACACCGCCACCGTCGTCCCTAGATCGGGATGGATCTGAAGCTCTTCCTGGCACCCCGCCGGAGAGGGGAGATCATCCCGAAGGCCTTCTTCATCACCACACCTGCTTTCGAAGTGATGTATGAGTAGTTCATCCTTGGACTACGGGTCCAAAGCACTAGCTAGATGGTTGTTTCTCCTATTTGTGCTGTCATGTTTAGATCTTGTGAGCTGCCTATCATGATCAAGATCATCTTATTGTAATACTACATGCTATGTTTGCTGGGATCCGATGAATATTGAGTATTATGTCATATTGATTATTGTTCTATCATGTCTATGTTATTTGTGATCTTGCATGCTCTCCGATGCTAGTAGTTACTCTGGCCAAGTATTTGCTGTGACTCCAAGAGGGAGTATTTATGCTTGATAGTACGTTCATGCCTCTAGTAATCTAGGAGAGTGACAGAAACTTCTAAGATTGTAGATGTGTTGTTGCTGCTAGGGATAAAACAACAATCCTTTGTCCAAGGGCAATTGTATTGTTTATATTACACACTTTGCTTAATGCGATTATCTGTTGCTTGCAACTTAATAGCCAAGGGTTGTTCGGATGATATGTCAGAGGTGGATTATTAGTCATAGATGCAGTTGGATTACGGTCTATGTATCAGGTTGTAATGCCCAAGTGAATCTCATAGTGATCATCATGTCATGTATATGCATTGTTATACATTCTCTATTTGTCAATTTCCAAGCAGTAATTTGTTCACCAATCATGTTATTTATCTTATGGAGAAACACCTCTAGTGAACTGTGGACCCTGTTCCATTCCTTCCCGTTGATATTCCATCTATTGTTTACTGTTTACTTTCTGTAATTACAACAAGCAATTACTTTCTTCCACACTGTACGTTTAATCCTTTGTTTTCAGCAAAACCAGTAAGCTTGACAACCTCACTAATAATTTGGGGCAAAGTATTTTGGTTGTGTTGTGTGCAGGTTCCACGTTGCTAGCAACACCTTCAGAAGTAGTTTCTTTCTCATACTGATTCGATAACCTTGGTTCCATAACTGAGGGAAAACTTGTTGTTGTGCTCATCATACCTTGCTCTTGGGGTTCCCAACAAGCTCCACATCAACTCCCAACACCTTCGGAAGTAGTTTCTTACTCGTGCATCCAACTCCCAATAAACCAAGTTATTCCAAAGATTCCACTATAAATTCCTATGCATGGTGTGTTACACCATTCCAAGTATATTCATGTTTTTATCTATCTTCCAAATTAAATTTTTGTTATGTGAAAATTAGTGATTAACGCTCTCACGAACTTGAAGACACATTTTTTTATTGCACGTAATAAACCTGAACCATTGTGACTATCTTATGATGCTTATATGCTTGCAAATTGTAAGTTGGGAGTTAGCAAAACCATGCTTTCATGGGAACACTTTCATAATTGCACTTATTTATTCAGTTGATATCATGTTCTTTTGTTTATGGATGTCGTCGATGTGAAATGAGATGGGAGCTTGAAGGTCCATGGAGTTTGTATATGTGTTAGAGAAACATCTGGGCGGCCAGCCTAAGCCATGGCTAATCATGGTGGAAACTTGCAGCAAAACCATAGTGGCATTCTATGAAGCATCCTCAATAAAAAAACTATGTGAATAGCAAAAAAAGGGATTGCTGAGATGCTCACTATCTGTTGCCTTGTCATTTTGATATGAGATCTCATGTGTCATGGGGAAAGGGGTACACTTACAATGACAAGGACTTGCCTGGGACCAAAGTTTAGTAGCATGAGTCCTCGATACTCGTACTCAAGGGGCATGGGATTTTCAACTTGTGATTTGTCAAGTATATAACTCATATTTTTCCTCACTTTAACCTTAATCACTTCAACATGCTTATGATAGGGGTAATGAGAGCTCAAAGCTAATGAGTACCATAATTTTTGGAAGCTTTATAAAACCATTTAATCCCTACTTCCCTCTGCGAAGGGCCTTTCTTTTTTACTTTTTGTTGAGTCTCCATCTTCTATATTTATGCACCAGCTAAGAGAGCATAGTTGTCATTATGAGTTCAATGTGCGTTGTCCCAAAACTTATTGATTGATTCATAATTATGGTATTGATTGTTCTTAAATTATTTGTATCTAGTCACCCTTATGAACTTTGAAGGTGTCCTATGCATTTATATTTTGCTATTCCATGAAGGACAAGCTGAATACCACTCTTGCTATGTTTTCTCTATGTGAAACAAAAAAATGTCTTTCAAAGCATTATTCATGATCTTTTCTTTGTGTTGCCTTTCATGTTGCAACATAGTTGCTATGTCTTATTGTTAGAAATATATCTTTCATGCTTATGTTTAGAGTACTTTGATCCCAGCTATCAATGCTTTGTAATACCTTGATCAAGATTGTGTTGGTGCATGTCACCTCAAAAATTATTCTTTTTATCACTTACCTACTTGAGGACAAGCAGGAGTTAAGTTTAGGGATGCTGATACGTTGCAAACGTATCTATAATTTTTGATGCTCCATGCTTGTTTTGCACCAATTATCTTATGTTTTTGTCTACACTTTGTGTCATTTTTATGAATTTTCTGGAACTAACATATTAACAAGTGCCATAGAGCCAGTTTCCTATTTTCTGCTATTTTTGTATTTCAGAAAATCTAGTAAATAAATATTCTCGGAATTTGACGAAACAAAAGCCAACCTTCCTATTTTACAGAGATGGAGACGGAGTCCGGAGGCCAGGGTGAGACGCACCCCAGGAAGGCCATACCTGGAATAGGCGCGGCCAGGAGGCGCGCCACCCTAGGGTGTGGGCCCCTCGCGACTCCACCTACCTCGCCTCTCTGCTTATATAATCCCCCCGAGAAGAAAACCCTAACTACCCGATTAGAATTCCACAAAAAGTCCGTAGCCGCCACCACCATTGTCCCTAGATCGGGAGGGATCTAAAGCTCTTCCTGGCACCCTGCCGGAGAGGGGAGATCATCCCTGAGGCCTTCTTCATCACCATGCCTTCCTTCGGAGTGATGTGTGAATAGTTCATCCTTGGACTACGGGTCTATAGCAGTAGCTAGATGGTTGTTTCTCCTATTTGTGTCGCCATGTTTAGTTCTTATGAGCTTCCTATCATGATCAAGATCATCTTATTGAAATGCTACATGCTGTGTTTGCTGGGATCCGATGAATATTGAGTATTATGTCAGATTGATTATTGTTCTATCATGTCTATGTTATTTGTGATCTGGCATGCTCTCTGTTGCTAGTAGTTACTCTAGCCAAGTATTTGCTTGTTATATTAGGTTCATGCCTCTAGTAATCCGGGAGAGTGACAGAAACTTCTAAGATTATAGATGTGCTGTTGCTGCTAGGGAGAAAACAACAATCCTTTGTCCAAGGGAAATTGTATTGTTTACATTCACTACAAGAAGACCCCCTCTACAGCAACGTATTTGTGCGTATCTAAATGCTCATATAGGCGTTGCTAGGGAGTTTACCAACGAATAAAAATGTGTTGCGTTTTTGGGCGTTGCTAAGGTAAGACGCAACGCATAAATGTGCGTTGGTAACCACTGGGGCAAGGGTTGCAAAGTAGCTACAGAACAGAAGCAACTGTTGCATGCGTTGGTAGAGGCATCTTGTAGGTATTGAAAATTCTAATTCACAAAAATCTAATTTTTGTTTGATCACCTCAGAAGATGGCAGATACTATTTCTCAACGGGAGAACATAATTCATATGAGACATGCCTCATCATAAAATTTTTGGAGAATATGATTGAACTGTATCACATATAATTCAATATTTATTATTGTAACATCATACCGTACATGAAAATCATTTAAAGCGTAGAAAATTGACAATCTTGTATCAAAATATGATATTCTACCTGTCCTAATATATACTTTTTGAAAGACGGTTGCATACACGAAAACTGTCTAAACATTACATAGTTTACAATCTTGCATCAAAATATGATATTCTACCCATTCCATAATATTTCTTTCTAATATTTGGTCTAACATATCCAGAGCTGACATCAAGATAGCAAGTCTTGCTGATGTATGTGACCTGCCTGTATGTGACCTGCAGATACAAATTTTGTTTTCAGTATCAGAATGAAAAAAAAGTCATGAAGGGTATAATGAATTGTACTAAGTACATGTTTAATAAATTGTGGGTATACTCACCTTTTTTTTGAAACTAAATTGGCAGGTAAGATATTTTTCTATCTCATCAGACCAACAAGTCACAGTGGTTACCACAGTCCACATAGATGAATACAAAAATATAATGGATATGAAGGATCTAACAAAACCGTGAAACAGAAAATCAAAATCTTTCAATTAACTAGATGGTCTGTTTAACAGGAGATCCAAATTATTAATTATCTAGTCAATTGGATTTTCAACCACGGTGCCATAGAGCAAAATAGTTAATCTGATGGGCATAAGTTCCAAAGCTAGTGAATAGGGGCAGTACATAAATCACCGTGAATTGATTAACTGCAGTTTTCTTTAAGAGACATACAACCACAGTATGATTTAGGGAAAGGAATACATATCATATTTGTAGCCTGATCGGTGCACTAAGAAAAAATAATAGAAACAATTAAAGATATGGAAGATAGTGCTTCGAAATCACCTGACAGCTCTACCTAATATCCCTGGTACGTACAACTCCAATGCGTCCAAACAGCAATGAAGCTATGCCATCGTTGCCGATCCTCTACACCCTGTCAAACACAAGAGAGATATTGGGAAACTTCCATTACTGATTGCCCATAAACTTGAATCGGTAATGTCTGATCTAGTACAGTCCGACTTAATTTTGAAGCCCCAGACTGAAACCAGACGTCTGCAACGGTCCTAAACTCGTAAGGAATCTAACCAATCCAAACAGAAAATTTAGGCTGCACGTGATGAGCTGCCGACTACGGGAATGGGCACGAATGCACAAAAATCCTGAAAAACTGAAGGACAAGGGTCAAGCCAAGGGAAAATAAAAGAGTAGACTGACCGGGGAAAAAGATAAATTGTACCTGAAACCTGAATCTATGTTGTTACGCTGCGCCCCCTGTGCACCAACTCGCCGCCGCAGCTCTTCTAGAAACTACCACATTGTTGTGGAGTATCCTAAACACATCTGGCCACAGTGGAAGCATATCACGGATTTAGGGGATCTCAAGGCACACAAACGCGAAGCTGTGGTCGATTCATCCCTTCGAGACGTCCTCGCTCCGAATCCTATCTATCAGAAGCGAGGAGTGGGAGGTCGCGGCGTGATCTGCTCAACGGCGATGGAGGCCCTGCTCGCCCATGGCGCTTGAGGGAGCGGAGGGAGGCGGCTAGGTTTGGAGGAGGCTAGGAGTGGAACTGTCGGGGGCGGCGTGCGTCTATGGCAGCGTCTACATTAAGGGATAGGTAATGAGGGCTTAGTGGGCTGGGCTCGGTAGAATTATTTTCTGCCGATTACAATATGTATAGCTAACAACGATGTAGTCTGCAACGCATGTACGCGTATCTAGAATAAAATTTTGCAACAAATATTTAAGACGTTGCTAAGTACGTATTGCTATAGAAAGGGTTTTGTTGTAGTGATTACACACTTTGCTTATGTGATTATCTGTTGCTTGCAACTTAATAGCCGAGGGTTGTTCAGATAATATCGCAGAGGTGGATTATTAGTCATAGATGCAGTTGGATTACGATTTATGTATCATGTTGTAATGCCCAAGTGAATCTCATAGTGATCATCATGTCATGTATATGCATTGTTATGCATTCTCTATTTGTCAATTTCCGAGTTGTAATTTGTTCACCCAGCATATTATTTATCTTATGGAGAATCACCTCTAGTGAACTATGGACCCTGGTCCTTCCTTCCCATTGGTATTCCATCTACTGTTTACTGTTTACTTTCTGCAATTACTACAAGCAATTAATTTCTTCCACACTGTATGTTTAATCCTTTATTCTCAGCAAAACCAGTAAGCTTGACAACCTCACTGATAAGTTGGGCAAAATATTTTGGTTGTGTTATGTGCAGGTTTCACGTTGCTAGCAACACCTTCGGAAGTGGTTTCTTTCTCCTACTGGTGCGATAACCTTGGTTCCATAACTGAGAGAAAACTCGCTGCTGTGCTCATCATACCTTGCTCTTGGGGTTCCCAACAGGCTCCACATCAAGTAAGCCATCAAGGTCCGCTATGTGTACGACCACATCATCCACGTTTCCCTTGGAACTTTAACCACTTTTGGACTACAATGGTATGTATTAGAAACCTCGGTTGTTACTGTATTACTCCTAGATAGATCCTGGTAGTTAGGTGTGTCTGCGGTAGGAAAATTTTGTGTTTTCTGCCACGAACCCCTTCAGTGGTATCAGACCCGATCTATCCATGGTAATTCTTGTACAGCCACTACGCACGTGGATTGTGTGGGAATTGATCCTATAGTTGTTACCCTCTAACGTGTACTTGTTTATATTGCGGCATTGTTTGATGAAGCAGCCCGGATCGACCTTACGCGTAATCCTTCACGAGACTAGTTTCACGCTCAACATACAGCTTGTACTGTATAGGTGGCTAGCGAGTGTATGTCTCTTATTCAATAGTTGATAGAGCATTTACAACGGAGTGCACCGGAATGGGTGTAGTAGATACAACTATTTGATCCATGTTGTGATTGGAAAGTTCGTAGATTAGAAACGGTTCTATCGCGAAAGCCCTAGCAGCCACGTAAAACTTGCAAAAGATAAAGTAGAGACGTCTAACTTTATTTTGCATGAGGGATTGTGATCTGATATGTCTTGGTCGTTGTGAAGGTAAATTAGTTTACTTTTCTATTACTAAGTAGTATAGTAATAGTCATAGATATGATGTACGACTTGTGGTGGCACCGTGTACTTGGTGTCAAATCGGTGGCAAGATGGAGATCATGCCAGAGCGCTCGATGGAGATCAAGGCGCGAGAAGGACCATATCATATCACTTATTACATGTAATGTTGATACCTTTATTACATCTTATTGCGTGCTAGTATTAAATACTCAAGGATAGAATACTAGATAAGATGATACCTGTTAATACCAATATAGTGTTCTCCCTTTAGTGTGCACCACCAAGAAAATTCGCAGTTATGAAGCAGGCCGTGACGATCGGGTGCTAGACATCTCTGAATTCGCATACCACCATGCATGCATGCACTGTGAATACACTAAGGTTGAACTGGTGCATGTACATACATGTTCCCGGAACACAGTAGATCGAAAGATCGAGCACAAGTCACATGGATGATGTGATTGACGAATATAGTCCACCCCGACAGCTGTATCAAAGGCCGTGATGATTGGGAATGATGTGGTGTAAAGGGATCATGTGATCACTAAAATTGTCCAAGGGGTGACAATTTTAGTTGGAGATCTATTATGAATTAAACTTGTATTATGAACTTAGTCTAGATGTTAACATCTTCGTGGATCGTGGCCTATCCCATTGAGGTCCTTTGCGACCGTGGGAAATTTCTTGCTTGATGTGGAACTTAGCAGAATGGTCCAACTTCATAGATTAATACCTACACCTGAGGGATATCCTTGTAATAGATGGTCTTCCCTTCTTGATACAGTAACCATTAGGAGATAGTCTGATGACTCCACAACATTTTGTGTTTCCTCCATTGTCGTCCAATAAGCCCTGCTCCATTTGATGGAAGCTGGACTATGATTGTGTTTTTACACAAGTCATTCACATAAAGTATGAGCCATTGGATGTATTTCCTACCATGATGGAAGAAAATGAATACTTGGAGAATCACTTAGCATTTGTGCATGAGTCGTCATGTATGCCACACATGCAATGAGAACTACTTAATTGATATACCACTTTGCGATAGATTGGGGTTTGCGTTCGCTTCCTCCCAACTACAAGTCATGTTTCTTTGCATGTTTTTCATTCTAATGAAGATCGGTGTCTTTATATATTTGATCTTTGGACTGCAAAACCATGCCTCATCTGGTAATATGACTAAAACTATGCATTCTGGTAAAAGAGTTATATGCGAAGAATTTTTGAATCTTATACATAGTGATGTATTGTATTTTCAAAAAAAAGTGGAAATCATTAATTCATAAACTTCATTGTGGATTTAAGTAAATATGTGTCTTTACTTAATGAATCGCAAGTCTGAACTATTTGAACTATTCAAATAATTTTAGAATGAAGGAGGATATTGAATTAACAGGAATACAAGGTTTCTTCGATTTGATCGACGTGACTAAAGTATTTAAGTTAATTTTTGGCATAAAATACTTGTGAAAGATGTTTGACAAATTATGATGATTATACAAATTCAAAGTGTGTTGACTTGTATAAATATCATAATCATATTTTTATTAGATACATATGGTCTAACATTATCTCTTATTAGGGTTATAACTATCGTTTAGAGTTAGAGATCAAAATAAGCAAACACTCATTTGAAATATAAAGAACATCTAAAAGATTTGTGGAAACAACACCATAAGAGTTATGGTACGTTTGAGTTTATGGAAATTTCGATAATTCAAAGTCATGGCGGATAAACAAGTCTTCATAGCATATTCCTAGGCAACTATGAATACATCTTCCACAAAGGGCAAACTTGGTGTTGTCCGAAGTATTGTGTTTTCTCAAGAAATAGTTTCTTGATGAAGATGCGAGTGGAAGAAAGTAAAATCTCGAATAATGTTTTTGACCTTACCTACAGATTGTCGAGTGCGCAATGGACTTTGTTTTGGAAACCAACAATCTACAAATAAGGGAGAAACTAATGATAATGACCATAAAGTTTCAACAAATACTTTTACTAAATAAAGTAGGATTCAAGAATATATATTCTGCAAGTTTGTGGAATTATATTTTGATTCACTTGTCATGTTGTTTGAACAAGACATACCTATGAACTACGAAGAAGCGTGATGGACCTAAGTGCGAGAAATGACTAGGAGTCATAAAATCCTATATTAAGTTACATTTAAGATTAGAAGTAATATGTTACTTGATCTTATTAAGTAAACAAGTAAAGATGTTTACTTAATATTTCTGAAGGACTGAAAAGTCATAAGAAAGAAATAAAACATAAAGAAAGACATAAAGTTTGATTTATCACAAAGTACGTTTGGACAAATTCAAAGGATTAACTGTGATATGTAGTGATGCTTGAGTCTATTAGATTTACACCAGCAATTAATCCAATTTTGGTAATTCGCAGAATTTTGTGAAAAATATGTGTTCTTCAATGAAGATTGAAGAAAAGGATTGTATTTGATACAATAAGTAGGTTTTGTCAAACTTTATGGATGCTGGTGTCTCATAGCAGAAAATTCTCAATTAGATGACGATCAAAGAATTTTGGAATGTCCAAGATTATTGAGAGGACCTGCATTTGAGTGGGAGATAAGTAGTTTGGTTAAATCATAATATAAGGGGCATATTTTGAGTGGGAGCTAAGTGAAAGCCCTGGATCTCATATATGATGCCATATTTGAGTGGGACTATGACACCATTCTGATATATGTGAATGTCATATGATGAATGATGTGATTGGTATTAATAATATTTAAATTAGTAAATATTCTATGAATGAAGTTGAGAAAATTAAACATTGAAATCTATCGAGTTTGATTAATACGTTTAATAAAAATTATTGTCGAAATGCTTTCTGGATTTGAATCTAAAGATGTCCAGAATATCCTAAATTAGATTTTGAAGTAGTTCAGAATAGAACAAGATAAGAAAGAAGGTATTACTTGTAAGCATTGAGTTAATCTCAGTATTCCAACAATGGTTAAAAGGAAGAAAAGAGATGTGTTGCATCTCCTATGCCTCAGCCATAGATTCTTCCATATAACCGTGTTGAATACTCGACGTAATGTGACCCAAATATCTGGTTGGAAAAACAAGTTCTTAGTTGTAAGAACATGTTTAAAAGGTGATTCCTGAGTTAATCACTAAACCAAAGTTAAGTTTGTCCTCTAAAATTGCAAGAAGAAAAGTTAGGCATCATAGTGGCATTTTATGCACTGCTGATTAGGATCTACATAGATATATAAGTATATATACGGCTACTTATCAAGTGGCTAATATAGTTGTTTTGGCTAAAGAAGTTCGACTTCTGCTTAGTGTGTTTCAAAGTTGGGATTTCTATTATCGTGCCCCTGATTCGTTAGCTTAACTTTTCCTCACTTTTTTCCATCTCCTACTACGAAACTCTCACATGGTCTGAAAATTGTTGTCCGTCAGCCTTGCCGTTACATGTTGACAAGTGGAGCCGCGTTCAGTCGTGTCCCGTAATGGACCCTCGTTGTTACATGCTAAAAAGTGGGGTTGGTTGGTCAGGTACACGTTATGCTGATGTGTGGGGCCATGCCATGTTGCACTACGTGGGGTTGGCTTGTTGGGAACGCGTTATGGGGGATGTGGGGCGCGTTTGGTGGTTACGTGCGTCCTATCGCCTAAATTGAAAGTTTTCTTTTTTGTTATTTTTATGATTGGTCTTTTTAAGAGCGCCCTTTCCCCTTTATCTCACTAACAACTATGTTTTTTTTGCCCAAAAGGTAGCAAATCTAGAAAAGCTTCTCTCTTTATTAATGGTTCCTTTTGGACCTAGTTTTTTCCCAATCTGGTAGCAAATCTAGAGCATCAAATCTAACCAGCACCATACATACATTGAGTAAACATAGCAGATGTAGATAAAGCAGCTAATATAGGATATATACATAGTATGGTACTTAAACGAGGTTCAAAAATTAGGCTGCTTAGCAGCAGCGGGGAAGTTCAACACAGAAAAAACAAAATAAGCTACTTTACAGTAGCAGTAGCAGAACAAGATTGGTGGCCCCTCATGGCCTCCGCCTCCTCCCTCTGACGCTTCCTCCACTTCTTTCTGCCATGTCCCTTGATCTTGGGATCCTTGGGATTGATCATGGGCATGCGACCCTCCTCGATGGCCACCTTCTGGAGGTTGCGGATGTGAAAACCGAGCGCCTGGTGCTTGGCTCAGAAGCCGTTGATGTTCACGGACGGGCCGCAGGTCTTCACGTCATCGGCATGCTTCACGAGGGAGTTGAAGTCCGTGGCATGTAGCCTCCTGGTGCAGAAGGGGCACCTGAAGCCGTCGCCAGCGAAGAATTTGTTGTACTGGCTGGACTTCAGCTTCCTTAGCACCTGACGAGTCTTGATGTCCTTGGATTCGTTGTCACTGCAGATGTCGCTGCTATCCACCCATTGGAAAAACTAGTAGAGTGCAATAAGGACATGATTGAGATACCTTGATTATCGGGATTGATTAATTGCATAAATTAACCGATTGAGATCCCGTGATTATTCCACAATCCCCAAATCTCAAACCAAATCGAATACTGATCCCAACTATAGATCGGCGCTAGTACTAACTAAGGAATCCCATAGTTGCAGCTCAAAAGACAAATAAAATAGGACTGACATAGGAACATGGGGATTCATCAAAATACGAGATCTAACACAAGAGTATTAGCTACTATAAAAATACCTAACATCCAATGATTTAAAATACGAATAGCCGAACCCTAATAACACACGATCTAGCATCCAACGACGGGAATGGGGGAAGAACAAAGGAAGGGGCGAAAACACTAGTTACCTCTGACCGTGGGTCGGCGTTGCTGGTGTCATAGGGGATCTCCGTCCTGATGTAATCATCATCCCCCTATGGGTCCCAGCCGAACGAGATATGCCCGAGACCGATGGGGGCTTCCTCGCCGGTGGCTACTGTAACATCTCAATTTCAGCAACCCTGATCTTGTGTCAAAAAGGCAAAAATTAGGGGGAACAAAAAAACTTTTTCTTACTAAGTGTTGCAATGTTTGCCTACTTGTTTTCTTGTGCTCATGCAACAGATTGTGTATTAGGTGATATATACTCCTTATCTCAACCCTAGTTAACAAAAACTATTTCTCCAAAAGGGATGTCTTGGCTCCTCTTTAATATTCTCAAATGTTCTGTCATTTCAAACCTAAGCCAAGATGACTTTGAAAAAAAAAATATTTTACTAGTTTCCCTTAGCAAAACTATGGAGACTTATATATTATCTCCTTATGTTTTCAAGACAGAACTTCAACTGCTCTTACCTCTAGTTTTTCCAAAACCTTTTCACTCCAGCCTTGTTAGAAATACCAAGAGGTACTTACCTTACTTCAAAGCACAACCTCTTCAAAACACCCATTCTTACCTCAAGGTAGGCTTGAGGGTGACTTTAGTAGTAGCTTGACAAGTTTGCTAAGATGAGTTATCTTGATATGTTGTCTGATGAATTCCCTTAATCTGCTGATTGCCTTGTTTTCTTAGGAACTAGAGTGAGCTAATCTAATAGCTCATCACTTAGGACCCAATCAATGTTTGTGATCATGAAACTCAAACCAAGCATCCAAATCTGGATCTATCCTAAGCCACTAAAGTGGCCATTTCATCTCCTAATCAGATCAATCCAGGGATAATCCCTTTTGATAGCTTCCTACTCAGTGAAGAACCAATCCAAGCATGGATCTCTCCTATCCAATACATACCTAAATATCAACCACTTGATGAAGAGTATAAACCCTTGCCACTCTCTCAATTGATCCCCCTTGCATACTTGTCCAAATCCATAAATCTGCCAAAATGGCAGTCTCGAATTCTTATCTAGATTCAATCTTTGGAGCTCTACCTTTTCCAACCTAGGTGCATTTGAGAAAATGTAATTGAACCATCTTGTAGTACATCATTAGTAATACCAAATCCCACTCTTTCCTTTGGATAATCCATTCTGGTTCCCACTCATCCATGATGGTTTTGTAGTCAAGATACTAATCTTTTTTGCAAATCTTATCATCTTGCCTACTTTGGCAGAAGCTCACATCTATATGCCACCTCCCCTTGACCAACTCTTTGAATTATTATGACCTAATAATCATGGCCTATAAATTCCCACTTCACTTGTTTCCATTGGAGCTTTGTGCTTCTTAAACCCCCATGGTTTATGAGGCATCATGACAACTCAGTTATGGCAGCCTTATTTTCAATAAAGTTTGCCATCTCTTCTAGACCACCTCAAATACAACCAAGCCAAACTCTTGATGTCATGATCATATATATATATATATAACTTGGTCTATGTATCAATATATACCTTGTATCAAGGTGATCTCTGAGCTCCCTAATCCAGCCATGTTTAGGTGGCATAAAAATATCAAAACCCTAGATTCCCCAAAATATAGTTTCTTCCTTTCTCACCATAATTTCCTCAAGAATCAAGTTGTCAATGATGTATAAATAAAGTTTACATCATCTACCTTGGTTATGATAATTCCCCAAATAATTCCCATAATTATTTGGATCCTCAAACTATTTAAATTCCACTTTTGGCAAAACCCTAAAATCTCTGTCTATAAGGGCAAGTTGCTTTTTCTCCAAATCACTTTGCCAACTCAATGCACATTTGAGTTCTATATACCATACTGTCAACACCCGGATTTTTAATGCCAGATGCCTGTTATGCCATACATCGCAATCCCATGATTGCCATTTTTGCGAGACATAAAAGATTGGATATCACAGTACATCATCCATTACAAACCATACATAAGGTCTTACAACAAATAAAGGATCTCATGATCCAGTCTTAATACAATCATAGCAGCGGAATAACGTAATAATAATGGTAGCATGGGCGAAGCTCCATCTTCATGGTCACAGGCAATGCTGACGATGGGAGATGATCCTAGTTGTCGTAACCTTCCTGCGGTCCATCCTCCTGATAGTCCTCTTCATAGTCTGGCCACGGGAATAGCCAGGGACAAAGACATGAGTACTCTTTAAGTACTCGCAAACTAATACTAACAAGTGAAGTGGTTTTGAGTAGGAAGTACTAAGCTCTAGGTTGTTTTGCAAAAAGCCAGATTTACCTCTACTGAGTTCAGAAGAAAAGAAAGCTAGTTGAAAGTTTTATAACACCTAAGTGGGAACTTGAATGTTCATATCACAACCCTATTATGGTCAGGTCAAGTCAAGTCATGAATCATTTCACAAGTCATTTTGAAAACATCTAATGACGGAACAGTATGGCCACTCCAACTATCCATAACTGCGGACGTGGCTATTCGAATAGTTTGACACTCTACAGAGGTGGTACACTTTCACCACAATATTCAATACATCCATCAGGAACAATCCTGAATTCACCATACTCAGTATGCGGATAATCAATCCTAACCTTTCAATTACACGCCCTAGTATAGACACCTCTCCTGTGAGTTTGGCCTCCCAACCATGACCAACTGTCATCTTGGGAACTGCACAAGTGGACAATCTTCACAAGATAGCCTCAGCTCAAACCTTGGCCGCAAGGGAAATCCATACTAAGGTATATAAATTTCTAGTCAAGCCCTACCCAAATTTCTGGTATTGTGGTTGTATGGTAAAATTGGAATGGTATCGCATCCAGACAACCATTATTTTTATAAAGGGATAAGGCTCATGCCTTAACATTTTCATCATCAAAATCATCTGGTGTTCAAGAACACATGTCAAAACATTTCAGTAGAATGACTCATCATTCTAAGGTTTTCATAACTATTTTCACCAAGTATTCCCATCTAAAGTGATCAAGTTTTAAGTTTAGCACTAGAATCTACAAGTGGGGGTAAACACTAATGAGGGGTGGTAAACAAGTGGGGATGATCTAAGTTCACTCTCATGCCTCAATATGACATCAAGATTATATAACTTAGGCCATGTTTTATGCTCTTTATGCTACCTTTAAATATCTTTCTAAAATATACAAGTCACTAAGTAAACTCTAAAAGAAAGCTTTGATAATTTTTTTTAACTAAGCTTGCAAATAAAACTAGGATTAGGTATCAAGTGGTGGAACTAATGCATGTTTCATGCATATAATGGGCATAGATATAATGCAAGGGTTAACTTGCAAGGTTATAGCTTGCTTAGGTAGCTTGCTAAGATATTAGTATAAGCTTGCTTAGTTGCAAGTGTTAGCTTGCCTTGAGTAGTGTAGTGGTTAAAGTTCTCCTCGGCTTCTTCCTCATAGTACTCTCCTTCCTCCTCGTATCCTTGGTAGGTACTAGAATCTATAAATAAATATGAGGTACATAATCACTAAACAATACTTAACTAATCTATTTAGCACACAAAGGTTCAGACTAGATGATCTAGCATCATCTCTATTATCACCAAGATTAAGGTAATAGTTTTATTTATTTTATTTTAGAAAAGTAATTTCTACTCATTAAAAACTACTTAAGATTTAATATTCTCCAACTAAAACACGGGATCATGTTGACACATGTCATCGCCACATATTTCAGTACTTGGGAATATGATTTAAAGTGGTGTCACAATTTAATAAGGTTTAACCTTTTATTTTAATTAATTAAAGTGACTAGAAATGCCTATGGAGCATTCTTTTATTGCTTGATCATTATTTCTGCAAGTAAACCTAGATTTTTTTATATATTCAGAAAGGTCTTGTTAAATGTGATTTTTGAGAGTTGGAATCAACTCAAAAGCTTTCATGCTTGAATTTTGAAAAATGTTTGAATGCAGAAAAGCTTCTGCGTTGTTATTTTTACTATAGGTGATCTACAAATCTAAATGATTTGAATCCAATGGGGTTGGATTAAGAATTCCAGTACCTTTCTAACAATATTGATTTCATGCAATTTGGTTTAGTGAATCGACCTAGGTTGATTTTTGAATCTAGGTACAGAACTAAGTTTGAAACTAAATGGAAAAACCTAAATTAAAACTAATGGGTTGCGCGGGAGTGTAACTGGGCCGGACCATGATGCACAGCACGCGCGGGTGAGTTTAAGTGGTTGTCCCCACCAGTCAGTGAGATAGGGGGTGCGAAGGGGTACGGGGCAATCTAAACCACACGATCAACATCTAATCGAACGGATGTGACTTATCGTCTCCGTCGGGCAACTCCGGCGAGATAGACCCCTAGCGCGGCCAGTGGTGGTTGTGTGAGGCTCACCGGGGTTCAGGCGAGGGTCGGCGATGGAGGCGAATGACGAAGTCGACGATGGTGAACCTCCTGGTACCGGTGGCTTCTCCTGGGGTGGCTCCAATCGCTGGCTCCTCTTCTCCTCCTCCGCGGAAGACTCCGGCAAAATTCCGGCGACCTGCTGCTCGCCTTGCTCCAGGGATGAGGTGCGGTGGTTCTGAGAGAGAGGGGAGTGTGTTGGTGTGAAGAAATCAAACGGGGGTGGCCTCTATTTATAGTGCCAAGAGGGGACGGAAGGGCGTGGGTGGATCTCGTCATGGTCGTCGTCACAGTGAGCTAGTGGCATGGGCGATGGTAGGGGACGGTGCTCTGCCTCCCGGCGAATCTCAACGGCATGGTCGCAAGGCGTGGGGTGGTGCGATGCACTTGGAACGCTCCGGTGCTCTGGGCGGGTCCGACGGGAAGTTTAATGGCGCACGGGATCTCCTGGTCGCGCGGCGACGAACGAGCATGTCCTGGAGGTTCCTAGGAGGGTGGTGATCACGCACGCACGCGGCGAGGGCGACGCGCGATCTGTTCTCGTGTGTTGGATGCGATGCTCTGGCGCGCTCTTGGCACGCTTGCAGAGAAGCTGGGCACACTCGGGCTGAGTGGTCCAAGGTCTGGCAGTGCGTTGGCATTGGACAAGGGGTGGCGATGGACGGTGGTCAGTGTCCCAGACAAGGTTGGCAAGGCTAGAGATTCTCCTAGCTTGATGTCGACAATAGGGTGGCAATGTGAGGCTCGGCATGCTCACCATTGATGGCAATGGCAAGCTCACAGTGAGCTAAAGCTTGTTAGTTGAGCTATATGATCTACTAAGAGCATGCTGTGAGCTAGAGAGGGAACAAGTTAGGCCAAAAACAACTCTCACTATAGTGTTTGATGTTTGTTTGATTTGTGTTTGCAAGTTGTTTGATGAAATGGCCGAAAGAGATTTGAATTTGAATTTTTGAATGAAAATTGGAGGGTGTACTAGTCACATACTATATAGTCTCTGTTTAGTTGGAAAGGTCAACGTGCACTAGTTTGGTTGGTTTTTGAGAATTGGTGATCTTCACATATGTTAAAGATTCAATTTTCAATTGTCATTTGAATCAAGTTGCTAAATGTTTCTGTGAGTTTGTAAGGTGGGCTTGGGTTCACTTTTACTTGGTCTATCA
The DNA here is from genome assembly GCA_916181665.1 of Avena sativa. Classification (NCBI taxonomy): domain Eukaryota; kingdom Viridiplantae; phylum Streptophyta; class Magnoliopsida; order Poales; family Poaceae; genus Avena; species Avena sativa. The sequence continues at coordinate 128,911,169 of OV702283.1, read as the reverse complement.
AGGGGTGAAAAGAAATAGAATTGTTTCTATTTGAAATCTTGGACTAGAAACACTCAAAGTGGCCTAGTGAGCAAGATTGGCAAAAATGACCATTTGCTTGTTTTGTTTGTTTTTGAATTTCTCTTGATTTTTTCTTCTTGTATTTGATTTAGATGATGTTGTTTTCATCTTTAAACCATTCCTTGTTATTCACAACAATCACACAAGTCCATTCATGCATTCATACCATCATCACATACACACATGTAGTCATATGATTTTATTTAACAAAAGTTTTTGTTAACCCTAATTTTGATGTTTGGAACTTGATAATCTTGATCAATATTTTTGGTATTTTACACATACCCTAGCTTCTAAACTCAAAAATAGATATTTTTGAGATTCTTTATTATTTCTTTTTGCCCTTTTTCTTAAATGGCAGAAATAAAAAATAATTCCTTAAAAATACTTTTCTTTCTAAATAAATTCCAATAAAATTCTCCAATATGTAATATGGTATTAAGAACCATTTCACATCAAAAACCAACCTTGTCTAATGTAAAAAATATTACATTAGCTTCTATAATCTATTTTTGCACTTTTTGAATAACTGAGTTTAAATGGACTAAAGCTCATTTGAAAAATCTCAAATAATTCCCAGGGTTATATTTTGAACCCATCCACCCACCAGTACCTTATCCCCACCTTTCCCAATGCAGATTTTCAAGCTTCCTTCACAACCCTTGCTTGGATCAATTCTACCAATCAAGCATTTGCTCAAATCAAAACCCATCCAACCCACACCAACTTAGTCAAGCAAACTTCCCCAGCACCACTCACACCCCCTCTGGTCGAAATGTGCAGTAGCAATGCCCTCCCTTGTCCTTCGTGCTTGAAGAGAATGAGTGAGAGAGAGAGATAAGCGACTTATTACAAATTTTGAATAGAAAAAGGGCAACAGCAGCCACCACCCCTCCTCTCCACTTAGTGCTCGAATCAGAGGCCCACCACCCCTATCTCCACCTCCCTCATTGCCCAACCCCTGGCCAGCACCCTCCCACTTTCCCTTGTGGACATTGTAAACCATGGACCCGTCCCATCCTTGTTAAATAGCCCGAGGCCACCCCCAGCTCTCTCATTTGCCCTCATTAGCCCCCACTGCTCCCCACTTACCTCCCCCTAAGCCCCTACCCTCTCCCCAGCTCTGCCTAGCCCGAAGGAAGAGGAAGAGCACGCTCTCGGCCTCCGATAGAAATCGAGCGTAGCCCCTTCTCCTTTGCTCGCCTCCCTCTGCATGTCACCTAGAAGGACCCCTCTTGAGCTCCTGCATCTAACCATGCCCCTTTCTCCTGCTCACGTTAACCCTACAGGCGATGTCGTGAAGCTCCCAAGTGTCTCCCGTAGGCGCCGACGCGCAAGACCTCATCCGGTGATGAACCCCACCTTGCCGCCCCTATATGTGCTCGCCGTGGTGTACCGCGTCGCCCTACCCCCTCCATGTCGCCTCTCCGGCCCCTGGTAAGCACCGCCGACGCTCCCTGCTCCCGTCTAGGGTTCGGTCTTCGCTATTGAGTTGCAAGCTGGAACATGACCCTAAGTCGTCGGATCCGCTCTAATCAGATGGATCAGGAGCCTCCATACCCCTTTGCTCGCTCCCTCTGGCTGACTAGCGGGCCCCACTGTCAGCATTTTAAAACGCGCCGCACGCGAGTGGCTCCGCCCGGGTGGGCCAAATCGTCCTCCCGCGGCCTAGTCCGCTCCAGATCCCAGCCCAGCTGGCCCCTACCCTTGTCTTTTATAATTTCTCTACATATCTGAATATTATCAGTTTAGTTTAATTCAATATGAAAATGGAAAACTACCCCGATTGCCTAGATCTAATTTTTCTAGGGTATCTAAGTGTCCTCTCTAACATGCAGAACCAATTTTGTACCAAAATAATGACTAGATGATTTATGATAAATTATCTACCAAGATGTGTCCGTTTCACTAATAATTTTCTCCAGAGAGTTTTATTTATCGAAATGGCCTGAAACCTTTTTGTACTGGAAGGTAGAGATTATATCCTACAATTCCCACTGGCCCCACCTATTTGGGCTTCCTAGTTTGCCCCTGGTGAAAATACAAAAAGCAGGTTATTTCTGCCTTTAGAAAATTCCCTAGGTAAAACCAAAGAAGGTTTTGACCCAACTACAACTCCCAGTAAATATCCATACCAATATGTACCAAACCCAGGAGCCCAAGATTTATTGAGCTCCTCTAGATTTATGGTGAATTAAACCTTTCTAAGCATAGTTTATTCACCAATAAATTCACCACTTTAGTTCTATAAACCCAAAAAGAGTGATTCCAATTCCTAAAGAAAGGTATTCAAAGTACCTAACAGGTGTCCTTGGTATCACATCAAAAGCTTATGTATATTAAAATTAGTGAAAAATACAAATAACCTCCAGTACTGCCTTTGGGATTGTCCTGAGGTCATTCTAGTAATTATTTTGAGATGATTCCAACTCCCCTTGAATTAGTCCACCAAAACCTACCTAATCACCCAAGGAAATAATTTTTGGAGCTCCATAACTATTCTGGTGAATTAATTCCTAAAACTAGAGTTTTACTCACTATAAAAATCATTATAAATCAAAGGAAATTGATAAAATAGTGAAACCACTTTTGTTGGATTCATTTTATCAATACCTATATGATGGTTTCATTTTCACACAATGTTATCATACAGAACTTGACCTTGATCTAAAACACCTCAGCTAGGTAGTTTTGGACTATAAATCTTAAATAGGAAATCCACCAATGCAATCAAAGCATTACCTTTGTATCCAAAAAAAAGTCCTCAACCCTTGCCGATCTATAAACTTGTTTTGTCCTTTGCTTGCTATATGTATGAATACTTATATGCTTTGAATTGACTGGTGTATTGTTTGTGTGCATGTATGCTCGATAATGGCGATAGCTGCGATTGTGTGCTGTCGGGAAGAAGGAATCCTCGGAGCCTAACTATTGCTATCATTATTATTATCGGTATTATGGTATTCTAAAGAAGTCACAGGAAATCTTGCTGGTCACAGGCAAGCCACCTACACCCTCATGGGACTTGACCTATATTTTTCCTATGCATTACCTTGTTGGTTTATTTCTTACAAATGCATTATTTATCTCTATTTATGTCTCTATGAAAGTATTGGTTTGGCTCCTCCAAACCCGTACCTATGGTACAGCAGTACCCCCTTGTATACACCTACTTTTACCTGGTAGGAATAGGTGGTGATGTTGCCACAACCCTGTCGGGACCCTTGTTTAGGTGATATAAAAACTCTAGGTTGGGAACCCGGAAGGAAAAAGTTGTTTCAAAAGGGTTTTGATAAAAACCTCGGTAAGTGGGACTTGCCAGGAGTTGCTTACTAAGTAAAAAGGGTTTTGGTTTTACAAGACGGTTGGACGAAAGTGGAGTAGAAATGTTCATGAAAACGCACCCGGTTCTTTGCAGTTTTGCCAGAACAATTAACCTGTGCAACCGCAAGTACTCCTATGTGGGAAGGGGCTAGATCTAAAGGTTGTCTATTATCGTATAGGTGCCTCGCACTACTATAGGGGAGGACGAACCCCCGGAGGCTGGGCCTTCACCTGTAAAGGCCCATGTGAAACATTGGCTTGGAGAAGGTACAAACTGTCTACGGACGGCCAGACGATACTATGAGCCCCTCATTGAAAGCGCACACCCGTCGAGGTGCAAAATGCTCTCCGGTTTGCTTGGAACTATATATGGCGTCCCGGTTTTGAGGGGATTAGCCTCATAGGGTAGGCATTTATACTGGAGTGGGCAATCCCTAAGATCTTGTTTGATTATGCGAGACCCACATACTCTCGTATGACAATCCGGGGTGATCCCGGCGGATGTATCAAATCTTGTGGGTAAAGTGTACAACCTCTGCAGAGTGTAAATATATTCGAATAGCCGAGTCCTTGTTCATGGACAGTTGGGAAGGTTTCTGTAGAGTGGTGCTAGTTTTGATTTCAAAAAGGACTTCGGAAGAGCAATGGCTTGGAAATGCTTTGACCAAGGGATGGTCAGAAAAAGGAGGAAGGAGTTTGGTCTTGGGATGACCGGAAGGAAAAAAAATGGGTGACCCAATCCTAGTGTTCTCTAAAAACTTTTCAAAAAGATTTCCAAATGTTTTACAAAAGTTTTTCAACAAAGATATAGAGATATGCTACATCTACAAGAGAAACTAATTTAAAAAAAACCTCTTCTGGAGCCATCCTACCACAGCCATATTGCATATCCTTTATTATTGTTCTCTTAAGGTGGTTTGCGATTACATTCAAAGTACTCACCGGCATTGTCCGTGGCTATTTACTTGGCCAGACTTTCAGAAGGAGGAGGAACGATGGAGATTGTTGACGTCTATGCGAGCTAGGTCATGTTCCTAGTCAGTCGCCTGTAGGTTAAGGCATGACATGGGCTCTGCGCGTCAAGACTTCCACTAATGATGTTGTATCGCCATAATGGCACATTTGTAAGTACTTGTACTTGTTACTCATGGATGTTGTAATGATACTCGTCGGTTATGCTCATGGCTCACTGATCATGGGAATGTGAATTGCGGGCATAACGGGTATTCGTGGACCATAAATCCGGGATGCCACAGCTATGACGGAAGCAGGGACAGGGGTCTGGATGGGGACGACGTCTGTCTTCGATGCCTCGTTGGGGGCCTGTACGGGGACGGGGGCCTCCTCCCTGGCTGCTTTGGAGGCGGTGACGGCCACCGCGCCATTCTTCTCCATCGACTGTGTGGTTGGGGTTTTCTTGGGGGTTTGCAGAAGGTGATGGGACAGTGGAGACGGTTGCGTGATTGAGGGAGTGAGTGAGTGATGAGTGAGAGTGAGGATGCCTCTATAAAGGTGAAGGGAGGAGACATTTCTTTGCACCACTGTGCACCGCGTAACCGTGTACGCCACTGCACCATGCACAGCCACACGGGTGATGGCGCATGGTAGCGCTTTGTTGGGAGACCCCAAAAGCAAGGTGTGATGAGCACAGCAGAAAGTCTTCCCTCAGTAAGAAACCGAGGTTATCGAACCAGTAGAAGGAAGGAAACTTCTCAAATGTGTTGCTAGCAACTTGGAGACCTGCACAACACAAACTCAAGACTTTGCCCCAACGAACAGTGAGGTTGTCAATCTCACCGGTTGCTGTAACAAAGGATTAACTGTATGGTGTGGAAGGTAATGGTAGTTTGCATAAAGTAAACAGTAACAGTGGAAGATGAATCAATGATAAATATTGGACCGGGGTCCATAGTTCACTAGAGGTGTTCTCCTTGGATAAACAAACATGGCATGCTGGGTAAACAAATTACAGCGGGGCAATTGACAGGACTGAGCAAGGCATAACAATGCAATACTAGACATTCATGATCCTATGAGATTAGGTTGGGAAATACAACAAGATACATAGACCGCCATCCAAATGCATCTATGACTAGAAATCCACCTTCAGGTTATCATCCGAACCTCCTCCAGCATTAAGTTAAGCAAAGTGTGTAAGGTAAACAATCGACTTGTTTCATGAACAAGAGACCGTTGGTTTTTCCCTAGTGGCAAGAGCACATCTACAACCTTAGAGATTTCTGTCACTTCCCTTGGATTAAATAGAGGCATGAAACCACTATCTAGCATAAATACCCCCTCATGGAGTCATCTACTTGGCCAAGATAGCTACTAGAAACAGAGAGCATGCAAGATCACGAACAACACAGACATGATAGAATCAATAAGACAAAACCATTAATCAATCTGACATAGTAATCTCAATATCCATCGGATCCCTGCAAACACAACATGCATGATTACAAATAGATGATCTTGATCATGAACGGATCTCACAAGATCTAAACATGGTAGCACAAAGGAGGAGATACAACCATCTAGCTACTACATGGACCCGTAGTCCAAGGTGGAACTACTCACACTTCATACCGGAGGCTGGCATGATGAAGAAGAAGGCCTCCAGGATGATATCCCCTCCGGCAGGGTGCCGGGAAGAGCTTCAGATCCCCCCGATCTAGGGACGATGGTGGCGGTGGCTACATATGGTTTCGTGGAATATTGATTGGGTACTTAGGGTTTTGGTATCGGGGGGTCTTTATAGGCGAAGAGGCGAGGCAGGGGGCTGCCAGGGTGGTCACATCCCTCCCCTAGGCGCGGCTTACCCTAGCCCGCTACGCCAGGGGTTGTGGCCCCTGGGTCCTCCCCTCCATCTCGTATTCTGGCTCCGTGTTCCCCACGGTAAAATATTGACTTTGGCTTTTGTCCCGTCCAATTCCGAGAATATTGATTTTTTGCCTTTCTGGAACCAAAAACAGAAGAAAACAGGCAACTAGCATTGTGACATATTGTTAATAGGTTAGTACCATAAAACATATAAAACACCTCAAATTGTAGATAAAGAAAAGCAAAGTAGATACTAAACAAGCATGGACCATCAAAAATTATAGATACGTTTCCGACGTATCAACGGGTCTGCTATCGCCCTGTGCACTGCAACACGCGTACCATGTGTCACGTTTTTTCCCTCGTGTCTAACCCTGGTGACTTAGTTGTGCTCATTTATACCCTCGAGTGTAACACTGGCAGTTTGGTTGTACTCAGTTTCTCCAGTACTAACATTGTCGTGTGCAATATACTCATTTTTACCCTCCGGTGGCTGGTCAACAGAGAGTCAACGAATGGGTGATAGCTAGCTATTTGAGTCATTTTATGCACAACAAATTCAAAAAGATCTAAACATAGTGGCATCTACCCAGGGAGTCTTATTAAGTGACCTGCCACCATAAGAAATGTATATAAATCAAGTTTTAACCTAAATCACTGATACATCGTAAACGTATCTATAATTTTTGATGTTCCATGCTTGTTTAGTATCTACTTTTCTTTGCTTTGTCTTCACTTTGAGGTATTTTTATATGTTTTCTGGGACTAACATATTAACAAGATGCCACAGTGCCAATTGCCTGTTTTCTGTTGTTTTTGGTTCCAAAAAAGTCAGAAAATGAATGTTCTCGGAATTGGACGGGACAAAAGCCAAAGTCAATATTTTACCTTGGGGAACACAGAGCCAGAAGACGAGACGGAGGAGGTCTCGAGGGGGCCACACCCCCTGGCCGCGCGGCCTGGCCTAGCCCGCGCCTGGGGGGGTGCAGTCGCCTCGGGCACCCCCTCGGCCTCCCTCTTCGCCTATAAGAAGCCCCTGAACCTAAACCCTAAGTACCTAATCAATCTTCCACGAAATAGTCCGTAGCCGCCTCCACCATCGTCCCTAGATTGTGGGGATCTGAAGCTCTTCCCGGCACCCTACTAGAGGGGAGAGATCATCACGGAGGCCTTCTTCATCACCATGCCAGCCTCGGTATGATGCGTGAGTAGTTCCACCTTGGACTACTGGTCCATGCATTATCTAGATGGTTGTTTCTCCTCCTTTGTGCTACCATGTTTAGATCTTGTCAGCTCCGTTCATAATCAAGATCATCTATTTGTAATCATGCATGTTGTGTTTGCGGGGATCCAATGGATATTGAGATTACTATGTCATATTGGTTAATGATTCTATCTTATTGATGCTATCATGTCTGTGTTGTTTGAGATCTTGCATGCTCTCCATTTCTAGTAGCTATCTTGGCCAAGTAGATTCTAGTGACTCCAAAAGGGAATATTTATGGTTGATAGTGGGTTCATGCCTCTATTTAATCTAGGGACGTGACAGAAATCTCTAAGGTTGTAGATGTGTTGTTGCTACTAGGGAGAAAACAATGATCTCTTGTTCATGGAACAAGTGGATTGTTTACTTTACACACCTTGCATAAAGTAGTTATCCGTTGCTTGCAACTTAATACTGGAGGGCATTTGGATGATAACCTGAAGGTGGATTACTAGTCATAGATGCAGTTGGATGGCGGTCTATGTATATTGTTGTAATGCCCAATCAAATCTCATAGGATCATGAATGTCTAGTATTACATTGTTATGCCTTGCTCTATCCTGTCAATTGCCCCGCTGTAATTTGTTTACCTAACATGTTATGTTGTTTATATTAAGTAGAATACCTCTAGTGAACTATGGACCCCGGTCCAATCTTTACCATTGATACATCTTCCATAGTTACTTTCTGCAAACCAACATTACCTTCCACACCATACAGTTAATCCTTTGTTTTCGGCAAACTAGTGAGATTGACAACCTCACTATTCGTTGGGGAAAGTCTTGAGTTTGTGTTGTGCAGGTTTACAAGTTGCTAGCAACACCTTTCAGTCGTTTCCTTCCTCCTACTAGTTCAATAACCTTGGTTTCTTACTGAGGGAAAACTTGCTGCTGTGCTCATCATACCTTCCTCTTGGGGTCTCCCAACAAAGCTCTACAGTGATCTGAGCTACACATCATCAAGCTATTTCTAGCGCCGTTCCAAGGGAGGCTAAGGACGACTTCACAAGGGGAGTCCTTCACAACCTTTCTTTTTACTTTGTTTTTGTTTTTCTTAGTTTCTTTTGCCTTGTTTTGATTGGTTCTTTTTATCAAAAACTCCAAAAAATTAGTTTCGTTTGGTTTGATTTTTCTTATAAAAAACACACACAAAATTAGTTCCTACTCTAGTTGCTGCTATTGTTGGTTTGCTCCACTTTTGCAAAAATGAACTCTGTTGAGAACACCAAATTGTGTGACTTCACTAGCACGAACAACAATGATTTCCTGAGTACACCTATTGCTCCACATGCTCCTGATGCTGCCTTTTATGAAATTAATCCTGCTTTGTTGAATCTTGTTATGAAAGAGCAATTTTCTGGTGCTAGTTCTGATAATGCTCCTGCCCAACTGATGTTGAACTTTCTGAAAGAGCAATAACTTTGTTGAACTTTGTGAGATGCAAAAATTATAAGGATGTTGATGGAGATATTATTAAGCTCAAATTGTTTCCTTTCTCCTTGAGAGGAAAAGCTAAAGAATGGTTGCTATCCTTGCCTAGAAATAGTATTGATTCTTGGATTAAGTGCAAAGATGCTTTTATTGGAAAATACTATCCTCCTGCTAAGATTATATCTATGAGAAGTGAAATAATGAAATTTAAACAACTTGATAATGAACATGTTGCTCAAGCTTGGGAAAGAATGAAACCTTTTGTTAAAATTTGTCCCACTCATGGACTTACTGCTTGGATAAGACTTTTTATGCAGGGTTAAACTTCTCTTCAAGAAATATGTTGGATTCAGCTGCTAGAGGTACCTTTATGACCATTACCTTGGGTGCTTCAACAAAGCTCCTTGATAATATATGATGGTCAACTATTCTGAATGGCACACTGAGAGAGCTCCACATGGTAAGAAGGTAAATTCTGTTGAAGAAACCTCCTCTTTGAGTGATAAAATTGATGTTATCATGGCTATGCTTGTTAATGTAAAAGCTCATATAGATCCAAATAATGTTCCTTTAGCCTCTTTGGTTGCTCAAGAAGAGCAAGTTGATGTGAACTTCATTAGAAACAACAATTTCAGCAACAATGCCTATATGAATAATTTTGGTAGTAACAATAATTATAGGCCTTATCCTCCAAATAACGGCAATACCTATGGAAATTCCTACAACAATACTAGAAGTGCTCCCTCTGAACTTGAAGTCATGCTTAAAGACTTTATTAGTAAACAAACCACTTTCAACAAAACTGTGGAGGGAAAGCTTATGAATGTTGAGAAAAATATATCCTCTTTGTCTAAAGTACAATCCTATTTGATTAATAAATGGATGCTAAACCTGAAACCTTGGAAAGTACCTTTGCTGATACTCATGCCATAAACGTTACTATTGATAAAAATGTTAGATTGTTAGCTCAACTACATGCTAAATGGGAAAGAGAAGCTGAAATTGATAGAAACAATAGTGTGTGCACTATTACCACCACCAATATGGATGCCACTAAACCATGAGAAGTCCATATTCCTCCTACCACAATGCCTAAACCCAATGAGTCTACTACCAGTGATGCTAAGTTTGATTTTGATCTTGATGGTTGCAATATCTCTCAAGTGATTATGTTCCTACAAAAGCTTGCTACAAGTCCTAATGCTAGTGATATGATTGCGGTTTTCACCAAACACATTATAGATGCTCTCATTAAAATTAAGGAAGAAAAGTTGAAACACAAAGCCTCTATTCCTAGGAAAGTAGAAGATAGTTGGGAACCCATCATTAATATGCAAGTAAATGAATTTGATCTCAAAGCTTCATGTGACCTTGGTTCTAGTGTCTCTATTATGCCTAGAAAGATTTATGAAATGCTTGATTTGCCACCTTTGGAAGATTGCTATTTGGATGTCCCACTTGATGATAATGCTAAAAAGAAACTCACGGGGAGTATTAATGATGTTCTTATTATGGTTAACAATGCTTATGTCCCTATTGATTTCTATGTTTTGGATGTTGAATACAATGCTTCTTGTCCTATTACTTTGGGAAGACCTTTTCTTAGAACTATTGGTGCCATCATTGATATGAAAGAAGGCACCATTAAATATCAATTTCCATTAAAGAAAGGTATTGAACACTTCCCTATGAGGAGAGAGAAGTTTCCTTTTTCACCTACTTTGAAAGCAAGGTTTGATGTTAATGCTTCTTGATTTGAAAATACTTGATTCTTGCTTCTTGTGCCTAACTTAAAGGCGTTAAAGAAAAGTACTTCTTGGGAGATAACCCAATAGTTTTCTTGAGTCCTGTAAGTTACTACTTCTGTAATAACCTCTCCTTATCCTTTTGTTTGATTTTTCTGCCAAGAATAACCTCTAATGATAGGGAAGTTGCTGTCCCGAAACAGATTTTTGTGCTCCACTGTAAAAATTCGTGTAAAATCTCTGTAAGTCGGATTGAGCTGTACTTTTCTGAATAAATCCCCCAGGTTGTTAGCTAACTTCCTTTAGTTCAACAAATTTTTATTTGAGCAACAAAAGGTCTTCTAAAAAATCAGTTTATACCTGCTGGTCTGTTTTGACAGATTTCTGCCATTATTTGCATTTGCTTCTTATTGATTCCTTTTTGGGTTCTTTTTGGGAAATTGAGATTTTTGAGGGAATTGATACAGTATCTTGTGTTTTTAGTGAAAGTTTTTCTGTTTTAAAACTAAACCCCAAAGGTCTATTATCTTTTGAATGCACTAATGTTGCTAATGAAGATTGTGTGAAGTTCTGTATGAAGGGAAATTTGCAGGTGTAGAGAAAGAATGATGTAATGAGATGAAGAATGGACAAAATATCAAGCTTGGGGATGCCACCCCATGTCACTCCAAGAAATATCCAAGAGGTAAAAGCGTCAAAGCTTGGGGATTCCCAAGGCATCCCCTTCTTCATCAATAAAAATCTCAGGTCTTTCTAGACACTTCGTTTTTATTGTTTCATGCACCGTTGTGTTGTTCTTGGAGCATCTTAGTTTTGGTTTTTGGTTTTTGTTTGCTTAGTTTGCTTGAATAAATTAGTTGCAACCCCATTTTTGCTATGTTGTTTCAAATAAGTTGATTGGTGTTGGAGAGGAATAGAAAGTTCTTGCTTTAGTAGTGCAGGAGGAGCTTGCTTTGACCGTGACTTAGACTTTATCATGTCATGCTAGATGTTGTTTTGACCTTATGCTTAGCGATTATTGTTGTATCATGACTTGTTCCAAACAGTTAGGATTTCTTAATGTGCCTTGAAAGAATCATGCATTGTTTTAGCATACAAAAGCATAGTATTGTGGTATTCTCCTTTGATGCTTTGTTTGGTTTGACTTGGCACATGCTCACACCATGTTATGACTATGAACCAGTCACTTTAGCCTCTATGATCATTTAGTTTTTGACTTGTGGTACCACTTTATGATTTGATTAGTAATGTTTTGTCGCTTTGCATGATTATGGCCATTATTGCTCTCTTAGTTGGTCGCGCCTAGTCTTTTGCTAGCCTCCACTTGTATGAGTAAGCTCTACTCATGCATCCAACACCCAAGAAACCAAGTTATTCCAAAGTGTCCACTATAAATTCCTATGCATGGTGTGTTACACCATTCCAAGTATATTCGTGTTTTATCTATCTTCCAAATTTAACTTGATATGTGAAAATTAGTGATTAAATCTCTCAAAAACTTGATGGCACACTTTATTTTTCTTGCCCCTAAATAAACTTGAACCATTGTGTCATCTATGTTGTATATGCTTGAACTTATATGTTGGAATTAGCAGAACCATACTGTCCCAACGCTTTCAACATTGCACTTGTACATTGTACCCAGTTGATATCACGCTCTTTTGTTTGCGGATGTCGTTGATGTGAAATAAAGGGAAGCTTGTAAGTCCATGGAGTTATGTATGTGTGTTAGAAAACGCCTGGGCCGCTAGCCTAAGCCATGCCTAATCATGGTGGAAACTTGCAGCATCACCATAGTGAGCAATCTATGAAGCTTTCTTCTTATTAAAAAAGACACATTGAAAAGAGGAAAGAGATAAAAAAGCACCATCTTCCCATGGTAAATAAGAAGATTGCTGAGATGCTCATTGTCTGCTTGCCTTGTCATTTTGATTATGGGATAGCTCTTGTATCATGTGCAAGGGGTACCCCGTTGGCGGTTCTCTATGATACACATGTATTTACTATGACAAGAACTTACCGATGACTAAAGTTGAGTAGCATGAGGAGCGGCCCTCGTACTCAAGGGACATGAGATTTCCAACTTATACTTTGTCAAGCATATACTCCATAGTTTGTTCACTTTAAACTCAATCACTTCAAGATGCTTATTATAGGGGCAATGAGAGTTGAAAGCTAACAAGTACCATAATTTTTGGAAGCTCTTTATGAGACTTGAAATCCCTGCTTCCCTTTGATGAAGGGCCTTTCTTCCACCTTTATATTGAGTCTCCACCTTCTATCCTTAGGCACCAATTAAGAGAGCATAGTTGCCATTCTTAGTTCTATGTGCATTGTACCAAAACTTATTGATTGATTCATATTGTTGATATTGCTTCCTCTTGAACTATTTGTATCTAGTCACTCTTATGAACTTTGAAGGTGTCCTATGCATTTATTGCTACTCCATGAGGGACAAGTTGAATGCCACTTTGCTATGTTTTCTATATGTGAAACAAACAAATGTCTTTCGATGCATTATTATTCATGATCTTTGTTTGTATCCTATCATGTTGCATGCATAGTTACTTTGTCTTATTGTTAGAACTTCTTCTTTCATGCTCATGATTAGAGTTCTTTGATCCAGCTTTCAATGCTTGCAAATGGTTTGATCTTGATTTTGATGGTGCATGTCACCTCAAAAATTATTCTTTTTATCACTTACCTACTCGAGGACGAGAAGGAGTTAAGCTTGGGGATGCTTTATATGTCGTAAACGTATCTATAATTTTTGAGGTTCCATGCTTGTTTAGTATCTACTTTGTTTTACTTTGTCTTCACTTTGAGGTATTTTTATATGTTTTCTGGGACTAACCTATTAACAAGATGCCACAGTGCCAGTTGCCTGTTTTCTGTTATTTTTGGTTCTAGAGAAGTCAGAAAATGAATATTCTCGGAATTGGACGGGACAAAAGACAAAGTCAATATTTTACCGTGGGGAACACAGAGCTAGAAGACGAGACGGAGGAGGGCCTCGAGGGGTCCACACCCCCTGGCCGCGCGGCCTGGCCTAGCCCGCGCCTGGGGGAGTGCAGTCGCCTTGGGCACCCCTCGGCCTCCCTCTTCGCCTATAAGAAGCCCCTAATACGTAAACCCTAAGGACTCGATAAATCTTCTACAAAATAGTCCGTAGATACCGCCACCATCATCCCTAGATCGGGGGGATCTGAAGCTCTTCCCGGCACCCTGCCAGAGGGGAGAGATCATCCCGAAGGCCTTCTTCATCACCATGCCAGCCTTCGATATGATGTGTGAGTAGTTGCACCTTGGACTACGGGTCTATGTGGTAGCTAGATGGTTGTTTCTCCTCCTTTGTGCTACCATGTTTAGATCTTGTGAGCTCTGTTCATGATCAATATCATCTATTTGTAATCATGCATGTTGTGTTTGCGGGGATTCGATGGATATTGAGATTACTATGTCAGATTGGTTAATGATTCCATCTTATTGATTCTATCATGTCTGTGCTGTTTGACATCTTGCATGCTCTCCGTTTCTAGTAGCTATCTTGGCCAAGTAGATGCTAGTGACTCCAAGAGGGAGTATTTATGCTCGATAGTGGGTTCATGCCTCTATTTAATCTGGGGAAGTGACAGAAATTTCTAAGGTTGTAGATGTGTTGTTGCTACTAGGGAGAAAATAATGATCTCTTGTTCATGGAACAAGTGGAATGTTTACTTTACACACCTTGCTTAAAGCAGTTATCCATTGCTTGCAACTTAATACTGGAGGGGGATCGGATGGTAAACTGAAGGTGGATTACTAGTCATAGATGCAGTTGGATGTCGGTCTATGTATATTGTTGTAATGCCCAATCAAATCTCATTGGATCATGAATGTCTAGTATTGCATTGTTATGCCTTGCTCTGTCCTGTCAATTGCCCCGCTGTAATTTGTTTATCTTAAGGAGAACACCTCTAGTGAACTATGGACCCCGTCCAATCTTTACCATTGATACATCTTCCACAGTGATTGTTTACTTTCTGTAAACCACCATTACCTTCCACACCATACAGTTAATCCTTTGTTTTCAGCAAACCGGTGAGATTGACAACCTCACTGTTCGTTGGAGAAAAGTCTTGAGTTTGTGTTGTGCAGGTTTCCAAGTTGCTAGAAACTCCTTTGGGTCGTTTCCTTCCTCATACTGGTTCAATAACCTTGTTTTCTTACTGAGGGAAAACTTGTTGTTGTGCTCATCATACCTTCCTCTTGGGACCTCCTAGCGAAGCTCTACAGTGTTCTGAGCTACACATCATCAATCACCACTTCTCAAATCACCTACTATATGTGAAGGTTCATGGCTTTATACTGAAGCCTGTTCCCAAAACATCCCTCCCCAAAACATAGTTTGTCTGAATGAGGCAATAATTGTCGAACTAATGTATATTTGAATTGCAAATAGTTTGATGTATGCCAAGATGTATTTTATTATATAAAAGAAGCATTTTTCATTTTTTTAAATCTCTTTCTATTTTCTATTTGAATCCGTTTGTCAGTTTTGCCCTTGGGTTTTAAGTTCTACTCAGTTCTTCCTTTGGTTTTTAAGTTCTACTCAGTTTTTCCCTCTCTCTTAGTCACAAACTCTCACACATGTGCTCATCTTGGCTGCTATGCTCTAATTGGTTGAGACAGTTGCCACACGGATCGTGCCCACCAATCGTGGATCCTTTGTGATCTAGCAGACATGATAACCCCTATATCTGTCGAGGGGCACCCCTCTATCCATGCAAAAATAACGAGTTTGCCACCAGTACTTTAACTCCATAAACAAATGATTTTGAATATAATTTGAAGGGAAAGTGTCCAAAGGTGTATAATTTTTGTATATGCAAGTTTATGCATTATATTTCACTCCATTAAAATGATAAATGATCAGGATTTTATTAGCATAACATTATCATGTCCTAAGTGCGATTTCAAAGAGTTCAAAGGTGTATAATTTTCGTATATGCAAATTTATGCATTATATTTCACTCCATTAAAATGATAAATGATCAGGATTTTATTAGCACAACATTATAATGTCCTAAGTGCGATTTAAAAGAGTTCAAAGGTGTATAATTTTCGTATATCCAAGTTTATGCATTACATTCTATGAAAATGATTGTCTCTCAAGATTTTCTTAGCACAACATTATCATGTCCTAAGTGCCATTTCACAGTGTTCGAAGGTGTATAATTTTTGTATATGCAAGTTTATGCATTACATTCCACTCTATGAAAATGGGGAGAGAATGATAATCTCTAAAAAAATTAGCACATCATTATCATGTATTAAGTGCGATTTCACAGTGTTCATAGGTTTATAATTTTCGTATGCGCAAGTTTATATATTATTTTTAACTCCATGAAAATGATAAATGATCAGGATTTTATTAGCACAACATTATGATGTCCTAAGTACGATTTTAAAGAGTTCAAATGTGTATAATTTTCGTATATGCACGAGGCATAAAGATTTTAGTTTAGGGATCACTTTTCACGCTCTAAAAATGGTAAACTCTCAAGATTTTCTTAGGACAACATTATCATGTCCAAATGATAATTTGAAACTGTTCAAGAGTTGTGTCAATTATAAACACTCTTTTACATTAAGAGTTGTATAATTTTTTCAATTTGAAAGTGCTCAATAGTTGTGTCAATTATAAACACTCTTTTATATTAAGAGTTGTATAATTTTTTTAACTTGAAAGATTTCAAGAGTTGTGTCAATTATAAACACTCTTTTGCATTAAGAGTTGTAAAAAAATTAATTTGAAAGTGTTCAAGAGTTGTGTCACTTATAAACATTCTTTTACATTAAGAGTTGTATAATTTTTAAAATTTGGAAGTGTTCAAGAGTTGTGTAATTTTCTTATTTCTTATACATCCATCTACCTAAGTCTCAAAGTTTGAATTTCACCTTATAGATCCACTTGATTGCAGCCGAGACATTAACTCTATAAACCAATTAAATCATCGGAACGGCTCGCCGGCCACATTCTCCACAGCAAGCGCCCCCATCTAATCAGAACATTTTGGTGCGAGATTCTAACCTTCCCTGCGCACGGTTGCCATTGGGATCCTTCATACAAGTCAACGGGACGACACCATACTATGTCCAGGACGAACAGGAGGCCTAAGTGAAGCTCGACAAAGGGTCACCGTCACCGGATAAGGGCTGCCGTCGCCAGAGAAGAAGAAGAAGAAAGGGGAGGCAACAACACGAGCGCGGGCGCGGGGTTGGCTCGGGGTCCCATCTTGCAACGCCAACCTTGGTAAGTTGTGGGTCCAACGCTCACGTGGATAAGCTATGGGTCGTCCCATGCTGATCTGGATAAGTGGAGAGAGGTGTCCACTACAGGAACCAACTTAACACGGTCCCACTTGTCAGCATATAACGACAAGGATCCACTACAGGACCCGCCAGACCGCAACCCCACTTGTCAGCATGTAACGGCAAGGCTGACGAACAACGAGTTTCAGACCGTGTGAGAGTTTCATAGTAGGAGATGGGAAAATGTGAGGAAAAGTTAAGCAGCTGGGGAAAAGTGAGTACAACTAATGAACCAAGGGCACGAAAATAGAAATCCCTTCAAAGTTTACATGACAATCATGAAAGGCCAATTGACTGATCGAACGTCATTGCAAACACTAGAAACAAGTCTCACTTTATCGCCAAACGAATACTTCGACACATTATGAGATAATGGTGTAAATGTAAAAATTGGGAAGACATTAACAATTTGCAAAATATATACAGATCTGGTAAAACAGATCAAGGACATGACTTTTTCCATAAGAATGCATGATCAATAAACACATATGTGATATGGTTTATGATTAGTAGTAAATGCAAGCTAGATTATTTATACTCTAGTGCAAGTGGGAGACTGAAGGAGATATACCCTAGAGACAAATAATAAATGGATTCTATTACCATATCTCAATTAGTTTGTAATAGTTTCATATTGTGCTATAATTGTATCAAGCGGAAAATTTGATATTGGTGTGGTATGAAATATACCAAGTCCCTAGTAGCCTCTATTCATACTAGTTCGTTGGGCAACCGATGATCAAGGTTTCTTGATCATGGAGCATTTATGCCAGTTGACAACGAGGTCATATCATTGGTGAATGATGTGATGAACATTACCCAAAGATTGCGACATGATCAAGTCACAAAGTTCATCATTGCAATAGGTAGAAATGTAGTCTCCTTGTCCTTAGACCGTGACATCATATTAATCACTATCTCACGAGGCTGCTTTGACTACATAAAATGTCATGTTCGTAACTGGGTGATTCTAACGATGTATGTCACATATTCCATAGGAATAGTTGAGGCCTATGTATCAAGATTAGGATTTTTTTCACACATGTGATGGGAATATACACAAGGCCGGCTTGGTGAGATTACATCCATAATGTCGACAATATGTGACTAGGTCACGGGGATGCGATATCACGAGAACAGGTAAAACAAAACTTGTCGATAATGCTATTGAACAAGGTTTATGATACCGATGATCAGATCTCAGAAAATTCATATCGAAGAAACAAAGGGAATTGGACTCGATGTTTATGATTCAAATGATATTGTCATCATGGAATGCATAGGGGTCATTATGAGCATCCCGATCCCGCTATTTATCATTGATAGAGATCTGTGCCATTTCTGAGTTGTTGGGGTAACACACTTATAGGTACAATGATGCTAGAGATATTATGGATGTATAGGAATCACCAGATGAAAGAGAAAAGGAAACCTGAAAAGTTCTGTGAGAAAACTGGAATCGTTTCGGGAAGTTCCAAAGTCGTTCAGAGGAAATCGAAAGGTGTTTCGGGTCAAATCGGATTTTGTAACATGTATTTGGATATTAATTATTGTAATTAATATTAAATAAATCTAATTTGAAAGGTTATTCCAGTAATGGTCCAAGTTCCCTAGGGAAAAAAGGCCCATGAGGGAAACTACCACAGGGAAGGGCAAAGGGCCAAAGGGGCTAAGCCTAGCCACCACATGGGGCCCACCCGACCAGCCTAGGGCTGCGCACGGGGTGGGGCTTCCCCTGGCCGACTGTCACATGGTGCCCGAGAGGCCCATGCGCCTCCCCCTCCTTTTTCCCTTGTTTAGTCCCACATTTTAACCCAATGGGGAGGGTACACCCCCCTCCATCTATATAAAGGGGTGCCCATGGGTGGAATAAACACAAAAATAATTTAATAATTCTCTGAGGTGTATCCTCATGGAATTCTCGCTCTTACGTGTGGTTACCATTTTTTGGAACTACACACGGGGATTGAGATCCCTCTCATCGTTGTTGCGCTAGCGCAGTTCCCGTTGGAACTGTACACACAAGAGACGACATCTGAAGCACGTCGTTGTGCTGCAGGGATTCCAAGATAGATATCTACTTACATACTCCCGGCAGGGATGAGGGAACCGGAGGTTGTCATCATACACCGTATGTGTGCAAAACCATGAGGATGCTACCATTAGTGGCATCTCGAGTGTCGTGAGCCAGAATGCTACACAATGGAGCAAGAGGTGACTTGTGAAGAGCTTCATGACCTTGAGGTCTGCTACGAGTACGGCTACATCATCCATGTTCCCCTCAGAACTTTAACCGCTTTCGGACTACAAGGGTATGTATCTAAAACCTCGGTTGTTACTGCATTACTCCTAGATAGATCCTGGCATTTAGGTGTGTATGTGGTAGGAATTTTTTGTGTTTTCTACCCCGAACCCCTTCAGATTTTGGTGCTGTGAATATGGGAAACAATGATATATATAGCACAAATCACCGAAAGAGGAGACGTGCAATAGGAGACAAAAATGTTACAAGGCTAGTCTTCAAGTTAGTGAAGTATGTTGAGACACAGCGACACAACATTACCTCGATTGGATAGCTTGATGGAGATGAGTACTTGAGAAAAAATGGAAATGCATGGTACAAGTTCACCAAGAGAAACTAGTGGGTTATTGCAAAAGGTAACAAGGTTTCGATTTTGTATCATCCTCATCCTAAGATTTATGTTTCTTGTCTTAATGCATTGCATAAAGAAGATGCATTTTCATTGTGGGAAAAGAGACTTGCACACATGGTGTGGGAAGGGATGACAGTGCTAGTGGAGATTTTTTTTAAGGTGTAAAACGTGTCTGCATAAAAAATGTTCAGATTTCCTAGTTGGGAATCAACATTGAGTCGCCTTCAAAAATCAACCTCCTTACAAGATGCCTGAGGTGTTGGAATTGGTACATTTGGATGTTTACAGAATTTTGGTAAATTCAATGGGTGGAGCAAAGTATTATGTCACATTTGTTGATGATATTTCCACAAAGATTTGATCCTATACTTTGAGGACCAAAGATCAAGTATTAAGTGTGTCCAAGCAGTTCGAAGACTCATTTAATAGATAATCCTGGAAGAAGATCAAGTGTCATCGCAGTGATAATGGGAGAGTACATCATCCATTTGAATGATCCTAAAAGGAGTAACGATTAGCCAAAAATTAAATTCTTCAAAGACACCACAAATTGAACGGTCTTGCTAATAGGATGAATACGATAATCGTTGAGAGATTTAGATGCTTATTATCGTGTGCAAAGTTGCCTAAGCATTATTGGGATATGTTCCTAACATGGCCTATTTTGGTAAGGACATCTTGTATGATCACACGTGAAGATTTTCTGGTGCATGGTCTTTGTTCATATTCCTCATGATGAAAGGTCAAATATTAATTCAAAGACATGACAGTGCATTTTCCTTATCTGTGGAGGTGATCATTTCAGCTACAAGTTATTTGATCTGATAGAAAAAATGTTGTGAGGAGCCATCACATTGTGTTTGTTGAAGACCAAGAATTTACTATATTTTGAATACAAAGGGGATAGTTCCGAAACAAATTTTGGTACATGTTCATCCTCAATACAACAACAAGACAAAACTAATCCTCAGCTAATTCATGCAAGTCAAATACAAGTTGAAGATGATAATGCAAAATATGTGTATAATGATTCAAATGGTGGTTCAGGTGATGAATATGCCCCCAAATATCATGAGCATAGAGATCATGATCAGTAAACAGTAGCATCTGATAGTCCACAAACATCTCCATTTAGATGATCCAACAAAGATCGTGTTCCTTCTACTAGGTACTCATCATATCAAATATGTGGTGTTATTATTTGATGGTTGAAAACCTGAGTGTTTTTCATATGCAGTGAAAGATGGGAACAAGAAGCAGATGGATTCCTTGTAGAAGAATCATACTTATGAGTTGGAAAACTCTCTCAAGGGCAAGAAAGTTGTCATAGATTTGTCCCGCGAAGGAAACTAGGGTCCAAGGATCCGTTGGTTTGAGAGGAGGCTGAACACACAGTTCCAAGGTGAAAGAACATTTCAAGATCTCTAGTCTTTTGTGTGTTAGATAACAATATCAAGGATTATTTAATGTGTGTTGAAGTGTTGCAGGTCCTCAAAGTGGTTTGGGGGGGATAATCTGCCCCTGCTAGGAGCCGGATAATCCGCCCTCCCCCAATCACAAATGGCGCAAGGGTGCGACTCACTGTGTGGGGGTGGAATATCTCCCGATTGTCCGGACAGGGCCAGAGTTTTTGCCCAGGCCGGATAATCCGCCCCTCAAGGGGGCCGGAAAATCCACCCCCCAAGGAGTTGGCAAAGGGAGCCATGGCGCGGCTCTCTATGTATGGGGTGGAGTTTCCCCCGGAATTTCCGTCTCTGCGGCGGACATTTCACCAGGGCGAATAATCTTGCCCTAGAGAGGGCGGATAATCTGCCCCCTCGAGGATTTTTCACCAAGTCAAGCTCTCTGTGTGGGGGTGGAGTTTCCCCCGGACTTTCCATCCCTAGGGCGGATATTTCCCCCAGGGCGGATAGTCCTCCCCTAGTAGGGAGCGTATAATCTTCCCCCAAAATGCTCCAATGGCCAGTTCTGGGCAGGGGGTATTTAAACCCATCTTCCCCCTCCTGCCAGATCTCTAGGTTCATTCGAAAAAGACAAGATCTTCTCCTCAAGTTCCATCCAAGAGATCTCCACCTTCATCCACCCAAAGTCCTCGTTCCTTGGGGAATCGAAGGAGGAGGGCTCAATCTTCATCAACTGCAATCAAGCACTTCACCTCCTCTCCATTCATTTGGAGAACCTTTGATCTAGTATTTCTTGCAAATATCTAGATCCTTGTTTTGATTATTTTGATAATCCTTGTTCTTGTGACAGCATGTTGTCATTACGGGAGCAGCCAATTTGGTTGTGGAAGTTTGCCCCACTAGAGTTGTAAAGGCACCGGTTCCCGCCTCGAAGGGTACCAATAGTAGAGAAGGTGGATCAGGCCTTTCATGGCGAGATCCATCGGAGAATAGGGTGAGGCCTATTGTGGCGTTGTGGTCTTAGAACCACCCACCCCTCCAACGCAAATGTGCTTCCCTTAACAAGGAAGGAACTACGGTAAAATAGATCTCTGTGTCTCCGCGTGCTCCACTACGGTTCCCTCGCTCCTCTCTTTACATGTTTAGTAGATAGGGTTGCATATAGGGAAATTCTCGTAGTTTCATATCTAGAGAATTTACTTTGTGTCAAGACTAAAATTGAAAAATAATTAAAAATTGAGTAGCACCTATTCACCCCCCCCTCTAGGTGCCCATACGATCCATTTCACAAGGAGCCTCGGTGACGGTGGCAACGGCGGAGCAAGTACATGACAGAGAGGTGACACGGGTTTTTTTTACCCAGGTTCACGACTCTCGTGAGGAAGTAAAGCTCCTACTCCTGTTTTGTTGTATTGCTCGCTTGCTTCGCGAGGGTACAATGGTGGATGCAAGTCTTGGGTTTGGATCGCTGGGATCGACCTGTTCTAAGGTAGGAGAAGGACTCCTTATATAGGGCGGCGACAGGCATCTTCCCCCAATATTTGGGAGGGAAGAGATACCACAGAGCCGCTCCTCGAGGACCTGGTCTATGAGGCTGCTTTTGGTGGACTAGTTCCATCGTGCCACGTTCCGCCCTGTCCTCTTGTAAAGTGGCCTCCTTTGCCTCTGTTTGTCTTCATCCTACGCTCTCTGCTTTTCCTTCTTACACTGAAATGGCAATGGGAGGAGCCTTCCACCACGAGGAAATCTGTCCACTTCCTGCCGAAAGAGAGGCAGACCGAGTCTTGCTTTACCGAGGCAGACTGGAACTGCAGGAGCGCTGCTCCCCTTGTCAGGATCAGGTTCGTCCATTGCTCGGTGGAGTTACCAAATAGCCCCAGCGCATGCTCCAAAGCATCCAAGGCTTCGGGACGCAGCGAGGTGTAGCAGTTGGGTCCCCATGGGAGGCATGCCCTTTGGAGGTTATCCTATCACGAAGCGGTGGCCTCGTGAGGTACGCGCGGCCGAGCCACCTCTAGAGGCGCTATTGCCTCATGAGGGTGGCGCCATCCCCGGTGTTGTACCCGTCAACCGTGGGGATGTGGCACCCCGGTTGCCAGGTCCCCGACAGTATCCCCCGGGTGCTTGGCTCACACGTGTACCTCGGTGGGCTCGAAGGGACAAGCGGCCCTAGACGGTTGATGGGTCCCCGTGTTTGCTCGGTCAACAAGGACATTCCGCGCTTGAATCCTGGTCGTAAAGCCTGACCGGCCGCACATCCTTGCCCGTAGATCTTGAGCACACTGTTCCCATTCCGGGAGTTGTTCCCACGATGTGACGACACGTGGGGTCTAGCGGTTAATACCGCATGCATGGCGCAATGATGCGTATTTTCAACTGGCCCAGTTAAATCGGGGCGTAGGCACGGCTCCTTATCACTTCATACCATTGTCCCTTCTCTTTATCTATGGCCCAGTCCTAGGTCCCATCCTCCATGGCTCCCAAGTGCTTCTCGGCCGCGGAGAAGGGCAAAGCGGTGATGTCAGGTGCGGAGGAGACTCCGCCGGCGAAGCGTAGACGAGCACTGATAGTTGTGAGATTATACATATTTTTGACGGTTCCTATTGATGGTTTTCGTTTGGATTTGATGGTTTTCTAGCTTTACCTAACGCTAATACTTCGGTAGAGAAGTAAACTTGGTGTTCAATATGTGTTTCAGGTTCTGAACATCAACATAGGGATCTAACAACAAAAACACAATATTCAGATGAAAACAAGCAAGTCCCTTTTTTGGAAGCAGTCAAGGAGAGGATACAGAAGCTTTAACGAACAACTATATGGGCCGCCGTCGTATAGTTCCCACCATATATTTGCCATCTCCTTCGTCTTATTAAAAGGGACAACTTTTGTGAAGAGGCCAAGGTCGAAAACAGAACACATGAGCCGCCACACCATCCAGAAGGGAGAAAGAAGAGATCCGGAGAAGAAGGAGAAGACGTTCTTCATCTCGCTCCCCGATCTTCGATATCCTAGCCACCAAACCTCCATAGCCATCACTTGTACTTGAGAGAGAGAGAGATCTCCAATTTGCCAGATTAGGGTTTGAGATTGTTCTTCCTATATTGAATTGTGTTGGATTTGTTCATATTTCTTATTGTGGATCTCCATGGTAATATGGAGAAGAACCCCCTTTTTTTAATTATATTGATGATCCTTTATTCTCTCATGTGCGAGTAAGTTCCCTTAGGCGTGGGATATGTAGGGGATTGGTGAGATGTGATGTGCCTATATATTCTCCATCAAGTTTGTAGTTAATTATAATTACTATATTATGTGTGCTTGACTATCTGTGGGATGCTTAATGCTTGTTGTCCAATTAAGGGCCCACACAACTTGATGCTTTGTTCTACATAGATAGAATCTTGTTTGCTAGCAGACCGGTGACCCTCGAGTGACACGGGGATATCAATGGGAAACTAGTTTGACTCGAGGACAACGAGGAACTACCGAGCTCATTGCATTAGTCTGATCCAAGGATACTAATTGCTAAGCAACCTAAAGGATCTTAATCGTCTAGCGACTGACCATGGTTGTGGTAAACAGGCTAGTAGGATTATTGAAGTTGGGATGAAATCTACCAAGAGGAGTTCCGGCTAACTATGGGTTGCTCTCCTACACACATACTTATAAGATTATAATTGTTACACTTATCACTCATCCACCAGGCACATTTGCTATCACCGTGAACTTAAAATCTACGCGCCTACTTCGTCATCTGCAGAAAACAACAAACAAATTATCCTTTACTTTTTATGCTTTTTATTTCAGCAGTTTACATTTTAGTTTTATTTAAGTACTTCCATTTACACCCAAATTCCATTATTATTCTCAACACTTGCAGTCAATTCATTCGAAGACCTGTGACAACTTCGGGTGCGACAGAGACTTCACCAATAAAAATTTACCTTTAGGCTCCCTGTGGGATCGATATCTGAACATCGAAACTAGCTACAAATGATCTGTGTACTTGCAGTCATCAAGCTATTTTCTGGCGTCGTTACTGGGGAGCTAAGCACTAAGTGTTTTGTCTCATGACATTTCAGGTGTTACTATTACAAGATGTTCTCCTTAGGAGATAAAGGGTCTACACGCTCTGGTAGGGCTTATCTACCAGATTATTTTGAACGCGTGCCTACTCAGAGGCGCGAGGAAGTCATTGAAAAACTTTTGAGATTAAATAGAGTTGAAGTTGACAACCTAAGTGACTTCATGGAAATAGTTTCCATTAATAGGACAACACCCAAGAAATCCGAGAAGTCTCTTAGAGAATATAGTTCTCCAAACTCTACATTCCTAAACAACCAATAGAGTTTCCTAATCCTGGAGTTAGGGAATATTGATTTTACGGTGAAATTATTAAAATTTTGCAGGAAAAAGCTTTTAGTGGAAGGGAAGATGAGGACCCAGGAAGGCATCTTAGAGTGTTCGACTATGTGATAACATCACTTGGACAAAAAGGTTTCCCAAGATAATTCTCTCATCTAAAATTATTTCGTTGGTCTCTCAAAGGTAAAGCTCTAGACTAGTTATATTCTCTCCCTTGACATTATATTAAATGTTGGGAAAACTGCATCATAAATTCATAAACAGGTTTACTCCTTTTGCAAAGGTAACGAAACTTAGAAAGAATATAGGCAATTTTAGTCAGAAAGTGGGAGAAAACTATCCACAAGCTTGGGAAAGATTTTTTGGAATGATCAATAGTATCCCTAATCATGGCTATTCTAGTCAACTATTTGCCACTTATTTTATCAGGGTCTTAATACCCAATGCATAGAATTGCTAGATTCATTAGCAGGAGGATCGATAAATACTTTAACTATTAAAGCATGTTTGGAATTAAAGGCTACTAGGGCTAAGAATGATTCTTTATATAATTCTGATTTTGGCACTAAGCCAGAAAAGGGAATACTTCGTATAAATCCTGATCTTATGCCTGAAGTGTGTAAAGCCATGAAAGAAAAAGGTATACCTTCAGATCTTGTCAAGGAAAATAAAGTAAATTTATTACAAGTTTTAACCGAGGAAGATGAAACTAGAATTTTTTTTCAAGAATTGAAACATTGACACAAAAGTCTTATAATAACTTGCATAAGCAATTTCAAAGACATAAAAATATTTTGGCCGAACTTACAAAAAATTATGAGGAGATTGGCCAAGAAATAAAACTGTTTAACAAGTACCTTAGTATGATTGAAACCCAATGTGAACAAATAGCGTCTGGTTATCAAATTTTTCTTCGCGATGATATAAATATTCCTGTTTCTACTAATGTTGTTACAAGAAGAGGTGCAGTTGTTAAAGGACCATTAGGACCACCGGACTATGAAGCTGAAATAGATCAGAAGGAAAAAGCCTTACTTAAAGAAAGTCAGGAAGATGATACATTGGTGGATCCTCAAGATGAGACTGCTCAAGACACACAAGATCAAACCTTGGAGGAGAAGAACGATGCACGGGATGACAGTTATAATTCTGATGCAGAAACTGTTGTATAATTCTGATGCAGAAACTGATGCACGAGAAGAACGATGCACGGGATGACTGCTCAAGAAGAAAAATACATAAGAAAAAAAGATGACGTTGTTGCAATAGAGAAAAATAAAAACGATAAGCAACAGCAAAAGAAAGCTACTAAAGAGCCTGATCCTCCACAAAAGGTAAAAGACAAAGGTAAGAAACTTCCATTTCTAGATCACAATAAGAAAGCACCGGATCCAGCAATTTATGATTCTTTCGCAAAGGCACTTAACAAACTTTGTCTAGAAATTCCATTTGCGGATACAATAAAAGTGCCTGATTATTCTAAATTTCTTCGTGATATTCTTAATAGAAAGAAAGAGATAACTGAAACTATTGCCATGGTGACTAGTTACCCTGCTAATGGGAAATTATTGTCTAAATCAGGAGATCCCGGTATCCCAAATGTTTCATGTTCAATAGGCAAAACTGGTATTCATAATGCTTTATGTGATTTAGGTGCAGGAGTTAGTGTAATGCCATACTCCCTCTATAAAAGGCTAGGATTAGGGGAATACTCCCCCACTTCTATCACTTTACAGATGGCTGACAAATCCACTAAACAACCTGTTGGTATGATTGAGGATGTTCTACTTACAATAGATGAGCATGTTATTTTCACCGACTTCATTATTCTTGAAATGCTGGAAGATGAAAGATTATCTATATTACTTGGAAGACCTTTTATTAGCACCGCAGGAGCATCAGTTGATTGTCATGCAGGGGAAATAATCTTCAATGTTTATGATGCTGAAATAACCCAGTATTTTCCAAAGAAACTAGAAGCAGGAGAAAGGTATGTTCCACCAGCAAAACGAGTTCATGTGGTAAGTGCCTTTGATAAAGGGCAACCGAAGGTATGAATTCGAGAACAGAAATGAGGTTGAAATACTCAACCATCCTCAATAAAATTCTTATTGGAGTCAACCCATTCTTCCAATAAAATAGATTGGAATCAGATAATAAAATTGTTCATCGTATTCCTACAACTTTTTCACAGACATTTTTGCGGAAGCATGCCTGTAAAGATGCAGCTGTCAAAAAGTAGCAGAAATACCGACGGAACAAGCATACATTTAGAGTAGAAAATAAAGTTCAAATATTATTTGCATAAACTAGCTCAATATTATTGTCCAAATAAAAAATGTATCTCTAAAATTTTTGGTGAAAAAGCATGTTACAGAAGGCTTAACGACCAACTATACAGCCAGAAAAAAATTCCCTCCATATAGTTGTGACAGTATAGTTATCGGCAAAATTCTCAAAAGTTGGGGTTTGAATACAGAAAGATTGACGACCAACTATATGGCGGGACCATCTGGTCTAGTCATATAGTTGTGATCTGGCGAAGGGAAATCCTAACCCTCGCCGCCACCACAACTATACGGCGAGAGCTACCCGGCCCGGCCGTATAGTTCCTGCCGTATAGTTTGGTCCGACCACTTAAACAGTTCGGGGCAGGGCCATCTTCTTCCTCCCCTCATTATTTCTCTCAACCTCTCTCTCCAAAACTCTCAAAACCTCTCAAGAACTCTCAATTCTTCACGGATTTCATTCGTTTGAGTGGGAGAATCGATAGATCGGTATGTTTCTCTTCCTATCAATGCTTTATTTCCAAGATTCCATGGTTGAAATTTTCTCATTGATTTAGTGGATGAACTCAAGCTTGATTGATTTTATCTTTTAATTTCTCATGTTAGGATTGAATTCCTCCACGTCGAATCGCTCATATATCATGTAGAAACTATATGCCTAAGGCTTTATGTTGAAATTTCTTAGTGCATCAAGATGAACAAGATCGGTAGCCTTTTTGCAAGAGGAAGCGCCAACGTGGTGAGGGTTCGGGGCTCTGGGCTGAGCTTGACAACAAGTATGCTATGATTTCGGCAAGGAAGGTGCTTCCCACATGATGGGCCGATAATGGCTTCCTCAACTCAGCCGGGTTGAAGGGAGACTTCGACTACCTGTGTGCAAATGCAGGGCTCGCCAAAGCCGGCCACCATACCTATGAAGGGCTCACCCATGAGTTTCTCGCCTCCTTCTATGACGACTACAGGGAAAAAGGTAACGCATGCACAGTGGCGGACCTAGGATTTTTTCCAAGGGTATGCCACACCAAAAATTGGCATGGCTACGGACATATATTTTCTCTTAGAATATAAAAAAGAAATAAAAATTATAAAATACAAGAATATAATAGAAAATAAATGATGAATACGAATATATAACTAAATAAAATAGTTATTTTGTATTATAGTAAAAGACATTGTAAATTGTTGGACACAATCACCATTGAGATTTTCGAAGTATTCCAACATAGGGTAATTATTCCAACAAATATATATAATTCAGTTAGACCATACTAATAATAAAAGAATATGTAAAAATTATACTCCCTCCGACCCAAAATAATCAAGTCACTTATTTTCGGCCGGTTGGAGTATTACAAAACTAAAACGGAACATATGAAAATTAATCTCGCTCCAACGTACATACAACAACGTCTAATACTTGCTTAAATATCTAGGCGCATGCATGGTGCATGGCATAGCTAGCCTGCAGACTTTATACCGCGAGAGTAAAACCCACCCCTTCATTAGTGGCCAAAGCTAATGAAGTAATTAACTGATGGTCTACCAAGTAGTAGTAGTCAAGCTAGCCTTGTCGCTGAACAAGATATGCTGCGACGCTCTGGCTGTATTCATTAGCTCAGTTGATTAATCGATTATTCGGTTGATTCAAAGAAGTACACACTTGCATGGTCAGGCCGCAGGGTATGCCGGTGCATATCTGGCGTACTCTGTAGGTCCACCACTGCGCATGCATGATAAATTTCACCATTAACCAACGGCCATATCAAATTACCTATCAATATTTCTGCAATGCTTATGGATTCCCTCTAGAAGGGGAACCAACTATTACAAACATGTATAGCACCTCGAGTCTAAGTGCTTGGGAGGTTGTTTCTCTTCATGGTGGTAGAGACTTTTACCAGAAGAAAATGTCCACCATCCAGAACCCAATCATCCGTTATTTTGCTATGTTTCTTGCTAACACCTTGTTAGGAAGAGGAGATACTGGCTCGATGACCAATGCAGACATGGCCATGATCCCAAGGCGCTCTTCCCTAGTGCGCCGCAGAGTCCCACTCCTGCAGCTCTTTTCCTCTAGCACCTCCGCCACCAGAGCAAGAAAACAAAAGGTGATATCGGTGGGATGGTAAACCACCTAGTCCAAGCACTTGAAATTGCAATTCCTATTGCACAACCTGTTGATGGTTCCATACTTATGGATGTCAGATATGTTACTGCTTGTGACTTCCTCGGTGTTTACCGAGTTAACAGGAGGCTCCGAGCCTATAAGTTTGGTTATCTTAATGATGTGCCGGAGGGTCAGATGCCATTGCCTTGCCCGCAAGCCTTCAAGGTTCAGGGAAGGGACAACTAGATCCTCACCAAGGATCAAGTGACTGAGATCATGGCAGAGCTCTATCTGGACTCCGATGAAGAGGAAGAAGGAGGACAGAAGGAGGAGCAGCAGGATCAGGAGTACAATCCTTCTTGGGAAGGACAGCAGCAGCAGCAGGAGGAGCAGTCTTGGGACTGATGGCCCAATCAGCCACAACAGCAACAGGGGTTCAACAATGTGCCCTATCAGGAATTTTTGCAGCTCAACCAGTGTGTTGGGGAGATCTATCAGACTCTTCATGGAGTTAGTGATGATGTGAGTGCTTTAACTCACACCTTTGGTAACTTCATGAACTACTTCCCGACTACTACCAGCAGCACCACCAGCTGCCGCCAAACGACGGCAACAACTGAGCACGGCAACAACCTAAGCTTGGGGGAGGTTTTGAAAACCTCCAAATTTGCATTCATATTTTTATTTCTTCTTTTGATTTATTTTCTTTTCCAAGAATAGCATGTTTACTTATAGCTTGCATTTTAAAACACAAAATAAAAAAATTAATGTAACTTTCGATTGCAATTTGTTTCTTTGTTTTTCTCGGAGATTGCTCAATTTCAGGTGACTTGGCAATGGCTTCTGATTCAATAGACCCCCAAAGGATTGAAAATAAGGAGACAAATTAGCTCGATGGCTTGGATCGACCGGTACCTCTTCGCGCGTGGCAGTAGTATCTGGATTCATAAAATTTAGACCATGTATGTAATGCCCTCCAAAGCCTGTATGGTCTTGAAGCATGTCAGTTATCGGGTATTTTGTGCATGCGACGTGGAAACGTAAGTGTCCAACTCGAATACAACACTTGCACATGTGCGTTGACACGTACGTGGTTTAGGGTGAGTTCTTTTGGACCCATCGATGGGCTACCCTCACACGCACTCCTCTAATACGCACGGGGGAAATTCTACCCTTTCGAACGTTTACAACTTTTCAGGGTAGGGGGTCTATGGAATCACACCTCCTTGGCAATAGGGAAATATAGAGAGGATTCAACTCAAGTACAAGAACGAAGCAAGAAAGAGGAGGTATCACATTCCTTTCATCATTCCTCTTGCAATTTTAAATTGATCCTATAATTATTTACTCACTTGCACTTGAGTCACTCCCCACCTAGCTTGCTATCATATAAATTATATTCCCTTGCTAGTGTCCTCTATTAGCTTTGAAACAATGAGCAATAAACTTGGTTAAATACTTCCAACATTTTTATAACAAGAAAAAGCATCCAAGAGATGACTTGAGTCCATGTTTAGCCCAAAATATTTCATTTTAGAAACTACTCAACCCCATTGAGCTTAATGTAAATTGACTCGATAGCACCCTTGAATGAAATTATCTGATAAAATGGATACTTCGAAGTAGTAGAGATTATGCCACTGCTTTTTCTAATAATTACAGTAGGATATTGCTTTACGCATGTCACTACAAATATTGTCGTACTCCATGGGGAACTATTAACTCCGCTAACCAACGAACGATCTAAATGTGGGAAACCACTTGATTTCGGCTATGAGTTATGTAAACGTCCATAGCCGCAAGGCTATGACGTGTAAAAAATTTAGTCTCCTCGTGGTTTTACGTTCCAAGTGAAGTTGTAGTACTCCTCTGACCCACAATTGCTCAACAACTATCTATTGGCATGGTCATGAGTGCGCAACACAACCCCAATTAACATGTTAAAAATAGTGGCATGATTTTTTTATGAAAAGAGTTGAAGTTTTTGAAAAACAAGGTAAGGAAAAAGGTGCTTTGAGAGTCTTGAAATTTTGACGTGGGAGTAGATGATTTGTTCTTAAATTAAATGTTCTTGGTGCAAACTTGAGTACTCTTAACTTATTATGGGAACAAGAGAAAAAAATTCATCTCACAAATAAGAGAGAGACCAAAAAGATTTGTTTCACTTTCCTAGCTAAACTTTCGACACTCGCTCATGCATATGATTTATTTGCTAGCAAGATATGCGTGGTTAGGAAGTGAACTTAGTGCAATCTTGTGAATATTTTTATGATCACGTTTAAGATTGCAGGAAATGTGAAGAAAAGAATTTGACACCAATTCAATCTTGTAAGTTATTTTATTTCAGTTTCGAATCTCTGTTATCCTTTCTTATTCCTTTGTCACCCGAGACGAGCAACATCTAAGCTTGGGGGAGTTGATAGTTGTGAGATTCTACATATTTTTTATGGTTTCTATCGATGGTTTTTGTTTGGATTTGATGGTTTTCTAGCTTTACCTAACGCTAATACTTCGGTAGCAAAGGAAACTTGGTTTTCAATATGTGTTTCAGGTTCTGAACATCAACAGAGGGATCTAACAGCAAAAACACAATATTCGGACGAAAAATAGCAAGTCCCTTTTTGGAAGCAATAGAGGAGAGGATACAAAAGCTTAAACGAGCAACTATACGGGCCACCGCCATATAATTCCCGCTGTATAGTTGCCATCTCCTTTGGCTTATTAAAAGGGACAACTTTCGTGAAGAGGCCAAGGTCAAAAATAGAACACACGAGCTGCCACACCATCCAGAAGGGAGAAAGAAGAGATCCAGAGAAGAAGGAGGAGATGTTCTTCATCTCACTCCCCGATCTTCGATCTCCTAGCCACCAATCTCCATAGCCATCACTTGTACTTTAGAGGGAGAGATCTCCACTTTGCAAGATTAGGGTTTGAGATTGTTCTTCCTATCTTGAATTGTGTTGGATTTATTTCTATTTATTATTGTGGATCTCCATGGTAATATCGAGAAGAACTCCCTTTATTTAATTATATCGATGACGCTTTCTTCTCTCATGTGCGAGTAAGTTCCCTTAGGGATGGGAGATGTAGGGGATTGGTGAGATGTGTTGTACCTATATAATCTCCATCAAGTTTGTGGTTAATTCTAATTACTATATTATGTGTTGGGATGCTTAATGCCTATTGTCCAATTAAGGGCCCAGACAACTTGATGCTTTGTTCTACATAGATAGAATCTTGTTTGCTAGCAGATCTGCGACCCTTGAGTGACACGGGGATATCACTGGGAAACTAGTTTGGCTCGAGGACAATGAGTAACCACCGAGCTCATTACATTAGTCCGATCCAAGGAGCTTATTTGCTAAGCAACCTGAAGGATCTTAATCGTCTAGCGACTGACCATGGTTGTGGTAAACAGGCTAGTAGGATTATTGAAGTTGGGATGAAATATACCAAGAGGAGTTCCGGATAATTATGGGTTGCTCACCTACACACATACTTATAAGATTATAATTGTTACACTTATCACTCATCCACCAGGCACATTCACTATCACTATGAACTGAAACTCCCCGCGCCTACTTCATCATCTGTAGAAAACAACAAACAAATTGTCCTTTACTTTTTATGCTTTTTATTTTAGCAGTTTACTTTTTAGTTTTATTTAAGTACTTCCATTTACACCCAAATTCCATTCTTATTCTCAAGACTTGCAGTCAATTCATTCAAAGACACGTGACAACTTCGGGTGCGACAGAGACTTCACCAATAAACATTTACCTTTGGGCTCCATGTGGGATCGATATCTGAACTTTGAAACTAGATACAAACGATATGTGCACTTGCAGTCATCAAGCACCAACATGCAAGACTGGCTTAGGGGTATGCCGAGGTCGTCCCGCGCCTTCGGGGGCTACCCTTATCCGTGCTGCCTCAACGGCGGGGAGGAGCTCCCCTGGGTGGCCCGGTCAGGCATGCTTGGGTTGCGGATGCCAACGCCACTATGCCGAGGTGGAAAACGCGTGGCATTCCTAGCCCGGACTAAGGGAAAGGATACGAGCGAGCTTGAGCATGTTGCCAACTTCGTCCTTTTACTGAAGGAGGATGACTGGTCCACCAAGGTGCGACTCCCTGCATGCTTCACTCGAGGTGCGTGGGGGCAGGATCTCCAAGAGTTCGTGCTGCTGAGGCATTCTGGAGGTCGCGACGAGTGGACTATGGAGCTCGAGATCTCCGCCTCGGGCGAGATGTACCTCATTGTTGGCAAGAAGCGCTTTAGCCGCGACCACGAGATCGGGCACGGATCTATGCTGAGGTTCCGCTATGACGTCGAGAAGGGATTCTAGGTAGTGGTGTACAACCCGATGTCATGCCGCTTCGACTACCCCTGCCACTTCTAAGGGGTGTGAGGGGGAGCCTCTGTTGCAGCCTCTACGACATGGTCGGGGTCGCGTGCCTTTTGTTAGCATAGGAGTTGTTGTGTCTTTGACTTTCTATTAGGTAGTCAGGCTGTAAGGAACACCGTTATGTATGTCTATGAGCGGATTGTTGCTTCTCCTTTTGCATGTTCTTTGCGATGCTTGGAGTTTTGTTGTGTGTGGCCATGGTATGGTGCCTGCTTAACGGAGCAGGAGGTGGCTACTTGTACCTTCTTCCCAGGAAGTAGACTTCGCGGGTCCCCGGGCATGCCCATCGAGGGGTTCAAGGCCCTGGGGCGATACCCTCACAAGGTTTGGTTTGTGAGGATGGCGCCTGGTGAGGAAATTCCTATAGATGGCACCCGGGGGACACCGCTTGCGTGGAGTTTTTCTAGCTAGCAGCCTAGACCGTCGTGCAGTAGGCTTTGTGCAATCGTCTCCGAGGATATTTTGCATGCCTTTAGGGGTGTGGCCCCTATCCTTGCATAGGACTTTAGGCCCTTTGACCATAGGTTTCCCAAGCGCTTTGTCGTGGCTTGCCGACGCAACGGATTGGCGAGTCCTCTCGAGGAGAGTCTCCACCGCGCAACCTCGTGGAGGAATCCGGCGCTGGCATCTGGGGTTTGCATCTCGAGCGGTGGCCCAGCCTCGCGAGTTTCACGCGTGCTGTTGTTTCTTGGTCACAAGGGCGATGGCACTGTCCATCTTTCAAGGAAAGGGAGAGAGCCCTGGCGTAGCTGCCGATGTATAGGCCCGTGGCCAGGATTGCCTCGCAAACTGCTCTGTATATCTCTTGGAGGAGTTGATGGGGATATACCGAGTGGAGTATACCCAGCAGGATGTTCCCTACTGGATCATGCTCTCAGCGAGTGGGCCTGCAGGACGGCGACTGGACCGCGACTCAAGAGGAAGCCAGGCGACTGGAAGCTCAAGGCCCAGAAGCATAGCTAGGCCCAGTCAGATTAGGTCAAACCCCTCCTAGTCCTTATCCAACTCGGTTGTAGATCTGAAAAACCCTAGCGAAGTGATCCTATATAAACCTCCCTAGGGCACGCATAGCACTTACGTTCCATCATACACCCCATCGACTCGCCGCCTAGCCGCCGAACTCGCCCACTGTAATCTGTCGATAATACAATCTAGCAGGAGTAGGTTTTTACCCTCCCGGGGGCCGAACCTGGGTAAAACCTTGTGTCGCTTCCCTCATCTCGCACCGCAGATGGCTGGCCGCCCTTGCCCCTCATTCTACTACTTGCTGCCACTCGCATCATCTGCCGTGGCCATTCCCACGACAGTGGCGCCCACCGTGGGGCTTGGCTGTTCAGGCCCGTGTTCTGCGGCGATACCCTACTTTCACATCAATCGGACGATCGCCACCAGCCGCATGATAGACATTGATGATATCCTTCGGATCTTGCCCAGCAGCTACGTCCCGACGTCACGCCCGGTCATCCACAGTTTCATCATGCCGGTCAGCACGATCAGCCTCTTCGTCGGCTTCAACGACGTCATCGTCTCGGAGGACTCAGCGAGTCGCCGCCACGCGATCGGCTCTCTGAGAGCCAGGTCCGCACGATCCACCGCCTCGCCTCCGAGTACGACTCGGCCAACAGCAACATGGCCGAGACCAACGCGGCCGCGGACGACGCGGCCCTCCATGACGACGCCGACTCAGCGACCCCGGCTTCAGTCGTCAGATCCATTGTTTCTGCATCACCAGCAGGCTCCATCACCCAAGTCTCCAACATCGAGGATTTCCATGATCCATCCATCCTCGGGATATTTGACTCCGACTCCGGGTCGGAGAATTCCGGCGACCTCTACGCCGGATCTGGTTGCTTCATCACGACCTACATGGCGAGTGGCGCGAGTGCCCCGCCAGATCCCTTCTCCATGCTGATCCTGCCAACCGTGACGGCGGGGGAGGTTGAGGATATGTGCCTGCGCCTGGAAGAGGCAGTGTTCAAGGAGCAAGCCGAGCGTGATTTTTTTTTGCCTCGAGCAATCGACGGCGCAGGAGCTATCGCTCTACCACCAGCGCCGCATCAGGACGAGCCTGAACCCCACCATTCAGGGCCACAGCCTGAACTTCGACGATGACAATGACTCGGCGCGCGTGGCCGATCGCATGATCTGTGAGAACATGCCGCCAGGCTTCAGCGCCCGTCCACCACCAGGAGCACCAGCGAGTGGAGCTCCCCCACCTCCACCCGGTTGTGCACCCCCTCCCAACCAGCCAAGAGTTCTAATCCCTCCACAAGAGCGGGACGCGAACGGCCTCCCGCTATACTCCACCCCGATGTACAATGTCATCACGGGATCAGCAGCGGTCAGCAACCTCAACGTCACAGGGGAGGGCGCGCTGCAAATCCAGTACGCCAAGGCCCTACCCGCCAAGGCTGTCGAGCAGCAAGTCGCAAGAGCCGACTCACGGGGGCACATGTACTCCTGCTCCTCCGGAAGCAGGGTGGCCTCAAGCGGCCGCCCATCGATGGCAAATACCCTCAACTGCCCGCCACCCGAGACCCTACACCTCCAGTCATGAGTCATGCATCTAGCGCTCTCCACCAACGACCTGCGATCGCTGAACAACACGGTCGCCGCCAACGGGCCGCCAGTCGACGCGTGAACCCACATCATCAACAACCAGAGCTGGCACACACGCTAGCCCAACGACCTGAGGCATACCCTCACCAACCGCCACGACGGCGAGCCAAGGGGCTCGCTTAGTCGAGTCGGCCCACAATGCTTCGGACCGATGATCCGAGGCGAGAAATACCCGGTGAACTTCGAAACGCCGAAAGAGATCGAAAAGTATGATCCCGCGTACGATCCGGCCGTGTGGCTCGACACATACCTCATGGCGATGGGAATATCTGGCCACACCGACCGCTCGCCGCTCGCTACATTCCCCTGATGATGGAGGGAGCGACTCGACAGTGGATCAACACCCTCCCCGCGGACAGCATCGATTCCTGGGACGAGATGCGTGAGGCCTTCGTCAGGCACTTCGAGGGCTCCTACACCCACGCCACCACCATCGAGGACCTACAGTAGTGCCTCCAGGGACCCCACGAGTCGACCCGCAACTGGGTCCAACGGTGTCAAGACCTGTGGATCAACGCGGCCGACATCCACCTGGACACGGCGATCCACTGCTTTAAGAACTCGTGCCGTTACGAGCCCCTGGTCGCCAAGATCAAGCGGGTTTACAAGACACTCGACAACATCCCGGACCTCCTTGAGATCACCAAGCGGTACACGGAAGAGGACCCGAACCAACAAACCAATGATGAGTCGGGCGGAAATCGCCGCCAAAGCGACCACGACAACGGTAGGCAGCACGAGATGCGCTACAGCAACACTCGCCTCACCGGCAAGCGCCACGGTGACGGGTGAGTCGACTTCATCGCCAACGCTGGCTACGCGCCACGCGACCCCAAGAGCTTCCGATATGACGGAGGCCAACACCGCGACGGCGGAAACTACCGAGCGAGGCCGAAATTCGACCCCGCAGCTCTCCTCAACCAACCCTGTGTGCTCCACAGCAGGGAGGAGAAGCCCGCCATGCACACGACTGCCGACTGCCACTCCCTGAAGGAGATCGAGAAGGCACGACACGCAAGGGAGGATCCCAACAACAACCCGCCAAACTGCGAGGCATTCGGTAATGAGGCCGGCTCGCTCCACACCTTCACCAGGCTCGGCACCAAGCGCGAGAAGAAGGTCCTCGCCCGCGCCGTCGCCATCAATGCGGTGTCTCAGGTCGACGTCCCCCGCTTCCTCAACTAGTCCGAGGAGCACATTACATGGATCCGTGAGGACCACTCGCCATAGATTGAGTATCTCGGGCAAGTCTCCCTGGTGGTCAAGCCCAAAGTGGGCGACTACTGGCTCCCCAAGATGTTGATGGACGGTGGAAGCTCCATCAACATACTCTACCTGGACACGTTCAGGCGACTGTGGCTCCTGCATTCGATGATTGAGACGACCCTCACCACCTTCCACGGCATTGTCCCCGGTCGGAAGGTGTACCCGATTGGCAAGGTGACGCTGCCAGTCACCTTCGGCACACCAGCCAACTTCCGCACCGAGCGGATCGTCTTTGAGCTGGTCAACTTCAACAACCCCTACCACTGCGTCTTGGGGCGACAAGCATTCGCCAATTTCATGGTGGCACCGCACTACGTGTACAACGTGATGTAGCTCCTAGGGCCATGTGGCATCATCACCGTCCACGGAGACCCCGACATGGCCATCGAGTGCGAAGAAAAAGGCGCACAGCTCACAGACGACCCCACAATACTGAAGAAGCCCAACACCGACAACGGCGGGTCAACCGCGTTTGAGGCCACCACGCACACCCGCACCATCGAGCTGGTCCCAGGCGACACCAGCCAGACGGTCACGATCGGGACAGGCATGAGCCTCGCATAGGAAATCGCGCTCATCGAGTTCCTATGTGAGAATCGCGACATCTTGGCTTGGAAGCCATCTAACATGCCAGGTGTCCCAAGGGAACTCGCTAAGCACAAACTCAACGTCAACCCCAAAGTGCGACCTGTCAAGCAGTCGCTATGGCCCTTCAATGAAGAGCGCCATCGAGCAATCGTCGAAGAGGTGCAGCGTCTACTCGTTGCAGGATTCATCCGGCCCATCAAATACTCCAAGTGGCTGGCAAACCCAATTATGGTCGAAAAGAAGAACAAGACCTGGAGAATGTGTATCGACTACACCAACCTCAACAGTGCCTGCCCAAAGGAGCAGTTCGTCCTCCCGCGCATCGGTCAGCTCATCGATTTGACTGCAGGCTCGGAGTCGTTGTGCTTCCTGGACGCGCACTCTGGTTTCAACAAGTTCAAGATGGCGGTCGAGGACGAGGAGAATACGGCATTCTTCACGCCATTCGGTTCCTTCTGCTACACCGCCATGATGTTCGGCATCAAGAACGCCGGAGCAACCTACCATCGGTGCATGCAGGAGTGACTTGCGAGCCAAATTGGCCGCAACATCCATGTCTACATCGATGACATGGTGGTTAAGTCCAACCTCCTAGGCGATCTACTCGCTGACCTGGCTAAAACCTTCGCAAACCTATGGAGGTACAAGATCAAGCTCAACCCAGGGAAGTGTACCTTCGGCGTACCCACTGGACAGCTACTAGGGTATGTAGTCTCCAAGCGAGGCATCGAGGCAAACCCCACCAAGATCGACATGATCGCCCGGCTCGGAAAACCCAAGTGCCTCCGCAACGTCCAAAAGTTGGCCGGGCGAGTCGTGGCTCTCAGTCGCTTCATCCCCCAGCTAGGTGAGAAGGCAATGCCTCTCTACCACCTGATGCGCAACAACCCCACGTTCCAGTGGGACAAGGAGGCAAACAACGCAATCCACGCACTCAAATAAGTGCTACTCGCGGCACCGCTACTTGCCGCCCTATCGACAAGGAGCTGATGCTCGTCTTGTAGGGGTT
This sequence comes from Avena sativa, assembly GCA_916181665.1. Lineage (NCBI taxonomy): Eukaryota > Viridiplantae > Streptophyta > Magnoliopsida > Poales > Poaceae > Avena > Avena sativa. The sequence goes on along the minus strand of OV702283.1, from coordinate 128,871,464 downwards.
CGTACCATGGAAAACAAAAAAATTCTATCGCATGCACACAAACAAGCCAAGATCTATCTACTAGATTGTAGCAACGAGTCGATTAGAGTACTCACCCTCGAAGATTCCAAAGCGATTAACGAGAGCACATTCTCGTGGATGATGTAATCGTACACTTGCCGATCTCAAGATCGTGTAGACGATCCTTCCGGCGCTGCGTTCCGGCAGCGCTTCCGCAGTCGGTCACATGTTCGGTACTCGATGAAGACCTTCCTCTCCCTTGTTCCAGCAGGCAGTGGAGGTTGTAGATCTCCCCTCGCGATTCCGGTAGCACGACGGCATGGTGTCGGAAGTAGAGGGAAAATCCTATAGGGCTTCGCCTAAGTCGGAGCAGTTTATGGTGGATCTAGGGTTTCCAGTGATCTAGATTTATAGGGCCGGAGAGGAAGAGGTGCAGTCGGCGGCAGCTAGGGCGACGGCGACGAGCCGACGGCGGCACGAGGCGGCGGCACGGAAGCGCTGGGCGGCAGAAATGGATCGTATGGGCACCTAGAGAGGGGGTGAATAGGTGCTAACCAATTTTTAATACTTTTTCAATTTTAGGATTGACACAAAGTAAATTCTCTAGATATGCAACTACGAGAATTTCCCTATATGCAACCCTAACTACTAAGCACGTAAAGAGAGGAGCGAAGGAACCATAGTGGAGCACGCAGAGACATAGGGATTTGTTTTACCGCAGTTCCTTAATTGTTAAGGGAAGTACATCTGCGTTGGAGGGGTGGTCGGGTCTACGACCACCACGCCACAATAGGCCTCACCCTATACTCCTATGGATCTCGCCACGAGAGGCCTGATCCACCTTCTCCACTATTGGATCCCTTCGAGGCGGGAACCGGTGCCTTTTACAACACTATCGGGGCACACACCCACAACCGAATTGGGGGCTCCCGAGATGACAACAAGCTGCCACAAAAACAAGGTTTATCAATATAAACAAAAACAAGGATCTAGGTATTTGCAAGAAATACTAGATCGGTGGTCTCCAAATGAATGGAGAGGAGATGAAGCGCTTGATTGCATTTGATGAAGATCGAGTCCTCCTCCTTTGATTCCCCAAAGGACGGAGCCTTTGAGTGTATCTAGGTGGAGTTCTCTTGGATGAAGATTGTAGATCAGGTCTTTTCTTTTTCGAATGAATCAAGAGTTCTGGACAGAGGGGGAAGACAGGCTTAAATACCCCTTGCCCAGAACAAGCCGTTGAAGATATTTGGGGGCGGATTATCCGCCCCCCTTTGGGGGGACTATCCGCCCCCCAGGACGGAAACTCCGGGGAAAACTCCGCCCCCCATACAAAGAGCGACGCAGCCTTGACTTGAAGAAATTTCCAGGGGGGACTGTCCGCCCCCAAGGGGCGGACAATCCGGTGGGGCCGGAAAATCCGGCCACAAACTCCGCCCCCCTCTCTGTGGGTCGCGCACTCTTGAAAGAGGGTTGGGGCGGATTATCCGTCCCCAGAAAGCAGTTCCCTTTCCTTCTCAATGTACAGATCTGCAGCACTTCAACACACATTAAATAATCCTTGATATTGTTATCTAACACACAAAACACTAGGGATTATGAAATGCGGCGGCGGCGGCGGCTGGTGGCGGCTTGGGCGGCGGTCGCGGCGCAGGGTGGGGAGGGCTGGTTGTAGATCTCTTGGGGTAGCCCCTCCCCTCTATTTATGATAGGATGGGAAGTTTGGGAGAGGGGAGTTTGAATCCTTCCCCAAATCCCTATCCAAGTTGGAGGGAAAGAAGGACTCTTCCCTTCTTCCACTAGGAAACCATTGTTGCAGTTTGATTTTTCAAACATGCCTTTTGACTTGCAATTTGGAGCTTAATTCCTCTCTTGCAAATGTCCAACCAAGTGACCTAGGACATGATCCAATAATTCCACTTAATCATGAAACATTCATGAACCATTCCCCTTCCGGTCAGGTGAACCTTCTAGACCCTTCTAGAACCTCTCCGATGAAAACATCGGAATCATTCCCGAACTCCGGAATCGGACTTTCCTTATATGAATCTTATTCTCCAGACCATTCCGGATCTCCTCGTGATATTTTGGATCCCATCCGAGACTCCAAACAACATTCGGTATCCCTACTTACATTCCATATCTACTAAACAACATTGAATCCTTAAGTGTGTCTCCCTATGGTTCGTGAATTATGCGGACATGATCGAGACACTTCTCCGATCAATAACCAATAGAGGAATCTGGAAATTCATATGGCTCCCACATATTTCTACGATTACTTTGCGATCGAATGAACCACTTACATACGATACCAATTTCCCTTTTCTCGCGATAGTTTACTCATCTGAGGTTTGATCGTCGGTATCTCTGCATACCTAGTTCAACCTTGTTACCGATAAGTACTCTTTTCTCGTTCACGTGATATGTGATCCCTTGTGAGCCAGTCACATGCTTGCAAGCTAATCGGATGACATTCCACCGAGAGGGCCCAGAGTATATCTATCTGTCATATGGATGGACAAATCCCACTCTTGATCCATGAGCCTCAACACATACTTTCCGAACACTCAATGCCACCTTTATAGCCACCCAGTTACGGTGTGGTGTTTGATGTCATCAAAGCATCCTTCCGGTGATGGTGATTAACATGATCTCATGGTCAAAGGAATTGGGTTGCTATGTATCAGAAAGCTTATAGCAAATGAACTATTGAAATGACTTGATCTTTATGCTACGCTTATCTATAGGAGTATGTCCATCATACCATTCTCCTAATGATATGATCTTGTTGTTAATAACATCTCAATGTTCATGATCGAGAAACCACGATCATCTATTAACCAACAAGCTAGTATTATAAAGACGCTTTACCAGGGACTCTAATTTAGTTTACAAATCACACAAGTATTAATGTTTCCAGTTAATACTATTATAGCATGAATGTAAACATTAATCATAAACACAAAGATATAATAATAACCACTTTTATTATTGCCTCTAGGGCATATCTCCAACAGTCTCCCACTTGCACTAGAGTCAACTAATCTAGATTACATGGTAATATACCGAACACCCATGGCGGTTTGGTGCTGGTCATGTTTTGCCCTCAGGAGAGGTTTAGTCAACGAATCCGCCATATTCAGATTTGTGTGTACTTTGCAAATCTTTATGTCACCGTCTCGGACATGCTCTCTAATAGCGTGAAATTGTAGCTTGATGTGCTTCAGCTTCTTGTGTGACCTTGGTTCTTGCGCATTGGCCATTGCGCCCATGTTATCACAGTAGATATACATTGGGTCCAGCGCACTAGGAACCACACCAAGATCTGTAACGGACTTCTTCATCCATATCGCCTCTTGCGAAGCCTCCAAAGCAGCTATGTATTCCGATTCAGTTGAAGATCTCGCCACAACGCTTTGCTTTGCACTCCTCCAGCTAACTGCTGCACCATTCATAGTAAATAGGTATCCAGATTGAGATTTAGAATCATCCGGATTGGTGTTCCAACTAGCAGCGGTGTAACCATTAACAACGAGATGTTCATCATATCCATAAGAAAGAACCATATCCTTAGTTCTTCTCAAGTACTTAAGGATGTTTTTGACCGCTATCCAATGATCCACCCTGGATCACTTTGATATCTGCTAGTCAAACTAACAGCATATGCAATGTCGGGTCTAGTACATAGCATGGCATACATAATAGATCCTATGGCTGAGGCATAGGGAGTCTTCCTCATCCTTTCTCTATCTTCTGCCATCGCAGGACTTTGAGTTTTACTCAAGGTCGTATTGGGCAACATGGGCAAGAACCCTTTCTTGCTATCTTCCATTCCAAATCTCTTTAGAACTTTGTCCAAATATGTACTTTGTGATAATGATATTAGGCGTCTTGATCTATCTCTATAAATCTTTATGCCTAATATGTAAGCTCCTTCGCCAAGATCTTTCATTGAAAACCTATTATTCAAATATTGCTTGACACTATTAAGAAGGTCTACATCATTCCCAATCAACAATATGTCATCCACATATAGTACTAGGATTTCTACAGAGCTCCCACTCACTTTCTTGTAAATACAAGCTTCTCCATAAGTTTGTATAAAACCAAAGCTTTTGATTACCTTATCAAAACATTGATTCCAACTCCGGGATGCTTGCTTCAATCCATAAATGGACCGTTGAAGTTTGCATACCTTGTTAGCATCTTTAGGATCGACAAAACCTTTGGGTTGGACCATATACAACTCTTCATCAATGTCTCCATTGAGGAACGCCGTTTTGACATCCATCTGCCATATCTCATAATCATAATATGCAGCGATTGCTAACAAAATCTTCACAGACTTTAGCTTCACTACCGGTGAGAAAGTCTCATCGTAGTCAACTCCTTGAATTTTTCGAAACCCTTTTGCGACAAGTCGAGCTTTATAGACAGTAACATTACCATTAGCATATGTTTTCTTCTTGAAAATCCATTTGTTCTCAACAGCCTTCCGGCCATCCGGTAAGTCCACCAAAGTCCATACTTGGTTTTCGTACATGGATACAATCTCGGATTTCATGGCTTATTTCCATTTATTGGAATCTGGGCTCATCATCGCTTCCTCATATGTTGCAGGGTCATCGGTGTTGTCCACCAACATGACACTCATAACGGGATCATACCAATCTGGAGTGGTACGAGTTCTCGTTGACCTGCGAGGTTCCGTAGTAACTTCAACCGAAGTTTCATGATCAACATCATTAGCTTCCTCTCTTATTGGTGTAGGCGCCACAGGAACCACTTCCGGTGCTGCGCTACTCTCAAGTCTGAGAGAAGGTTCAACAACCTCGTCGAGTTCTACTTTCCTTCCAGTCACTTCTTTCGATAGAAACTCCTCTCGAAAGGATCCGTTCTTGGCAACGGAGATTTTGTCCTCGGATCTATGATAGAAGGTATACCCAATAGTTTCGTTCAGGTATCCTATGAAGACACATTTTTCCGCTTTGGGTTCAAGCTTTTCGGGCTGTAACTTCTTTACATAAGCTTCGCAACCCCAAACTTTAAGGAACGACAATTTAGGTTTCTTCCCAAAACATAATTCATACAGTGTCGTTTCAACGGATTTAGATGGTGCCCTATTTAAAGTGAATGCGGTTGTTTCTAATGCATAACCCCAAAACGAAAGTGGTAAATCTGTAAGTGACATCATAGAACGAACCATGTCTAAGAGATTTCGATTACGATGTTCGGACACACCATTGAGCTGTGGTGTTCCTGGTGGTGTCAATTATGAAAGTATTCCGCATTTATTCAAATGCTCGCCAAACTCGTAAATTAGATACTCACATCCACGATCAGATCGTAGAAATTTAATCTTCCTGTTACGTTGATTCTCTACTTCACTTTAAAATTCCTTAAACTTCTTGAAAGTTTCGGACTTATGTTTCATGAAATAGATATACCCATATCTACTCAAGTCATCCGTGAAAGTAATAACATAACGATAACCACCACACGGTGCTATACTCATTGGACCACACACATCGGTATGTATGATTTCTAATAAGTCCGTAGCTCACTCCATCATACTAGAAAATGGAGTCTTAGTCATTTTTCCCATCAGACATGCTTCGCATCTTTCAAGTGATTCGAAATCAAGTGATTCAAGAAGTCCATCGGAATGGAGTTTCTTCATACGCTTAACTCCAATGTGACCAAGACGACAATGCCACATATAGGTCGAGTTATCACTCAATTTCAAATGTTTAGCTTCAATGTTATTAATATGTGTATTACTACAATCGAGATTCAACAAGAATAGACCATCTATCAAAGGTGCATGTGCATAAAACATATTACTCATATAAATCAAACAACCATTATTCTCGGACTTAAACAAGTAACCATCTCGCAATAAACATGATCCAGATATAATGTTCATGCTGCAGGCACCAAATAACAATTATTTAAGTATAAAACTAATCCCGATGGTATATGAAGAGGTAGTGTGTCGACCGTGATCACATCAACCTTTGATCCATTTCCAACGCGCATCGTCACCTTGTTCTTTGCTAGTTTCCGTCTATTCTGCAGCACCTGTTTCGAGTTAGAAATATGAGCAACCGAACCAGTATCAGATACCCAGGCACTATTACGACTACTAGTGAGATACACATAAATAACATGTATATCGGATATACCTTTCTTTTTTATGTTGCCGTTCTTCAAATCCGCCAAGTAATTAGGGCAATTCCACTTCCAATGACCTTCTCCCTTGCAATAAAAGCACTCAGTATCAAGCTTAGGCCCAGCCTTGGTCTTCTTCACCGGCGCGGTAACTTTCTTACCGCCCTTCTTAAAGTTTCCCTTTTTCTTAGACTTGCCTTGCTTTTTGAATTTGGTGGTATTATTGACCATCAACACTTGGTGCTCTTTCTTGATCTCCACTTCTGCAGACTTTAACATGGAGAAGAATTCGGGCAACGACTTGTCCATGTTTTGCATATTGTAGTTCATCACAAAGTTCTTGTAACTTGGTGGTAGTGATTGGAAGACACGGTGAATCCCCAAAGCATTAGGAATCACTATACCCAAGCTTTGAAGCTTGCTAGTGTGCCCAGACATCTTAAGAACGTGCTCACTAATGGAGCTGCCATCTTCCATCTTGCAGTTAAAGAACTTTTCAGAAGCCTCATAACTCTCAACTGCCGCATGAACCTCAAATATCATTTTGAGTTCACGGACAATATCATGTGGGTCATGGTTCTCAAACCTTTTCTGATGCTCTGATTCCAAACCATACAAGATAGCACACTGAACGATGGAGTACTGATTCTTCCGAGTGAGGAAAACATTCTTCACCTCATCGGTAGCATCAGCTGCAGGTGGGTCACCCAGGGATGCACCAGCACATAGGTCAAATTACCAGCATTGAGGACAATCCTCAAGTTGTGGAGCCAATCCGCGAAGTTGCTTCCATTGTTTTCAACTTTTCTTTCTCTAGGAACGCATTAAAATTGATGGGAGAGGCTGCCATTGATCTACAACATATTTGCAATAGTTTAGACTAAGTTTATGACAAATTGAGTTCTAATTAATAGTTAAATTAATCTAGGTGAACTCCCACTCAAAAAAATATCCCTCACATTGTTTTAGTGATCACACGAACCAAATCCACCACATCAAAAACGATCATCACGAGAGTTGATGTAGCTTCAATGGCGAACAATCAACATGTTCATCATATCTACTATATGACTCATGCTTTACCTTTCGATGATCCATGTGTCGAGACCATGTCTGTACATGCTAGGCTCGTCAAGATCAAACCTTAGCTTCCGCATGAGCAAATCTGGCTTGCTCCCGTTGTATTCACTCGTAGAATCTAACACACCCGATCATCACATGGTGCTTCGAAACAACGAGCTTTAGCAACGGTGCCTACTAAGGATGAATACTTTATAACTTGAAATTTTGTGAGCGGGATCATCTTATAATGCTACCGTCGCGAACTAAGCAATACAAGATGCATAAAAGGATTAACATCACATGCAATTCATAATATGTGATATGATATGGCCTTTCTTCTTGTGCTTCTGATATCCATCTTCAAGCACGAACATGATCTCCATCATCACCGGCATTGTGTCAAGGTCAATGGCGTCGCTCCATGGTTGTCGTCCACCAGCATCAACTATTACAACTACTTTGAATAATAGACATGCAGGTCTTAACGAAATTAAAAGACAACCATATGGCTCTTGCTGATTGCCAACTTACAATAAGGAACATTGCATACATCATATATAATCACAATCATGTCCATATCACATCACAACACACCCCTTCAAAACAAAGTTAGATGCCTCTAATTTTCTTTGCATGTTTTACGTGGTTTGGGGCTTTCAATAAGTGTCATTCTAACTTACGAACAAGAACCACAACGTTGATGCTTGAACTATCAAGTACCCGTTGTAAATTGAATCTATACTATGATGGGAGAGATAGGCACCCGCAAAGCCACTTATGCAATACAAGTTGCATGTCAAGCGTGGGGAAAGTCTCATGAACGATGTCATGTAGGGTTAGCCCGGGCCGCTTCATCCCATCATACCGCAAGATGCAAAGTACACAAAAAGCAATTGGTAATATAAGCACCACCGCCCACAATGACCATTGTGTTCTACTCGTGCAACAGATCTACATATAGATACGGCTCCGATACCACTGTAGGGGTTCGTAGCATGGAAAACAAAAAAATTCTAGCGCATGCACACAAACAAGCCAAGATATATCTACTAGATTTTAGCAACGAGTCGATTAGAGTACTCACCCTCAAAGATTCCAAAGCGGTTAACAAGAGCAGATTCTTGTGGATGATGTAGTCGTACACTTGTCGATCTCAAGATCGCGTAGACGATCCTTTCGGCGCTGCATTCCGGCAGTGCTTCCGCAGTCGGTCACATGTTCGGTACTCGATGAAGACCTTCCTCTCCCTTGTTCCAGCAGGCAGCGGAGGTTGTAGATCTCCCCTCGCGATTCTGATAGCACGACGGCGTGGTGTCGGAATTAGAGGGAAAATCCTGCAGAGCTTCGCCTAAGCCGGAGCAGTTTATGGTGGATCTAGGGTTTCCTGTGATCTAGATTTAGAGGGCCGGATAGGAGGTGGTGGAGTCGGCGGCAGCGACGAGCCGGCAGCGATGTGAGGCGGCGGCGGCTAGCAGTGGCGGCGGCGGCGCAAGGTGGGGAGGGATGGTTGTAGATCTCTTGGGGCAGCCTCTTCCCTCTATTTATGAGAGGGAGGGCAGCTTGGGAGAGGGGAGTTTTAATCCTTCCCCAAATCCCTATCCAAGTTGGAGGGAAAGAAGGACTCTTTCCTTCTTCCACTAGGAAACCATTGTTCCAGTTTGACTTTTCAAACCTACCTTTTGACTTGAAATTTGGAGCTCAATTTATCTCTTGCAAATGCCCAACCAAGTTACCTAGGACATGATCCAATAATTCCACTTAATCATGACAAATTCATGAACCATTCCACTTCCGGTCCGATGAACCTTCTAGACCCTTCTAGAACCTCTCCGATGAAAACATCGGAATCATTCCCGAACTCCGGAATCGGAATTTCCTTATATGAATCTTATTCTCCGGACCATTCCGGATCTCCTCGTGATATTTTGGATCCCATCCGAGACTCCGAACAACATTTGGTCTCCCTATTTACATTCCATATCTACTGAACAACATCGAATCCTTAAGTGTGTCTCCCCATGGTTCGTGAATTATGGGGACATGATCGAGACACTTCTTCGATCAATAACCAATAGAGGAATCTGGAAATTCATGTCACATCCCAAGATTTTCCAATTCTTGTAATGTGAAAAATAAATGAATAAAATAAAACTTTGTTTGATTTTTAGGGCCAGAAGAAACTTTTTGAATTCAAATGGAACCTCAAACCAATTTGAATCAAATAAATCTTAAAGAGATTTAAAAAGATAAACTTTTACTAAAGGAAAATAAAAATATTTAAAATACTATTTTGGATCTCTTAATAAAAGATTTGGTATTCAAAAGAAAAGATGGATTTATAAATAAAGATTATTTTATAAAGCCAAATTAAACCTTGGCCAAGTCTTTGATTAAAACAATTTATTTTGATAAAAATAGTAAAGGTTTATTTAAATAAAATAATGAGGATTTAATATCCAATTTTTATTTAAGTAAAGGCTTTTCCCATTTAAATAAACACCAAAACTTATTATTTTGTTTTAAATAAGTTTTCTAAGTATTTTATATTCACAAATAAAATCTACTAAAATGTTTTGGCTTTATATTGGATTTCAAAATAAATATCTCAATAAAATAAATCCTAATTGTTATAATAATGAAAGTCTATTATATTTAATTGATAATAGACTCTAAAATGTTATTTGTTTAAAAACAAATTTCCAAATATTATGTACTTCCCAAATTAAACCTACTAATTTGATTTTGAAAATATTTAAGTTTCAAATAAAGATTTTATTAATAAAATCAAACCTTATTTGATTAATAAACCTTGGCCCATTTTATTTAACTAATATTGGACCCTTTAGCAAAAATGTTATTTTGTTTTAAACAAGTATCCAAGTATTATTTACTTCCAAATGATACTTACTGATTTTGAAAACATTTGGATTTTAAATGAAAACTTTATTAATTAAAACAAACCTTATTTTATTAAATAACTAATGATCCATTTATTTAATTAATAAATGGAACATAAAAAGATTTAAAATAATATTTTATTTTAGAATGTGAATTATGATGTTAAGCAGAACCAAATTCATATTTGAAAAGCTTGATGATTGTTTGAATCATTTTGAATGTGTTTGGTTGTTTGAATTTAAAAACAGGAAAATAGAAATAGAAAAGGAAAAAGAATCAGACAGAAAAAAATAGTGCAAAGACCCAGCCCAATAATCTGGCCCAACAACCCACTTAGCCCAGCTCCCCCTCACCCGAAAGAAAACATTCCTCACTCTGTTTCCGACCCACACCGAGATTGACTGGTGGACCTCCCCCTTTCTCTCCTTTTCTCACTGACAGAGGACCCCACACCCTACTGCTCTTCTTCCCCACCCCGCGGACTGGTTCTTCCCCCTTTCCTCGCCGTTGCAGGCTTAATTTCTCGGCTTGATTACGCCTTAACGTCGCGTTAATTCCTCGTCGCGACAACGCCCATTTAACCGCCTGCTCCTCCTCCTCCTTTTCCCTCTGCCTCCTTCCCCGAGCACGCCCCCAGGCTGCCGTATTTCGCCAGCCACTCTCCCTGTCTCCGACGAGGTCCATTGACGATTCCTTCCAAACCGGACCACCCCATGCCACACTGAGCACACTAACAAGTTCCCCACTTCCAGACGCCCCTCTCTGTACCCTCCTTTCAACCGCGGGCGCCCAGAGCATCGACTTCGACAATATCTGACCACGCTGCCGCGTCTGCTGTTCTCCGACGACGTCTCCCCGGTAAAACCTGACTCCCCTCTCATCCCCGTGGACACGATGATGATCCCCAAGCTCTTATGAACCTAACCGCACTTTCCGTTTGTCCTAGGGCGCCCTCTATCCTCACCTTCGACGACCACCTGACGCGCCCGACGCCGTCCTCTACTCCGGCGAGCAATCGCAGCTGCCCCCGAGCGCCCCTCGTCCGACCAACACCTCCTCGAGCATCGCCGTGACCCCCTGAGCCCGGTGAGCATCTCCCCTTTCTCCCTCAACTCCAGTAGCACCGGCACCGTCGACGACCGACCGCTCCGCCGCCGCTAGCCACCGCAGCGCCGCCCACTTTAGGTCGAGCCTGCCGCAACCGTTCGATCTAGATCGGGCGGGCACGATAGAATCATTTAACGCCGAAGGGGTACGCTTCCAGAACCACTCGATCTAACTAGATCCAACGCCCCACAGCCGCGATCCAACCGAAACGGTATGGACCAGTAAGAACACGCCGCGTGTCATCTATTCCGTTTAAAAACAAATTTGAAAACAGATTTTATTGCAAACTTCAAACCCTTGTATCTTTGGATCCACACGTCCAAAAATTACAAATTTTATGTCGTTGGATTCAGGAGAACAAACCCTAGCCAACTATGGAATTAGTTTAGCAAATAGTATCTGTTTGTTTGCTTATTTTTGCAGATTCATTTGTATGCTTATTTAGAGTAGAAAAATTGTTTAAAATTGAATTTAAGGATAAAACCTTTGCAAATTGGCTTGTTGTTACCTTACTGACCCTAGGAACCAACCAATGTTTTGGAAAATGAAATTGGAAAGGGTTAGGATGGATTAATTAGTTTAGTCCATTTCTAGCCAAACAAAACTATTGTTTTGTTTATGAAAATGGTTTTAAATGGAAAACTTTGAGAAAATGTTTTGGACCAAACCTACTGACCCAAAAACACCAAGCTTTGCAATAGCAACTCATTTGGTGAACAACTTAAGAGTTTTGCCTTAATAAAAACATTTTTCACCACATGAAATGATGAATGGAATTAAAAATAGTATTTGGACAAAACCCTCTTGCTAATGACTTTGCCACTTTGGTAAATGACCAATTTGGATCTTACAAAGTTTAGAAACCCCATAGAGACCCCTTTGCAAAATAAAACTATCTTGTACATGCTCCCATACATGAATTGGTTTCCATTGTCTTGTGTGTGTGAAATTGTTTGAGTGATTATTGGTTTGGAATGTAAATTGAATTGGTGTTTGCTTGATTGACTTGTAGTGAAGTGTGAGACTAGCAAGATCAAGGAGTGAACCACCATTCCCTACCAAAAAGGCAAGTGATGCTTCATACTTTTTGTCCCATTACTTTCTCTATGCATTAGTGAATTTTGCTAAGTAAAACTTGCATGGATTTTGCTAAGTATAGATCTTGCCATAGGAAAAGCCTAGTAGATGAATCCTTAGTAGAATTTTCCTAAGTTAGAGATTCCTACTACTACCAAGCTTAGCCTAGCTAATAGAAAACATGGGTGGAATATATATTCACACTATGGAAAAATATTCTAAGTCTAAAGGACTTAGGTTTTGTTTAATAAAACAACTAAGTTAATGAATCACCTGGGTGGAAATGGAAGGATTGGGTTATGTTGAGTGGTTACACAAGACCATAGACCTGGCTTGTATATCTCACTTGTGGAATGCCACCCAGGAAACAAAGGGATTTGAGATGTCAAATGTTGAGAAGCTTCAAGTGCAACCACTTGGCAATATGGGCTCTGCCATGATCATATAGGTTGCAAGAACTTAGCCATATGGACAGTGGGTGGTAGTGTTTGATAGGATGGAACGCGTCCATATTGGTCTAAGGGAAGGCTTCTGAAAGATCTTGTCTTGGGAAACTAAGTCTTGTGGGGAAAGTGCACCACCTCTGCAGAGTGTAAAATCTAAGTACTTAGCCATGTCCCTGGTAAAGGACAATTTGAGCATCAAGACATGGAAGCAATCAAGAATCTCATCATTCAAATTTCTAAATTAAAACTTGTGGTTTGAACAAGGGTTGTTTGAATTCTTCAATCATTGATGGAGAGATGGCTTGGTACAAGGATCTTGAAATCTTTGATTGAGGAAAAATGATTTTGTCAAGCAAAAACTTAGTATTTTCAAAATGATAAGAAAATCTATTTTGAGCAATGCAAGCCTCAACTCCACTTAGCCAAATGCATATAGATGATAGACTCCACTATACTATCATAGTATCACTTGCCAATACAATTCAAATGTATTGACCCTTTGTGGCTGTAACTTGTATGTTGCAGGTTTGATTGTTTTTAGTGAAGATTGATTGATTAGGATTACAAAGTCTACAACCAACATCTGCCTGTGGCACTTTGAAGATGAAGGACCCCATGCTTATAGTTATTCCGCTGCAATGTAATGTAATAGCCTAATGAGCTATGTTTGATGTAATAAAATTATGTTATTCCTGGTTATAAAGTTATATTATGACCCTTGTTTCTTGATATTACATCTAAACTGTGGATCCTAGCTATTGATCCAGGGACTAGCATTGTAAAACACAGGAGGCTCTATCTTATTAAAGGTTGGGACCTCTACAGATGGTATCAGAGCATTGTGTTGCCTGTAGGATTTGTAACCCTAGGATTGGACAAAAACCCTTAGAAAAATAGGAGTTGTTTTGTTCCAAAACTTATTTACAAAACAAACTTGTAAACTCTTTCCTCAACCATTTTGGTTTCAACTCTACTTCTCTTCTATTTCAACTTGATGGAAAAACCTACCCCATGACCAAAGACTACACCATGCAAAGGGCTACTTCAAATTTCTTCAACTTTAATGACTTCAACATCTTCAACTCTAATGACTTCAAATTTCTTCAACTCTAATGACTTCAACATCTTCAGCATATTCACCAAGGACTTCCAACTTGGAAACTGCTAAGGATTACAAGTGAAACAAGGAAATCTTACTCAAGATTTAGAGACTGAGGGAATGCAAAATAAGAAGGAGCCATCAACAAAATTGAAGTATTGTGACCAAAAGTTTTTCCAAGGAAACCATGATCTCATGCAAGAAGAATCATGAAGGATGAAAAGATCACAAGTGAACCATATATATGGACCACCATAATTTAGTTAAGTCAAACACACCAACTTATGTGGTGTAACAAAATATTTTGTTGCCTAAAGTATGTGCTTGAACCTTGTTTGAGTGAAATGTTTGTTTGTGATTGCTTGTACATTGCTTGTGTGATTGTGATGTGTGTGATTAGAAATAATTCCTTAGAAATATCTTGCCTATTTTAATCTCCTATCAAACCCAAACAGATGACTACTCCAAGAGACATCAACCACAACCAAGAAGACAACATGAGAGAACTTATAGCAACCCAAAACCAGTTGAGCCAAGAGACAACTCAGCTTTTAGCCAACAACAATGGACTAGACCCAGCCATACAAAGGATTTTGAAACTTCAATCCCAATTGTTGCAAGGACTCATTACTCAAATGATCAACATGAGAGAAAACTTTCTCCCAAGAACCAGTGACAACAAGGATGACAAAGATGTTATTCTAAAAGGAACCCAAGTTAGTAATACTTGTGGAGACAAGAATCATGCATCCAAGGAACATGAAGATCAATGCCCCAAGAAGAGAGAAAGATCTCCCACCTATGAAGAACATGAACTAGAAGAACTCCTAGCTTTGGAGAGACCCAAGAAGAAGAAGAAATGCCCCAACCCTAACAAGAAGGATATTACTCAAGAGCAATGTTACAATTGCAAAGAGATGGGACACTATGCTAATGAATGCCCAGAAAAGAAGAAGAACCAAAGAAACAAGCAAAAGGCAATGATACCAAAGGAAAAGAAAGATATCAGCCAAGTGATGTGTTTCAAATGCAAGGAACTAGGCCACTATGCAAGCAATTGTCCAGAAAAGATGAAGAACAAGTTAAACAAGTCTATGAAGGATCTCAACCTTGGCCCATGAGTCAAGTATGGAAACCAAGGACACCATGCAAATGTTTGCTTAGAGAAATTTCCCCAGGACCCTAAGAAGGCCATTATGTAATTTTTGTTTGAAAAATTTTAAGGGTGGTAGTACCCTAGTTGTTTGAACTTGCTTGTAACCCTAGCCTCCCCAAATCTCGGGACGAGATTTATTTTAAGGGTGGTAGCCTGTCACATCCCAAGATTTTCCAAATCTTGTAATGTGAAAAATAAATGAATAAAATAAAACTTTGTTTGATTTTCAGGGCCAGAAGAAACTTTTTGAATTCAAATGGAACCTCAAACCAATTTGAATCAAATAAATCCTAAAGAGATTTAAAAAGATAAACTTTTACTAAAGGAAAATAAAAATATTTAAAATACTATTTTGGATCTCTTAATAAAAGATTTGGTATTCAAAAGAAAAGATGGATTTATAAATAAAGATTATTTTATAAAGCCAAATTAAACCTTGGCCAAGTCTTTGATTAAAAAATTTATTTTGATAAAAATAGTAAAGGTTTATTTAAATAAAATAATGAGGATTTAATATCTAATTTTTATTTAAGTAAAGGCTTTTCCCATTTTAAATAAACACCAAAACTTATTATTTTGTTTTAAATAAGTTTTCTAAGTATTTTATATTCACAAATAAAATCTACTAAAATGTTTTGGCTTTATATTGGATTTCAAAATAAATATCTCAATAAAATAAATCCTAATTGTTATAATAATGAAAGTCTATTATATTTAATTGATAATAGACTCTAAAATGTTATTTGTTTAAAAACAAATTTCCAAATATTATGTACTTCCCAAATTAAACCTACTAATTTGATTTTGAAAATATTTAAGTTTCAAATAAAGATTTTATTAATAAAATCAAACCTTATTTGATTAATAAACCTTGGCCCATTTTATTTAACTAATATTGGACCCTTTAGCAAAAATGTTATTTTGTTTTAAACAAGTATCCAAGTATTATTTACTTCCAAATGATACTTACTGATTTTGAAAACATTTGGATTTTAAATGAAAACTTTATTAATTAAAACAAACCTTATTTTATTAAATAACTAATGGTCCATTTATTTAATTAATAAATGGAACATAAAAAGATTTAAAATAATATTTTATTTTAGAATGTGAATTATGATGTTAAGCAGAACCAAATTCATATTTGAAAAGCTTGATGATTGTTTGAATCATTTTGAATGTGTTTGGTTGTTTGAATTTAAAAACAGGAAAATAGAAATAGAAAAGGAAAAAGAATCAGACAGAAAAAAATAGTGCAAAGACCCAGCCCAATAATCTGGCCCAACAACCCACTTAGCCCAGCTCCCCCTCACCCGAAAGAAAACATTCCTCACTCTGTTTCCGACCCACACCGAGACTGACTGGTGGACCTCCCCCTTTCTCTCCTTTTCTCACTGACAGAGGACCCCACACCCTACTGCTCTTCTTCCCCACCCCGCGGACTGGTTCTTCCCCCTTTCCTCGCCGTTGCAGGCTTAATTTCTCGGCTTGATTACGCCTTAACGCCGCGTTAATTCCTCGTCGCGACAACGCCCATTTAACCGCCTGCTCCTCCTCCTCCTTTTCCCTCTGCCTCCTTCCCCGAGCACGCCCCCAGGCTGCCGTATTTCGCCAGCCACTCTCCCTGTCTCCGACGAGGTCCATTGACGATTCCATCCAAACCGGACCACCCCATGCCACACTGAGCACACTAACAAGTTCCCCACTTCCAGACGCCCCTCTCTGTACCCTCCTTTCAACCGCGGGCGCCCAGAGCATCGACTTCGACAATATCTGACCGCGCCGCCGCGTCTGCTGTTCTCCGACGACGTCTCCCTGGTAAAACCTGACTCCCCTCTCATCCCCGTGGACACGATGATGATCCCCAAGCTCTTACGAACCTAACCGCACTTTCCGTTTGTCCTAGGGCACCCTCTATCCTCACCTTCGACGACCACCTGACGCGCCCGACGCCGTCCTCTACTCCGGCGAGCAATCACAGCTGCCCCCGAGTGCCCCTCGTCCGACCAACACCTCCTCGAGCATCGCCGTGACCCCCTGAGCCCGGTGAGCATCTCCCCTTTATCCCTCAACCCCAGTAGCACCGGCACCGTCGACGACCGACCGCTCCGCCGCCGCTAGCCACCGCAGCGCCGCCCACTTTAGGTCGAGCCTGCCGCAACCATTCGATCTAGATCGGGCGGGCACGATAGAATCATTTAACGCCGAAGGGGTACGCTTCCAGAACCACTCGATCTAACTAGATCCAACGCCCCACAGCCGTGATCCAACCGAAACGGTATGGACCAGTAAGAACACGCCGCGTGTCATCTATTCCGTTTAAAAACAAATTTGAAAACAGATTTTATTGCAAACTTCAAACCCTTGTATCTTTGGATCCACACGTCCAAAAATTACAAATTTTATGTCGTTGGATTCAGGAGAACAAACCCTAGCCAACTATGGAATTAGTTTAGCAAATAGTATCTGTTTGTTTGCTTATTTTTGCAGATTCATTTGTATGCTTATTTAGAGTAGAAAAATTGTTTAAAATTGAATTTAAGGATAAAACCTTTGCAAATTGGCTTGTTGTTACCTTACTGACCCTAGGAACCAACCAATGTTTTGGAAAATGAAATTGGAAAGGGTTAGGATGGATTAATTAGTTTAGTCCATTTCTAGCCAAACAAAACTATTGTTTTGTTTATGAAAATGGTTTTAAATGGAAAACTTTGAGAAAATGTTTTGGACCAAACCTACTGACCCAAAAACACCAAGCTTTGCAATAGCAACTCATTTGGTGAACAACTTGAGAGTTTTGCCTTAATAAAAACATTTTTCACCACATGAAATGATGAATGGAATTAAAAATAGTATTTGGACAAAACCCTCTTGCTAATGACTTTGCCACTTTGGTAAATGACCAATTTGGATCTTACAAAGTTTAGAAACCCCATAGAGACCCCTTTGCAAAATAAAACTATCTTGTACATGCTCCCATACATGAATTGGTTTCCATTGTCTTGTGTGTGTGAAATTGTTTGAGTGATTATTGGTTTGGAATGTAAATTGAATTGGTGTTTGCTTGATTGACTTGTAGTGAAGTGTGAGACTAGCAAGATCAAGGAGTGAACCACCATTCCCTACCAAAAAGGCAAGTGATGCTTCATACTTTTTGTCCCATTACTTTCTCTATGCATTAGTGAATTTTGCTAAGTAAAACTTGCATGGATTTTGCTAAGTATAGATCTTGCCATAGGAAAAGCCTAGTAGATGAATACTTAGTAGAATTTTCCTAAGTTAGAGATTCCTACTACTACCAAGCTTAGCCTAGCTAATAGAAAACATGGGTGGAATATATATTCACACTATGGAAAAATATTCTAAGTCTAAAGGACTTAGGTTTTGTTTAATAAAACAACTAAGTTAATGAATCACCTGGGTGGAAATGGAAGGATTGGGTTATGTTGAGTGGTTACACAAGACCATAGACCTGGCTTGTATATCTCACTTGTGGAATGCCACCCAGGAAACAAAGGGATTTGAGATGTCAAATGTTGAGAAGCTTCAAGTGCAACCACTTGGCAATATGGGCTCTGCCATGATCATATAGGTTGCAAGAACTTAGCCATATGGACAGTGGGTGGTAGTGTTTGATAGGATGGAACGCGTCCATATTGGTCTAAGGGAAGGCTTCTGAAAGATCTTGTCTTGGGAAACCAAGTCTTGTGGGGAAAGTGCACCACCTCTGCAGAGTGTAAAATCTAAGTACTTAGCCATGTCCCTGGTAAAGGACAATTTGAGCATCAAGACATGGAAGCAATCAAGAATCTCATCATTCAAATTTCTAAATTAAAACTTGTGGTTTGAACAAGGGTTGTTTGAATTCTTCAATCATTGATGGAGAGATGGCTTGGTACAAGGATCTTGAAATCTTTGATTGAGGAAAAATGATTTTGTCAAGCAAAAACTTAGTATTTTCAAAATGATAAGAAAATCTATTTTGAGCAATGCAAGCCTCAACTCCACTTAGCCAAATGCATATAGATGATAGACTCCACTATACTATCATAGTATCACTTGCCAATACAATTCAAATGTATTGACCCTGTGTGGCTGTAACTTGTATGTTGCAGGTTTGATTGTTTTTAGTGAAGATTGATTGATTAGGATTACAAAGTCTACAACCAACATCTGCCTGTGGCACTTTGAAGATGAAGGACCCCATGCTTATAGTTATTCCGCTGCAATGTAATGTAATAGCCTAATGAGCTATGTTTGATGTAATAAAATTATGTTATTCCTGGTTATAAAGTTATATTATGACCCTTGTTTCTTGATATTACATCTAAACTGTGGATGCTAGCTATTGATCCAGGGACTAGCATTGTAAAACACAGGAGGCTCTATCTTATTAAAGGTTGGGACCTCTACAATTCATATGTGTAGGGGTTCGTAGCATGGAAAACAAAAAAATTCTACCGCATGCACACAAACAAGCCAAGATCTATCTACTAGATTGTAGCAACGAGTCGATAGAAGCACTCACCCTCGAAGATTCCAAAGCGGTTAACGAGAGCAGATTCTCGTGGGTGATGTAGTCACAGACTTGCCGATCTCAAGATCGCGTAGGCGATCCTTCCGGCGCTGCGTTCCGATAGCGCTTCCGCAGTCGGTCACACGTTCGGTACTCGATGAAGACCTTCCTCTCCCTTGTTCCAGCAGGTAGCGGAGGTTGTAGTTCTCCCCTCGTGATTCCGGCAGCACGACGGCGTGGTGTCGGAAGTAGAGGGAAGATCCCGCAGGGCTTCGCCTAAGCCGGTGCGAGTTATGGTGGATCTAGGGTTTCCCGGTGATGTAGGGTTTAGAAGACCGGGAGGAGGAGGAGGTGTCGGTGGCGGCTAGGGCGACGGTGACGGGATGGCGGCGGCGAGCGGCGGCTGCGCGGTGGCGGCTAGGCGGCGGCGGCGAGCGGTGGCGTCGCGGGTGTGGAGGGGCTAGGGCTTGGTGTTTTGGGGCAGCCCTCCCCCTCTATTTATGAGAGGGGGCAGCCTTGGGAGGGGTGGGTTTGAATCCAAACCCAAACCCAAGTTGGATTGAGAGAAGGACTTGTTTCTTCTTCCACTAGGAAACCATTGTTCTAGTTTGACTTTTCCAACTTCCTGTTTGACTTTCAATTTAGAGCTTTAATTCTCTCTTTCAAATGCCCACACCAAGTGACCTAATATATGATCCAATCATTCCACTTACCCATGACACATTCATGGACCATTCCTCTTCTGGACCGGTGAACCTTCTACACCCTTCTAGAACCACTCCGATGAAAACATCAGAATCTTTCCCAACTCCAGAATCGGACTTTCCTTATATGAATCTTATTCTTCGGACCATTTCGGATCTCCTCGTGATATCACGGATCCCATACAAGACTCCGAACAACATTTGGTATCCCTACTAACATTCCATATCTACTAAACAACATCGAATCCTTAAGTGTGTCTCCCTACGGTTCGTGAATTATGCGGACATGACCGAGACACTTATCCGATCAATAACCAATAGAGGAATCTAGAAATTCATATGGCTCCCACATATTTCTACGATTACTTTGCGATCAAATGAACCACTTACATACGATACCAATTTCCTTTTGTCTCGCGATAGTTTACTTATCCGAGGTTTTGATCGTCGGTATCTCTGCATACCTAGTTCAACCTCATTACCGATAAGTACTCTTTTCTCGTTCCTGTGATATGTGATCCCTTGTGAGCCAGTCACATGCTTGCAATCCAATTGGATGACATTCCATCGAGAGGGCCCAGAGTATATCTATCTGTCATATGGATGGACAAATCCCACTCTTGATCCATGTGCCTCAACACATACTTTCCGAACACTCAATGCCACATTTATAGCCACCCAGTTACGATGTGGTGTTTGATGTCATAAAAGCATCCTTCCGGTGATGGTGATTAGCATGATCTCATGGTCGAAGGAATTAGATTACTATGTATCAGAAAGCTTATAGCAAATGAACTATTGAAATGACTTGATCTTAATGCTACGCTTATCTATAGGAGTATGTCCATCATACCATTCTCCTAATGATATGATCTTGTTGTCAACAACATCTCAATGCGCATGATCGGGAAACCACGATCATCTATTAACCAATAAGCTAGTATTACATAGAGGCTTTACTAGGGACTCTAATTTAGTTTACAAATCACACAAGTATTAATGTTTCCGGTTAATACTATTATAGCATGAATGTAAACATTTTATCATAAACACAAATATATAGTAATAACCACTTTTATTATTGCCTCTAGGGTATATATCCAACAATATGTCTCCCACATATTTCTACGATTACTTTGCGATCGAATGAACCGCTTACATACGATACCAATTTCCCTTTGTCTCGCGATAGTTTACTCATCTGAGGTTTGATCGTCGGTATCTCTGCATACCTAGTTCAACCTCGTTACCGATAAGTACTCTTTTCTCGTTCCCGTGATATGTGATACCTTGTGAGCCAGTCACATGCTTGCAAGCTAATCGGATGACATTCCACCGAGAGGGCCCAGAGTATATCTATCCGTCATATGGATGGACAAATCCCACTCTTGATCCATGAGCCTCAACACATACTTTCCGAACACTCAATGCCACCTTTATAGCCACCCAGTTACGGTGTGGTGTTTGATGTCATCAAAGCATCCTTCCAGTGATGGTGATTAACATGATCTCATGGTCGAAGGAGTTAGGTTACTATGTATCAGAAAGATTATAGCAAATGAACTATGGAAATGACTTGATCTTTATGCTACGCTTATCTATAGGAGTATGTCCATCATACCATTCTCCTAATGATATGATCTTGTTGTTAATAACATCTCAATGTTCATGATCGAGATACCCCGATCATATATTAACCAACAAGCTAGTATTATAAATACGCTTTACCAGGGACTCTAATTTAGTTTACAAATCACACAAGTATTAATGTTTCCGGATAATACTATTAGAGCATGAATGTAAACATTTATCATAAACACAAAGATATAATAATAACCACTTTTATTATTGCCTCTAGGGAATATCTCCAACACGTCTACGTCGCGGCGTCCGAGCGAGTCGGCAGCGCCGTCATGGTCGTCGAGCGGCTAAAGGAGGGCAAGGAGCGCACCGTGCAGCGCCCAGTCTACTACATTAGCGAGGTCCTCACTGACTCGCGACAGCGCTACCCGCAATACCAGAAACTGGTATACGCGGTCTTCCGAGCCCAGCGACGGCTACCGCACTACTTCCAGGAGCACCCAATCACGGTCGTTTCCTCTACACCGTTGTAGGACATCATTCGCAACCGCGAGGCGACTGGGCGAGTCACCAAATGGGCCGTCGAGATCGGCGTCCACAACATCAAGTACGAGCCCCGCAAAGCGATCAAGTCGCAGGCCTTGGTGGACTTCCTCGCCGACTGGGAAGAGGCGCAGCAGCCAGAGAAGCTGCCATACCTCCACTACTAGTCGCTCCACTTCAACGGGTCCAAGAACACAGACGGCACAGGGGAAGGAATCATACTCACCTCCCCCAAAGGCGACAAGCTCCGTTACGTGTTGTACCTAGACTTCACCCCCTGCACCAACAACATGGCCGAGTACGAGGCCCTCCTTCACGGCATGCGAGCCGACAAGGAGATGAATTTCAATCACCTACGGTGCTATGGCGACTCCGACATCATCGCCGCGGAAGTCGTCGGTACCTACGACGTCGTCTCCCCACCATGGCGACATACCGCCAAGCAGTGGACCTGCTGGGGGGCCACTTCATCGGCTAATCCATCGAGTGGATCGACCGGCGCAATAACGAAGAGGTAGACGCCCTCTCCCATATCGGGTTGGCTCATCAAACGCCACCCGCAGGCATCTTCCTCGACACCAACCACAAGCCCTCTGTCTCTCCCCCGAAGGAGATCGACCTCGGGATCCCGCTGCAACCAGAGCCTGCCCTGGTCACAGAACCCAGCGACTGGACCGCGCCATACATCGCCTACCTCGAGGGCGAAACCCTGCCAGCAGACGAGACGGAGGCACGCATGATCGTGCGCTGTTGCAAATCATTCATCATCATCAATGGTGAGCTCCACAAGAGCAGCATAACAGGCATGTTCCAACATTGTGTGCAGCCTAGGGAAGACGCAAGATCCTCCAAGACATCCATGTCGGCGATTGCGGCCACCATGCTGGCGCCCGGTCCCTGGTCGCCAAAGCCATGCGACATGGCTTCTACTGGCTCACCACGCACGCCGACATGGTCGACATCGTCCAACGCTGCGTCGGATGCCAGAAGTACGACAACCATACGCACGTACCCAGCTCGGCGCTCAAGACCATCCCCATCACCTGGCCATTCATCGTATGGGCATGGACATGGTGGGCCCCTTCAAGAAGGCCCCCTCCGGATACACCCACCTCCTAGTCACAGTCAACAAATTCACCAAGTGGGTGGAGGCCAAGCCAGTCCGCAAGTGCGAGGGGAAGACCGTGGCCAAATTCCTATGGGATCTCATCTACCGCTATGGATTCCCGCACAGCATCATCACGGACAACGGCACCAACTTCGCCAAGGGCGCCATCACCAAATACTGCGAGGAGCACAACATACGGCTCGACCTCGCTTCAATCGCCCACCCGGAGTCTAACGGCCAGGCGGAATACGCCAACCAGAGCATCCTCCATGGCCTCAAGCCACGACTGCAAGTTCCCCTCGAGCGAACTCCGGGATGCTGGGTCGAAGAGCTCCCCTCCGTCATTTGGGGCATCCACACCTCCGTCAACTGATCGACTGGGTTCACGCCCTTCTTCATGGTGTACGGCGTCGAAGACTTCATGCCGACTGACCTCGAGCACGACTCGCCTCGTGTCGTCAACTACGCGGAGGCCGACAACGAGCTCGCACGCCAAGACGGGGTCGACCACCTCAACGAAGCACGCGACCTGGCTCTCTCACGCACCGCCATCTACCAGCAAGGACTCCGCCATCTACCAGCAAGGACTCTGCCACTACCACAGCCGTCGAGTCCGGACTCGCACCTTCCAGGAAGGCAACATGGTCCTGCGAATGATCCAGGACAAGAAGGGCATGCACAAGCTCTCTCTCCCATGGGAGGGACCATTCGCCATAGGGCGAGTCCTTGGCAACAACTCCTACTACCTCATCGACGTCTGAGGTGACGGACAACTCAACGTCCAGCGGCCTTGGAATGTAAATCTCCTAAGGAAGTTCTACACCTAGAACTCCGACTTTTATTCCCACCGCCATGCAATAAAATACATTCGACTCGCCCAAATTGTGCCTACTCTCCAATTCTTGTGCCAATCGCACTCGTAACTACAGCATTACGCTATTCACGGAAGTTAACCTTTGGCCGCACGATTGGCACGGCTAAGTAGTGTGATGCAAGGGCATCGTAGAAATTCGGGCCTTGCGTCATTCATGAAAAACGCCAACCCGAAGACCCAGTCAGATTCGCCTCGCTCGACTGGCCCGCCGGGCCAAGACAACCACACTCGCTTCTCACAGCGACCTGGTCCTCCGCATCCTCGCTGCAGCGACTCGAACGGTCAAGTACCACGCTCGGGGACTCATGCCAGTCCAAACCGACGCGGCTCGGGAACACACCAAGTATGAGAGTGTGCCCTGGACTCACCGCATGACTGGCTCCTCGAGTCAGGTGGAGTGACGCGCTAAGTACAACGCGCTCCATCCTCACCTAGCTTAGACATGCGACTAGAACGCCTAAGTACCACGCTCTAGCACTCGTCCAACCGACCCCGTTCGTGTCCGGGAAAATGACTAAGTACTGAGCACCCCTTGGGGTCGCCAAGCGACTGGCTTTCCAAGCCACGGTGAGTCGACCTCAACTAACTAACAGTATACAAACAATCATACATAGATAAACACGAGGTAAACCCCATTAAAGGGTGGACGCGCTCGGTGAAAGAACATGTTGGGCCCCCATGTGTGGTTTTGGTAATTAATGACAATCTTTATGGACTAATGTGTGTATTAAGTTATACTTGTAGGATTGATCCATTAGCATCGCTTGGAGCATGTGTTGGCTTCAAAGTCGATGAAATGAGAAGAAGATGTCTTGTGCAAGCTCAAAATGCAGCATCTATAGAAGATCTCATGTTTGATGCTTGCCATCCTCGGTGATCATGGATCGATGATGAAGAATCAAGAAAGGCATTCAATCTTGAGAAGGGCAAGATCGTCTACATCGAACTCAAGTAAAATGCTCAAGGCAAAGGTATAATCTTGATAGGTTTTCCCTTTTGCCTGTCTCATGTGAAGGGAATATGCCCTGAGAGGCAATAATAAAGTGTTTATTATGTGTATTCCAAGTATATGATAGATGTTTATTTTGCATGCTATAGTTGTATTAATACGGAAACATTAATACATGTGTGTTTAATAAACAAACAGAAAGTTCCTAGTTATGCCTCTCTCATAAACTAGCTCGTTGATTAACAAGATGATCAAGGTTTCCTGATCATGGACATTGGATGTTGTTAATAACGGGATCACAACATTAGTGTAATGGTGTGATGAACATTCATCCAAAGTATAGCATTACGATCAAAGTCATTGAGTTTATATTGCTATAACAACTTACGAAGTGATCCTAATCCTTAGACCATGAGATCATGTCAATCACTAACACCGGAAGAGTTTCTTGATAACATCAAACGTCACACCGTAACAGGGTGATTATAAAGATGGATTCAGAACTAATAAAGTGTTATGTTGAGGCTCATGGATTGAGAGTGGAATTTGTTCATCCCGATGACGGATAGATATACTCTGGGCCCTCTCGGTGATATCACATTGATTAGCTTGCAAGCAAGTGATTTGATCACTAGAATGTTATATCACGGGAACGAGAAAAGAGTGCATGTCAGTAACGAGATCAAACTAGGTATGGAGATACCGATGATCGAATCTCGGACATGTAATATATCTTGAAACAAAGGGATTAAGATACTAGCGTAAAAGGTTCCGATGATCACAAGAAAGTCATCGTTGAATGTGTGGGGGTCAGTATGGGTCTCCAGATCCCGCTTCTGATTATTGATCCGAGAGGGGTCTCGATCATGTCCGCATTATTCACGAACCGTAGGGTGACACACTTAAGAGACACCGACATCCAATTGGAGCAAAAGTTTCATGCCGAAAGAATGAACAAGCGCAGGAATTTATTTCACTAGATACCGAAACAGGTTTTCGGGTGAAATTGCATAAAGTGGTTATGCATGTGAAATAGAATTCTAGCAAGGGGTTATTTGTGAATGTTTGTAATTAAAGTAATTGACAAAATTCTGAATAAAATAAAAGAGTTTTATTTAATGAGAGTTTGCATTAAATTTGGTGGAAATTTAATGGCAAGTTTGAGTGGGATTTTGAGTGGAGGCATATGAATGGATTTTTGTGAGTGGAGTGTCCACCCACATGAAGAGGGGAGGGCAAGGGGGCAGCCCCCATGCGCCGGCCACCCCCTTGGGGTTCCCCCCCCTCCTCCTATAAAAGGAGCCCCTCCTCTCACTTCTCACTCACACCTCCTCGTGAAGGATCTCTCCCCCTCTAGAATTTATCTCCCATGGTCTCGGACTAGCGAGATACATGTTCCCGGTGGCTATTCGGCAAGAAAGAGTTGTGCTTCCGCTGCATCGCTGGAGCGAGGAGGCGGAGGTTGCTCGGTGCCTCGAACGTGTGTGCGAGCACGGATGCGCTGCTGATTTGCGGCGCTAGGACTTCCTCTCGATCTTGAGATCGGCAAGAGATCGTCTACATCAACCACGAGTTGAACTCGTTAAGCTTTGTCGGTCTTCAAGGGTATGTTCTCTACGGATATACATCCGCCCGTTGTTTGTATCTAATAGATAGATCTTGGTACATAGTTCACATCGTAGGAAAAATTTTGTTTTCTATGCTGCGAACCCTACAGTGGTATCAGAGCCGGATCTATGCGTAGATGCTTTACACGGGTAGTACACATATAAGTATGTGGGCGATGATGATCATGTTGTTGCTCCTTTGTTGTAATTTTGGATATTGGTGGCATAGTGCGATGAAGCGGCCCGGACAAACTTTACATGTCCTCGCACATGAGACCTGTTCCACACTTGACATGCAACTAGTTTGCATAAGTGGCTAGCGGGTGTCTGTCTCTCCTACTATAGTCAATATCTATTTTGCAATGAGTTGTCAACAATTTGGTTATCCTCGTTGTGGTTCATGTTCGTAGGTAAGAACGGTTCTATCTCGAAAGCCCTAAGCCACGTAAAACTTGCAATGGATAAATTAGAGGCGTCTAGTTTAGATTGTTGTTGGGCTAGTGTTATGATATGGTGATCTTGTAAGTACAAGTATGAGATGATACTCTTACAACACACATAGCGTGTAAACTCCATATACCTTGGATTTACACATATAGGTATGATAGTGATCATACCACGATGCACATGATAGAGATCATCTGCGGGAACCATAACATTTCACTAATAAACATGTGATGTTTAATAGCATCTTATATTGCTTGTTTAGCGCTTTGTTAGCATAATTGATCCCTCATTTAAATATCAAGATAAGAATGTGTTCTTCCTTTAGTATGCACCGATTATGTTTCGTCGCTCCAAGACATCACGTGATGATTGGGTGTTCTTGGATCCACGACCATATTTTGGGTGTAAAATAGTTACACACACGAATACTAAGGTTCTAACTTGGCGATCCTAGCATGTACAGACATGGCCTCGGAACACGGACCGAAAGGTTAAGAATGAGTCATATAGTTGATATGATGCCCATTTGATGCTCGTCTTTGAAGCTATACCGACTCACGTGATGATCGGACTTGGTATAGTGGATTTGGTTCATGTAATCACCAAAAAGGCACGAGGGATGTCGTTTTTTAGTGGGAGTTCATTCGTAATATGGATTAGTTGAACTCAATCTATCATACACTTAGTCTAAACTTTACAAATTCTGTTGTAGATGGCACCACCTGCTTTTAATTTCAATGTGTTCATGGAGAAAGAGAAACTAGCAACGAATGGTAACAACTTTACCGAATGGGCCATGAATTTGAGGATTCTCCTCTCTGCTGCACAAAAGCAATACGTGCTAGAAGCGCCACTAGGCCCCCTACCTTTTGAGGATGCCCCTGACGAGGAGAAGAATGTCTATCAGACTCGTCAGGAGGACCACAACTTAGTTCATTGCGGCATATTGTATGGGCTAGAGCCGGAACTTCGAAAGCATTTCGAAAATGACAATGCATTTGATACAATGGGTGAGTTGAAAATGATTTTTGACACACATGCTGCTATAGAGAGCTACAACGCTTCAGAAAAGTTCTTTAGCTGCATGATGGAAGAGCACAGCTCCGTTAGTGAGCATGTACTCAAGATGTCGGGTTACGCCGATAAGCTTGTGTCCTTGGGAATAACGATTCCCATTGACTTAGGCATCCATCATGTTCTGCAGTCTCTGCCACCTAGCTATAAGAGCTTTGTGATGAACTATAATATGCAAGGCATGAAGAAGTCTCTCCCCGAGCTTCTGTCAATGCTTAAAAGTGCAGAAGTGGAGATCAAAAAGGAACATCAAGTGTTGATGATCAATAGGAACACTGGTTTCAAGAAAGACAAGAAGGGAAAACGGAAGGGAAGTAAGGGCGGCAAGCCTGTTGCCGTGCCTGAAAAGAAACCCCGAGTTGGACCTAAGTCTGATACCGAGTGCTACTATTGTAAGGGGACTGGCCACTCGAAGCGCAACTGCCCCAAGTATTTGGCAGACAAGAAGGCCGACAAGGCAAACGAAGGTATATATGATATACATGTTATTGATGTGCTAGTGCTCGCAGTAGCACCTGGGTATTTGATACCGGTTCAGTTGCTAATATTTGTAACTCGAATCAGGGGCTGCGGAACAAGCGACCGCTAGCAAGGGGTGAGGTCAAGATGCGTGTCGGCAATGGATCAAGCATTGATGTGATCGCCGTCGGAACGCTGCCTCTCCATTTGCCGTCGGGATTAGTTATAAACTTGAATAATTGTTATCTGGTGCCTGCACTGAGCATGAACATTGTATCTGGATCGTGTTTGATGCGAAGTGGTTATTCATTTAAATCCGAGAACAATGGTTGTTCCATTTATATGAATGAAATCTTTTATGGTCATCCACCGATGATGAATGGTTTATTTCTATTAGATCTCGATGATAATGTTACACATATTCATAATGTTGATGCTAAAAGGATTAAACTTAATGATGATATATCCGCATATATGTGGCACTGCCGTCTAGGTCATATTGGCGTTAAACGCATGAAGAAGCTCCATTCGGATGGACTTTTCGAATCACTTGATTTTGAATCATTTGATACATGTGAGCCATGCCTTATGGGCAAGATGACTAGAACGCCGTTTTCCGATTCAATGGAACGGGCGACAGATTTATTGGAAATCATACATTCTGATGTATGTGGTCCAATGAGTGTGTCGGCGCGAGGTGGATATCGTTATTTTGTTACTTTCACGGATGATTTGAGTAGGTATGGTTATATCTACTTGATGAAACACAAGTCTGAAACCTTTGAAAAGTTCAAGGAATTTCAGAATGAAGTGGAAAATCATCGTAATAGAAAGATCAAATTTCTACGGTCCAACCATGGAGGTGAGTATCTAAGTTACGAGTTTAGCACTCACATGAAAGAGTGTGGAATTGTTTCACAACTCACGCCTGCCGGAACAACACAGCGAAATGGTGTATCGGAACGTCGTAATCGTACTTTATTAGATATGGTTCGATCTATGATGTCTCTGACGGACTTGCCGTTGTCATTTTGGGGTAATGCACTAGAAACTGCTGCATTCACTTTAAATCGGGCACCATCTAAATCCGTTGAAAAGACACCGTATGAATTGTGGTTTGGAAACAAACCTAAGCTGTCATTTCTTAAAGTTTGGGGATGCGATGTTTATGTGAAGAAACTTCAACCGGATAAA
This sequence comes from Avena sativa, assembly GCA_916181665.1. Lineage (NCBI taxonomy): Eukaryota > Viridiplantae > Streptophyta > Magnoliopsida > Poales > Poaceae > Avena > Avena sativa. Next base: position 128,841,389 of record OV702283.1, on the reverse strand, counting down.
CTCGAACCCAAAGCGGAAAAATGCGTCTTCATAGGTTACCCTAAGGAAACTATTGGGTATTCCTTCTATCACAGATCCGAGGGCAAGGTTTTTGTTGCCAAGAATGGATCCTTTCTAGAGAAAGAGTTTCTCGCGAAAGGTATGAGTAGTCGGAAGGTAGAACTCGAAGAGGTTACTGAACCTTCTCTTCAAAGTATGGCGAGTAGCGCAGCGCCGGAAGTTGTTCCGGAGTTGGCTCCACCTGTTGAAGAGGGAACTAATGATAATGATCATGAAACTCCAAAAGAGAGTACTACCGAACCTCGCAGGTCAAGCAGGACGCGTGCAGCTCCCGAGCTGTACGGAAATCTTGTCATGAATTTCATGGTTGATGAAAATGATGACCCTGTGATGTATGAAGAAGCGATGATGAGCCCGGATTCCAACAAATGGTTAGAAGCCATGAAATCCGAGATGGAATCCATGTATGAAAATCAAGTTTGGAACTTGGTGGAATTACCTCACGACCGAAAGGCCGTGGAGAACAAATGGATTTTCAAAAGGAAAACTGATGCTGATGGTAATGTGACCGTCTATAAAGCTCGACTTGTTGCAAAGGGGTTTCGACAAATTTAAGGAGTTGACTACGATGAGACATTCTCTCCCGTAGCGATGCTAAAGTCATTTAGGATTATGTTAGCAATTGCTGCATATTTCGATTATGAGATATGGCAGATGGATGTCAAAACCGCGTTTCTCAATGGTAATATTGAAGAAGAGTTGTATATGATACAACCAAAGGGTTTGGTCGATCCTAAGGATGCTAACAAGGTGTGCAAGCTTCAGTGATCCATCTATGGATTGAAGCAAGCATCACGAAGTTGGAATCTCCGCTTTGATGAGGTGATCAAAGAGTTTGGATTTGTCCAAACTTATGGAGAAGCTTGTATTTACAAGAAAGTGAGTGGGAGCAATGTGGCATTTCTGATATTATATGTGGATGACATATTATTGATCGAAAATGATATAGATCTTTTAAACAGTGTTAAAAGTTATCTAAACAGCAAATTTTCAATGAAGGACCTAGGTGAAGCGTCATACATATTAGGCATAAAGATCTATAGAGATAGATCTAGGCGCCTAATAGGGCTATCGCAAAGTACATATCTTGATAAGATTTTAAAGAAGTTCAAAATGGACGGAAGTAAGAAGGGGTTCTTACCTATGTTGCAAGGCAAGACATTGAGTAAGACTCAAAGTCCGGCTTCGGCGGAAGAAAGAGAGATAATGGACAAAGTCCCCTATGCTTCAGCCATAGGCTCTATAATGTACGCCATGCTATGTACAAGACTGGATGTGGCACATGCTATTAGTTTGACTAGTAGGTACCAATCGGATCCAGGTTCGGAACACTGGATAGCGGTCAAGAATATCCTTAAGTACTTACGAAGAACTAAGGATATGTTTCTTGTATACGGAGGTGAAGAAGAGCTCGTCGCTAAGTGTTATGTTGACGCTAGCTTTGACACCGATCCGGATGACTCTAAGTCCCAATCCGGATACGTATTTCTCATGAATGGCGGAGCGGTTAGTTGGAGGAGCTCCAAACAACCTATGGTAGCGGGATCAACAACGGAGGTCGAATATGTTGTTGCTTCAGAAGCGGCTCAGGAAGCAGTTTGGATGAAGGAGTTCATATCTGAACTAGGAGTGGTTGCAAACGCGTTGGACCCAATGGTGATCTATTGTGACAACAATGGTGCCATTGCCAATGCCAAAGAGCCAAGGTCTCACAAGCATTCCAAGCATATTAAGCGCCGGTTTTACTCCATCCGCGATCATGTCAAGGATGGAGATATAAAGATTTGTAAAGTACATACGGATCTCAATGTAGCAGATCCATTGACTAAAACTGTCCCTAGAGCAAAACATGATCAACACCAGAACTCAATGGGTGTTAGATTTATCACTATGTAACTAGATTATTGTCTCTAGTGCAAGTGGGAGACTGAAGGGAATATGCCGTGAGAGGCAATAATAAAGTGTTTATTATATGTATTCCAAGTATATGATAGATGTTTATTTTGCATGGTATAATTGTATTAATACGGAAACATTAATACATGTGTGTTTAATAAACAAACAAAAAGTTCCTAGTTATGCCTCTCTCATAAACTAGCTCGTTGATTAACAAGATGATCAAGGTTCCCTGATCATGGACATTGGATGTTGTTAATAACGGGATCACAACATTAGTGTAATGGTGTGATGAACATTCATCCGAAGTATAGCATTATGATCAAAGTCATTGAGTTTATATTGCTATAACAACTTATGAAGTGATCCTAATCCTTAGACCATGAGATCATGTCAATCACTAACACCGGAAGAGTTTCTTGATAACATCAAACGTCACACCGTAACAGGGTGATTATAAAGATGGATTCAGAACTAATAAAGTTTTATGTTGAGGCTCATGGATCGAGAGTGGAATTTGTTCATACCGATGACGGATAGATATACTCTGGGCCCTCTCGGTGATATCACATTGATTAGCTTGCAAGCAAGTGATTTGATCACTAGAATGTTATATCACGGGAACGAGAAAAGAGTGCATGTCAGTAACGAGATCAAACTAGGTATGGATATACCGATGATCGAATCTCGGACATGTAATATATCGTGAAACAAAGGGATTAAGATACTAGCGTAAAAGGTTCCGACGATCACAAGAAAGTCATCGTTGAATGTGTGGGAGTCAGTATGGGTCTCCAGATCCCGCTTCTGATTATTGATCCGAGAGGGGTCTCGATCATGTCCGCATTATTCACGAACCATAGGGTGACACACTTAAGAGACACCGACATCCAATTGGAGCAAAAGTTTCATGCCGAAAGAATGAACAAGCGCAGGAATTTATTTCTCTAGATACCGAAACAGGTTTTCGGGTGAAATTGCATAAAGTGGTTATGCATGTGAAATAGAATTATAGCAAGGGGTTATTTGTGAATGTTTGTCATTAAAGTAATTGACAAAATTCTTAATAAAATAAAAGAGTTTTATTTAATGAGAGTTTGCATTAAATTTGGTGGAAATTTAATGGCAAGTTTGAGTGGGATTTTGAGTGGAGGCATATGAATGGATTTTTGTGAGTGGAGTGTCCACCCACATGAAGAGGGGAGGGAAAGGGGGCAGCCCCCATGCGCCGGCCACCCCCTTGGGTTCCCCCTCCCCCCTCCTCCTATAAAAGGAGCCCCTCCTCTCACTTCTCACTCACACCTCCTCGTGAAGGATCTCTCCCCCTCTAAAATTTATCCCCCATGGTCTCGGACTAGCGAGATACATGTTCCCGGTGGCTATTCGGCAAGAAAGAGTTGTGCTTCCGCTGCATCGCTGGAGCGAGAAGGCGGAGGTTGCTCGGTGCCTCAAACGTGTGTGCGAGCACGGATGCGCTGCTGATTTGCGGCGCTAGGACTTCCTCTCGATCTTGATATCGGCAAGAGATCGTCTACATCAACCACGAGTTGAACTCGTTAAGCTTTGTCGGTCTTCAAGGGTATGTTCTCTACGGATATACATCCGCCCGTTGTTTGTATCTAATAGATAGAACTTGGTACATAGTTCACATCATAGGAAATTTTTTGTTTTCTATGCTGCGAACCCTACATCATGTTGTTAGTGGGAGACCGGGTTTAGGATAGATAGCCGTACTATCAAGAGGGGCTCTCGAATGAGTAACTCGATCACATCGTTCGGAGAGAGCTCAAACCTTTGCATACTTGCATCATCATATTTGGTTGTTATTTGGTCTTATCCATGTGAGGATATAGAGCTTGTGGTAATCTCCATAACAAGCTCTAGGTCATCAAAAACGGATTTCCCTTTTATATCTTATTGTGTTTTGATCTTGGAGGTTTTACCAGTTTGTATTTTAGATATAGTTAAAACCTTCCATTATTTATTTCTTACTCATGTGAGGATTTAGAGCTTGTGTTAATCTCCATGACAATCTCTAGTTCATCTAAAACGGATTTCATATGCATTTTCTATTATGTTTTCGATGTGGGAGGTTTTATCGGTTTGTCTTTTTGAGAGAGGTTAAACCTTTCGTCATTTGGATCTATCCTTCCTTGCTGGACTATGATGTTTATTTGCATTATCTTTTAGATCTTGTTGTCCTCTTCGAAACGAGCCCAAGATCATCAAAATCGGAGTCCGGATGCAAAAGTTATGGCCGTTTTTGTTCAGGGATGACCGGTAGTACCGGACCAGGGACCAGTAGTACCGGAGGTCCGGTAGTACAGTCCCTTAGTACCGGTTGGTACTGAATAAGGTGCGTTTGGCGACCTGGGATCCCCAGGAAATGTCCGGTAGTACCGGGATTCGCATTTTTGGGCTTCAACGGTTGGATTTTCGGGGGACCTATTTAAGGGGCCTTCTTCCCCAATGGTTCCCCAACCATTCTTGCAAGTTTTCCCCTCCATTGTTGACCTTCTTGAGCTTTCTTTCTCTCAATCCCTCCAATGATTCTTGCATATTCTTGAGGGATTTGAAAGAGGAGATCTAGATCTACAATCCCACCAATCAATCTCTCCTCTAAGTGTGGGGAACATATTGAGATCTAGATCTTGGAGTCTTTTGTGGAATTCCGACATTGTTCTTCCTCTCTTATTCCCCCATAATCTTTTGTAGCTTTGGTGGAATTTGGGAGAGAGGGATTTGAGCACCTTTGTGGTGTTCTTGCCATTTGCATTTGGTGCATCGGTTTGAGTTATCCTCGGAGGATTTGGTTCGTGTGACTCATTGGAGCTTGTCCCTCTTGGGTTCTTGGAACCCTAGATGGTTTTGTGTCCTTGGTGGCATTGTGGCCTTTTGTGGCATTTTTTGGGAGCCTCCAATTAAGTTGTGGAGAAGTGCCCCAACCTTGTGAGAGGTTCCGGTTGCCACCGACAAGTGCACCGATAGTGGAAGCGTGGATCGATCCCATTGGGGTGAGATTCACCGGAGAATAAGGGAGGCCTTTTGTGGCGTTGGTGGTTTGATACCACCCCCTCTCCAAACGAGACGTACTCCATGTTGGGAGGAACTCGGTAAAATATCGGTGTCCCCGCGTGCCTCGGTTATCTCTATACCCGAGCTCTTTACTTATGCACTTTACATTGTGATAGCCTTCGTGCTTGAAGTAATATATATCTTGTTATCACATTGTTGTTTGTATTGCTTAGCATAAGTTGTTGGTGCACATAGGTGAACCTTAGTTGTTCTAGGTTGTGCTTAACAAAGTAAACACTAGTTTTATTCCACCTTTGTTGAGCCACTCTAGGAAAAGTTTTAATCGCCTATTCACCCCCCTCTAGCCGACATACGTATCCTTTCAATTGGTATCAGAGCCCGGTCTCTCATTTTAGGATTCACCGCCTTGAGAGTAAATATGTCGGCTAGGGGATTAGTGCACAAGGACACGCTCACATTCGATGGCACAAATTATGATGTTTGGAAAATTCGCATGCTTAATTTATTTCGGGAAATTCACCCAATTATCGAGGGATATCTATATGTGGGTCTCTCTTCTCCTATGGATACCCAAAACGAATCTTTAGAGGAGAAGTTGAACTCTCATATAGATGCTCTAGCTGCTAAAATTCTTTTGCATGTTGTGATCAATGTAGTTCTTTCTTCTATCATGCCTTATTCAAGCGCTCGTGAGATATGGACCAAGCTTCAAGATAAATATAGCAAGTCCAACATTATTGAGGATGATTATGTTGCTTCCACTTCCGGTCGAGATGAGTTCTCATCCTCTACCACTTCACCAACATGTGACTTTTCACAAGGTAATCATATGGTGAGTGGTGATAGAAATTGCAATATGGATAGTGTGTTCACTATTTGTAACCCTCATATCTATCTAGTTGCAATGATCTATCTTTGGACCTTAACACTTCTAGCACTCAAAACTCCTTACATGCTTGTGTTAATAGTCCTTGCATATCATGTAGAAATGACTTGAATAAATCTCATGATGATATGCTTGTGTTGTCTTGTTGCCATGATAAAAATGCTTCTATTTCCTCTAGTGCTTGTGTTGCTAACCATGTAGAGGAAAATGAAGATTCTATGGGCCAAGACAAGGTTTTGAATAGAGCTACAAGTTCAATCTCATCATCACCTTCCTCCGGTTCTCACATATGCCTTATGGCTAAGGGAACAAAGGTAACCTCTTTGGATCCCATTGTATCTCATGATGATGATGATGAGGTTGAGAATGATAATGATGATTATCGAGGTAATTATGATATTACCTCTATTAAGAAAATGGGAGAGGTTGTCTATAGTGCTCTCTACAAAAATAAAATTGCTTCCTCCAACCTTCTTGAAATCTTGAATTATGCTATAGAAGGCAATGATCTTATTGAGGAGCAAGAAAACATAATTGATGAAAAGTTTGCACTTGAGCGTGAATATGCTAATGAACTTGCTCAAGTAAAGGACTCCCTTGAAGAAGAACAAACCACCAAAGAATCTCTTGAGGAGACTTTTACTCTATAATTATCTAGAGTAAAGGAATACCATGATAGAGAACTTGCGGTGGCTAACTCCTTCAAGATTAAAAATGATGAACTTGAAGTTTCTTATGCTAAACTTGTTGAGGATTTTAAGCACCTCGAAAATGGCTCTCGGGTCGTTAAGAGGGAGCTCATCAAACTCACCGAGTCACATGAGCAACTTAAAGCTTCACATTTAAAAGAGGTTGACAAGTTGCCCTCACCTCTTGCTAATAATAATGATGCTTGTGCTACTAACTCTATTTCTTGTGAAGCATCTATTTTAAAGGAGAATGTTGAGCTAAAGGCTCAACTTGCGTTGCTAACTAGCAACTACGGGAAATTAGAAGAAAGTCATGTTAAGCTCTCAAGCTCGCATGAGGATCTTCTAGTCTCCCATGGTAGGCTAAAGTTAGCTCATGAGGCCATCATGTCAAAGGTAACATCTAGTGGGCCTCATGTGGACATTAGCACTATATCTACTCCAAATGTTATATTGCCATGTGCTAGTCCTTGTAATTCATCCTCTCACAACCATGCTATATCTCTTGATGAATTACATTCCGTGCCTTGTTGCTCTAACAATGTAGCATCTACTTCCTCTAGTACTTTTGTTGAAACTAACCATGTAGAGGAAATAAAAGAGCTCAAGGCTCAAGTCACTTCTTTGAGAAATGACTTGAAAAAGGGTCATCAAGGGAAGGCCGCACTCAACAAAATCTTGAGTGTGCAAAAATCCCCCAATGACAAGAGTGGGCTTGGATTCAACTCCAATATCAAGAACAAGTCCACTATCAAGTTGAAGCACAAGGACAACAAGAAGAATGGCCAAGATCAAGTCAAGAATCCGGCCAACATTGTTTGCTTCAAGTGCAAGGAAGAAGGGCACCATGTTAGATCTTGCCCATTGAAGAAAAAGCCTCTTAGTGTGAAGCAACAAGGGAAGCGGACTCAAGCTCCACCTCAAGTCATTAATGGGCCTCCTCCTAAGAGGACTACTCGAGCTCTTCCTCGAATTGTGGCTTCACCTAAGAATAAAGATGGCAAGAGTAGAACTTGCTACATATGCCGTGAGAAGGGGCATATTTCTTCCTCATGCACTATTGGTATCTCCTCATCCAACCCTATCATTATTGATAATGCGTATTCTCTTTATAAGGATGAGGTTGGCAATGTGTTTGCCAAATTTGTTGGTGCCCAATGTGGTGTCAAGAAAAGATCCATTTGGGTTGCCAAGCCTATTGTGACTAACCTCGTAGGACCCAACTTGGTTGGGGACCAACAAGCCAAAACTTAATCAATAGGTGTGTGTTGGAGGGCATTGGAGTCTTGGCTACATTATGAAGAATTGAGGGATCTTCATCAATTATTATTGTCAAGCCAATCCATTTGGATTATCTTGATTATAGTATATTTACAATGTTCCTCCTTGCGGTAACATATGCTAAACTCTTTACATTGAAAGTTACTCACCCCCTTGTGCATGTGTTGGTTTTGTATCTTTCATGATTTTGTACTTGTTGTGCTATCCACTTAATTATCTTGAGGTATCAAGCATATTTGTGTATGATTAGGTGGCACTCCATGTATGTGTGTTTCTTGTGGTTGAGCCCTTCTTGATTATATTTGATATCTTATTTGGCTCTTGTGAGAAATTAATGGATTATCCCATTTTGGTGGAGTGTTATGCTTGGGCATTCCACAATCCTAAAATTGTGTGTACATGAGGAATACCACCTAGTATTTATATTGGATTATTGTCTAATCTCTATGTGGTATAATTCTCATGAGAAATTTAAGTTTTATAATGTCCATTAATTATCTCTATATGTATCATTTTGCCTCGTGTTAGTTTTATGGTAGTATCACATTATGGGGGAGTCATATGCTTAGTGCATATTACAAATCCTAGAAAATGTGAATATTCGGGGTTGTGTCACTTAGAATTGATATTGATAATTATCTAGAACCTATGTGACACATTTGCTCAGACAATTTCCAATTTGCTTGAATGGATTTATTGATCTTATTTTGGATCTTGTATATGAGAGTGTTTCTTGGTATGCGTTTCCTCATATTTAGATCTAAATATATATCCTCATGGAAACCATTTGCTTAAAGTTACTCTAATCACTAGTGATTGTGTGACTATTGGAAGCTACCAAGAATCTTGTTCGAAATATCATGCTTAATTCTTATCTCTTGTTATATGCTTCTTGGTGTGACTATGATCTTGGATATCCATGCTAGCTACCTTGGGAAAATTATTCCCAATATTTCTTGTCCTTGGACAACAAGTACTCAATTTATGGTAGAATTTATTGATCATATTCACTTTGGCCTTTGTTTAACTTTATCCTATCTTTGTCCATGAAAATGTTTTGTGTTGTATCCCAAGCCTTCCTTGATTTTTGTGGATCTTCTTATTTTATTGGTATCCTCTTGTGTTGTATTTATTGTAGGTACTAGTGATGATCCCATTTGTGTGCATTTTGCATTCAAAAGGAAAATCCTATATAATGCACTATCCATGGGGGAGCTCTCCTATATTATTTAGAACACTCATATTTATGCTTCTTTGTTTGATCCATATCGGGTTTTATGTGCTTGGAACCTCAATCTTCTCGTTTTGGTATTTGTGCCATCATGAGAAGTTTGGGGAGTTTGGTTTCTTGTTGGAACCTTGCTATTTTTGGGAGTTGGTTTTGTCTTATTCATTGTTTCTTGATTTGACCATTTTAGAATGAGATAAACCCTTGAGAATTTTTATTTCTATCTATCTTTTGCTCTTTGGCTTTAGCCTAGTTCATTGGTTGAACTTGTGATCTTTCATGTGTTGAATTGGTTCTTGGATACAATTTGGACATCGTTTGTCATGTCACACTCATGTGTATGCAATCTCGATTTACTTGCTGTTTTTGTTCAAATTGTATCTCCTTTTTGGTTCTTGAAAGCTTTATGCATGCATATTTACTATATGTTTATATTATGGCATGCTTGCTTTCCTTGATCCAATATATAAGGGAAACTCCACCAAATCCCATCGGCTAAGTTGTGCATGAAATACAATCTCATATCAATATGCACATATTTATGTGGAGTCTATCCTATGTATTGTAGTTGCACTAACTACTTTGGACCCAATAAGTTTGGGGACCATTTTGTACCTAATTGTGTTTTAGGTGCATTGGAGATATATTGGATGCTTGTCTCTCAATTTTGAAGAAGTGGTGCATACTTGAAAATTTGAGACAAGATATAGGATCATCAATGAATTCATATCCTATACATCCTACCAATTATATCTCGGTAACAAGTATCTCTTTTTCATGCTCATATATCTTGATTCCAACCGTTTGTCGGTTGCCTTCTAGCATGAATTAATGTATTTGTAATTGTTGTAGTTCTAGCCATGGTTTTAAGAGGACTCTATATTGTATATGTGTTTAAGTTGAGATGAGTGCATATAATTGGGACTATACAAAATCATGCATATGATCCTCCAATCCCAAATATGTCAATCTAGCAATTTTATTGCCTATCATTTCATCAACTTCTCTCATGTGCAATAGTGAGATTTTTGCTAGTCTATTTTATCTTATGATACTTGTTGCCTTTCTCCATATATTCCAACTTTCTCCTTTTTCCCTTGGTGATAGTTGTAATATATGTATTGTGTTGGTGTTTGAATCTCATTAATGTACAATAAGATATATGTGAGCCTTTGGCCATGCTTTGAAGCAAAAATCTTATTGATATATGTTATGACTTCATTTTTTCTTTTCATATGCCTTATTGTATATCTTCTTTGTGTGTGATTATTTATTTATGGGAATATGTATTTGGGATGGTTTCCACTTAGAGACATAGAGAAGATAATTTTAGTTGACTTCTAATCCTTGGAGGCCACCTTTCTAATCCATTTGATTCTTCGGTGGCTTCCAAATTTAATTGCCTATGAGTGTTTGTTCCTCTTGTTTGCATATTTGGGCACTCATATTTTTTCTCTCATGCCTTGTATTGTTAAATGAACTTGGATGAGTGAGGATTCCATGATTATGCACTTTGTTCCCAAATGCAATTATCATAATTGGTGCATTATCTTTGGGGAGCTCATCTAATTCATTTAATAATGCTCATTTGTCTTCTTTCTCATTTATTGTGCCTTAAATATTTATGGAGGAGTTAGGATTCCATATTTGTGCAGTTTTGTATTGAAATACAACGATTCTTAAGTGTGCACAAATCTTGGGGAGCTTCTCCATTTTATTTAAGCATTTATTTGATCCTTCATTCGTTGTGTTTTAAATGCTTATGGGGGAGCGAGGATTCCATATTTGTGCAATATGTATTCTAATGCATTTATTTTGAATTGTGCACAAATCTTGGGGAGCTTCTCTATTTGTTATTTAAAGCACTCTTTTGCTCATATCATAATATCTTGTTGTTCCCAGTTGGACTCATTTGTTGTTTTCAAATTGGTTTGTCGGATCTTGTGATTGCTTGCGTCATTAGTGATGCGTCATTTTATTTTATTCCTTTGGCAATCTTCGGGTCCTCGATATAGTTCTACTCCGTCCCAAGTATTCATCATTGGATATGTGCGAATGCACATCTTTGGAGGAAATATTACTATATTTGCCTTCTAGAACTTGTCACTCATTTCGGCAATCAATTCCCATGGGGGAGAAGTTTTAGAGGGTTTAAGGGAAATGGTTTATGCTTTGAGTTTGTTCTTAAGCATTTGCCTTCCATGCTCTTGCATCTTTGTTGTTGCTTAGAGTGTGGTATATAAAGGAAACTCCACCAATGATAATGATTGGCAATATATGCAATGAAATTCAAGTTCATCACATATGCATAGATTGTGGGGGAGTTTGCTCTATATATAGTGGTACCAATATCACATACTTTTGTAGTATTTGATGTTGTTATTACCATTTTATTCATTAATATTCCTTATATAAACCCTCTTAAAGGGATTGTCATCAATTATCAAAATGGGGGAGATTGAAAGAACATGTTGGGCCCCCATGTGTGGTTTTGGTAATTAATGACAATCTTTATGGACTAATGTGTGTATTAAGTTATACTTGTAGGATTGGTCCATTGGCATCGCTTGGAGCATGTGTTGGATTCAAGGTCGATGAAATGAGAAGAAGATGTCTTGTGCAAGCTCAAAATGCGGCATCTATAGAAGATCTCATGTTTGATGCTTGCCATCCTCGGTGATCATGGATCGATGATGAAGAATCAAGAAAGGCGTTCAACCTTGAGAAGGGCAAGATCGTCTACATCGAACTCAAGTAGAATTCTCAAGGCAAAGGTATAATCTTGATAGGTTTACCCTTTTGCCGGTCTCATGTTGTTAGTGGGAGACCGGGTTTAGGATAGATAGCCGTACTATCAAGAGGGGCTCTCGAATGAGTAACTCGATCACATCGTTCGGAGAGAGCTCAAACCTTTGCATACTTGCATCATCATATTTGGTTGTTATTTGGTCTTATCCATGTGAGGATATAGAGCTTGTGGTAATCTCCATAACAAGCTCTAGGTCATCAAAAACGGATTTCCCTTTTATATCTTATTGTGCTTTGATCTTGGAGGTTTTATCGGTTTGTATTTTAGAGATAGGTAAAACCCTTCCATTATTTAGTTCTTACTCATGTGAGGATTTAGAACTTGTGTTAATCTCCATGACAAGCTCTAGTTCATCGAAAACGGATTTCATATGCATTTTCTATTATGTTTTCGATGTGGGAGGTTTTATCGGTTCGTCTTTTTGAAAGAGGTTAAACCTTTCGTCATTTGGATATATCCTTCCTTTCTGGACTATGATTTTTATTTGCATTATCTTTTAGATCTTGTTGTCCTCTTCGAAACGAGCCCAAGATCATCAAAATCGGAGTCCGGATGCAAAAGTTATGGCCGTTTTCATTCAGGGATGACCGGTAGTACCGGACCAGGGACCGGTAGTACCGGAGGTCCGGTAGTACCACCCCATTAGTACCGGTTGGTACTGAATAAGGTGCGTTTGGCGACCTGGGATCCCCAGGGAATGTCCGGTAGTACCGGGAATGTCCGGTAGTACCGGGATTCGCATTTTTGGGCTTCAACGGTTGGATTTTCGGGGGACCTATTTAAGGGGCCTTCTTCCCCAATGGTTCCCCAACCATTCTTGCAAGTTTTCCCCTCCATTGTTGACCTTCTTGAGCTTTCTTTCTCTCAATCCCTCCAATTATTCTTGCATATTCTTGAGGGATTTGAAAGAAGAGATCTAGATCTACAATCCCACCAATCAATCTCTCCTCTAAGTGTGGGGAACATATTGGGATCTAGATCTTGGAGTCTTTTGTGGAATTCCTCCATTGTTCTTCCTCTCTTATTCCCCCATAAGCTTTTGTAGCTTTGGTGGAATTTGGGAGAGAGGGATTTGAGCACCTTTGTGGTGTTCTTGCCATTTGCATTTGGTGCATCGATTTGAGTTATCCTCGGAGGATTTGGTTCGTGTGACTCATTGGAGCTTGTCCCTCTTGGGTTCTTGGAACCCTAGACGGTTTTGTGTCCTTGGTGGCATTGTGGCCTTTTGTGGCATTTTTTGGGAGCCTCCAATTAAGTTGTGGAGAAATGCCCCAACCTTGTGAGAGGTTCCGGTTGCCACCGACAAGTGCACCGATAGTGGAAGCGTGGATCGATCCCATTGGTGTGAGATTCACCGGATAATAAGGGAGGCCTTTTGTGGTGTTGGTGGTTTGATACCACCCCCTCTCCAAACGAGACGTACTCCATGTTGGGAGGAACTCGGTAAAATATCGGTGTCCCCGCGTGCCTCGGTTATCTCTATACCCGAGATCTTTACTTATGCACTTTACATTGTGATAGACTTCGTGCTTGAAGTAATATATATCTTGTTATCACTTTGTTGCTTGTATTGCTTAGCATAAGTTGTTGGTGCACATAGGTGAACCTTAGTTGTTCTAGGTTATGCTTAACAAAGTAAACACTAGTTTTATTCCACCTTTGTTGAGCCACTCTAGGAAAAGTTTTAATCGCCTATTCACCCCCCCCCTCTAGGCGACATCTGTATCCTTTCACTTGGGGACTCGCACAACAAAACAATTCAAACTAAAATCAAACTGACTTAGCATACTACCATTCCTTACGGCAACAAAATATTGTTCGCTTACAAGGGCAGAGTTACACTTATTTTTGCTAACACAAATGCTAGTCGGCAAGTTGTATACTCTGCAGGCTTCGAAGATGAGGCGCCGCCACCACCACGAACACGGATGAAGGGCACCCACGGATTCGAAGGGTATGTCGTCAAGCTGCCCGCCATTATCAAACAGAACGACTGCTCCATCTTGAAGTCGTGGTGGGTCAGCTCGGCGTCATTCCGAGCAACGATCGTCTCCTGGTATGGCAGAAGGTCACCCATCGCCAGCACCCGCTCAGAGTACACAGCCGCCCTCGCAGTCAACTTCAACACTTTGGCGATTTCAACCGAGCCGGTCGCCGATGGGTACCCACTGGTAACATCGTCAAGGTCGAAGTCGTCGGAGAAGTGCGCAAGCCCAAGGATCAGCGCAGTCACGGCCCCGCGGCGAAATGCCGACCGCGACATATACTCGACCAACGCCAGCGCCCTCTCCAGATAGCGCCACACCTCTGTGAGCTCGCTGGGAATCACTTCCGTGGGCAGGATCTCCTGGAGATATGCGCGAATGCAGGTCGCTGAGAGGGCGGCAAAGTCCACCAGCATGGTGACGCATTGCTTTGCATCATACGTCTGCGCCTCCGGCTCGTCGTCAAGCACTTTCCCTGCAATCAACACCAATTCAACATCAGAAGGACGCACAACTTCGAGTTCACCCACTCGGGGACTCGCTGCAGTAAGCGACCCTCCCGCTCGGGGACTCGCCGACGTAATAACAAGTCTAAAAATCTTACCAAGGAGTGGACGACAGCGCCCGGTGATGAAGTCCTGAAGACCCGACAAATCGTCCTGCAGTTCCGCAATAAGAGCGTCGGAAACCTTCCACTCATCCGCCGCGGTAGCGACAACAGCCTTGGCCCTCTCCTCCGACGAGCTCGCTTCCGCCTTGGTGGCCTTGAGATCCTTCTCTAGCTCGCCAACCCACTTCTCTGTGGCGGTCAACGACGCCTAGGCAACCTCCAACTCGCCGGCCGGGACAAAACCCTCGCGGGCCTTGGGAACCATGGCAGAATGCCCCTCTGCAGCAAAACAGGGGTGAGACCCCAATCAAGCACAAGCAAGGAATGGAGAAGGTAACTCAAACACCTACATGCGGTCGCGTGCAGCTGCCGGTTCACCTCCTGTACGGATTGGAGGTCACGCTCCAGACGCTCCTTGGCGGCCAGTCGCTCCACCGATTCACGTTGGAGGGCCTGCATTGATGAAAAGATGTGAGAAGGCAACAAAATTTTCTAAGTGCCTAGCCGCTGAAATTCAGCGACTAGCCACTCGGGGACTGGACAACAAAAAAACTCCTAAGTGTCTAGCCGCTGACATTCAGCGACTAGCCACTCGGGGACTGGATAACAAAAAGAAATAAGAATCTACCCGCTGAAATTCAGCGAGAAAATCCTTGGGGACTGGACATACCTGAATAGCTGCACCCAGCATATTGTGTAGCTCGACTGCATCCACTAACGACAGCACGAAGGGCGTGCGTCCGCGAGGCTGCTCGATGTCCGCGCCCAATATTTTGGGCACTTGAGGCGATTGTGCCATGACACTTGCAGTGGAGGCCGTTGCCATGAAGCGAGGAAAGGTCGCCACCGCCGCTCCTCACGCACTAGTTGTGGGCTCTGACGCCCCGACCGGTGCTACCGGTTCGTCCTGCTGTGACCCCGCGACCACGTTCGCCTTTCGCAGCCGTGTCCACTCCAGTCGGAGCTTCGCTCGGCGTATTGGCAGGCTCGTCCAAAATGATGAGGGTGTTGTCGCCCTTCTTCTTCTTCGCGCCCTCAGCGGGCGCCTCAGCGTCATCGCCCTTCCTCTTCTTCGAGGGGTCAGCCTCCTCCCCCGAGGTGGCTACTGGTACCTTGGCCACCGAAGGGTGACCAATCTTCTTCACACCAGTCCTGTAAAAGAAGCGATCAGCGACTCAAGCAACATCTATAAACTATTACTCCAAGTCGACACGGCAAATACTTACCTGGCGACTGGGATATAACATAGGCCGGTGCGGATGTGCGCCGGATTCTCCAACTCTAGGCCCAGCTTGCGGCTGATGCCCGTCTTGAACAGGGAAGGAGCCCATGACACCAAAGCCTTCTTTGACAAAGAGGTTGCGGTAGCAGGAAGTTCCGCTTCGGTCAACGTGGCTGCCTCCCTCGACGGCGAGGCCTCTGCGACCAAAGCATCCCCGAGGCCCGCGACTTCCGAGAATAGCGGGAATCGACGCCAGCGGCATTTTATCCTCCACCACGGTCAAGCCTGCCATCTCCGGTGCCTTCGTCGATGCATCAGCCTCGGCATCGTCGGTCATGCTGGTCGCCTTGGAGCTAGTCGCCGACCGAGGCGGAGACATGGCTTTGGGCGCCTTCCTCTTCTTCGGTGATTTCTTATTTGATAGCGTGGCCACGCACCGCGAACTATGTTCTTGGATGCCGCCCTCGCCCCTGTCGTGACCCTCGAGGATCTTGCTGGCCTCGAGCTCACGTCGTCGCTGCCCGTGAGTTTTCCGAGCTACGGGTGCGGCGACCTCCACTGCTTCATCATCATTGTCATCATCGTTGTCGGAGGACTCGCTCTCGTCCTCCTCGACCTCTTCTGAGCTCTCGTCATCGGCGGGAGGGAGCCAGCCCTCCACAACTTGGAACATCTGAAATAAGAACACATGTTAGCGAACCGCGACTGCATTTCTGCGATTGCGAAAATAAACAAGGTAAAACAGGCTCATCGTTGGCGCCTTGCGCTTCGTGGTGTATGGAGCAATCCCGGCCTTCGGATCGCTATACTCCGCGTCGGTGATCTTCTTCAATGCGGAGGAGTAGTCATCAGCCTTCCACTCGATGGAGCAGGCCTTGGTGCCATCGTCCCTACCGGTGTATTCATACATCCAGTGGGAACGACTGGTCAGTGGCACCAATCATCGCCCGAGCCAACAATTGTATAAATTTATGGTCTCGAGCCCATCCTTCTTCAGCTGACGAATCGTCATCAGCATTTCGTCCACAACCATCCTTTGGTCCTGCGGGAGCTTGGTGACCTGCAGCCGGCGCGGCTCGGTCTGCTCGACGGAGTACACCGGGAGTGGCACCTCGCCATCCGGCATCGACTTGCTGACGTAGAACCAGTGCTTCTTCCACTTGTTGGCCGCCTTCTTCGGCAGCATGAGGTCGAGGAAGGAGGCATTGGTCTTCAAATGGAAAGTGAGGTTGCCCGCCGCCAGCATTGGGCTACCTCCACCTTCGCAACTGATCCGCCCGTGGAACAGCTCCTGCCACAGGGGAAAGTATAGGTGGCAACCCAAGTATCATTCACAGAACAGCACAAAGATGGCGAGCTGCTCGATGCTATGAGGCCCCAGATCTGAAGGTTGGATGCTGTAGTAGGCGCAGAATCGATGAAAGAAGAGCGAGGTGGGGAATCTGAGCCCCCTCTCGAGGTGGCTGGTGAAGCAAATGAACTCTCCAGCGCGCGGATCTGGTTCCATCTCTCCGTCCGAGGGGAGTCGCCATCTTCCGGAGCAGAGAATCCCTGCATCCTCAAAGGATTTTAGCGTCGCCCTGGTGCACTTGGACTTCCCCATAGTTCCTTCGGAGGCACTAATGGGGATATGCCTACTGGGGTATACCCAGCAGGGCGTTTCCGACTGGCCCGTAAGCTGGCGAGTGGGCCTGCAGAACGGCGAGTGGATTTAAGCCCAGCAAGGTATCGAGCGACTGGAAGCTGAAGGCCCAGGCGAGTAGATAGGCCCAGTCGGGTTAGGTTAAACGACTACTGAATCTGTAACCGAATCGGTTGAGATATGTAAACCCTAGGGGAGGTGAGCCTATATAAACCTCCCTATAGGGCGAGTAGAGACACGTTCCCTCATACACCCGAGCGACTCGCCGCCTAGCCGCCGAGCTCGCCCATTGTAACACCTCCATAATACAATCTAGCAGGAGTAGGTCTTTACCCTCCGGGAGGCCGAACCTGGGTAAAACCCTGTGTCTTTGCCCTCATCTCGCACCGCAGATGGCTGGCTGCCCTTGCCCCTCGTTCTACTACTCGCTGCCGATTGCAGCATCTGCCGTGACTATTCCCACGACAGTGGCGCCCACCGTGGGGCCTGGCCGGTCTGGCCGGTGTTCTGCGGCGAGATCCAATCTGCCCATCAACGAGACGGTCGCCACCGGCCGCATGATAGCGATCGGCGAGATGCTCCAGATTTTGCCAAGCAGCTACGTCCCGGCGGCGCGACCCGTCACGCACAGCGTGATCCTGCCAGTCGGCACGATCAGCCTCTTCGTCGGCCTCACCGACGTCATCGTCTCGGAGGACTCGGCTCACATCCGCGAGTCGCCGCCACGCGATCGGCTCTCCGAGAGCCAGGTCCGCACGATCCACCGCCTCGCCTCCGAGTACAACTCGGCCCACAGCAACGTGGCCGGGAATTCAGCGGCCGCAGAAGATGCGGCCCTCACCGACGACGCCGACTCGGCGACCCCGGCGTCACTCGCCGGATCCATCACCGCGGCCTCGTCCGCGGGCTCCATCGCCCAGGTCTCCAACGCGGGAGACTTCGAGGACCCCTCCATCCTCGGGATCTTCGAATTCGATTCCGGGTCAGAGAACTCCGCCGACCCCCGCGATGGAACCAGTCGCCACGCCGCGGCTTACATGGCCACCGGCACCGATCCGCCGGAGGATCCTTTCTCCACCCCAATCCCTCCTAACGCCACGGCGACGGAGGTCGAGGAACTCCGCCTGAAACTGGCGGAGGCGGTGCGCAAGGAGCAGGCCGAGCGCGAAAAATTTCACCTCGAGCAGGTAACGGCGCAGGAGCTGTCGCGCTACCACCAGCAGCGGATCAGGTCACGTTTGAACCCCACCGTTCAAGGGCGTGCCCTGAACTTCGACGACGAAAACGACCCGGCCCGCATAGCCGAGCGCGCAATTTGCGAGAACGCGCCCCCAGGAGGAAGCGCCCGTCCCCCGCCAGGATCGACGGCGATGGGTGCCCCACCACCACCCAACCGCACCCCTCCCAGGGACCAGCCGCGGATAGTTGTCTCCTCACGGGAGCGAGACGCAAACGGCCTCCCACTGTTCTCCACCCCGATGGACAACCTCGTGGCGGGCCGAGCAGCAGCCGACAGCATCACGGCCACTGGCGACGGCGCCCTACAGATCCAGTACGTCAGGGCCCTGCTCGCGAAGGCCGTGGAGCAGCAAAAAGCGGGCGCCGACTCGCAAGGTCGAGTATACTCGCGTTCCTCGGGAAGCAGAGCGGCCTCCAGCGGCCGCCCAGCGGCGGCAAACACCCTCAATTGCCCGCCACCAGAGCCACTGCAGCTCCAACACCGACCCGCGAACGCGGCACTCTCCACCAACGACCCCAGGCCGGCGACCAACTTCGTCGCCGCTAACGGACAACCCATCGACGCCCGCACCCACATCATCAACAACCAAAACTGGCGCGCACGCCAGCCCGACGACTTGCGGCACACCCTAACTAATCGCCGCGACGGCGAGCCTATGGGGTCGCTCAGTCGACTCGGGCCTAAGTGCTTCGGGCCAATGATCCGAGGCGAGAAGTACCCGCCAAACTTCAAGGCACCAAAAGAGATAGAAAAGTACGACTCCTCGTACGACCCCGCAGTCTGGCTCGACACATACCTCATGGCAATGGGGATCGCGGGTCACACTGACCTACTCGCTGCCCGTTACCTCCCCCTGATGATGGAGGGGACGTGCAGGCAGTGGATCAACACTCTCCCCCAGGACAGTATCGACTCCTGGGAGGAAATGCGCGACGCCTTCGTCAGGCACTTCGAGTGCTCCTACACCCGCGCCACCACTATTGAGGACCTGGAACGGTGCGTCCAGGGACCCCGCGAGTCGACCCGCAACTGGGTCCAACGATGGCAAGAGCTTTGGTACAACGCGGTCGGCATCCACCCGGACACCGCGATCCATTGCTTCAAGACCTCGTGCCGCTACGAGCCTCTAGTCGCCAAGCTCAAGCGACACTCCCGCACACTCGACAACATCCCCGACCTCCTCGAGATCGCCAAACGGTACGCCGAGGAAGATCCAAACCAGGAAACTGACGACGAGTCAGGAGGGCAACGCCGCACGGGCGGCAATGACAGCGGACGCCGAACCGACCTACGCTATAGCGGCACTCGCCTCACTGGCAAGCGCCGCAGTGACGGGCGAGTCGACTTCGTCGCCAACGCCGGGCACGCACAGCGCGAGCCCAAGAGCTACCGCCGCGACGGAGGGCAACGCCGCGATGGCGGCAATTACAAGAACAAGCCAAGGTTCGATCCCGCGGCCCTCCTTAACCAACCATGTGCGTTCCATAGCAGGGAAGGAAAACCTGCAACGCACACCACCGCCGACTGCCACACCCTCAGGGAAATCGAGAAGGCACGGCAAGCGCGGGAGGACACCGACAACGACCCGCCAAATGGCGGAAAATTCGGCAAAGTAGCCGGCTCACTCCACACCTTCACAGGCTTCAACACGAAGCGCAAGAAGAAGGTCATCGCCCGCGCCGTCGCCGTTAATGCGGTGGCCCAAACAGACGTCCCCCAGTTCCTGAACTGGTCAGAACAGCCCATCACCTGGAGCCGGCAAGACCACTCGCCGCGCATCGAGTACCCAGGACGAGTCGCCCTGGTGGTCAAACCCAAGGTTGGCGACTACTGGCTCCCCAAGACACTGATGGATGGCGGTAGCTCCATCAACATCCTCTACCTCGACACCTTCAGGCGGCTGCGGCTCCCGTAGTCGATGATCGAGACGACCCACACCACATTCCATGGCATCGTCCCCGGTCGGAAGGCGTATCCGATCGGCAAGGTCACGCTACCAGTCACGTTCGGCACACCGGCAAACTTCCGCGCCGAGCGGATCGTCTTCGAGCTGGTGCCCTTCGACAGCCCTTACCACTGCGTCCTGGGGCGCCAGGCGTTCGCTAAATTCATGGCAGCACCCCACTACGCGTACAATGCGATGAAGCTCCCCGGGCCGTGCGGCGTCATCACCATCAACGGCGACCCCGACATGGCCGCCGAGTGTGAGGCCAAAGGAGCCGAGCTCGCCGACGCCGTCATCGCGGCAGAGACTAATCACGCCGACGAGCTCGCCTAATACGCGAGCGGGGTCAACAATGACGACCCCACAATACTCAAGAAGCCCAACTCAGAGGGCGCAAACACCTCAACCTTTGAGGCCACGACGCACACCCGCACCGTCGAACTGGTCCCAGGCGACTCCAGCCAGACGGTGACGATTGGGATAGGCATGAGCCCAGCATAGGAATGCGCGCTCATCGAGTTCCTCCGTGAGAACAGGGACATCTTCGCATGGAAACCCTCCGACATGCCCGGTGTTCCTAGGGAGCTCGCTGAGCACAAACTAAACGCCGACCCCAAAGTGCGACCTGTCAAGCAGTCGCTACGGCCCTTCAATGAAGAACGCCGTCGAGCAATCGCCGAGGAAGTGCAGCGTCTACTCGCCGCCGGCTTCATCCGGCCAATCAAGTACTCCAAATGGCTGGCAAACCCAGTCCTGGTCGAGAAGAAAAACGGGACCTGGAGGATGTGTATCGACTACACAAACCTGAACAGCGCCTGCCCAAAGGAGCAGTTCGTCCTCCCGCGGATCGACCAGATAATCGATTCAACCGCGGGCTCGGAGTCGCTATGTTTCCTCGACGCCTACTCTGGGTACAACCAGATCAAAATGGCTGTCGAAGACGAGGAGAAGACGGCGTTCATCACGCCATTCGGAGCCTTCTGCTACACCGCCATGACCTTCGGCCTCAAGAACGCCGGGGCAACCTACCAGCGGTGCATGCAAGAATGCCTCGCGAGCCAAATTGTCCGCAACATCCACGTCTACATCGACGACGTGGTCGTGAAGTCCGCTCGCCAAGACGACCTACTCGCCGACCTGGCAGAAACCTTCGCCAACCTGCGACGGTACAAGATAAAGCTCAACCCAGGCAAGTGCACCTTCGGTGTACCCGCCGGACAACTACTGGGGTACGTCGTCTCCAAACGCGGGATCGAGGCAAACCCAACAAAAATCGACACGATCGCCCGGCTTGGCAAACCCGAGTGCCTGCGCGACGTCCAGAAGCTGGCCGGGCGAGTAGCGGCTCTCAGTCGCTTCATTCCTCGCCTGGGCGAAAAGGCGATGCCCCTATACCGCCTAATGCGCAAGAACCCCACCTTCCAGTGGAACAAGGAGGCGGATGACGCGCTCTGCGACCTCAAAAAGGTGCTACTCGCCGCACCACTACTCGCCGCCCCCGCCGACAAAGAACCTATGCTGGTTTACGTCGCGGCGTCCGAGCGCGTCGTCAGCGCTGTGATGGTCGTCGAACGACCAGAGGAAGGAAAGGAGCGCCCGGTTCAGCGGCCGGTGTACTACATCAGCGAGGTCCTCACCGAGTCGCGCCAACGGTACCCACAGTACCAAAAGCTAGTGTACGCGGTCTTCAGGGCTCAGCGGCGCCTGCCACACTACTTCCAGGAGCACCCGATCACGGTCGTCTCCTCAGCGCCACTACAAGACATCATCCGCAACCGCGAGGCAACCGGGCGGGTCGCCAAGTGGGCCGTCGAGATCGGCGTCCACAACATCAAATACGAGCCACGAAAGGCGATTAAGTCGCAGGCGCTGGCAGACTTCATCGCCGACTGGGAGGAGGCTCAGCAGCCAGAGAGGCTGCCGTACCTCCATTACTGGAGCCTGCACTTCGACGGCTCCAAGAACGCGGACGGTGCAGGAGCAGGGATAGTGCTGACTTCACCAAAGGGCGACAAGCTCCGCTACATCCTCTGCCTCGACTTCACGCCCTGCACCAACAACATGGCTGAGTACGAGGCCCTACTCCACGGCATGCGAGCCGCCAAGGAGATGAACGTCAACCGCCTCCGATGCTACGGAGATTCCGACCTCGTCGCGGGGCAAGTCGCCGGCACCTGCGACGCCGTCTCCCCCACCATGGCGGCGTACCGCCAAGCGGTGGACAAGTTGGGCGGCCACTTCACCGGCTACTCCGTCGAGTGGATCGACAGGCGAAAAACGAGGAGGCCGACGCCCTCTCTCGCATCGGGTCAGCTCGACTCGCACCACCCGCCGGCGTGTTCCTCGACACAATCTCCAAGCCATCAGTCTCTCCCCCGAGGGAGATCGACATCGGAGTCCCACTCCAACCAGAGGCAGCCTTGGTCGCACTCATCACCGAGCCAGACGATTGGACCAAGCCCTACATCGCCTACCTGGAAGCCGGCACCCTGCCAGCAGACGAGACAGACGCTCGAATGATCGCTCGCCGATGCAAGTCCTACACCATCATCGACGGCGAGCTACACAAGCGCAGCGTCACCGGCGTATTCCAACGCTGCGTCCAACCGGCTGAAGGGCGCAAAATCCTCCACGACATTCACTCAGGCGACTGCGGCCACCACGCCGCCGCTCGCTCCCTGGTCGCCAAGGCTATGCGACACGGCTTCTACTGGCCCACCGCACACGCCGATGCCGTCGACATCGTCCAGCGATGCGCCGGGTGCCAGAACTACGCCAGTCAGACGCACGTACCGAGCTCGGCGCTCAAAACAATCCCTATCACCTGGCCATTCGCCGTATGGGGCATGGACATGGTAGGCCCCTTCAAGAAAGCTCCCTCCGGCTACACCCACCTGCTAGTCACCGTTGACAAATTCACTAAGTGGGTGGAGGCCAAGCCAGTCCGGAAATGCGACGGGAAGACCGCCACTAAATTCCTACGCGAGCTAATATATCGCTACGGGTTCCCAAACAGTATCATCACGGACAACGGCACCAACTTCGCCAAGGGAGCCATGGCCGAATTCTGCGAAGAGCACCACATCCGGCTCGACCTCGCGTCAGTCGCCCACCCAGAATCCAACGGCCAGGCGGAACGGGCCAACCAAAGCATCCTCCACGGCCTGAAGCCGCGACTCCAAGTACCACTCGAGCGCACCGCTGGGTGCTGGGTCGAAGAGTTGCCCTCCGTCATCTGGGGAATCCGTACCTCGGTTAACAGATCGACGGGATTCACTCCCTTCTTCATGGTCTACGGCGCCGAAGCAGTCATGCCCACCGACCTCGAACACGACTCGCCGCGAGTCGTCCATTATACGGAGGCTGCAAACGAGCTGGCCCGCCAAGATGGGGTCGACCAGCTCGACGAAGCACGCGACCTCGCCCGGTCACGCACCGCCATCTACCAGCAAGGACTCCGCCGCTACCACAGCCGACGGGTGAAAGCCCGCACCTTCTAGGAAGGCGACCTGGTGTTACGCCTCATCCAGGACAAGAAGGGCATGCACAAGCTCTCCCCTCCGTGGGAAGGTCCATTCGCTATCGGGCGCGTACTTGGCAACGACGCCTACTACCTCATCGACGTCTGCGGGGACGGCGAGCTCGACGTCAAGCGACCATGGAATGTAAACCTCCTCCGGAAGTTCTACTCCTAGAACCCCACACATGTACTCTCCAGTCGCTATGAAATAAAAGAAACGGCTACCGCAAATTGCGCCCACTCTCCATGACTTGTGCCACTCGCACTCGTAATAACAGCGGTATGCTAAAATGCAGAAGTCAACCTTTGGTACAGCGATCGGCACGGCTAAGTAGTGCGGTGCAAGAGCACTGAGTCACTTCAGGTCTCGCATCGTCCACGAAAAACGCCAACCCGGAGCACCATTGGAGTCGCCTAGCTCGACTGGTTCTACGAGCCAAGACAACTGCCCTCGCTTCTCACAGCGACCTTGGTCCTCCGCATCCTCGGCATAGCGACTCGAGCGGCTAAGTACCACGCTCGGGGACTGAATACCAGTTCGTCAAGAGCGGTCAGGGAAAACGCCAAGTAAGAGAGCACGCCCAGGACTCGCCAAGCGACTGACCTTACGGGCCAGGCAGGAGTGACGCGCCCACACTAACGCGCTAAGTCCTCAACCACCCTCGAGTTGCGCCTAGAACTACCAAGTACCACGCTCGGGGACTCGGCCACCCGACTCCGTTCGCGTACGGGAAAACGGTAAAGTACAGAGCATTCCAGGGAGTCGCCTTGCGACTGGCTCTCCGAGCTCGGGCGAGTCGACCAAAGAAACAACACACATGATAACAACACACATCATATACGAGGTAAACCCCACAAAAGGGCGGACGCGCTCGGGGACTCGTCCAAAATCAACCCAAAGCACACAAACAAATACCAAATAGACACAGCATCCCATTCAATCGCATATTGCATTATCTTATGTTACAAAATATGCCCGCATGGCAGAACTGCTGTTAACGCTTCAAGGCAAACTACCCTATTCTGCAGGCTTTGATGATGACTCGCCAGCATCCCGGCGATTACGGATGAACGCGGTGTACGGGTTTGATGGATACGTCGTCAGTTCACCCGCCATCGCCGCGCGAAAAGGCTGCTCGACCTTGAAGTCACGGTGCGGCGGCTCGGGGTCGTTTGGCGCGACGACCGTTTCCTGGTAGGGAAGGAGGTCGCCCATCGCCCAGACACGCTCCGAGTACGTGGCGGCACGCTCTTGCAACTTGAGAACCTCGGACAGATCCACCGCGCCAGTCGACGATGGATACCCACTCGTCACATCATCGACGTCGAAATCTTCGGGGAAGTGGGCGAGTCCAAGGCTCAGTGCTGTCGACGCTCCACGCCGAAACGCCGACCGCGTCATGAACTCAACGACCGCGGGCGCCTTCTCCAAATATTTCCACACCTCAACGAGGTCGCTGGGAATCACCTCCGTGGGCGATATTTCTTGGAGGTAGGCGCGGATGCACGTCGCCGACAGCGTCGCCGAGTCAACGAGCATGCTTACGCACCGCCTCGCGTCGAGCGAGCTCGCTTCTTCTTCGTCATCAATGATGCGACCTGCGAGCAGAAGACAGCGATGAGTACAACGGAGACCACAAAAATCACAACTAATGGAAAGGGAAGATGCATTCACCAAGCAACGGGCGGACGAGTCCCGTGATGAAGCACTGAAGCGACGTGTGGTCGTCCTGAAGCCCAGCAATAAGGACCTCCGACACCTTGCGATCCTCCTCTGCGGCCGCAACGGCGGTCCTCGCTCGCCCGTCCGCCGAGCTCGCTTCTTCTCTCGCCTCCCGCAGTTCGCGCTCAAGGTCGGCGATCCGCTGTTCAGCGGCACCCAGAGCAGATCACGCCGCCACCAACTCTCCAGCGGAGACAAGCCCCTGGCGAGCTTCCTCTGCCTTCGCAGCAACAGCCTGAAGCCCTTTGTTCGCCTCCTGGACGATGACCAGCTCCTTCTCAGCGCGCTGTTTCGCGGCCAATCGGTCCGCCGACTCAAGCTGCAGACCCTGCACATCATCGAACAAGTTAGTCAAAACGAACTTCCTAAGTGCCCACCCGCTGAAATTCAGCGAGTGCGCACTCGGGGACTGGCGATCAAGAACTTCCTAAGTGCCCACCCGCTGAAATTCAGCGAGTGCGCACTCGGGGACTGACGATCAAGAAATTCCTAAGTGCCCACCCGCTGAAATTCAGCGAGCACGCACTCGGGGACTGGCGATCAAGAAATTCCTAAGTGCCCACCCGCTAAAATTTAGCGCGTGCGCACTCGGGGACTGGACACGAAAATAAAAGACGAGAAATTATAAGAATCAAGCCGCTGCAAAGCACCGACCTGATCCTCGGGGACTGGATGTACCTGGATGGCTGCGCCAAGCATACCATGGAGTTGTATCGCGTCCACGGACGCGAGTAACGCTGGCGTGTGCCCACGACGCTGGTCGACTTCAGCATCGGCGGTCCCCGGAGCAAGGCTTGAGGGCGCAGCCCCGCTCGCCGCGGCTGCCTTGGTCACGAAGCGGGGGAAGGTAGCGATAGAGGCACCCGCTCCAAAGGAAGTCGCCTCCGCCGTTCCAGGCAAGGAAGCGCCCTCCTTCGTAGACGCGGCTGCCTCCACCACGGGCCCGGCCGGCGCGGCCGCCGTATCATCAGAGATAGTGACGATGTCGTCGCCCTTGGCCTTCTTACTGCCATCCGCTGAGGCGACGACCTCGTCCGCTTTCCTCTTGCGGGAAGGATCTTCCTCGCTAGCGGCGGAGGGTACCTTGGCCACGGTCGGATGGCCCATCCTTTTCACTCCGGTCCTGCGCGTTAATCGAATCAACAAAGACAATTGAAATAGTTATGGAAACTAAGGAAGGGTGAGCGCACTCACTTGGCGACTGGGATGAAACGTAGCCCTGTACGAAGGCCGGCCGGTTTTTCCAGTTCAGGGCCCAGTCGGCGACTGAGCCCCAGATCCAGGACGTCGCGTGCCCAAGACACGGACGGCTTCTTCGTCGTTGAGGCCGCGGCTGGCGCCTCTGGGACATCCTCGGCGGGAACTTCCTCGCGAGTTGGAGCCGCTACAGCCGGAGCCTCCTTGCGGGGCGAAGCCGCCGCAGCCAGAGCCTCCTTGCGGGGCGAAGCCGCCGCAGCCGGAACCTCCTTGCGAGGCGAAGTCGCTGCAGCCGGAGCCTCCCCCAGCCCAGAGACTGGGGCGAATGGCGGAGGAATCGAGGCCAGCGGCACTTCCACGGTCGCCGTGTCCAGCGCGGCTGTCGCTGGGGGCGCGCCGTCACCAGCTGGGCTGGGAGCATCGGAGCTGCTCGCCGAGTGCGGTGGTGAAGCTGTCCTCGACGGTTTCGTTTTCCTCTTCGGGAGGGCCCTCGCCTCCCTTTCCTTCTTCTTCTTCTTCTTCTTCTTCGACGGAGTGGCTTGACGGCGCGAGGTGGTCTCTGGGAGCTCGTCGTCGTCATCATGACGTTCGAGGCTTCTGCTCGCCTCGATCTCGCGCTGACGTTGCCCGCGGGTCTTTCGGACCAGCGGGGCGACTTCCTCTTCGGACTCCTCCTCGTCGTCCTCGTTGCCCCTCGCGGGTGGCGATTCGCCTATGTCCTGGGCGGATGGCCCCGGGCTCTCGTCATCCGAAGGTGGGAGCCACCCTTCCACCACTTGGAATAGCTGCGATGAATACAAACAGAATCAGAATTACCGCGACTGCATACACTGCGACTGCGAACAAGGTAAAGGAATTACTGTTGGAGCCGGACGCTTCGCGGTGTAAGGGGCGACCCCAGCCTGCGCATCCAGGTACACCGCCTGGGTGATCTTCTTCAACGCTGGGATATAATCCTCTAGCTTCCACTCGTCGAGGTAGGCCTTCGTCGAGTCTCCCCGGCCCGTGTACTGGTACATATAGTGGTCGCGTTGGGCGAGTGGAACGAGCCGTCGCCCAAGCCAGCAATTGTACAAGTTTATCGTCTGAAGGCCTTTCTTATTCAGACCACGGATGGTCTGGAGCATCTCGTCCACGACCATCCGCTGGTCGTCGGGGAGCTTGCCGACTTGGAGATGGCGCGGCTCAGAACGATTGGCCGAGTACCGCGGGATCGCCACCTCGTCCTCCGGGGTCGCCTCGGCCACGTAGAACCACGACTTCTTCCAGTCGCTCGCTGCCTTGGCGGGTAGCATCAGATCGAAAAAAGAAGCTTTGGACTTGAGCTGGAACGTCAAGCCGCCCGCGGCTAGCATTGGACCGCCTGCCTCCTCGCGGCTGATCTGTCCGTGGAACAGATCTTGCCACAAGGGAAAGTAGGGCCGGCAGCCCAAGTAGCACTCGCAGAACGCCACGAAGATGGCGAGCTGCTCGATGCTATGGGGACCCAGATCTGAAGGCTGGATCCCGTAGTAGGCGCAAAAGCGCCGGAAGAACAAAGACGTGGGAAACCCTAGCCCCCGCTCGAGATGACTGGTGAAACAGACGAATTCCCTCTCTCGCGGGTTTGGGGTCGTTTCTCCGGCTGCGGGGATACGCCAACAGCCGGCTCGCAGGATCCCGGCTTCCTCGAAAGAGGCCAGCTGCGCCCTCGTGCACTTGGACCTGCCCATGGTTCGGTGGAAAGGGCCATGGCTGAGAGGTTGGTTGGAGATCGGGGGATTTCGAGTCGATTGGATCGCGGAGCAGAGGAAGGAAAATATGCGCACTCGGAAGAAGTGGTGGGTAGTTGGCTCTACGATTGCCTGCCATTCCTCTTATATAGCGGGAGTTGCCCGCCAAATCAGGGGGCCGTTACCGCGCGATGATTACGCCAAAAGTTACCGTTGGATTACCCCCCAACGGCTAGTTTGACTATGCCTGACGGTCCAACTTCAGCCACTCGGCTCGCCAGGTCAATCACCATGACCGCGTCCCGCCGACTCGACTCGCCCAAGCCGCGACTTGGTTCACCGGATTTTCTCCTTTATACAGGAGCCCGCCGACGATTCGACTGGATGCCTACTTTGAAGCCGCATACTCCGACTGCCAGCAGCCACTTACGCCCAATCGACGACGGCCTCGGGGACTACTGATGGGGATATGCCTACTGGGGTATACCCAGCAGGGCGTTTCCGACTGGCCCGTAAGCTGGCGAGTGGGCCTGCAGAACGGCGAGTGGATTTAAGCCCAGCAAGGTATCGAGCGACTGGAAGCTGAAGGCCCAGGCGAGTAGATAGGCCCAGTCGGGTTAGGTTAAACGACTACTGAATCTGTAACCGAATCGGTTGAGATATGTAAACCCTAGGGGAGGTGAGCCTATATAAACCTCCCTATAGGGCGAGTAGAGACACGTTCCCTCATACACCCGAGTGACTCGCCGCCTAGCCGCCGAGCTCGCCCATTGTAACACCTCCATAATACAATCTAGCAGGAGTAGGTCTTTACCCTCCGGGGGGCCGAACCTGGGTAAAACCCTGTGTCTTTGCCCTCATCTCGCACCGCAGATGGCTGGCCGCCCTTGCCCCTCGTTCTACTACTCGCTGCCGATTGCAGCATCTGCCGTGACTATTCCCACGACAGGCACCATCAGATCAAGAATCTAGACTCGCTGAATCGATCTGGAGGTTCTGGATCGAGAGGAAATGGGAGACTGAAGGCCACACGGAATCGGAGGAAATGTGAGGAATACTCGCAACTCACCCGTCACTCTCCTTATATAGCGATTGTCTCCCGCCAATTTTGGAGGAGCCTTTACCACGTGGTGATTACGCCGATATTACCGTTGGATTACCCAACGGCTAGTTTGACAAAAAATGACGGTCCAACTTCGTCTACTCGACTCGACGACCCATTAGCCAAAGCTACAATTCGACTACTTGCCAAATTGGCGATTCGACTGGTCGCCGATATTGTGACTGAGGAAACATGCTAAAGATTCTTTCTTTCAATGGAGTCCACCGCCGATTTTACTAGGCATCCAAATTGGACCCGAATACTCCGACTGCCCAAGAACACCTACGACAAATCAACGACGGCCTCGAGGACTACTGATGGGGATATGCCGAGTGGGGTATACCCAGCAGGACGTTCCCTACTAGATCATGCTCTCAGCGAGTGGGCCTGCAGGATGGCGACTGGACCGCGACGCAAGAGGAAGTCGGGCGACTGGAAGCTGAAGGCCCAGAAGCATAGCTAGGCCCAATCGGATTAGGTCAAACCCCTCCAAGTCCTTATCCAACTCGGTTGTAGATATGTAAATCCTAGCGAGGTGATCCTATATAAACCTCCCTAGGGCACACGTAGCACTTACGTTCCATCATACACCCCATCGACTCGCCGCCTAGCCGCCGAGCTCGCCCACTGTAATCTCTCGATAATACAATCTAGCAGGAGTAGGTTTTTACCCTCCGGGGGGCCGAACCTGGGTAAAACCTTGTGTCTCTGCCCTCATCTCGCACCGCAGATGGTTGGCCGCCCTTGCCCCTTGTTATACTACTCGCTGCCACTCGTAGCATCTGCCGTGGCCATTCCCACGACAGGAGTACTATAGGGCTAGCGCCTGATGGTAGACGAGGCGATCCGATGGTGAATATTTTTCAGCCATAAGTAGTGACTATGACGCGAGTGGGTCTCTGCCTTGCGCGCTTTTCCTAGGGCTTCCCGAGGGGATGGTTGTAGCGCGAAAACACGTGCCGCTAGAATCCTAAAATGCACTTATGTGAAGCATTTTGAGTGCTAGGAACCGTAGGTGAGGTAACTTACTGCCGAAACTAGCATGTAAGTTCAAAGCTCGACAGTGTAGGCCCTGCAAAGTTCTGGCCGATGGAGAAGGTGTGTCTCTAGGGTCGTCACATAAGCCTCTCGAAGATAAAGCCATAGGGCTAATGTTTCTACCGTCAGTCCCCTCATCAGGGGTTTTGCGGGTTTCGCACGAGTGTTTTTTAAGTATTAGGAACCGTGGGTGAGGTGACTCATCGCGGTACCCGGTACTTGAGTTCAGATCTCGACGCTTTAGGTCCTGAGAGCTTCGGTCATGGAGGAGCAGAGCCTCATGATCCGTCGCCTCTGGGTGTTTTTTAAGTATCAAAAACTGTGGGTGAGGTGACTCATTACCGGACCCGGTCCGTGAGTTTAGAGCTCGATGCTTTAGGTCCTGAGTGCTTGGTCCACCGAGGAGCAGAGCCTCATGATCTGCCGCGAAGATGTTATTTTTTCTTTTTGAGATCCAGGAGCATGGGTGAGGTGACTCATCGCTGGACCCGGTCCGTGAGTTTAGAGCTCGACACTTTAGGTCCTGGAAGCTTTTTGGCCAACCGAGGGGAATGTTCCCTCATGATCCGCCCCGTAGACCTTACATAGGGCAAATGTGCGTACTGCTGAGGCTCGATACATGCGCTGTGTGAGGGACACAAGCACCAGAGAACATAGGTGAGGTAACTTATGGAAGGAACGAGTCCGTAAGTTCAGAGCTCAACACTTTAGGCTCTGATGAAGCCGATGAGTGACTCGGTGACGAACACCATGCCCCCCCCCTCGCGTGGTGTATGTGAGGGAACTCAAGCGGGTACGGTTTTTAAAGAAGTCCTTTCCGAGGGAAATACCAAACGGCAAGACACGTGTAAAGCACAAGATCCAAAAAAACCACTGGGAGTTCAAACTTATTATAGCGCCGCCGTGGCTCACATGGGGTCTCACCTGAGATGTGAGTTTTTCGAGGGTCACCTTCGAAAAGTCATGGATTTCGGCGTGCCATTCGGAGAGGTTGTCCACCTTCCAGCATCCTTGAAATCTTGCTCAGTCGGTAGCTTAGCTGCCCTCAGGGAGGCAGTCGGTGTTGTATGCACGTTGAGTGCAGTCCACCGGGAAGTCAGGAGCCCCCAAGTCGGCACAACTCTCGGGAACTTCCCAATCGCTCGCGAGGGTGGGCGGTGGCGGCCCATGGTCCCTCTTGAAGGTGCGGGTGCCGAACGCGCCCTGCTCCTCGCTAGGTGGGAATAGTGTAGCTTCCGCCCTCTTGGCCATGGAGTTCTCCTGAGCCATCATCTGCTTCCCCCTCGTAGAGCCCCCGACATAGTCCAATGCATCCACATCCTCGGGGTAGGCGGTGCCTGCTGTCTTGTAGGCATGCTCGAGGGAGCGTAAGGCTTCCACCTCATCGCAGCGGACTGTGATGACCCCACCGTTGCCTTCGGGCATCTTGAGGACGTTGTAGGCATGGTAGGTGGCTACCATGAACTTGGCCAGTGCAGGGTAGCCAAGGATGACGTTGTACGGGAGCTCGATGTGAGCCATGTCAAAGTCGATGAGCTCGGTGGGGTAGTTGTCACGCGTCCCGAACGTGATGGAGAGGCGCACCTACCCGATGGGTATGGTGGTTTCGTTGGTCACTCCAAAGAATGGCATGGTCGACATCATCCTGTTGTAGGGCACCTGCAGCTGGGCGAACGTCTCGGTGGAGATCATGTTCAAGCCTGCTCCTCCATCGATGAGGGTCTTCGCGACTGCGAATTTGCTGATGGTGGTGGTGTAGATCATGGGGAGATTTCCCATAGGCCTGGTCGAGACAGGGTGGTCACGAGCATCGAAGGTGATGGCGTACTTGGACCACTTGAGTTTCGGGGACGGGACACCCGGCCTGGCGGCGGCGACCTCGCAAATGAGCAGCTTGTAGTGTCGGTTGAACAGCGGAGCCTTGGAACCATCGAGGATGCATGCTATGGCACCTTGCGGCACCTAGTAGCCCCTAGGTTCATCAGTGCGTCCTTTCTCCTGCGCGTGAGGGTGCCGCTGCAAGGCGTTGGTCTGGTGGACCGCTTGTGGGGTGTCATGGCTGCCGGAGTTGTTGTTCCAGCGCTCGCCCCCGTGGTTGCTGCCCTCGTACCGTCGTGCTCGCTGCCTTGTATTCCCCTCCTCTGGTTGCTGCGCATGTCGCGAAGTTTCTTGAGCTCGTAGAAGTCGTCAGTGGGGTGCATGTGCTTCTTGTGGAAGTGGCAATATGAGTTGTCTTCTTGTTCCCCTTCATCGCGCTCCTCGCAAGGACTCTTTAGGACTGGCTTCCTGGCCAGGACTACGACGTTCTTGCACTTGGGGTCCTTATCCTTGATCTTGGATGAGCTCGAGGCCTTGGGGGTGGTCTCTGCTTTAGCGAGGCCGAACATCCGCCCCGCCTCTACCATGACACACTTATTAGCCATCACGAAGATCTCCACAGTCGTGGTGAGGCTCTCGCCCCTGATGCCAATCTTCTCCCTCATCTTGACAACCTTGATGCCCTCGAAGAAGGCGGTGATGATGTTGGAGTCAGAGATCTTGGGTATATTGTTGCGGACTCAGTTGAACCTCTGCATGAACTTGAAGAGGGTCTCTCCAGGTTGCTAGCGCACCTGGCGGAGGTCTTAGTAGGTGAGTGGGCTCTCATAGGTACCCTTGAAGTTGGCGATGAAGAGGGAGCTGAGGTCAGCCCACGAGTCGATTGATTCCTCTGGAAGGTTCATCAGCCAGGTATTGGTCGTGTCCTTCAGGCACAGGGGAAACCAATTCGCCATGACGCGGTCATCGCCTCACGCAGCGTCGATACCCGTGGTGTAGAGTTGCAAGAACTCGTACGGGTTGGTCGTTCCGTCGTAGCGCGCAAGCGTATATAGGAAGAAATTGTGTGGCCAGACCACATGATGAAGACCCTTAGTAAGGGCGAGGCAGACGTTGGCCTGTACCAACTTTCCATTGGTGAGGGCCGCGTAGTTCCGCTGACCCGCAGTGGCGATTTCTTCGGTGAGACGGTCTTCGTGCCCACGCGTCTGTACTACGGCCACGGGGGCGAGACGATCTGGCAGCTGTTGGCCGTCAGTGGGGTGACCTGGTCAGGTTTAGGGGCCCCATCGCGACGTTGAGCCAGGAGTGATCCCCCAATCCCCGGTGCCCAGTCTTTGTCTAGAGCCCCCAGCCCCTCTGGAGAGAGGATGGCGATGTCGAGGAGCTCGGCGATCCGGTTGCACCACCTCCCTTTGCCTGAGTCGGCCGGTGGGTGATCCAGGAGCTCATGCACCATGCGATTGGCGGCTTCTGGCGTGAGGCGCTCAGAGTGTCCACACAAAGACATGGTGCGGGAAAGCAAGGTGGCGCCACGCAAGGAGGACGGGGGATCTCGCGGCGGGCGGTAGGTAGAGCCTCCCTCGTCCTCCGTCCACGGGTCCTGCTCGGAGGGGTTGCGTCGTGGAACCGGCTCGGTCTAGGCCTTGCTCGTCGCGCGATGGAGCGTATTCGGTGCGGGTCTCGGTCCGAGCCAACATGTCGTTGAGGTTGATGAAGGTCTTGAATGCGCGCCTTAGCCTCCTACCTGGCGTGCCAAATGTCGAAGATTTGTCCCACGAAGGGAACTAGGGTCCAACGATCTCTTGGTTTGAGAGGAGGCTGAACACGCAGTTCCAAGCCTCGGCGACGGTGGAGACAGCAGAGCAAGTACATGATAGAGAGGTGACACGGGTTTCTTTACGGACCCTCGTGAGGAGGTAAAGCCCCTACTCTTGCTTTGTTGTATTGCTCGCTTGCTTCGCGAGGGTACAATGGTGGGTGCAAGTCTAGGGTTTAGATCGATGGGGATCAAATTGTTCTAAGGTAGGAGAAGGACTCCTTATATAGGGGGGCGACGCGCCTCTTCCCCCAATCTTTGGGCGGGAAGGGCTACCACGGAGTCGCTCCTCGAGGACCTAGTCTATGAGGCTGCTTTTGGTGGACTAGGTTCAGCGCGCCGCGTTCCGCCCCGTCCTCCTGTAAAGTGGCCTCCTTTGGGTCTATTTGTCTTCATCCTACGCTCTCTGCTTTTCCTTCTTACACAGAAATGGCAATGGGAGGAGCCTTCTACCACGAGGTCATATGTCCACTTCCTGCTGAAAGAGAGGCGGACCGAGTTTTGTTTTACCGAGGCGGACCGGAACCGCAGGAGTGTTGCTCCCCTTGTCGGGATCCGGTTCGTACCTTGCTCAGTGGAGTTACTAAATAGCACCGGGACACGCTCCAAAGCATCCGAGGCTTTGGGACGCTTCAAGGTGTAGCAGCTGGGTCCCCACGAGAGGCATGCCCTCCGGAGGTTATCCTCTCATGAAGCG
This sequence comes from Avena sativa, assembly GCA_916181665.1. Classification (NCBI taxonomy): domain Eukaryota; kingdom Viridiplantae; phylum Streptophyta; class Magnoliopsida; order Poales; family Poaceae; genus Avena; species Avena sativa. The sequence continues at coordinate 128,806,234 of OV702283.1, read as the reverse complement.
GGGGCCTCGCGAGGTATGCGTGGACAGGCCACCTCTAGAGGTGCTACTGCTTCACAAGAGGGGCGCCATCCCCAGTGCTGGACCCATCAACCGTGGGGACGTGGCACCCCGGTTGCCAGGGCCCCAAAAAAGTTATGGAGAGCAAGTGTGTGTACAAAATCAAGCAAGTAGAGAACACATGGCATCCAAGTCACAAGGCCATGCTAGTTATGAAAGGATTCATCTAGGGAAAAGGTATAGGCTTTGATGAGACATTTTCTTATGTGGTAAAGAAGATAACAATAAAAATGATCCTTGGACTGGTATAAGCCTCAACTTAGAGCTTGAGCAAATTAGTGCGAAAATAACCTTCCCTGATGGTGATTTGGAGGGGAAATATGGATGGAGAATCTTGAGGAGTTTCTTGTTAAAGGAAAAAAGACTATGAATGCAAGTTGAACAAATATCTCTATGGCCCGAAACAAGCACCAAGACCTACATGAAGTTTGAATCTATTATGGGGATCAAGTCAATAATAGGTGTAACTTAGACCATTGTGTATTTATTCAGCAGTTATCGGGTGATGATTTTATCATGTTGTTGTTCTATGTTGATGATATCTTGATTGTTGGCAAGAATGTCTATAGGATTTCTAGACTGGAGGAGAGTAGAAAGAAGTTTTTCATGAAATATTTAGGTCAATCCACCAAGTTGTACTTGTCTCCAGAGAAATATATTTAGCAAGTACTTAGCAAATTCAAGATGGAAAAGACAAGGGAAGTGAGTTGTCCACTAGTAGATCATTTAAAGTTGAGAAAAAAATGCCCTTCCACTTATAAGATGGAAAAGGAAATGTAGACTGTTCCTTATGCTTCAGCGGTTTCGAGTTTTATATATGTTATCGTGCACACACTGCCTAAGACTTCTCAAATGGTTAGCATCATGAGCAGATTTATTTCTAATCCAGCAAGACCATATTGTAAATTCGTGAAGTGAATTTTGAGGTATCTCAACACTAATATGAAGATTTTCTTTGGTGGTAGTGGCTCAAGTTGATTGCATTTTCAGATTCAAACATGGTTGGAGATGTTGATGGTAGAAAGTCCACTTCAGGTTATTTCATTACCCATTCGGGAGAAGTGGTATCGCAAAGCATGTTGAAAAAGTGTGTGGCTTTTTCTACAGCTGGTGTGACTTTATTGCAGTAGCAGAGGTAACAAAAGATGTATTGTGAAAGAAACTATTAGCTTTCAAGCTTGGTTTTAAGCAAGACAAATATGTGTTGTTTTGTGACAACAAGAATGTCATCCACCTAAGTAATAATAAAGCTTTCATTCAAGGTTAAAGCATATATAAGTCTGCTACCATTGGATTCAAGACATGTTGAATTCCAAGCAAATGAAAATTGAGAAGATGCAGACTGATGACAATAATACTGATATGTTGACCAAGATAGTGGCAAGAGAGAAGGTCAATGTATGTCGAATGCTCGCCGGTAGGCAATGATACCCTTCGTGATATATGGATGGGAGTTTGTTGGGCCATATCCCTGCACATAGCGGTGTATTGGCATCCCAACAAAAGCTCATGAAGTCCAACAAGTGTGAGACGTTGATTGTAGTTTGCATCCAACGGCTTAGTTTCTTCCTTGAGCAATAAGGGCAAAGATAGCCCGAGCAAACAACGGCTTAGTTTGGCCAGTGTTTGCCTGGAGTGTGATACTCTGTTTGCCTGAAGGGGCAAAGGTGTGATACTCTGTTTTGTTATAATCTTGGCTCTTGTGATTATTATTATTGTCGTGGTTGACAAGGAGCTGGAGTGTGTTGGAAAACTTTGTACTTATGTTTCTCATATTGGAACTCGCATGGACAGTTGGTCCATAGCCGTTTTTTTTGTTCTTTTCCACGTAAAATTCTTGTGTCATTGTGATGTGATTGTTTTCCACGTAAATTCTAGCGTCATTGTGATGTGATTGTGTTTATGCTGACTGAAGCGATCCTCGAAGTTCAAGTTCATTGCAGACATGCAGGCAAGTGGGTTTGTCTTCCTAGCCCAACATTTCCTTCAATGTGTAAATTCGTGGTCTTATAGGCATTTGGTCAAAGGCTTTTAGCAGTAAGAATATTACCAAAACTAGTTCTTATTTTCTTCAATATTTGCAAACGCAGATTTTGTTTAGGATAGGTCGGTCCAGTACTAGTTTCAGAATGGGATGTTTCAAATAGCTGGAGGGCATAGCCTGATATCAAACACAAACACTGTACATTCAATGGTATGATATTAGAAGACTGAGAACATTCCTCTCAAAAAACAAAAAGACCGAGAACAGATAAATTAAATAAATAGATCGATAAGGCGGAGTAGATAGCGTCGTCAATTCCTGATCTGCAGAGTTCACAAATTCACGTACAATTTGGCTCGCAAACCCAAATCTCCAAAGAACATGGTTATATATGCAGGTTTCTACATAGCAACATTGCGGCGGAGCTGTTCGTCTTGCAAAGCAGCGCAACCTTTCAAGCCCAACACAGCAAAGGCAAGCTCATCAAGCTTCAAGGGTCAGAAGTTGCAAGCACCTGGCAATGGTCTTGGGGTCCCGACTGAAAGTTCAGGTTTCACTTATCACCCCCAGCTCACGAACGTGTCAATCGTCGTCGCAAGGAAGGAGCGTTGGAATCTGCCCATGATCGACGAAATCAAGCCGGTTGAGCCTTACACTGCACAGGACATTCTCAGGGAGTTCTTCCTGCTTCTGGGCCTGCATGAAATGCTCAACATGTTCAGTCCATGGACAAATTAGCCCGGTTGGCACCTTATCAAGAAGAATGGATCATCATTTCACCTGTATGGTTAGGCCTAGATCAATGACACCGTGTTTCAGCCGTTCTCGAAACGCTTCGAGCCCTTTCCTCGATATGAAGCTAAACCGGTGCACATCAAGGTCTATCTCCAAGTAATTTGATCCCTGTATCAACCCAACATGTCACGCAGGAGACTCTTTTTTTTGGCAAATGTCATGTTGGAGTCAAGATGCAAGAAACAAGATGGTGTCAAGAAAAATATTACTCCACTTACCACATAAAAGTTGTGTTGAGGCCGTGACAAAACTGGCTTTTCATTATAAGCCTGCACAAGTTTTCTCTCTGCAGAACTCAGGTTCATATCGTCTGGGTTAACCAACCCTGTCAATATTTTCAATCTTTCCCTGTAAGGGACAGTTGAGTCTAATGGAAACCCCTTAACCTTTTCTACCTCATCGCTTACAAGTCTCTAAAAATTATGACAGAAAACAGAGATTAATGACATGTCAGTTCAGGTCTTCATGATTAACACGCATCAGTTGTCCATGAACAAAGATAGTGTATTGAGAGAGAGAAATTTTACCTTGATACTCTCATGGAACTGAGGAGAAATCTCTTTCTCGAAGTTTTCATTTAGTTTGAAATACAATACTAGATTAATCCCTTCCCCGTCGCTGTCGCCAAGGAAGATGGCAGTTGGATATGTAGGCATCTGGGTGCAACACATATGCTCATTAGTGATCATTGCAACAACTAGCACGTTCAAACTTAACTCGGCAACCAGTGAGTGCTGATGATCATACCTGAATATTTACAATAAGTAAGGAAGGAAGTTTCTCGCTTGGCCGTGTAGATGGAAGATCAATATGCTGGGCAATGTGATGTATTTTCCTTGGTGACATGAACATATCCACACCAATTGGGGTGTATGGGCAACTTGCTGGGGCAGCTGATTTCTTTTTGTCTCTACATGGATGGCAATCATACAAATCAAAACCAAATTGATGTATTACAACACATGACAAGAAAGTGTGCACCAACTCTTACCTGAAAAAGCTTTCTCCACGTAGCTTGAAGGTCGAAGACTCAAGAACGGACCAACAACCTTCCGATATTTTCTCGCTGGCTTGAGGGATCAATAGTCCTGCTCTTGGACGAATCAAGTACCTCCTAGAAGAGGCTGTGGGAACAAATTTAACATCAGCTATATTTTTGAAAGTTACCTGTATCAGTCTAATGTAAAAAAACACGTCAAAGGAAAACTCACATATTTCAGTAGTTTGCTCCCCATCAAAAGATTTCCTTGTGAAAGAGAGCCTGACAACTCCTGACTTCTTCTTTTGGCCACGCGGGCTTGCGACTCCCAGTGGCTGAACCTTATTAGCATGGCGAGGTGTGCACACGGGTGTCAAACTTTTGAAGATACTTTCATGAGATTTTTCTCCATCTCTGAAAGACTTCAAGGCCTCCTCCCCTCTTCTAAGTTTTGTCAGCATTTTTACGCCGCCCTCGTTTCTTGTCTTTGCTTCCTCCACCTTTGCACCCAAGACATCACATGCTTCCGAGCTTGCGATTTTAAGCCTCTCTGCTTCCTGAATACCGGCTTGGCTTGATTTATCCATGTTGTTTGCATCTCTTGTTAGGTACTGTCCAACAGCTTGAGCAACAGATGAACCATCAAAAATCTTCTCAAACTTCTGGATGCAATCAGCGATACATGAAGCGTCTTCACACTGCAACAACTGTGTCATTCCTGCGCTCGATATGGCAGGCAAGTCTGCAAGAAACGATTCTGCATGAATACATACTAGAACTGATAATTGACATGCCTAGTGAGGATCGATCATGTCGTCGAGAGGAAATACATATATACCTCCGTTTACACTGCTGAAGTCTTCATCGGAATCAGACCCCAGAATACTGACAGAATCAAACCATGCTTCCTCTTCACACACAACTGGACCAATAATAGGATGAAAAAAAACTAATAAATATTCAACTCTCCTCTGTGAAGTGCAAAGACAATTATATCCTGAGACGAGATATGAAAGTAACATGAAGATCCCACTACTTACCGTTCCCATCTTCCGAGTAGAGCTCGCTGTGATGCCACTGCAGCTGCGTGAGATGGAATGTTACATTGGAGACAACTTCTCCCGAAGAAGCACAGCTCCCCGCATCACTGGCGCGTACGGTAGGCGTGTTCCTCGAGAACTTCCCACGGTACCGGCGATGTATGCAGCGCAATCTCTGCGGTCTCCGTCTTCTGCTTGTAGAGACGCAGGCACCCATGGTTAGTGCTAACCTGTAAGATGATTTGTTGTTCACAGAGTTTCACCAAATTGCAGGCTTCCAAGAAGCTGCAAAAGAAAGGCTCAAGAGATGAGGGGAAACAGCAATTGAGATGCAGAAACCAGAATGAGCAATGAGCTGAACCATGAACGCCTTACTTGCTCAAGCCATAGATGACAAACAATACTAGTGTACTAGTAGCAAATTTGTTCAACGGCTACATCCATGGAACTAGAAATAGTACCTGTTGATGAGCAAAGGCAAATGAGGGCAGAGATACGCCTACCACCAATCACCAGCGCACGTTCCACCCCTCCGACAGCCTGCGAATAAACCCATTAAATTGACCATTAAAAGTGGACATACATACACATACATGTATGCACGCTCATACTAACATTTAATCAAAATTTAACAGTTGGTCCTTTTGCGCATCATATATAACCAATAGCTACAGAATTGGTCTGCATCTGGGAAAAAACTTTAAACAAGAAAGTATATAAAAGGAAACTAGCTGCACCGGGAACAACTAGTATTAGCAGAAAACAATAAATAAATAAATAGGCGTGAAGATTCTGCGAAGCTTAATTGCCCCTTGAACCTCTCGGCTGTCTCGGCAAGTTGACTCGATGTGGCTTTTTAAGGGGCGACGAACACAGAAACCCACAGCTCTCTAATTAAACTAGTCGGTGGACCGAAAACTAGCGACAGAGCTGGATCTTACTACTACTTCCCCCCGAGAACTGGTTTGGAAAAGGAAATCAAACGGCGGACAGCAAGAACCTGGAGAACATGGATTCACGTCTGCGAAGACTCAGTAATCCCACAGCCCGGCTGAAGGAATCGGAGAGAAGAGAGCAGACGGAATATTAGTCAAATGCAAGGGCACCAGCTCGATCAAGGAGTGGCCTCCTTCGACGAACCCAGTCTGAATCCACAGAAAAGGCTGATGATGAAGAAGCGGCATTGGAAGATAAGCATGATAACCGCTTGTGTATATGTACGCTGCTCTGCCGGAAAAAAACCAAACGAGCCGGACGAGATAGCACCAAAAGAAGATGAAGGGGAAAGGTTTCCAGTTCCAGGTCGAGCCAACAGAAACAGAGTCGCCTCCTTTCCTGGCAAGAACACCAGAGCAGAGATCCCCCCCTCCAAAGCTCCCGGAAACGAAACAAAAGAAACACAATCCCAGGCGAATCGAAACGAGAGAGGCGTACCGCGGAGCATCAGAAGAAGGGGCAGGCGGCGGCAGCGCGGGCCGGCGGGCAGAACCAGACGGCAGGCAATGGAGTGCAGGTGCAGGGTGGATAGCCGGCAGAAGCGAGGTCGCCGAGGTGGTGCTGGTGGCGCGCGTATCGTATCGCGTACGCGTTCGTAGTATATACTCCCTATTACCCCCACGTGGACGGAATCGAGGAGCCGGCGGGGCGGGGAGATATATAAAGTTGAGAGTTTGCCCGGAGAAAGGCCGGAGATAGACAACAAGATAAGCAAAAGGAAAGAAGACAGTTCGGAATCCGGGTTCCTGTTTCGTTCGGAATCATCCCCTCCCTGTCTTCAATTCGGAATTCGGAAGAAATTTGTTCTACTCCGTAGGTATCGAGACGTAAATGTGTGGTTGTGGAATTGTGGAAGTTTGGTGGGCGGTTGACGCCGAGATTCACTGCGCTAGCTAGCTGCCGCCCGCGGGGTCAGCAACAGTGGATGCTGTTGCGCGTCCCTGTTCATCGAATTTAATGTGAGGGAGATGGAGATATCATATCATCATCGCCAGGTGCCCGTGCTGCCTCCAACCCTCTGTCAGTGACTCAGTACTACCGCGTGCATGCACGCAGGACTGGGGGGCTTTGATGGCCATCACAGCTGACTGGAGTGGGACTACTGTGGGAGTACGCCGAATCGAGTCCAGGCACTGTTGTGTGGGCAGTAATTTTGTTCACCGGTTAATTTTTTTTTACTACCGTGGGAAAATTCCATCGACAAGGAAAACAAAAAAACATGGGAGGAACACGCCGGCCGGCACCAAGATTTCCAGCGGGTGCGCGCCAACAGAAGAAAAGAAATGCGGTGGTGTAGTTTCTGCCGTTTGCTCGCGCTTTGTCGTCATGGTAATTACGCACAGGGATGGTCCGAATCGGACGGCAGGCCGCGCTGCCCGAGACACTGAGAGAGAAGATTATGTTTAGCAGCGTGCAGGGCAAGCACGCAGACGCTGCGATAGGTGCAGAGCAGAGCTCTCCCCCATCATAACAAAATCCTGCTGAATCCGATAAGGCATGCATGCAGCACCAAAATATGCATGCCTACTGTTTTTATAGTACTGTACTGTACTATCAATTGCTTCCGCAAATTCCGACGATATATTTTTCCTAGCTGAGGAGTCCTATTTTTTTCTAAATCTGTCAAATCTAAAAACTTCAATCAAATCTAACCCCTAAGATCGGTGTCATTTAAACGAAACCAAAGTTATGCGGGCCGACGCCAATGCAGAGTAGCCAGGAGGCAAGCCAAAGAGGTCGGCGTCGTTTGATATGGCGCCGACCTCTTTAAAGAGGCATGTCTCTTAGCTACTCTGCGTTGGCGTTGAACTACACAACTTCGGTGTTGTTTTAAATGACGCCAACCCAAGATCAGATTACGAATTAGTTTTGCTAAGGGTTAGGTTCGGTTCAAGTTTCGCAAAACGATCAGATTTGGCAAAAAATGCGCAGGAGTCCTACTAGTAGGAGGAGTGCCTATATCAACAATTTGATTTTGGAACTCGGGCTGAACATGGCCTTTTTTCTTGAAATTTTTCAAAACCGGCATTTTCAAGGTTTGAAATTTCAAAAAAAAACATGGATGTAGCAAATCCAATAAGGTATGTATGTCTATGCAAAATAACGTGAAATACCTTATATTTTTATGCTACACAAAAGTAAAAAAAAAATATCTAACAACTTCTGCAGTTTGAAAATTTGCACTGTTCACTAGCCGAATACATCGTTGGCTACATCAGAGTATTTCACGATGATTTTATACACGAGCTGTCCAAAGATATAATTGGCTACTATTGATTGTGGGAGAATGATGCGTACTCCTCTAGAGGCATCGGTCGAGACAGGGAAAAGCCCCTATATGGCATACACAAATACCACAAATACATATACGTACGGTTGAAGTACTATTCCATACCGTACCGTATAACAACTCCAACACTTTTTCTTAATCTAAAGCTTTTGAGCATAATGTTTTTGGCTAAACCATCTGCAATCTGATCTTTACTAGAGATAAACCTGACGTCAAGTTGTTTACTAGCAACTCGTTTCCGAATAAAGTAAAAATTAATCTCAATATGTTTGATGCGAGCATGAAACACTGGGTAGCAAACAGAAAGGTAGCACCAACATTATCACACCAGAGACAGGGTTTTTCACGAAGTGAAACACCCAACTCACGAATAAGAGCCTCAACCCAAATCAATTCAGTTGTAGTATTTGCTAGAGCTTTATACTCAGCCTCAGTACTAGAACATACCAGTTGTTTTCTAGCACTCCATGATATGAGATTTGGTCCAAAAAAACTAGCAAAACCTCCTATAGATCGTCTGTCATCTAAGTCTCCAGCTCAATCAGCATCTGAGAAAGCACTAAGGAGTGTAGAGGATGACTTACTAAAAGTGAGTCCAAGCCCGTAGCATCTGTTTTACCGTTATCCAATGAGTTGTAGTGGGAGCATGAAGAAACTTGAAGACCTTATTAACTGAAAAACATAGATCAGGTCTTGTCAGTGTCAAGTATTGGAGAGCACCAACTATACTTTTGTAGCGAGTGATGTCCTCAGGACAAGCGGAGCGCCATCATTCAAAGATAATGTATCAGTTGTAGATAATAGCTTAGGGCAGGATGTACAGTCTTGCATACCAACACGTTTGAAAACATTTGTGACATATTTCTCTTGATTTAAGAGGAGACTAGAACCGACAGCGCCAGCCAGAAGGGAAAAGGATAGCTCTGAATACCATGTTGGTTGTGGGAGAACGATACCTCTCTGTACGTGTTATACGAGGCAGGAAAAAGCCCCCTGCATGGCATACACAAATACATATACGATACGGTTGGAGAACTACTTCATACCGTACCGTATAACAACTCCAACGGCTACATCATTGTTCGGATCTTTTTGAAACTTAATATTGTTTTCAAAGGTTTCAAACAAAAGGGTTACGTGTAGCCCAAGCTTCAAGACGCGGCCCCAACTGTTCCCCTCCTCCTCTCGTGTCTAGCGACATGCGGCGGCGAATCCAGATCTCCTCCGGCCAAGGCCTTGGTCCCCTCTCCCTCCGCTTGATGCTCCGGCGGCAGGAGGGGGAGGGGATCTCGTTCCTTCGGTCTGTAGTTAGGGTTTGTCTTCTCTGGTGCGTCATTGGGGTGGTGGGAGCGACGTCCGGGTGAATAAATCTTCCTCAACTCTACTCCCACACCGGCGGCGATCTTTACGATGGCGTCTCAGAGTTGATGGCAACATGTGCTTGTCGATCCTTCGGATCGGCAACTTGGTCTTCTCGTCGTTCTTTGGATCTGGCGAGATCTGTTTCTCGAAGTGTCACCGGTGTTCGTCGTTATCCATGGCAACACTGGGGGACGGAGCGAGATGGATGCTCTGGAGCGAGGATGTTGGCCCAAAGGTGGTGGATTGGCCGTTATTCCCTGACTTCGTAGGTGGGAGGCGGTGGATCTTGGTCCAAGATAGCACGGGGATGTCCTCCGATCGACGTGTCACAGCGACATGTGCCTCGGTACTTGCAGCAGGCCTGTTCATCGACTCATAAAGCCTCATTGGTGATGGTGCTTTCTTGGATCCGACAATGGTGGAGGCTTGTCGTCTCTTTCAGCGTACGTCTAGGCGGCGTTGGACGGTGGCGGCGAGCGCTAGCTTCAACGAGTGCAGGAAACCCTAGGGATAGTTTTGTATTTTTCTATCCATTAGATATACATCTGTAATGTTTTCAGGACAATCTTTTTTCTCCTGGTCTGTTTTTCAGTTTTCACGTGGGTTCTTGTAACTTGTTTTTCTATCGATGAAATTTTGTGGTTGCTCTAAAAAAAAAAGCTTTAAGACGCGGCATTTTTTCATCTATCGGCAGTTTGGACCCACTTCTCCGTAAGCGTTTTTTTTCATAAACTAAAATATTTCTTTCCAAAGACTGCCAACTCAGATGATTTTCTTAAATATAATAACTTCAGAAACACGGCGGTCACATTTCTCTAACTTCTATTGTCCACACAGAAAGCAATATTGTCTATTGAGATTGGTAAATAATATCATTAGATTTACCATTAAAAGGATGACGTGATGATATTGTTGAAGACAGAAAATGCATACTCACACTCGAATGCACCTGTATTGCATTCTTGTACCAGTGACCATATAAGAATGCCTCGCCGGAGAGATTATACCCAAGTTGGTGGCGAAGCTAGAAAATCCTATCATTGGGTTCACCACACTGCCTAGAACTATAGATGGATTCAAACTAGTAATTTGCAACAAATTAATAGTAATTATAAAGGGGTTGTCCTAATTTCATTGGGTTCAGCTGCCTATGTGCTGGCCCCGCCACTGCACACAGTTTAAAAATAAAATCTAAGCTTATATTAAATAAAAATAATATTGTTTAGATCAAATAATGGAGTAACTACCGAGTGACCCATGATTTATCTTTTGTAATTCATAACAACTAAGATCTATGCAATAAAATGTCGTGTGTAAAGATTGATGCAGCGGCCAGGTCTATCCTCCATTTTGATAAAAAAAAAATGGAGTATCTAAACTCATGGGTGAAGTGAAAACCATAAACAAAGAGTAAAATACATAAAGCGTCAAAATTGTGGTCGAACTCTATCACTTTTGTGTCACCATAGTTTTCATTAAACCTGAGAATTTACCATTCTCGTTTAAGTTCTATCAAAATCCATCAGTGCCTGTTGTCAATTGGACAGTTGGTAAATGTTGCAGGATGCTTTCCAAGAGGCAAGTCTGGGTCATATATCAAATCCCTTCTAAAATTCATACTTAAAAGAAAAAACTTTATCTGTCTGGCGTTCGTATCACCCTTGTGGTGATACAGCGCAGGATATTGCTTCCGAAGGGTAGCTGGGATGAAGACCCTCTTGGGTTTATTATGCCATTTGTAATCAATGATGTATCATCGTTGACTAATAAATAAAAACTCGATTTTTTAGATTTGCACGGCCATGATAACAAAAATAACCACACAAGATAATATTTATTGCGTAGGCAACATCTACATAGCATACTCTCTTCGTCCGCAAATAAGTGTACTTTTAGCTTTTATCTAAGTCAAACTTTATTAAATTTAACTATCTATATAGATAAATATAGTAATATATATATATTACATCTAATTTATATATTATGAAACTAAATTAGAAAATATATCAGCAGTAAAATGCGTGAGCCAGAGACGTAGCGTCGGTGGTGCTTGTGCGTTGGGATTCAGCTGCCCGAGCGTGCACGCGCAGACTGAGCTGAGACGAGGAGTGTAGTGTACTAGTGACGCTGGGTATTAACTGCGCTAGCCGGCTCGTGCAACAGGCATTCAACCACACACGTACTACAGTACTCTCTGCGTTAGGACATCGATTGCTTTTTTCGCTCTTAAATGGCTAGGCTCCTCTGCGTGTGACTGAACCTTGACTGTCCGGCCGGCTTAGCTGTGACGTGGGTGGAGTAGCTATTTGGTGTTATCTCGAGAGAAAATTGCACATAACACCAATATTTCGTGACAAAGTTGCACAGAACACGGAAACAAAACTACTTTTGCGGCTGATCCCAACTTTTGGTGTAATGAGTTGCAGCTAGCCCAAATACATGGTTTAGGCCTCTTAACATTGTATCTGACACGTGGATCCAGATATTTATACTGTATTCAGTAATTATATGATTTAGAAAAACGATATACCGCAATAGTAGCAAGGTGGTCCTCGCAAATCTAAATACATTGTTTTGATATGTTGAGAAACGACAAGAAATAATCTTTTGTTTTGTATGTATTTATGTTAACAAATAAAATAAATGTAAAAAACAATAATTTTGAAGTTTGGTATCACGTAATTACATGATTCCCTAATTAAATAGAAACCGTATATTGTCATCCTAAAGTGTAACGTTGTGTATTAGAAAAACATTTCCGTATTATTTTTAGTACTCTCTCCGATCCATATTAATAGTCTCAACTTTGTGCAGATACGAATGGATCTAGTCCTGAACTAGATATATATGGACCAAAGGGAGTATATTAAAATGGATAGCATAACATCGACATAACAATAGAAAATTGTATACCACAATATTTTGTATATGCATATTTTCTATCTTTTCTACGGTCATATTGCCCTTTTTTTTAAATGGCATATAATGATGGTACAAGGTATAAAAATCTAGGTCCACATGTCAAATACACTATTAATGGCCCTAAACCATGTATTTGGGCTAGCTGCAACACATTACATCAAAAGTTGGGGTTAGCCGCAAAAGTAGTTTTAATTCTGTGTTTTCTGCAACTTTGTCACCAAACATTGGTGTCGTGTGCAATTTTCTCTTATCTCGACTCATCGCTCATGCTCGGATCATGTGACATAACACACCTCTTGCTTACTAGACGTGTTTTTTTTTTGCCAAATCTGTCAAAATCTGAAAACTTTAACCAAATCTGACCCTCTCTTTAAAACTAATTCGAAATCTGACCACTAGGGTTGACGCCATTTTAAATGGAGCTGAAGCTGTACAGGTCGGCGTGCACACATCTGAAAACCGAACTGAAGGAGGTCGGCTCCGTTTAAGGTTGTCCCATGTTGTCACCAACCCGTATAACTTCGGCTCTGTTTGAAATGGCGCTCAGGAAAGAATCAGATTTGGTTGAAGTTTCTCAAAAAGATCAGATTTGGCAAAAAAAAATACTTACTAGACCAACACCGGAGAGGTTTTTCTACGTACACGTAATCAAAAAGTTGTTTGTACAAATTCATGTGGGGCATATTCGATCTTATCTACAGGGGATCCGAGAGGACGTGACATGCAGAATCAAAGCTTTCTCAGTTTTGATGGAGTATTTTAAAGTACTCATGACTTGTGAATAACAAATGGCCTACTGCTTCGTCCGGTTCAGTTTATTAGACATGCAATGTAGTTTAGAAACAATATTGGCCATTAACTTTGGTTAACAAATTTTGCATAATATGTCATAAAAAATATATCATTGGATTTATTTTTAAAAGTGGTTTTAAAGGATATATTTTTGAGTCATATATTGCATATTTTATTGATCAAAACTGTTGGTTAAATATTTTTTCAAAACTAAGCCTGTGTCTGGATTGAAGGGGTACTATTATGGGTAATAAATTTCATTTCATCCCATCATTGAAAGCTCAAGTCAAGGATAACATACATGCATCCGATCAGATCACAAAAGTGACGGTTTTGCTTTAAACTACTCGAGTGATTGGAGTCCGGATTGGGTGTCCTCCCATCTTTCTCCTGCTTTTTGGACAATGGAAGAAAGTTTGCAAAGTGTCTCACAGGCCGGAAGCTTTTTTTTTTGAACTTTCCATGCCAATCTCGGACACGTACTGGTACTACCGAGATTATTGATGTTTTGGTGGTGGTGAAGGGGACGAAGACGACAAGGCAATCAAACCGCACGAGGGGCGATCGACCCGTCGCGTCAACATAAGAGACCTCTCTCTTTAGCTTTCTGTGTAGCAATAGACTTTCTCTCTCTAAACAGATGGGTGATGGTGTGATAAGACTGGTGCTGGTTGCGGGTGATATCATTGCGGCTCCTTTCTTCCGTGCTCGCCAGCGGATGCATCGTGTTGCATAATTGCTCGTCTTAGTCCATAACAGCATTTTTAGCGGACACCGACAAAACGCGAAGCGAAAAACGTGTTTTTAAGATCGCATTTAAGATAGTTTTTTCTCGAAAAAAAAACGATGGCCAAACCACAAATTCGAACCATAAACACGAGATTTGAACATTCGCGGGAGATTTTAAAACGCGAGGATAGTTCATACATAGTAGACGCGATCATATATACAAAACACGAATTCAACCTACATACTACGGGATCTGCCGTCTCCGCCGCTACCCTAGCATGTACACAAAATCAGGCTCACCGGAGCACAGGGAGCGGCGGGCTTCACTCCTCGTCGGAGAAGTCGAAGTCCGACAGCCCGGAGCTGTTGTCGGAGACGAGGTCGATGACCTCCACCTCCTTCCCGCGGGATTCGCGGTCGACGGCAAGGCCCTGCTCGATCGAGGAGGATGCCGTCGATGAGCTCGTCGCGCTGAGCTCGACGGGCCTCCGCCTCCGCCTCGGCGATGCTCCGGTGCTGGATGACCTGGACCCAGCGGTCGAAGGAGGCGTCGTCGAGTGCGTAGTCCTCCTCCGTGACCACGCGGCCCTCCGGGAGCTCCTCCTCCTTCTTCACCGGCGGCGGTGGAGTCCTTGGCGTGCGGAGGAGCTCCCCCCCCCCCCCCCCGGTGGGCGCAGATGCGGGCGTCGAACTCCACTGTCTCGCGACGGAGGAGCGCGGCCGACACCTCGTGTAGTGGAGGGTGGCGTGCTTGCGCCCCCGTCCGAGCGCACGCACGGGCGGCGCTCCTCCTCCTCCGCAGGCATGAGGCCACGAAAACGCGGCGTCGATGGTCCCCGCCGGTCCATCGCGGCGTGAATCGGTGTCTGTTCGGGCCAGATTTCGGCCCAGCCCAAAAAACCGTCGAAATTTTCTGGGTCCGGCCTTTTTTTGTCTGCTAGAGATGCTCTAAAAAAACATTCAGAAACAAAAGAGTAAAATGCATCAACAATCCTGGAACTCTACGGCTGTGTCTATAAAGGTCCTGGAACACAGGAAACACATCGCTATGGTCCTCAAACTTGTCTTGACCGTCTATATACGGTCCTGATACGTATTCTAATGATGTGTGGAGGTAGTGGCCGGCCCACGACAGACGCGTGCCACCTTGCTTGTGATAACCCAATTTTTCGGACTACTAATTATTATTTTTTAACTTCTAATTTCTTAGATTTTTCGCCAATCTCTATTGTTTAAATTTGAATGTTAGTATTTTCTTGCAACAAAAATAGAGTAGATAATTTAAGTTCGTAATAAAACTTGACACGCTTAGTGCATGACCTAGTAATACTTCTGCATGTCGTGGAGCTACCTAGAAGAATTGCTGATCTGAAAGAAAGAATAGAAGTGGAGCTGGCATCACACGTCGTGGTTTTAGTGTATAGTACAATAAGGACAAGTTAAGCAAGACTAGCAGAAACGTACAAGATATGTTATGAGAGCTGAAACGTGGCATCATATTAGTGGGCTTGTATTTAGGCAATCCTAGGTGGCAGCGCATGAGTAGCTTAGTCATCCTTGTCATCACGTGGACTCTTTCATGGAGGCCAGCAGGTAGTAAAAATCTAAAAGGCTTGGTCAGCGACGTTTTCTTAGACGGTGCATCTTAGATATTTTGCCTCATTAGACGGTGGTCATCTAGTATAAATAGAAGCTCATGTCTCTGCCTCAACATACAACAACAATATAGAAAGTAGAGAGCAAGAGAGGATTATAGCTAGCTAGAAGGTGGTATCGATGGGTATTTTTAGAGGCAGGCATTGAGAAAGAGAGGGGGAGGTTCTGCCAAAAATAGAGGAGGTGCTGGTGTTATGCAACGTTGAGAGAGACAAGAGTGAGATTGCATGGTTAGAACCAGTGAGAGAGAGACTACGAGCATACTTGTATTTTATGGAGGCGATGAAAATTATTTAGGAAGATGCGTTGCTAAATCGTAGAAGAGATTCGAATCACTTTGGCACTGCTGTCGGTTTTCTTTCATGGCACAACAGTGGGGTTTTCTTGGAGAATATATTAATCTTGATATTTATTTTAAGGCAAGCTTTTCATACCTCTTTCATATACTTTGTAAAGTATGTTTTTGGTTAAATTATGGTGCATTATTTGATAGTTGAGATATATGAATATTCCTTGAAATATTCGTGGGATAGTACGCCGGTGTTGAAATACGGTGATGGATCCGTTTGGAGCCACCGATGCGAACCGGGTATTAGTCATGAGTATGGATTTGGAGAATAACATGAGAATTAAACAAATGTTTTTGTAAGTAAAACTTGGTGCTACGAAGGTAATTGAATTGTACCGGTCATAGTCCAGGTATGGGACTGGTTGAGTTCTCTGCTGGAGACGGTCCTGAAATGGAAGATGTCGATGATGGATCCGTAGGAGCGATCAACATAAGTAAATTCAGGTGTTCGGGTTCTTGTGGGTAAAAGAGCTCCGCTCTTCTAGCGCCTATGTGGTGTTAGTTGAGACTGTTGATGTCGGAGTACCCCTCTGCATAGTATAAAAGCGTGGATATTCACCCCTATGACTCCCGGGTCGGGAAAGCTTGCTGTCATGTGTGATGCCAGATATTCTTTTCCCTTTCATTGAACTTCTTCTATTTTCAGCTAATTAATCTTTGTCAATTTGTCAATCCTATTATTTGTTGATCTCAAGTCGTCTAATATTTCATGTATGTGTGCTTGCTGAGTATGCCTCCATACTCACCCTTGTTATTTTAATTCTTTTGCAGAAGTAGGAACGGCTGGACTTGTTGGCAACGTGTAGGAGTAGTGCTATAGGATGGGTTATGTATAAAAAGAAGCTTGTGTGTAATATGACTTGTGTAATGAAAAAAAAGGTTGATAAATAAAGTGTTCTCTTGTTTTAAACTCGTAAAATTTGATTTCTTTAAGACTTACATGTTTATAATCGCAAGACTATAAGCATGTGGCGGTTGTCACGACTAGGCCCATCTTCGGGGCGTGACAATTAAATGGTATCTGAGCTTAGATTAAATAAATAAAACAAGTTTTTCAACTAACGTGGGACAAACGGGGTAGTTCAGCGCGTAAGTTAGAATCAAACGCCTTGTATTCGTTATATGTTAATCTTTTTTTTTCATGTTGCATGACTTTGGTTGCAATATCTTAGTATCTAGTGCCATCATGTGCTAATATGCTAAATTCATGTGGTGATGGCAGCCTTTCGTAGTAACAATATATATGCAGTTGTTTGCACTTTGTTCTGCCGCACGTTGTTAACATTAGCACATCGATAAGACCTGCATTTTTTTCTCCATCGTGTCAACCTTTTGAGTAAAGTAAATTTGCATGCTATGAAGTTGCAGCGATTTGTTTATCTAGATTCACCTTTGTCTTGCATAATAACATAGATGGCTCACCATGGCTATGGAGATTTTTCTGCAAGTCATACCGGAGGTAATGGAGGAGGATCCCAAGGAGCCACCAAAGGTCAACTAACTCCAAGTGATATTCTTTTGGAAATGCTACGACGCCAAGACCAGCTTCAGATACGACAGACTACGATTTTGGAGCACATGGTGAAACAATCACCCAGAGAAGAGAATTCTCGTGAAGACAGGACACCAGACAGCTTGCGCCAGTTTCTACGATTGAAACCCCCTGCCTTTCTTGGCAGTACAAACCCATTGGAAGCAGAGGACTGACTAACTGAGATTGAGAAAGTTTTTGAAGCAATGCATTGTCCAGAAAAAGAAAAAATGACCCTAGCTACCTTTAAGCTGCAAGGCGGGGCTTTTGACTGGTGGAATATGCACAAGAAGAAATATGCAGAAGATTTCTTGGTCACTTGGTCGATATTCAAGCAGGAGTTTCACAAGAAATATTTCCCGGAGAGTTTTCAGAGAAAGTTGGAGCTTGAATTCTTGCAGCTCAAACAATCAGAGAGAAGTCCGTGGCAGAATATGAGATAGAATTTTCTAGACTTGCTCGTTATGCTCCTATATATGCCCAGGATGATGAAGCGAAGGCTAGACAGTTTGTGCAAGGACTTCGACAACCAATTAAGGCCCATGTAGAAGTTTTCGAGATGAAATCATTTCGTGATGTCGCTAACAAAGCTCTTACACTAGAACAAGTGTACGATGAGAAACGTGCCGAAGAAGAGGAAGAACATGCCGAAGAAGATGAAGAACCTGATGAAGAAGAGGCGACGTCCAAAAACGACGACGGACTACAAGCTGGTTAATGGGTAACTAAATTTCGAGGACGAAATTTCTATAAGGAGGGGAGAATGTAACACCCGTGCTACTTAGAGAATAATTACAAATATGGTAACCAAGTAATTGTGAATCTAAATAAAAATCTTGCTTATTAGCATTTTTAGAAAGAAAAAAAAGACATATATGTTAAAGAATAGTGGTCTCTGTTTTACATGCATATAGTTGACTAGTACAAATAATATAGTGCTCCCATGAATTTTCTTTTGCATGCCTCGATAGCTGCATGCAGCACCTGTTTGCCTAGGTAATGCTTAGCAATAGTGAGAGTGTGAGACGATTGATTTTTCTACCAGTTGCTAGCTTGATTGTACTAGTGCAGTCCCTAGATATATCTGCATGCAAACGATAGTGGCGACGTCGATTTGCTCATTTTCTTCTCTCCATTCTTTCCTTCTTTCTCCTCAGGTTGGTGCCTTCTATTTTTTTGTGGCCTGTCTACTTTTTTCATAAACTTTGGTGCTTTAATTTCCCTTACATCGACCTTCTCCCATTCCCTGACATCTCTACATGGCCAAATGATGTGCTTATAGGCTTTGCAGTACCTCTCAACTGAGTAGCATGAATTTACATAACTTTCTGGTGATATCTTGTCATGTCTCAGTGCTGAAACAGCATGCCAACAAGGAATCCCAGAGAGGTCCCATCTCCTGCAGCTGCACGTTCTTTTCTGAAGATCAACAATGTAATTAATTCCCCTCTCCTCAATCTCAAATATTCTATTCCCCTCCTCAATCTCAAATATTCTATTCCCCGATGGTTTTGCTTCACAAACATTGGACCATTCTACATGTTTCTGTAGCTTTTTTCCTTATTTTGGGACAAATTGTGCCAGACATGGCCTCAACTTCAAGTTGCTTGTTGTAGATTCTGGTTGTGATTTGACACTTGATCTTCATGATCATTGCAAGGATAGGCCTCTCCCTTGCTTCCAAGATATAGTTGTTGAAAACCTCACAGTTGTTGTTCAATAGAACATCACATTTTGGAAACTCACTCTGAAATGCTTTGACCCATGTGGCAGGATCCAATTCCCCTAGCCAGTCATGGGCTATCTTGTTAATAACCAACATGGCATCCATGTTTTCCTGCCACTTTGCAGCTGTGGTGCTTCTAGCACATTTCCACAATTGGTTCTTCGGTACCTCACCTTTGAAGTTCTTGTTGAAATTTTGCCAAAGATGTCTCACACAAAATCTGTGGCCTGATTCTGGAAATAATTCTTTAACAGCCTTTATTAATCCCTGCAACAAAAATAAGTAAGTGATCATGCTATAATTAATTAAGTGAATAACAAGGAGCAGATAAAAGACAACCAACAAAAGAGAAAATAACAAGGAGCTTACTTTTTTTTTGACTGACATGATGGTCCAAGGAGCACTGTTCACAATACCAAGATCTTGTTTTAATGCAGACAAGAACCACTGCCAAGAACTTGTGTTTTCAACTTCTACAATAGCAAATGCCATAGGGAAAATGCAATCATTAGGGTCCATTCCGATTGTAGTTAGTAAAATGCCACCAAATTTTGTCTTCAAGTGACAACCATCTAGGAAGATAATGGGCCTACATCCAGCTAGGAACCCTCTCTTGCATGCATCAAAGGAGAAATAACACCTCTCAAAATGTCCTGCATCATCCAACAACAAGAGGAATGTGCTCCCTGTGTTGGATCTCCTTAGCTCCTGTCCAAAATCCCAAAGTTGGTTGTACTGAGCTGTTTCATCGCCATAGATTATGTCAAATGCATGTTTTCTTGCTCTTCCTAGCTTTCCCCTTTTTGGTGTCATTTTCCAATCTCTTTGCACTAACTAGCCTAGACCCCTAAGTGTCATCTTCTCATTTGCTCTTATCTCATCAACATAATGCTTACCAATGTATTTGGCAGTGAATGCTGTCACTTGCCACCTGCTCTCACAAGTGTGCACATGTGTATATCTTTTCACCGTAATGGCCCTTGGTCTACTGTCATATGAAGCATATAATTCCCATGGGCATCCTTCCTCACATTTGGCTAACACTCTTGTCCTATCATTCTTTGGAAATTTGATATTCTTCCTATGCTTGCAACTATGCTCTCTAATTGCCTTTTTCAATACCTCAGTAGATTCAAACAATTTTCTAGTAGCAAACTTAGGATCATGTATGTCTTCTTGAACAAAAGGTTTGAAATTTTTGAATGTCTATGCCTCCTCATCTGAATCTGCAGGCTCAAAAAATTCATCATCACTGATTTCCCCTCCTAGAATTACCTTCTTCTCATCCTTTGCATATTGATCTAAATATTGCTGGTAGAGATCATCATCTCCTTCTTCTATGTCATTCTCATTGTCCACAATCTTAGGCTCATAATCTGAATCACTAGAATTGTCACTGTCCCAGTACTCTTCAACATCTGCTTTTCTATTTGATCTCCTCTCCAACCTTGCAGACTGAACATCAACACTCCCTTTCAAATCATTTACTCAACAATTCCCTTCTTGATTGGACTAATCACGGGAGGTAAGTTGGCAACAGGGTTCTCAACAATATCATCACATTGCACTACCTTGTTTGCTGCCTCATGATCTAGATAAACCATGAGAAATATGTGCCCCTTCTTAATCATTTCTATCATGCTCAAAGCATCCTTGTCCTCAGATATCAACCTCAATCCATCTTCGTTTATCTGCATTCCAGGCAACAACCAATACACCCCGATCCCGCCAGCTGATTCATATCCTAAATTTTCTATCATGTCATCAAGCCAAAGGGATGACCAAGTGTCACCATCATAGTCATCAAAGCAGACTTCGTGACCATCAACATATGCCCTATTTGAACCAAAACCAACAAAAAATCCACCATGGATCACCTCCAACGTAAAACAGTCACTCTGCTCTCTGAAAATTGAACAAAAACGACCAAAGTTCAGAGATTTAGCAATCCTGGTATGTACCCATGGGAAGAGCTACAGCAGTACATGGGTGTACAGATATACACCCATTATTTTTGACAAGCGTATCAATTAGGTGTGTTTCCTGTTGTCAAATACGCTCACTAGTTTAAAAATACATTAGGTTCCTTTTAGCCCATCAACATCTGAAATCATTCTCTAACTCCCGTCTCATTCTTTTTCCATATAAACCTATTTAATACAGAGTTTATCTAGGAGCCAAACCAAGAGACAAAGAAACCCATCCGGCTAGCACCTACAATCCCCAGATTAGAACATTAGCTGCAGCAAACATCCATCGTATTTTTCTACTCCTGAAGTTTGAAGGAAGATTCGGTCGTCATAGCGTATTTGCAATCACCACCTATGTACTGTTGCAACTCTATACACCCAAAATCTAAAACTGGCTCCGTCCATGTATGTACCAGAACTTTGCGAACTAACGTCCACTAAAACTAAACAACAAGTTTGAGGAAGAAGAAGCACCTGAATCTAACTCACCGTAGAGAGGAACAGGGTCTCCTTTCGGTCGCCACACGGGCGCCATCTCCGATGCGGAAAAGGCTCAACTGATGTGCCTCCACGATCACCTTCTTCACCTCCGTCGACCACGTCGTCTGCGTCGGCCGATCAGCTTGTTCGGGAAACGATCACCTTCATCCGCCGCCGCCGTCGCTCCTCACCTCGAGCGCTCCGTGTATGAGCAGGAAAACAGGAGAAAACCAGAGTACGTCTAGACCGATTTTTGCTGGTAAGAAGAATAGCGAGGGGGGTTTCGCAATTTTGCCATCGAACGCGAGGCCGCGTGCGTCCGTCGTGGGCTGGCCACTACCTCCACACGTCATTAAAATACGTAGCAGGACCGTATATAGACCGTCGAGACAAGTTTAAGGACCATAGCGATGTGTTTTCTGTGTTTCAGGACCTTTGTAGACATAGCTGTAGAGTTCTAGGACCGTTGATGCATTTTACTCGAAAACAAAATAACCACTTCGTTTTGACTCTGAACTAGTGCAAAACCCCGACCATCAACTTTGACCGGCTGTCCTTGGCTCCTTGCAAGATCCAAGTGTAATCGATCTTAGAGTTCGATCCATCGGTCCGCGGAGCACAAGGGCTGCAGGTGGTGGCCATGCACATGCATACTGAACGATGTCGCAGTACTACAACTACTCTACTTGGATCAGAAACCCGGGCTTTCGAGGTTTAAGACAAAAGTCTCGCCTCGCGACTACGGTGTGGGCTTTTGCCATCTCGAAACTGTCGAATGTGTTGGGGGCTATAGTACGACACGTTCCAGTTCCAAAATGGACACACGGACGGGCCTGCCCGGAATTCTTCCTTTTTTTTTTGCACGGATTCTTCCTTCTTTCTGCCCACTCGGCTTTGCCTTAACTCTAGCGACGGCCGCATCTCTACACGTTTATTTGCTCACTTCCCGAGGTCTACGTCCTTATATATTCTCTCTTCCCGAGGTGTACGTGAATCGGGGGTGTAGCTCATATGGTAGAGCGCTCGCTTCGCATGCGAGAGGCACGGGGTTCGATTCCCCGCACCTCCAATTTTTTTGCAGTTTCTTAGTGTGTTGTTTGTTACCTAATGTCTCAGTTTTTTGTGTCAGGTTTACACTCAGTTTCTTACAATATTTTGTTCACTTTAACTTTATGCTCACGCACATCAATGCATGTTTAACACAAGTTAATTACGAGCAAATCATACATCCAGTGCAACTCAACATTTTTTTTTTTGAGGAAAATCCAGTACAACTCAACTGGGCAGTTTTTTTTTGGACATGTTCGAGAGGGCAAAAGGAAGTTTTACTGGGCCGAATTTCTTTGAGGTTGCTACTTGTGCCTTGTGGGGGACATGGAAACAGCCTAATGGGCTAATATTTGAGCAAAAGCAACAGGCAATCCAAGCCTGATGCTGCTCTGTCAGAATGGGTTAATCTCTTCTAGTGTGTTTTTTTCAGTTCCGCTAATCTTCCCTCTCCCTCCTTATATAATTAGTTTCTGAACTTGGGATTGTAATCTTATTCTTTGATTTAGGAGTTATCATTATTATACACACCTAAAATACGAAATATTTTCACATTGGTTTTTTTGCACGCAATTAGGAGTCATCATTATCTACATCTAAGGATTTTTTATACTAGATTTTTTTGAAAGTTTAAATATCGATTTTAAAATAAATAAAAAACGTTCTCCATAACGACGCCCACATGCTAAACCTCTGTTGTTTATCCAGAATTTATGATATCGACTTTTCATGACGAAGACATGGGTCCAATTCCCGCAAAAAACTACTTTGTTGTTGTCGAGGGGGGCGTCTCTGTGTGTTGTTGTTGCGGCGACGAGGGGCATTTCTGCAAGTTGTTGAGGCAGGAAAGGGGATAGGGTGCCGACACTGAGCTGCTGGACAATGTTGTGGAACTTGTTCTTCATAATCTTGTAGACCTACGACTAGGGGTACAACTTGTAGGCGGATTGGCCTGACGCCTGAGTAGGGCAGGAGTTAGAAGCGTGGCATTGCAAATATTTTATTGCTGTAACTGTGCTGCTTAATTGGGTCTGGCACCACAGCTATTGTTGTTGTTGCGGTCCATCATGCTAAATCGGAGGAGGTGAATTTTGGATTTCTCACGCATAGAGGAGCAAATGCAATGCATATGTAGGAAAGGGTTCATCACATCATTAGGCTTTCTTTCCATGTCGTTACTTATAGTTTTAGGTCTGACATGTTCGGTTTAGTGTCAAACATGTTAGACATGCAAGTTTGTACTCGGTGTTCAAGATTGGTTGAATAGTTGTGGTTTTACGATAAAAATAAAAATTCTACTACCTCCATACCGGTCTATTGGGCTCAAACGGAGTTTAAGAAAAAAGTTGACCATAAATTTGGTCAATAAAACATGAATTATATGTCGCAAAAATTATACCATCGGATTCATGTTTCAATTATATGATTCATATTTCGTTGATCAAATTTGTAGTCAAACATATTTTATAAACTCCGTGTTAGCCTATTAAACCGGTATAGAGAGAGTAGTCGAGTATTATGGGATGTATTCAAGTTTTGATTTTGCGTAATTAACTCTTATAATGTCATATGGAAATAGTGTCAACCCATTACCCGACAACCACACATGGAGTTATGTGTATTTCCTATCCGATTTGTGGATCTTTAACTTCATAATATCTATGTTGTGAAACATAGATAGGAAAATATAAACAAATTCCATTTTTATCTCGAATTATACTTTTGTGACACAAATTACCTCATCTAATGAAAAAATTCTGCATCACCCCATTTAGTGACACAAAACCAGGGGAAATAATTCTTGATGGTGCTGTGTTGATGTGGGAACACTTCGTCAGGAAACCCCAAGAGCAAGGTGTGAAGCAGCAAGTCTTTCCTCAGTAAGAAACCAAGGTTATCGAACTAGTAGGAGGAAGAAAACGTCTCAAAAGTGTTGCAAGCAACGTGGAAACCTACACATCACAAACTCAAGACTTTGCCCCAACGAACAGTGAGGTTGTCAATCTTACCGGTTGCTGTAAAAAAGGATTAACTGTATGGTGTGGAAGGTGATGATGGTTTGCAGCAAGTAAACAGTAACATTGGAATATATATCAATGGTAAAGATTGGACCGGGGTCCATAGTTCACTAGAGGTGCTCTCCTTAGATAAACAAACATGGCATGCTGGGTAAACAAATTATAGCAGGGCAATTGACAGGACTGAGCAAGGCATCTAGACACAAAGATCCTATGAGATTCGATTGGGCAATACAACAATATACATAGACCCCCATCCAACTGCATCTATGACTAGAAGTCTACCTTCAGGTTATCATCTGAACCCCCTCCAGTATTAAGTTGCAAGCAACAGACAACTTCTTTAAGCAAAGAGTGTAAGGTAAACAATCCACTTGTTCCATGAACAAGAGACCGTTGTTTCTCCCTAGTGGCAACAACACATCTACAACCGTAGAGATTTCTATCACTTCCCTTGGTAAATAGAGGCATTAACTCACTATCGAGCATAAATACCCCCTCTTGGAGTCACTAGCAACTACTTGGCCAAGATAGCTACTAACAACGGAGAGCGTGAAAGATCACAAACAACACAGACATGATAGAATCAATAAGACACAACCATTAATCAATCTGACATAATAATCTCAATATCCATTGGATCCTCGTAAAAACAACATGCATGATTACAAACAGATTAGATCTTGATCATGAACAGAGCTCACAAGATCTATACATGAAAGCACAAGGAGGAGATACAACCATCTAGCTACTACATGGACCCGTAGTCCAAGGTGGAACTATTCACACTTCATACCGGAGGCTGACATGATGAAGAAGAAGGCCTCCGGGATGATCTCCCCTTCGGCAGGGTGTCGGGAAGGCCTACGGGGGAACAGTATGGCCACTCCAACTGTCCATAACCGCGGACGCGGCTATTCGAATAGTTTGACACTCTGCAGAAATTGTACACTTTCACCACAACATTCGATACATCCGTCAGGAACAAATCCTGAATTCACCATACTCAGTATGCGGATAATCAATCCTAACCTTTCAATTACACGCCCTAGTATAAGAACCTATCCTGTGAGTTTGGCCTCCCAACCATGACCAACTGTCATCTTGGGTACTGCACAGGTGGACAATCTTCACAAGGTAGCCTCAGCTCAGACCTTGACCGTGAGGGAACTAATACTAAGGTATATAAGTTTCCAGTCAAGCCCTACCCAATATTCGGGTATTGTGGTTGTACGATAAAATTGGAATGGTATCGCATCCAGACAACCATCAGTTTTATAAAGGGCTAAGGCTCATGCCTCAACATTTTCATCACCCAAAATCATCAAGTGTTCGAAAACACATGTCCAAAACATTTCAATAGAATGATCCATCATTCCAAGGTTTTCATAACCATTTTTCCACAAGGTAAACCCATCTAAAGTTGATCAAGTCTTATGCTTAGCACTAGCATCTACAGGTGGGGGTAGTACTAATGAGGGGTGGTAAACTAGTGGAGTTTCAACTAAGTACAACCTTATATCTTAGGATGATATCAAGGTTTCTAACTTAGGCCAAATTTTATGCTCTTTATGCAACCTTCAGAATCTTTCTAGTATCTACAAGTCACTTATGTCAACTCTAAGTTAAAGCTTTGATAAAGAAATAAAGTAAGAAGCTTGCAAATAAAACTAGGATTGGTTTATCAAGTGGGTATGATCACATATGCTTAAGGCATATAGTAGGCATAGTAACAAGCAAGTATTTGCTTGCACCAAATCAGTATAAGCTAAATTGCAAGTGTTAGCTTGCATAGGTCAAATTGATTAGTAAGGCTTGCCTTGTGCAGAGCAGTGGTTGAAGTTCTCCTCGGCTTCTTCTTCGTAGTATCCTCCTTCCTCCTCGTATCCTTGGTCGGTACTAGCGTCTATGAATAAATACGAGGTACACAATCACCAAACAATACTTAACTACTTGCAATCATCACACACAAGGGTCCTATAGATGATCTAGCATCATCTCTAACATTACAAGGTTAAGGCTTGATTTAATTCCTTTTATTTTTAGAAAAGTAATTTCTACTCATTGAAAAACTACTTAAGATTTAATATTCTCCAAACCAAACATGGGATCATGTTGACACATGTCATCACCACATATTGTAGTCCATGGGAATGTGATTTAAAGTGGTGTCACAATTTAATAAGGTTTTAACCTTTTATTTTATTTAAATAAAATGACTAGAAATGCCTATGTAGCATTCTTTTATTACTTGAACATTATTCCTGCAAGTAAACCTATATATTTTTATATATTCTGAAAGGTATGGTTAAATGTGATTTTTGAGAGTTGGAATCAACTCAAAAGCTATTATGGTTTAAATTTGAAAAATGTTTGAATGCAGAAAAGCTTCTGCCTTGTTATTTTTACCATGGATGATCTATAGATCCAAATGACTTGAATCCAACGGGCTTGGATTCAGCATTCACAGACTTTTTCAACAAAATTGGTTTCATTCAATTTGGTGCACTGAATCGATCTGGGTTGATTTTTGAAGTTGCATACAGAAGTGTGTTTGAATTGAAATGGAAAAAGTTTAATTTGAATAACTGGGCTGCGCGGGAAATTTAACGGGCCGGCCTGCTAAGCGCAGTGCTCCCGCGGGCTGCTTAAGTGGGTGTCCCCACTCATCAGTGACACGGGGCTGGGCGAAGCGGTATGGGGCAACGTGGATCGTTCGATCTAGTTCTAATCCAACGGCTGAGAGTCATCGTCGACACGAGACAACGCCGGCGAGAACGAAACCTAGCGCGGCCATTGGGGGGTGATGGGGGCTCACCGGGGTACAGGCGAGGGTCATCGAGGCGGGCGAACGGCGAAGTTGACGATGGCGAACTCAGGGGTGGTCGAGGCAGCTCCTGGGGTGGACGAAATCGATGGCTCCCTTCTTCTCCAGAGGTGGTGGGCTCCGGTGAAATTCCGGCGGGGTGGTGCTCGCCTTGCTCTGAGAACGGTTTGGCACGATTAGTGAGGAGAGGGGAGTGAGATGGTGTGAAGAAATCGAGCGGGGGTGGCCTCAATTTATAGTCGAGTGAGGGGACCGTCGGGACGCACGGTGAGCTCGTCGGGGGCGATGTTACAGGCGGCTACTGGCATGGGCGAGGGTAGGGGACGGTGCGGTGTTCCCTGGTGATGCTCAACGACATGGTTTTGAGGCGTGGGGCGGTGTGGCTTGGTCTGGAACATGCAACGCTCTGCGCGGCAGAGGCGGCCTCTTCGACGGCGAGCGGTGGTTGTGCGTCACGGGGCGGCGAACGAGGATGTCTGGCGGTCTCCTAGGTCGGTGGGGATTATGTATGCACGCGGCGAGGGCGGCACGCGGTCTGTGGGCTTCGGTCGAGGGTGGTGCTCTGGCGCACGCTCGGCATGGTCTCTAGCGGTCTGGGCGCAGTTCATGCGCGTGGTCCAGGGCTTGGCAACGCTCGCGGCTGAGACAGGGAGTGGCGGTGGACGGTGGGCTGCCTCCCAGACATGCTGGCTAGGCTTGCTGCTGCTCCTAGCTTGCTGTCGACTATGGGGTGGCAAGGGTGTGCTCGGCTGTTCACCATTGATGGCAATGGCAAGCTCACAGTGGTGCTAGTGCTTGGTTAATCTTGCTAGATGATTTACTGAGCTGGTTGTGAGCTAAATGGGGAACCAGTTAGGCAAGAATCACTGCTCACAATAGTGTTTGATGTTTGTTTGATTTGTGTCTGCAACCTGTTTGATGAAATGGCCGCATGAAATCAAGTTTTGAATTTTGAAAAGATTTTTGGTGGGTTTGCTAGATTGGTGCTGGTGAGTCTGCAGATGCTTGTGTTTTGAAAGTTGAGCTTGTTTGAGTGGTTTTTGAAAAAGTGGGATCTTCCCATATGATAAAGATTCAATTTTGAATTGTCATTTAAACTATGCATTTGAAAGTTTCTGGATGATCACAAAGTGGGCCTTGATACTTTGTTATGAGTACATTCAAGGGGTGCAAAGATCCAGAAAAGTTTCTGTTAGGTTCTGAAATTTTGAGACAGCCAAAGTAGGCATGGGAGTTAAATTGGTCAAAATGACCATTCATTTAATATATGTGTTTTGATTTACTTGTCTTTAGGAAAAGTGTGGGAAATGTTTTAGATGATGTTTATTTCACCTAAGAAACATTTTACAAGCAAAGAAACAAACAAACAAGGTGGTATTAAAAGAATTCAAAATCAATGCATACACATATGCATGCATTCATAATTTTAATTAGAAAAGTTTTTGTTAACCCCAATCTTGATGATTAGAGTTTGATGTTCCAAGTTTAGTATTTTTGGGATGTTACAAACCTTCCCCCTTTAAACAAAATCTCGTCCCGAGATTTGAAAAAGGACGAAAAGATTACCTAGGATTTGAAGAGATCGGGAAACTCCGTCCTGATGTGATCTTCGTGTTCCCAGGTAGCTTCCTCTTCTGTGTGGTTGCTCCACTGAATCTTGAGAAACTTGATGCTTCGGGTTCGGGTAGTTCGAAAAGCTTCTTCCAAAATGCGGATGGGTACTTCGGGATAGGTCAGGTCATCGTTGATCTCTATGGTCCGATGATCGATATTCTTGAATACTTCGGTCTTCTCGGGGACTTTGAGACACTTGCGAAGTAACGAGATATGGAACACATTGTGCACAGCTGACATCTCTTCAGGTAGTTCCAATTGGTACGATACTTCTCCTCGACGGTTCAGAATCTTGAAAGGTCCGATATATCTGGGGGCTAACTTTACTTTGAGTTGGAAACGCTGCATTCCCTTCAATGGCGACACTTTCAGATAAACAAAATCTCCTATGTTGAAGGCGAGGTCTCTACGTCTCTTGTCGGCGTAACTCTTCTGTCTAGATTGGGCGGTCTTGAGGTGCTCACGAATCTTGTGAACCTTCTGTTCTGCTTCTCGTAGGATGTCGGGTCCGAAAATCTGACTCTCTCCTACTTCCGACCAATTCAAAGGGGTGCGACACTTCCTTCCATACATGAACTCAAATGGGGCCATTTGCAAACTGGCTTGATAACTATTGTTGTAAGAAAATTCTGCGAACGACAGACAGTCTTCCCACTTGGATCCATATTCTAACATGCATGCTCTCAGCATATCTTCGAGTATTTGATTTACTCGCTCCGTTTGTCCATCGGTCTGAGGGTGATACGCTGTACTGAAATCTAGGCGGGTTCCTAAACCTTCTTGAACTTTCTTCCAGAATCTCGAGGTAAACTGAGTTCCTTGATCCGATACTATGTTCTTAGGGACTCCATGCAAACTAACGATTCTAGCGATGTATAACTCCGCTAGTTTCGAACTCTGATATGTGGTTTTGACGGGCAAGAAATGGGCGACTTTGGATAATCTGTCCACTATGACCCAGATAGAGTCATTTCCCCTACTAGAAGTAGGCAGTCCAGTGATAAAGTCCATTCCTACAGAATCCCATTTCCATTCCGGAATCTGCAAGGGTTGCAACAATCCAGCGGGTCTTTGATGTCCTGCCTTGACTCGCTGACATATATCACACTTGGCGATATAGCTTCCGATTTCTCTCTTCATCTTATGCCACCAAAATTGCTCTTTTAAATCTTGATACATCTTAGTTCCTCCGAGATGGATAGAATAAAGAGTATCATGAGCCTCCTTCAGAATAACTTCTTTCAATTCAGAATCTGTTGGTACACAAAGGCGTCCTTTGTACCACAACACTCCTTCTTTGTCCTCGGTGAATCCGGGTACTTTGCCTGTACCGATACGACGCTTGATTCCGTCGATACTAGCATTTTCCTTCTACGCCTCCTTAATCTGTCTGATCAAAGTGGGCTGGAGTTCTATGCTAGCCAAAAATCCTTCACTTACTAATTCCATTCAAAAATCTACCATCTCCTTGTGCAAACTTGGTTGCTCCTTCAAAATCATGGAGTTCAAGCGGCACGGCAATCTGCTAAGGGCATCGGCTACCACGTTGGCTTTACCAGGGTGATAGTGAATGTCCAGGTCATAATCCTTGATTAGCTCAATCCATCTTCTCTGCCTCATATTCAGCTCCTTCTGAGTGAATATATACTTTAGGCTCTTGTGATCCGAATAAATCTCACAACGGTTTCCCATCAGGTAATGTCTCCATGTCTTCAGGGCTAGAACTACGGCTGCGAGTTCGAGGTCATGGGTTGGGTAATTTTGCTCATGTTGCTTCAATTGTCGAGATAGATAAGATATAACTTTGCCTTCTTGCATTAGCACACATTCGAGACCAATCTTGGATGCGTCACAATACACATCGAAGGGCTTCGTGATATCAAGCATGATCAAGATTGGGGCTGAAATCAATCTCCTCTTGAGTTCTTGAAAACTCGCTTCACATTTGTCGGTCCATTCAAACTTCTTGTCCTTCTTCAGCAATTGGGTCATGGGTCTGGCGATACTACAGAATCCTTCTATGAATTTGCGGTAATATCCCGCCAATCCGAGAAAAGCACGAACTTGGGTTTGAGTGGTTGGGGCTTGCCAATCTTCTACATCTTTCACTTTGGCAGGGTCAACGGCAATTCCTCCAGCTGATACAATGTGACCGAGGAATCCTACCTCCTGTAACCAGAATTCACATTTGCTAAACTTTGCATACAACTGATGCTCTCTAAGGGTTCCAAGAATGGTCCTCAGGTGTAGCTCATGTTCTTCTTCTGATTTGGAATAAATCAGAATGTCATCGATGAAAACAACGACAAACTTATCCAGGAAGTCCATAAAAATCTTATTCATGAGGTTCATGAAATAAGCGGGGGCATTGGTTAATCCAAAAGACATGACTGTATACTCATACAATCCATATCTGGTGGTAAAGGCAGTCTTTGGAATATCCTCTGCACGAATCTTGAGTTGATGATAGCCAGTTCTAAGATCAATCTTAGAAAACACCATGGCACCGGTCAGCTGATCAAACAAATCTTCTATCTTGGGCAAGGGGTACTTGTTCTTGATGGTGACATCATTCAACTTCCGATAATCCGTACACAAACGGTTACCTCCATCCTTCTTGTCCACAAACAAGACAGGTGATCTCCATGGTGACGCACTTGGTTGAATCAATCCGATTTCCAACATGGAATCCAGTTGTTTCTTCAGTTCTGCGAGCTCTGACGGGTTCATACTATAGGGT
This sequence comes from Avena sativa, assembly GCA_916181665.1. Lineage (NCBI taxonomy): Eukaryota > Viridiplantae > Streptophyta > Magnoliopsida > Poales > Poaceae > Avena > Avena sativa. Next base: position 128,774,330 of record OV702283.1, on the reverse strand, counting down.
CTCTGGGCTATGGGTCCGGTTCCGGGGATTAGTTCAATGATAAAATCGATATCCCGATCTGGGGGCATACCGGGCAAAACATCTAGAAATACATTGGGGTATTCACAGACTATCTGGACTTGGTCAATGGTAGGTTGGGCTATACTCTTGTTGCATTTGAATTGGCGAGGTAAGGTTTCAGATATATGTTCGACTGATATTCCGGCTATACTGGTCATGGTGATGGCTTTCTTGGCACAGTCAATCAATCCTTTATGTTTGGACATCCAATCTATTCCTAGTACTACTTCCAAACCTTTAGTTCCGAGTACTATCAGATTAGCATAAAAATCTATGCCATGGATTCGGATAGGGACGGCTTTGCAAATTTGCCTAGCCATGGTGGTTGATTCGGGAATTTGAACAATCATAACATGCTTCAGTTTGGTTGGTTGAATTTTACTAGTGCATGCAAATTCTTCGGTGACAAATGAATGCGATGCACCAGAATCAAACAACACTCTTGCAAGTACTAAATTAACAGAAAACATACCCAGCACGACGTCTGGCGCTTCCTGAGCTTCTTCAGCATGCATGAGAAAAAGACGGCCATTGCGGTTGAGTGAATTCCCTGGGGAAATCTTCTTCCGGGCTAAACACGACGCTGCTGCTGAGCTGGGGCATTGGCATTGGGGGCTGTAGCATTCTTCTTGTTGGGGCACTCGTTGGAATAGTGGCCTTTATTTCCACAGTCATAACAAGTCACTTGCGACTTGTCCTTGGCTGCGACAGGCATAGCATTGCTTCCAGTCCTAGGGGCAGTGTTGGTGTTGGCGGTAGCATTGTTGGTGTTGAACTTGGGTGGGGCATGTGTGAAATTGCTAGAGTTGCCGGGGTTGTTGTGATTTCCTCCGGGTCTAGGGTTTCCACGGTAGAGATAGGTCGGACATGTCATCGGGGGTCTGTTGGTTCTTGGGGCAAATCCTGGAGATGGGTTGGGGCGATACTTTGGGGTCTGATGGGTTCCTGGCTGATGCATCATACGACACTTGCGGTTCTCATTGGCTTGGTTGATCTTTCCTTCCATTTGGATAGCTGAGTCCACAAGGGCTTCAATATCTGCAAAGGGGATATTGACTAACACTGTCTGCATCTCGTCATGCAGACCATTCAGGAATCTTTCTTTCTTCTTGGCTTCGGTGTCTATCTCGTCCGGGGCATACCTAGCTAATGACAAAAATTTGTCACGGTATTCCACTACAGTCATCCTTCCTTGCTTCATCTCTCTGAACTCGTCTCTCATTCTCTTGATCAAACCTGGTGGTACATGGGTTCTTCTAAACTTGACCTTGAATTCCTCCCAGGTCATCATCTGGCCTCCGGTCATTGCGCGAACACTGTTCCACCATGCCCTGGCATCTCCGGCCAGATAATGGGTGGCAAACAGAACTTTCTCGTTGGCTTCTACTCCATCGACTTCTAAGTTATTTTCCATGGTTTGCAGCCAATCATCAGCGTCTAGGGGTTCTTCTGACTTAGTGAAAACAGGTTGGTTGGTATTCTGGAAATTCTTGAGCTTAGATCCATGGTTGTCCTGATTTCCGTGGCCTTGGTTGTTATGGGCTAGCTGGGCTATCTGCTGAAGGGTGGCTAGGTTGGCTTGACGTTCCGCTCTTTCAGCTTCACGGTCAGAAGTCAACATTTGCAGAATCTGCAACATCGGGTCCGGGGCTGAACCACTTCCTCCACGTGGCATCTGAAGATTTAGATAGATCATGAGAAAAGAGGGAAATTTCTAAGGTTTCGGGGACTTTGAAAAGTTTTAAAGGTTTGACTCAGATTTTTCTAGCAACTTGCTTTTTCATTCATTCATTCATAGCACACAGTACAACACACACCACAACAAAGAAAAACAGATGGTTTTAAGAACCATTTTGAGAACTACGATACAGTGGGACCGAATACTACTCACTATGCTAGTGCTCAAGTGCTACTACTCCTCGGAGTCTGTGGCTTCATCATCTTCATCATCATCGATGAAGGCAAAATCATCCTCATCGGTGAATAAGTCCATGGCCTGATCCTCCAGAAAATCATCGTCATTGCTGAGATAGGAGTAGGGGTCTCCATGAAGATCCTCTCCTGCATTCTCCCTTTCCTCCAACTGCATGTCTCTCTCGTGGATGGTCTCCTCCAAAGATGAGATGTGGTGGCGAAGTCGGGCAATAATGCGCTCCTTCTTGTCGAGCTGACGGCGGCGAGACTTGCGATCCTTTGCTAGCATGGCGATGGTCTGATCCTTCGTCTTGATGATGGCAGACTTGTGGTTGGAGTAGTCACGGCAGTTGTCCAACTCCTGCTGACGATCATACATCATGAAGCTAAGGTGGTCCAATTGAGTCTTCAGCTCGGGGTGGTATGGGGCTTCCAGTGGTTGTCCATTTGCATCATGCCTTGGGCAAAACTCAACGCGGGTACCCTTGATCTGATTGATGCTCTGCCCACACAGACGGGAAAGAGCTTCCTGCATTGCTCTGGCAAGTCCATCGAGCCAGTTGTTTTCCCTCCAGGTAAACTGAATTCCCTCCGCAGTGGGAGGTTCAATCTTTCCTCGGAGACTTGCAACAATTAGCCACTGCAGATCTTCTCCTCCTTGATCATTGAGTTGAGCTCCGAAGAACTCGGGGTGTGGACGCTCCAGAAGTTCCGAAAGCTGGTCCAAATCCCTCTCAAGGATAAGGTCTCCTCCACTGCCCAATTGGTAAAACTTGCTGTACTTCACGTCCATCTATAAGAATAGAGGATGAGTAGATTAGCAGGGTGATCAAGTGTGTCAAAATTTTATATATTTTGCAAGAGTTTTTGAGGAACATGAATTTTTATGAAAGAATAAAAGGGATAAGAATTAGAATAAGTTTTTGTAAATATTTGTTTTCTTTGGTTTTGAAACTAAGTTTTTGGTTCAAACGTCCAGTCTAACTAGGGTCTCCTATGGTCAGGATGGCTCTGATACCAACTTGTCAACACCCGGATTTTTCAATCCTAGATGCCTGTTATGCCATACATCGCAATCCCAGGATTACCATTTTTGCGAGACATAACAGAATTGGATACCATAGTAAATCATCCATTACAAACGATACATAAGTTCTTACACAAATAGGGATCTCATGATCCAGTTCTTAATACAACTTCAAGCAGCGGAATACGTAATAATAACGGTCGCATAGGCGAAGCTCCATCTTCGGGTTCACAGGCAATGATGACGATGGGAGATGATCCTAGTTGTCGTAACCTTCCTGGGGTCCATCTTCCAGGTACTCCTCTTCATAGTCTGGCCATGGGAATAGCCAGGGACAAAGCCATGAGTACTCTTTAAGTACTCGCAAGATAATACTAACAGGTAAAGGGGTTTTTGGCTAATAGGACACTAGGCTCTAGGGTTGTTTTGCAAAAGCCAGATTTATCTCTACTAAGTTCCGAAGCTAGTCACAATTTTATAACTCCTAGGTGGGATCTTGTAACTCAGGTCACAACTCTGTTGTGGTCAAGTCAAAGTCTCAATTCATTTCACAAGTCATTTTGAAAAGTCTGACGGGGGAACAGTATGGCCACTCCAACTGTCCATAACCGCGGACGCGGCTATTCGAATAGTTTGACACTCTGCAGAGATTGTACACTTTCACCACAACATTCGATACATCCGTCAGGAACAAATCCTGAATTCACCATACTCAGTATGCGGATAATCAATCCTAACCTTTCAATTACACGCCCTAGTATAAGAACCTCTCCTGTGAGTTTGGCCTCCCAACCATTACCAATTGTCATCTTGGGTACTGCACAGGTGGACAATCTTCACAAGGTAGCCTCAGCTCAGACCTTGGCCGTGAGGGAACTAATACTAAGGTATATAAGTTTCCAGTCAAGCCCTACCCAATATTCGGGTATTGTGGTTGTATGATAAAATTGGAATGGTATCACATCCAGACAACCATCAGTTTTATAAAGGGCTAAGGCTCATGCCTCAACATTTTCATCACCCAAAATCATCAAGTGTTCAGAAACACATGTCCAAAATATTTCAATAGAATGATCCATCATTCCAAGGTTTTCATAACCATTTTTCCACCAAGTAAACCCATCTAAAGTTGATCAAGTCTTATGCTTAGCACTAGCATCTACAGGTGGGGGTAGTACTAATGAGGGGTGGTAAACTAGTGGAGTTTCAACTAAGTACAACCTTATATCTTAGGATGATATCAAGGTTTCTAACTTAGGCCAAATTTTATGCTCTTTATGCAACCTTCAGAATCTTTCTAGTATCTACAAGTCACTTATGTCAACTCTAAGTTAAAGCTTTGATAAATAAATAAAGTAAGAAGCTTGCAAATAAAACTAGGATTGGTTTATCAAGTGGGTATGATCACATATGCTTAAGGCATATAGTAGGCATAGTAACAAGCAAGTATTTGCTTGCACCAAATTAGTATAAGCTTGCTAAATTGCAAGTGTTAGATTGCATAGGTCAACTTGATTAGTAAGGCTTGCCTTGTGCAGAGCAGTGGTTGAAGTTCTCCTCGGCTTCTTCTTCGTAGTATCCTCCTTCCTCCTCGTATCCTTGGTCGGTGCTAGCGTCTATGAATAAATACGAGGTACACAATCACCAAACAATACTTAACTACTTGCAATCATCACACACAAGGGTCCTATAGATTATCTAGCATCATCTCTAACATTACAAGGTTAAGGCTTGATTTAATTCCTTCTATTTTTAGAAAAGTAATTTCTACTCATTGAAAAACTACTTAAGATTTAATATTCTCCAAACCAAACATGGGATCATGTTGACACATGTCATCACCACATATTGTAGTCCATGGGAATGTGATTTAAAGTGGTGTCACAATTTAATAAGGTTTTACCCTTTTATTTTATTTAAATAAAATGACTAGAAATGCCTATGTAGCATTCTTTTATTACTTGAACATTATTCCTGCAAGTAAACCTATATATTTTTATATATTCCGAAAGGTATGGTTAAATGTGATTTTTGAGAGTTGGAATCAACTCAAAAGCTATTATGGTTTAAATTTGAAAAATGTTTGAATGCAGAAAAGCTTCTGCCTTGTTATTTTTACCATGGATGATCTATAGATCCAAACGACTTGAATCCAACGGGCTTGGATTCAGCATTCACAGACCTTTTCAACAAAATTGGTTTCATTCAATTTGGTGCACTGAATCGATCTGGGTTGATTTTTGAAGTTGGGTACAGAAGTGTGTTTGAATTGAAATGGAAAAAGTTTAATTTGAATACCTGGGCTGCGCGGGAAAAGTTAACGGGCCGGCCTGCTAAGCGCAGTGCTCCCACGGGCTGCTTAAGTGGGTGTCCCCACTCGTCAGTGACACGAGGCTGGGCGAAGCGGTATGGGGCAACGTGGATCGTTCGATCTAGTTCTAATCCAACGGCTGAGAGTCATCGTCGACGCGAGACAACACCGGCAAGAACGAAACCTAGCGCGGCCAGTGGGGGGTGCTGGGGGCTCACCGGGGTATGGGCAAGGGTCGGCGAGGCGGGCGAACGACGAAGTCGATGACGGCGAACTCAGGGGTGGTCGCGGCAGCTCCTGGGATGGACGAAATCGATGGCTCCCTTCTTCTCCAGAGGCGGCGGGCTCCGGTGAAATTCTGGTGGGGTGGTGCTCGCCTTGCTCTGAGAGCAGTGTGTCACGATTAGTGAGGAGAGGGGAGTGAGATGGTGTGAAGAAATCGAGCGGGGGTGGCCTCTATTTATAGTCGAGCGAGGGGACCGCCGGGGCGCACGGTGAGCTCGTCGGGGGCGATGTTACAGGCGGCTACTGGCATGGGCGAGGGTAGGGGACGGTGCAGTGTTCCCTGGCGATGCTCAACGACATGGTTTTGAGGCGTGGGGCGGTGTGGCTTGGTCTGGAACATGCGACGCTCTGCGCGGCAGAGGCGGCCTCTTCGACGGCGAGCGGTGGCTGTGCGTCACGGGGCGGCGAACGAGGATGTCTGGCGGTGTCCTAGGTCGGTGGGGATTATGTATGCACGCGGCGAGGGCGGCACGCGGTCTGTGGGCTTCGGTCGAGGGTGGTGCTCTGGCGCACGCTCGGCATGGTCTCTGGCGATCTGGGCGCGGTTCGTGCGCGTGGTCCAGGGCTTGGCAACGCTCGCGGCTGGGACAGGGAGTGGAGGTGGACGGTGGGCTGCCTCCCAGACATGCTGGCTAGGCTTGCTGCTGCTCCTAGCTTGCTGTCGACTATGGGGTGGCAAGGGTGTGCTCGGCTGTTCACCATTGATGGCAATGGCAAGCTCACAGTGGTGCTAGTGCTTGGTTAATCTTGCTAGATGATCTACTGAGCTAGTTGTGAGCTAAATGGGGAACCAGTTAGGCAAGAATCACTACTCACAATAGTGTTTGATGTTTGTTTGATTTGTGTCTGCAACCTGTTTGATGAAATGGCCGCATGAAATCAAGTTTTGAATTTTGAAAATATTTTTGGTGGGTTTGCTAGATTGGTGCTAGTGAGTCTGCAGATGCTTGGGTTTTGGAAGTTGAGCTTGTTTGAGTGGTTTTTGAAAAAGTGGGATCTTCCCATATGATAAAGATTCAATTTTGAATTGTCATTTAAACTATGCATTTGAAAGTTTCTGGATGATCACAAAGTGGGCCTTGATACTTTGTTATGAGTACATTCAAGGGGTGCAAAGATCCAGAAAAGTTTCTGTTAGGTTCTGAAAGTTTGAGACAGCCAAAGTAGGCATGGGAGTTAAATTGGTCAAAATGACCATTCATTTAATATATGTGATTTGATTTACTTGTCTTTAGGAAAAGTGTGGGAAATGTTTTAGATGATGTTTATTTCACCTAAGAAACATTTTACAAGCAAAGAAACAAACAAACAAACAAACAAGGTGGTTTTAAAAGAACTCAAAATCAATGCATACACATATGCATGCATTCATAATTTTAATTAGAAAAGTTTTTGTTAACCCCAATCTTGATGATTAGAGTTTGATGTTCCAAGTTTAGTATTTTTGGGATGTTACAGGGGGTGTGGCATCCTAGTGAGCCTCCTCCGGCTCGTATTCTGGCTTCGTGTTGCTCACGGTAAAATATTGACTTTGGCTTTTATCCCGTCCAATTCCGAGAATATTCATTTTCTGCCTTTCTGGAACCAAAAACAGAAGAAAACAGGCAACTGGCACTGTGGCAACTTGTTAATAGGTTAGTACCAGAAAACATATAAAAACACCTCAAAGTGTGGACAAAGTAAAGCAAAGTAGATAGTAAACAAGCATGGAGCATAAAAAATTATAGATACGTTTTCGACGTATCAAGCATCCCCAAGCTTAACTCCTGCTCGTCCTCGAGTAGGTAAGTGATAAAAGAATAATTTTTTAGGTGACATGCAGCATCAAAACCAAGATCAAACCATTTGCAAGCATTGAAAGCTGGGATCAAACAACTCTAAACATGTGCATGAAAGGTGGAGTTCTAACAATAGGACAAAGTAACTATGCATGCAACATGAAAGGCTACAAACAAAGATCATGAATAACATGCATTGAAAAATGTTTGTTTGTTTCACATACAGAAAAATGGCATAGTGGCATTCAGCTTGTCCCTTATGGAGTAGCAAATAGATGCATAGGACACCTTCAAGGTTCATAAGAGTGACTAGATATAAATAGCACAAGTGTTGGAATTATGCCCTAGAGGCAATAATAAAGATGTTATTGTTATAATTCTTGTTCATGATAAATTTTATATTCCGTGCTAGAATTGTATTAAGCGAAAACTTTGATACTTGTGTGGTTTATGAACAACACCGTGTCCCTAGTACGCCTCTATGGACTAGCTCATTGATTAATGATGGTTAAGGTTTCCTAACCATAGACATGAGTTGTCGATTAATAATGAGATCATGTCATTGGGAGAATGATATGATGGACAGACCCAAATCAAGCAGAGCAATTAGATCGTGTCATCGTGTTCATCTTTGCGAAGCTTTTTCTATGTCAAATATTGTATTCCTTAGACCATGAGATAATGCAACTCCCTGGTATCGGAAGAAAGCTTTGAGGTCATCAAACGTCATCCTATGAGAGGGTGATCATAAAGGTGTCTCTCAGGTGATCGGAAAGTACTTGTTGGGTTGTATGTATCGAGATGGGATTTGTCCCTCCCAAGTCGGAGAGATATACTTCGGGCCCACTCGGTAATCGATATCAACACCGCTTGCAAGCACGTGGTTAAGGAGTTAATCACAAAGTGATATTGGATTACGGAACGAGTAAAGTACTTGCTGTGAACGAGATTGAACTAGGTATTCCGATGCCAACGATCGAATCTCGGGCAAGTAAAATATCGCGTGACGAAGGGAATATATATATGGGATTAATTGAATCCTGGCATCATGGTTCATCCAATATGATCATCGATGAATATGTGGGAGTCAATATGGGTTTCCAGACCCCACTGTTGATTATTGATAGAAGATCATGTCTGCATATTCTCAAACCCGTAGGGTCACACACTTAACGTGTCTCGATGCTAGGATAGAATGGATAATTGGTTTATGAGTTTTTGTTTGGAGTCTCGGATGAGATCCAGGACATCACGATAGGTTCCGGAATGGTCCGGAGAATAAGATTCATGTCGTGGGAATGGTCACGGCAGATGCTGCAATCGGCAGCGAGTAGTAGAACGAGGGGCAAGGGCGGCCAGCCATCTGCGGTGCGAGATGAGGGCGAAGACACAGGGTTTTACCCAGGTTCGGCCCCCCGGAGGGTAAAGACCTACTCCTGCTAGATTGTATTATGAAGGTGGTACAATGGGCGAGCTCGGCGGCTAGGCGGCGAGTCGCTTGGGTGTATGATGGAACGTACGTCTACACGCCCTGCATGGAGGTTTATATAGGCTCACCTCCCCTAGGGTTTACATATCTCAACCGAATCAGTTAAAGCTTCGGTACTCGTTTAACCTAATCCGACTGGGCCTATCTACTCGCCGGGGCCTTCAGCTTCCAGTCGCTTGGATCCTCGCTGGGCTTCAATCTAGTCGCCGTCTTGCAGGCCCACTTGCCAGTTCTTGGGTCAGTCAGAAACGTCCTGTTGGGTATACCTCGGTAGGCACATCCCCATCAGTAGTCCCCGAGGCCGTCATCGATTAGGCGTAGGTGGTTGCTGGCAGTCGGAGTATACGGCTTCAGAGTAGATATCCAGTTGAATCGTCGGCGGGCTCCTGTATAAAGGATGAAACCAGTCATCTAGGTCGCAGCTTTGGCGAGTCGAGTCGACGAAACACTGTCATAGTGATTGGGTCGGCGAGCCGAGTGGCTGAAGTTGGACCGTTAAACGTGGTCAAACTAGCCGTTGGGTAATCCAACGGTAACTTTTGGCGTAATCATTGCGCGGTAACGGTTCCCTGATTTGGCGGGTAACATCCGCTATATAAGGGGAATGGCAGGCGATCGGAGAACCACCTTCTCACCATTTCCTCCGACTGCGCGCATTTTCGCCTCCCTTCGCATCGCGACCCAGCCGACCAGAAATCCCCCGACCCCCACCAAATCTCTCCGCCATGGCCCTCTCCACCGAGCCTTGGGGTAGATCTAAGTGCACGAGGGCGCAACTGGCTTCCTTCAAGGAGGCCGGGATCTTGCGAGCTGGCTGCTGGCGCATCCCTGCGGCCGGAGAGACGTCCCCGAATCCGCGAGAGAGGGAATTCATCTGCTTCACCAGCCATCTTGAACGGGGGCTAGGGTTCCCCACGTCCCTGTTCTTCCGGCGCTTCTGCGCCTACTACGGGATCCAGCCATCGGATCTGGGTCCCCACAGCATCGAGCAGCTCGCCATCTTTGTGGCGTTCTGCGAGTGCTACTTGGGCTGCCGGCCCTACTTCCCTCTATGGCAAGATCTGTTCCACGGACGGATCAGCCGCGAGGAGGCGGGCGCCCCAATGCTCGCCGCGGGCGGCCTAACCTTCCAGCTGAAGTCGAAGGCTTCATTTTTCGACTTGATGCTGCCTGCCAAGGCGGAAAGCGACTGGAAGAAGTCGTGGTTCTATGTTGCCGAGGCGACCCCGGGGGGAGAGACGGCGATCCCGCGGTACTCCACCAACCGGTCCGAGCCGCGCCATCTTAAAATCGGCAAGCTCCCCAACGACCAGCGGATGGTCGTTGACGAGATGCTCCAGACCATCCGCGGTCTGAAGAAGAAGGGCCTCCAGACGATCAACCTATACAACTGCTGGCTCGGGCGGCGGCTCATCCCTCTGGCTCGACGCGACCATTATATGTACCAGTACACGGGCCGGGAAGACTCGACGAAGGCCTGCCTCGCCAAGTGGAAGCTGGAGGACTACATCCCAGCACTGAAGAAGATCACCCAGGCAGTGTACCTGGACGCACAAGCCGGGGTCGCCCCTTACACCGCAAAGCGTCCAGCCCCAACGGTAATCACCTCGCCTCATTCGCAGTCGCAGTTTTTGCAGTCGCGGTAACTCTAATTTCATCTTGCATTCTTTGCAGCTGTTCCAAGTGGTGGAAGGATGGCTCCCGCCTTCAGACGACGAGAATTCGAGCTCATCCGTCCAGGACATGGGTGAGTTGCCTCCTGCCAAAGGAGATTCCGGGAGCGACGAGATCGATGACGACGATGAGTCCGAGGAGGAGGTCGCCCCGCTGGTTCGCAAAACCCGCGGGCAGCGACAGCGTGAGCTTGAGGCGAGTAAAAGCCTCGAGTATCACGATGACGACGAAGAACTTCCGGAGACCACCTCGCGCCGACAAGCTACTCTGTCAAAGAAGAAGAAGAAGGAGAAGGAGGCGAAGGCTCCTCCGAAGAGGAAGCCAAAGCTGACGAGGCCGGCCTCGCCACCGCACTCGGCGAGCAGTTCCGACGCCCCCAGCCCGGCCAAGGACGAGGCGCCGCCGACGACAGCCGTGCTGGACACGGCCACCGTCGAGGTGCCGCTGGCTTCAATGCCTCTGCCATTCGCCCCAGTCTCTGGGTTGGGGGATGCTCCAGCTGTAGCGGCTTCGCCTCGCAGGGAAGCTCCTGCCGAAGATATCCCAGAGGCTCCGGCTGCGGCCTCAACGACGAAGAAGCCGTCCGTGTCTTGGGCACGGGACGTCCTAGAGATGGGGCTCAGTCGCCAACTGGGCCCTGAACTGGAGAAACCGGCCGGCCTCCGCACGGGGCTACGCTTTATTCCAGTCGCCAAGTGAGTACCTTCACCCTCCTTTGTCTTCCACAACCGCTTGAATTATCTTTGCTTACACGATTGATGTACAGGACCGAAGTGAAGAGGATGGGCCACCCGACCGTGGCTAAGGTGCCACCCGTCACCAGCGAGGAGGATCCCTCCCGTAAGAGGAAGGCGGACGAGGTCGTCGACCCTACAGATGGCAGCAAGAAGTCCAAGGGCGATGACGTCGTCACGATCTCTGACGATACGGCGGTCGCGCCGACTGAGCCCGCAAGAGAGGCGGCCGCGTCCACGAAGGAGGGCGCTCCCTCGCCTGGAATGGCCGAGCCGACCTCCTTCGGGGCGGGTGCCTCCATCGCGACATTCCCACGCTTCCTGGCCAAAGCGGCCACGGCGAGGGGAACTTCGCCATCGAGCCGTGCACATGGGGTCGCTGATGCGGAAATCGACCAGCGTCGTGGGTACACGCCAGCTCTCCTCGCGTCCGTGGATGCGATACAACTCCATGGCATGCTTGGCGCAGCCATCCAGGTATGTCCAGTCCCCGAGGATCAGGTCGGTGTTTTGCAGCGGTCTGATCCTTTAAGCGCCTTGTTATTATTTTTCGCGTCCAGTCCCCGAGTGCGCACTCGCTGAATTTCAGCGGGTGGGCACTTAGAATTTCTTGAGTGCCAGTCCCCGAGTGCACACTCGCTGAATTTCAGCGGGGGGGCACTTAGGATTTTTTGATTGCCAGTCCCCGAGTGCACACTTGATGAATTTTAGCGGGTGGGCACTTAGGATTTTTCTTCGGCTAACTGTTTGAATGATGTGCAGGGTCTGCAACGTGAATCAGCTGACCGATTGGCAGCGAAGCACCACGCAGAGAAAGAACTGGCCACCGTCCAGGAAGCGAATAAAGGGCTTCAGGAGGTTGCCGTGAAGGCGGAGGAAGCTCGCCAGGGACTTGTCCCCGCGGGTGAATTGGCAGCGGCGCACTCGGCTCTGAGCTCGGCTGAAAAGCGGATCGCCGATCTCGAGCGCGAGCTGCGAGAGGCGAAGGAGGAAGCGAGCTCGGCTGATGGGCGAGCCAAGGCCGCCATTACGGCCGCCGAAGAGGATCGTAAAGTGTCGGACGCCCTTGTTGCTGGGCTTCAGGACGATCATACTGCGCTTCAACGCTTCATCACGGATCTCGCCCGCCCGCTAATTGGTAAGTGCGCTTGCCTCTGCCAGTAGCTTGAGTTGTTTGTGATGTCCAACGTACTCACTGTTTTCCTCTACTCGCAGGTCGCATCATTGATAGCACGGAAGAGGCGAGCTCGCTCGACGCGCGGCAGTGTGTGGGCATGCTCGTTGACTCGGCGACATTGTCGGCGACGTGCATCCGAGCATACCTCCAGGAGATATCACCCACAGAGGTGATTCCCAGCGACCTCGTCGAGGTGTGGAAGTACTTGGAGAAGGCGCCCTCGGTAGTTGAATTCATGACGCGGTCGGCGTTTCGACGCGGAGCATCAACGACACTGAGCCTTGGTCTTGCTCACTTCCCAGAGGACTTCGGCCTCGACGACGTGACGAGCGGCTACCCTTCGTCGATTGGCGCGGTGGAGCTTTCCGAGGTGCTCAAGTTGTCGGACCGCGCCGCGGTGTACTCGGAGTGTGTCTGGGCAATGGGCGACCTCCTTCCCTACCAGGAGACGGTGGTCGCACCCAACGACCCTGAGCCACCGCATCGGGATTTCAAGGTCGAGCAGCCTTTCCGCGCGGCGATGGCGGGTGAGCTGACGACGTACCCGTCAAATCCATACACGCCATTCATTCGCAGTCGTCAGGGTGCTGGCGAGTCGTCGTCGAAGCCTGCAGAATAGTGTAGTTTTCCCTGAGGCGTTAGTATCAAGTCTGCCGTATGGGCATATTTTGAAATGTGAAACAATGCGACATGATTTTGAATGAGACATTGTGTCTGTGTTGGACTTTGTCATGTGTTTTGCGATTATGGTTTGAACGAGTCCCCGAGCGCGTCCGCCCTTTTGTGGGGTTTACCTCATGTATGATATGTTTGTTGTTTTTGAATGTTTTGTTATTGTGGTCTACTCGCCTGAACTCGAAGATCCAGTCGCAGGGCGACTCCCTTGAACGCTCTATACTTCACCGTTTTCCCTTGCGCGAACGGGGTCGGGTGGCCGAATCCCCGAGCGTGGTACTTGGTTGTTCTAGGCGCGACTCGAGGGTGGTTGAGGACTTGGCGCGTTGGCTTAGGCGCATCACTCCTGCCTGGCCCGTTGGGTTAGTCGCGTGGCGAGTCCTGGGCATGCTCTCTTACTTGGCGTTTTCCCGAGCCGCTCGCGATGAACTGGTAGTCAGTCCCCGAGCGTGGTACTTATCCGTTCGAGTCGCTATGGCGAGGATGCGGAGGACCATGGTCGCTGTACGAAGCGAAGGCAGTTGTCTTGGCTCGTAAAGCCAGTCGGGCGAGGCGACTCCAATGGGGCTCCGGGTAGGCGTTTTTCATGGACGATGCAAGCCCTGATGTTACTCAGTGCTCTTGCATCGCACTACTTAGCCGTGCCGATCGCTGTACCAAAGGTTGACTTCTGCGGTTAGCTGGACGCTGTTATTACGAGTGCAAGTGGCACAAGACATGGAGAGTAAGCGCAATTTGCGGTAACCGATTCTTTTTATTTCACAGCGACTGGAGAGTACATATATGGGGTTCTAGGGGTAGAACTTCCGTAGGAGGTTTACATTCCATGGTTGCTTGACGTCGAGTTCGCCGTCCCCGCGGACGTCGATGAGGTAGTAGGCGTCGTTGCCAAGTACTCGCCCGATGGCGAATGGTCCCTCCCACGGAGGGGAGAGCTTGTGCATGCCCTTCTTGTCCTGGATGAGGCGCAACACCAGGTCGCCTTCCTGGAAGGTGCGAGTTCTCACCCGCCGGCTGTGGTAGCGGCGGAGTCCCTGCTGGTAGATGGCGGTGCAAGACCGAGCGAGGTCACGTGCCTCGTCGAGCTGATCGACTCCGTCTTGGCGGGCGAGTTCGTTTGCAGCCTCCGTGTAGTGGACGACCCGTGGCGAGTCGTGCTCGAGATCGGTGGGCATGACTGCCTCGGCGCCGTACACCATGAAGAAGGGGGTGAATCCTGTCGACCTGTTGACCGAGGTGCGGATGCCCCAGATGACGGAGGGTAACTCCTCGACCCAGCACCGGGCGGTGCGCTCGAGTGGTACTTGGAGTCGCGGCTTCAGGCCGTGGAGGATGCTTTGGTTGGCCCGTTCTGCCTGGCCGTTGGATTCCGGGTGGGCGACCGGCGAGGTCGAGCCGGATGTGGTGCTCTTTGCAGAATTCAGCCATGGCTCCTTTGGCAAAGTTGGTGCCGTTGTCCGTGATGATGCTGTTTGGGAACCCGTAGCGATATATGAGCTCGCGTAAGAATTTGGTGGCGGTCTTCCCGTCGCATTTCTGAACTGGCTTGGCCTCCACCCACTTTGTGAATTTGTCGACCGCGACCAGCAGGTGGGTGTAGCCGGAGGGAGCCTTCTTGAAGGGGCCTACCATGTCCATGCCCCACACAGCGAATGGCCAGGTGATGGGGATTGTTTTGAGCGCTGAGCTCAGCACGTGCGTCTGGTTGGCATACTTCTGGCACCCGGCGCACCGCTGGACAATGTCTACAACATCGGCGTGTGCGGTGGGCCAGTAGAAGCCATGTCGCATAGCCTTGGCGACCAGAGAGCGGGCGCCGGCGTGGTGGCCGCAGTCACCGGAGTGGATATCGTGGAGGATCTTGCGTCCTTCGGCGGGTTGGACGCAGCGTTGGAACACGCCGGTGACGCTGCGCTTGTGGAGCTCGCCGTCGATGATGGTGTAGGACTTGCATCGGCGGGCGACCATCCGAGTGTCCGTCTCGTCAGCCGGCAAGGTGCCGGCCTCCAGGTAGGCGATGTAGGGCCTGGTCCAGTCGTCTGGCTCGGTGAAGAGTGCGACCAGGGCTGCCTCCGGCTGTAGCGGGACTCCGATGTCGATCTCCCTCGGGGGAGAGACTGATGGCTTGGTTATTGTGTCGAGGAAGACGCCGGCGGGTGGTGCGAGTCGAGCCGACCCAATGCGAGAGAGGGCGTCGGCCTCCTCGTTCTTCCGCCTGTCGATCCATTCGACGGAGTAGCCTGTGAAGTGTCCGCCTAGCTTGTCCACTGCCTGGCGGTATGCCGCCATGGTAGGGGAGACGACGTCGCAGGTACCAGCGACTTGCCCCGCGACGAGGTCGGAATCTCCGTAGCAGCGTAGACGGTTGACATTCATCTCCTTGGCAGCTCGCATGCCGTGGAGTAAGGCCTCGTACTCAGCCATGTTGTTGGTGCAGGGTGTGAAGTCGAGGCAGAGGACGTAGCGGAGCTTGTCACCCTTCGGTGAAGTTAGCACGATCCCTGCGCCTGCGCCGTCCGCGTTCTTGGAGCCGTCGAAGTGCAGGCTCCAGTAATGGAGGTATGGCAGCTTCTCTGGCTGCTGGGCCTCTTCCCAGTCGGCGATGAAGTCCGCTAGGGCCTGCGACTTGATCGCTTTTCGTGGCTCGTATTTGATGTTGTGGACGCCGATCTCGACGTCCCACTTGGCGACCCGCCCGGTCGCCTCGCGGTTGCGGATGATGTCTTGCAGTGGTGCTGAGGAGACGACCGTAATCGGGTGCTCCTGGAAGTAGTGCAGCAGGCGCCGCTGAGCTCTGAAGACCGCGTATACCAGCTTTTGGTACTGGGGGTACCGCTGGCGCGACTCGGTGAGGACCTCGCTGATGTAGTACACCGGTCGCTGTACTGGGCGCTCCTTTCCTTCCTCCGGTCGCTCGACGACCATCACGGCGCTGACGACGCGCTCGGAAGCCGCGACGTAAACCAGCATGGGTTCTTTTTTGGCGGGGGCGGCGAGTAGCGGTGCGGCGAGTATCACCTTTTTGAGACCGTGGAGCGCGTCATCCGCCTCCTTGTCCCACTGGAAGGTGGGGTTCTTGCGCATCAGGCGGTATAGGGGCATCACCTTTTCGCCCAGGCGGGGGATGAAGCGACTGAGAGCCGCTACTCGCCCGGCCAGTTTCTGGACATCGCGCAGGCACTCGGGTTTGCCGAGTCGGGCGATCGTGTCGATCTTCGTGGGGTTCGCCTCGATCCCTCATTTGGAGACGACGTACCCCAGTAGTTGTCCTGCTGGTACGCCGAAGGTGCATTTGCCTGGGTTGAGCTTTATCTTGTATTTTCGCAAGTTGGCGAATGTTTCCGCCAGGTCGGCGAGTAGGTCACCCTGGCGAGCGGACTTTACGACCACGTCGTCGATGTAGACGTGGATGTTGCGGCCAATTTGGCTCGCGAGGCATTCTTGCATGCACCGCTGGTAGGTCGCCCCGGCGTTCTTGAGGCCGAAGGTCATGGCGGTGTAGCAGAAGGCTCCGAATGGCGTGATGAAGCCGTCTTCTCCTCGTCCTCGATGGCCATTTTGATCTGGTTGTACCCGGAGTAGGCGTCGAGGAAACAGAGCGACTCCGAGCCCGCGGTTGAGTCGATCATCTGGTCGATCCGCGGGAGGACGAACTGCTCCTTTGGGCAGGCGCTGTTCAAGTTTGTGTAGTCGATACACATCCTCCAGGTCCCGTTCTTCTTCTCGACCATGACTGGGTTTGCCAGCCACTTGGAGTATTTGATTGGTCGGATGAAGCCTGCAGCGAGTAGACGCTGCACCTCCTCGGCGATTGCTCGGCGGCGCTCTTCATTGAAGGGCCGCAGCGACTGTTTGACGGGTCGCACTTTGGGGTCGGCGTTTAGCTTGTGCTCAGCGAGCTCCCTAGGGACACCGGGCATGTCAGAGGGCTTCCATGCAAAGAGGTCCATGTTCTCACGGAGGAACTCGATGAGCGCGCCTTCCTACGCTGGGCTCATGCCCGTCCCGATCGTCACCGTCTGGCTGGAGTCGCCTGGGACCAGCTCGACGGTGCGGGTGTGCGTCGTTGCCTCGAAGGTTGAGGTGTGTGCGCCCTCCGAGTTGGGCTTCTTGAGTATGGTGGGGTCGTCGTTGTTGACCCCGCTCGCGTACTTGGCGAGCTCATCGGCGTGGTTGGTCTCCGCCGCGATGACGGCGTCAGCGAGCTCGGCTCCTTTGGCCTCGCATTCGGCGGCCATGTCGGGGTCGCCGTTGATGGTGATGACGCCGCACGGCCCGGGGAGCTTCATCGCGTTGTACGCGTAGTGGGGCGCTGCCATGAACTTGGCGAACGCCTGGCGCCCCAGGACGCAATGTAGGGGCTGTCGAAGGGCACGAGCTCGAAGACGATCCGCTCGGTGCGGAAGTTTGCTGGTGTGCCGAAGGTGACTGGCAGCGTGACGTTACCGATCGGGTACGCCTTCCGACCGGGGACGATGCCGTGGAACGTGGTGTGGGCCGTCTCGATCATCGACTGCGGGAGCCGCAGCCGCCTGAAGGTGTCCAGGTACAGGATGTTGATGGAGCTGCCGCCGTCCATCAATGTCTTGGGGAGCCAGTAGTCGCCGACCTTAGGCTTGACCACCAGGGCGACTCGACCTGGGTACTCGATGCGTGGCGAGTGGTCTTGTCGACTCCAGGTGATGGGCTGCTCTGACCAGTTGAGGAACTGGGGAACGTCCACCTGGGCCACCGCGTTGACGGCGACGGCGCGGGCGATGACCTTCTTCTCGCGCTTCGTGTTGAAGCCCGTGAAGGTATGGAGCGAGCCGGCCACTTTGCCGAATTTTCCGCCGTTTGGCGGGTCATTGTCGGGGTCCTCCCGTGCTCGCCGTGCCTTCTCGATCTCCCTGAGGGTGTGGCAGTCGGCGGTGGTGTGCGTTGTGGGCTTCCCTTCCCTGCTATGAAACGCACATGGTTGGTTAAGGAGGGCCGCGGGGTCGAACCTTGGCTTGGCCTTGTAGTTGCCGTCGTCGCGGCGTTGTCCTCCGTCGCGGCGGAAGCTCTTGGGCTCGCGTTGCGTGTGCCCGGCGTTGGCGGCGAAGTCGACTCGCCCGTCACTGCGGCGCTTGCCGGTGAGGCGAGTGTTGCTGTAGCGTAGTTCGGACCATCGTACGCTGTCGTGGCCGCTCATGCGGCGTTGACCTCCTGACTCGTCGTCAGTTTCCTGGTTTGGATCTTCCTCTGCATACCGTTTGGCGATCTCGAGGAGGTCGGGGATGTTGTCGAGTGTGCGAGAGTGTCGCTTGAGCTTGGCGACCAGGGGCTCGTAGCGGCACGGGGTCTTGAAGCAGTGGATCGCGGTGTCCGGGTGGATACCGACCACATTGTACCAGAGTTCTTGCCACCGTTGGACCCAGTTGCGAGTCGACTCGCGGGGTCCTTGGACGCATCGCTCCAAGTCCTCGATGGTGGTGGCGCGGGTGTAGGAGCACGCGAAGTGCCTGACGAAGGCGTCGCGCATCTCCTCCCAGGAATCGATACTGTCCTAGGGGAGGGTGTTGATCCACTGCCTGCACGTCCCTTCCATCATCAGGGGGAGGTAACGAGCGGCTAGCAGGTCGGTGTGGCCCGCGATCCCCATCGCCATGAGGTATGTATCGAGCCAAACGGCGGGGTCGTACGAGGAGTCGTACTTTTCTATCTCCTTCGGCGCCTTGAAGTTTGGTGGGTACTTCTCGCCTCGGATCATTGGTCCGAAGCACTTGGGGCCGAGTCGACTGAGCGACCCATGGGCTCGCCGTCGCGGCGATTGGTTAGGGTGTGTCGCAGGTCGTCGGGCTGGCGTGAGCGCTAGCTTTGGTTGTTGATGATGTGGGTGCGGGCGTCGATGGGTTGCCCGTTGGCGACGACGAAGTTGGTCGCTGGCCTGGGGTCGTTGGTGGAGAGTGCCGCGTTCGCGGGTCCGTGTTGGAGCTGCAGTGGCTCCGGTGGCGGGCAGTTGAGGGTGTTTGCCGCCACTGGGCGGCCGCTTGAGGCCGCTCTGCTTCCCGAAGAACGCGAGTATACTCGACCTTGCGAGTCGGCGCCCGCGTTTTGCTGCTCGACGGCCTTTGCGAGCAGGGCCCTAACGTACTGGATTTGTAGGGCGCCGTCGCCCGTGGCCGTGATGTTGTCGGCTGCTGCTCGACCTGCCACGAGGTTGTCCATCGGGGTGGAGAATAGTGGGAGGCCATTTGCGTCTCGCTCCCGTGAGGAGACTACTATCCACGGCTGGTCCCTGGGAGGTGTGCGGTTGGGTGGAGGTGGGGCGCCCATCGCCGTCGACCCTGGCGGGGGTCGGGCGCTTCCTCCTGGTGGCGCGTTCTCGCAGATCGCACGCTCGGCCATGCGGGCCGGGTCGTTTTCGTCGTCTAAGTTCAGGGCGCGCCCCTGAACGGTGGGGTTCAGGCGCGACCTGATTCGCTGCTGATGGTAGCGCGATAGTTCCTGCGCTGTCACCTGCTCGAGGCAAAAAATTTCGTGCTCGGCTTGCTCCTTGCGCATTGCCTCCGCCAGTTTCAGACGAAGTTACTCGACCTCCGTTGCCGTGGCGTTAGGAGGGATTGGGGTGGAGAATGGGTCCTCCGGCGGTTCAGTGCCGGTTTCCATGTAGGTCGTGGCGTGGCGACTGGTTCCGTCGCAGAGGTCGGCGGAGTTATCCGACCCGGAGTCGAATTCGAAGATCCCGAGGATGGAGGGGTCCTCGAAGTCTCCCACGTTGGAGACCTGGGTGATGGAGCCCGCGGGTGAAGCCGCGGTGATGGACCCGGCGAGTGACGCCGGGGTCGCCGAGTCGGCGTCGTCGTTGAGGGCCGCGTCTTCTGCGGCCGCTGAGTTTTCGGCCACGTCGCTGTGGGCCGAATTGTACTCGGAGGCGAGGCGGTGGATCGTGCGGATCTGGCTCTCGGAGAGCCGATCGCGTGGCGGCGACTCGCGGATGCGAGCCGAATCCTCCGAGACGATGACGTCGGTGAGGCCGACGAAGAGGCTGATCGTGCCGACCGGCAGGATCACGTTGTGCGTGACGGGTCGCGCCGCCGGGACGTAGCTGCTCGGCAAGATTTGGAGCATCTCGCCGATCGCTATCATGCGGCCGGTGGCGACCGTCTCGTTGATGGGCAGATTGGATCTCGCCGCAGAACACCGGCCAGACCGGCCAGGCCCCACGGTGGGCGCCACTGTCGTGGGAATGGTCACGACAGATGCTGCAATCGGCAGCGAGTAGTAGAACGAGGGGCAAGGGCGGCCAGCCATCTGCGGTGCGAGATGAGGGCGAAGACACAGGGTTTTATCCAGGTTCGGCCCCCAGAGGGTAAAGACCTACTCCTGCTAGATTGTATTATGAAGGTGGTACAATGGGCGAGCTCGGCGGCGAGTCGCTTGGGTGTATGATGGAACGTACGTCTACACGCCCTGCAGGGAGGTTTATATAGGCTCACCTCCCCTAGGGTTTACATATCTCAACCGAATCAGTTAAAGCTTCGGTACTCGTTTAACCTAATCCGACTGGGCCTATCTACTCGCCTGGGCCTTCAGCTTCCAGTCGCTTGGATCCTCGCTAGGCTTCAATCCAGTCGCCGTCTTGCAGGCCCACTCGCCAGTTCTTGGGCCAGTCGGAAACGTCCTGCTGGGTATACCCCGGTAGGCACATCCCCATCAATTCATATAAGGGAAAGCAGTTTTTGGATTTCGGAATTGTTTCGGAATGTTCGGTATTGTACCGGAAGCTTCTAGAACCTTCTGGAGTGGGACCAACGTGGCCCCACTTGTCGGGAGGGGGCGTGGGCCTACGAGGGAGTGCCCTGGCCGCATTGGGCCAGGGGCACAAGGCCCCATAGGCCCAGCCGGCCAAGCCCTAGGGGAAACCCTAGGGAGAGCTTCTAGAAGGGGGAGGGGAAACTTGCCCCCCACTCCACCCCATGTGGCCGCCGACCCTAGGGCTTGGAGGAGGGGCAAGGGCAGCCGGCCAGCCCTCTATATAGAGAGGGCAGGGGCACACCCTCCCCCCACACCTCCTCAAACCCTTGCCGCCTAGTTGCTGCCCTCCTCTCTCTCTCTCTCTCTCTCTCTCTCTCTCTCTCTCTCTCTCTCTCTCTCTCTCTCTCTCTCTCTCTCTCTCTCTCTCTCTCTCTCTCTCTCCCGACTGCGCGTAGGCGAATCCCTGCCGCAGAAACTCTCCACCTTTGCACCACGCCGTCGTGTTGTAGATCCAATCTATCTCTCCACCCCACTTGCTGGACTGAGGAAGGAGGAGACGTCGAGGTGCCGTACATGTGCATCTCTCGGAGGCGTCGCCACTTGCGGCGTTGGATTGGATCGGATCGGATCGCGAGGAGGAGAAGGCTAGTACGACTACATCAACCACGTTCCATTGAATGTTCCGCTGTGCGATTTCTTCAAGGGTATGAAGATCTCATCTATCCCCCCTCGTTGTTTGCATCTCCTAGATTAGATCTTGGCTTCCCCGTTCGCATCTGTAGAATTTTTTTGATTTACTATGCTGCGAAACCCTTCAACAAGAACAAGCAATATCAACAATATGCATCAATCAATAAGTTTTGGGACACTGCACATAGAACTAAGAATGACAACTATGCTCTCTTAATGGTGCCTAAAGGTAGAAGGGTGAGACTCAATATAATAGTGGAAGAAAGGCCCTTCATAAAGGGAAGCAGGGATTTCAAGTTTCAAAAAGAGCTTCCAAAAATTATGGTACTTGTTAGCTTTCAGCCCTAATTGCCCCTATCATAAGCATCCTTAAGTGATTAAGGTTAAAGTGAACAAAGATGGAGTATATGCTTGAAAAAGTATAAGTTGGCAATCTCATGTCCCTTGAATACGAGGGTCGCACCGCATGCTACTCAACTTTAGTCACCTGTAAGTTCTTGTCATAGTAAGTACATGTGTATCATAGAGAACCGCCAACGGGGTACCCCTTGCACATGGTACAGAAGCTATCCCATAACCAAAATTACAAGACAAGCAGACAATGAGCATCTCAGTGATCTTTTTATTTACTATGTGCATAGCTTTTTTATTGAGGATTCTTCATAGAATGCTCATTATGGTGATGCTGCAAGTTTCCACCATGATTAGGCATGGCTTAGGCTAGTGGCCCAGGCGTTTCTCTAACACAAAATACATAACTCCATGGACTTACAAGCTCCCTCTTTATTTCACACCAGAGACATCTATATACAAAAGAGCATGATATCAACTATGTACAAATTACAAGTGCAATGTTGAAAACGTTCCCCATGATAGCATGGTTCTGCAAATTCCAACGTATAAGTGCAAGCATATACAACATAGATGACACAATTGTTCAAGTTTATTAGGGGCAAGGAATATAAAGTGTGCCATCAAGTTTGTGAGGGCTTTAATCACTAAGTTTTCACATAACAAAATACTTTTTAATTGGAAGATAGCTGAAAACAAGAATATACTTGGAATGGTGTAACACACCATGCATAGGAATTTTTAGTGGACACTTTGGAATAACTTGGTTCCTTGGTAGTTGGAAGCATGAGTAGATCTTACTCATACAAGTGGAGGCTAGCAAAAGACTGGGAGCGACCAACTAAGAGAGCAATAATGGCCATAATCATGCAGAGCAACAAAACATTACTAATCAAAGCATACAGTGGTGCTACAAGTCAAGTACTAAATGATCATAGAGGCTATGGTGACTTGTTCATAGTCATAACATGGTGTGAGCATGTGCCAAGTCAACCCAAACAAAACATCAAAGGAGAATTCCACAATACTATGCTTTTGCATGCTAAAACAACGCATGATTCTTTTAAGGCACACTAAGCAATCTCAATTTTTTGGAACAAGTCATTCTACAACAATAATCACTAAGCATAAGGTCAAAATAACACCTATCATGACATGCTAAAGTTTAAGTCACAGTCAAAGCAAGCTCCTCTTGCACTACTCAAGAAAGAACTTTCTACTCCATTCCAATACCAATCAACTTATTTGAAACAACACAATGAGAGAGGGGGTCCAAACTACTTTATTCAAGCAAACTAGGCAAACCAAACGAAAGCTAAGACGCTCCAAGAACAACACAATAGTGCATGAAACAATAAAAACGAAGTGTCTAGGAAGACCTGAGCTTTTTATTGATGAAGAAGGGGATGCCTTGGGCATCCCCAAGCTTTGACGCTTGTACCTCTTGGATATTTCTTGGGGTGACACCGGGGTGGCATCCCCAAACTTGAGATTTTTTCCATTCTTCATCTCATTACATCATTCGCTCTCTACACCTGAAATTTTTCCTTCACGCAATCTTCATTAGCAACATTAGTGTATTCAAAAGATAATAGACCTTTGGGTTTAGCTTTAGAACAACAAAAAATTGCACTAAAAACACAAGCTACTATAGCAAGTCCTTCAAAAATCTCAATTTCCCAAAAGAGAATCCAAAAAGGAATCAATAAGAAGCAAATGCAAATAATGGCAAAAATCTGTCAAAACAGACCAGCAGGTAGAAACCGATTTTTTATAAAATCTTATGTTGCTCAAATCAAAAAGTGTTGAACTAACGAAAGTTATCTAACATACTGGGGGATTTATTCGTAAATTTTCAGCTCAATCCGACTTACATAGACTCCTCATGAATTTTTATGGTGGAGGTTAGAAATATGTTTCGGGACAGCAACTCCCCAAATCTTACTTCCTCTCATTAGAGGTCATTCTTGGCACCAAAGGCGAACAAAAAAGGATAAAGAGAGGTCATTACTGAAGTAATAACTTCCAAGACTTAAGGAAACTCTTGGGTTATCTCTCAGCAAGTACTTTTCTTTAACGCCTTTAAGTTAGGCACAAGAAGCAAGAAATCAAGTATTTTCAAATGAGGAAGCATTAACATTAATACTTGCAAAATCTTCAACTATGAAAGGTATCTCATCCAAATGAGTTTTGGAGGATCCCTTATCATCTCTCTTTGGTTTACTACTTTCATCAAAAGGATTTTCAGGAATAATCCAATCAAAATTCTTTTCAAAGGCCTCATGCATCCCAACAAGCTTAAAGGGTATGGGTAACTTAAATTCCTCTCTAGACTTAGGTTTATCAGAAGTAACCACAACATCTACACATGATCCTAGCATATCAAAACGCTCAAAGACCTTTTTGGCTTCCTTAGCAACATCATGGAACTCTTTGAGCAAAGTTTCAAGAATAAATTCTCTCTTTTCAGCATTCTTTTCTTCTTTTAGTTTTAGGAACAAAATTTGCATCATGGGGTTAAGGCTAACAAACCTAGATTCCAACATATGAACTAAAGAAGCTGCAGCTATTTCATAATTAAGAGAAAGTTCTGCTATAGATCTATCCTCAATATCCTCATGTTTGCTAACATGATTGAAGAATTCTTTAATATTTTCTTTTCCAATTATAGAGCCACTACCTATCAAAAGGTCCTTCAGGGAGAACTTGGGGAACAACATGGTGAGCTAGAGCAAGGTGGCAACTAGAGTATTTTTGTGTTTTTGATAAGAGAAAGCAAACCAAACTAGACTAATTTTTATGGAGTTTTTGATAAAAAGAGGCAAACAAAACCAAGCAAAAGAAACTAAGCAAACTAAAAACGAAGTAAAGAGAAAGGTTGAGGAGGATTCCCCTTGTGAAGACGTCCTTATCCTCCCCAGCAACGGCGCCAGAAAGCTTGATGGTGCTGTGTTGATGTGGGAGCACTTCGTCAGGAAACCCCAAGAGCAAGGTGTGAAGCAGCACAACAGCAAGTCTTCCCTCAGTAAGAAACCAAGGTTATCGAACCAGTAGGAGGAAGGAAACATATCAAAGGTGTTGCAAGCAACATGGAAACCTACACAACACAAACTCAAGACTTTGCCCCAACGAACCGTGAGGTTGTCAATCTCACCGGTTGGTGTAACAAAAGATTAACTGTATGGTGTGGAAGGTGATGATGGTTTGCAGCAAGTAAACACTAATAGTGGAAGATATATCAATGTTAAAGATTGGACCGGGGTCCATAGTTCACTAGAGGTGCTCTCCTTAGATAAACAAACATGGCATGCTGGGTAAACAAATTATAGCAGGGCAATTGACAAGACTGAGCAAGGCATAACAATGCAATACTAGACACAAAGATCCTATGAGATTCGATTGGGCAATACAACAATATACATAGACGCCATCCAATCGCATCTATGACTAGAAGTCCACCTTCAAGTTATCATCGGAACCCCCTCCAGTATTAAGTTGCAAGCAACAGACAACTGCTTTAAGCAAAGTGTGTAAGGTAAACAATCCACTTATTCCATGAATAAGAGACCGTTGTTTTCTCCCTAGTGGCAGCAGCACATCTACAACCGTAGAGATTTCTGTCACTTCCCTTGGTAAAAAGAGGCATGAACCCACTATCGAGCATAAATACCCCCTCTTGGAGTCACTAGCAACTACTTGGCCAAGATAGCTACTAACAACGGAGAGCATGAAAGATCACAAACAACACAGACATGATAGAATCAATAAGACAAAACCATTAATCAATCTGACATAGTAATCTCAATATCCATCGGATCCCCGTAAACACGACATGCATGATTACAAATAGATTAGATCTTGATCATGAACGGAGATCACAAGATCTATACATGAAATTAAAAGGAGGAGATACAACAATCTAGCTACTACATGACCCGTAGTCCAAGGTGGAACTACTCATGCTTCATACCTGATGCTGGCATGATGAAGAAGAAGGCCTCCGGGATGATCTCCCCTCCGGCAGGGTGCCAGGAAGAGCTTCAGATCCCCCTGATCTAGGGACGATGGTGGCGGCGGCTACAGACGGTTTCGTGAAATATTGATTGGGTGTCTAGGGTTTTGGGATCGGGGGGACTTTATAGGCGAAGAGGCGAGGCAGGGGGCCACCAGGGCAGATGCACCCCCTAGTTGTGGGGTGGGCCCACCCGAGTGGCCAGGGGGTGTGGCCCCCTGGTAAGCTTCCTCCGTCTCGTATTCTGGCTTCATGTTTCCCATGGTAAAATATTGACTTTGGCTTTTGTCCCGTCCAATTCCGAGAATATTGATTTTCTGCCTTTCTGAAACCAAAAACAGAAGAAAACAAGCAACTGACACTATGGCAACTTGTTAATAGGTTAGTACCAGAAAACATATAAAAACACCTCAAAGTGTGGACAAAATAAAGCAAAGTAGATAGTAAACAAGCATGGAGCATCAAAAATTATGGATACGTTTTCAACGCATCAATTCTCCACAAGCCATTTGACCTTTCCATATTTTACAAGTTATTTTGAAAAAATGGTTTTGCATTTGACCTTTCCATATAGCATAGTTGGAGTTAGCGAGTAAAGGTGTGGGGCCGATGTTATGCAAATGAAAACTTTGGGAAGCCATTCATAGCTATAGTTTGTATTGAGGTAGTCTGAAGGAATCTCCTTCGTGTTTTTGGTTTTTGACATATCATCGCCATCCTTGAAACCAAGGGGATTCTTCCAAGTCCCGACAATCGGAGCAAGAGACAACTTCTCTTTTGCATCTGCGAACTCACTAATTAAATACTTCACCATTGTGGTAAGTTTCTCAATTTGTTCCTCCATCTCCTCGAGGCTCATCTTTGCTCTCTAGGCGGAGAAGCCTAACAATGAGAGAACCTGACTCTGATACTAATTGAAAGATAAAAGATGGCGCCTAGAGGGGGTGAATATCAGCCCAAAAAATTGAACCAATTTTATTGTTTTCAGGGAGAATTGCGGATAAATCAAGTGAACCTAAAACAACTAGATGAACATTCCAATATGATGGGATACAACAAGTAAAGGTAAGTGTAGAAATAACTGAAAGTAGAGCAGGCGAATACACGATGATGTATATTGAAGTAAGTCCTTGGGTGCCAATACCCGGATTTTTAATCCCAGATGCCTGTGATGCCATACATCGCAATCCCAGGATTACCATTTTTGCGAGACATAACAGATTGGATATCACAGTACATCATCCATTACAAACCATACATAAGGTCTTACACAAATAAGGATCTCATGATCCAGTCTTAATACAAAACATGCAGTGGAATAACGTAATAATAATATAGCATATGCGAGGCTCCATCTTCATGGTCACAGACAATGCTGACGATGGGAGATGATCCTAGTTGTCATAACCTTCCTGTTATCCGTCCTCATGATAGTCCTCTTCATAGTCTGGCCATGGGAATAGCCAGGGACAAATCCATGAGTACTCTTGAAGTACTCTCAAACTAATACTAACAAGTGAAGTGGTTTTGAGTAGGATACTAAGCTCTAGGTTGTTTTGCAAAAATCCAGATTTACCTCTACTAAGTTCAGAAGCAAAGAAAGCTACTTGAAAGTTTTATAACACCTAAGTGGGAACTTGAATTTCATGTCACAACTCTGTTGTGCTCAAGTCAAAGTCATAATTCATTTCACAAGTCATTTTGAAAACATCTGACAACGGGATAGTATGGCCACTCCAACTATTCATAACCGTGGACGCGGCTATTCGAATAGTTTGACACTCTGCAGAGATTGTACACTTTCACCACAACATTCGATACATCCGTCAGGAACAATACTGAATTCACCATACTCAGTATGTGGATAATCAATCCTAACCTTTCAATTACACGCCCTAGTATAGGCACCTTTCCTATGAGTTTGGCCTCCCAACCATGACCAACTGTCATCTTGGGAACTGCACAGGTGGACAATCTTCATAAGGTAGCCTCAACTCAAACCTTGGCCGCAAGGGAACCCATACTAAGGTATATAAATTTCCATTCAAGCCCTACCCAATTTTCGGGTATTGTGGTTGTATGGTAAAATTGGAATGGTATCGCATCCAGACAACCATCAGTTTTATAAAGGGCTAAGGCTCATGCCTTAACATTTTTATCATCAAAATCCTCTGGTGTTCAAGAACACATGTCAAACTATTTTAGTAGAATGACTCATCATTCTGAGGCTTTCATAACCATTTTCACCAAGTATTCCCATCTAAACTTGATCAAGTTTTATGCTTGGCACTAGCATCTACAGGTGGGGGATAAACACTAATGAAAGGTGATAAGCAAGTGTATCTTATCTAAGTTCAATACCATGCCTCAGGATGACATCAAGATTATCTAACTTAGGCCAAGTTTTATGCTCTTTATGCTACCTTCAATTATCTTTCGAGAATCTACAAGCCACTAAGTAAACTTTTGATAGAAAGCTTTGATAAAGAAATAAAATACTAAGCTTGCAAGTAAAACTAGGATGGTGTGTCATCAAGGTGTAAGCTTGCTAGGTCAACTTATATAGTAAGGCTTGTAAGATTGCAAGTATAGGCTTGCTAAGATATTAGTATAAGTTTGCCTTGTGCAGAGCAGTGGTTGAAGTTTTCCTCGGCTTCTTCCTCGTAGTATCCTCCTTCCTCCTCGTATCCTTGGTCGGTACTAGCGTCTATAAATAAATACGAGGTACACAATCACCACACAATTCTTAACTACTCTATTTAGCACACAAAGGTTCACACTAGATGATCTAGCATCATCACTATTATCACAAAGATTAAAGCACTTGTCTTATTTATTTTATTTTAGAAAAGTAATTTCTACTCATTGAGAAACTACTTAAGATTTAATATTCTCCAACTAAAACATGGGATCATGTTGACACATGTCATCACCACATATTTCAGTACTTGGGAATGTGATTTAAAGTGGTGTCACAATTTAATAAGGTTTAACCTTTTTTATTTTAATTAAATAAAATGACTAGAATGGCCCATGAGGCATTGTTTTATTACTTGATCATTATTTCTGCAACTAACCCTATATATTTTTATATATTCTGAAAGGTATGGTTAAATGTGATTTTTGAGAGTTGGAATCAATTCAAAATCTTTTATGGTTGAATTTTAAAAAATGTTTGTATGCAGAAAGTTGCTGCCTTGTTATTTTTACCATGGGTGATCTACAACTCCAATTGGTTTGAATCCGACGGGCTTGGATTAAGCACTCCAGTACCTTTCTAACAAAATTGGTTTCATGCATTTTGGTTCAGTGAATCGAGCTGGGTTGATTTTTGAATCTGGGCACAGAACTAAGTTTAGAACTAAATGAATAAACCTAAGTTTGAATTGTTGGGTCACGCGGGAGGTTTAACTGGGCCGGCCCACTACACACACAGTGTGCACGCGGGCTGGTTAAGTGAAAGACCCCACTCATCAGTGAGACAGCGAGTGGCGAAGGGGTACGGGGCGATCTAGGACGTGCGATCTAGTTCTAATCCTACGGTTGTGGTTCATCGTCCACGCCTGAACAGGACGCAGCGAGGTTGAAACCTAGCATGGTCAGTGGGGGTCGATGGGGGATCACCGAGGCTCCGGCGATGGTCGGCAATGGGTGCGAATGATGAAGTCGATGATGGCGATCATCCTGGTACCGGCAGCTCCTCCCAAGGCGGCTCCAATTGACGGCACCTCTCCTCCTCTACAGCGGCGAACTCCGATGAAATTCCGGTCACCTGGTGCTTGCCTTGCTCCGGGAGTGAGTGGGTGTGATCAGTGAGAGGTGGGGAGTGATATGTTGTGCTCAAATGGAACGGGGGTGGCCTAGAAACACTCAAAGTGACCTAGTGAGCAAGATTGGCAAAATGACCATTTGCTTTATTTGTTTTGTTTTTGATTTTATCTTGATTTGTTTCTGCTTGGAAATGTTTTAGATGATGTTATTTTCATCTTTAAACCATTCCTTGCTATTTAGGTTAATCACACAAGTCCATTCATGCATTCATACAATCATCACATACACACATGGATTCATTTGGTTTTTATTTAACCAAAGTTTTTGTTAACCCAATTTTAGTGATTAGAATTTGATAATCATGATCAAGATTTTTGGGATGTTAAAAACCTTCCCTCCTTAAACAAAATCTCGTCCCGAGATTTGAAAAAGAAGAAAAATGATTACCTAGGATTTAAAGAGATCGGGAAACTCAGTCTTGATGTGATCTTCTTGTTCCCATGTAGCTTCTTCTTCAGTGTGGTTACTCCACTGAATCTTGAGAAACTTGATGCTTTGGGTTCTGGTGGTTCTGAAAGCTTCCTCCAAAATACGGATGGGTACTTCAGGATACGTCAGGTCATCGTTGATCTCTATGGTGCAGTGATCAATGTTCTTGAAAACTTCAGTCTTCTCTGGAACTTCTAGGCATTTGCGAAGTAACGATATATGGAATACATTGTGCACTGCTGACATCTCCTCTGGCAGTTCCAATTGATACGATACTTCTCCTCGATGATTCATAATCTTGAAGGGTCCGATATATCTGGGGCTAACTTTCCTTTGAGCTGGAAACGCTGCATTCCCTTCAAAGGCGACACTTTGAGATACACAAAATCTCCGATATTGAAAACGAGGTCTCGACGTCTCTTGTCGGCGTAACTCTTCTGTCTTGACTGGGCGGTCTTGAGGTGCTCACGAATCTTGTGAACTTTCTCTTCTGCTTCTCATAGGATGTCAGGTCCGAAGATCTGACTCTCTCCTACTTCCAACCAATTCAAAGGGGTATGACACTTCCTTCCATACATGAACTCATAACTGTTGTTGTATGAAAATTCTGCGAAAGGCAGACAGTCTTCCCATTTAGATCCATACTCTAGCACACAGGCTCTCAACATATCTTCGAGTATTTGATTTACTCGTTTCGTTTGTCCATCAGTCTGAGGGTGATACGATGTGCTGAAATCTATTCAGGTTCCTAAACCTTCTTGGACTTTCTTCCCGAATTTCGAGGTAAACTGAGTTCCTCGATCTGATACGATGTTCTTGGGGACTCCATGCAAACTGACGATTCTAGCGATGTATAATTCTGCTAGCTTCGAGCTCTGGTAAGTGGTCTTGACTGGTAAGAAATGGGAGACTTTGGACAGTCTATCAACTATGACCCAAATAGAGTCATTTCCCTTACTAGAAGTAGGCAATCCGGTGATAAGTCCATTCCAACTAAATCCCATTTGCATTCTGGAATCTGCAATTGTTTCAAGAGTCCTGCGGGTCTCTGATGTCCCACCTTGACTCTCTGACATATATCACACTTGGCTATATAGCTTCCGATTTAAATCTTCATCTTATGCCACCAAAATTGCTCCTTTAGATCATGATACATCTTTGCCCCTTTGGGGTGGATAGAATAAAGGGTACCATGGGCATCCTTCAAAATAACTTCTTTCAACTCTGAATCTACTGGTACATAGAGACGTCCTTTGTATCACAAAACTCCTTCTTCATCTTCGGTGAATCCGGGTACTTTGCCTATACCGATACGACGTTTGATTCCGTCGATACTAGCATTTCCTTTCTGCACCTCCTTGATCTGACTAATCAAAGTGGGTTGAAGTTATATGCTAGCCAAAAAATCCTTCACTTACTAATTCCATTCTAAAATCTTCCATCTCCTTGTGCAAACTTGGTTGCTCCTTCAGAATCATGGAGTTCAAGCGGCACGGCAATCTGCTAAGGGCATGTGCTTCCACATTGGCTTTACCGGGGTGATAGTGGATGCCCAGATCAAAGTCCTCGATTAGCTCAATCCATCTTATCTGCCTCATATTCAAATCCTTCTGAGTGAATATATACTTAAGACTCTTGTGGTCCGAATAAATTTCACAACGGTTTCCCATCAGATAATGCATACATGTCTTCACGGCTAGAACTACGGCTGCTAGTTCAAGGTCAGGGGTAAGATAATTCTGTTCATGCTTCTTCAGCTGTCGGGATAGGTAAGATATAACTTTGCCTTCTTGCATCAACACACATCCTAGACCGATCTTGGATGCGTCACAATATACATCAAATGGCTTCATGATATCCGGCATGATCAATATTGGGGCTGAAATCAATCTCCTCTTGCGTTCTTGAAAACTCGCTTCACATTTGTCCGTCCATTCAAATTTTTTGTCCTTCTTCAGCAATTGGGTCATGGTTCTGGCGATACTCGGGAATCTTTCTATGAACTTGTGGTAATATCCCGCTAATCCGACAAATGCACGAACTTGGGTTTGAGTGGTTAGGGCTTGCCAATCTTTAACATCCTTCACCTTTGCAGGGTCAACGGCAATTCCTCCGGATGATACAGTATGTCCGAGGAATCCTACCTCCTATAACCAGAATTCACATTTGTTAAACAACTGATGCTCTCTAAGGGTTCCAAGGATGGTCCTTAGGTGTAGCTCATGTTCTTCTTCCGATTTGGAATAGATCAGAATGTCATCGATGAAAACAATGACAAACTTATCCAGGAAGTCCATAAAAATCTTATTCATGAGGTTCATGAAATAAGCGGGGGCATTGGTTAATCCAAAAGACATGACAGTATACTCGTATAATCCATATCTGGTGGTAAAGGCAGTCTTTGGAATATCCTTTGCGCGAATCTTGAGTTGATGATAGCCAGTTCTAAGATCAATCTTAGAAAACACTTTGGCACCAGTCAACTGTCAAACAAGTCTTCTATCTTTGGCAACGGGTACTTATTCTTGATGGTGACATCATTCAACTTCCGATAGCCCATACACAAACGGTTACCTCCATCTTTCTTATCCACAAACAACACAAGTGATCTCCATGGTGACGCACTTGGTTGGATCAATCTATTTCCAGCATGGAATCCAGTTGCTTCTTCAGTTCCACTAGTTCAGACGGGTTCATACTATATGGTCTCTGGGCTATGGGTCCGGTTCCAGGGATTAGTCCAATGATAAACTCGATATCCCGATCTGGGGGCATACCGGGCAAAACATCTGGAAATACGTAGGGGTATTCAAAGACTATCCGGACTTGGTCAATGGTTGGCTGGGCTATACTCTTGTTGCACTTGAATTGACAGGGCAAGGTTTCAGATATATGCTCGACTGATATTCCAGCTATACTGGTCATTGTTATGGATTTCTTGGCACAGTCAATTAATCCTTTATGTTTGGACATCCAATCCATTCCTAGTACTACTTCCAAACCTTTAGTTCCAAGTACTATTAGATTAGCATAAAAATCTATGCCATGGATTCGGATAGGTACGGCTTTGCAAATTTGTCTAGCTTTGGTGGTTGAACCAAGTATTTGAACTATCATAACATGCTTCAATTTGGTGGGTTGAATCTTACTAGTGCATGCAAATTCTTCAGTAACAAACGAGTGCGATGCTCCAGAATCAAACAACACTCTTGCAAGTACTGAGTTAACAGAAAACATACCCAACACGACATCGGGCGCTTCTTGGGCTTCTTTAGCATGCATGAGAAAGAGACTGCCGTTGCGGTTGAGCGAGTTCCCTAGGGCAAACCTCCTTCCGGGTTGAACACGACGCTGCTGCTGAGCTGGGGAATTTGCATTGGGGGCTGCGGCAATATTCTTGGGGCACTCATTGGAATAGTGACCCTTGGTTCCACATTCATAACAAGTCACTTGGGACTTGTCCTTTGCTGCAACAGGCACAACATTGCTCCCAGTCCTTGGGGCAGTGTTGGTGTTGGTGGCGACATTGTTGTTGTTAAACTTGGGTGGAGCACGATTGAAATTGCTGGGGTTGCCTAGGTTGTTGTGGTTTCCTCCGGGCCTAGGGTTTCCACGGTTGGGGTAGGTCGGACAGTTCATCGGGGTTCTGTTGTTTCTCGGGGCAAATCCTAAAGATGGGTTAGGACGATATTTGGGTGTATGGTGGGTTCCTGGTTGATTCATCATGCGATGCTTGCAGTTCTCATTGGCTTGGTTGATCTTTCCTTCCATCTGAATGGCAGAGTCAACTAAGGCTTCAATATCAGCAAATGGGATATTGACTAACACCATCTGCATCTCATCGTGCAAACCATTCAGGAATCTCTCCTTCTTCTTGGCTTCAGTATCTATCTCATCCGGTGCATACCTAGCCAATGACAAAAATTTGTCATGATACTCCACTACTGTCATCCTGCCTTGCTTCAGTTCCCTGAATTCATCTCTCATCCTCTTGATCAAACCTGGTGGCACATGGGTTCTGCTGAACTTGACCTTGAACTCTTACCAAGTCATCATCTGACCTCCTATCATCGCACGAACGCTGTTCCACCATGCTCTTGCATCTCAGGCTAGGTAGTGGGTATCAAACAGTACTTTCTCGTTAGCTTCCACTCCTGTAACTTCCAGATTATTTTCCATGGTTTGGAACCAATCATATGCATCTAGGGGCTCTTCTGACTTAATGAAAACGGGTGGATTGGTGTTCTGGAAATTCTTGAGCTTAGATCCATGGTTGTCCTGATTTCCATGGCCTTGATTGTTGTTGGACATCTGAGCTATCTGTTGAAGGGTGGCTAAGTTGGCTTGACGTTCGGCTCTCTTGGCTTCGTGGTCAGAAACCAACATTTGCAAGATTTGCAACATTGGGTTCAGGGACGAAGTGCTTCCTCCGCGAGGCATCTGAAGATTGAGATAGATCATGAGAAAAGAGGGAAATTTCTAAGGTTCAGAGGTTTGTTTTTGAATAGTTTTCAAATATTGACTCAGGTTTTTCTAGCAACTTTCTTTTCATTCATTCATTCATAGCACACGATACAAACACACACCACAACAAAGGAAAACAAATGGTTTTAAGAACCATTCTGTGAAACTACGATATAGTGGGACCGAATACAACTCACTAACGCTAGTGCTCAAGTGCTACTACTCCTCGGAGTTAGGGTCCTCATCATCATCATCATCGATGAAGGCGAAGTCATCCTCATCGGTGAAGAAGTCCATGGCCTGATCCTCCAGAAAGTCATCATCGTCACTAAGATAGGAGTAGGGGTCTCCACGAAGGTCTTCCCGTGCATTCTCCCTCTCCTCCAACTGCATATCTCTCTCGTGGATGGTCTCCTCCAAACCCGTGATCCGGTGGCGAAGACGGGCAATGATGCTCTCCTTCTTGTCGAGCTGACGGCGACAAGACCGGGGATCCTTCACTAGCATGGCAATGGTATGATCCTTCTTGGCACGATGGCATACTTGTGGTTGGCGTAGGAGCGGGCATTGTCCAACTCCTTCTGACGGTCATACATCATGAAGCTGAGGTGGTCCAATTGACTCTTCAGCTCGTGGTGGTATGGGGCCTCCAGTGGCTGTCCCATAACATCACGCCTTGGGTAGAACTCAAAGCGGGTATCCTTGATCTGATTGATACTCTGCCCACACAGACGGGCAAGAGATTCCTGCATGGCCCTGGCAAGTCCATCGAGCCAATTGTTCTCTCTCAAGGTGAACTGAATTCCCTCTGAGGTGGGGGCTTCAATCTTTCCGTGGAGACTTGCAACAACTAGCCATTGCAAATCCTCTCCTTCCTGATCATTGAGCTGATCTCCGAAGAACTAGGGGTGCGGACACTCTAGCATCTCTGAAAGCTGGTCCAAGTCATGCTCAAAGATGAGGTCTCCTCCATTCCCCAACTGATAAAACTTGCTGTACTTTACGTCCATCTATAAGAATGTAGGATGAGTAAGTTAGTAGAGTGATCAAGTGTGTCAAATTTTATGTAATTTTACAAGTTTTTTTTTGAGGAACATGAATTTTCATGAAAGAGTCTAAGTGATAAGAATGAGAATAAGTTTTCATAAATACTCACTTCTTTGGTTTTGAAACTAAGTTTTTGATTCAAACATCCATTCTAAACTAGCGTCTCCTATGGTCAGGATGGCTCTGATACCAACTTGTCAACACCCAGATTTTTAATCCCAGATGCCTGTTATGCCATACATCGCAATCCCAGGATTACCATTTTTGCGAGACATAACAGATTGGATATCACAGTACATCATCCATTACAAACCATACATAAGGTCTTACATAAATAAGGATCTCATGATCCAGTCTTAATACAAAACATACAACAGAATAACGTAATAATAACGATAGCGTAGGCTAGGCTCCATCTTCATGGTCACATGCAATGCTGATGATGGGAGATGATTCTAGTTGTCATAACCTTCCTACTATCCGTCCTCCTGATAGTTCTCTTCATAGTCTGGCCACGAGAATAGCCAGGGACAAAGCCATGAGTACTCTTTAAGTACTCTCAAACTAATACTAACAAGTGAAGTGGTTTTGAGTAGGATACTTGTTGGGGATATGCTATATGGGTATCCTCATAGCATGTCTCCTATTCGGATAATCCGGGTGGCCCACAGTTGGTAGCATGGCCCATGGCCTTCTGGGCGGCCCAGTTAGATGGATCCAGAAGGGAGGCCCATGCCGGATAAAGGAAGGCTACGATTGGAGTCACCGACGTACCCTGAGTCTTGGAGTGCAAGACACGCAAGACTAGTAATAGACGGTGTAGGACTCTGTAACCTGTCCGGCTAGGACTTTTCCCTGTAACCCTAGGACCTGGCGGCTATATAAGTCGGGCCTATGGGAGCCTTTAGGGCACAACTTCAGACGATAACTTAGACAATCTCAGACAACCTCGCACAGCGAACCTATCTCTGTAACTCGGCGTATTGCCCTTATAGTGATTTATAGCAGGAGTAGGATTCCGCCACCGTTGTGTGTAAGCTGTGTTACCTTGTACTCATCAACCGTCCGCCTTCCCCCACGTCTCTAAACATGCACTGTGAGGACCCCTCCATGGCGTACTCGTCGGCAATACCACGACAGTTGGCGCCCACCGTGGGGCAATAGGCGCTTCAGGCTCTTCAGCGGGCGAGGACCAAGATATTCGCAGGAATCGGCGAAACCATAGCCATCGGTTGCGTTCTCTTCTCCGGCAATGTTCCGATCGTCCCTCTCGACGAGTTCTGGATCCCGGTGAAGACGAACCCTACGCGGTGCTCGATCGTTCCTATCAGAGACATCCACCTCTTCATTGTCGAAACCGACTCGGGCACTAGTTCCCTGGGAGTCGGAGGAGCATCAAGGCCCGCAAGGACCGCCTACGGGCAGGATACGTTCGGAAGGATCAATGTCGGATCTCTCTTCGGAGTTTGCCGGCAAACATCGGAAAAATTCAAGGCCCTCCTAAACCACCCCTGTCCAGGATATAAAGGTGGAAGATCACTGCAAGTCCGCCGGCTTCGCCCGTGCGTCTGGACAGCAGAGATCCAAGTTCGTCAACGTGGTTACCATCTTCGATATGGCGCATTGTGTTCATAGAGAGGGCGAAAACCTGGCCAGGTGGCTCCGTATACGAGCCGATCTGGCCCACTACCCCAATGATGATGCCATGTATCACTTTGTGGAAGGACTGGACCATGGCACGCTCCTCCGGCATTCTCTAAGACGGCAGCAGGGGTTAGGACGCCTTACTTTCGAAGGCATGGTGAGCACCGTCAACAACTACGCGGAGGCTGAAGAGGCAGCTCATACAGCGCTTGCGCTCATTGACGGAGCCCCTCAGATTCAGCCACCGCCACCACCGCCTCCGACTGCCATTGTCGCAGCTACGCCGCCACCACCAGTCATCGTCGCTGCTGTTGCACCTCCACCACCCCCCCCCCCGTCATCGAGGAAGTCCTGGCACCCTCCGACTCTGTGATTGACGCGCTATACGCCGACTTTAGTGCAGACTCAGAGGAGATAGATTTCAATCCAGAGGAACTAGACTCAGCCATGTAGGAGATGGAGGAGGAGTACACGCGCGACGAGGAGGCCAACAATGCCGTCACGTCTCGAGAGGTGTTCGTCACCATTGGGACGGTGATGGATGAAGATCAACCCGGACGAGCTCCGCCTACAACACTGGAAAATGGGAAGGGGCCACTTATTGCTGCTGACGATGATCGCGCAAAGGCCATGCCTCCTTCGCCTAACCTAGCGCAACAGCCGCAGGAACTCGGCACCAGCCCGAGCAACAACAACACCGCAAACTTGCCGCCTCCGGCATCTACATCGGCTGCTGCCCAAGTTACTCCAGCTGATAGAGTGCGACAATCTCCTTGTTGAGCCACTGACCGTCACTCATATCCAGAACGTGACTCAGCTTGACGAGAAGCGCCAGCAGTTGCTGGAGGAAGCACAGGACATCGCGGAGCAAGGCGCTAAGCTAGATCGAGATCTGGTCAACGCTTAGAAGTCCATAGAGAAAGATAGAGCAATGGAGGCCGAGTACAAGACTCTGCTACAGCATTAGAAGGCCAAGAAAGCTCCGGCTCGCGTCATCAACGATCCTGGTGTACGGCGAAACCTAGGATGGGCTCCCTTGAAGCCGGCACATGCCAAGCCATACATTAACAGTGAAGGCAAACAGGTGATGCCCACCCCACTCCTTAACCTCGCCGTCGCCAAGACCCTTCTAGAGGAGGATAGATTTCCCGAGGCAGTGGAACAGGTCTATGACCTAGTGGCCAAGGCGGTAAAACATCAGGAAAAGGCCACCTCTCACAGGCTTGAGTCTGACCCAGTGTTTTGCCAGTCTAGCCAGCATAAGCCGCCAAGGGACAGATCTCCTCTTGATGTTGGGTCTCAGACGGGTTCATCAGAACGAAGACAGAGGGATGCACGCAACAGGAAGGATGCTATCCCCATATCCTTCAACCACGAAGAAAAGGCCCGACCTCGTCACCCATCTCCACCACCCCGATCCCCCCCGACATCACAAAGATCCAAGGCTCACCATCGTACGGATATGCCCCCGCCAAGGCAGTGCGGCATCGTCATCCGTGACAATGCGGAGCAGACCCGTCATGACGGAGAGCGCAACCAAGGACACAAGAGCAGGTCGCGCCATGACCCTCCGCGTCTGGCAAGAAATCGCGACAAGCGTGAGGCGTCGTGGGAGGGCAATAGCAAGAAGGCTAACCCACCGCCACCTCCGCCTCCGTCACCACCTAGCAGTCACCATGGCGGAGGAGGCCCGCATCATTCACGCAGCCCATCCCCTGTTGACAAGAAGAAGAAGAACCCGGAGCCGTATGATGCACGTTCGCGGATCGATAAGATCCACGAGGCCCGGGAAATACCATACCTTGGACCACATTGTTTTGTACCTGCAATACGGTCCGCAACTTACCCCAAAGGTTTCCGTACTGACAAGACCATCAAGCCCTATGACGGCACTGCCAAGCCAACCACATGGTTGCAGGACTACAACAACGCGGTGGAGATTGCCGGAGGTAACCCCAATGTTGCCGTCAAGTACCTCCCTTTGATGTTGGCAGGCACGGCCCGTCAATGGATCGACGACTTTCCGGATAAATCCATCTGAAATTGGTTGGACATGCAAGAAGCATTCACCAAGAACTTCGAGGGTACGTACAAGCATCCCTGTACTGTTGGCGATCTACAGCGGTGCGTGCAAGAGAAAGACGAGACATCTCGCGCCTACCTCTCCCGCTGGCTGGATATGAAGAATTCTTGCGCAGGAGTGCACGCTCAGACCGCCATGGCCGCCTTCATAGATGGGTTGGAAAGGGGCACGTTGCTCTGACATAAGCTGAAGAGCTTGCAGGACAATCACCTGCTTGACTTGAACCAGATGATTCAGTTGGCTAGTGAGTTCGCAGCTGCCGACGACGATGTTCGCGGCTCTCTGCCGACAATAGCCGTTCCAACTCAAGCTTGGAGGAACAACAGCACAAAGCGGAAAACCGCTCCAGAAGAAAAGCAATCTACCGACATGGTCCCCATGACTTTTGCAGGACGAGGTCATGGCAGACAGCGCGGCCGAGGACGGGGAGCTGGCCGTGGGCAGCAACGAGGAAGTGAAACTACCTCGGCGCCACTTCGCGTTCCCCAAACCTATGAAGAGTACCGTGATATGTCGTGCCTCGTACACCTCGATGTCAACGGCAAGGCCACCCAAACCAATCGACACTTCAAGTTCGTCAATGACCTCAAGGAAGACCCGGAGTCCGGCTACAAACGAAGTCAGAAGAATAGACCATGAGGCAAGGGCAAGGGGAAGAAGAAGGAGGAGGAGTCCAAGGATTCAAGTGACATGGACGAGGATGTTGACCCCAAGCACGCCGCCAAGAGCGACGACAATGGCAAGAACCCCTTCGTGAAAAAGGCGCTAGTCTACCACACTTTCCTTGGCACCCCCACCGTCTGACAACAGAAGACCTCTATGAGGATCCTGGTGGCTACTCTACCCCCAGTCCCCCAGTACCTGCGCTGGTCGGAGGTTCCAATTACTTGGGACAGGACGGACCACCCAGACCTTATTCCTACGTAGAACCAATACTCCATGGTCATCAACCCCTTGATTAACGGCGTGGAGTTCACCAAGTGTATGGTGGATAGTGGAAGCAGCATCAACATCATGTACCTGGATACGCTGCAGAAGATGAACTTGATGGAGGCAAACCTAAGGCGGACCAACACCATCTTCCACGGCGTAGTTCCTGGTCGGGAGACTCGGTCCCTTGGGTGCATTACACTTCAGGTTGCCTTTGCCGATGTTAATAATTACCGCCAAGAGCGCATGACCTTTGAGGTGGTCCCCTTCAAGAGCGTGTACCACGTCTTATTCGGCTGCGACCTATTCCACACGTTCATGGCCAAGCCATGCTTCGTCTACAACAAACTCAAGATACCCGGACCGAACGGTGTCATCACCGTATTCGGAAGCTCTACCATGGCAAGGGACTGCGAGATTAATGAAGCAGCCTTCGCGGAAGCTGTCCTCTACAGCAAAGAATTCAAAGAGATCCAGAGCAAGGTCGATGACTCAGAGATGCCCGCGTCGAAGAAGCAGATCTTCGACTCTGCTCCTGCGTTCAAGGCCGCCATCGAGACCAAGCCGGTGGAACTTGTGGTAGGCGATGCCTCCAAGGTCAACGCCATTGGGACGAACCTGGATCCCAAATAGGAAAGCACGCTCATCGAGTTGCTCCATGAGAATAGGGACATCTTTGCCTGGCAACCTGCCGACATGAAGGGTGTACCTAGGGAACTTGTCGAGCACAGCTTAAACATTGATCCAAAATATAAACCAGTGAAACAACCTCTACGACGCTTCGAAGATGAGAAGAGACGCGCCATTGGCAAAGAGATAGCTAGGTTACTTAAGACTAGATTTATCCGAGAAGTCCTTCACACGCGATGGGTGGCCAATATTGTACTTGTCCCCAAAAAGGGAACCAAATAATTAAGAATGTGCGTTGATTACACCGGCTTGAATAAGGCTTGCCCCAAAGATCCGTTTGCTTTGCCTCGCATTGACCAAGTCATTGACTCGATGGCTGGCTCGGAACTATTGTGTTTTCTCGAAGCATACTCAGGATACCACCAGATCAAGATGAGGAAGTCGGACCAATTGGCCACTTCGTTCACTACCCCATACAACACGTTTTGCTATGTTATGATGCCCTTTGGGCTGAAAACGCAGGTGCTACGTACTAGCGGACAATGCAACGTTGCCTTCACGACCAAATTGGTCGGAACGTTCACGCCTACGTGGACGATATAGCGGTGATGTCTAAAAAGTAAAATGACTTAATCTCCGACTTAAAAGAAACCTTTGATAATCTCCGGAAGTACAACATGATGCTTAACCCTAAGAAGTGCATCTTTGGGGTTTCAGCCGGCAAATTGTTGGGTTTCATCATTTCCCAACATGGAATCGAGGTCAACCCGGAGAAAATTAAGGCCATCTTAAACATAAACCGTCCGACATGCCTAAAAGACATTCAACGACTAACATGTTGTGTTGCAGCAGTTAGTCGGTTCGTCAGCCGACTTGGAGAGAAGGCTCTGTCGCTGTACAAGTTGCTGAAGAAGGCGGACAAATTCACGTGGACGGATGAAGCAGACGCATCATTGAAGTAGCTTAAGGAGATTCTTTCCTTAGCGCCCATCCTTGCAGCACCCGAGCCTGGAGAGCCCCTGTTAATCTACATGGCGTCAACCAGTCGGGTAATCAGCATCATCCTCGTGGTAGAGCGGAAGGAACCAGACTATGAGCACGGAGTTCAACGACCAGTTTACTATGTGAGCGAGGTCTTGACGGAGTCCAAGCAGTGTTACCCGCACTACCAAAAGATAGATTATGGAGTATTCCTTGCTTCTCGGAAGTTGAGGCATTACTTCCAGGAGCACCCAATCACAGTGGTGAGCAAGACTCCACTCTCCGACATTATCAACAACAGCGACGCTACGGGAAGGGTCGCGAAGTGGGGCATTGAACTTGCCGCCTTCGAGATCACCTACAAGAGACACAACGCTATCAAGTCACAAGCCTTGGCGGATTTTATCGCAGATTGGACGGAGATGCCAGATGCTACTCCGTTGCCAGAACCAGAGTACTGGGTGATGCACTTTGACGAATCAAAGCTGCTCAACGGCTCGGGGGGCTGGTGTATTGTTACAGTCACCAACAGGAGACAAGCTACACTACGTTCTGTAGATCCACTTCGAGGCTACAAACAACATGGCGGAGTATGAAGCACTCATTCACGTACTGCGTGTAGCCAAGGATATTGGCATCAAGCGCATAGTTTGCTATGGAGATTCCGACTTGGTTGCCCAGCACGTGGCTGGCACCTGGAATGCGCGGAACCCTATGATGGCGGCATATCGAGACGAAGTGGACGATATAGCCAAGAGCTTCTTGGGCTACGAAGTCAAGTATGTACCTAGGGAGCAAAACGAGGCGGCTGATCTGCTATCTAAGCTTGGATCAGGGCGCAAACGAATTCCTCCAGGAGTTTTCCTAGAGCATCTGCGCACACCATCCATGAAGGGAGCCTGTGGCACCCCGCAAAAACCACTACTAGAAAATCGCGTTGTTTTTGTGCATTGCATCGTCATCATCATGTGTTGTTTGTCTAAAACTATTTTCGCAAAGCCCGTTTTGTTTTATAAAACGCCCCATCTTTAATCAAATATCAAACCCCGGGTCTCCGGATGATTTTTGTTTGTCTGCTGTCGGTTTGCAAACGGTGTTTGTAAAACAAATAAAAATATTTATTATTTTAGCGGGGGCAGTCGAACGGGCCGTTTCGACCCGAACGACCACCCCAGTTCCAAAACGGTCCACCTAATTCCTAAACCTACCAATCTATCTACCCACACCCCCCCTCCACCTCACCCGGACCAATCCGTGACCGCCACCTCACCCTCACCCTCTCCTCTACCCAATCCCAGCTTGCCATGTGGCCTCCCTCTCTCTCCTTTCCCTCTCTCTCCCACCACACACACAGCACACACCCTCCCCAGCCCCACGCACACACCCCACACGCCCCTGCCCTGATCCCCACACCCGCTGTCCCCAGGCCCACCCCCTGGCCCCACCTGTCCCGCCCTCATCCTCTTCCTCCCATCTCTCTCACCGCCCTCCCCGTGCTCGCCTCACCTCTCTCTCTCTGCAGCGCGTCGCCGCCGTCACGCGCCCTCTTCCCCCTCGAGCCGCAGCTCTGCCGGCCACCCTCCCCGCCTCGCGCGCTCCGGCCAGGTCGCCGGCCCGCCTCCGTTTCCGCCGGCTCCGCTCGCCCCAAGCCGAGCCGCTCCTCCGCCGAGCCGCAGCTCTGCCCGCCACCCCCGCCGCTTGCGCCTCGCCGGCCCCGGCCTGCGCGCCTCCCCTCAGGCCGCCCCCCACCCCGCGCCCAGGAGCCGGCCAAGCTCGCTCCGCCGCTCCTCCCCGCTCTCCTCCAGCGCGCCGCCGCGGGCCAGCACCACCTCTCTGCCCCGCGCGCGCGCCGGCTCGCCGCCCCGCACGGCTCCCCGCCAGCGCCGCCGCCCGTGCCGCCCGCCCCGGCGCCGCCTGCCGCGTGCGGCTCCGCCCCGACCCCGACGTCGCCACCACGGTCGCCCTCGCCCTGCTCCCTCTCCGGTGGCCGCCCGCGAGCCCGGCAGTCGCCGTCGACCCTGCCTCCCTTGTCGTGGGGCCCTCCCCCTGTTGACCACGCCCTGCACCGACCGTCGATCGCCGGCCCCAAGAGTCTCCTCCGGCCAGACCCTGCGCAGCCTCTGCGAGAGCCAGACGTGAACAGTACCAAGCTGCCACCGCTGAGGCAACCTCCTGAGCGTCTTCACCATGCGTGCCAGTATCCGATCCGGAACGCCAAGTACTACCCTCGGTGCCACTCGAAGACCGCACCAATGGGTAACCCAAGATCTCCATCGACCACCGAAGTCCGGAACATCGAGACCCCCTTCGCGGATCCGAAGGCCCCCGTACCCGGACCATCCAAGAACGACATCGACAAACGAAGACGGGACCATCAGGACCTTCGTCATAGAACGCCAAGATCGTCGATGCGAATGCGCCAAGTCGTCTACCCCGAACACCGTGCGACAAGACCATCGTCATGGAATCCGAAGACCACATGTGCGACAAGAACTCCCTCGAGGACGTCGAGTACTTCACCCCGGACACCGAGACCCGACGCGACAAGTACTTTCCGCCCAAACGCCAGGAC
Source organism: Avena sativa (assembly GCA_916181665.1). Classification (NCBI taxonomy): domain Eukaryota; kingdom Viridiplantae; phylum Streptophyta; class Magnoliopsida; order Poales; family Poaceae; genus Avena; species Avena sativa. The sequence goes on along the minus strand of OV702283.1, from coordinate 128,729,823 downwards.
CGTCGACATGACCCGAAGGCCACGGATGCGCCAAGATCTACCCCTGTAATTCGAGAACGACCCCGGAGCCGAGAACGTCCCGTCGAACCCTGGACCCCGACCCCGAACCCCGGAACCCCAAGTTCGTCGAGACCCTAATGTGTGAACCCCTTCCCGAAACCCTATTTTATGATATAATACAACTTGTCGCATATTAAATTGATCATCTCGCATGCATGTTTGTGTGGTTTGGGGGCCTTATGCCGATTCACCATATAATTAAATATGGGGCCCATATGCGGGCAAATCTAGTCTCATATCGGCCTCATTTAAATTTGTGTAGCGAACCGGTTACTTATTTTGCCATGCTAAGACAACATTTAAATTGCGGGGGTTCTAAATAACTTGAACCGTTTAATTAATTGTCGGGACCCCCGGTTCCGCTTAATACTGACCTACTTGCATCGCATCTTTGCCATGCCATACATCAACCATGCATCATGCCGATCTTCTGCCGTTGTATTAAATACTGCATCCGGTGTTTCTTCTAGTGTTTTGCTTCTTCGCGGATTGGGCCGTTGAGTTGATGCGAGTGTCGTCCGTTCTCCGGTTGAACCTTCGACAATGTTTTCAGGCGAGCATCTCCCCTTTTCCACCTATCTTACTTTTATAGTATTTATTTCCCTCCTGTTGATCTATTGCTATCTGTGTCGCGATGCTCTAGTTTTGTACCCGTGATATCCCTTGCAGCCCTATATTGCCTTGGACACATCCTATTACCTGTTGTTTGGTAGATAGTTGGACTTGCGCGTCGTAGTCGCTTGCTCAAGTGCTGTTGCGTGCCGCCATGTACCACAGTTGTTGGAGTAATGCCACATGTTGGATGTTGGAGATGATCTCGGCTTTACTTTTCGTTCACTTTAATTCCTGTTTAACAACTAAAATTGAAGTAAGTAAGCAGAGGCATCGGTGGGTGATAGATAACATTTGGTTTCCGAACGCCCACTTGTGTCCCGTAGGACCCCGAGTACTTGATACCTGTTCCTTGATTTATCGCGCTATCCACATATGGGGAGTATGGCCCCCCCTTAGCCAGAGCTTGATTCAGTCTTATTTCTTGGGGCCACAACTAGTTTGAGGTTTTATTTACTATCATGTACCTATGCCATGCTTTACTGCTTTATTTACGATTGTGTGAGGAGCACGCTGTACTGTTTTGGAAGCGGAGTGTTTTCGCGGTATCGACAGTCCCCGTTTGGGGATCTGCTGTCGTTTACAGCCACTGACGCAAACCTTGAGTCCGTCTCGGAGCTTGCTTACTTCGTTGCGGGTGTACTCCAAGGGGTGGCCCCCTGAAATATTTCTGAATCCTGTGATTGCTTTGTCGTGAAGACCTCGTTGGGTTTTGATTTGGTTTTTTCGAGGTTGATCGTGTGTGTGTTGCTATTTGTGCACCCCGGCCGGGTTAAAACTTTCTGAAAGCCGTGTCCGCGGTTATGGACGACTTGGAGCATAGTATCTCGACCATAGACAAGCATAACTAAAGTTTATTGCTATAAGTTTGACTTTATAATGACTAGTAATCAGCTTCACTATAATGGAATGGCTAATTAATACTGCCCACAATTACTTGTTTGAAGTGTCGCTTGCGACCATTGTACCTGACTAGTAAGTATTGCAACTACAACGGAATGGCTGAATAAAAGTACCAACAACTGCTGGGTTTTTGGGCTATCTCATGCTATTTGTATCTGACTAGTAAGTGCCGCAACTACAACGGAATGGTTAACTAAAATGGCCCACTGCTTATTTTATCAGGATGATTATCCAAACCTGACTAGTAATTGCTGCAACGATAACCAAATAACTTAAACTGCCCACTGTGTGAGCTCCTCGGTTGACTTCCTCGTTTGGTCTCGAGGGGGAAACACCAGGATGGGTTTGTTTGGTGGTAGTATCAGGTTGGTTCCGAATAGGTCTTTCTCACCCCTCTCTGATTGCCGCCAGTTGTATCGAGTCTCTATAGGGTGTTCAGTGCTTGCTGCCGCTGCCGCTTCAGTCCACCATACCTATGTAGGCGAGGACCGCCGAATTCTAGTCTCGCCGTGTACTGGCCTCAGTACTGACGCTCCTCTTTTTCCTTTGCCCTTTGTCGGTGCCCCTTTTGTTTAAGTAGGTTTTGAGTTCGACGCCGTTAGCAGGGTTACCCTTCCGGCTTGGCCTGGGCAGGGTTATGGACGCCGTTGGTTATTCTTCAGGGCTCTTAGCCCCCTTTGCTTCTTGTCCGTAGCTGGACGCTATATCGTTCTCAAGGTGATTTGGATCTTTGTACTGTATATCTGTATTCTTGACTCAGGGAGTCGCTGTTATATATATCTGTTCTGTGGGTCCCATCGAGGACTGTTGTGTAATGTTATTACTTCGTTTTCCACCCGCACGAAAGTGCCTGGTGGGCACCTTTGAATCGTTTCTATGCGGGTTTGGCGGTTTTCGCTAAAACTTGCATAGGGTCGATTCTGAGGGTGTTACAGAGCCGACATCGACAACCCGGATAGGTTCGACTCTTTCGTCCACATAGTGACAAAGGTCCCTCCGGCTTGGACAAAACCATTCATGGAATATCTCGAACATGGAACTTTGCCCGACGACGAAGTTGAAAGACGGCAAATAGTACGATGAGCAAAGGGTTATACCATAATCAATGGACAACTCTACAAAAGGAGAACTACTGGTGTATACCTAAAGTGTGTTTCCTAGCTAGAAGGTATGGAAATCCTGCGCGAAATCCATGTCGGAGATTGCGGGCATCACGCCGCTCCCAGATCTTTGGTCGTGAAAGCCTTCCAGCAAGGATTCTACTGGCTGACCGCGAAGGCGGAAGCCGACAAGCTGGTTGAGACATGCGTGGGATGCCAGTATTATGCCCGACAACCACATGTTACTGCTGAAGAATTGCGAACAATACCAATAACTTGTCTATTTGCAGTCTGGGGGCTAGACATGGTGGGACCGTTACAGACGGCATCATGTGGGTTTACACATCTGCTAGTAGCAGTTGATAAATTCACTAAATGGATAGAATATAAACCCATTAGAAAGCTTGATGGGGCAACTGCCCTCAGGTTTGTCCGGGATCTAGTGGTGAGATTTGGTCTCCCACACAACATTATCACCGACAACGGTAGCAACTTGTCACTCGGAGAAGTGGTGGCTTATTGTTGGGAGAAGGGCATCCGACTTGACCTTGAATCTGTGGCACACCCACAATCCAATGGTCAGGTTGAGCGAGCTAATGGATTAATTCTGCAGGGAATCAAGACACGTCTTGAGGCACCGCTACATAGAGCAGCTGGATCCTAGGCAGAAGAATTGCCATCTGTGTTGTGGAGTTTATGAACTACACCCAACAGATCCACTGTCTACACCCCTTACTTCATGGTATATGGAGTAGAAGCCATCCTACCTTCCGACATACTTCACGATGCACCAAGAGTCGCCGCCTACGACGAAGATGACGCTGAAGATGACCCAACGAGGATCACAAGCGTAAGCGACATGACCCGGATGATGACTACCCAGAGCTTGATCGGCCATGGAACATAGCACAACTACGTCCTTTTTACACTTAGCATTTTTTATCTAATTGAGTACCTCTTATATGATCAATGAAATAAAGCTCTCTGGTTCACTCATATTTCTGAGTCTTTTACCTCCTTTAGTGTTAATTTTTGGATAATATAAAACCTTTATGCACAAGTTTTGCGATTGCACTTGTGAAAAATCTGCCTACGGGCGTTAGCTTAAGTTTTTTGGTCTACACGTTCTTTGTCGTTTTTATGTGGATTCTGGAGTAGTGACTTTCGGCACTTATTGTCGGCGATGGTGCCATTGGGCATCATCGCCTAAGCGCATGGTTCCGACAACGAGTCTTTCGACTCACGAAAAGTCAATCATAATAACCAAAGTAATGGATAAGCCAGCACTTGCTTAAAAATATATACATGCTGGAAACTGGTTCTTAAGTAGCAGGACATACATCATTGTTTTCCGCCTTAATTGAATACATAGTTTTTTCCGCATACGCATCACAAAGGAAACAAATATTACAAGTAGTTTTTCATTCCTTTGGCGCATGCGACTTGGAAGCAACGTCATCGGCAGTAGGACAATCACCCTCGAAGTCTTCAGTGCGAAGAGACTCAGAGGAGCTTTGGTTGCCGCCATCGATGGTATTCATTGGCACGAAGATATTGACATCGACTAAGTCGGCAACTCTGGTGTCATAACCCGCGAGTGACGACAAGATAGATTCATGATTAATCTCTTTGCCATCGTCATCCACGTCGGGTATGCCAGAGGTTACCGTGTCGATGTCGGCATCTTCATAGTGTGCCTTGACCATGGACAGTGCGATCCTTGCACCAGCCCGTTCACATGAAGCTTTCCAGCTTGTGATATGCTCGGGGGCTCGGCACAGAATCTCCGAGTACTTCGCCACAGAGTCTGATGCCTTGATGTATATCTGGAGGGGTTTGGCGATCTCTTTGGCTTGCGCGATGGCGGTGTTGATGAAGTTCCCGGCAAGAACCATGCATTCCTTTGCTGGAGGAGGCGACCGGGTTAAACCCATAGGAGCTGCAAATTCCGACAAGGAGCACATGAGTTCAAAAATTCAAAGTATCCAACTTACAGAAATCCAAGATAGAGAATTACTTACTGAAGATGCTGGCCTCAACCTGCCAGAGGGTATCTGCCAAGGAGTCTCGTTCTTGTTGGAGGAGCTTGTACGCCTCATGATGGCGTTGATTCTTCTCGTCGGTAGCTTTCTTCTGATCTTTTAAGATCGAGATCTCCTCCTTCAAGCAGTTGATCTCCTCGGTGGCGGAGTCATGCAGGACTTTCATGGATTCTTCGTGCATCGTCAGCATGTCCTTCCTCTCCTATTTAAGGATATTGTTTTCGCTATCCAGCTCTTGAATGTGCTTGGATTGCTCGACAATATCCTTGACCTTGGAAATTGTTTCTGCAAGTCGGAGAAAAGCAAAGTACATAGTGAGTACTCGGAGAATACACAAGTTCAAGTCGGAATACGAAAAAGAAAGGAAAAACAGGCGCTTGGTCTTGATGATATGTTCCTTCAAGAAGGCAGTTTTACCCTTTTCGGCTTCCAGGTCCGCGCGCATCTTCTGATACTTGTCGTTCGCCATTCCCCTCCGATTATTCTCGTTCTATGGAAGAAAGAAGAATTAAACGTTGTTTGGTCTACTTGGAGCATCTAGCCAGAAACTTTCTACCTAGACGCTCGGGGGCTACAGCGAGAGTTTTTAACTTGGCATTATGCTTAGTCTATCTTTAAGCATCTAGTCGGAACTAATTCAGTTTTGGATTAGAAGCTTGGGGGCTACAGTATCAAGTTTTTAACTCAGAGGTATGCTTGGCTTTTCTTTAAGCATCTAGTCAGAACTAATTCAGTTACAACTAGAGGCTTGGGGGCTACAGTATTGAAATTAATAAACACTGCATATGCTACTCTTAAAGCATCTAACGGAATATTTCATTCCACCTATATACTTGGGGACTACATTGAGAAGTTTTCTAGCTTAGTCACTCTTAGATCATCTAGACGCAAAGACCTATGGTTTTCCGTCTAAATCCTCGGGGGCTACAGTGGGATACTCATATGAAATGCAAAAGGCAAATAAAGCTTGCAAGTGCAATGTCTTGAGGTTGGTAGCACTCTCGTCCAGCAGGTTGCCAAAGGATACGTTGTTTCCTTGCAAGATCTCTGCTTGTCGGAGGAGCTCCTCTAGACCGCATGTCGGAGATGTCGGCGCCGCACCGGGAACCAGAGCAGTTCTACCCTGTGTAAGTATCGGATAGACTATCTTTGGATACTCTATGGCTTTCTTGGGTGCGGGGGCGCCGCCTACGGCAGAAGTACCAGCTTCCACCACCGCCTTACCGCTACCGATGTCATCCTTAGCCGGAGCTTCAGCCATTGGGTGTGCAAAACTTTCCTGCGTCGCCTGCTCGCCGACGACAACAATCTCTGTAGAGGAACCTGAGTCCACTTCCATGGAGGAAGGGCCAGATGCTTCCTTGGCTTGTGAGCTTGTCGGAGTGGAGGAGGGCTTGATGCTGGGAGTAGCAGGGGCGATGGCGGGAGATGCGTCGCGATGCAGCATGTCCTTGATGGTTCTAGACGCCCCCAATGTTTTGGAGGTCTTCTTCAAGCTGGTCGTGGCTTTCTTCCTGAAACGTGCAAAATGCATAAGTACAGGAGCAAGACAGGTAAATAGACAATGTCGGAGAGAAAGAAGCTTACACAAGAGGGGGTGCTTTGGCAAAGGGGATCCCGGTAACTTTTCTCTTCTCCGCCTCCAGGGCGGCGGTAGTCTTTTTGGAGGCTCCACCCACCGTCTTCTTCTTCTTGCCTCCGTCGGCAGCGTCAGAGGTGGAGCTCTTCTGCTTTCTCGCCAATGGAGCATCGTCGTCAGACATGACGGTGACTCCCTTCATATTTGGATCATAGATTTGAGGAGCCATGCTATCCTCATCTATGTCGCTAAGCTATAAGGTGAAGAACCACGGTGTTAGATGAGATGATAATTGTTAGACGGAAGAACTGGAGTATATGTCATACACGGAAAATAAACAACTACCTTTGGGCACTTGCCATCTACGAACATGTCGTAGGTGATGGTGAAGCCACGCTTCTTGTCCTTCACCTTGACGATGTCCTTGAGGCGGAGCTTGACAGAGTCGCTCGAGAAATTGTCCACGGAGATGCGGAGGCTATCCCTTCTATCGCTGGTATACTCGTGCATTAGCTTAGCGCGGTGCTGCAGAGGCTGGATTCGCGTGATGAACCAGCACATGGCTAGGTCCAAACCGGTCAAACCCGTCTCTACAAACCACTCTATCCGCCTTATGGCGCGAGAGGCTTCGATGTCGGAGGGAAGGGAGGCCTGGGATCTCCATGTCGAAGTTTCGGCGGCGGCTCCATCGACGAAGTCCGGGTACGTTACTTCTCGGCCGGCCAGAGGGGATATCTGGGCCGTAGAAGTAAGTACGTTGCCAGTTCTTGCAGGACTCATGGCCGACGATATTGGGGAACCGCCAGACAGGACGGATCTTGAAGCTTATGGTGCCACAATTTCTAAGTTCGTCCTTGCTGGCTCCGGCTTCACGCTTGACGGTGAAGAAGTACACGAAGAGATCTAGCCTAGGATTAATCCCTAAGTAACCCTCGCAAAGTGCTGCATAATTGCTAAGCGCTAGGATACTATTGGGAGAAAGGTTTTGGGGCTGGACTCGGTAGTGGTTCAAGACGGAAAGGAAGAAGTTAGAGATGGGCAGGGAGACGCCGCGTACCAATTGAGCTTTGAGGTACACCTTTTCTCCAACTTGGGGAGAAGGTGTGACCTCGCCGGCCGGTGCCGCTCGCCAGACAAGCCCCTCTATCGCAGGGAGGTAGCCCTCGATGATTAGCTCCTTAATATCGCGGTCCGTGATGTCCGAACCACGCCAATCGCCCTTGTGGGAGTCATTGTCCTCCTCCAGCAGCTCTAGCGCCGCCGGATTATGGTCGCCACCGGTGGTTTCGGCCACCGCAGAGACAGGGATGACCAGGCCCTCTGTGGGCACGATGATGGAGCTCGCCGGCTTCACCGCAGCTTCGCCCGTTGCCGCCATTGAGGGAGTGGAGCTGCTGCTGGCCATTGCGCAGGTTTGGAGCTGACTGGCGAGATTGGGAGCTAGGGTTTTTCGCAAGGTTGCGCAGAGAGATCGAGGGGGCGCTCGCTGGAGGAAGAAGATGATGCGAAGAGAGAATGAGGTGAAAAGTAAAAATTCCACCGCAGTTACTATTTATGATCTCCAGCATAGACGACGTGTGTGCGAACGTGCGCGGAAATTTTGCCACGTCCCAACCGTCACCGCCAACGGTTCGTATCGCTCGCGCGGGAAAAGTGGATATGATTGCGTTCTCTGCATATGTGAGTTACGAGGCGTCGCTGACCTAAGTCTACGTCACCCTAGCTGACATAGGCAGTTGAGCCATCACATCAGAAGATTCCGGCATGGATGGATCCAGTCCGGCTATGGAAGAGTATGATGAAAGATTTAACAATTCTCTGACTTACAAGTTGAAGACGGAGAAAACCTTGCAGGGTTCTTTGGGAGGACTACAAGATATTGCTTGACGATTTGCCGACATCCATCTAGATGGAGCATTCCACGTGAAAAGGCAAGACGGCACAAGATCTCGGAGTTCTCCGGGGGCTACTATTGGGGATATGCTATATGGGTATCCTCATAGCATGTCTCCTATCCGGATAACCCGGGTGGCCCACAGTTGGTAGCATGGCCCATGGCCTGCTGGGCGGCCCAGTTAGATGGATCCAGAAGGGAGGCCCATGCCGGATAAAGGAAGGCTACGGTTGGAGTCACCGACGTACCCGGAGCCTTGGAGTGCAAGACACGCAAGACTAGTAATAGACGGTGTAGGACTCTGTAACCTGTCCGGCTAGGACTTTTCCCTGTAACCCTAGGACCTGGCGGCTATATAAGTCGGGCCTATGGGAGCCTTTAGGGCACAACTTGATACGATAACTTAGACAATCTCAGACAACCTCGCACAGCGAACCTATCTCTGTAACTCGGCGTATTGCCCTTATATTGATTTATAGCAGGAGTAGGATTCCGCCACCGTTGTGGGATCTGAACCTGGGTAAGCTGTGTTACCTCGTACCCGTCAACCATCCGCCTTCCCCCACGTCTCTAAACACGCACTGTGAGGACCCCTCCATGGCATACTCGTCGGAAATACCACGACAATACTAAGCTCTAGGTTGTTTTGCAAAAAGCCAGATTTACCTCTACTAAGTTCAAAAGCAAAGAAAGCTAGTTGAAAGTTTTATAACACCTAAGTGGGAACTTGAATTTCATGTCACAACTCTGTTGTGGTCAAGTCAAAGTCATAATTCATTTCACAAGTCATTTTGAAAACATCTAACAATGGAACAGTATGGCCACTCCAACTGTCCATAACCACGGACGCGGATATTCAAATAGTTTGACACTCTGCAGAGATTATACACTTTCACCACAACATTCGATACATCCGTCAGGAACAATCCTGAATTCACCATACTCAGTATGCAGATAATCAATCCTAACCTTTCAATTACACGCCCTAGTATAGGCACCTCTCCTGTGAGTTTGGCCTCCCAACCATGACCAACTGTCATCTTGGGAACTGCACAAGTGGATAATCTTTATAAGGTAGCCTCAGCTCAAACCTTGGCTGCAAGGGAACCCATACTAAGGTATATAAATTTCCATTCAAGCCCTACCCAATTTTCGGGTATTGTGGTTGTACGGTAAAATTGGAATGGTATCGCATCCAGACAACCATCAGTTTTATAAAGGGCTAAGGCTCATGCCTTAACATTTTTATCATCAAAATCCTTTGGTGTTCAAGAACACATGTCAAAATATTTAGTAGAATGACTCATCATTCTAAGGTTTTCATATCCATTTTCACCAAGTATTCCCATCTAAAGTTGATCAAGTTTTATGCTTAGCACTAGCATCTACAGGTGGGGGATAAACACTAATTAAAGGTGATAAGAAAGTGTATCTTATCTAAGTTCAATATCATGCCCCAGGATGACATCAAGATTATCTAACTTAGGCCAAATTTTATGCTCTTTATGCTACCTTCAATTATCTTTCAAGAATCTACAAGCCACTAAGTAAACTTTTGATAGAAAGCTTTGATAAAGAAATAAAATACTAAGCTTGCAGGTAAAACTAGGATGGTGTGTCATCAAGGTGTAAGCTTGCTAGTTTTGGAGATATGCCCTAGAGGCAATAATAAATGTAGTTATTATTATATCTTTGTGTTTATGATAAATGTTTACATTCATGCTATAATAGTATTAACAAGGAAACATTAATACTTGTGTGATTTGTAAACTTAATTTGAAGTCCCTAGTATAGCCTCTATACTTCACTAGCTTGTTGGTTGATAAATGATTGTGGTTTCCTTATCATGAACATTGAGATGTTATCAACAACAAGATCATATCATTAGGAGAATAATATGGTGGACATACTCCTATAGATAAGCGTAGCATAAAGATCAAGTCATTTCAATAGTTCAATTGCTATATGCTTTCTGATACATAGTAACCTAATTCCTTTGACCATGAGATCATGCATATCACCTTTACCGGATGGATGCTTTGATGACATCAAACACCACACCGTAACTGGGTGGCTATAAAGGTGGCATTGAGTGTTCGGAAAGTATTGGTTGAGACACATGGATCAAGAGTGGGATTTGTCCATCCATATGACGGATAGATATTCTCTGGGCCCTCTCGGTGAAATGTCATCCAATTAGCTTGCAAGCATGTGACTGGCTCACAAGGGATCACATATCACGGGAACGAGAAAAGAGTACTTATCAGTAACGAGGTTGAACTAGGTATGCAGAGATACCGACGATCATAACCTCGGATAAGTAACATATCGTGAGACAAAGGGAAATTGGTGTCGTATGTAAGTGGTTCATTCGATCGCAAAGTAATCGTAGAAGTATGTGGGAGCCATATGAATTTCCAGATTCCTCTATTGGTTATTTTTCGTAGAAGTGTCTCGATCATGTCCGCATAATTCACGAACCGTAGGGAGACACACTTAAGGATTCGACGTTGTTTTGAGTAGTTATGGTATTATGAGAAAGATACCAAATGTTGTTAGGAGTCTCGGATGGGATCCGGGATATCACGAGGTGATCCGGAATGGTCCGGAGAATAAGATTCATATAAGGAAAGTCCCGTTTCGGAGTTCGGAAATGATTCCGGTGAATGTTCTAGAAGGTTCCGGAATGTCCGGCACTCCGGGAGGGGGGAGGGGTACATGAATGTGTCATTACATATTGGAATGATTGCATCATGTACTAAGTGTTCTTGCTGTTCCAAATAAAGGATTAAATTGAATCCTAAAACAGAAAAGTCAAATGTCCAGTTTGAAAGTCAAACGGCTAAAACAAGAAACTGTGGGAAACAAGCAAGAGGAGTTGGGAACCGACTTGGGGGAGGAGTCTCCTCCCCAAGCCGGCGCGCCAACCAAGGCCGACTTGGGGAGGGACTCCCCTCCCCTTGGCCGCACCCTCCACCCATAAAAGGAGGGGCAGGGCCTCCTCCTCTAGACACACAAGTTCCTATCCTCTAATCTCCGGTTTAGAGCCGTTTTGGTTTAGAGCTTCTAATTGCCCTAGCCTTCGGTTTAGAGCCTTCTAATTGGTGTGTCTAATCCCTAGACCACTAATAGCCCTCTCTCATACTCCACCATACTCGCTCCGGCTTAAGGCGAAGCCCTGCGGGATCTCCCCTCTACTTCCGGTACCACGCCGTTGTGCTGCCAGAATCACGAGGAGAGTGCTACAACCTCCGCTGCCTGCTGGAACAAGGGAGAGGAAGGTCTTCGTCGAGTACCGAACGTGTGACCGACTGCGGGAGCACTGCCGGAACGCAGCGCCGGAAGGATCGTCTACACGATCTTGAGATCGGGAAGAGTACGACTACATCACCCACGAGAATCCGCTCTCGTTAAACACTTTGGAATCTTCGAGGGTAAGTTATTCCATCGACTTGTTGCTACAATCTAGTAGGTAGATCTTGGCTTGTTTGTTTGTATGCGATAGAAATTTTTTGTTTTCCATGCTACGAACCCCTACAGCTAGGTCAACTTATATAGTAAGGCTTGTAAGATTGCAAGTATAGGCTTGCTAAGATATTAGTATAAGCTTGCCTTGTGCAGAGCAGTGGTTGAAGTTTTCCTTGGCTTCTTCCTCGTAGTATCCTCCTTCCTCCTCGTATCCTTGGTCTGTACTAGCGTCTATAAATAAATACGAGGTACACAATCACCACACAATTCTTAACTACTCTATTTAGCACACAAAGGTTCACACTAGATGATCTAGCATCATCACTATTATCACAAAGATTAAAGCACTTGTCTTATTTATTTTATTTTAGAAAAGTAATTTCTACTCATTGAAAAACTACTTAATATTTAATATTCTCCAACTAAAACATGGGATCATGTTGACACATGTCATCACCACATATTTCAGAACTTGGGAATGTGATTTAAAGTGGTGTCACAATTTAATAAGGTTTAACCTTTTTACTTTAATTAAATAAAATGACTAGAATGGCCCATGAGGCATTCTTTTATTACTTGATCATTATTTCTTCAAGTAACCCTATATATTTTTATATATTCTGAAAGGTATGGTTAAATGTGATTTTTGAGAGTTGGAATCAACTCAAAAGCTTTTATGGTTGAATTTTAAAAAATGTTTTTATGCAGAAAATCTGTTGCCTTGTTATTTTTACCATGGGTGATCTACAACTCCAATTGGTTTGAATCCAACGGGCTTGGATTAAGCACTCCAGTACCTTTCTAACAAAATTGGTTTCATGCATTTTGGTTCAGTGAATCGAGCTCGGTTGATTTTTGATCTGGGCACAGAACTAAGTTTAGAACTAAATGAATAAACCTAAGTTTGAATTGCTGGGTCACGCGGGAGGTTTAACTAGGCCTGCCCACTATGCACAGCGCGCGCGGGCTGGTTAAGTGAACGATCCCACTCGTCAGTGAGACAGCGAGTGGCGAAGGGGTACGAGGCGATCTAGGACGTGCGATCTAGTTCTAATCCTACGGCTGTAATCCCGGGGCGGCTCCAACCGACGGCGCCTCTCCTCCTCTGTAGCGGCGAACTCTGGTGAAATTCTGGCCACCTGGTGCTCGCCTTGCTCCGGGAGTGAGTGGGTGTGATCAGTGAGAGGTGGGGAGTGAGATGGTGTGCTCAAATTGGACGGGGGTGGCCTCCTTTTATAGTGCCTGAAGGGGACCGACGGGCACAGGTGGAGCTCGTCGTGGTCGTCAGCACAGCATGCTAATGGCATGGGCGACGATAGGGGCGGTGTGTTGCCTCTTGGCGAAGCTCAACGGCTTGATGGCGAGGCGTGGGGCGGTGAGGAATGGTCGGAACATCACGGCGCTCTGTGCGGGTCCGACGGCAAGTTTAATGGCGCACAGTGTCCATGGTCCACGCGGTGGTGAACGGGGCTGTCTGGTGGGTTCTAGGGTGCTGGTGATCACGCACGCAAGCGGCGAGGGCGACCCGCGGTCTGTGGGCTCATGTCACTGATGGCGCACTGGCGCACTCTCAGCATGCACGCGGAGAAACTGGGCGCGAGCTTGTCGCGTGGTCCAGTGGATGGCAAGGCTCGAGCGTTGGACAGGGGGTGGCGGTGGACGGTGGTTAGTTCTCCAGACAAGGTTGGCGAGGCTAGAGCTTCTCCTAGCTTGCTGGCGACATGGGGATGGCAAGGGTGCTCTCGGCATGGTCACCATTGATGGCTATACGTGCTCACAGTGATGCTAAAGCTAGTTAGATTAGTTTGATCATCTACTGAGAGTGTAGAGTGAGGTAGAGAGGGTACAAGGTTGGCCAAAATTACTGCTGCTAATAGTGTTTGATGTTTGTTTGTTTGCTGATTACAAGGTGTTTGATGAAATGGCCAAAAGAAATTCAAATTTGAATTTTGGATTCAAATTTGGTGGGTTTGCTAGTTACATACTAGGGAGTCTTGGGTTAGTTGGATTGGTCAAGGGGCACTGGTTTGGTTGGGTTTTGAAAATGTGGGATCTTCACATATGTTATACATTCAATTTTCAATTGTCATTTGAATCAAGTTGCCAAAAAAAATTTCCCATACAATCCCCCAAAAAGAGGGATCGGGTTCCATTATCATCAGACAACGGAACAACAACCAAAAACACACAAACGTAGTACTGACCCACCTAGGGGGTCAAAACGACTTAAGGAATCCATATTACAAACCAAGCAATCTAAACAGACAAAAGGGAGAAGGCTGGAGACGCAAGAACACCGCCCTCAGGCTAGTGGGGAACAGTATTATCAAACACAACGAGGAGCTATCAGACCAAGCGAAGAAAGCCACGTGAGACACCAACACAATCTTCTCACAACCAGCTCTTCAGGTTCTCCTTCTTTTCTCCTGCCCCCTTTCCAGTTCCGGAGCTTCATGAGTACGATCTTCAGGGATTGCTGGTAGTCCCAGAAAAGGAACAGGAGCCACATCCATAGCTGACGCATCAGCCAGCGCATTCTGTTGCAGAGTATCAGCTCCAGCTTGCAACACCGCCCGGTCTTCCTCCCCATGCATCCCTGCCCAATAATGAATGAACACACAGACATATATAACCAAATCAACAGGCAAATTAATAAGCTTTTTTTCAAAACAAGCCCTATTCCTGAGCTTCCAAATAGCCCAACAAATTGCCGCCACCACCGTAATCTGCACATTCCTGCTGACGCCCACAAACTGTGAAGCCCACCAAAAGTACTGAGAAAAGGACCCAGGCCTATTCGCAGCACCAATAGCTCTGGGAACCACCCCCCAAACGTATCTGGCTGCCACACAAGAAAAGAACAAATGCCCAATGTTTTCATCCTCACTACAAAATCTACAAGTAAAATCTCCTACCCAATTCTTCTTCCTCATGTTATCTTTGGTGAGATAGCATTGTGCCAGATAAGCCACAACCAAATTTTAATCTTCAGGGTAATTTTAGCTTTCCACAGATGTTTGAAACTTCTATCAATCCCTACATTCGACAAATGTGTGTACATCGACTTAACAGAAAACTTGTCAGATTTATTCCACATCCACACTGGCCTGTCTTCTTCCTGATTCAAACTCACCCCAGACAACAGATTTTTCAATTGTTCCTGATGATTCAACCCATCAACATCCAACCACCTTCTAAAAGAGCATCTCCACCTTTTTCTTGCATATCAGCCACAGTGATCGTTTGATTCTGGCAAATATATAACAAGTCAGGGAACTTATCCTTCAAAGGCATATCCAGACACCAAACATCATGCCAGAAATCAGTCAACTCCCCATTACCAATTTTCATTTTCCTACCAGCCAAATAAAGATCCCTAATCTTAATCAAATCATTCCAACATGGAGAATCATTCTGCCTGTGTTTCACAGCACTGATCCCTCCTCTCTTCAAATACTTCTTTCTCACAAAAACTTGCCATGGACCTTCCTCAGCTTCAAGGCGCCACCACCACTTACAAAGCAAGCAAATGTTAAAAAGTCTAATGTTTTTAATCCCCAGTCCTCCTTGTTTCCTGGGTCTACACACATATTTCCATTTAACCAGATGATATTTTATTTTTCCCACCTTCCCATACCAAAAGAAGGCTCTAGTTTGTTTCTCAATTTCTTCCACATTTGATTTATGTAGAAGAAACATAGTCATGGGATAAACAGCCACACTGGAAACACAAGCAGTGATTTTAACATGCCTCCCTCCCAGAGATAAAGCACCCCCCCATCCATCCATCTAACTTTTTCTTCAACCTGTCTCCAATAAAACTCATCTCAGCCACTGTGCATCTCCTGCTACAAACCGGCAACCCCAAATATTTAATTGGCCAACTATCTTTCTAACAGTTGAACATTTCAGCATAATTGGAAAGTTTCTCCTCATCATCCGACACCATCATCACCTCACTCTTCTCAAAATTAATCTTGATACCAGACATGGATTCAAACAAATACAACAACAACTTCAAGTTTCTAGCCCCCTCGGGATCATCTTTAATAAAAAGGATGGTATCATCAGCATATTGCAAAATAGCAATCCCTTTATCAAACAGATTATCAACCAACCCTGTAAACAACCCACCAGCCTATGCATTAAGCACCATCTTAGCCAAACATTTCCCAGCCAAATTGAATAATAATGGAGAAAAAGGATCTCCTTGTCTGACCCCTTTATAACTGCCAAAGTAAGGGCCAGTTTCCCCATTCACTTTAACACTGAGAGTACCCTGAGTCACAACACTTTTTAACCAAATCATCCAATCCTCACTGAAACCTTTCTGCCTACAACAGTAAAACAAAAAATCCCAATTGACCTTGTCATAAGCTTTCTCAAAGTCAATTTTCAACACCACACCCTGCTGCTTCTGGCTTTTCGATTCTTTCAAGATCTCATGTAACAAAGTCACTCCATCTGCAATAAACCTCCCTTTAATAAAAGCAGTCTTACATGTGTCAATTAATTTCCCCATTACAGGCTCAGTTCTAACTGTCAGAGTCTTAGTAAAAATCTTAAACAACACTTGGAGCAGACAAATAGGTCTATATTTCTAGATTCTATCAGCATCATCACCTTTGGGCAACAGAGTAATCACCCCATAGTTAATGCTCCTCAAATCAATCTTATGAGCAAAAAAATCTTCAAACACAGCCATAACATCTGTTTTTATAATCATCCAACAATGTTGATAGAATTCAATAGGAATCCCATCAGGGCCAGCAGGTTTATTTTTCTCCATCTGATCAATAACCTCTTTAACCTCTTTCTCAGTAAATGGTACCCCCATCTTTTCCCTATCCTCATCATTAAGATTCTCCCAATCTTGCCAATTGTCATCTGCAAGCCTAATAGAGAACCCACCAGCAGGACCAAAAAAAGTTTTATAATAATTAGTGGCATGCTGCAGGAGATCATGAGTCCCCTGAATCTCATTCTCCCCATCTTTCATAGAAAAGATCATTTTCTTTCTTCTCACCCCATTAGCAATCCTGTGAAAATACTCAGTGTTATTATCACCTTTTAGCAACCAATTATCCCTCGATATTTGCTGCCAAAATCTCTCCTCATTCTCATACACCTCTAGCAATTCTTTCTGAATAACTGCTTTTCGTTTAAGTTGTTCAGCAGTAAGCAAAATCAGCTCCTCAATTCTTTCCAATTCCTGAAGCTCCTCCACCAATCTCTTCTTTTTTTTTTATCCACACCCCTTATATGAGCACCCCATCCTTTCAGATCATTTCTGACATTCTTAAGTTTCTTCTGCAGCCTATCAAGACTGTTTTTACCCTTCACACGTTTTTTCCAAACTTTCTCCACCCTGATAAAAAAATCATCACACTGTAACCAGCTTTTTTCAAATCTGAATTCCCTCCCACCCTTTTCCTGCCCTTCCATAGTATCCAGAATCAAAGGACTATGATCAGAAACTTCTCTAGACAACTTGTGCACTGTAGTAAGAGGAAACAGCTTCTCCCATTCCTTACAAACTAATATTGTATCCAACTTCTCGAAAGTAGGATTTTTCTGGTTGTTGGACCATGTAAACTGCCCTCCAGACATGAGAATCTCCCTTAAACCATATGCATTAATAATCGAATTAAACATGTGCCCCCACCTATTCAAAGAATGACCCTTATTTTTCTCAGAAGCACACCTGATCACATTAAAATCACCACCCACCAACAAAGGAATAGATTGATCCTGACAAACATCAGCTAACTCTAATAAAAACTCCTCTTTATTCTCCTCTTGAGCAGCCCCATATACTACCACCAAATGCCACTGAATTGGTTCAAAACATCAAACACCTTCATCTTAACATGGAATCTGCCCACAGACACATCAAGCTGAGTCAGTTTAGAGGAACGTAGGCCCCCCAAAATGCCCCCAGATCTTCCCACAGAAGGCAGCCAACTCCAAGAGAATTGATTCATAGGATCAATTCTCCTAAAAAAATCATCAGAATAATCCTTCTTAATAGTTTCTTGCAAACCAATAAAATCCACTCTCTCCTGTCTCAACAAATTATTCAAATAAGCGCTCACACCCTTCTTCCCCACACCTCTAATATTCAAAATAACACCTATCATAATACAGATTTTCTCTCTCTTGTTCCAGTCACAACACCACTCATAGGGTGATAGTTGTGAACCTTCACAGCAGCAGCTTTTAACTTTCTCTCCTTCATACCAGAACCAGCTCTCAACTTTTTCTTTTTTTTCCTAGAAACCACAGGAGTAAAATCCTCCTCATCATTACTATCACCCTTCCAGTCCAGAAACAATACCTTCTCATTCAAATCAACCTCAACCTCATTCTCTACATGTCTCCTATCCTGCAAACTATGCCTAGAAATTTCTAATTCTTTCAGAGAATTAATATGATCCAAAGATATAGAAGAAGCATCTATCCCCATCTCCAAAGCTCTATGCATAATGATATCATCATCCAAAGCAGCAAAAGAATTATGTAAAGTTAAATTCGTACCTAATAAATCTCTAGGAGGTTGTTGAGCCAAATGCCTTTCAGCCATGTTTCTAGCCCCACCTTGATCAGCCACCTTTGAACTCATCCTTATAACTTGTTCTTCTACACCAGCCACATGCTCACGAACCCACACTTTCCTGGGTAGAAACATCAGGTTGAGATAGGTCAACAGCCACCACTTCCTGGTCTTGATTGACAACCTCCATATCTTGAGCTCCCTCCATCACAGACCCCCCATCAATCCCTTTTTTTCCACTATCATAAGAAGAGCCAAAGGATTCATCAGTAGACACATTGTCATCCTTTATCTGGGCACCCTCATCCTGTTCTTCTTCATCTTCCAACAAATGACCATATTGCTTCCTGAGCTCATAATATTTATCACTGCTCCTATCCTTCAACAAACCCCTGATAAAGTCATCAAACCTCTGAGGACCAGCAGCAACCTCAATACTGGGTTCTTTAACCAAGGTAGATGATAAATTTTGGATGACTTCCATGTGAACATCACCCAACCCACCACTATCTGACACAGCCTCCTGAGTACCAACTTGCAGTCCCACATCAGTTGTTCTGGTTTGAGTAACTGTCCCACCACCATTGTCACCTTCCACATTCTCTCTGATAACTATCCCTCTTGAACGACCATCACCTCCAGAGCTAGCCCAAATGTTAGCCATTTTGGTCCCAAAAGAAACCCCCCAGAATCCTCCTGCTCCACCACAACCTGTTTACCCTTGTCCAGCCCAGCTCCACTAGCATCACCACCACCATGTTGGCGACCACCAGCAACCCCACCACTACCTGCACCAGGTCCAGTCCTTTGCCCACTATTTCCATCAGGCCTCCTATGCTCAGCTTCCTCCTCAGTCCTCTTATCCAGCACATTATCACCATCCTGTCCATCAATACCCATAGAATAAGGCAAGGTGGGCACAGCATCAGGAGCAAAAATCACCCTAGTGTATTTGAATTCATAAATTCCTCCCTGCATCTCCCCCCTTCTGGTATTAGGAACCAGAGATACATCCAGACAAGCAATCTTCACCCTCACATAAGCCAAATTCCTCAAACTGTTCCTGTCTAGGGCCAAAGGCTTGCCCACCAAAGAAGCAACATAGAAAATAGTTGATTTCTCCCTGTATTTCATAGGAATACCAACAATCCTAAACCAGGCCTCCTCCAACCATTCAACAGGTTCCAGGTCCCCATTCCACTTAGACAATTGGATAACAGCATCAGGAATTGTTTTCATAAACACCTTCCCAAAGTGGAAATCATCAATGGATCTGGCAGAAGGAAATCTCATCAAAAATTCCACATCATTAATAGGCCTAGCATTAAATCTCCACCCAGACCCCAAAGCATCAGCCCACACTTGAAATTCCTTCTCCAAATCTTTCCCAGTAACATCACCTCTGACCACACTTATATGAGCATAATGAAGCTGCTCCATAGACTGAACATTAGATTCTACAACAGGAATAGAATGAAAGCCCTGTTCAAAATCAGTACTGCCAAAGAAAAGAGGAACATATTCCCAAGGTTTCCTCTCTTGACAGACCAAAATGCTATGATCCTTCCCACAATTCTCACACACCACTTCCTCCTGAATCGCATCCAACAACTGTAGATCTCCAAAAGCTCCAGCCACATTACCATCTCTCGGCAGACTTACTACTAGTGGTGGTACAGAGGACCCCACCAGAGTAGTGGCAACAGCATCTGATTGATTAATTGATAGGATCGGAGACAAATTCATAGGGCGATTCCCCCCAGCAGGCACATTAACATAAGTTGACGCAGAGGTGTTCAAGCCAGAAACAGAACGAGTCACAGGAACAGATGTGTTCATCACAACCCTAGATATAGCAACCTGCTCCACCGTACGAGCAAAAACCGGCTCTCCTCTCCTAGGGTTCGTATCAGAATTACCTGGTCTGCCTGGGAACGACGAAGCAGTAGCATCTGACCCTGATCCTTGCTGCATCTCCGAATGGTGACTCCAGCGGCCCCAATTGCGAGCCTGCTCTGCTTCACAACGGCGAGCCTCAGACAGAGCCCTCTCCCGCGCCATGGCTTCCCTGCGCTGATCCTCCAATCTGGCCTCATTCTCCGCCTGCCGCAACTCATCCCTGTGCCTCGCATCCCGACGCCGCGCTTCATCGCGACGCCGTTCCTTCTCGCGGATCCAACCACTTTCCCTGTGATCCTCTTCCAGCCCCCTACGATCAACAGGGAAACGACCTTGTCCATACCCAGATCCAAATCTGCTCGCATAGGGACCAGATCGGACTAGAGGACGAGACGGGGAACCACGCCCACCACGAAACCGCTGATCCATGGCAGAATCCGCAACCACAACCTGAGCGAAAGATCTGTTATCTCCTGAAACAACCCCACTCCACCTCACCGGAGAAACAGCACGCGGCGACGAAGGATGGAGAATTGGAGGCTCCCGGACGAAAACCACTCTACACACACCACGAGATCTGGAGTTTGCGAGAGGAGAAACGGCTCCCGATCTAGGGTTAGAGAAAATGGAATGCGGAGAGGAAACTGACTGGAGATCGTGCTCCGGCGTACTAGTACCCCTCACCTCACCTGGCAGGTGGCCCTCCTCCACCGACGCCCCACCGTCAGCGCCACACCTCTCCTGGAACCGCCGAGCCGTATCACCTGGCACCGGCGACACCGCGAGGAACTGCCCCCTGCACCACCAACGCTGGACCCACGAGAATGCGCCAACCCTCGTGTACCAAACGCGTCCCGTACGAAATATCCACCATCGAACACCAGCTCGCTAGAATCCGCCCGAAACATCCCGTAGCGACACCTGTCCCGAATCTTCCCTCGAGATCGAGCCCTGTCGACAAGGACTGATCGCTGCCCCAGCCATAACCCTGATTATGGCCCTCCAACTCCCGATCAATCCAAGGTGATCACCGGAGGAAACCGCCGTCGGGGATAGAGATAGGAGAGGAGAGGAGAGGAGAGTAGCCATTCCTCGTCGGGGATCTCTTAAGTGTCTCATTAAACTTTAGATCAAGTTGCCAAATGTTTCTGCAAGTTTGAAAGGTGGGCTTTGATTCACTTTTACTTGGTCTTGCATGGGGTGAAAAGAAATGGAAAAGTTTCTGTTTGAAATATTGGACTAGAAACACTCAAAGTGACCTAGTGAGCAAGATTAGCAAAAATGACCATTTGCTTTATTTGTTTTGTTTTTTATTTTCTCTTGATTTGTTTCTGCTTGGAAATGTTTTAGATGATGTTATTTTCATCTTTAAACCATTCCATGCTATTTAGGTTAATCACACAAGTCCATTCATGCATTCATACAATCATCACATACACACATGCATTCATTTGGTTTTTATTTAATCAAAGTTTTTGTTAACCCAATTTTTAGTGATTAGAATTTGATAATCATGATCAAGATTTTTGGGATGTTACATTGGGGGACTCCAATATCTGTTGGAGAGGCTATGACAAAGAGATACTAATCTTAGCTTCCTCGAGTCCAAGTCTCGGAAGCTGCTTAGGCAAGGCTTTGGCAACTCCTAGAATGGCTCTGATAACAGCTTTCCTTATAATTGAATTCCTCCAAGGTATAGTCTAGCCTTGCAAGCAACCTCTTCCTACCAGAGGACTACCATATACCGATCCTTGCTATTACTGCAAATCGATCAATTCTTTACTTTTCATCGAAACAAGTAGGACACAACTCGGAAAGAAAAAACCTCTCATGCTCCTTTTTGCTTAATGATTCAACTAATGTAATGCCTAGAACTGATCTCAGACGAATCCCACATGATCCCTCAACCAGATCAAGCCTTCTTCTCCATGAGCGCTCCAAAATCAAGAGAGAACCCTTGAGTTCCCCACACTTGGCGGGTGCATTTTCTAGTAATGAGATTTTAAGGAGACACTCACACCTTTACAAACTCCTTGATGGAAATCTACAAACTGGATGATCACAAGGCAACACCAACTGCCTAGGGTTTCCCAAAACCCAAGAGTAACAATATTAAGCTTACTCCAAGGTGGGGACCGAACTTCTATTTGGATGGAAGTGTAGATCTAGGGTTCCTCTTGATGGGTTCGCAACATAGAAAACAAAAATTTTCCAACGATGGGAACTATATACGCCACAATCCATCTATCTAGATACAATCAACGGGTGGATATACATCCAGAATACATACCCTTGAAGACCGACAAAGCTTTACGATTATGGAATCATTGATGATGTAGTCGTTCACTTGCTGATCTCAATATCGTGATGAAGTCTAGCTGTTCCAGCACCAGCAAGTCCAGCACCGCAAATAAGTGGTGCATCTGTGATTGCACACACGTACGGGTACCCCGACAACCTTCGTGACCTCGCTCTAGCAAAGCAGCGGAAGCATCAAATCCTTGCTCCAGAAAAAGCCACTGAGAACATGTATCTCGCTAGTCCGAGACCATGGGGAAAATACTAGAGGGGGGAGAGAGATCCTTCACGAGGAGGTGTGATATGAGAGTAGGAGAGGGGTGCCTTTTATAGGGAGAGGGGAGTCAGCCAAGGGGCATGGTGTGGTGGCCATGGTGGCTCCCCCCACCTCTTCCACATTCATGTGGGTGGAGCTCCCACTCAAAATAGTCCACTCAAAAATCCACTCACATCCATTAAATTTCCACCACATTTAATGCAAGCTCTCATTTAATAAAACTCTTTATTTATTTTATTCAGAATTTTTTAAGTACATTAATTAACAAACATTCACATAAAACCCTTGCAACATTTCAATTTCACATGCAGAACCAGTTTCGGCAATTTCACCCGAAACAATTCCGGTTTCCATTGAAATAATTCCATCACTTTGATATTCTTTTTCTAGCAACTCATTGAGTGTTCGAAAAGTATGTGTTGAGGCACATGGATCAAGAGTGGGATTTGTCCATCCATATGACAGATAGATATACTCTGGGCCCTCTTGGTGGAATGTCATCCAATTGGCTTGCAAGCATGTGACTGTCTCACAAGGGATCACATATCATAGGAACATGTAAAAATTACTTATCGGTAACGAGGTTGAACTAGGTATGCAAAGATACCGACGATCAAACCTTGGATAAGTAAAGTATCATGAGACAAAGGGAAATTGGTATCGTATGTAAATGGTTCATTCGATCATGAAGTAATCGTATAAATATGTGGGATCCATATGAATTTCCAGATTCCTTTATTGGTTATCGATCGGAGAAGAGTCTCGATCATGTCTGCATAATTTATGAACCGTAGGGAGACACACTTAAGGATTCGATGTTGTTTAGTAGATATGGAATGTGAGTAAGAGATCAAATGTTGTTCGGAGTCTTGGATTATATCCAGGACATCACGAGGAGATCCGGAATGGTCCAGAGAATAAGATTCATATAAGGAAAGTCCAATTCCGGAGTTCGGAAATGGTTTCGGTGTTTTCACCGGAATGTTCTAGAAGGGTCTAGAAGGTCCACCGGTCCGGAGTGGTAAGGGTACATGGATGTATTATACCAAAGTGAAATGATTGCATCATGTCCTAGGTCACTTGGCTGGGCAATGGGAAGAGAGAAATCAAACTCTAGTTTGAAAAGTCAAACGCCAATTTGAAAAGTCAAATCCCTACATGGTTGCCTAGTGGAGGGAGGAGAGGAAACCCACTTAGGAAAGGTTTCCTCCCTCCCCTTGCCTCCGGCCTAGAAGAGGAGTTGGGGCAGGACTCCCCTCCTCCAAACCGCCTCTCCCACCTATATAAGGAGAGGTAGAGGCGCCACCTACCCCTCACCCCAAAAACCCTAGCCGGCTGCCACCCCTATCAAGTTGCCGCCACCTAGGGATCCTCTAAAGTCGCTGCCGCCTAACCCTCTACTAGCCGCCGGCCACCAAATCTCCTTGGCTTCTAAACCCTAGTAGCCAAGGTCCCTCTCTACTCCACCATACCTGCTCCGGCTTAGGCGAAGCCCTGCGGGATTTCCCCTCTACTTCCACCACCACGCCGTCGTGCTGCTGGAATAACGAGGAGAGATCTACAACCTCCGCTGCCTGCTGGAACAAGGGAGAGGAAGGTCTTCATCGAGTACCGAACGTGTGACCGACTGTGGAAGCGCTACCGGAACATGGCACCGGAAGGATCGTCTACGTGATCTTGAGATTAGCAAGTGAACGACTACATCAACCACGAGAATACGATCTCGTTAACCGCTTTGGAATCTTCGAGGGTTAGTACTCTATCAACTCGTTGCACCGATCTAGTAGATTAGATCTTGGCTTGTGTGTGTTCATGCGGTAGAATTTTTTGTTTTCCATGCTACGAACCCCTACAGTGGTATCAGAGCCGTGTCTATGCGTAGATCTGTTGCACGCGTAGAACACAATGTTTATTGTGGGCATTGATGCTTTTGTTGTCGATTGCTTTTGTGTACTTTGCATCTTGTGGGATGGTGGGATGAAGCCTGATACTGAGTGCTTTTACCGCAAGGGAGAAGGTCACTGGAAGCGGAATTGCCCCAAGTACCTGGCAGATCTGAAGAACGACAACATCAAGAAGAAAGGGAAATCCGATATTCATGTTATTGATGTGTATCTTACTAGTAATCATTGTAGTGCTTGTGTATTTGATACTGGTTCGGTTGCTCATATTTGTAACTCGAAACAGGTGTTGTAGAATAAACGGAGACTAGCGAAAGACGAGGTGACGATGCGTGTTGGAAATGGCTCAAAGGTTGATGTGATCGCGGCCGCACGCTCCCTCTTCATCTACCATCTGGATTAGTTTCATACTTAAATAATTGTTATCTAGTGTCTACGTTAAGCATGTACATTATATTAGGATCTTGTTTATTGAGAGACGGTTACTTGTTTAAGTCCAAGAATAATGGTTGTTCGATTTATACGAGTCATATATTTTATGGTCATGCACCATTGATAGATGGTCTATTCTTAATCAATCTCAATAGTAGTGATACACATGTTCATAATATAGATGCTAAGCATTTGAAATTGAATGATAATTCTAGATACATGTGGCACTATCATCTTGGTCACATTGGAGTGAAGCATATGAAGAAACGCCATTCCGATGGACTTCTTGAATCACTTGATTTTGAATCACTTGAAAGATGTGAAGTATGTATGATGAGAAAAATGACTAAGACTCCATTTGTGGTATGATGGAGCGAGCTATGGACTTATTAGAAATCATACATACCAATGTGTGTGGTCCGATGAGTGTGGCATCACGCGGTGGTTATCGTTATGTTCTTATTTTCACGGATGACTTGAGTAGATATGGGTATATCTATTTTATGAAACATAAGTCTGAAATTTTTGAGAAGTTTAAGGAATTTCAAAGCGAAGTAGAGAATCAACGTAACAAGAAGATTAAATTTCTACGATATGATCGTGGAGATGAATATCTAAGTTACGAGTGTGGCGAGCATTTAAAGAAATACGAAATACTTTCACAATTGACACCACCGGCAACACCACAACGTAATGGTGTGTCTGAACGTCATAATCGAACTCTCTTAGATATGGTTCATTATATGATGTCACTTACAGATTTACCGTTATCATTTTGGGGTTATGCATTAGAAACAACCGCATTCACTTTAAATAGGGCACCATCTAAATCTGTTGAAACGACACCGTATTAATTATGGTTTGGAAAGAAACCTAAATTGTCGTTCCTTAAAGTTTGGGGTTGCGAAGCTTATGTAAAGAAGTTACAGCCCGACAAGCTTGAATCCAAAGCAGAAAAATGCGTCTTCATAGGATGCCCGAAGGAAACTATTGGGTATACCTTCTATCATAGATCCGAAGGCAAAATCTTCATTGCCAAGAATGGATCCTTTCTAGAGAAGGAGTTTCTCTCGAAAGAAGTGACCGGAAGGAAAGTAGAACTCAACGAGGTTGTCAAACCTTCTCTTGGATTTGTGAGTAGCGCAGCACCTAAAGCAGTTCCTATGGTGCGTACACCAATAAGAGAGGAAGCTAATGATAATGATCATGAAACTTCGAACGAAGTTACTACGAAACCTCGTAGGTCGACGAGGACTCGTACCACTCCCGATTGGTATGATCCCGTTATGAGTGTCATGTTGGTGGACAACACCGATGACCCTGCGACATATGAAGAAGCGATGATGAGCCCAGATTCCATCAAATGGCAAGAAGCCATGAAATCCGAGGTTGGATCCATGTACGAAAACCATGTATGGATTGGTGGACTTACCGGATGGCCGCAAGGCTATCGAGAACAAATGGATTTTCAAAAAGAAAATAGATGCTGATGGTAATGTAACCATCTATAAAGCTCGACTTGTCACGAAAGGGTTCCGGAAAATTTAAGGAGTTGACTACGATGAGAATTTCTCACCGATAGCGAAGCTAAAGTCTGTGAGGATTTTGTTAGCAATCGCTGCATATTATGATTATGAGATATGGCAGATGGATGTCAAAACGGCATTCCTCAATGGAGACATTGATGAAGAGTTATATATGGTACAACCCAAAGGTTTTGTCAATCCTAAAGATGCTAACAAGGTATGCAAACTTCAGCGATCCATTTATGGATTGAAGCAAGCATCCTGAATTTGGAATCAACTTTTTGATATGGTGATAATTTTTTTTGGATTTTTACAAACTTATGGAGAACCTTGTATTTACAAGAAAGTGAGTGGGAGCTCTGTAGCATTCCTAATACTATATGTAGATGACATATTTTTGATTGGGAATGATATAGAACTTCTTAAAAGTGTCAAATATTATTTGAATAATAGTTTTTCAATGAAGGATCTTGGCGAAGTTGCTTATATATTAGGCATAAATATTTATAGAGATAGATCGAGACGCTTAATAGCGCTTTCACAAAATACATATTTGGACAAGGTTCTAAAGAGGTTTGGAATGGGAGATAGCAAGAAAGGGTTCTTGCCCATGTTGCCCAATACGACCTTGAGTAAAACTCAAAGTCCCGCTACGGCAGAAAGATAGAAAGAGGATGAGTAAGACTCCCTATGCCTCAGCCATAGGATCTATCATGTATGACATGCTTTGTACAAGACTAGATATTTCATATGTTGTTAGTTTGACTAGCAGATATCAAAGTGATCCAGGAGTAGCTCATTGGATAGCAGCCAAAAACATCGTTAAGTACTTGAGAAGGACTAAGGATATGGTTCTTTCTTATGGAGGTGATGAACAACTCATTGTAAATGGTTACACCAATGCTAGTTGGAACACCGATCCTCATGATTCTAAATCATAATCTGGATACGTATTTACTTTGAATGGTGCAGTAGTGAGCTGGAGGAGTGCAAAGCAAAGCGTTGTGGCAAGATCTTCAACTGAATTAGAAAGCATAGCTGCTTCGGAAGCTTCACAAGAGGCGATATGGATGAAGGAGTTCATTGCGGAGCTTGGTGTGGTTCCCAATGCACTAGACCCAATGGCTATCTACTGTGATACCATGGGTGCCATAGCCAATGCGCAGGAGCCAAGGTCACACAAGAAGCTGAAGCATATCAAGCTACGTTTTCACGCTATTCGTGAGCATGTCCAAGATGGTGACATAAATATTTGTAAAGTACACACAGATCTGAATGTGTCAGATCCGTTGACTAAACCTCTCCCTAGGGCAAAATATGACCAACACCAAACCGCCATGGGTGTTAGGTATAATACCATGTAATCTAAATTATTGACTCTAGTGCAAGTGGGAGACTGTTGGAGATATGCCCAAGAGGCAATAATAGAAGTAGTTATTATTATATATTTGTGTTTATGATAAATGTTTACATCCATGCTATAATTGTATTAACCGGAAACATTAATACTTGTGTGATTTGTAAACATGTATGAGTCTGTCAACACCCGGATTTTTAATCCCAGATGCTTGTTATGCCATACATCGCAATCCCAGGATTACCATTTTGGCGAGACATAACAGATTTGGATATCACAGTACATCATCCATTACAAACCATACATAAGGTCTTACACAAATAAGGATCTCATGATCCAGTTCTTAGTACAAATCAAGCAGCGGAATAACGTAATAATAAAGGTAGCCTAGGCGAAGCTCCATCTTCGGGGTCACAGGCAATGCTGACGATGGGAGATGATCCTAGTTGTCGTAACCTTCCTGGGGTCCATCCTCCTGGTACTCCTCTTCATAGTCTGGCCACGAGAATAGCCAGAGACAAAGCCATGAGTACTCTTTAAGTACTCGCAAACTAATACTAACAAGTGAAGGGGTTTTTTGTAGTAGGACACTAAGCTCTAGGGTTGTTCTGCAAAAAGCCGGATTTACCTCTACTAAGTTCATAAGCAAAGAATCTAGTTTGAAATTTTATAACACCTAAGTGGGAGCTTGAATTTCATATCACAACTCTGTTGTGGTCAAGTCAAAATCTCAATTCATTTCACA
Organism: Avena sativa; assembly: GCA_916181665.1. NCBI lineage: Eukaryota > Viridiplantae > Streptophyta > Magnoliopsida > Poales > Poaceae > Avena > Avena sativa. Next base: position 128,701,177 of record OV702283.1, on the reverse strand, counting down.
AGTCATTTTGAAAACATCTGACGGGGGAACAGTATGGCCACTCCAACTGTCCATAACCGCGAACACGGCTATTCAAATAGTTTGACACTCTGTAGAGGTTGTACACTTTCACCACAACATTCGATACATCCGTTAGGAACAAATCCTGAATTCACCATACTTAGTATGCGGATAATCAATCCTAACCTTTCGATCACACGCCCTAGTATAGGAACCTCTCCTGTGAGTTTGGCCTCCCAACCATGACCAACTGTCATCTTGGGTACTGCATAGGTGGACAATCTTCACAAGGTAGCCTCAGCTTAGACCTTGGCCGTGAGGGAACCCATACTAAGGTATATAAGTTTCCAGTCAAGCCCTACCCAATTTTCGGGTATTGTGGCTGTACGGTAAAATTGGAATGGTATCGCATCCAGACAACCATCAGTTTTGTAAAGGGCTAAGGCTCATGCCTCAACATTTTCATCATCAAAATCATCTGGTGTTCGGAAACACATGTCAAAACATCTCAGTAGAATGACTCGTCATTCTAAGGTTTTCATGACCATTTTCACCAAGTATTCCCATCTAAAGTTGATCAAGTTTTATGCTTAGCACTAGCATCTACAAGTGGGATAAGTACTAATGAGGGGTGGTAATTAAGGGGAGATTAAGTTCAATCTCATGCCTTAGGATGACATCAAGATTATCTAGCTTAGGCCAAATTTAATGCTCTTTATGCAACCTTCCATTATCTTTCTAGTATCTATATTTCCCTATGTAAACTCTAAGAGAAAGCTTTGATAAAGAAATAAAGTATAAAGCTTGCAAGTAAAACTAGGAAGGTTTATCAAGTAGTATAAGCTTGCTAGGTTAATAGCATGCATAGGTCAACTTGTGTAGTAAGGCTTGAAAAGTTGCAAGTATTGGCCATCATAGGTAAAGTATCTTGCAAGTGTTAGCTTGCTCAATCAGCTAGTAGTATTAGGCTTGCATAGGTAAAGTATCTTGCAAGTGTTAGATTGCTCAACCAGCTAGTAGTATTAGGCTTGCATAGGTAAAGTATCTTGCAAGTGTTAGATTGCTCAATCAGCTAGTAGTATTAGGCTTGCATAGGTAAAGTATCTTGCAAGTGTTAGCTTGCTCAATCAGCTAGTAGTATTAGGCTTGCATAGGTAAAGTATCTTGCAAGTGTTCGCTTGCTCAATCAGCTAGTAGTATTAGGCTTGCATAGGTAAAGTATCTTGCAAGTGTTAGCTTGCTCAATCAGCTAGTAGTATTAGGATTTCATAGGTAAAGTATCTTGCAAGTGTTAGCTTGCTCAATCAGCTAGTAGTATTAAGCTTGCATAGGTAAAGTATCTTGCAAGTGTTAGCTTTCTTAATCAGCTAGTAGTATTAGGCTTGCATAGGTAAAGTATCTTGCAAGTGTTAGCTTGCTCAATCAGCTAGTAATATTAGGCTTGCCTTGAGCAGAGAAGTGGTTGAAGTTCTCCTCGGATTCTTCTTCGTAGTATCCTCCTTCCTCCTCGTATCCTTGGTCGGTACTAGCGTCTATAAATAAATACGAGGTACAAAATCACCAAACAATACTTAACTATTTTCAATCATCACACAAAGGTGTTCTATAGATGATCTAGCATCATCACTAACATTACAATATTAAAGCATTTGTCTTATTTATTTTAATTTGAGAAAAGTAATTTCTACTCATTGAAAAACTACTTAAGATTTAATATTCTCCAACTCAAACAAGGGATCATGTGGACACATGTCATCACCACAAATTTCAGTATATGGGAATGTGATTTAAAGTGGTGTCACAATTTAATAAGGTTTAACCTTTTATTTTAATTAAATAAAGTGACTAGAAATGCCTATGTGGCATTCTTTTATTACTTGGACATTATTTCTATAAGTAAACCCAAATGTTTTTATATATTCTGAAAGGTATGATCAAATGTGATTTTTGAGAGTTAGAATCAACTCAAAAGCTATTATGGTTGAAATTTGAAAAATGTTTGAATACAGAAAAGCTTCTGACTTGTTATTTTTACCAAGGGTGATCTACAGATCCAAATGATTTGAATCCAACGGGCTTGGATTAAGCATTTCGGTACCTTTCTAGAAAAATTGGTTTCATGCAATTTGGTTTATTGAATCGAGCTGGGTTGATTTTTGAAACTAGGTACAGAACTGAGTTTGAATAAAAATAGAAAAATCTAAATTCAAACGCTTGGGCTGCGCGGGAGATGCTAATGGGCTGGCCCAGTGTCACTCCGCAGCGCGGGGCTCAGATGACAGGGGGTTCCACCAGTCCATGGCTCATAACACATGAAGCGGTACAGGGCGATGTGGTGCGTTGGATTAGAAGGGCGATCAACGGCTGAGGGTCGTCGTCGATGATGAACATGTCACCGGCGAGCTCGAACCCTAGCGGATCGGTGGGGGTCGTGGGAGGCTCACCGGGGCTCAGGCGAGGGTCGGCGATGGGGCCAAACGACAAGTCGATGACGGCGATCCTCCTGGCATCGACAGCTCCTCCTGGGGCGGCTCCAATCGATGGCTCCCTTCTTCTCCAGCAGCGGCGGGCTCCGGCCAAATTCCGATGATGCGCTGCTCACCTTGCTCCGGGAAGAAGTGGGAAGTCTCAGTGAGGGGTGGGGAGTGAGATGGTGTGAAGAAATCGAGCGGGGGTCGTCTCCTTTTATAGGCTCGACGGCGAGACCGAGAGGGATGGGCAGGCGACGGTGGCGACACGGCTACGGGCGGCTAGAGGCATGGCTGCGGTTGGCGATCGACGGGCGGTCTCCTGGCGATGCTCTAGAGCTTAAATGCGTGTGTAGGGTCGGTGGCAATTGGTCGGAAACGTGCGGTGCTCTGCGAGGCAGAGGCGGCAAACTCCACGGTGAGCGGTGGCTACAGGGTACGGGCGAGGAAACGAACATGTCTAGTGGTCTCCTGGGACGGTGGGGTGCATGCTGGCGGGCGGCGAGGGCTCGAGGTGGTCGGGTTGCGTGGGAACGGTGCGTCACTGGGGTGCGCGTCGGCATGGTCGACAGCGGCACGGGCGCGGCGTTCCTGGCGGTTCTGGGCTCTGTTCTTGAGATAGGGCTGGTCGAGAGGGGGAGGTGAGGCATGGGCTACCTTCTAGACAAGGTGGGCACGGCTAGTTCTTCTCTTAGCTTGCTGTCCACACTGGGGTGACATGGTGAGGCTCGGCCTGCTCACCATTGATGGCATTGGCAAGCTCACAGTGGTGCTAGAGGTTAGTTAAAGGTGCTAGATGATCTACTAAGGCTAGTTGCAACCAGAGAGGGAACAAGGTTGGCCAAAACACTGCTCAAAATAGTGTTTGTGATTTTGTTGATTTGAATCTGCAAGCTGTTTGATGAAATGGACGCAAGAACTTGAGTTTTGAAAAGATTTTTGGTGGGTGTGCTAGGCATGTGTTGAGTATTCTGTGGGTGCTTGGGTTTTGAAAATTGAACTTGTTTGAGTGGTTTTTGAAAAAAATGGGATCTTCCCATATGAGATAGATTCAATTTTAAACTGTCCTTTAAACTTAGCATTTGAATGTTTCTGGATGATCACAAAGTGGTCCTTGGTACCTTGTTATGAGTACTATCAAGGGGTGTAAAGATCCATACATGTTTCTGTTGAGTTTTGAAAATTAGAGATAGCCAAAGTAGGCATGGGAGTTAATTTGGCCAAAGTGACCATTCACTTCATTTGTTCGTTTTGAGCTGTTTGTCTTTGGGAAAAGTTTGGGGATTGTTTAGATGATGTTTATTTCACCTAAGAATCATTTTACAAGCAAATAAACACAGAATCATGGCAATTCAAAAGAATCCAAATCTTAATACACACACACATTGAATGCTTTCATATTTTTAGTTGGGAAAGTTTTTGTTAACCCTAATTTTGATGATTAGAGTTTGATGATCCAAGTTTATATTTTTGGGATGATATAGAGTCCCTAGTAAATCCTCTTTGTAATACTATCTTGTTGATTAATAGATGATTATGATTTATTGGATATTATTAATAACAAGATCATATCATTAGGAGAATGATGTGATGGACATACTCCTATTGTTAAGCGTAGCATAAGAACAAGTCATTTCAATAGTTTGTTTGCTATAAGCTTTCAGATATATAGTAACCTAAATCCTTTGACCATGAGATCTGTAGGGTTCGCAGCATAGAAAACAAAAAAATCCTAGGATGGGAACAACTATGTACCAAGATCTATCTACTAGATACAAGCAACGGGTGGATATACATCCATAGAGAACATACCCTTGAAGACTGACAAAGTTTAACAAGGTTGTACTCATGGATGATGTAGACGAACGCTTGCTGATCTCAAGATCGAGAGGAATTCCTAGCGCCGCAAATCAGCGGCGCATCCGTGATCGCACACATGTCCAAGCCACCGAACAACCTCCGCCTCCTCGCTCCAGCGATACAGCGGAAGCAACAAATCTTTCTTTCCGAAAATCCACCGGGAACATGTATCTCGCTAGTCCGAGACCATGGGGGATAAAAACTAGAGGGGGAGAGAGATCCTTCACGAGGAGGTGTGAGTGTGAGAGAGAGAGAGGGGCTCCTTTTATAGGAGGAGGGGGCACCCCAAGGGGTGTGGCCGGTAGCCATGGTGGCTGCCCCCACTCCTTCCTCCATTATGTGGGTGGAGCTCCCACTCAAAATTAGCTCCTTCATTTCTCCACTCAAAATCCCACTAAAAAATCCCATTAAATTTCCACCAAATTTGATGCAATCTCTCTTTAGATAAAACTCCTTTTATTTATTCAGAATTTTGTCAGTTACTTTAATGGAAAAACATTCACATATAACCCCTTGCTAGTATTTCATTTTACATATAGAAACACTTTCAGCAATTTCACCCAAAACCGTTTCGGTGTCTAGTGAAATAAATTCCTACGCTTTGCAAATCTTTTCAGCAGGAAACTATTTGTTCCAAATGGTGTCGTTGTCTCTTAAGTGTGTCACCCTACGGTTCGCGAATAATGCGGACATGATCGAGACCCCTCTCGAATCAATAATCAGAAGCGGGACCTGGAGATCCATACTGACTTCCACACATTCAACGATGACTTTCTTGTGATCGTGAGAACCTTTTACACTAGAATCTTAATCCCTTTGTCTCGTGATATATTACATGTCTGAGATTCGATCATCGGTATCTTCATACCTAGTTTGATCTCGTTACTGACATGTACTCTTTTATCGTTCCCGTGATATAACATTTTAGTGATCAAATCACTTGCTTGCAAGCTAACCAATGTGATATCATCGAGAGGGCCCAGAGTATATCTATCCATCATCGGGGTGAACAAATTCCACTCTTGATCCATGGGCCTCAACATAACACTTTAGTAGCACTGAACCCATATTTATAATCACTCTTCTATGGTGTGACATTTGATGTTATCAAGATACTCTTCCAGTGTTAGTGATTGACATGATCTCATGGTCTAAGGATTAGGATTACTCTGTATGATGTTATAGCATTATAAACTCAATGACTTTGATCGTAATGCTATACTTAGGATGAATGTTCATCACACCATTCCAATAATGTTGTGACCTCTTTATTAACAACATCCAATGTCCATGATCAGTAAATCTTCATCATCTTGTTAATCAACGAGCTAGTTTATAAGAGAGGCATAACTAGGAACTTTATGTTTGTTTATTAAACACATATGTATTAACATTTCCATATTAATACAATTATAGCATGTAAAATAAAAATCTATCATATACTTGGAATATACATAATAACAACTTTATTATTGCCTCTCAAGGCATATTCCCTTCAGTCTCCCACTTGCACTAGAGACAATAATCTAGTTACATAGTGATAAATTTAACACCCATGGAGTTCTGGTGTTGATCATGTTTTGCTCTAGGGAGAGTTTTAGTCAACGGATCTGCTACATTGAGATCCGTGTGTACTTTACAAATTTGTATATATCCATCCTTGACATGCTCGCGGATGGAGTGAAACCGGCGCTTAATATGCTTGGAATTCTTATGATACCTTGGTTCTTTGGCATTGGCTATGGCTCCATTGTTGTCATAATAGATCACCATTGGGTCCAACGCACTAGCAACCACACCTAGTTTGGTTATGAACTCCTTCAACCAAACTGCTTCCTGAGCCGCTTCCAAAGCAACAACATATTCGGCCTCCATTGTTGATCCCGCCACCACGGGTTATTTGGAACTCCTCCAACTAATTGCTCCTCCATTCATGAGAAATATGTATCCGTATGGAGACTTAGAGTCATTGGATTGGTGTTGAAGCTAGCGTCGACATAACACTTAGCGACGAGCTCTTCTTTACCTCCGTACACGAGAAACATATCCTTAGTTCTTCTTAAGTACTTAAGGATATTCTTGACCGCTATCCAGTGTTCTGATCCTGGATCAGATTGGTATCTACAAGTCAACCTAATAGCGTGTGCCACATCTGGTCTTGTACATAGCATGGCGTACATTATAGAGCCTATGGCTGATGCATAGGGGACTTTGTCCATTATATCTCTTTCTTCCATCGAAGTCGGACTTTGAGTCTTACTCAATGTCTTGCCTTGCAATATAGGTAAGAACCCTTTCTTACTTTCGTCCATTTTAAATTTCTTTAAAATCTTATCAAGGTATGTACTTTGCGATAGCCTATTAGGCGCTTAGATCTATCCCTATAGATCTTTATGCCTAATATATATGACGCTTCACTTGGGTCCTTCATTGATTTTTTTTGTTTAGATAACTTTTAACACTGTTTAAAAGATCTATATCATTTCCGATCAGTAATATGTCATCCCCATATAATATCAAAAATTCCACATTGCTCCCACTCACTTTCTTGTAAATACAAGACTCTCCATAAGTTTGGATAAATCCAAACTCTTTGATCACCTCATCAAAGCGGAGATTCCAACTCCGGGATGCTTGCTTCAGTCCATAGATGGATCGCTGAAGCTTGCATACCTTGTCAGCATCCTTAGGATCGACAAAACCCTTTGGTTGTACCATGTACAACTCTTCTTCAATGTTGCCATTGAGGAATGTAGTTTTTCATCCATCTGCCATATCTCACAGTCGAAATATGCAGCAATTGCTAACATAATCCTAACTGACTTTAGCATCG